>JAEIGF010000406.1:542500-1845290 GCA_018903485.1 Drosophila littoralis
CCCAAAGGTGGCAAAGAAAAACTCTTCCGCGACGCAAACTCATAAACAACAACCACAAAAAGGGCAGAAATTTGTTTGTTAGCCAATATTTGCGCAGGCCAAAACTAAAACTAAAGCAATGCAGACGCGGCCCAAAGGTAAACAAACAGCATAGATAACGAACATGGGTTACCCTTCCGGCAAAGTAAAGGCAAATATACGGTTCCCTGTTAGCGAAAGCAAGTTTAACTGAAGAAAGACAAACTTTAGCAAATATTTAAATAAAATGCAAGAAAATGCCTCGATTATAGTATGTGACAATCCACGCATATGCCCTATTCATAAGCACACTTTTCTAGGGTATGCAACAACAACAACGGCTTGGCTAAAAGCGTGAAAGCGTCAACAAAAAAATTGTTGTTGCCAACTGGGCCTGTCGCACAGATTGCTCAAACAATGGCAACAACAACAACAACAACAAGAAGAAGAAAGGTGTTAATAAACAATAACGGCAAAAACAACAACAATTTAAACTAGCTTAACGCAACAAAAAACATTTCGTAATAAATAAAAGAAATACAAATAAATGTTAACGAGGCGTATGCGCAATATGGGTCATCTTTTTAGGAAGCTCCACCCTCGCCGCCCGCCCACCCTCCAATCACGCCCACGCAAATGTTGAATGAAAAAAGTTAATAAAATAATTGCAATTTTTTGTAAACAAAATAATATATAGAACAATAAATAAAAATGCGGCGCTTGACAAAAATAAACTAAAGCAAAGAAAGTTCTTTAAGCGACAGAACACAACAAAAACGTGGCTACCAACTGCGTGATACCCTGTTTATTGTGCACACAAAGCATTTTAAGCCAATAAGAACAGGAGTATTTCGACTAGCCGCCAATTAAATACACTACATTTTTTAAGTAGTCCCCCAGTCAAAACAGAATTTGATGAATTGTAGCTCAGAAATGGGTAATCGAAGAACTGAACAGACAAACTATTGTATTACGCCATACCTCACCCCTTTGGTCATATACTACAGGGTATTAGACAACAAAAAATTACGCTATTTTAGCATTTTTGGCGCCTTTCATTCAACAGCGCAGCGCGAACAGTCGAAAAGTAAAGAAAACGTTTTGCATAAATAAATATTTTTTTTTTAATGATTAAGCAGCAGAAAAAGAAACAACAACAACAAATTGAAAGACAAACGAATGAGTCAACAAAATATGTGGAGAAAAATCAGAAAAGTGACAACCACCCCCTCCCGTTCCCGTTTCCCTCCACACACACACACAGTTGAGCAGAAAAACGGCTCAAAAGAATTACAAAAAAAAACCAAATCGTTCATTAACTTGTCCTTGACTGTGAAGAGACAACAACAACAACAACAACAAGCAGAGCGCGACTACAAAAGAGATAGGCAGAGCGTGTGAGAGAGAGAGAGAGAGGGGGAGTGGCTGGGCGCACGGCTAACCGGCCCTAAAAACATGCGTGAGACAAAAAGACAACAAAGCGACGACCAAGAACGCGCGCACAAAGCAAACGACAAGAAGGCGATGCGATGCGGCGCACAAACAACAAATAACGTTAAAGAAAACAGCAGCAGCAAAAGGAACGCAAAAAGAGCGCGCGGCAAAGAGCGTGAGCGAGCGAGCGAGTGAGAGAGACAGAGAGACAGACAGACAGACAGACAAGAGGGGGTGGCATAGGCTTGTCAGAAGCAACAGCAACAACAACAACTACAGCATAAAATTTTAGCAAAAAAGCGAGACGAAAATAAAAGCAGAAAATTCTATTTTGTTGTTGCTAAATTAAGTTAGGAATTTTGTGTTTTATTTTTATTGTTGTTATTCTTCTGCTTCTTCTTCTTCTTCTTGCTTTTCATGCCTGTGCTGGGGAGTTGTAAATGTTTTTATGTTCTTTCGAAAATGTTGAAATTTTGTTTGCAAAATGGATTGCGAATGTGAAAGACATTGTGAAAAAAGAGTGAAACGGTGAACATTTTTTTTGGCAATACAAACGCCTGATTCTAGTTTTTAATAAATTTCAGTTTAAAACAATAATAAAAACAAAATGTATGGTAAAAATAATATAACATTAACAAGAAAGAACGACTAAAAGCTGCTAAAATATTAAGAAAAATGATTATTATGTCCGATTTGCATTCCAAAATGAGCATAATTATGAAATTTGACAATAGTATATTAATAAATATTATATATGATAAGAAATAATTATATTTCAAGACTTTGTCGATATTTAGCTTTGCAAACTAGCCTCATTTTAATGAACCTATTTAACAAATTGAGCTATAAAACAAGTTTTTTAATTAGCATATACAAAAAACATGTCTGAAATGTAATTACGGCCTTCACGTTAGTTTAATAACCAACAATAACAGTGAGACCTTTAAATCAGGCAACCTCTCAATGAAAAAACCTCTGCAAACCTTTTTAATGGGCCGAAATAATACAAAAGAATGCAGCGTGGAACACTGAAGAGGCGTCATAACAAACATAAATAAATTAATGTCTAACAACTAGGCAAACAATGCACTTGACATATATATTAGACACAAATAAAAAAAAAACAAAACAGAAAAAAAAATAACAACAAGACTGACCAAAAACATTAAAATGTGGCCATATTTTGTGCACGCAAAGCTGTTGACTTTGAATTGTTTGTTTGGCAGTGTAGCAAATGAGTCCCAACCAAAGAATACCCTGTAAAAAGTTTGCTGAATATAGAGAAGAGCAACCCAGGCAAGGGAGATAGCAAATAAAACCTTGAATATATACCCTTTATCGATTAAAGCTAACTTTGCTTAACCTTAATCTAATTAGTAAATTGACGATGCAATACCCTGTAAAGCGAAATATATGTAGATATCGATCATAATGGTAACACCAATATTTAAAAGTCATAAATAAAGCCTAAATTATCCGATATATTACTTTCAAGAAGTTAACAGCTATATACAGAAGGTAAAAATATACCATATATTCTAGAAATAACTTTTAAGAAGTTAAGAGCTATTTATATATAAGGCACAAATATACCCCACAATTCCATTATCCCAGAAATTACACTCAAGATGGTTACTCAATAATATACCCTACATTTCCTAATCTTTCTATGCCTATATCATCATTTCTATATACTTTAATTTCTATTGATTCCAATAAAATGTTAATAACATTATGAGCATACAGCAAATACTTTAATCAATCCACTTTGCCGTGCTTTACAGGGTATTCCACACCTATATAATTATTTTATTCAGAGTTAACAGAGAAACAATTTCGCACAAAAAATATAAATTATCGCACACGTCTCATGGCTAAAAGCATTTAAAACTCGTCCAAGCGTTGTTTAAGGCACATTTATTAAAGAGCCTGAGGGGGCCTTCGAAGAGTTGGGTTTTTTTTTTGGAGAATTGTTTTGCCACCTTTCTTCACGTCTCTTCGCGGTGAGCAGGTGCAAAGACCTTTTGCGTGACACACAGCAAAGGAAAAGAACGAAAATCGAAGCAATAAAAAAAGCAAAGCAAACGAAACGGCAAAAGCAATGAAAATTCCCTCAGTTGGCTGGTAAAATGATTGTGAAAAATGTCTGACAGTCCGCTTTGTTAGCTTTTGGCCGAAAGAACACGAGTTTGTGCCAATGTGGGCGTGGCATGTCATACCATAAACATGATAATGTTCAGAGCTAACATGCAACACAGAAAAACAACAAGAGGAAGAAGAGGAACAGCTCGTGTTTATTTCGTTGCAAATCAAAAATCAAATTTATGAATGATAACAGGAGGGAACTGCGGGTGTATGGTTCGGGAGGAAAGTAAAAACCAGCCAAATACAGTCAAATTCAGCTTAGATATACATATGTTTAAGCAAGGGTTCATTTTACGCTATCTATTCCTCTTTTAATCAAATCCTATTCTTTTTTATCCTTTTTTACCCTGTCCTATCCAATCGTATCCAATCCTATCCAATTCAATCCTATCGTATCTTATCCTATCCAATCCTATCCAATCCTATCCAATCCTTTCCAATCCCATCGTATCCTATCCTATCCAATCCTATCCTATCCTATCCTATCCTATCCTATCCTATCCTATCCTATCCTATCCTATCCTATCCAATCCTATCCAATCCTATCCTATCCTATCCTATCCTATCCTATGCTATCCTATCCTATCCTATCCTATCCTATCCTATCCTATCCTATCCTATCCTATCCTATCCTATCCAATTCAATCCAATCCTATCCTATCCCATCCTATCCAATCATATCCTATCCAATCTTATCCAAAATCCTATCGAATCCTATTCAAGCTTATCCAATTCTATCAAATCCTATCCAATTCAATCAAATTCAATGTTTTAAACTTATCCCTTCCGTTGTAATCCAAACCTCTCTTATCTTATCTTATCCAATTTTAACACACTTTCTCCTTTCCCTTTTTAACGCATCCTACGCTTTGCCTATGTATTATCCTCTTTATTCATTTTGACTCCAAAACTTTACTTTCGATTTTATGATCAAGAAGGACTTTCACTAGGCTTCAGTCTCTGCCTAGTGTTGGAAAATGTATCAAATTTCCAGTACACTCTTTAGTTATCAACACACTCTCTTTATATAGAAAGCACAATATAGAATTTCCAGTTAATTTGAGCAGTTAATCATTGTACTGGCTTGTGTATATTTGGGAAGGGTTCTCAATCGATTTTCATCACATATGTATGAGTGTAAGAGTGTGTGTCTGTTTATGTGTGTGTTTGTGTGTTTGTGTTCTTGGCCAAAAAGACAACAAAAGTAAGCGCTGATAAATGCGTTTATTGCGCTTTTCAATCGATGCCGCCTGTGCATATTTATTTGGGTTGCCTTCGCCCCGCACACCCTCCCAACTTGGGGGTAGGGCTGGGATTCGAAATGCGAGTTTGCATGCGCAGCTTTTAGTGGAAATGTTTTGCGTTGCAAACAGAAAAATTAGTTTGGAATGAAACTGTTTTGTTTGTGCAATGATTCGCACTTAAAACGCATTCCCCCGTTCGCTATGGGATTTATTATACAACTGTTTGTTATCCACTAAAAGTTTTACTTTGATTTTAAGCTGCTTAAAGGTTGAATGAGTCAATTCAAAAGTGAACTAGTTCCAGCAGGTGAGCTAGTGGTTCATTTTGAGTGTGCACTTAAGCTACACTTTCCTCCCATATGCATACGTATATCAAATATTACAACACACTTTTCTTTTGTGCTCACATAAACGAACCAGTTCTTGTGAACTTAGTCAATTTGTCGCCCTATTTTGGCAGCGCCAATCTATTTGGCAATTTTATTTTCAATATTCCTCAAAATGCAATTGCGAAACACTTGATAAGTTTTGGTGCCAAAACTTGCTAGCCAACTTCCAAAAGCTGCGTCCCTCAACTGCATTGCGAATTGGCATCGCAGCATTGCCACCAAAGTTCTAATGCTTAACTCAGACACGTGACAATACTTCACAAGCGGAGAGAGAGAGAGTCCAAGAGAGAGAGAGAGAGAGATAGAAAGGAAATGCACTCAACATAAGCCGCACCCTCTTTACCTTGCATGCAGCCTAACCAGTCGCAACATTTGCAATTTTGTTGTGGCGCTTATTGGATTTGTAGCACGCCTCCTTTGCAATGCCCACAAGTTAACTGTCTTCCGTCGTCGTCGTTTGGCACAGAAATCATCTCCAGCTGGCGTCCTTTACTTCGGCGCCCCTTTTCGTCCTCTATCTAAATCTTCAAGATATTCTCGTTGTCGATGTGTGAAGCGTTTATTGCATAATTGACATGTCAGTTTCAAGTTCGAATAACGAGTAATGACAAGTAGGGAAGAACATTTAAAAAAAACCGAGCATTTGGTAACAAGTCACCAACGATCCGTTGGTAACGAGTAGTTGCCAACTAGTAGTTGCTAACGAGAAGTTGTTTACGAGAAGTTGCTAACGAATAGTTGTCAACGAGTAGTTGCTAACGAGTAGTTGCTAACGAGTAGTTGCTAACGAGTAGTTGCTAACGAGTAGTTGCTAACGAGCAGTTACTAACGAGTAGTTGCTAACGAGTAGTTGCTAACGAGTAGTTGCTAACGAGTAGTTGCTAACGAGTAGTTGTCAACAAGTAGTTGCGGACGAGTAGTTGCTAACGAGTAGTTGCTAACGAGTAATTATTAACGAGTAGATTCCAAAGATTTATTGCTAACGAGTAGTTGCTAAAGAGTAGTTGCCAACGAGTAGTTGCTAACGAATAGTTCCTAACGTGTAGTTGTTAACGAATAGTTGTTTACAAGTAGTTGCTGATGAGAATGGGGCGACGTGTGTTTACTAACAAGTAGTTAATAAGTAGTAGTAGATAATTTGCTCTATGCCCGCTAGTAAATAGTTGGCAACGAGTTATGAAGTAGACTGTAGCTACTGAATAAAAGACTTCAGGACTCCATTATCAAATAGATAGAAGTGAATGACAAACAAAATAGTAACTAATCATTTTAGCGATTAAAGAGCAACGAGTAGATACGAAAGACGAATGTGAATAAGAATATATAAAACCTTTTCATATCAAAGCAATCTCCATATGAGCTGAAACAAATTGAGCGATTAGTCAATTATTTGCAAGCACACATATTGGATTGCCATAAAATTGAAACGATTGAATTGTTTTTAGCGTTTATAGTTATTGTCAGCATCATTACTTGGGGCCACGCCCATTAGCAAGGCATTCGGCTAATCAGGCAGCGGGTAAAACGTTGACAACGACGTAATCAACCGTGAAATAGACAACAAAAAACAAGGGAGGCCCCGATACACACACATTGCACATAATTGAAACCGGAAAATATATATATTTTCATGTAAATTCCTTCTAAAAAAAAAACCGGTACCTAGCAAAAGGGGCAAACGGCATAAAATTTTGTACAATATACAACCCCTCTCTCTCTTTCTCGTTCTCCCTCTCTCTCTCTCTCTTCCCCTAGGTTCAGTGAATTCTGCGTTGCCCCCATCGGATTTATACATATATATTTCTTCTTTTTTTTTTTGAGTTAGGGTTAAACTACGTGAAATGCATATAAAAACAATTGCTCGGGCATAGCAAGAACCGCAAAATGTTTTTATCTATGAAACTCAGGCCAGGCCGACTGAAAGAACTGAAACCCACGGCTGCTGCCAGCCGGTCCGGTCCGTGGTTGCTCTGGTTGGGGTTGGGGTCGCATTTGGTTGCAAGTGAGCTCTGTGCTATTATCTAATAGCGAAAATATAAAGCAATCAAAATGGATACAAAATTCTGACTATTTACTAAAATGTTTTATGGCCTTTTCTTTTTTATTCATTCCTAGAGCTCCAGTTTTATCTGGCAGTAAAATTAACACGCTTTTATAAAAATATACACACAAATTAGTTAATGAAGTTGTAGCTGCTGTTTAACTTATCATATTTATAAGCTCAAGCGAGTTGATTTATTTAACGAAAACTACTCAGCGAGTAATTTGATCTGTTTATCAAATGTAAATAGTAAAATTGTAATGATAAATGAATGAGTTCTATATTTGAAGATCACAAAAAAAACTGAATAGTCTCCACACCCCTTAATACTCGTATACAACGATCTATTTCATCAACGAGTAGCTAGAGTAACGAGTGTCAGCTGATAAGTAGCGGGAATTAACTCGATTTTTTAGCAACGAGTGCCATAAGAGATGTAACGAGAGACAAACTGATTCAAAAAGCTAACAAGTTGATCAAAACTTGAGCTTAACGAGTGACTCTTTAAAGCAACGAGTGCTAGCTGGGAAGTAACGATAAATAACAGCATTAAAGAGAAAGAGAGAGTAAAGAGAAAAAAGAGAGTAAAACTCTCAAACTATAGATAAGACGAACTCGTTGCTTGAGGTAACAAGTAAAATCAAAATTCCTTTTAATATAGATATAAGCTAAAGCAACGAGTGCGAGAGCTGAGCGAGTTATTTTCCAGGTGTAATAATCTATGATTAATGACTCAAAGTAGACAACTTAATGCGAACAATCACAGCTGTTAACACGCAAATGTATTTAGAATTGTCCGCTAAAAAAGATAAACAAATTTTTGAACAGGTGCAGCTCACCGATTGAAACTCGAGCACACACAAAAGCAATTAACGGATAGCGTATAATTAGACAGAGACATCGATAAACATCTAACAAGTGCTTCCAACTGGAATGCTTAACGTCGCGACCGCACGCTGTCTACGCGTTAATTCATCAAAATCAACTCAACTCAACTCAAATACTTAAAAGTCAATACAACAACAACAACAACAAATGCGCATACACTTGCGCTTCTAATCAATCAAAGGAGACAAGCGCCATAAAGTAAAAGTAGAAGAGAGCGGGGCATTAAGGTAGTTACATGTATGTATGTATTTGGTCGCTTTACCATTTCCTGTGTGAGTGCAATATCCTCGGCAGAGCGCGCATCCAACATGAAGTCGTGCAGTAGTTTCATCATGAGAAGGCAGGCTGGAATTAACGAAACACAACGAACGATCCAGAGAGCGAGAGTTTCTTATTCCAGTGCGTGAAGGAAGTAGACAGCGAGAGCAAGAGATGGAGAGTCGAAGAGAACACGCCAAGGTAATGGAACACACACACACACACCCAAAACACGTTACACAGGCTTCTTTTCTTGTTGTCGTAGTTGTTGTTGTTGGTGCTAAATTTATACAGCCTTATTTATGATTTATACATGAATTTCGATATTGATTTCGACTTTTCAACAGCTTCAATATTTCAAGAGCATCAGCTGCGCTTTTCACATAACCAACACGAACGAACACACGCTATCATATACACACATCGATATGTATAACAAAACGTTGCAAGCATTTACAATTTTATTTCACGCAAAAAAAGCTTGAGGTAATTTTTCACGCGCTCGATTGTTTGTTTGCGCTCTCTTTAAGCCCCGCAACCGGCGCACACGCACACATATACACACACAATAAAAAACGTGCTTAACGATCGCAGACGAGAACTCCACACACACACACACATAAACGGACGGATGGGGGGCCTGGCGAAAATTATACAGCATGCAGACGAGTCAACTGTTGCGGCCAAACTGAAAATTCTACGCGGCCGCCTGCTGCTCTGGCGGCAAAAGCGAAACATGGCAAATTGCGAACAGCAAAAGAGCATAAGATAAAAAGAGTGCGAGTGTGAGCGCGAGAGAGCAGCGGTATAGCAGCTGTTGCTCGCGGCTCTTAGCGATAATACATAACACACATACATGTGTATTTACATACATTATCGGCGGCAATTTATGCTGCCCAGGCAGCAACGTTGACGCTAATGAGAGGAGACCCCCAAAGCTTGAAGCCGGCTGCAGCAGATCCCCTCTTCTAACAACACACGTGTGCCGCACTTTTTGTATTCTGTTTGCCTGCCTTTGTATGTGACATTTGTTGTGCGTGCATGTGTTTGTGTGAGTGTGCGTTAAGCCTCATTTGGCATAGTTTTACGTAATGTGAGTGGAAAGAGAACCAACTATTGAGCGCAGCTCAACTGACGCTTTTGCTGTGTGGGTTGAGCGCCCCTCTCACACCGATTGTACTCATTTGCTTGTGTGCTGCGATCATGATTTGACAGCGCGTCGTGTCTTAAGCAGCTGTTTGCTATTTGCAGAAAAAGAAGAAATAGAGGATGAAAGTGAGGCCAGCTGTGAAACACTCAAAGCTTTTTATCATAGCTTGTGTGCTTTATCTGCAGAACTTTTGCGCACTTATACACAGATTCGTGTGCGAACTGAGTGAATTAACTAATAATCAACACTTTTGTAAGGGTAGAGTGGCAATTAAAATCATTTGACTCACAGTCAGCGGGCGGCAAAGCTAATAACAAATTCATTTATCAAGCAATTGGATGCTGCATTTAAAATGTTTATTTAATTAATGCAGATAATTGGGGACAGTTAGATAGAGTGAGAGGCCAATACAAACTGTGCGACATAGAAGATAGAGGAAGCATATGAAGAGAGAGCAAGTGAGTGTGTGGGAGAGCGAAGAGACTAACTAAGCCAGCCAGCCGGCAATGCAAATCAATCAATCGAGGGCATCGACTGCGACTGCGACGGCGACGTCGACTGCAGCACTTTTTCGCACGCTCGTTAAACGCAACAACAAATAATCAGTGCATTCAGCGGGGTGAACTATTTGTATACCCTGTAAATGTGAAAATTTTGTCCCAGTTGTGAAATTTTTTATGATTTACACAGCTTCCCAGGTTGTTATTGTAAAACTTGCGTTTATTTCACACTAAATTTCAACAAATTTTGAGCTTCATTAATGGGGTTACACGCCTATACACTACCTATAACAATCATTAACTGATATGATATATGATCGGTATAGTTCCCTACAGAACTTATTGTCTCATCTCTCGCAAGAGCAGGGCTTCTTTGGATTATCAATACAACCGGCAGGCGTTGGTGCTTGGAAGCCACCCACGAGGAGTGGACCATGGCTTTCGTCATAGATGGCATAATAGAAGGGATGATCCGCAAAAAAGTTGACGGGCGGGGGCGGATTTCGTGGTTTGCCATTGACCATCTGCACAACCGGTTCGCCCAAGGGCTCCACCTCATCGCCCTCTTCGTCGAACTCGATGCAGGCTTTGTGGAGAATTTTAGAGACTTTTAGCACTTGATTCGTTTCCAACATTTTGCCGAGTTCGGCTTTGTCAATGAAAACCCTTTTTACTCCTAAATTCATGACAAGGGGCGTCAATTCCTGTTCGAATTCCGTTGAAAATTTTGGCAATTTTATATTGACTCGTCTCAGTTTGAGCATTGCAATAATATTATGCAGAGGTTTTTTGCATAATTTACCCAATAGATTCTCGAGACCCATTTTCGGGTTGGGCAAAATTATAAGCATTTGTAGTTCTGTATTTCTAAAGGTTAAACGCAGGACTTTTGCATCGAGGTCCTTCAGTTCCGCGTAGTAGTATTCATGAAAAACATTCATCATGTTCACTTTGACTTTGTTCTGGTCATCCATGTGGAAAAATTCTCTGCGTGTCGCCCTCAGCTCGAATCGTATACTCCACTCGGCCTTGAAGTGGGCCGCACTGACGAGAACCATGCGGGTGCTTTCGTCAAGGATCTCCGGACTGACCTCATCCTTGATCAGATGATTCATCTTGGTGTCAACCCACTCGTTTATGGTGTTTGCAGCATCTATGTTCGCAGAGAAATTAATTATCTCGGGCTCCGAATGGAATTTCTCAGTCAGTATATTAAGAAACTCCTCACGTATCTCATAGTTGTGCATTAGGTACATTTTGTAGGCCATGTGCAGCACGCTGGACTCCTGATAAGAGCTTAAAGTATTATAAAAATCCTCGGCTATCTCCGTCTCATGTCTAGAGGTAAACCCAACTTTATTATCTAACTCCTGGGCAGTCGTAGTCCCTTCCTCAGCACCCAGGCGCAACATGCCCAGGCAGGTGTGTATAGCGAGGGGTGCGCATATGAGATTCTTACCGGGATTGACGATAAACAATTGATTGAAAAGATTACTTGAGAAGGCGCTCAAAACACTAAAAAAAGTTCTGGTGCCATCATCTTCGTCCATATTAAATTAGATTGTTATTAATAGGTCGTGTAACCCTCTAACATCGAATTGAAATAAGTGTAATTATATTGGAATAAAACACAAACTATACATCTGACAAATTTAAAAATTCTAAATCCTATGTCAAATCTCTGATGTATACACCCTACAAAGCAATGAAAAACAACGATATATTTCTTAAGGTATCTTGCAAATCTTATCAAGAACAGGAGGTTAAGCCTTTAACTGGGATTCCCTTTGAAGCCTATAGGTTATATTTGCAATTACTTTGCTTTCGAATTACAGGGTATCGACCAAGTACAGAGTATCTACTTGTTCAGCACTCTTAGGTTATATTTCCAATTACTTTGCTTGCTGATAACAGGGTATCTTCCAGTCTATCACTGTCCCGACTGAAAGAGTACAGGGTGTATAGCCGTCCAGCACTCTATTGACTAGAGTTACCTTATTACGCAAGTTTTTTTTATTGAGTACAGGGTAACTCTTAGCTAAGCAGATTCTCAACTAAAAAAATCTTTCTAATTCAGAACAGGGTATACCTGACCAGTAGCTTGCCTTGTGCTCTGTTACCAATTATAAGGTATCTTCTAGTCCATCACTAACTTTTCTAGCTATTGTTCTCTTGTCCCGTGCTGTTGCTGGAAAATTGCAGGCAACAGGCAAACATTTTCGCTAATTGGCAACCGCGCGGCAGGCCAAAAGAAACGGCAAAAAGCGCGCTGCCGCCAGCGGCAACTGCGACTGCGACTGCGGCGTTTGTTCAATTAGAAGCGAAGCACAAGCACACAGAAGGGGGGTGAAGCAAAAGGTGAGGCGCCGCAAACATAGCAAAGACTTCACTGCGTGCAGTGTGTGTGAAATTAGAGAGCAAGAAGAAGAATTAGCAGCAGCAGCAAAAGCAGAAGCAGAACATGCGCAACAACAGCTAATTGTTTTACTCAAGTCCAGAAGTGATAAAGTTAACAAGTGTAATAATGATAATTATAAACCGAAACAACTTTGCAATTTGCGGGGTGGTGAGTTTCTATTGAACAAACGCTGCACAAGTTTATGGCAAGTGCAACTGCAATTAGGCAACTGGTTTAACTCCAATTGAAGTCATAGATAACAAAAATTACAAGCCCCCACAGTCGTCCATAAAAAATCTGGGTTACCATTACCATTACAATGGGAGGGTTAAAAATTATATACGCACACAATTACAAAGTTTTCGTGGTGAATTGAAATGCTTCTAAAGACGCCCCAAATCAGTGAACGCTGCCGACGTCCATTAGCAGCCAGCCGCAGCGCAGCAGGCAAGCGCCAACAACAAAAACAGCGAGCAAGACAATGACAACAAAATAAAAGCTGCGCTCAAAATCAGACACCACACAGACACACATTTAAATCATTACAGCACACGCAAAAAAAAAAAAAAAAAAAAAAAAGAAAACCAACACACAAACAAAAAAGAAACAAGTACGAAGCATAGCGAGCAAAAAGAAAACGACAATTACAGCAACAACAGAAGCAGCGAGGCGGCAGACAGCATGCAAGAAAAAGTAATAAGAACACATGCAGAAGAGAACCAGAAAAACAGAACGACGAAAGCGGCACATGCAACGAAACAACAACAACAACAAAAACCTGTACGAAAAAAGAAGAAACAGAAACAAAGGGCTGAGCACGAGAGTTGGGGGGAAGCAGCGCCCACGGATGAAGCTTCTGCCGGCAGCGCCGCGCAGTTAAGCGCAAATCAATGACCTACGACATCAACAACAATGAGAGTAAACGCAGCGGCAGCGGCAGCGGCAGTTACAGAGAGAGGGAGTGAGAGCGAGAGCGTAACATAGTGTTGAAAAGATGGCAAATGTTCGCTGCTGATGCTGACTGAGGCCCTGGCTGTGTCACACACACACACACACACACACACACACAAGCGCACACACACGCATATATATAAGGCGAACGTGCTAAAAAGTGGAGTAACAACGATGGCAACAAAACAAAAGCTCACACACACGTCTACAAATTTAAGTCTGTGTTTTATGTTCGCTGCGCTCCTGCGGCTGCTGCTGCGGCTGCTGTCCTGGCATAATTGCAATAAATTTGTTTAGTATTTCGTATTGCGCGCTGCTGCAGCCAAACAGATTGCGAATTAAGCGCAAAAGGAAGTTGTTGCGAGAAAAAAAAGGGAACGCGCAGGCAACAATAACGAGTAAAAGGGACAGGAATGGAAATAGAGAAAAGCGGGCAATGCGACGACTAAATACGCTTACGAGCAGACAAAAAATTACAGTAAATGCAAAATTGAAGCACAAATTTGGCAGAGCAGCTCAATGCGACGAGTGTATACCCTTACCAGAACTGATTCACAAATGCTTCAATTAAAAACTACAATATTAGAATTTTCATTGTGCATAAAGTACCTCAACCACCAGTCGCTCCTTCTTCTTCTTCTTGCTGCTTCCTAAGCTGGAGCCTGGCAACGGCCACGAATGTAAAGCAGAAACAACCTCAGCGAGTGAAATTCTTTAATTAAAATTGCTTTTTCTATAAACATTCGAGACAGAGCAACAACAAACAACGCGACGAAGCAGCGGAAGAGGAGGAGGGAGAGTTAGAAGTACAGGTAGAAAGAAAAAAACTGCAAGTGGAGCCAGCTAAGAGCTCATTAAGTCCATGTCGAGTATTAAATTCTTTTATTTATAAATGCGAGTGGTTTCTGAGTACTGCAAACGAATGCCTCCACAGAACCGCCTCACATGTGTGCATGTGCGTTCGTCTCGTGTGTGTGTGTGTGTGTGTGTGTGTGTGTGTGCAGCGCTTATAAGGCAGAAAATTGCAACCGGAATGCATTTGTTAGCGGAACAGAACAGAGAACTATAAACAGACGGACGGACAGAGGAACAGAGCGGAAGGGAGGGGGGCTGAAGCGAAAGAAGTGCGAGCCAATCAAGAAGCCATCAGCAAAGCAAAGAGACAAAGCTTCAAAACGTGTCTCAAGATTAAAAACAACAGCCAGCTGGCTAGCAAGAAGCAGAAGCAGAAGCGAATTCGCAGAAGAGGCGAGAAGAGAAGAACGAAGAACGAAGAGCGAAAACCTAAAATAACCAATACGGTAAAAAAAAATCATCGCTAAATTGATAAATCGACTTTCGAGGCTTATTAAAAGAACAATTTAGAAAGGCAAATGGAATGCAGCAAGAAAATCTTGAAGCCAACATTTATGTATGTTATGCCAAAATGAAAACTCTTGATCAAGAACACAACTACAAGCCTTTTAAAAGTATAAGTTGCTATTAAATTGCGAAAAACTAACGAATAGATTATACTTAAACAAAGATTAAAATAATAATTTATAGGTATAAATATGACGCGATAAAATGGCAGACCCGCCCCCTTCTCTTCATCTATTTTAACGAATTTTCATGATAAACAAAATCGCTAAACTTTTGATTAGCTAAAAAAAAACTTAACGATAAATAAGGGCTATATTGGGCACGCCGAAGAGTTAATACCCTTGCAAACCGAACCTTTTCACAAAAATAGTTAATGCCGAGTATGGTAAATATATCTTAAAACAAGAGGTTCTAGTCGGGAGCTCCCGACTAGGGGATACCCTTAACCATCTTCTTCCAACACCAAATAGAATATACTATTCTAGAAGCTACATGTCTAGTTTGGTGACTCTAGCTCTTATTATTTACCAAAATTGCTCAAAAAACAGGATATCGATAACGATTTTTATCGATTGCTTGGAAACGGAGTCAGTTATCGATTATCGGAAACAAACTCGATCTGCGCAGGCACTCGGAGGACCTACATCTAAAATTTCAAGTCTCTAGCTCTTATAGGTTCTGAGATCCTTGCGGTCGTGCATACGGACATGGCTAGATCGAATATTGTCATACAAGTACTTCATTTTTGACCGATCGTTCCTATCGGAGCTATATGATATATCATTCCAATGTGGATAAGATTTTGCCTATTTGTAGGGAGCATATGAAAACTTATAAATTCCGAGTTTTCCATAGAACATTTTAATTTTCTATCGATCGTTCCTATGGCAGCTATATAATATATAGTGGTCCGATGTTGATAGGATTTTCCAAATATTTATGGGAAGCATAACAAAATTAATAAATGAATAAATAAAGTTTGGTCAAGCTTTCTTGATAGCTTCATATAATTTATAGCTATAAATAGTGAGGGATAAATTCTCTGTGTCTATTTTAAGGATTTTTCAGGATATCAAAAAATCGTTAACAAAGTTTTCATTAACTCAAATAAACATAAGAAAATAAAGATTTTATCTGCTTTTAATAAAGGTTATCAAGTTTAAGCCCATAACTAAAGCTAATAATATCTCAGCTTATATGCGATATGCTCTCCCCACACCCCCCCAAAAAAAACAAAAAGCCTAACACTCTCCCAACTGCCTCTAAGAAAAGCCGTTAACAAGTATTGCACAATAATCCTTAAGATTTTCTTCCTGCCCCATCCTGCGTCTAGCCCAAAGACAATAAATTCGTGTTTGTGTGAAAAACATTTCATTCGGGGCACGCACACAACGAAAAGTGTATTTCACACATGGGCGAAAAAATGGAAAATGTAAGGAAAATGGAAAAACCGAGCAATAACAATCATCAATTTTATGATATGTCTATGAGGCAAAACTTGAAAGGGCCGCAACCGAAGAAAAAAAATACAAATTCAGAAATGAAAAACAAGTTGGAGAAAAAGGAACAACTTTGCAATTTACAGCTACAACATTTTTGGGTGGGCTCTTCTTTCAGTGGACGGGGCAAAGGGAGCGGGGGAGGTATACAACTAGCCATAAAAGCCAACGAAATTATTGATTAACCAAACACTCATGAACAAATTTTACGATACGAGCCCGAAATGGCCAAAACTAAAAGTGCAACTAACATAAAAGTAAACTGTGGAAATCTTTTCCTCCACAGACAAAAAGAAAAGTCGGTGAAAAACTTGGCTACAGAAAAAAAGAAGCGGTGAAAAAACTTTGAAGTCCAAATATTGAATTGTCCATAAGATACTTTGTTCAAGGCTTGAAGCTTAGGTTTGGCCATTGGCTGTGTTTAGTGTACAAGTACTTGAGATAATAATATCTCGCCGGGTATTGCCCGGCCTTGCCCGTGTAACGTTTTGTGCTAAAAATTTAAGATATTACCTTTACACACATTGAGATCTAGCCACCGTGATCTACAATTCTATTTAAAAATATATTTTGAGCAAGTGTTGGAATCATCGCTTTCCCCTCAGGTTTGTGAGAATCTTGAAGGTGAAGAATAAACTTTCCAGGCAAAACGGTATGGGCTCTGCGTTAATTATCAATCAGTCAGTCAGTCAGTCAGTCAGTCAATCAGTCAGTCAATCAGTGAGTCTGTTAGTCAATCAGTCATTCAGTGAGTCAGTCAGTCATTCAATCAGTTAGTCAGTCTTTCATTCATTTAGTTAGTCAATCAGTCAATCAGACAGTCAGTTAGTCAATCAGTCAGTCATTCAGTCATTCAATCAGTCAGTCATTTAGTTATTTAGTCAATCATTCAGTCAGTTAATCAATCAGTCAGTCAACCAGAGTCAATCAGTCAGTTATTCAGTCTGTTAGTCAATCAGTCAGTCAGTCAATCAGACAGTTAGTCACAACAAACAGTTTTATACATGGAGATTGAATTGTGAGGGCAGAGTTAAAACAGTCTGGAGCTATATTTGTTGACGGTTGCCCCCAATGTCAACAAAAACGAGACAATGACATTTATAGAGAGCCAACCCGTTGTGCGATAACAAATATTATCTAATATGAATATCGAACAGAAAAATATACTTAACGCTAAAAAACTGAATATTGTGGTCTTATCACAACAATAAAACATTTGCTCAGATTCCAACAGGAATTGGAAATAAATAAATAATTCTAAAGAAATTTGAGAAATATTTGCAAACGATTCGTGTTTTTTAAGAAAAACAAATTTGATTAAAATAACATTCGACACATTTACAGTGTTCTTTAGTCCCACGATTTGTTGGCCGTCAGGCCAAAAGAAATAACTTGAACTTGGGGATTCGAACCAGCAAAAACTGTGTTCAAATTCGCAGCACGTTTTGTATTATCTGCGCCCAAGTTTCATATTCACAATAGTTAAATATTTCACACATAAATGAGCCAAATGTTAGCCCTAGCACATTTGAATCATCATCAATCAAAATTGATGATATCAACAGAAGTGGAAAAACAAATCAAATTGATTAGCTCCAATTGGAAGCTTATCTAAGCGCTTGTTGGTTAACCCTAGATACATGTGTGTGCATATAAACAAGAAATTGGACGGGGTCAACCGAGTCAAAGCCTTCTTTGCTATGCTTTTATCTTTTGACAATTTGAACCGGCGACCTCACCCTACAGGGTGCGACGCTTAAGCAACTTAGCCACACAGACTTATTACGTCACATTCGCCGAGTTCTTTTCGTACAAACTTTGACCAATATTTCTGAGTTCCTTTCGTACAAACTTTGAGCAACATTTCCAGCCAGTTGGAGCGCGACCTTATGCCCACTTGTGAGCCCAAAGGAAGCTGCTCAAGCAAACTCTTATACATATATATATTCGCTCGATTCGTCTACTCACCGCTGCATTCCGATTGGCGGCGGCGACGGCTGCTGCCGCCGAGTTGTTCATATATTGATTCTGCGGCGGCATCAGAGCTGCGCCCATGGCCGCAGCGGCGGCGGCGGCGGCAGCGGCATGCGGCTGCCCGCCCATATAGACGAAATCCTGTGGTCCGCCGGGCGGACCCAGCGGCGGCGGCGGCTTCGGCATGCCGCCATTCATGCCCGGATGCAGTGCGCTTCCGCCATGATGATCGTACATGCTGCCGCTGGCAGCCGACTGGGCGTAGGGCGGCATATGGCCCATGGTGGCGCCGGCGGCTACGGCAGCGGCCACCTGGTTGTTCATCACATGGCTGAGCAGATTCGAGTTGTATTGATGCTGGCCGAGATGTGCCTGGCCGGGTTGTTGTTGGCCCTGTTGCTGTTGCTGCTGTTGTTGCTGCTGCTGCTGCTGCTGCTGTTGTTGTTGTTGGATTTGCTGGCCGGGATGCGGTTGACCCAGGCCGCCTAGGCCATTGCCATTGCCCAGCCCATTGCCGCCGCCCATAAGATGATGCGGCGGTCCCTGCGCATTCTGTTGTTGTTGCTGCTGTTGTTGTTGCTGTTGTTGTTGTTGGTGTTGTTGTTGGTGTTGTTGTTGCTGCTGTTGGGCAGCGACTGCGGCGGCCGCCTGCGACATCATGTGATTGTGCTTGGCCACAGCGGCCGCCTGTTGCATGGCAGCCATATTGGCCGCTGCGGCCGCCATCGATGGATGATGCAGTCCGCCCCCGTTGGTGCCGCTGCCGGCGCCCATGCCGCCCAGCCCGCTGCCGGCGCCCATGCCAATGGTGCCAATGGCTCCGGGGCCGCCGTTGCTGCCACCGGGCGCGGCATTCGCCGGATTCATGGGCGGATTGTATTTCCATTTATCCGGATTCTGAAAGTGACATAAATATATAAATAGAAGAAATCCGTTTATCCTTGATATGACTAAAAATATAACAAAATGTCGCTTGCACGTTGCCAACTTGGAAGCCTGCTGTTTATGCAACCTTTTGGCAGCGCCTGGAACTGAGCTCCCCCTTGAACAGAACACCACCCTCGCCCCCTCCCGCTCCCCTCCAGCGACACCAACGTCACAAGTTGGCCTTAATAAAACTGAATAACCTCTAGACAGAGCAACAAAGTCACAGCTCGCACTTCTCTTGCAGCTATTTGGCATTTGCCATGGAAAAATAACGCAACGGAAGTTAAAGTGGCAGCAAAACGAGGCATTCGCGACTTGTAGATACCCTACACGATACGCAGAAAAAATATAACCTCAAAAGGGTTGAAATAAAGACTAACAAATGCACAAATTTAACTCTTTTTTGTAGTTCCTTTCTAGCTATATTTGGTTATATTCTGAAAACAGTTAAAGTTTTTGCCAGATTTAGCTTTTTTTGGCATCTGAATGATCGTAAAGCTAAACTAGCTATTTTTAGACACTTTCGAACTCGAAATCAGCATATATATATATATATATATATTCAATATAAAGAAAACCAAAGATAAATTCAAATTATTTTTTCTAATTTTAAATTCGTTTATACCCTTTTTATGTAAAAATTGAAAGCTGTTAAAAGTAGGACTCAAAATACAAATGATTTCCATTAGCATCTAAAATAAGTCAAAAACGCACAAAATTCTACAATTTCTCTAACAAAATGTTTGTTTATACCAACTTAAATAATGTTTTTTGTTTAAAGTTAGCTTGACGAACTTTTCGTGAATAATTTACTCGAATTTCGGCTGTCAATCTGCGAGAATATCATTTGCTAATTCTACACATAAGGCACTTTTATGTTACGCATCAACGTGTACACCCGCTTCCCACCCTGGGCTACAGGGTATATTCAGCAAAGAGGCTGCAAGGAAAGCAAACAAAATCTAAAAAACGAAGGCTCCAGGCAGCGGAAGCTGCTGCAGAAAAGAATGTGCGGAAGAATGGGCACACAGAAAAATATTCTTTAAACTGCTCAAAAAAAAAACAAAAACAGAAAACAAATCTGAAATTCTGAATTGAAAATGCAGAATATGTTGGAAGCGTTGCCCGTAAAAAATGTTTGTGCGAGAATGTTTTAAATGAAAACAAAATTGTTGCAAGCACTTTAAACAAAACTCAACAAATAAAAGTTGATTTATCGGGCATTAAATCTCGTTAAAGGTAACATGAAATACAATTCATTTTCATTAAGATTTTAAAGTCTAAAAACATAAGCTCATTTTTACCCAGAGACAATATTATCTCTTTATAATATATTTTACATTTAAGAATTTCTGTTGGACTTTCTGCAAATTCGATATTCCAATAACATAATTCCACTGTCAACATTTTTTGCAAATGTGAAAGATGTAAAGATGCTGCACGTTTTCCCATAAGAACCACATTTTTCACATTTGCAAAAAAAAATGTTGGCATTCGCCCCGATGTTATGAAAAATATAAAATTTTCATTACCATAAACAGCTGATAAAGCAACGAAGGCAAGCCCAGGATGGAACTTTAAATAATAATTTTAATTTTAACTAACATTTTTTGCATTTAAAGATGGCCAAACCCAGCAAAGAGTCCATTTAACGCAGCTCCTATTTGACCTTTGGAAGGAAAACTTTTGGGCGATTAAATGTGTAAATCAAATCAAACCGATCAGCTGTTTGCCATTCAAATGTTACCGATAACTGACACTTGCTAATGGAATCGCAGAATGTGAAGTTTGTAAATGTATAATATTTTGAGCATAGTGGAATCAGAATAAAATATGGAATGGAATAAAATGTTTTTTAATGCGAAAGAAAAATAATGCCTAACCTGAATGTTTTACCTTTTGTTTTTACTAAGGAAACATTTTCCAGCTTTGCGAATAGTGTGAATAACGGCCGAGGCTCAAATTAATCGATAACTTTTTGACAAGCCTTTGCAACACTGGCGTTCAGCTGCTCCGGAGACAGCTTAAATGTATACATATGCATATGTATTAGGTACATATATAATTAAGACATTTTAGTGGCCAAAACAAGAAGCCACAACAACAAATAATGCCAGAGAGCAAGACGTAACCCCCCCAGCCCCCCAGCCATACTCCATGCAACTGTCCTTTGGCTTTGCTTTTGGTTTAGAGTGCAAGCTGGCGCAGAGCCAAATCTGACATGTTTGTACATGTCTATACATGTATACACATACATACATACATATGTACATATATACTTCTTTCTGTTTATATACTCACATCGATGCCGTGCTCGTCGCCGCATGCCCAACGCGTCTGCTGCTGCTTTTGAGCAAAGTGCGCCGCATATTCGGCGGCTGCGGCGTCTTGCAAGGTGGAGCCAACGGGACCGACGCCAGCGCCGCCACCGGGCGAGGGGCGCTGCTGAAAAACGAAGCCAACGGCAGCAGCGGCTGCCGCAGCGCTCGCTGCGTTCACGTCCTGCGAATTGGAGCCGCGTGTGCCGCCTACGACGATTGCGTCGCTGCCAACGCCGACGCCGCCGCGTCCGTTGCGATCATCATTGCCGCCCAGAAACTTCATGTGTTGTAACTGTTGTTGTTGCTGTTGTTGCTGCTGCTGCTGCTGTTGTTGTTGTTGTTGCAAATGCTGAAAGTATGGTGACGGCAGCGGCGGCAGTTGGGGCTGGCCGTAATGCTGCTGCTGCTGCTGTTGGTGATACGGCAACTGCTGCTGCTGCTGCTGCGGCTGGAGATGATGCTGCGGCGATGGCGACGTGGTGGGCACTACCGTCGATATGGAGATTGTGGGCGCGCTTAACAGCTCAATTTTGGCGGCTGTTTGCTGCACGCTCAGCTGACGACTTGGCGCGTATTGCAAAAACAAACAAAAACCAAATAAAATTTAAAAATAAAAACAAAAAAAAAACGTACAAAAAATTTGACGGAACGAGAACAACAGTTTAAAAGCAACTGGACGACGTTTCGTTGCGGCTACAATTTAAAAAAATTGCAAACACGTCGCGTGCACAGTGGGGCGAGAGCTATGCAAATGACACATTAAGGGGGTACCGTAAATTCAATTTCTCGTATTTTTTTGTTGGTTTTTTATTTTGTTGTTTTGTCGTCGTTGTTGTTGTTGTTGTTGGTGGTGGTGTTGTTTTATACATGCATAGAAACCACACTTTGCTCTTTCTTAATATTAAATATTAATTTACAGTGATTTGAGATATTTAATTACATTTATCGTTTGTATTTGTTTACACTCGAAAAAAAAACTTGCACGTTTGGTTTGGTTTGGTTTTTTTTTTTTTTTTTTTTTTTACAAAAATGTACACTATTTAACACAAATTATGAATAATACTTTACACAGTGGTACCAAACAAATGAACTTTTTTCTTTGCAATGCATTCAATAAATACGTATGAGAACTGGTTAAACAATTACAAATTTCATATATATTATTTTTTACAGATCGATTGAAATTTTGTTGTTGTTGTTGATGTTATTTTTGCAGTTGTTGTTGTTGTTGTTGTTATTGGGGTTGTTGTTTTGAATTATAATTAGGATGATTTTAATTTACACGGCGTTTTAATGATGAAAATATACACAAACTGCAAAGAGAAAGAACATAGAACAGTATTATTACATATTTACGATTAAACATCGATAATTATGCATATTATCGATATATTCAATTCAATACATTTTCAATCAGATAGAAACCACTGTGCCTACTTTGAGCTGGTCATGGTAGAGAAACCAAGATAACGTAAGGGAAGGAAGAGGCAGACAGATAACCAGCTCAAGAATATGTTTAAAAAAAGCTTCAAAATTATAAATGAGCCGCGTTACGAAAACAATAACAAAGCGGAAAACGTGCAAGTCGAAGCAGAAGAAGAAGAAGCAGCAGGAGTAGTAGTTGAAGCTAAAGCCGAATATCGGCAGCAATTGCAAAGAACAACGCGACGGCGACGGCGACGACGCTGAATCATGCGCTGCGAAAAGTACGAAAAAGAAAACGACAGCAGCCGAAGGGGGCAGGCTAAAGGAAAAACATATAAATTAACATATACACACAGCAAGAAGAAGTAGAAGAAGAAGACGAACAACAACAACAACAACAGAACGAAGCCGAAGTGAACGGCGGCCGGCAACAGCGGCCGCAACGTTTTGAGGTTAAGTTACAAAATATGTAAGCAATCGGCCCGTCCGTCGTCTGTTTCTCTGTTGTTTATATGCGCGCGAGCAGGCAAATCCAGCGACAGTTTGCCCACACCCTATCCCCCTCCCACCAACAGCCAAAGAGAGCACCGAGAGCAGAGGCAAAAGACAAGTGCAGCGTGCGAAACCGCAGCGCCCAGCGGGAGCCTCACTCATACGCACACACACACGCGCGCAGTCGATACAAAAACAAACATAAAGATAAACGCCAAAAAGAGACATGTGAAAAACAAAAGCACGAGAACAAACAGCATAAAAAGGAGCCCGAAGCGACCGATGCGCAAAGCAACTAAAAGGGGGGTGTGGCAAGCGCAGCCGTGAATATTTATTAAATACGTAAGAATGTACAAAAAAAAGTGAAAAACAAAGTAGTTTAATTAATTAAAAACACGTACTTAACAAAATTTCGTAGTCAATTTGTTTATTTATGCGTCGGCGGCGGCGCTCTTATTGGGAAAATTATTGTATACAAATGCTGGGGACACGGCGAGAGAACAAGAACAAGAGCGCAAACGTGCAGTACAAGAGCGTAAGCGAAATAAAATATTTTAAACACTGCCGTGCAAATGTTAAGAAGAAGCAAATGGCTGCCGCTGACAAGGAAGAAAATGAAACAAGGCACGGGCGGATAATGGACGAACGGACAGACAGACGACGACGACGACAAACTCACTCACACACACGGCCGCATGCACGCACACACACAAGAACGTTCTGGGCATTTTGCGAACCAATCGGAAAAATAATTTTTTTTTTACAAGCAGTTTAAAAAAAAATTGTAGCGCAAAACCAAAGGGAAACACACGCATAAAAGGAAGCATTTAATTGATTTTTACCTTTTATTTTAAGCAGCGACGCACGCGACTAGCGTGTTCGCTCAGAAACTTACAATTATTTCTTTTTTGTGTTTTTTTTGCGACTATTTATACATGTTTATATATGTGTGCACATATATAAAAATCGGCCGTGTGCGTCCAAATATGCGTGTGTTTGTGCAGCCGATGCTCGTCTGGATTTACATTTGTATATAAGACGTACACACACACACACACACACACACACACACATGCATATATACACATGTGTTTGTATATATAACAAATTTTTGCAGCCGCCGCCGCAGTCGCAGCAAAAAGGAAACGACGATGACAATGTAAAAAAAAGAGGCAGGCGAGCAAAAGTGTCTCGAAACGAAAAATTGAATATGTATAGAATTGAATATTTCTATATAGTATAGTAGTATTCTGTGTTTTTTTTTCGGCACTTACACATGCACTTAATGACTTGGTAAACACGCGCGAAATGCCCTCAGCTTGCTTATCTTATTAGTTTTGCGTGGATTTTGTGTTTAATTTAAATTATTTAAATTACAATTATTTACACAGGATGAAGAAGAATACGGCTAAGAATTCTTCGACGTCGTCGTCGCGAGAACGATAATAAAGCGAATGCGAATGCAAAGACACAGCGCCAGCGTCGAAAACACACAAAACCAGCAGGAGATTGCGCTCAGAGCGACAGACATGAAGAGAGAACGCGGCAGAGAGAGCATGTGCCGCAAAAAAGTGTGACCAAATTTGGTCAATGCTAAAAATGTCAAAGCCAATTTTATTAACAAGAATATTAGCAGCTTAACAGAGGCTGCAGCTGCAATACTGTTAATATATTAAACAAAAAAACATTGATTGCTGCTTTAAATTTTTTCTATATCAGCGGCCGACAGCTAAAGCAAACGATAGGCAAGTCTGCATGCGTGCACTATATATACTTTCGTCAAATGATTCAAATAGTTTCAGCGCGCGCTGCCGCACGCATCCCGATAAACAGAAGCGAGTTAGCAACAACAAGAACAATGGAACAGCTGCTCGAGCACAAGTGCACAATGCCTGCAGGGTTGCCACAATTTGGCAATTTGCGAAATTAAATTTAGCTAAATTTATCAATAAAAATTGGCAAATGTAATTCAAATGAAAAACTTATTTCAAGCATCAGCCGACGAAGTTATTTAATTGATGCGTAATTCGCAAATAAACGCAAATCAAGCGTGCACACACACACACACACACACGCGCAGTTGCGTGCACACGCGCCTATTTGTAAATTAATTACATTTGTTATGCTTAGGCAATTTTAATAGATTCATTAAAGCATGTTTACATAAAACAAACATTTCAATCGATTTGGAGCCCGTATCAAATTTGATTAGGTGCAAATACACACACACACATTAACACACTCATACACACAATACTGCAGCCGCCGTTTGCCTGTGTATTTGTTTTGTTTTTGTTAGCGGCATTTTTTTTTATCAATTCTGCGGCATTTTTTCTGCTGATCGTGCATTAAAAGAAAACAAACATTGAGTGGAAATATGTACAAAACTCTTTGATTATCTTATGCCAGCCTTTTCGTGCTTTTCCTTTTCTTTGGCTTGTTTGCAAATTAACGCAAATCCAAATATGGGAAGCCGCACGCAGAGGCAGCCAGAATGTTATGCATTTTGCACGCGCACAACTTCAATACACGGTGCATAAGTAACTTAATTAATAGAACATTAGATATCTGTGTTTCGCGTAGGTATTGAATATTATTCACCTTAGCTTATTTGAAAAATTTACATATGTATGTATTACAAACACGCTGTTCTTACAAACGATTTACACTGACTACAAATTTGTAGTCGATAGACAATCTGTATCGATTTCTCAAATGCGATAGATTCTTAAAGCATTTGTTATTAACGGCCTTCCTGCAACCTCCAGCTGTTGTTTGGGCAAATTTAACAGCTATGCAAATTTATCGACTATTTATGTTAACCAATACTCGATATATGCAGCGACTGTTAAGTGCAAAGCGCAATGCTATCGAAATAACTGGCATGGCAGCGCTTAAAAAAACGTTATATTTAAAAAAAAAAATAGATATGTTTCCATTTATTACTTTATTTTTATATATTGAGTAAAATTAATGATCTGCACTTGTGTTCGCACAAGCCACTACAATTATATTTAATGTATTTCTATTATGTATTTAAGCCAAAATGAAACAAAATTTGAAAAACAATTTTATAGAGTAATGGAATAAGATGAAATATTTTCTTTTTTTTTTGGAATTACATATAAGTTTGTGGGTGCGGGGGACTGAGGAGGGCGAGGGGTAATGAATTTAACATAAAAAACAAACATGATAAAATGTTTTTTTTTTTTTTTTTTTTGGGAAATGTTGATTGATTTCGATGGAATCACTACCTAGAGTACTCCAGTTGTGGTTAATGGGCACAAGGTTGTCTGTTCTTGGGGTTTCCTCTTGCTATTTGCTCGGTTTTAATGTCCAATTGAATGTGTTGTTGCTTAAATACTACTAAAATTAGGCGCCAGCCCAGGATGGCTCATCGGAGATGCACTCAACGGAACCCTCATTATCGTTGGCGGTATCCCCGTCGCCGTTCTCTGGCGAATCGGATTCCTTGCGCTCCGATTTCGATTCCTTGATGCTCGTCTGCTGCTTTGCTGCTGCTGGCTCATCGGATTCATCATCGCCGCCGTTGTCATCGGCTCCGTCGTTGTCGTCGTCGGCATCGCCACTTAGGCTGTCGCCGCCATTCAAATCCGTTGATTTGGTTGACTTTGGGCGTCCGCGTTTGGCCGATGCAGGTCGTCCACGCTTCTTGGGCACATTGCCGTTGGACTCGTCGCCAGCCAAATCGCCAGCCGAGTCCTGATCGTCGCCATCGTCATCCGCCTGATTGGTGGGCGATTTCTGGAACTTGGGCCGACCGCGCGGTTTACCCGATGAGCTCTGGTTGCCCGCCAATGCGGGTCGTCCGCGTTTCTTTGGCGTGGTCGTAGCCGCAGCCACTGCCGTGGAATCCTCGGCCTCAACAGACTCCACCTCATCCTCATCGGAATCATCGTCCGGCTGCTGTGACTGGTCATCGTCGTCGTCGGCAGCGGACTTGACGAGTGCGGCCTGGGCCTTTGGGCGTCCACGTGGTCGTCCAGATGGCACATACGCGGCCGGCCTGTTCGACAGTGGCGGGCGTCCACGTTTCTTCGGCACAGTGGGTGCATCATCGCTATTCGATTCGGCGGCAGCGGCTGACGCGGAACGCTTTCCGCCAGCAGCCGATGCATTCTTCTTGGGGCGTCCAGGACCGCGTCCGGTGCGCACAATGTTCAAGTTGACGGCCCCAGTGGGTGGGCGACCCACTGGACGTGGCTCCTCATCGTCATCATCGTATTCTGTGTGAGAGTACAAAGGGAATATATATATATATATATATATATGTATATATATTATATATGTATATATATATAGAAATTTGCAGTTTATCATATCCAGTGCACACTGTACTAGGCAAACTGACCATCTTCATCTTCACTGGGCTTATGCTTTTGTGGTCGTCCCAGCTTGCGGCGCTTGGAGGCCGAAGATGGCGACTTTTGGTGCTTCACCGGCGGCTTCTCGTCGGCCGAGGAATCCATGTCGTCGTCATCGTTGCCGCTGTTCTCCTGCACCTGTACAGGTGGGCCAATTTTGCGCGGACGACCGCGTCCCTTGACCCTTAGTGGCGCCATGGCCAGATCGCCATTGGCCTCGCCCAGCTCATCCTGGTCGAGATCCTCGTTATCGCTGTTCTGCGCAGCGGCTGCGAGCTTTGGCGGCCTGCCACGCCCACTGCCCTTGACCTTGGGCGGACGACCGCGCTTTTTGGGTATTGTTGGAATGTTGCTATCGCCGGGACTGCCCGGCGCCGCAGCCGCAGCGCCCGTCGACAGCTTTGGCGGGCGTCCGCGCTTTTTGGCCACCGCAATGTCCTCCATTTTTTCCTTCCCTTTCCTTTATGCGCGCGCTTTTTCCGAAAGCTGCGTCGTCGGCTTCAGATCTGGGATGCACACACACAATTCTTGCCTCAAATTATTTGTGCGTACTTCGTATTCGCCGTTTCGGTGTTCCCTTTTGCGCTTGCCTTCTTATTTTCTGTGTGTGCTCAACTTGCGATTTGCGCTGCGTCAAAATACAAAAAAATATATAAAAAATTATTTCGGGATGCAAAATATATTTATTACTGCGCACTAAACGTTTCTTGGCACGTGCATTATTTTGTTCACAATACGCACAAATTCGGCGATTTTTTCACACAATTTAATTACTTTTTGCAAATGGCAGGCACGCTTAGAAAATCCCTCCGAAAATGAAAATCGGCTACGGCGTCTTTTTGCTACTCACTATCTGTACCTTATTCGTCGCAGCGTTGCGGCACGGTTTATCGATAGGCACACACACACGCTGACACGCACACTGACACACACACTGACATAGACACTGATGTCGGCTGAGAAAAAGCTGGTAAAACTTTTATATATTTTTTTTGTATTGTAAATTTAAAAACGTTGCTCTCGCTGCGCTGAATTTACTTTTGTTAAAATCCACAGCCTTTAGTACGGAACGTTAGGAAAGCAAGGCAGAATTGATTTCAATTTTATGCCGGCCGGCACAACTAAATATTAACGCAGTTGGCGTTGCCAACTTGTTTGCCGTTTGTTATCGATTGTTTCTAACAAGCAGCGCGCGCGCTTCAATTTGATTTAAATTCACTGTGAATCGAATAAACACAATTTGAATACATCGCCGTGACAACGCAAAGCAAGAAGTTTCTAGAAAGTGGTCGAACTGAATATGGGCTTAGGCAGAAGGAAATGTCTCCTACCCCATAAGGTACACACATATTTATATGTATATATTCATCAGAATAAGGAGTTGAGTCTCGTCACGTTTCCATAACATTAAATAAAAAGTACTCTTTTTTTTTACTATTATAATATCTAGTTAGGTCAAACTTGTAAGTTCTCTAGATATTTAAATTGTCCACTTATTGGAAATAGTTCACTTTTTAGATACTTTTCCAAAAACTGTTAAAAATTCATTTCAAAAAATTAGAAACTACTACCTATAGAAGTACTCGGTTTAGGGTATTCCCTAGTCGGCTACGCCCCAGATTCCAGTCATTTCCATGCGTATGACCTTTCCGGCTCAAGCTTTTCATTCGCGTTCAAATACGGTCTATTATAAAAAAAAAAAGAAAAGCTGTCCAAAAATTATATAGCGCGTCCTTTCCAGCAAGGACAAATCAAAGACAATCGAGTTTCTTTTTGAAAATAATAAATTAATGTTTTATTCTATAATTTGTTGCTAACTTAGGAATAGTTTAACAATTAACTCTCTTAACTAGTGAGTGCTTGGCATAAAATTAATGGCTATATCTCAACCAAAAATCTTAATCAGTCGGAGGAACATAAGGCTAGAACTAAAACTAGAAAGCTGGTGGAATGAGTGCATTTAGTCGACTTCCTCCACGGTGGGTCCTTGGTAGCCACCGGCACCACCGAAGCCGCCCGCCTGTTGGCCACAGTTGGCATTGCCCTGCGGCTGTCCCTGCTGGTGGAGCTTGGTCATGATGGGGGAGCAGTGCTGGGTGAGCTCCTTCAGTTTGTACTCGAACTCCTCCTTGTCGGCTGTGGTGTTGGCGTCGAGCCACTTGACGGTCTCGCTGCACTTGTCCAGCACGGAGGACTTGTCGCTGTCGCTCAGCTTGTCGGGACTGGCCTGCTCGACGGCCTGCTTGACGCCGAAGACGTAGCTCTCGAGGCTGTTGCGAGCCGTGATGCGCTCCCGGTGCTTCTCATCCTCGTCCGCGTAGCGCTCGGCCTCGTTCACCATGCGGTCGATCTCTGCCTGCGAGAGGCGGCCCTTGTCGTTCTTGATGGTAATGTTCTTGGCCTTGCCGGTGCTCATCTCCTTGGCCGTCACGTTCAGGATACCATTGGCGTCCATGTCGAAGGTGACCTCGATCTGGGGCACGCCGCGCGGTGCCGGCGGTATGCCAGACAAATCGAACGTGCCCAGCGAATTGTTGTGCTGCGTGAGGGCGCGCTCGCCCTCGTACACCTGAATGGAGACGCCCGGCTGGTTGTCAGAGTACGTTGAGAAGGTCTTCGTCTGCTTGCACGGGATCCGGGAGTTGCGTTCAATCAACTTGGTCATGACGCCGCCGGCAGTCTCGATGCCCAACGAAAGGGGCGCAACGTCCACCAGGAGCACGTCCTGGATCTTGCCGCTCTGGTCGCCGCTAAGTATGGCTGCTTGGACTGCGGCGCCATAGGCCACCGCCTCGTCGGGATTGATGGAAAGGTTGAGGCACTTGCCGCCGAAGAACTGCTGAAGCAGGCTCTGCACCTTGGGAATGCGTGTCGAGCCACCGACGAGCACAATATCGTGGATCTGCTGCTTGTCCATCTTGGCATCGTTGAGCGCCTTCTCCACTGGCGCCAGTGTGTTGCGGAACAGATCGGCACACAGCTCCTCGAACCGGGCACGGCTCACCTTCGTGTAGAAGTCGTGGCCCTCGAACAGCGCGTCCACCTCAATGGTAGCCTCTGTGCTCGACGACAGCGTGCGCTTGGCTCGCTCCGCCGCAGTGCGCAGGCGGCGCAGGGCGCGAGGATTGGAGCGCAGATCCTTCTTGTACTTGCGCTTGAACTCCTCCGCCAGATGGGTTACCAGTCTGTTGTCAAAGTCCTCGCCGCCCAAATGTGTGTCTCCAGCCGTTGACCGCACCTCGAACAGTGAGCCCTCGTCGATGGTTAGAATGGAGACATCAAAGGTGCCGCCGCCCAGATCGAAGATCAAAACATTGCGTTCGCCCTTCAGATTCTTGTCCAGGCCATAGGCCAGTGCCGCCGCCGTCGGCTCGTTGATGATCCTCAGCACGTTCAGGCCGGCTATGTGGCCGGCATCTTTGGTAGCCTGGCGCTGCGAGTCGTTGAAATAGGCGGGCACTGTGATGACCGCGTCTGTGATGCTCTGGCCCAGGTACGCCTCCGCCGTCTCCTTCATCTTCACCAGCACCATCGAGCTGATCTCCTCGGGCGCAAAACGCTTCTGCTCCCCCTTGAACTCGACGCCAATCTTGGGCTTGCCTCCGTCGCTGACCACCTTGAAGGGCCAGTGCTTGATGTCCTCCGCTATCTTCGGATCATCGTACCTGCGACCAATCAGACGCTTCGCATCGAATACTGTGTTCTTGGGGTTCATCGCCACCTGGTTCTTGGCCGCGTCGCCAATGAGACGCTCCGAATCTGTGAAAGCCACATAGCTGGGTGTCGTCCTATTGCCCTGGTCATTGGCAATTATCTCCACCTTGCCATGCTGATAGACACCCACGCACGAGTACGTGGTGCCCAAATCAATACCAATCGCTGGCATACTTTCTTCTGTTTCTGTGGGTTCTCCTTGATTCTTCGCTCGATATGAATCGCAGTTAATTGTTGTTGTTGGGGAAAACTCTTCCTTCTTGATCTGTTGTCTCTTGTTAATTTGTTTAAACTTTACTTTTCACTTGAACTTTATTTATTCTTTAGTTTAAATTCTTTAAAATTGTTTAGTTTTTAGCTTGTTCAGCTAGTCGCTTGTTTTGGTTGTTTGGTTTGTGATGTTATCACGTCGCTTGCTTGAATTCAATTGTGGCGAAGAGAAAATTTCAGCCGTATTTATACCCCGGCGCGCTCTTTTCGAAATTTCTCGACGCTCTCTTCTCGAAACGCGTCGAACGACGCGTACATTCGATGTGTTTGCTTATGAGAGAGAGGGAGAGGGAACAGCTCGAATACGTTTTGATTTTTCTAGAGGGTTGGGTTTGTTATTGTTCAGAAGTAAGAGCGAGAGGGACCGAGAGTAACGGTTATGTGTGTTTGACTTGACCTACAGCAACAATTGGTAGTTCCATTTTTGCCATTCTAGAAAATTCCCACGAACTTAGAGATTGTTTGCAACTGTTTTGTTATGTTTTGTTTTATTTAACAATTTGCTATTAATAGTTAGATGTATTTTATTTATGTGCGAATGCGAATGCGAATGCTGAGTTGATTGTCTATTTTTGGAACCCAATATACATGTGTATGAATTGAAAAACTCGTTCTATGCACGTGAATGCTAATCTAGTTGTCATTTAAAGATCACTATAGCAAATAAACCAAAATGAGTTCCCTACTTTTTGTTATGTCATCCGTGTGTTTACTTCTTTATATAGAAAACGTGTTCTGACTGAATGATCGGGGATTAACGTGCAGCCCGTGAGGGGTAGGAAGCTGAAATTTTCACTATAGCTAGATGGGGTTTTCGGAAATTCCACCCACAAGTGGGGAAAATAAGCGGAAAAGGTTACGTGAAACTGTAATAAATGTTTATCATCCGATTGTCATTGTTTCAAGGACTTGACTCGAAACTATAAAAATTGTCTGGAAAATGTTGTGTATAATTTTTTGTTTACCATTCGATCAGCCCCAAGGTGATTTTCAGGGATCTTTGTACAGATTTATGTAGATAACGCTAGTCCGAAATTGTAAAGGCAAATTTTCCGGTTAAAACTCATTTTTAAAGACTTTTCCAAAAATCCACACCTGGTTGGTAGATGGGGGTCAAAGGTTGTATGGCTTTAAGTCAACTTATCGGATTCAAGTCAATTTTTAAACTCTACACAAGAATGAAGACGTGCCTAAACTATTTTGGAGTACATACTTGGGAAATAGATTGAACGAAAAACTTTGATTAAAACTTTCAAGTATTTATCTATGTATGTAAAATTATAATTGAGACCTGGGGTTGAGGGTGTTATGGGTAGATTTAGTTATTTCTAAAATTGAAAGAAAGCGAGAAAGAATGAATGAAGAATTCGCCACGCCGAAGACTTAATACCCTTGTAGACATTTGCCTTAGGGTCTGGTAGATATTTGTAAAGACTGAAGCTCGCAAATGCTGAGTTTGATGAAAATATCTTGGAAAACAGAATATTCGCCATACGAAATTATTGACCGATTCTTCCTATACAGCTATATAATACAGTAGGGAGATCTTGATACGATTTGACTCATATATAAGCAGCATAGTTAAAAAGTAAATACCACAGTTCGTCAAGATATCTTGATAAACCAAAAAGTTTTATTCATAAAAACCTACTTTTAGATAGATTGTTCCTATGGCAGCTATATGATATTTATTTATTTATTGATGGCTAACAAAAAAAGAGTTTCTTTCTAACTGTTCAATATATCAAATTATGAAAACTAAATGCTAAAAGCCTAATGTTTATTTAAGTAAAATGTTAAAATAATCCTAATTTACTATATTGTTTAAGAAAATACAATAAATAGGAAGAAAGAAAGAAAGAAGTTAATAATAAAGTAAGGAAATTTATACTAGATATATAGAGTGTTAAGTAGCTAGGATAAAGAGATAAAGATGAGAAATATACGGGAAATATATAGCCTGTCCGGCAAGCTATGCCCCTACTCATAGCTGATATATAGTGGATCGATAGATATAGTGGTCCTCCGATGTCAACAAGATTTTGTATATTTGACACACGAGCATGGTGAAACTTATAGACGGGCCCATGCAAAGATACTATATTCGATTTTTATGCCCTTGCAGATTATAAATTATTATTATTTTGTCGTGAAATGTGTAACGCATACAAGGAGACATCCCCATATGGTATATACATTCTGGATCAGAGTCAACAGCCGAGTCGAGTCGAGAATAGCCATGTCCGTCCGTACGTCTGTCTGTTTATATGCGAACTAGTCTCTTAGTCTTAAAACTATATTAATGTAACTTTGCAGAAGAGCTTCTTTCTGTTGCACGCAGTACATATGTCCGAAACGGCTGGATCGGACCACTATATCATACAGCTGCCTTTAAAAACGAAAGTTGGAAAGTTGGTTCTTGTATGGAAAACTTTTTTGTTTATCAAGATATCTTGACCAAACTCTTGACCATTTATTAGTTTTACTATGCTCCTCATATATATGCAAAATCCTATCAACATCGGACCACTATATCATATAGCTGTCATAGGAGCGATCAGTGGAAAATTAAGTTGTTGTATGAAAAATAATGTTGTACTTCAAGATGTCTTGACCAAATTCGCAATTTATAAGTTTCACTATGTTCTCTGCATTTAAGCAAAATCTTATTTACATCGGACTACTAACATATATCATGTAGCAGCTTCCATAGGAGCGATCGGTCTAAAATTAAGTTGTATGAAAAACTTTTTGTTTTTCAAGATATCTTAACCATACTCGACAATAACTATTTCCCCGTGGTTCTTAGATACGGGCAAAGCATGATGAGCATTATGAAAAGGCTGGGTCTGCAAGGGTATTAAATCTTCGGAGTGCCCAAGATAGCCCTTATTTATCGTTTAAACTGAAAGACTAGTTCGAATAGGGTCGGAGATATTTCCTTCTATGCGCGTCACGTTGTGACAAAAGTGAATTTTACATATGTGTATTCTAATACTTAATGTATAACATATATGAATGGTCATATGTTACATTCTATTTGTACATTTTATTTGCCGATTTAGCTCTATTCCAGACAGATTGGGTACAATGTGCTTTTGGATATGTTTCCATTAGGGAGATGGAAGTATCTCTGACCCCAGAAAGTAAGCTTGATCAGGATGAAACGCAGAGTCGATATAGCTATGTCCGTCTGTCTGTCTGCCTGAATCAAGCAAGTCGAGAAGATGGACCGAGAGTACATTTTTGTTCGGTATTTCCTCCAATTTTCATAACATCGATAAGAATGGATCTAGATACTTTGCTCATTATTAAAAGACCTAAACACATCATATCTCCATTCCCCAATAGAGTATCTCCTAGCGGACTCTTCCGCTTTATCACTAAGATTTCGGAGATCAGCTCATCGATTCAAGTCTTACCTCCGCATTTATATTTTATCTATTTATTTATAATAGAAAACCTCCCCAAATTATATAGCGAGTCCTTTCCAGCAAGGACAGATCAAAGACAGCTTAGTTTCTTTTTGAAAATAATAAATTAATGTTTTATTCTATAATTTGTTGCTAACTTAGGAATAGTTTAACAATTAACTCTCTTAACTAGTGAGTGCTTGGCATAAAATTAATGGCTATATCTCAACCAAAAATCTTAATCAGTCGGAGGAACATAAGGCTAGAACTAAAACTAGAAAGCTGGTGGAATGAGTGCATTTAGTCGACTTCCTCCACGGTGGGTCCTTGGTAGCCACCGGCGCCACCGAAGCCGCCCGCCTGTTGGCCACAGTTGGCATTGCCCTGCGGCTGTCCCTGCTGGTGGAGCTTGGTCATGATGGGGGAGCAGTGCTGGGTGAGCTCCTTCAGTTTGTACTCGAACTCCTCCTTGTCGGCTGTGGTGTTGGCGTCGAGCCACTTGACGGTCTCGCTGCACTTGTCCAGCACGGAGGACTTGTCGCTGTCGCTCAGCTTGTCGGGACTGGCCTGCTCGACGGCCTGCTTGACGCCGAAGACGTAGCTCTCGAGGCTGTTGCGAGCCGTGATGCGCTCCCGGTGCTTCTCATCCTCGTCCGCGTAGCGCTCGGCCTCGTTCACCATGCGGTCGATCTCTGCCTGCGAGAGGCGGCCCTTGTCGTTCTTGATGGTAATGTTCTTGGCCTTGCCGGTGCTCATCTCCTTGGCCGTCACGTTCAGGATACCATTGGCGTCCATGTCGAAGGTGACCTCGATCTGGGGCACGCCGCGCGGTGCCGGCGGTATGCCAGACAAATCGAACGTGCCCAGCGAATTGTTGTGCTGCGTGAGGGCGCGCTCGCCCTCGTACACCTGAATGGAGACGCCCGGCTGGTTGTCAGAGTACGTTGAGAAGGTCTTCGTCTGCTTGCAAGGGATCCGGGAGTTGCGTTCAATCAACTTGGTCATGACGCCGCCGGCAGTCTCGATGCCCAACGAAAGGGGCGCAACGTCCACCAGGAGCACGTCCTGGATCTTGCCGCTCTGGTCGCCGCTAAGTATGGCTGCTTGGACTGCGGCGCCATAGGCCACCGCCTCGTCGGGATTGATGGAAAGGTTGAGGCTCTTGCCGCCGAAGAACTGCTGAAGCAGGCTCTGCACCTTGGGAATGCGTGTCGAGCCACCGACGAGCACAATATCGTGGATCTGCTGCTTGTCCATCTTGGCATCGTTGAGCGCCTTCTCCACTGGCGCCAGTGTGTTGCGGAACAGATCGGCGCACAGCTCCTCGAACCGGGCACGGCTCACCTTCGTGTAGAAGTCGTGGCCCTCGAACAGCGCGTCCACCTCAATGGTAGCCTCTGTGCTCGACGAGAGCGTGCGCTTGGCTCGCTCCGCCGCAGTGCGCAGGCGGCGCAGGGCGCGAGGATTGGAGCGCAGATCCTTCTTGTACTTGCGCTTGAACTCCTCCGCCAGATGGGTTACCAGTCTGTTGTCAAAGTCTTCGCCGCCCAAATGTGTGTCTCCAGCCGTTGACCGCACCTCGAACAGTGAGCCCTCGTCGATGGTTAGAATGGAGACATCAAAGGTGCCGCCGCCCAGATCGAAGATCAAAACATTGCGTTCGCCCTTCAGATTCTTGTCCAGGCCATAGGCCAGTGCCGCCGCCGTCGGCTCGTTGATGATCCTCAGCACGTTCAGGCCGGCTATGTGGCCGGCATCTTTGGTAGCCTGGCGCTGCGAGTCATTGAAATAAGCGGGCACTGTGATGACCGCGTCTGTGATGCTCTGGCCCAGGTACGCCTCCGCCGTCTCCTTCATCTTCACCAGCACCATCGAGCTTATCTCCTCGGGCGCAAAACGCTTCTGCTCCCCCTTGAACTCGACGCCAATCTTGGGCTTGCCTCCGTCGCTGACCACCTTGAAGGGCCAGTGCTTGATGTCCTCCGCTATCTTCGGATCATCGTACCTGCGACCAATCAGACGCTTCGCATCGAATACTGTGTTCTTGGGGTTCATCGCCACCTGGTTCTTGGCCGCGTCGCCAATGAGACGCTCCGAATCTGTGAAAGCCACATAGCTGGGTGTCGTCCTATTGCCCTGGTCATTGGCAATTATCTCCACCTTGCCATGCTGATAGACACCCACGCACGAGTACGTGGTGCCCAAATCAATACCAATCGCTGGCATACTTTCTTCTGTTTCTGTGGGTTCTCCTTGATTCTTCGCTCGATATGAATCGCAGTTAATTGTTGTTGTTGGGGAAAACTCTTCCTTCTTGATCTGTTGTCTCTTGTTAATTTGTTTAAACTTTACTTTTCACTTGAACTTTATTTATTCTTTAGTTTAAGTTCTTTAAAATTGTTTAGTTTTTAGCTTGTTCAGCTAGTCGCTTGTTTTGGTTGTTTGGTTTGTGATGTTATCACGTCGCTTGCTTGAATTCAATTGTGGCGAAGAGAAAATTTCAGCCGTATTTATACTCGGGCGCGCTCTTTTCGAAATTTCTCGACGCTCTCTTCTCGAAACGCGTCGAACGTCGCGTATATTCGATGTGTTTGCCAATGAGAGGGAGGGAGAGGGAACAGCTCGAATACGTTTCGATTTTTCTAGAGGGTTGGGTTTGTTATTGTTCAGAAGTAAGAGCGAGAGGGACTGAGAGTAACGGTTGGGCGACTTGACCTACAGCAACAATTGGTATTTACCTTTTTTCGATTCTAGAAAATTCAGAGGAATTTAGAAAACGGTATTTGCCAAAAATAAATAATTTTATTATATTTAACAATTTGCTATTAATAAATTTACATACATATGTATGTATTTAGTTTTCCAGTATATAAATGTGCGAACGCTGACTCGGTCGACAAATTTTGGATACCAATGTACATACATACATACATATGTATAGTAAATACTCTCATAGAGGACAGGCCGACATTCTACGGCCCGTCGATTAAAGTTTTCACTTTACTCCCAATTATTATAAAATAAATATCTGCCCGCGAATACTGCCCATCTGCCATCTAAAGTTGCTCTCTGTTTAGACTCGCACTACAAAAGTAAATTCAGATCGGCCTACACACATACATATGTATGTATGTATGTACATGTACACACACATAAACGGTTGTATGTGGTCAATCAACTTAATAAAATGATTAGCAAAAAACATACTCTAATTGGCGCTCAGATAAGCATTCACGTGCACACAACAAGTTTTTGAGAACATTAAAACTTACAAACGTGAAATCCAAAAATAACCAACAAGGTCAGCAATCGCATATAAATAAAATTCATCTATTAATAGCACTGTGTTAAATATAACAAAATTATTTATTTTTGCCAACAATCTCTAAGTTCGCGTGAATTTTCTAGAATGGAAAAAGGTAAATACCAATTGTTGCTGTAGGTAAAGTCGCCCAACCGTTACAAACAGTCCCTCTCGCTCTCACTCATCAAAGCAATAACAAAGCGAACCTTCTAGAAATATCGAAACGTTTTCGTGGCTGTTCCCTCTCCCTCCCTCTCTCTCATAAGCAAACACATCGAATGTACGCGTCGTTCGACGCGTTTCGAGAAGAGAGCGTCGAGAAATTTCGAAAAGAGCGCGCCCGAGTATAAATACGGCTGAAATTTTCTCTTCGCCACAATTGAATTCAAGCAAGCGAAGTGATAACATCACAAACCAAACAACCAAAACAAGCGACTAGCTGAACAAGCTAAAAACTAAACAATTTTAAAGAATTTAAACTAAAGAATAAATAAAGTTCAAGTGAAAAGTAAAGTTTAAACAAATTAACAAGAGACAACAGATCAAGAAGGAAGAGATTTCCACAACAATTAACTGCGATTCATATCGAGCGAAGAATCAAGGAGAACCCACAGAAACAGAAGAAAGTATGCCAGCGATTGGTATTGATTTGGGCACCACGTACTCGTGCGTGGGTGTCTATCAGCATGGCAAGGTGGAGATAATTGCCAATGACCAGGGCAATAGGACGACACCCAGCTATGTGGCTTTCACAGATTCGGAGCGTCTCATTGGCGACGCGGCCAAGAACCAGGTGGCGATGAACCCCAAGAACACAGTATTCGATGCGAAGCGTCTGATTGGTCGCAGGTACGATGATCCGAAGATAGCGGAGGACATCAAGCACTGGCCCTTCAAGGTGGTCAGCGACGGAGGCAAGCCCAAGATTGGCGTCGAGTTCAAGGGGGAGCAGAAGCGTTTTGCGCCCGAGGAGATCAGCTCGATGGTGCTGGTGAAGATGAAGGAGACGGCGGAGGCGTACCTGGGCCAGAGCATCACAGACGCGGTCATCACAGTGCCCGCCTATTTCAACGACTCGCAGCGCCAGGCTACCAAAGATGCCGGCCACATAGCCGGCCTGAACGTGCTGAGGATCATCAACGAGCCGACGGCGGCGGCACTGGCCTATGGCCTGGACAAGAATCTGAAGGGCGAACGCAATGTTTTGATCTTCGATCTGGGCGGCGGCACCTTTGATGTCTCCATTCTAACCATCGACGAGGGCTCACTGTTCGAGGTGCGGTCAACGGCTGGAGACACACATTTGGGCGGCGAGGACTTTGACAACAGACTGGTAACCCATCTGGCGGAGGAGTTCAAGCGCAAGTACAAGAAGGATCTGCGCTCCAATCCTCGCGCCCTGCGCCGCCTGCGCACTGCGGCGGAGCGAGCCAAGCGCACGCTCTCGTCGAGCACAGAGGCTACCATTGAGGTAGACGCGCTGTTCGAGGGCCACGACTTCTACACGAAGGTGAGCCGTGCCCGGTTCGAGGAGCTGTGCGCCGATCTGTTCCGCAACACACTGGCGCCAGTGGAGAAGGCGCTCAACGATGCCAAGATGGACAAGCAGCAGATCCACGATATTGTGCTCGTCGGTGGCTCGACACGCATTCCCAAGGTGCAGAGCCTGCTTCAGCAGTTCTTCGGCGGCAAGAGCCTCAACCTTTCCATCAATCCCGACGAGGCGGTGGCCTATGGCGCCGCAGTCCAAGCAGCCATACTTAGCGGCGACCAGAGCGGCAAGATCCAGGACGTGCTCCTGGTGGACGTTGCGCCCCTTTCGTTGGGCATCGAGACTGCCGGCGGCGTCATGACCAAGTTGATTGAACGCAACTCCCGGATCCCTTGCAAGCAGACGAAGACCTTCTCAACGTACTCTGACAACCAGCCGGGCGTCTCCATTCAGGTGTACGAGGGCGAGCGCGCCCTCACGCAGCACAACAATTCGCTGGGCACGTTCGATTTGTCTGGCATACCGCCGGCACCGCGCGGCGTGCCCCAGATCGAGGTCACCTTCGACATGGACGCCAATGGTATCCTGAACGTGACGGCCAAGGAGATGAGCACCGGCAAGGCCAAGAACATTACCATCAAGAACGACAAGGGCCGCCTCTCGCAGGCAGAGATCGACCGCATGGTGAACGAGGCCGAGCGCTACGCGGACGAGGATGAGAAGCACCGGGAGCGCATCACGGCTCGCAACAGCCTCGAGAGCTACGTCTTCGGCGTCAAGCAGGCCGTCGAGCAGGCCAGTCCCGACAAGCTGAGCGACAGCGACAAGTCCTCCGTGCTGGACAAGTGCAGCGAGACCGTCAAGTGGCTCGACGCCAACACCACAGCCGACAAGGAGGAGTTCGAGTACAAACTGAAGGAGCTCACCCAGCACTGCTCCCCCATCATGACCAAGCTCCACCAGCAGGGACAGCCGCAGGGCAATGCCAACTGTGGCCAACAGGCGGGCGGCTTCGGTGGCGCCGGTGGCTACCAAGGACCCACCGTGGAGGAAGTCGACTAAATGCACTCATTCCACCAGCTTTCTAGTTTTAGTTCTAGCCTTATGTTCCTCCGACTGATTAAGATTTTTGGTTGAGATATAGCCATTAATTTTATGCCAAGCACTCACTAGTTAAGAGAGTTAATTGTTAAACTATTCCTAAGTTAGCAACAAATTATAGAATAAAACATTAATTTATTATTTTCAAAAAGAAAAACAATTGTCTTTACATTTGCTTTGCTGGAAAGGGCTACCTTTGAGTTAGGGGAAGGGCTTATATTGGGATATATATAAAATTGTCATTTAAATGGGAATTGAAATCAAATACAACTTTAGATTTAGCTTTTTATTTGTTGAACAAAATATATAAATTTATTTTATTATTGGTTTAAATGAAATGCACAAGCACAGTTCTAAAAGTTTGTGTTTCAGCCAAAGATTTATGATTTATGTTTTTGATGCTTTTCATTCTATTTGAACTCATTAAAAATATACAAATATTGCAAGTTGTTTATCGATTATTAGGAGATATACAATTCAATATATATATATATATATATATATATATATACATAGATATATAAAGAAACTATCATTAAGTGATGGCTTGCAGGATCAGCATGAGAGTTTGTGGGTGCTTTTTGTGAGGAAGAGGACACTTCTTGGGTAGTGGAAGGGGGCATTTAAAAGACGAAGACGAGAAACATACGACTTAGCTGGTTTTTTTTTGCATTTAAAAAATGTACAATTAAAAGCAAGAAGTGTGTATGCTAAAAATTATAATAATTATAAAGATATAGATGATAAATGAGAAGATAAAGTGAATTAAAAGTACTTACAATGAGTAGAAGTAGCATTGAACAGAGGCAGGGCAAAAGTTGATGTTGTTTCGTATGAAATATATTGCATATTGTTTAAATATTGACATTGACTTTGTAATAAAAAAAAAAAAGAAGAGAACTAAACAACAATTACGATACAGCAGGTAATTAGAATAGGGTGTACTATTAGTGTCTGCTCGATGAATCTCATAAGTTTTGCAAGAATGATAATAATTTCGTTTCGTAGTTCTTATTCGATTCCAAGTTGCGCAACGAATGCCGCTCCTCCGGAAACAAATGCAACGCATACGGCTTGTTTGCCTTATTCAAAGCGCTGATCAGTCGTGAGGTGTGATTAAAGTGCACATTCTCATCAATCAGGCCATGAATGAGCAGCAATCGATTATCCCTGGAGAAAGTAAACGGGTTGGTTAATTAAGCATATTGATTACAATTAATTTGCCGCACTCACTCATCGGGAAACGCATGCACATAGTTGAGCACCGAACCAGCTGTGTAGCCCGCCTCATTGGACTTGGGCAGATCCATATAACGTTCCGTATAGCCCGTATCATAGTATTCCCAATTTGTCACGGGTGCGCCCGCAATGGCCACCTTGAATATTTCCGGAAACTGCACCAAGCCCATCAAGCTCAAATAGCCACCTGCAGGCAAATGGTATTTACGAATTAGGAATTGATATAATAGTAGCGGGCATTATCCGGGCTTGGTCGGGCCAGTTTGTAAATCTAATCCTAACCATATTAACTTGAACTTCACGACTCACGTTTCATTTTACCCAGATAGTTGAGTTCGAGTTGCACCAAATTAGGAAATAAAAATTAAAAGTTGTACGCCCATTTAACTTTGTTGTGTGAAGCTCGAAAACGAATTTGCGAAAAGTGTGAAAGCAAATCTGTGACCGCCATTTCCATCAAGGAGGTGTGGATATTGCGTATTGTGCGAAACACGTCTCAAATGAATATGCACAAAGATCCTTACAAATGAGTTATTTGCTAATCGGAATGTAGGCAACAAATATTCTACAATCGTTTTCCGCGAATTTTCTACACACATGCGGAAATCCCTCGAAGCTTCCTAGCTCTTACGGTTTGGACTGTACGTTGATCGCCAGTTAGTCAGAACAAAGAGCTTTATATATAGTATCAGAAAACAAAGGGGGACGCACCATAGGACCAGCCATGTATGGCAACGCGCTCCATATCAATGTATCCCAGCTGATCGGAGAGTATGCGCAGCGCATCCACCTGATCGGTCAGCTCTACCTGACCCATGCGACCGCGTATGTGACTCTCGAACCGTATGCCGCGATGCCTGCTGCCGCGCGAATCAATGCAGATCACACAATAGCCCTGAGCAGCCAGCATGTGCATGCGCAGCTGATGTTTGCCCTGTTTAGTTATAGAAAAAATGAACAAGATTAATATTTATGGGATTAGCTAAGGACCACAGCACTTACCTTGAAGGTATTGTTTACGGTTTGCACCTCGGGTCCGCCGTAAACATTAAGCACCGTCGGATACTTGACGCCCAGCTGGAAGTTGTGCGGCTTAAAGACCATGGCATAGACCACTTCACCCGTTGGCAGCTGCGGCCGAAAGATTTGCGGGCAATATTGTGGCTCCGGTTTGCCGCCCTCATGCAGAAACCCAACCAACGAGATCTGTATGCCATTGACGCCGCCATTCTGGCAGGTTTGCGTTACACGCATCACCTTGCAGCTGGGCAGGCGTTGGATATTGCAATAGACGAGCAGCATCAGTTGACATTGCTGCAATAAAGTGGAGTTCTTTGTGAATACGAAGCAGCTATAAGCTGGCCTAACCAGGCCAAAGATTATTTTAGATTTTCAGAAAAATAGTGAAGCTTGTAATTTTGTTTACAAAACTTAATTTTAGGCCGATCCTTCCTTTCAATTATACCATAAGAGATTACCTATACTATGTAATTTTTCTATAGAGAGCAGATGCTATTACTTACATCATCAAACTCCACCAGATAGGAATAGCCTGGCTCGGTTAGCAGGCGTATGTGCTCGGGTCGCTGCAGACTGACCACATAGAGATGCTTCTCCAGCGGCGTATCGCGCAGTCCCACAAAGTAAACCAATTGATTGGCCTTGTCCACCCACAGATTGCGCGCCAGCACCTCCCACTCACCGCTCGTCAGCGCCACCTTGTTGACAATGCGCGGCTGAAGTGCTGCCGCCTCCACGAAACTGGGATGTTGAGCAGCTGCCAATGCGGCAATCGCATCCGTTTGACAGCCATTGACATGGGTCAGAAGCAAACTGGACGTGACTAGATATAAATGCCTGAAGCCCGTTTCCTCTGAGGCCCAGAGATAGGTGACAGTCATATCGTTTAGCTCCAGAAAATATAGCATATCATGCACATTAATCCAGCTCTCCGATTGTTCCGTATAGATAACCTGCAGCGGGGTTATTGTGCGATTATATGGGCTACGCCAGCTATGATCCCCAATGGAATCTGTGGGCGTGGACACCTGACTGCTGTACGACTCGCAAAAGTTGTCCAGCGGTATGAGCATGACGTCCAAGCGCTGCTGCTTGCGGTTGAGGCCCTGCAGCCAAACACTGAGAATTGAAAAAGGGACTACTTTAGCATGGATAGTTAAAACGAAATTTGGGAGCTTACTAGTTGGCGTCCGGTGTCCAGCCGACGCGTACAATGTACTCCAGCCAGGGGAATACAGCCGACAGAGAATAGGGTAAATCCTTGATGCTAATCTCGCTAATCAGCAACGCCTCGTTGAGCACAAATTGCACTAGCTTTAGCTTGGATTTTGCATTGGGCGTGCCGCTGCGTGGAAATCGATACTCATCCACCTCGCCCGGCACAGCCGTCGATGAGGGGAATGTGTATAGGGACACATCCGTTTCATCCACCTCCTCGTAGACAATGCGATAGATGCCATCATCCGAGTGCGGCTGCCACCAATAGCCCTGGTAACGACTAAACTCCTCCTGCATTACATACGAGGGCACACCTGCGCTCAGGGCATCATCCGCAAACGTGCGGCGACCGCTTCTCGTGTACGTTAAACGCTTCTCATGGCCGCTTAGCGTGTGCGTTACCCAGATATCACAGTCACTGATGTGCGCAATCAGATCCGAGTTCTGAGGGCAGATTTGCGGATCCAATGCAGTCCACTCGGGGCACGTGCGCAGCTGCGTGGGAAACAGCAGACCAGACTGTGCCAAAAGAAAGCAAAATGTATTAGAATTTGATTGTTGCACAGACTGACAGCATGTTCTATGCTCACATTGTAGCCCGTGTCCAAGCACTGATACAGATCGTTGAAGCAGGGAAAGACCAGCTTACCGCTGGGCTTGTGCAACTCATAGGAAGTAATGCCCCAGGTGGGCAAGCGCTTACGCTCCTGCAGCAACTGAAACTCCCGGGCATATGGACAGGCGCTGCCATTGCCGCTGACAGCGGTCACGCTCACATGGGTACTGGGTATGGGTTGCTGGAGCAGTGACTGCCAAGTCAGCCTGTTGATGGAAAGAAATTATTAATTGAAGACAGTTAGACAAGCGGCTAATCCCACCTGGGCTTGGGCGGTGCACCAAAATGAAACGTTGGCAGGTTAATTGTGGGTGATGCGACGCCGCCGCCGCCGCTAGGACTGCCAACATTGACTGCTTCAATGTCGCCGCCACCGAGCTGCTGCTGCTGGTGGTGCAGCTGCTGTTCGTCGTGCTGTCGCAGATTGATGTCCGCGAAGAGCAGCGTTGTTTCCCACGTGTGCGGAGGTGTGCTCAGAAAATAGCAACGGGCACGGCCATCGGATAGATGGCGGAACTGCACATTGGTGGGCACCATTGTGGACAGATTGGACAGCTCTTTGCGTATCTCTTGCACAAAACATTTGATTTCGGCCCATGATTTGGATGGTGTTGGCGCCGCCATATGCCCATCATTATCGACAGCATCGTCCTCATCCTCCTCCTCATCGTTATCATCGCAGTCCTCATCATTGTTGCCCAGCAAGTGCGGCGGTGTACTGCCGCCGGTAGGTGAACTCAAATGATTTGTTATGGCCGATGCAGCGGCTACCACCACCTCCGTGGTGGTGGCTGTTGCCGCCGCCGCTGCTGCCGTTATGGGCGATGTTAGGGAATTGATAGCGCTGCCTATTGAGGAGTAAAATGCATTAGCTGTGGTACCCAGCGAGCCCATGCTCGTAAGACTAGCTATCGAACCGGCACCAATGCCGCCACCCACGCCCACGCCAATGCCAGAATGCGTAGAGCTGGGCGTGCTAGCTGCACTGTGACTGCGTTCCATGGCGGTGCTGTTGATGCTGCTGGTGACGCTCACAGCTGTCGAAACACGCGATGTGAATCCATCGAACAGATTGACAAAGGATGTGGCCGCTGCGTTAGTTATGCTATGGCTGCGCTGATGTCCATTATTGTTTTTGTTTTTGCTATTGCGTTTGCTGTTGCTGCTGCTGCTGCCGCCGCTGCCTCCCGCCGCGCCGCTGCTGTCCGTGGTTGGTGGTGCGCTGGCTTCTGTGGAGCTGTTGGCGTTTGGACCGCCTAGATTAACACTGAGCGGTGAACTTCGCGATGCTTGTTGCTGTTGCTGCTGTTGTTGTTGTTGTTGTTGTGTCGTTTGTGTTCTGCTGTCCATGTTGCTTATTTTGCTTACTTTTAGCGCGCAAATGCAACGCAGTTTTCGTTTTCGTTTCCACTCACAATTTCAAATTGACCCAAATTAGTACTCCACGTACGCACACATACGCACACACACACACACACAGACACACATAGACGAAGAAGACAGACAGACAAATAGACAGTCAGCTTTTTGGTTAATTTCTTTTCCCTTTGCATACACTTACTTACACTCACACACACGCACGCACACTCATGCCCAATCGCTCACTCACACAGCCATGCGATTAGTTTTGTTATTGTTGTTATCGCTGCTGCAGCTGCATTTCATTTGTTTATACGCAATTATTTACTATTTTTAACAAAATATCTATGTCGTGTCGTTTCCAGTGGGGTTGTCTAGCTTTGCTTTTGTCTGTCCGCTTGGATTTTCATTTTCCTCTTAGGTGCTGCTGCGCTCTCTTCGTGAGACGAAGTGTCGTTTGGTAATTGTTGTTGTTTTTCAATTTTTTTATTCGTCTCTTTGCAAAAAAGTGAAAGTCTTGCGCGTGTTTAAACTGGCACCCAGCTCGCACATGTGCTGCATTTAATGGCTCAGCGCACACTTAATTAAATGCCGTTTTATTTTTCTTCGTTTTTAAATAAATAAATTTATTTATATCTGTTGTTTTTATTGTTTGTCACGGGCCACAGTGAGTGAAACGATTTCCACTGCAATGCCGTTTGTTTTACTTGATTGTGTACCACGCAGCGTTGCAGTTTAGCGAAACAGTGTCACCATCAGACGGTTTATAATATGAAACGGTCACACTGCACAGATGTGTGATAAACCGGCTTTATTTATAGGACATTGGCGTCAGGTCTTTTTTATTTTTTTATTTATAGATGGTAAAGTCAGCGTAGGTAAAATTTTCCAACTGCTCGATTGGGCCAAAAACACATTTATCGATGCGGCTAGTGGGACTGCCCGTATGTTTTAACCAAATACGCCTGAAAAATTAATTTTAATTCGACTTTGTTTTGTTTATTGTTTGACAACATACATAGCCTCGAAGCCTTTTGGATATCCCTGAATTAATCCTTTAACTGTTCTTCTATCAGTATACATGCACCAGCCACGAACTCCAAGTTTTTGAGCCCGTCGCAAGGTATACTAAATAAATGATCAACACTTTAAATGAAGTTTGCTTTAAGGAATAGGTAGTCCTTACATGTCGAAACGAAACGTCTGCAATAGAATGATTTATTTTGAATTCCCTTACATCAAATATACATACGTTGGCCATGACATACCTTGCACAATTCCAAATATTTCAAATTCACAGCACTGAATAATTAACTTTGGGTCGTCTTTGGGCTTTTTAACTACCGAAGTTTGCTGAGCCACTGTTCTTGATTTCGATTTATTATAAAGCTTTCTTAAATGTGATCTATCCGTCTGGGTTTGGACACTTTGCGTACCCATTATCAAAAAAAAAAAAAAAAAAAAAAAGAAAAGAAAACAGACAAAAAAAAAACAAATTTTGAAACTTCTTTAAAATCAGTTGATTACGTCTTGGGTATTGTCAGGTTTAATAAATAGAGCAACACTTGCCTACCTGGTAATCACATATATGGCTATCGTTAATCGTTAATCGATAATCGCTACGCACTTTGTTTGCGAGACACAACGAGACGCAGTTGAAAATTCATTTCAAAACAAAGTAGACAGAAAGCAAAAAAAAAAATACAACATGACTACGAATACTGTTTACGCTGGCGTGCATGTTAAAAACAAACTAAGCGACTTTTATCCCGTCCACAACATTGATATGGAACAGAATGTAGCGTACTTGAAAAAGATCATTGCACAGCAGCTGCAGTTGCAGTTCGATGCCGACGAACTTGGTGTGTATTTTCGATATAGTATATACACATATTTGTTTATAGTATAATATAGAAATAATGCCAACTCATTGTGCGCTCACAATATACAGATATATGCTATCTGGGCAAGGTGCTCAGCGACGACTCTAAGCTCTCCAGCGCCATGAAACCGAATGCAATCGTCCATTGTTTCCGCAAAATGAAGGGATATACTCCATACGAGCCGCCAGCTCCCAGCGACATTAATACCAAACACATACAGGAGCTCTTTTCGTTGACCTCGCACCTGCAAATCAGCGTCACATCTCGTTTTAACATATTGCAAAAGATCTTAGCCGAGTATCCGGAATTCCGACGCAATTTGGGCGCACAGGCTCTGATACGCGACTCGGTGCTGTTCAATATGCTGCATGAGCCGGAGGTGGTTCAGAATCTGGTGCGTGATTATCCCATAATATGCGAGGCGGCTTCATTTATAGTCGATACCATACGCAAGGAACTGGCACGCAATAGTTCCGCCACGCAGTGTAAGTCATATTCGTTGTGAAGATTAAATTGGAGCTGAGCGGGGAAATACGCCCGCCTAGCGTACTCCTACTTGCTTTGCCTTTCTTGATCAATGCTTGATCTCACGATCTCTGCTTGCAGTTCAAGAGCAGGCTGCCTCGGAGTCAACGACCTCGTCGGAGGAGGAGAACTCTTTAGGCGCCGGCAGCAGCAGCAGTGGGGGTAGCAGCAGCACAGCAGCTGCCAATATGGCTGCCAATAGACGGGATGAGTTGGCCAACATACGGCAAATCAGTCGCCAGCAACTGGCCAATGCATTGGCGCGCGTCGACATGAGCTCCTTCAACTCGCTGTCCAACATAGCGCAGCGCTATGTGGACGAGGCTCTCAGCGATGAGCCGCCACGCTCCAGCACATCTTCTGCCGCCACTAGCATAGCTGGCGCTGCTTCTGGAGGGGCTGGTGCTGGTGGTGGTGCTGCTGCTGCGGCCATCTCTTCGGCGCTGTTGCGCAATGAGCTGGCGCGCGCTTTTCAGTCGCTACAGCAACAGCCAGCTGTAGAGAGCATGGACGTAGAGTCAACGGCAACGAGTGCTGCGGCCAGTGAGGCGGCTGTTGTGGATGAGCCAGAGGATGATGATGACGATGCTGTTGCTGGCGATGATAGCGATGTTCTGCCGCGTTGCTATCGCCGGCACCGCTTCACCGAGCAGCTGCGCACCATGGCAGCCATGGGCTTCATAAATCACACCCAAAACGTTAACTACTTGACGCTGGCCGATGGCAATGTGGAGCATGCCATTAATCTGCTAATGTTGGGCATGAACTGAACGCGATGCGGAAGCAGCTTAGCACTAAGCACATTTATTTATTATGCTGCTCAGGCGGCGGCTGTCGTCACATAAATATATGCATATATATATAAATACTATATATACTTATGTACAAGTAAGCGATTTAGCATTATGTTTTGTAGTTGCGCCCCTCGCAGCATATGCAAAAACAATAAGCTCCAAGTACTCATTTAAAATAAACAGAAATATATCGTTGCATGTAACGTGGGGCGCTTGTATTGGATATGCGCCTCTCTAGCAGCTTGGAGCGCCGGGGGCGGCCGACATATCATTATTGAATTGCACTACTTAATTAAATAGTCTAGCGCTTTGTCCTTATTGTTATTAAATTTCAAGAGCGCCGCCGAGATTTTCGTTTCTTCAAATCCGAGATCCATTAGCTCGCCCAGTGGAATGAGATGCTCGATTATCTAATGGAGAGAAAAGGATATTTAGACATTTTATCAATTATTAGCTCACTTTGCCCCTTATGGGTTTCCGCCCGCGAGGATTACGTTGAACAAGAATAGCGAAGATTCAATACCCTGGGTAAAACAAAAATTTAACTTTCGACCGATCATTCTTTGGCAGCTACATGATATACTGGCATGCTTAAGCCGGATTCGACATGGGGAAGACGGGCTTAGGCCTTAAGGCTGGAAGACTACACGGCAATTGAAACTAATCAAGAATATATATCTGCTTTAAAGGTCGGAGATGTACTCCTTCTGCAAGGGCATAGAAATGGGTTATGCCGTTTACCTTTCACAGTTGGCGCTCATCAATCGGACAGTCAATCAATCAAATCAGTCAAGACAAATAACTAAATAGCTAAAATAGCTATACACGCACCTTCTTGTCATCGACGCCACACAGCCTAACCACCTTGGCCACACGCTCCAGCGGAAAACCCATGCTGCTAATGCGCTGCGCCAGTTTCTGTGCTGGCACAGCCAGCTCCTGGAATATGTTGGCATTGCTCGGCTGATGCTGCTGTGGCAGGGTCAATGCTAACGTCTGCGATTCGTTCTCATTGTGGCTATGCAGGCGGGTGCGACGCTTCTCCGCCTGCTGCAGCTCCGTTTTCAGTTCGCGCAGTATGTCGGGCACGCTTCGGGACTTGGCGTCAGCGTCCTGCGTGTTCGCTGACAGAAAACTAGTTGGCGGCAGCGGAGGCAATTGGGTGGGCGAGCCATAGCCATTGGCATAGCTATGCTGCAAGTAATTATGATTGGGGTAAAGCTGCTGCTGCTGTTGGCTGGAAAGCTGAGGATAATAGTGCTGATTGTAGACCATGTGTGGATAAACATGCTGCTGCTGCTGCTGCTGTGTTGGAGTGTTATATAGGGGTGTTGGATACATGGCTGGAATGTCTTGGGCATCATCACAGTGTACTTGAAAGTTGACGCTGTCAAGCGTCGCTTTGGTTTCCGCCAGCGTAGTAACAGCCAGCTCCAGTGCCGGCTGCTGCGACTGCTCCACTTTGTTCTCTGGCTCCCTCTCTGGCTCGGGCTCCGGCTCACTTGTCGCTTGGGCCGTTTGCGTCAACTGCGTCTGGTGCAGCACCTGCGCCAGTATATCCAAATCGTTAATAGTTTTCATCTCAATGTTATCGAATGGTGTCGAGTTCATATTATACTCGAAATCTGCATAGTTCAGTGAACTGTTCCGTTTATGGTGTGTAACCACTGGTGGCGCTGCTGCAGTGCCGCTCAGTATGGTGGGTTGCAGTATATTATGGAAATTGCACGAGTTTATTGACTTTGGTTCGAATTGTTCACGTGACGCGGCGGCGTTAATTGATGCTGTTGTCGCTGCTGCTTCTGCTGTTGTTGTTGTTGGCGATTCCACAGCTAACTGCTCATCATCGTCGCTGTCGGAGGAGAACTCTGCTGCACTAGGATATTCAACAGCGCCGAGCATCTCCTTTTGCTTTGCCTCCAGCGCACGCTGGCGTTGCTGCTTGCGCTGCTCTTGGCGCATCTGACGCGCCTGATGCTGCTGATGACGCATGCGACGCCAGTGTTGGCATTTGCTGAGCACACTGCGCTCCAGTTGGTAGTCATAGTGATATGCCTGCTCTTCCGCATAGTGGTTGGGGCTATATTGGGCCAAACGGTTCGCAATAGTCGGGGGCAATTGGTAAACTAACGGTGGTGGTTTATAGCGTTCGACTATTTTGACGGGGACATCATCCATATTATTTGGCCAGCACTAGACATATGCGCATACACGGTGAATTTTATTAATTATAACCTACGCACTTTTCATTTGTGACTATCCGTGTTTCAGTTGTTTTTGCTGTTCTCACGTCTCTTTTGTTTTTGCAAAACGATATTCAGCAAGCAGCAATCGATAAAAGCTTCTTTGTTGGAACATTTTGGCCGCTGAAAATATGTGTGCACACTGATTAAGTCTATCGACTATGTCCGTTAGGAGTACCGTAATATAAGGAGAGTTTGAATAATAGACTTGAGCTTTATTGAGTGTGAAACTACTTTAGCTTTTGACTCGGCTGCAAAATACTGCTAAAACAGGTGAAAACAATCAGGACCCAGAGAATGACGGTAACTGGCGATATCTTCGATATCAAAGGCGATAGGTAAATAAATCGCATGGATTGTGCCTAAATTTCGACAAACGCGTTTCGTTTTGTTATTTTTATGGAAAAGGCATTTGCAAAATTCTTGAAGGCATTCTGCATATGCAGGAGCTCAAAGAATAATTTTGCCAGATCAACAGCAAAATGTGCGATGCAGATAACCTAAAGCTGAGCCACCACCAACTGCTGCAGGAAATCACAACGCTGCTGGCGGCCAGCGCCGAGCCATGCGATACAAATGCCTTGACACTGAACCAGGAGCTGCAGCGGCGGCTGGAACAGCTGCGACGACGTATGCTGGAGCTTTTGGAGCTAGTGCGTGCTCGCTACAAACGCAACGAGCAGATACTAATACGCCGTCAGAAACCGCGCTCGGCGAACGGCGGCGAAAGCGTTGGCCAGAGCGGCGCAGTGCTGCGCGGCGGAACGTTTCGGTTCAAGGGCAACCTATATTTTCGGGACGTGGACGGACGGAGTTGTCCCAACAATGAGGACTATGAGAGCCGCTGCGACAACGAAATGTTTCCCACCGATTTTGATATGCGCTCCAAACACGTCTGGACGGTGCTGGACAAGAAAAACGTGGTCATGGGCATAAAGCAGCAGGTAAGTGAAGGCGCTTCCAGGAGCTGGCAGAAGAAGATATTTAAGTATTTTCCATTTGCCAAACTAACAGCTGGTGGATCATGCTAACTACCAGAGCAAGGCAGCGCGAGCCGCGTCCAGCCACGAGCGCAAGCGCAGAGGCATCGATCTGCACGTGCAAACGGTGGCCAGCTTGTTGGATGCCGCCGATAGCAGCTTTAGCATTGATTGGAATCAGATTAGCACACTGGATCTAGAGCATCGTCACTCGTCATACAGCTGTGAGGCCATGTGGTTGGTTTATTTGCAGCCACAGCTTAAGCGCGACGACTGGACGACCGAGGAGGACAATGCTCTGCTGGCGGCGGCCAAGGCCCATAAACTGCAAAACTGGCAAGCCATTGCGGCTGCAGTGCATCAACGTTCCGACTATCAGTGCTTTGTGCGCATGCAGACAACGCTGCGCTTTCATATGGAACCAACGAATGCTCTGCGCTGGGGGCATGAGGATAATGCACGTTTGCGCGCCGTTGTCGCACAGAATACGGTGAACGGATTGACCGACTGGTCCCAGGTGGTTGAACATTTTCCGGGTAGATCACGATCCACATTAATTGGCCGCTATATGTATGTGCTGCATCCCAGCATCAGTCACGGTACGCTCACAAGCACAATTCCAGGTTCATTCAATTCATATTTGTATCCCTTCCAGCGCCCTTTACGCCCAGCGAGGATCTGATGCTATTCGCAGCCGTTGAGGAATACAATGGTAAATTTAATTGCTTTCCGCGCACACTGTTTCCCAATCGCTCGCTGGCACAGCTGCGCACACGCTATAACAATGTGCTGGCACAGCGCAATAAAACGGATCCGTGGTCCATGGAGGATGACACCAAATTAATGAGCTTCGTTACCGAGCATGGCACCTCGCAGTGGGTTAAGTGCGCCAGCCATTTGGGCAATCATACGCGCACCAGCTGCCGCACACGCTTTCTGGTCATCAAGCGGTTTCTCGAGCAGAATCCGCAGGCGACGGTGGCGGATATACCACGTCGCAAAACCCATAAAAAGACTCAAGTAACCGCCGAGAATTGGGCGCAACGTTTGCAGGAATGGCAAGCGGATCCGGATTCACTGCTCATCAATTCCAACCAGAAGCCAAAGTCAAAGAAACCCAAACTGGATTCGAACGTCAATGGCAATTGTTTGGTGCCATTGCACGGCATGGATTTACATGTCTACGAGTACTTTAAGTATTCCTATAATCTGCAGCTGGATGCGCCACAGGCACCAATGCCGCTGCCACGCAACGAACGCAATCTGTTCGTGGTGGCCAATGCGCTGCGCTTCAAGCCACCAGCGGATGCTGTCCTGCTCGTCCAGAGCATTGCACTGACCAAGCAGCTGAATCGATGCTATAGCAAAATGTTCCGTCAATTGCCGGCATTGGAGGCAGGCGCATCAGCTGAGCAACCATTGATGCTGCTGCCACCCAACTGGTCCACAATGATGGGCTTTCGTGCCATATGCATCCTGTCCGTGCATTGCCGCAATCATGCCAAGATTGCGACCGACCTGAAGCCAGCCATCAGCTATGACGAATCTCAGCCGGCGGTTCAGCTGTTTCGGCAACGTTTACGCACTCTCTTCTATTACACAACGCTGCTCAGTCGCCTGGAGCCGCCATCGTTTGAGCAGCTGCCAACGGCATTAACGTCAATGCCGCGTCCAATTCTAAATTATGGCTCCTCGAAGAGCTCAGTGCCGCCGCCGCAGCCGCAGCCAGGCAAGGAGTTGAGCGGCCTGAGCATTCAGGAATTGGCGCGCAGACAGATTGAGGAATTGGATGGCATTAAGCAGTCGAGGCAGCGTTTGAAAACTGTGTTTAAAGATGAGCTAAACGTTAAACAGGAGCTGAATTTCGATTAGATAAGACAACAATATTAACATTGTTTTAAATAGCTTTTATAACTTATATCGTTTTTGTGTGTATATATATCATAATAATAACTAACAATATGTTGCATTCCCGTTGCAAAACCGATAATCGTGTGTGGGAGTATCCCTTATAATTTATATACGTATGTATTTTAGATTAGGTTCTTTAGGTACTTATTACGTTTATAGCAATAAAAGCAATTTCTAATAAATCACGCTATTAGCAGCATTAAATATATATATATAAATATATATATGTATACGTATGTGTGTGTGACGGTGTTTATTTATTTATTGGAAGTTGCTAAAGTCCGTTTTCAGCTTGATCGTCGGCTTCTGCGGCTTGGCCAGCAAACCGCTGCGCTGCGCCTCGCTGGCCTTCTGGGCGAGATTAATTGACTGCTGCTGGTTGCGTATGGCCGCCTCCAGTTTCTGGCGCAGCTCCGGCTTTTGGCACATCAACGCCTTGAACTCCTGCGGATATTTGGGTCCGATCTTGAGCAGCCAGTTAAGGGATTGCTCATGCAGCTGCCGCTGGTATTTGGGCAATGTACGCAACTTGCTTGGCTCGGCCAGGTACCCAATGAGCACCGGCACCAGAAGCGTTAGCATTTGTATATCTGTGAAATGTGCAAAGAAAAATTGATAAAGGCAGATTCAAAATTTACAGACAGGACAATTAACGTTGCATTGGGGTGTGTAAACACTGTTGCGTATTTGTTATCGATATCGATAACAGCAACAGCAATTGCATGCAGTGTGCTACGACATTTAAAGCGCAATTATGCAAATTTGCAGCTACAGCTATTAACTACAACGCTTTAATGTACATATTAAACAAATGCATATTTAGGTGCTTTAACATCGAGAGTGCAAACGAGAAACAGGTGAATGGGCGCATCTATTTACCTTGTAGCAAGTTTCCTAACGATATTTTTATTTTTTTTTAAATTATGTGTGTGTAATGAATGAGTTAAGCAATTGAGAGAGAAGAGACGTAGAGAAAAAAGAGCAGAATATAATAATAAAAAAAACGGTACTATTTGACGACGCTTACAAACTGTGCGCCATGTTTGGCAGCTCTATACAATATTTGGAAACGGACTGTGTGTGTAGCTGGGTACAGGAACGCACTAGTTGCGCTTTTTACAGGTCTGTCCCGAATATTGAACAATGCCAACTTCATATATATATATATATATATGTATATGTATGTAACTACTTATCAATTTAAGATGAAATCTTATAGATGACCTGCTTAAATAATGTTTTTTGAATAATTATGTATTTTTTTGAAACTCGGAGAACCAGTTTTCTATTTCAGATAGTTGAGCTGAATATTTTTGGCCTATTTAGGAACTTCTGGAATGAAACATTCTTCCTAACCTTCAAATTTGTAAGCTTAATTTTATTCCCAATATTCTGAAATGTAAATAGTTCTCAAAAATGACTTTATATGGGCTACTAAAATATGTTTTCTTACTATTTTCTGGAGTGGAACATTCAACCTAACCTAAAACTGTTTGTAGGCCAGTTCGGAACAGACCTGACACTTGGATTAACTGTATATGATTGCTACTTACGATGCTGCGGCTCGGCAAGCTCAATGAGCTGTTCCACGGTCACAATGCTCTCAAGGGTCACCTGAAGCTCCAGTTCGCTGGCCGGCGTCTTGCTGGACTCGGCATAAAGGGATTCGATGATGCGCGGCGCCAGCGCATGGATGTAGGGCGTGGCCGTCTTTAGGTCCGCCTGGGTGAAAATAGAACGCGTCGTCTCGATGCACTTCAGTTTCACAGACAAGTGCTCCGACTGCAGGCATTGCCGGAAATGATTGATGCACGGATATTGCAGCGAGGGCGTGGCCACCACGGAGGCGGGCGTATGCAATATGAAGACAGCAATAGCCAGCAACATTGTGACCTCGTCCACCTTGCGCTCCTCATTATCGCCAGCGGTCTTGGTCATGTCAATAATGGTGGCCAGAGCGCTTTGGAGCAACTGCTGCCAATCCTCCTGGGTGGCAGCTTGGTGTGCCCACCGATGCACACAGACAGAGCGCAGACACTTGAGCGCCGCCTGCACGGCGCAGGTGTTGGCCAGTATGCTGCTGTCAATGGCCGACTTGTTGGCTATCTCCCTCATAATGCTCGTAGTCATGTAGAGTATGGTGGGCAGTATGGTCAGGGCGCCACTGGGCGTGCATAGCTCCAGCAGCTGTTCGACGCACTGCAGTCCGCTGGCGACCAGGCGGCCATTGTCATCGCCAAGCACTGAGAAGAAGGAGGCGGCATTCCGCGCATACGCATAGTCCAACTGTAGGCTGCTCTGCTTGCTGGGATTCAGGCTGGGTATTTGACGCACGAAAAGGCACAGACAGACCTCCAGCACGGCATACACATGCGAGCTGCCCGGCTGCATGACGCTACCCTCGCCCAGCTCCAGTTTCTCCTCGCCTTCATTCTGATTTTCATTGGCATTGTCTGCGGGCTGTTGCTGCTGTTGGGTGTCGCGTCTCCTTTCCAAATCTTCGCGTGCCGCCTGTATGGTTTGCTTGAGTATCTCCACGCAGAGCAGCTGGACGAGCAGCTCATCGCGTGTGAGTATCTGGCGATGCAGTACGTGGCAGAGCTCAATGGTCAAGGCACGATCCTTGATCAGCTGCCGACGCGCCCAATCCGAATCAAAGATGCTGTGCAGCGCCCGCAGGCAGCTAACAATGTTCCGGGGCTTATCCGAGCTGCGCATGCTGCACAGTGCCTCCATGCAAATGCCGAAGATCATGTGGAAGCGATCGGCCGAAAGCGAGCCATGGGTGATGTGATTATTATTATTATTCGACTCGGGTTCGGGCTCGGGCTGCGTGGTGCTCGGCTCCACTTGGCTTTGAGTGTCCACATGCTTGGCAAAGCCCTCGTCGCGCAGCCAGAGCGCAGCTGCATATAGTATGGGCGGCCAGCTGGTCATGTAGTGCGGCTTGGACGAGTTTATAGTGTCTGTGGTGTAGAAGGAGCCGCCATCGCGGGGCAATTGCGACTGAAACTCAACGGGCAGCAGCAGCAGAGCATGATCCTTCATGGCGGCCAGCCAGTGATTGGATAGATTATGCAGCTCCGGCTGCACCAGACCCAACAGGCTCTCGCCCCGGCTATCCGTATCCAATTCAAGGCCGGTGACTAGTTCTGTGGCTGCGCCCGCTGGCGCAATCGTCAGCAGCGAGGCGGGCGCCTTGCCGTTGCCCAGCATGGCCACAATGTAGACCTCCGCCCAGGCCTTGAGTATGCTGAGCTTTTCCAGCGTTGCCATCGACTCGTTATACAGCTGAGTGCTGCTGTTCGTCTTCGTGTAGAGCTTATTCAGCGAGCTGACCAGCAGCTGATGCACCCGCCGCAAATCGCTGATGTCGCGCGCCACACCGGAGCCAATCCAGGCGGAGCACACCTCACAGGCGGCGGCGGTCACATGGGAGGGCGTGTCGGGCGCAAAAGCCGGTCGTAGGGCAGCGCCCACCTGAGCCTGATACTGTTCGAGCAGCAAATGACCCGGAAACTCGGGCTCCGGCACATTGGCAAATCGATCTATGATCTCCTGCAGCGTACGCAAGCCCTCCAGCCGCAGCTGATCCGAGTCCGAGGTGGCGGCCATAAAGGACATGCGTATTAGCTCCGCCAGATGCAGAATGAGATAGTCGCCGCTGCGCGCCTTAATCAGCTGCTGCTCCTTGGCCTGCAGCAGATCGAAATGCAGCGCATTGGCCGCCTCGCAGCTGGCGATGATGCGGCGCACACATTGGGCGGCAAAGACACGGGTGGGCCAGCGCGGTTGCACGGCCGGATGCGTGGAGGTGTTCTCCTCGGCACGATACTCGGTCACATCGTCGGCATACTCCTCTTCCTCATCGTCGTCATCGTCGTCGGTTTGCTTGGACTCGCCTGTGCCGGATTTGCTGCCGGCGTCCCCAGAGCCAGCCAGTGCTCCGGCTTGCTCCTCGCTGGAGGAGCCAGTCTCCACGGCGACGGTCAGCACCTTTTTGCAGAGACTGAGCCAGTTGCTCAGATTATCTGCTGCCAGCATTTGCAGCATTGACGTCAGCGTATCGTGTATGTTCTTGAGCATCTCCGCGTCCGTTTCCGTGTCCAGCATGGAGTAGAGCAGTCCGGGCAGCCCATACTCCGTAATGACCAAATCCGGACACTGCTCCGGCGTAATGGCCAGCGCCAGCTCGCACACCTCACGCGCCTCGCGATGCGCCAGCTGACGCAGACAGGCGACGGCCGCTTTGCGTAATATAAAATAATTACTAGCCAGCATCTTGACCAGCGTCGGGACGAGCGTATCCAGCTGCAGAGATTTGCAGGCAAACAAATGCAGCTGCTGCAGACAGCCAATGGCCTCGGCTTGCACAAGGGGATCGGCGTGCGCTTGCAGCAGTGCCGCAGCGCACAGAAAAGAGCTGCGCATGGCTATTACGGCCGTATTGTTGCCCTGCAGCTCCGGTCCGACGGTGGTGATCAGTGCGTTGACCACACGGCCCACACACTGATGCACATCCACATGGGCATGCGGCACGCTCAGCAGCAGCTTCAGCGAGAGCGTCAACGTGGCCTCCACATAGCCGCGGAACATGGGACCGCCGGAATCGGCAATCTGGGCCAGCGCATAGAGCGACCAGACCTGCACCACCGGCGAGGCGCTGTCCTGGCCAAGAGCAAGCAATATCGAGACACTGGTGTTCAGATGCTGTGAGCTGCCCATGCCGCCCACATAGCGATGCAAACAGCCCAGGGCATGCGAGTGCCCGGTGCGTGTGACCACATCCCGGGCAGACTTCAGCTTGTCGAAACTGTTCTGTGCCAGCTCGGCCGTAAAGTGGGAATCGGCAACGACCTGGGCCAAACGGCCGAGTGCTTCGCCGGCGGCGCAGCGTATCGTTGAATTGGTGCTGGTCAGCGAGGCGACTATCAGGCTGGTGGCGCTCTTCTTGACATCCTCCTGGCCAATGGTCGTCTTGCTGTCCGTCAGATGCTTCAGCGCGTAGAGCAGCGCGGTAAATATGTTCATCTGGATTGCCTCCTGGCGATTGCTCTTCGCTTGCTTGATGCACTCGGCGAAATGGTCGAGCATTTGCAGCCGATGCTTGTTGGCCACCTTGGGGAAAATGGTGCCGTACAGCGTCACGGACATGTCGATCACGGCCACGCCCAGTGGCAAAGGTCCCGGGCATTGTTGCGCCTTGTTAATTAGCTGTATGTTGTTGTTGTTGCTGTTGCTCGAAGTGCTCCCGTTTAAGCTGGCATTGCTGCCGTACTGGGCCGACCAGCTGGGCCGATACAGGCAGCAAGGATCATGCTCCAGGGCGCCAGAGCCAGCAGCGCTGTTCGGCTGAAGCTGAACGGAGAGTGGGATACCAGTTAGTAAATATTAAAAGCTATAGTGAAATATAAGAAACTAACGAGTAAATAATTAAAAGAGTAAAGAAATAACAAGTCAAGAGTCGAATTAACGCTGCATTTGCAATAAGTTAAAGCAGACAACGAGTAAGAAGTTAAAAGATTAACGAATAACAAACAACTAGCAGATAAATCTCTGCAATGCATCGAGTGAAACACATGCTCGCTGGACTCAGTTAACATTGTAAAAAAAGCTACTTGCTAATGCCTTGTAACAAACAGAAATGAGCAACGGTCTTTTATATATTTGCTTTAAGTCTCAGTTCAAAAGTAACGAGTAAAGTTTAAAACCCAGCAAGTTAAAAGTAACGAGTAAAAAGTATAGAAGTTCGACATTGGCAACGAGTAAATAACATGAAAACAGCAATTCGCTTGAATGTAGCGAGTAAACTACAATAATAAAATCAATAACAAACAACAGGTTATTATTTGTAGCAAAGAGTAACGAATAATAATAGCAGAATAACGAATGGAAGAGCTACTCGCTTGTTTAGCAGCGAGTGGGTAAGGTAACGAGTTATTGAGCATGCAAACCAAAATCATCATCATTTAAGGGGCACAAGGGCAACACTTACATGCTCGCCATCGACTTTGCGATTGGGCTCCATCTGGTTAAACGATTTTGCATATACAGAATGGAGGAATAGTTTAAGAGGTAGAAGATAGTTTTGGTTATACAATTAGAAAACTATTGAAAATAACCCTAGCCTCACCCTAGCTTATTAAAGTATTGAGTTCGGAGCATACCTGATCCTCGATGGTGCGATGGTTGGTCTCCTGAAGCCAAGTGCCCAAAATTATGGAATCATCGCCATGGCAGAGCGTGCGCAGTAGAGAATTCGTCGTATTGGCCGCATTATCCGATAAGGTAAACTCCGAGACGAGCATGCGCAAAAGATGCGTATAGGAAGCCTCCAGAGCAGTGGGCGGCAGCAGGGTCAGAGTCTCAAAGAGACGCAAACGCACCATGGCGGCAGGTGCCTTCAGCTGGGTGCCATAGCTCTTGAGCACAGTGGCCAGGCTGCAAGTTAAAAATAAAAAAAAGTTAATATTGAGATTGAGTATGAGCTACAGTTGACTCACTTGACCAACATGGCAAGGGCGCTTTCGATGGGCGTGAGCAGACGCCGCGTGATGTCCTCGCTGACCAGATCCGGGCAATTGAGCAGAAAACTATGCATGACCGAGAGGGCGCCGGCGCGTCCCTCGAGAGTCACCTGCCAGGTGAAAGCATCGCCTCGCGCCTTCTCCGATTCGAGCTCCTTGTTGGAGCGCGGAAAGGAGTTGCGCCAAAGCAGCAGCATGCGCGGCAACAGGCCCTTGACCACCGGCGATCCAAGCGTCATGATGGCGCCAATTAACAGCCAGCCGGCCTGGGTGCGATGCAGCGACATGCGGCTATTCTGGGAAGCGGAGCGTAACAGCTCCTCGGCACAATTGAACACCACCTTGCCCTTGGTGTGCGGTATGCCCAGGGGCGAGTGGCGAGCGCTACCCAAAATGGCCGACAAGGCGCAGCTATAGCCCGCAACGGCCTCCGGCGAGGAGCGCATCTGTTCAATGGCATCGATAAAGCGATCGATCAGCGGCGTTATCTGGCTGGGCACCGCAATGCAGCAGCTGCGCAGACACCAGGCGGCGGCCAGACGCGCCGCGGCACACGGATGCACCAGCACCGCGCAGGTGGCATCTATGGCGTTCAGGGATTGATCTGTTAGCAAATTCTGAGCCGTTGTGCCCAGTCCAATAAACAAAGAGCTAAGCTCCTGCAGGGCGCATACCAGCAGGTGCTGACTGAACAGCGTTTCCTGGTTCGAGTCCTTGGCATTCTCCGGATTAAAGTCAATTGAGTTCATTTGCTTGGCCACCAACTGGATGAGCTCCTTGCAGGCGGCGCTTTGCGCCTTCTCACCCAGCATCTTGCCAATGGTGGAGCGCAGTATAAAGTTGATGCACTTGCGTGAATAGACGGCATCCACATGCGAGCAAGCCGCCTTCGGATTGGCCACCAAATCCAGCACATGGGCAAGGAATGTGCCCAGCTGTCGCTCCAGCCAAACGCTGCCCATGAACTGCACGAATACCACATAGGCGTGGGTTACGCCAACGCGTACTTCACGATTGACGCCGGAGCTGCCCTTGATTATCTCGCCGGTGCCCTTCAGAAAGGAGGCGCCACCACGCAAAAAGCCAGACATAAGTATGCCCAGAGCCTCGTCCAGTGAGACTAGACGCAAGGCGCCGCCTTTAGCTGCTTGTAGTGCGGCGGCCGCAGCCTGGGCTTGAGCGGACTTCTTGTTGCTCGTCGCCAGCTCGGCCAGCTGCTGTGTGTAGGCGAGCAGTGTGCCAAGCAGCTGGGCAACGGCGCAGCGCACCTCGTAGTTGCTGCCATCAAAAGCGCGAAAGCACAACGTTCCCAGGTTCTCCAGTTCGGTCTGGTACAGAAACGACGCACTGTAGATCATCTTGAGTATGCAACGGGCAGCGGCAACGCGCACCGCCATTACGCGATCCAACAGGCAATGCTTGGCCGCCTTGTAGATATCCTTGTGTACATTGGCAATGGCAGTGCCCATGCCAGCGCTGACCTTCTCAAGCGTGTGCATGATCTCGATGCGTGCTTGCGACTCGGCGTTACGCAGCGTACGTATAAGGATTTGCACGGTGTCCTCATAGGTGCGACCCATCATGCGTCCGAGCTTCTCGTACATGGAGCCCAGCACACAAATCGCGGCACTGCAAATGAAACAATTGAATGGGCGGCTTGGGATTGGATATTTATCACAGCTACTTACAGCTTTGTGGGCAAATAGCTCGGCGAATCATCCTTGTTCTTCAGTATATCATTACAAGCGTTGACCGTATCGAAGAGCATAAAGGTATCGCCCACGGAGAAGAGTGTCGCGAGTGCGCTGGCTATCAACTTTCGCATGGGCGGACCCGGTGCGCCCTGTATGCGCTCCAAGAGCTGTTGGACGAGCTTCTTCTGCCCCGTCTTGATCTCATGCTTGGGCATGTGTGGCAGCGACTTCTCCAGATAACGCAACCATTCCAGCTCAAAAACAGCACGCTTATGTTCCGGCAGCTGCTTCACTGCCTCCTCGTTGAGTGTCAAACTGTGGGCGAGCTCCATTTCGTCGCGTGCCGCTGTTGAGTCTTCTGTCGGTTTGCCGGCTGCGGCGGTGTCGTCACTGTGTATAAATGATCTGCAATGCGAATGGAATGTTTTTAATTAATTAAAATACATATAGACGCATATAAAATTGTGAGTGTGCACACATGGTGTGGGAAAGATGATGATTAGCAGCCGTTGATCTCATTTCAAATGCGTGCTTCTCAATTTCGACGAGAGTTGAGCAACATTGGCGCTACAGTGACTGACAAATATATTGTGACTTTTATCGATATCGATAACTCCTCATCGATTGAGTTAGAAATCTAAACTTCCGTCAGTAGCTAGCTTATATGAGCTAAGTTCACGATAAGATGAGGTCATGGAATATTCCTTGTGAAATCGGCAGCATGTAGCCAAATTTTATTGTGATTTTCTTAGATCTTGTCTGTGTTCATTAGAATTGCGTTTTATAATTTTCAGCCAATCCACCACATTGAGTATAAAATTGAAGACCAAAATTAAACGGAATTTATTTCTCGTCTGAGTGGCCTTGAACATTTTTGAGGATTATACAAGAATATTAAAAATTATTTTATGTAGTTATGTGCTTCATCCAACATATTTATAATAAACTGAAAATACATAATACACACAGTCGCAGTCACTTATATTTAGAAGTCACAGTCACAATATCGCTCATATCTACTTCCCACTCACTCAATCGCCCACTCAAACATTTCGAAATCTGTGCGATCAATTTTCATTGGCTGCTTATCGATAAATTGCAGACTCTGTTGCCATTGACCTTGGGCTTGCCAACTGTCATAAAAAAAATCAAACAAGAAGGTCACACTGGCGCACTAGTCGACCAATTGAAAATGTTATGCATCACTTAAGCTAAATAAATGCGATGACTCTTGCTAAATATTATATTATACAAACACATAAAGGGAAGCTGTAGAGAAACCCACACAATCACAAGTATAGCAATATATGTATGTACATATACAATGGACAAGTGCGCGCTATCGCCTTGGGCGCGATAAAAAGCAACCGTTGACATACATAGCGCACATCCTACACAAACACACATACACACACACATATGTATATATTATATACATATATGCATTGTACATGTGAAAAGTCAAGAGGAGCCAAATTCTAAAGAGGGTGTCGGCCCAAAACAAAGACATGAAACGGCAACCCCTTTGTCTTGTTCTGCACAAAATTATGTTCTCGCCGGTTGTGGGGCAATGGTTATGGATATAGATATGGCTGCTGCTGCTTGAAGTTGCAACACAATGGGGCTAACGGTTTAAGGACTGCTTTTGTTCGGAAAAAAACAAAAAAAAAGCAGAAATCAAAGACATGCAGAACAATTGGCGACGCCAGGCTCGGGTTACATAAGACGCCTTGCAACTGTAAGTGCCGCCATAAGGTTTGAGGTCGTGCGGCTGGCGTCAGTTGAGCGTAAAAGGAAACAAGTAAAACCTGTAAGGTGCAGCAGGAAAATAAAAATACTAAGAAAAAAAAAAATCACAGAACTGCAGCACAGACAATTATAAACTCCCCACACACACACACACACAGCCCACCCCAAATTTATCCCGTTTTAGCTCGACCCGTACAGACTGCAGACTTGTGTGTGTGCGTGTGTTATTGTTGTTGGTGGTGGGTTTTGTTTTTATTGTTGTCGGTTGCGGGCAAATTTATTTACCTGCGCGCCTCGTTGATGACTTTGCGCAGAAACTGCGGCGTGCGTGCAAAGTTTAAGTTTTCCATTGTGCAATTTGCAACTTTGATTTAAAAAAAAACTTTCTTTTGGCCAATTATTTTGAGCAGCGGCGCCGCCACCGCTTGCAACTTTCACACGAATCGATAACTTTTGTTCATGCCACAACAATTTGAGTACAAAATGTGTGCATGCATTTATTTTAACTTGCTTTTTTTTTACTTTACTAGAGCACAGATTGCAAGTAGTTAATGTTAATTGGTTGTCTTTTATTGACTGTAAAATAATTGCAAATTTATTTTACTACTCAATGCAAATTAATTGGAGGCAACAACGCAAGAAACGGCACTTGCTACGCGCTCCAAATACAAACGGCAACTGGAACCAAACAGCGGCAGCAGAGAGCGGCATAGCCAACGGCAAACGCCGCTTAGGCATCACAACGAGAGAGAGAGAGAGAGAGAGAGAGACAGATAGAAAGAGAGAGATTTGCGAAATGTTATGTGGTGAGTACAAGTGTGTGACGTCACATGCGTTATTTTGAATATGCATTTTCTACAAATTTTAATAGTTCTTGGCGAATATATTTATAGAATAAAATACCCTTTTTTTTTTGTTACAAATTTGTTGATACAATGTTCACTTGTAACGCTTTAAATTCGGAGGACTTTGTATATTTAGTTTATTTAAATTCTTGGCGAATATTTTAACGGAATATATATTTAGTAGATATTATATTTAGTATTATGCTAAATAATAAAAAACCCGACTGTTTTATGTTTGACATTTTTCAATTCATGTTCAGAAATTTGAGGCATCTGGAGCGCAGATTTGAAGCGCAACCTCTTAACTACGACAAGCTCAGGGCATAGGCGACGCGCGGACTGCTAACAAAAATAAAGTAAAACAAGAGAGCGAAGAGCGCGCTTACGTGCTTCTCTTCGGAGGGGCTTGTGTACATGTGCGTGTGCTTGTGTGTGTGGGTGGGCAAGGTTTATTGATGACGTCGTCACAGCTGTTGACAGCCGCCGTTCGTGCAACAAATTGGCCAGTCGTTATCGATAACTCTCTCTCACACACACAAACTCACGAGAACATATCGAAGTTGGTGGGCGGGCTGTCCAAACTGTGTCAATGTGTCAAATGCTCGATTTGAAATGAATATATTATGAATTAAGAATTTATTATGTGCTCGATGCATGGACAGAAAACACTTAAGAACTAGGGCAAAAACTGCATGCTGGGTATGTGTACGAGCGCCTTGGACGTGGGGCTATTCGGATTGCCCAGATCCTTAAGAATGCCCTGCACACGGGCGACCACATCGCTGCGCTGTATATCGCCCCGATCCAGCATGCGCTGGAACAGGGTGTGCAACTGCCGCGTGGACGAGGCATTCGACAGCTCGAACAACTGCTGCAGCAACTCCTCCGAGTAGCCCTCGTATTTGCTCAAATTCGCCGCTTTGGCGTCGCGCTTGAGCAGATCGTAGACAAGCAGAAAGTCCACATAGGGCTTGGTGGGCGGCACACGTTTCTTGCCCGCCGTCGATGTGCTGCTCCAGCGATCCATGGCCGACTCCAAGTCAAAGGCGGCACGCCCATAATTATCATCATATAGACGCAAGAAGTTATCCAAGGATTCCACATCGTTGGTGAAGTCATCGTGCAGCGCCTCCGTCTGTATATCCCGAATCAGCGAGAGCGGCAGCCTATCAAAGTCCGCATCATCGTGAATCTCATCGAACAGCGCCTGACCCTCCAGCGGCGCAGGCGCCCGCCTGCCTCCAGCTGGTGCATACAGCGCTGGTCCATGTTGCGGCGTTGGCGCTGCTGTCGGCTTTGCCGTGGTTGTCGTCCGTTGCGGCGTCTCCCACCAGCTGGGCGGCTGCCACCAGCCGCTGGTGCTGCCCGTGGGACGACGCGTTGTGCTGCTGGGTCTAGCAGCAGCAGCAGCAGCTGGCTTTGAGCTGGAACTGGAGCTAGAGCTGGTCGGCGGCAGCGGGCTGGTGCTCGCATCCGGCTGATCATCAGCACTGAACGGCGGCTCCGCCGTGGTGCTGGACAGCGGCTCGTATTGCAGCAGATCAATGTAGTAGGCCAGCGCCTGCATGGAGGCGGGCAGATAGCTGTTCAGCAGATTCGCCGGCTGGCCGGGCGAAAGCAGACCGAGCAGCAGCAGCAGCCGCAGCTCCAGCCGCTGACATTTTCCCGTAAAACAACTGCGCATTTTTACGAAAGTTTTTTATGTTTTTTTCTTTTTAGATTTTTAGTCAGGGGTTTTTCAAGCGATTTGCGCGGCAGAGAGACAGTTTGGTAACTGAAAGTTGGCAGACGACAGCAAGAATCTTCAAGAGACTGAAGCTGGTTTCACGAATTGGATGCTCAGTTTAAGTTTTTTTTTTCGAATACCCTGTAGCCAAAGAAATGACCAAATAGAGTTTGATGCAAGACTCTTGTAGATGTAATGAAATAGTATAAAGACTGAAGTTTTTTTAATTAAAATATTAAATTAAATTAATATATTAAAGCTTTGTATGTAAGAAAGGCGGGGTGTTGGTGAGAAAGGCGGGGGGTAAATCCAGAAGCTACAGTTTTAACAGAACTGACTTTCTGATGAGCTGATAATTACAATGAAACTCTTCTGATGGACAGCTTTATTGACTTAATCTTTTAATCTTAATCTTAAAGGTAGGAAATCTGGAAACTGGAAAATTTGAGAATTTTTCGAACCAAAATCGTAAAAAGCAAATTGCAGACCTTTGGAAAAGAGCAAGTTGTTTCAGACATATGTATCTGTGAAGCAGTCATTTACAGGGTATCTTCCTGTCGTTTACTGTGTATTTTAATATTTTCTTTTTCGTGTGGCAAACTTGTTAAACAAAGGCCAGCGACCGCATTTGTGTTGCGTCAAAAATATGTTTTTTTTTTTTTTTTTTGGTAATCGTCGTTGTCCTCACGCTTTGTTCTTGGAAAGAGTGAAAGATTTTTGAGTGTGCGCCATAAACCAGTTTTGGCATGGGCGAAGGCAGCTGTTAAATATTCATAAGCCGCAAACATATAAACCTGAATATCCATATCCATATATATATGTATATTTTTTTTTGGTAAATCACGAGAATCACATTACATCAAAGTGCAGTTTGAAGTGAACTGCATGGTTGGGGAGCAATTGACAAATGCATACGCATCCGTTATCGATCAATTTAATCGAGAGCAGGAGCCGCAGCAGCGGCAGCAGCTGTTGGCTGCCAAGAGAGCGAGAGCGAGAGAGAGCGAGACAGCGCAAACCTGTTGAGGCGGCCGTCCCACTCTCCTGTTGTTGTTTTTGTTGTTCTTGTCTAGGCTCTGTTTTCGCTTTCTCAAGCAACAACAACAACTAATATTGGGACAAGGTAAACAGGCCAACATCAGTCAAAAAAAAACCGGCGAAACATAACGGTTAAGCAAGCTGACAGCGAATTATATATAATTAAGCAGAGTATATTAGCACACAACGGTTTTACGGTTCTTAACACTCGTGTGGTTACAAAAACCTATAATTAATGCTGTCGTGTCGTGTTGTCGCAGTCTCAAATGACAGCGCAGCACCCACACCCGCAGTCATACACACACACACGCACACACACGTTGCGTGCATGCACAAATGTTTGCACTGCACTTAATTAATTAACGTATCGTAATGCAAACTTACCGTTGAACAGTTTGCGTGAACTTTAGTACACTTAAATGGCCACCATCACATGTTTATTGCTTTTAATTTAAACAAATAAGTCGATTTTTCACTGAATTTTATGCAGATACCACTACGCGTTGATATGTGTTTGTGTATGCGTCAAATCGATAACTGGGCCTATTAGTCGTTGCTAGGCAAAACGATAGTAGGCACGACATATCGAAAGCGAACAGCTGTTTTCAACTATATGCATATCGATAACATTTGGTTGCACGTGTTGCAATGTTTGGTTTTGTTTGATAGTTTAATTTTTATTTATTTCTATTACGCTCAGATAAATTAGAAAAAACCGAAAACAATGGCACGCAGACCAGAGCACTCGGCACCGCCAGAAATCGTAAGTCAAACGTTTATAAAATCAACATTTAAAATTATTTGTACTTTGTTTTACAGTTCTACAATGACGATGAAGCCAAGAAGTATTCCACAAAGTGAGTTTTCGGCGCTTTGTTTATCTGCTTTGTTTGTTTATTTGTTTATTGTTTCCATATTAGCACACGCATTATTGAAATCCAGGTGGAAATGGCAGAACGTGCACTGGAGCTGCTGGCGCTGCCGGATGATGATGAGCCCCGACTTATTTTAGACATTGGCTGTGGTTCTGGACTCTCGGGCAGCGTGCTCGAGGACAGCGAACACATCTGGATTGGCATTGATATATCCAAGTCTATGCTGGATATTGCCGTCGAGCGCGAGGTAGCCGGCGATGTTATATTGGGTGATATGGGCGAGGGCATGCCCTTTAGGCCGGGCACCTTCGATGGCGCCATATCCATATCGGCGCTGCAGTGGCTCTGCAATGCCGACAAATCCTATCACAATCCACACAAGCGCCTATTGAAATTCTTTAGCACATTATTCTCCTGCCTGACGCGCACGGCACGCGCTGTCTTTCAGTTTTATCCCGAGAATTCGGATCAAATTGAAATGGTGACGGCGCAGGCCATGAAGGCGGGCTTCTATGGCGGCCTCGTGGTTGACTATCCCAACTCGGCTAAGGCCAAGAAATACTATTTGGTGCTGATGACGGGCGGCTCAGCGGAACTGCCAAAGGCTCTAGGTAAATCGATATCCCATCAGAATGAGTCATTTGTTTCATTTGTTCCGTTCTTTGTCAGGCTCGCCGGAGGAGGAGCGCCGCATTAACTACATAAAGAAGCGCGATGCTTGCCGCGATGCACGCGGCAAGGCGCCCAAGAAATCACGCGATTGGATACTGGCCAAAAAGGAGCGACGCCGTCGCCAGGGCCTGGAGACACGTCCAGACACCAAGTACACGGCGCGTAAGCGCAGCGGGCGATTCTGAGGATTGTTAAATATACTGCTTAATGTACAATTTGCGTATTTATTTTAAACAGTTAAGCTTAAACCTATGTTAAAGTGAACTAGACTCTGCTTTTTGGCTACACCTCGTCAGTTGATGTGGCAACTGGCACTGCCTTCTGATCCTGGCCTTGCTTGTAACGATCCTCCGCCCTGCGCTTGGGCGTATCGTATGATGTCTCAGCGATAAACATCAGGTACATGGCTATGCACCCAAATATAAAGGCAAACATAACTAGATCATTTTCAACAGATAATCGACTCTCCTCCTTTTGCATACGCAATCGCTCGTGCTTGGCCTGCGTCGCCTGGCGTCGTTCAAAGCTTTTGCCATAGTGTGCCCGACTCCATTCATCGAAATCGTAGATGGGCGTGCGCCCTTCAGCATCGGCAACCTTGGACTTCTTGAAGCGGGACTTATAGAATTTGGTCTCTGCGTCATCTTCCTCTTTCACATCCACATCGGGTATATCCTGCGCGTATTGGGGCCCAGCTGTGTGCACAATGCCTTTGTCGTAGAGGCGTCGCAGCCGAAAATTGCCCAGCACCTCATAGGCCTGGCTGATCTGACGAAACTTTTTGGCCGCGCTTTCGCTGCCCTTGTTGCGATCAGGATGATAGATCATAGAGAGCTTATAGTAAGCCGCCTTAATTTCGTTCTGTGTGGACCGTTTGCTAATGCCCAGCGCATCGTAATGGTTGAGCTGCCATTGAGCGTGTGTTGTGTGCAGGCAGCGCGTTAGCAGGCGGCACAGCAGCTGGCCATGATGCAGCATGACTTGTAGGGACGCACGATAATAACTTGTTATTACTTGTTATATCACATTATTTTGGTCAGCCAAACAAATACACAGCTGCTTGCACCTGCACTCGATAGGTCTAATCGATTAACGATTACGCACGATAACAGCTGTTTAACAGCTGCGTAAACAGGCGAATGGCAATTTGAAAACTGTTGCTGCCGCTCGGCTCTTATTTTTTTTTTTTGTTTTTCCGTTTGGACGTTATTTATATATAGAACGTTGGAGAGGTTGCTTGAAATTTTCAATACAGCGTGCTTGTTTTTCACATGTGAGTGTGTGTGTGTGTATGTGTGATCGAGAAGTTTCTGCAGCAATTGATTTGGGGCCAAACGGTATAAAAGAAGCGCAAAACAACCGAAAATTGTGAGTCACTCGCATTGCTATTAAAGCATCTGCACTGTGCATAGCTAAAATAATTGTTTTTCATTTAGAAATATTGTATAATCATGACCACTGACGATACCGCCGCTGCCGCCGAAGCCATTAGTCACAAAGATAAAGGTAATGAGGCTTTCAAAGCCGCCAAATGGACGGATGCAGTGCAGGAATATAGCGCCGCAATCAAGCTGGGCGCCAAGCATAAGGAGCTGCCCGTGTTCTATAAGAATCGTGCGGCTGCATATTTAAAGCTAGAGAAGTATACGGAGGCTGTAGACGATTGCAACGAGTCACTGCGTCTGGGTCCCAATGATCCCAAGGCGTTGTTCCGGCGCGCACAGGCGTACGAGGCATTGAACAAACCCGAGGAGGCCTACAAGGATGCGACGGCGCTGTTCAAAGCCGATCCAGGCAACAAATCTGTGCAGCCCATGCTGCAGCGCCTGCATCTGACTGTACAGGAGAATGCGGCACGTAATGCACAAACCGCAACGAAGGTGAAGCAAATGATGGAGTTGGCCTTTGACTTTGCTGCGCCCATCGAGAAACGGCGCTCGGGCGCCAATAATTTGGTGGTGCTTGCCAAAGAGCCCGCTGGCGCCGATTTGCTGTACAAGGAGCAGTGTATCACAAAGATAGCCACGCTGGCCAAAGTGGAGAAGGACGAGGAGATCTACTTGAATATGGTGCGCGTGGTGGCCTCGCTGTGCGAGAACAGCGTGGAGCGCACCAAGGGCGTGCTCACCGAACTGGGCATACCCTGGTTTATGCGTGTGCTCGACCAGAAGCACGAGGATTGCGTCAGTACCGCACAGTTCTGTTTGCAGACCATCATCAATTCGCTGTCCGGCCTCAAGAACAAGCCGGACGCCAAGCCAAACAAGGAGCTGTGTCAGCGGCATAACCGTGAGATTGATACGCTGCTCACGTGCCTGGTTTACAGTATTACGGATCGCACCATTTCGGGCAAGGCGCGCGATGCAGTCATTGAGCTGCTCACACGAAATGTCCACTACACGGCACTGGAATGGGCCGAGCGTTTGGTGGAGATACGCGGCCTGTGTCGCCTGCTGGAGGTGTGCTCCGAGCTACAGGACTACAAATACGAGAGCGCCATGGATATTACCGCCTCGTCGAGCACGATTGCCTCGGTGTGTCTGGCCCGCATCTATGAGAACATGTACTACGATGAGGCCAAGCTGCGTTTTACGGAACAAATTGATGAGTTTGTCAAGGACAAGCTGCTCTCGCCCGACATGGAGTCCAAGGTGCGCGTGACCGTGGCCATTACGGCGCTGCTCAATGGTCCGCTCGATGTGGGCAATCAAATTGTGGCCAGAGAAGGTGTGTATACCACCTTTTACTATTATTTATTTGTTATTTATAAACTGCTTTTTTTCTTTTAGGAATTCTGCAAATGATCTTGGCCATGGCTACCACGGACGATTTGCTGCAGCAGCGCGTGGCCTGCGAGTGCCTTATAGCAGCCTCCTCGAAGAAGGACAAGGCGAAGGCTCTGTGCGAACAGGGCGTGGATATACTGAAGGGACTGTACCACTCCAAGAACGATGCCATACGCGTGCGCGCCTTGGTCGGCTTGTGCAAGCTGGGCAGCTATGGCGGACAGGATGCGGCCATAAGGCCATTTGGCGATGGCGCCGCTTTGAAGCTGGCCGAGGCCTGTCGCCGCTTTCTCATCAAACCGGGCAAGGATAAGGACATACGACGCTGGGCTGCCGATGGCTTGGCCTATCTCACGCTCGATGCGGAGTGCAAGGAGAAGCTGATCGAGGATAATGCATCCATACACGCTCTGATGGACTTGGCTCGCGCTGGGGATCAGTCGTGTCTGTACGGCGTCGTTACCACCTTTGTGAATCTGTGCAATGCCTACGAGAAGCAGGAGCTGGTGCCCGAAATGGTGGAGCTGGCCAAGTTTGCCAAACATCACATACCCGAGGAGCATGAGCTGGACGATGTGGATTTTGTGAACAAGCGCATAACCGTGCTGGCCAATGAGGGCATTACCACAGCGCTCTGTGCCCTGGCCAAGACCGAGAGCCACAACTCGCAGGAGCTGATTGCCCGTGTGCTGAACGCCGTCTGCGGTCTGCAGGAGCTGCGCGGCAAGGTGGTGCAGGATGGCGGTGTTAAGGCGCTACTGCGCATGGCGCTGGAGGGCACCGAGAAGGGCAAACGGCATGCCAGCCAAGCGCTGGCTCGCATCGGCATCACCATCAATCCGGAGGTGGCATTTAGCGGACAGCGTTCTCTGGATGTCATAAGGCCGCTGTTGAATCTGCTGCATCAGGATTTCACGGCGCTGGAGAACTTTGAGGCGCTGATGGCGCTAACCAATTTGGCCAGCATGAATGAGAGCGTGCGTCAGCGCATTATAAAAGAGCAGGGCGTCTCCAAGATCGAGTTCTATTTAATGGAGGATCACTTGTATCTGACACGGGCCGCTGCCCAGTGCGTATGCAACCTGGTCATGTCCGATGATGTGGTGAAAATGTTTGAGGGCGAGAACGATCGTGTCAAATTTCTGGCACTGCTCTGCGAGGATGAGGACGAGGAAACGGCAATGGCCTGCGCCGGCGCTCTGGCCATGCTCACCTCCGTCTCCACCAAGTGCTGTGCCAAGCTACTGAACATTGCCAGCTGGCTAAATATTCTACACACGCTCATTGCCAATCCCAGCCCGTCCGTGCAGCATCGCGGCATTGTTATCATACTCAATATGATCAATGCGGGCGCCGAGATTGCCGCCAAACTCTTCGAAACGGACATCATGGAGCTGCTCAGCGGTCTCAGCCAGCTGCCCGACGAGGCGCGTGCCAAGGCGCGCGAGGTGGCCACCCAATGCCTGGCGGCTGCCGAACGCCAACGCATCATCGAGCGTTCCGATGATGCCGAAATCCCAGACGTGTTTGCCGAGAGTGCCAAAATCACCGAAATCGTCGATGATGATTGAGTTGCCTTTGAAAGTAGCCTTTAAATCTCATCCACTCTTTCATCTAACACTTCACCAGCGAGTCTTTCACTGTGTCATTTAATTTATTTTCGAATCATTTTCTTAAAGTGTACTTAAGCTTAATGTGTTTTTATAATTCTGTACGAATTTATAATAAATTCAAAAAAATGTTTCGTTTAAAAAAACTGTCTTATACCCTTGCTGCAGGGTATTATAATTTTGTCGTGAAATGTGTAACGCATAGTAGGAGGCATCTGCGATCCCATAAAGTATATATATATTCATGATCAGTATCAACAGCCGAGTCGATATAGCCTGTCCGCCTGTCCGTCTGCTGCGAACTAGTCTCTCAGTTTTAAAGCTATCGTCATGAAACTTAGCAGAAGTCACATTTTCTGAAGCGACTGGATGGGACCACGATATCATATAGCTGCCATAGGAACGATCGGTCGGAAAGTAGGTTCTTGTATGAAAAACTTTTTAGTTTATCAAGATATCTTGACCATACTCGGCATTAACTATCATCCCTGTGCTTCTCAGATACGGGCAAAGCACTATGAGCATTATGAAAAGGTTGGGTCTGCAAAAGGGTATTAAATCTTCGGCGTGCCGAAGATAGCCCTTCTTTCTCGTTTTCTATAAGGACTGCAAAGAGGTTCTGTACTGAACCGGTGAGAGATTGGAATCACAAATATTTGATTTTCAATACACTTTAAATGATTATAAAATATTTAAAGAAATTAATGATAATTTATACTTATTTTCAAGTAGAACCATTTCTGGAGCTGAGGCAAGTTTTAACGACTTTCTAAAATCAAGCAAAAAGTTTATTCAATTTCTATTCGTTGACAGTCCCAACGATGTCAGAGTGATTATAACAGCTGGGTTCGGTAAATTTGGTATATAGATTCTTCTGATTCCAAACACATATAGTATACTCTGCCAGTTAATGAATCTTAATATTATGATTATTGTTACATGATCAAAATGTAGTTTTGTTTTGTGCATGCTTGAAATTCATATTTAATTTACTTGCCATAAATGTTAATCACAATTTGGTTGGACACAATTTTTGGTCAGGCACTTTATAAATACTGGGGGCAACCCCCCCACTAGCTGCAGAGCACTTGCTGCACATATTTTGGTTTTGCTTTTTTTGGCTCCATTGAGCAACTGGCGCTGCGTGGGCTGCCATTTTTGGGGCAGGCGGCTGTTTTAATTTGATTTAATATCACCAAAGCCCCACCACGCCGGCAACGTATGTACATACATATATTAAATGCACTTAAGGACTTGGGCCGCATTTCATGCATTGTTAATGGCTGCAAGTCTTGGAGCAATAGCGATCCGCGTGAGTTCAGTTTGAATTGAGTTAAGAGCTCTTCAGATATTTTCCCACATTGCAGCTGGCTGACTGTCGGACTGTCGGACTGACTGACTGTCTGAATGACTGTCTGACTGTCTGTCTGTATTCATTCCAACACTTAAACTGACATTAGCCAGACTCGGAAGAAGTTCTAATGCAGAAATAATTGCACTGGCTGCCGCCAGTAGCTGCATCCTCCAGCCAACAGGCATAGCCAGTACTTTTGTACTCTCAGCACTTGGTTCTTTTCAAAATTGCTCAATTTCAATGAAATATTATTAAATAAATTAATGTAGCGCTAATTCATTTTGCTTTTCTAAAGAAAATAGCTGTAGTTCTAGCTGCCTGCTGTGCAGGCAATCCCATGCGCATCCCCAATCCCAATCCCCAATCTGGACAGTTGTTAACTCAACTTGGGCTTAACGGCACTTAGACATTGTATACTATATATATATATGTATATATATATATATAGGCCCAAATATGACTTGGCACTTGGCCACACAGCGCCTGTCAATGGGATGAGTCCGTGTCAAGCAAGTTGACGGCTCTAGTGCTGAATGCCTGACTAGGCAATACCCTGCACCCAGCGTCGTTCCCTAATAGCTTCGGTGTTTGTAATGACATTTTCAGGTCATAAAAGTGGCATCAAAGACTGTGTACATACCAAAACTCAAAAATATACCTCCACAAATTTGTATAATCTGCTATCGAAAAAGTAAAATAATCCAGATCTGTGTACACTACACGAGATTTTTCCCGAATCATGCTCATTAAACAGGATTTCAGTATCGATATTTATCGATTTCATAGGCACATGGGACAAGCAATCGATATTTTGACACGAACTTGATTTGATTTTCATATGTTAGTCTCTCGTTAGACAGACTAGAGCAAGAATATATTAAAATACTTTATAAGGTCTTCCTGTTACCTAAGATTGCACAAACCCATATATACCCATTATAACCATATGCAATGGATGCAGGGTATTAAAAGAGATTGGCAGACAGGTGCCGCATTAACCCAATTGGACCTTTTGTTTGGCTCTGAGCCCTGGCCCGCCAGGTGACAACTGATGGACGCTTGATATGCTCCTCTAGGCGTACCACACAATGCAAATGAAAGTGCAGCAAAGAAACCGCAAACCGTTTTAGCAAATCACAAAGAGCACGTACTTTGTGATGGGTAGACTGTCATATCTAGGCTATGTAAGATACAATAGATATTGGTTCTACTTAAGTAATTCGATTGAATACTGAAAAGCACAAAAGTGCAGGGTAAAGCATCATATTCTAGAGTTAGCTCGGCCATAATAAATTATGTTCAATTTCCAATTTCCACCCGCATGTGTGGAAAAGACTCTGACAACAATTGCATGAAAAGATGGGCTCATTTTCATTGATCTTTGTTCAAATTTATTTGGGAAATTCCATGCTTTTCGCCAAATCCACCACTTCTTGATGAAATTCAGGGTTAAAGAATTTGCGGGTGAAGTTTCGGGACCCTTGTGAAATCTCGCTTCAAACATGTTTGACACTTTTCGCAACATCCACGTCTCCATGATGAAAAGTGGTTTCTTCAATCGGTTACAAACTCAAACTTTTAAAGCTTAAATTAAGCGTCAATAGATACGCGTCTCAGCGATATTGCAAATTCCACCCGCAACTATGGAAAATTGGTGGAAATGCGTGTATGAAGCCTATTTTTAAAGATCTTTAAAAAAATTCAATTGTGATTAAGCTGACACACAATGTATCAGTTCTTTAGATCTCTTTTCATATTATTTACTATAGATCTGTCTTCGCATCTCTTGCGTGCTCTCCACCTCTCGGTCAGGTGTCAGTGCACCCATGTTACCATGCCATTCTCGTCGGCGACTGGGTGTCAACCGGTCGCATTCCCCGATAATTAGCATGTGTTTAGTTGGCCGGTGAACAGAAATGAAGGAGAGTGAAACCCATCAAGATGTGCTGGTGATATCAGCGCCCAGTTCCATAACGATCTTACATCAATTGAGAGTTCCGGCGGCGTTCGATTGGACCGGACCACTTGCACTTTCAGCCCGTGTGCGCTGGAAAAGCATTCTACTCGAACAACTTTCATCATGGTCTGGGCCACACTTTCGTCTTCCAATCGGTCAGCCAGCCAGCCAGCCAGCCGGTCAGTCAGTTAGTCGTTCGCCCCGGGGCCTGGCCAGACGATGCAGCTCACTCGTGGCTTGGCTTTGTAATTTGCATATTTTCCGCATCGCGCAGACGCGGCAACAACATTAACAACAACAACAACACTGTCGGGCAGTTTATTAAACAAAATATTGACATGAAAATCGGCTTTCGATTTTTCATGCGGAGCGTGCGACAAATTGTGCGTCGGAGCTGCACAAAAAAAATTAAAAATAAACTAAACAACAAAAACGAGATTAAATGGAAAGTGAAGCTGCGGCGCGCATGCGTCGCCAATCAAGCGCAGCATCAGGTTGCCATCTCTCAATCTCTCATTCAGGCCATCTCTCAATATATGTATGTGGTATATACATATACATATGTGTATAAAGAGTCTTAGCCTGTCTCAGTTTGTCTGCGTAATTAGGACAAAATGTCTAATAGTTGACCAAGCCAAAAAGCGAATACGAGTCCAACGTCTGGCTTCGTTGTTTATACCCTGTACCCATTGAAAATGTTCATGAATGGGTATATTGGCTTCTGAGCAAGCGTATGTAACAGGCAGAAGGAAACATTTCTGATCGCATTCGGCAAATATGTTTTTGATAATCATGAATTGCCGTGTCGAAATAGTCATGCCTTTGAAAATATCGATAACTTACTCTGCTTACATGAAATCGATAAGTATCGATTATCCAAGTAGTTCTCCAGCTGGAGAAACCAAATCTCGTATGTAGTCTTTCATATAGCATTTACACATACAGAATATCCAAAATTTTTGGAGTTATAGCCTGAGGCCTTCGTATATACACAAACTTGGATGTCATACGTCCCTGTCGTTTCATACGTCCTGAAAGTTTCATATATTTCGCATGGTAATCAGCCAAGTTATTTTAGAACATTTCGCATGACTTGGAGTTGGCTGAAGAAGAAGCACAGCGCATGTGCCTAACAGAACAGTTCGAGTGAGAACAGGATATCTGCTAGTCGTGCACGCTTTTTACTTTTTAGCTTACGCACCTAATGATCATTTACAGCTAAATGCAACTGGCTTTTGATATGTGTTGTTGTTGTTATTGTTGTTGTTGTCACTGGACTTAAGCCGATCCATTTGGCCAGTTGCGCGTTGCACGCAACTTTTACTCAGGTGGAAAGTTCTTCTGTCAACGCTTTGATTTGATTAGCGGCAGATGCGCAAGCAGGCGCATATGGCCAAGAGCAGGAGGTGAGCGAGGGGGGGGTGGCGTTTTGGTCTGGTCTAGTGCAGTATGTTGAATCGGCTTTTGGGAAAGTCGCAACACTTGGCTGAAACCGAAAGTTGAGCCAACTTATGGGCCCAGCTCAATTAAGCATTTGTCAATTTGAGCAAAACAAATTCGAGTGAAAAACGGAAAATCGGAAATGGGAAAATTGGGAAAATTGTGTGACCGCTTGGAAATCAATAAATTGATATATTTATTGGATTAAAATTGTGTCTTGTGGGTGTTGTTAATTAGATTTTGCTTTCGTTTCGGGAAGAGGAAACGTATCTAGAGCAGCGTGGGCTATCGCCTGACGTAGATATACCCTGTAATTGCTTTATGTGGTAGCTGGTTAATTTTGTGTTGAACATTTCATAATTATTTAATAATAAATTAAATAAAGTATATAATGGGAAACCTGTCCAAGGCTGCTGTTGAAGCTTACAAATGATAGAACTTGACCTGAAGATACCCTGCACTTGAGTCTAGGTACGTTTATTTAAGGGAAAGTGTAATACACGAGAACTTACAGCTATTGTGCTATCGATGCAGCTAGAAGACGCAGCTAAGAGATATCCTGTAATAATATTTAATAACAATATAACAAGAAAAATCCTAATATACAAGGCTCTTATAAATAGGTTGTTATTTTAGGTAATGAGCACGTTTTGTGCGGGTAGACTGAGGGGAAGTTACAAATTATTTTATTTAAACTTAATTTGATAATAAGTATATAACATAAGAGGCAACTTATTCTAAGCTATTGATTGTGGACAAAAGGAAAAAAGTTAAGAAATGTATTAATTGAGAGAGAAGGTAGCCATAAAATAATTATAAATAAATTAATCTATAAATGATATGTGAGAAATATTATTGAAGAGTAAACCTTTTAAAGTTAAATTCTCCACTAATCGTTATTATTTTTTGCATAATAAGTAAGAGTTTTTATCTGTATATTGTTGATGTTTCCAGCTCTTAAAGTATGAAATATAGATGTGTTATATCGTTAATATAATGACATTTGTGGCAATAAATAAAATACCTTCTTAAGTAAAAAACAAACAAACTACCACTTACTCAAAGTTTTATAGGGTATACATTAAACAATGCCAGATATCGAGCTAGGACGATTCGCCATGGCTGGCAGAAACTGGCTGCTCTGAAACAGCCTGACAAGTGAAAGCTGAAAGCTATAAAACCGCAATATATTAAGAGATTGGTAAAAGGGATTTCATGCTCATCTCTCGCTGTTAAACAATTATAAAACATTTTTCCGCACATTTTCACTGTGTAAATGCGCGCGTAGAAAGTTTTGCAATAGAAACAATTAAGGCAAAAATTAAAAGGCAAAAAAAACTGCAAGCAAAGTTGGCGCAATGAAAGCTGAGCAAAAAAAAAATATTGCAGACAAATCTGATGCCTTAGCCTTAATGAGCGCGGGATGAGTCCACAGTTTTGTGGCAGCGCCTGCAGTTTGAGAGCGATTGGAGTGGATAGGAGAGACTGTGGCCTGTGTGGTCAACGGCCACGAAATCGCTTGACAAATGCCAACAGCAATTGGCATAAACTTGGCCACGGCCACAGAGTGCCTGCGCTAAGGCCTAATTATGTCTGCGATTTCGATCAACTGCATCTTCCTCTTGCCACACTTCACACAATGATCTCTTCTGCTACGCCCCATTTTGCTCCATTTGCCGCATTTCAAATGGCCGGCAATCTTTTCAATTATTGCTTATCATTGCGAATGTGGCATGGCCAATGGCCAATGGTCGATGGGCAGACCGAATGTCATTAGTGCAGGGCACCAAATGCGGCAACAATGTTGCAAGCAGCAGCAGCAGCAGTAGAGGGGCAGCAGCACATTGACACATGTTGCACGCTCGCGATGCTTAGCATATTTTGCGTCTAGCCGGCCGGCTATCTTAACAGCTCCGCGACCAATTGATGATATAAATTCCAAAAAATGTTTACCTATCTGCCGCATGCGGCAATTTCAGCGATACATTTCGCGTTTGTTGTTGCCACTTTGCCGACGTCTTGCGGCGTCTCGTCGCGTCGCGTCGCGTTGCATGCTGCAGCATGTGGCCAATTTTTTCGGCTTTTCAATGGCTTTTCCTTTGCCACTTGTTGGCAGTTGTTTGATTAATTGCCTTGCCAGCGCCAACGGAAAATGTTTTACAAATTGATTAGGGGGTAGTGGAGGGGGGGAGGGGCTGTCCGGAACGGCAGGGGAATTGAGGGAAGTTATGCACCCAGTTCCGGCGCAAACTTGTTGACAAATGTTCACAAATTAATGGCTGAAATTTCAAATCGAATCTGAACAGAAGGCGAAAGTTTTGGGAGTTGTGTGTTTGGCCTCTAATTGGAGAAAGAGATGGGCGAGAGAGAGAGAGAGAGAGAAAGAGAGAGAGAGAGAGAGAGAGGAGGGAAAGGTAACCAAAATTTGCTAGGTCTTTTATTTTTGGAATATTTTAGATCTTCTTTCCCAAACATATAATAAATAATTTTAGGAGATATTTTCTTTTCGGAATATTATAGATCTTTATTCCTTTGCAATATATTTGCTCTTTTTTCGGAGTATGCTAAAGTTTTTACTCCTAAATATGTACAAATTCCTTTTTTTCTAAAATTATTCTAGATTTTCATTTCAAAACAGCTTCAAATAACTTTTTTCTGAATATTTCAGATCTTCTTTCCCAAACATATTCAAAAAATCTTGCAAGATTATTTCTTTTTGGAATATTAAAAAAATTGACGAGTTATTTTCTCTTTTTGCTTTTTAAAATAGTATATAATTTTACTAAGGTCTTCCTTTCCCAAACATATTTAAATTATTTTCTATGATTTTTTCTCTCTGATTCTTAATTTATTTGGTCTCTTTTCAATTCCTTGTTCATCTGCGTGAATTGACTCAACAGAAATTTCTCGAATTTAGAGAATATTTTTTTAATTATTTAGCACAAGCACTCTGTCCCCCTTACCTTTTCCTTCCGCACTTTTATTATATCTGAAGAGCGAAAGAATTTCATAATTATCGCATGCCAGCAGCCCAGCGTGTGCTACCTGGTTCAAAAATATTTACTGCCGCCTTGTTATACCCTGAACCCATTAAAAATGGGTAAAAGGGGTATAATGTTTTTGTGCAAAATGAAAATGTATGTAACAGGCAGAAAGAAGCATCTCCGACCACATAAAGTATATATATTCTTGATCACCATCAATAGCCGAGTCGATCCAGCCATGTCCGTCTGTCTGTCCGTCCGTCCGGCCGTCCGTCCGCCCGTCCGTATGTAAGAACGCAAGGATCTCAGATCCTATAAGAGCTAGAGACTTGAAATGTTAGATGTAGGTGCTGCTAGTGCCTGCGCAGATCGAGTTTGTTTCCGATAATCGATAACTAACCCCGTTTCCAAGCAATCGATTAAAAACGATATCGGCATCCTGTTTTTTGAGCAATTTTGGTAAAAAATAAGAACTAGAGTCAGCAAACTAGACATGTAGCTTCTAGAATAGTATATATATCTGCATTTGGTGTTGGAAGAAGAGGGCTCAGGGTATCCCCTAGTCGGGAGCTCCCGACTAGAACCTCTTACTTGTTTTGCACTTTAATTATGCAGTTGGAGAACCCTTCTTTTTTATTATTTTGTTTCGTTTTTTAGTGGATGTGCAAACTTTGGCGCATTTTATGGGCCGCTCATTAGATGCGGCCAGAGGGAGAGAGAGAGAGAGAGAGAGAGAGAGAGAGAGAGAGAGAGAGAGATTGTGATAGGGACTTTGGGGCCGCTCCTTTATGAGTTGGAATAATATCAACAGACGTTAACAACGCGCACGGCTCATTATAATGGGCGGCACTTTATTTAAATGCGCGCACGGCACATCATTAACAAGGCAAACGGGGCAACTGGCCAGCCGGAGAGGAGCAGGCCACAGGCAGGATGGAGGATGCGTCTCTATTAGCGGACGACCGCACGCACCGACAGCGACCAAAACGATTTCATAATATCTCAATTGAGGCTTGCAGCGGGTAGCGGGCAGTTCCATTGGCCATCGCCCCATCAAAACTGTGTCCAGTGCACAGTGGTGCAGGCATATGAAAAACTGCAGCGAAATTTTAACATGCATGTTAGAAATAATATATATGATCGATTGATAGCAGAGATTATATGTGGTCTAAATAAAGAAAAGGTCTACCAATCGCTTAAGGTATTAATATCTACAAACAGGCAAATTGCAGTTAACATTTAACATGCATGTTAAAATTTAAAAAAATTATAATATCGAAAGTTAAGATTTAAATAGAGATAACATTAGGGCTTAAGATAGAAAATGTATCTTGTGGGACGTCAATTGCAGCCTAGGTATTAATATCTGTGGACTGGTAAAGTTGCAATGAACAATTTAAGCAATTTAAGGCAATTTTTTTTTATAGGCTCATAAAAATAGAAAAACTTGCTACTACTCAAATGTAGGATGAGGAGTTAATATCTATTGACATGTAAAACTGCAATGAATAATTTAACATGCCTGTTAAATATTATTTTTTTTAATTCTTATAATAAATAATATTTAGATCTGAGATTAACAAAAAGAAAATCTTACTAGTGTGGACTCAGTTACAGATTGAGGTGTGCATATGCATATATAGATGTCCAGAGGGTTTCCTTCAGGTTCAGGTTGTTTTAGATAGACTTTGATATTACTGATAATCTTTTCATTTTGGAATATATCAGCTAATAAATTGAATCTTTCATATGCTTCTAATTGGAATTCATCAATTTTATTTTATTTTTCAACAGTGCGTAACAGTGTGCAGCAGCTGGCGCCTTAATTGGTTTCTAAGAACTGGCATCTAGCCCTTCCTTTGGGTCTTTGATACCGTTCTGGTTCTGGTTGTGTTGGCTCTGGCTGTGCCATAGAACGTGCTCTTCTATGTGCGTTTGCCTATTACCAGTCGGTTTCTTGGCCGTGCCTGCTAATTAAGGTCGTCAGCGGCCTGCGCTTTTGTGCGTTTGCAAATTACCCCGCAATTGGCTAAAGGCAGCCACCAGCTGGACACAGCGGGTGCGCCGAAGGAGGGGGGGGTTGGCGAGGCTGGGCGGTTAGTGTTTTGCCTCACCTGGTAATTGCGTGCAATGCCTGCCGGGCACACCAGTGCCTGCTAAACTGTGATTCAAATGATTGGCTTTGCTGCAAATGTCGCCTTCGGTGTTGTTGTTCGTTTCACTGGCGAAATTTCATAATCTAGCATACATATAGAAAGAAAGCCATTTCCTTGTATTTTCACTAGCATTAACTATTGGGAATTTAAGAGTCTTAGAATACTTATGGAAAATAAAACATTTTATAGAGTTTTTGTTTGCATAATTCTGTTATTTTCGAGCGTTCTTTTAATGTGAATAACATTTTGATTATGCTTCGACCTTTGGATAAATTCTACATTCAAGTTTGATTTATCTAAGCTTGAATTTTTTCAAAATCCATTTTACAAATATTGAAATATATATTTAATATTTTTCTTTAAATTTGTCCTATCTTTTTATCATAGTTTGTGTACTAAATATTTAAATTTTAATTAATTTTTAATATTATTGTAGGTGTTTGGATTTCGCTGACATAATTCTTAGTCTTATAAGATTTTGAGCTTTTATTGTCCTGATAATTTTGTGCTTTAATTAAAACAATTTATTGCTTAGATCACGAATATATTTCTATTGTCCTCGAACTCCTTCCCGTTGACGATTCCCGGTTATTATTGTTAATGTTAATATTTTATTATTTTCGTATTATTATTATTGTTATTATTATTAGAGTTTTTATTAACATTACTTTAGATATAATTATTATCATATTTATTATTATTTTATTATTAACCTCAAATGCTTTTACTAATCAAGCTTATAAACGCGTTGCTTCTGGGGATTTTTATTGCCGCAATCGATGGATTGAATATTGAGAAAGAAGCCGTAGATTGTTGTGCTTGCAATTAAACGCCCATTAAGACATCATTGGATCAATCAATCAATCAATTGGAGCCTGTTTAACTACTGAAATAACGATATTTTATTTTTTTTGGCAGCATTTCCGCTCATCCTTGACACAAATATGAAAATATTTATGTGTAATTATCACAGCAAATGGGCATCAGAGTCGAAAGTCAAATCATAAACCCAATAAGCATGAGTGTAGATTTTGAGAAAAAATATGAATAAATGGAAAAAGAAAAAAAAACAAAAGCAGCCCACCATGGATTGTTTATAGTTACAAATCATTTGCCATTATTTGTGGGTTGTTTTTATTGTTTTTGTTTTTGGCATGAAATGCGGCGCACTTTATGTGATTTATCTGTCAGCCTTCGCCCACAAGAGCTACAGCTATGGATCGCGTATCTGCTAGATACGTGTGTGTGTGTGTGTGTGTGTGTGTGTAGCTCTCGAGTGGTTAATTACACGCGTGTATCTGTCAGATACATGCGCCAATCTTTTGCCAACGCTGGCGGCCTTAATGCCACGAACAAAGCTAATCAACTGGCTGGCAAATTGTGCGACCCCAAGCGAAGTGATATCGAAAGAGGAAAACCAAAAGGAAAAACTTCAAAATCAAAGCAAAAAAAAAAAAAAAACTAAATTTAAATGCAAATCGTTTAGCTTGGTTTACCTTTTGGGCTAGAGACGCCTCGTCGCCGAGACTAGCCCCAGCGTTTTATTGATGGGCCTCTTGGCCATAATGTTGCGCCGAAATTATTAGCACTTTGTTATTTTTGGCTGCCACGCCTCTTTCTTGTACGCATTAGCACTAAATTCCAACACAGCCAGACAGAGAGAGAGACAACGAGAGAGAGAGAGGGGGTGAGACTTCCAGTTAAATTCAATTTGTTAGCTGCTGCTGCGGCTTTGCCTGGTTTATCATGATAAATATTTAGTTTGTGTGTGCCTTGATAATGCTTGACTGCCCATCACATCCTCCATGGTCACTTGATGCGTAACTCGTATTAGCTAACGCTTTTTATGATTTATTTTACAATATTTTAAAGTCGTTGAACATGCATTATCTCTAATAATATATTTTCCTCAAGCTATAGTAATTATATTCGTTAATAATGTGCATTTTTTGGCAATTTTTTTTTTAAATATAGCTTAAAGTTCTGGCCCGATCTTTTCTCATGCATCTTATATGTATAACAAGTTTGTTTATGCCTTGAAGCGATTGATATCTACCTTGTTCTCTCGATATCATATACTACTTCGACTTTGATAGGATGTCCTACATGGTCAGTGAAGAGAATTGAAGACGCCCTAGCAAAAGGGAGAATCTATATCGCCAACAATCAACTTATGTAGAAAGACAACACCGAGAATTGTCCTACGGTTGATTAACGACGGAATATTAAGAAGAAGCAGCCTGATGGAGTAAGATGGCAACCGAAGATTAGGGTCCCAATTTAAACCTCGCAAGGCAAAAAGCAGAAATTGCTTCTGAACAGATTCAATAAGATCCTGGCTATTGTTAGACTGCGGAGACCAGATGAAAGATCAGTATTTAAGGATAGGGATAACAAGAGAGATGTACAGAAGTTTCGTTATAAAAGGATCGTTAAACTCTTTAGACCATCGTTTAATTAATCCAAGTACACCTTTTGCCTCATTAACGATGCTATTTACATATATGCAGATTGAAGCTGAGCTTGTTTATTCCTCCCGGCTCTGGCATACTTTTGACGACGACTTCCCCATTTCTATGCCTATATTTGATATCCAATTGCAGCCAAAGATTAATAGATTATTCAAGCTGTTGACATCTTCCTGACACTTGGCTCATCACTTGGCTATTGAGGAAGTTGTGTGTGGCCAATGGACGACGCATCGACACTTGCGCAATTTGTTGTCAGCTGTGATATTTCCAGGTGTCGCTTGACGTCTATTCACAACTTGACCATAAAATATGCGGCTGGCAATTGCTGACCGCTGTGAACCCGCGAACCCTGGGCCAGGCTATGGCTAGGTGGGCTGGCATCTTCACCTTTGCCACATTGTTGTCGTTGTTGTTGTTGTTGATGCTGTTGTTGTGCCTGTTGATGTCGACTTTCCACGCTTTTCACTTTCTTTGCACGACGAAACTTGCCACATGACAGACGAATTTTCGTGGCTAACACAAAAAAAAAGTAAAAACAGAAATGAGAAAGAAAAAGCAAATGGATATAGGAAAACTAAGAAATAAATGCAAATTGCCAGCGTGTGTCGCGACTTCCTTGCAGCATCACGTAATTAACATTAAAGTTGTCTTTTGTTGCTGCGGCTGGTGAAATTTTGCGCGCCGCTTTCGTAATGAGGAAATAAATGTGGCCAAATGCGTCGGCGTTGGCTGCGCCAGCGGCTGCGGCTGCGTCTGCGGCAGACGTCTGATAAGCCGCAAGCGGAGAAGCGTTGGGTGTCATTGCACCCGCCACATGCAGCAGTTATCGGCTGCGTATCGCTGGGCTGATAAACGGCAGTGCTGTCAAGTTCGTGCCCTAAGTCTTTTGTTTTGCAACTATGTGAAATCAGCTGCATATCTTATCTCTGTTTGCCTGACGCTTTTATGATTATTGCCAGTCTCCAAACTAACTACCTGGCCAGATTATCAACGTCCACTGGCCACAAAAAAAAAATATATATATATAAAGTTTGTTGCATTAGAACTCATGATTTATTATCACACGCCCCGTTGGCAAAAACGCCCCATCATATTGCAAATGTCAATTGCACAGCTCATTCAGCTAAATGGATGCTACGTGCTGCAATTTTAATGCTCGAGATACCGCAAATAAAAGTCAAGGCCTGCTCCGAACAGATGTCCCCACCGCTCTCTCCCCCTCTCTCCCGCTCGCTCTTAGTTGATGTGGTTCCCATGTGAGCTTCTGTTGTTGTTGTTGTTTAGGCCAAGCGCTTGTGGCGTTTGTTCCCAGAGCATTTTGAAGCAGATTTAGATTAGAAACATAAAACGCAGCATAATTAAAAAACGTGAATGCAACGATTATTATCCCTCAAGGTTGGCTCTAATGAAAAGCTGTGTCCATCAACGATTGCTGCATCTTCAAATTTATAATTAGCTTTATTTTCCCACTTAACTATAGTATTTAGATTATTTATCAAATTATTTTGTATGAATTTATTTAAATAATAATAATGTCCTTTTTTAGAAGTATTATATAGTCCATAAAAACATGTTTAATAGAAAAATATCTTATATGCACTCTTTTAGATAGTAAAAAAGTATTAAGATTTGCTTCCAACCAAGCAGATAATTGTTTTATATTTTTAGCAATAATTCGGATTATTTAAATTTAACTAAACAAATATTTTTTAGATTTTCTATTCAGTTTTATAGATTAATTTTTATTTATTTAAATTGTTATTGATTTTATTAAAATTAAATTTAAAAATATATGTCTTTTCATATTTACTAAATACGTGCTAAATTAATTTCTGAAAGCCGGAAGTGTTTGCAACAATGAAAATTGCAAGAAAAATGAAAAGATAGAAAAGGAGAACCCATAAAACTCCCATGTGCATGTTAAGGTTTGCCACTTAGCTGGGGATACGAGTTCGAGTCCGTTGGCTAATTTGTTGGTTTCTTGGAAGCGCTAATCAAAAGTTTAATGCCCAGCGTAGGGCGCAGGGCGAGAGCTGAGTTGCAAGTGGCATGCAAAAAGTAAAGCGAAAAGCAAACAAAATATCGACAGACAGCAGACGCAAGTGCGCAGCAAAGGCAATGGCAAAGGCGCAACTCCATGGAGTCGTTCGACAATTATGCAGCAAAATCCACTCGAGGCGTTGCCCGAACCGGCGCTGCCAAGTGATTCTAATGATGCTTCTAATGATATAGTCAAAAGCGAAGCGCGCGCGCGCGCCCGCTCCCGGCCGGCCTCAGAGGAGGTTGCTGCTCAGCGACAGGCGACGGTAGCAATTGCAACTGCCATGAGCGGGGAGCCAGCCCCAGCCCCAGTCTTAGCCAAGGCCCAGGTGAGCAGCCAACTTGCATGTGCTTAAGCTTAAACCGTAAGTGAGCAGCGGGGCTGGATTGCGCCCACAGCACGAAGATATCTAAGCGAATTTTTATGGGCAAGCGAAATGTATAAGGAATAGAAGTAAAAGTAGTATGGCAAAGTTTAGTATTAGTATAAAGTAACAAAAACCGCAGGACATCAATTATGGTGTCTTCCCTAGACCTCGTGCCAACGACAGTCTTATAGCTCTAGAGCAAAATAGGACGAAAGTAGGATAAAAGACTTTTAACAGTGCCTGCATTTTAGAGAAAAAATGCTGGCATCTCTTTTGCTCACTTAACTTAAGCAACTTAACAAACTTAACTCTTCAAAAAGGGCCCCAACTAATAAAACCAAGTTTCTTCTGCAAAAATCAGGGTGTTACAATTAAAAATTCCTAGTCAGGTGCCCACTAGAACATGCGAGCTTCCAATTTGGATTATATTATATAGTAATATGTATACAAATATAATATATATAGTAATTTTCAAAACGTCTGGCTAGGCGTCTTCTAAAGAGACGTAGAATTGGAGGAGTCCACATGAGAAGAAGATTGTGGAGATCTCAGCCAATCGATCCCGCAGATCGGTTTACATAATCAACCTGCCCATGTAAATTTTTTATGTTAGACTTAACAGTAGAATAAGTAGAATTGTAATGTTCCACATAAGGGTTAATTAAATGTTCTAGCTTGAAGTCTATTGCGGTTCAGTCGCTGCCGCTGCTGCCGCTGCTGTTGCTGCCACATCGCTGGCAACGTCAGTTTTTCCGCTTTGATTTTGCGTTAATCTTGGCTTGCACCTGTTGGTGGCACTGGTGGTGCCCGTTTTGTGGTGCTGGCTGGCGGTTCCTTCTGGTTCCCGTCGATGCCGTTGTTCAATTTTGCGTGCCGTTGCCGCCTCTGTTATTTTAACAATCTGCCATTTAAGCGTAAAAAATGTTGCCTCGTTTCGTGCCGCAGCGTTTTGGGCTATTTGATTTGGCAATCATGGCCAGCGATGGCGCTTTGCCCACTTGGCTCTGTTGCACTGTTGCGCTGCGTTCTGCGTTGATTTTGTCTCAGTTTGATTCGGTTCGCGGTTTGCTTTGGTTTTTGGGCGCTGGGGCCTGGGGCTGGGGCTGGGGCTGGTGAAGCTGGTCGGTTGCACGCCTGGGCGGCGGCATTGCGTTTGTCTTTTGGCCGCCTTTTTGGGGCGAACATTTGAGTTTGGGCAAGTTTGTGTGCAATGCGGCGCTAAATCGAAAAGAATTAACTACGTGGATTAGCCAAGAGTTTGTGGTGGTGCGTGTTGGTGGTTTGATGGATCTTAAATCCTATTTCATAGCAGTTCATAATGCAATAAATAAGTATTTACTTATTCTGCAGGGTTTAAGCTAGCAGTCTGTAGGTATTTTCTCAAATATACCTGCCTTATTAAGTAATTCCGTACGACTAAAAAATACCCTAAAATATACAGCTTAACAACTTTACAGCCTATTAACAGGGGAACAGTAACAGCAACAGCGCAGCTCACACTAACATATGTTACGCTTATGCCTATGTTATTTATAGGGTATCATAAGCGATCACAATATGCTAATATCATAAATGCCCAACCTGGGCGTTATGGGCCATTACTCAAGCCATTACTCTTAATGCCAATTCCTGCCTAATGTCCAATGGCCAGCGGCAAGGTTGTTGAGGGGAACAGCCCACAGCGATCCTCGGCCCATGCGTCGAGTATCCATTGCCATTGATCATTCGCATCCCCATACTGGCATTCGCATCTTTGTAGTCAATTTGATAACTGCCTTGGCGCTTTTTCCCCATTTTATCGTTCGATCGTTAGTCGATATAAAATTTTAAACGGCTGCAAGGAAATCAGCTCAAACTTCCAACAATCAGCTACCAGATTACAGCACAACCAGCATCAGCAGTAGCACCAGCAACAACTGCAAACTGTGGCAATTGCGTAAATGATGTTCTAATACAACATCAATTACAATGGCAAGCGGCCCATGGCCAAACGGTAATGATGTTACAGCCTCCAAGATGCGTTCGCACAGTGGCTAAGATAGTTCTGAACATTCAATGAATATTAACTAAGTTGATCGGATCATTATTTTGTTCTAAAATACACACATAAAGAAGAATTTAACACTATTATAGGATATCCTTGTATAACATTAAAATAATATAATTTATGAATTTAACACTATTATAGGATATCCTTGTATAACATAAAAATAACATTATTTATGGTTAACATGAGAATCTTTACTTTATATATGTAAATGAAAGACTGTATACATGTTACGTACACGACATGACATAGAATAACATAACATAACATAACACTACATAAAATAATATAACAAACGATAACATAACATAAAATGTCTTAGCTTAATATATTTTAACATAACATAGCTGTCGTAACATTGTATAACATAACATAGCATAGCATAACATATCCTTGCAAAACAATAACATACAATTACCATTATGAATAGTAACAATAATGTTATTAGCCACAACCTCTTTTAATTAACATCAAATGTATGACAATCTTGGCTAATCAACCACCATCGCTTTGAGGCAGTTGAAAAGTGTTTCATATCTATCCTTGGGGCCATTTGCACTTTTCCTTTTACTCCACTCGCAGAGCACTGTGCGTGTGCGTTTGGGCAACGACTTGGGCCTCTGAGTGGGGCTTACGGCATTCACGCCTTGTTGCTGGCTGGTCGTGTAGCTGTTATCGTTGTCGCTGGCAACGGGCAACTCTCGCAACTGGCAACTGGCAGAACATGTCCCCGGCTCTCTGGGTCTTTCGTCGCGCGTTTCTTGTCTGCGCCAGGCAAACAATTTCATGCATGTTGCTGCCGTTGCAACAGCAACAACAACAGCTAACAACCGTTTTACGCATGCGTGTGCCACAGACTTTGACTCAGGCCTCGCAGCTTCACAGCCTCAGCCTGTTGCACCTGTTGCCAAAGTGTGTGCCGCAACGCCGCGCCCCGCCCCCGGCCGATCCGTGAAAACCTCAGACCGCCAGCAGCTGGGGCTGCATTGCTTCAGTTTATGCTTTAATTGTGGAAATTATGTGACATTTGTTGCTGTTGCCCGCGTCTGTCATAACTAGTAAAGTCGTAATTAAACTGCCTTCTATTTGCCGCAACCCCTCCCCCGCTCGCGCTCTCTCTATTGCCGCCCATGTTGTCAAACGTCGGAGACAGTTTTGTGGGTTTTACGCTGGCTGTAAACATTTGACGGTTGTTTATTGCCAACAATTGATGCATGGCTGCCTGTGGATGATGAATACGGAGCCAGAAGAACAAATAGAAGTTGCAACAGCAACAGCACAAGCAACAACAACAACAACAACAAAGACAAAACAAACCACGTTTGTTAGTTGCACCTGTTGTTGGGATATGTGGGGTGTTAAGGGGTGGAATAGGTCCTAGGCCATGGGCCAGATTTGTTTAATAGAGATTTTATTTCGCCCAATTTCACAAAGTATATCCTACTCGCAACACTAAGAACTTAGTGGAACTGGTCTTAATTAGTTAAGGATTTGGTTTCCTGAACTAGCTAATCGGGATGTACCCAATTTCCCTCTATTAGGCGGACTCTACTCTTGGGCGGACAACAATTACCCGACAGTCGTTGTCCACCCAAGGGAGTTTTTACTGTACCACATTTCAGTTACATTATTTATCATATGTGTACTTATCTTTACCTAGCATACAGCCAGAAATTAAAGAAATTTAATCTTTGGAGCAAACCCGAAGTAAATTATTTTGTGGTTATTTAATCATCTTGAGATCCTTGAGATACTTAAATCGAAATCAAATTAAATTACTTTGATCTGTTGTTAAATGTGATTAAAGTGCGCTCGTCAAATTCAAGAACTCAGCTTTGATATAATACCGAACTAGTCTAACTGCACTTTGATTGATTTATTGCTTCTTGCTGTTAAAGTTGTAGTTGCTGTTGCTGTTGTTGTTGCTGTTGTTGTTGCTGTTACCTGCTCATTAACAGACAAGTTTTGTGGCTGCGCTTGAGTCTTGAACCCGGTTGAACTTGGGCCGCCAACCGCAAACGAATCGCAGCAACAACAACAGCAATAACAACAGCAGAAGCAACAGCAGAAGCAACAGCAGAAGCAACAGCAACAACAATAACAAACACCCACAGCCATCATAAAGCATTATACGACCATATAGCTTCCCACTCTCACACACACACTCCCGCTCTCTCACTCTCTCGCACTCTCTGTAATGTAATATTATGGAGTGTTGAGTGCATTACGCGTGAGCTGAACTTTATGGGGTGTTTGTAATTGGAATCGTTGCCTAACTATAACGGTAAGCATTGAGGTCCAGGTCCAGCTAGATCTAATTCAAAGTGCAGGTCAGCCACATTTAGTGGGGCATGCTGTTAAAATCAAAATACCGGCACGTAATCCTATAACAAGCAACAGCCCCGAAACACAATTAAGATCTACATTTTTATGGTGTTCAAACTATAAAATTTATATTATTAAATTGCTGTTATAACAGCTACAACAACTGTTGCTCGCTGTCAAAATAAAGGAGTGAAAAAAAAAACAAAGCTTTATTATAATTTGCTTATAAATGAGCGCATAAAAGAAAAGCGAAAACCAATGCAGCAGCAAAAGCAAAAGCAACATCAACAGAAATAAGTAGGCTGCACCAGCAATAGTTATGTTTATCGTTATCGGAAGCCAGCGCAAAAGAAAACAAGAGCAACAAGAAGGGAAGCGAAACAAAAGCTTGCACAACAGCGAAATGTGATATACACTATAGGCAACAATTTTAATTGAATTGACATTTGTAAAAAAAATAGCTCATTACAAATGCGCAACAATTATGGAAAGCTATTTAATAATGGGTTCTTCACATTGAGCTGCGCCTATGAAGCTTTATTAATTCCATGCCTATGTCGGCCTCCTTTACAAACAGCTTAACATAGGCATGATACCCTACCTCAGTCAGTTGGCTGCTGTTATTGCCAATTGCAATTTCTCCATTGTCTCGGTCACTTTTTCTTTTTCGCTGGCGAAAAATGAAACCGCTGCCGCTGCCAACGCAGCCGTCAACGTCAACGTCGCAGCACCCGGAAATCAATCAAAGTAAGGGCATTCCACTTCAACATCGATTGCTTGACGGCATCAAATTGCAATGGCCGACTGCAGTTGTTGTTGTTGTTATTGTAATAGGCCGCAAGCGCAGCGGCCACTTAGAGCACAAAACAAAAAATCAACGGCAAAATGGGAGATGAAATGGCAGCGACAGCAACATCAGCAGCAACAATAAGAAAAACAATAAACTCGAGCGCCACAGCGTAGGCAGCCACCAAATTTGGTCAGTCTCTCGCTCTCTCATTCATACTCTCTGGTACTCGCAATGCAGCTGTGCAGCAGGTGCCGAAAGCTTTTCGAAGCTGCTGCGCGAGCTTTCAGCCGTTTGTTTGTTTGCGGCTGTCTTGTGCCGGTCGTTGTTGTTGTAGCGCTGGTTTTCATTGATAAAAATTGTATGGCGGGAATAAATTGCGAGAGACTGGTTGTGTGTGAGAGAGCCCGAGCTTGAGGTGATCGTACAGTGGCGGCAGGAAAAGTTGGCACGGTGTAGCGTAGCTAGACTGTGAATACTGAGTGTGTTGTGTTAATTATTTTGTGTATGGTATTAAGTTCCTATTGCACTTTATTAACTATCAAAGCTTTACATTTTTAATTCCTCTTTTATAGTAGGGAAAATAACTGTAAAATGTCAACGACAACACAGTTGCGCCCAAAAGTCAAGGCTTGAGCTTTGCCATGTTAACGGTTGCCTCTCCCAGTCCCGTTGCATGCGTGATCAACCTTTACAGCCTGCCGCTCAACGCTCAGAAATTTCGCGAATACCTCAGCAGCCAACAGCTGTTTGCAGCGCGTGCTCTCACTTACTCTCTCTCTCTCTCTCGTTGGACTAGCGCTCTCTCATTACTAACGAACGCAGCAGGTGCAGCAGCAGCAACAACTACAACAACAACGAATCGTAACAAGTGCCGAGTGCCAAGCTTTCGTCTGCTGCTGGCCGTCGACGACAGTTTGCGCCGTTGCCGCTGAACAGTTAGTGAACGACTCTCGTGCGAGACAGACGTGAGCGGCAGCTTAGAGCTTGTTATAAAACAAATTTAATTTCGAACTTTGGCGCGACTTTCGCATAAAACAAACGAAGTGAAAAAAGCGACAAAAAGTAAACAAAAAAAAAAAAACAAGTTAAATTGTAAAGTGTATGGCAAATTAATAGCATCTGCAACGGCAACTGCATCTGCAACAAGTGCAAAATTGTGCATAGTTTTTTTTAACAAAGTGTTGCCAAGTGTAACACACACATAATAACACACACACACACACACAGGCACACAGCTCGAAGTGGACATGTCGGCGTCTACTAAACTGGAGCAGCACTCCAAGCCCATACTGAGTCCAACACGATCCCTTGACGAAGGTTTCGAAAGTGATCCGGATCGGGTTTCAACCGATTCAGAGCATCAAATAAATAACAACAACAACAACAGCAACAGCAATAACAATGCCAGCAAGCTGGCGCAGCTTAGCTCGGCGGCAACGGGCGGTGCCAGCAGCAACAACAGCAGCAACAGCAGCAGCAACAACAACAATAACAACAGCAACAACCTGACAGAGAAGCGCGGCGCACTCAGTCTGGCCGCGCCGCAGCTGCAGCGACGCGATTATTACAAGGATCAACTGCAGCAGCAGCAACACCAACAACAACAACAACAGCAGCAGCAACAGCTCAAGCACCAACACCAACAACACCAACAACAACAGCAGCAGCAGCAACAGCAGCAGCAGCAGCAGCAGCGCCTGCAATATCAAAAACAACGGCAACCGCTGGTCGCCAGCGCCGCCGCCGCCAGCATTCACAATCATCGCTTGACCAATGGCCTCAGCGTTGGCGCCGGCGCCGCAGCCGCTGCTGCAGCTGGCTATAGGCGCGGACGTCGCCTGCACGTGACGCCGCCAGCGCGCCACGCGCTGCGCTCGCATTCGGTCGACGCCATCGGCAGGCAGCGACACGGCTACGATCCGAGCAGCCTCATCCTCAAGCACGACGGCAACGGCAACGTCAGCAGCAGCAGCAGCGTCAGCGTCGGCGGCGGTGGCGGCGGCAGCGCCAACAGTCGCATGCTCAACTACAAGAGCAGCGCGCCTGGCACAGGCTCGGCGGCGGCAGCGGCCGCGGCAGCAGCAGCAGCGGCTGGACAGGCAGCGCTGCTCGTGCAGCCCATCTCGAGTGCCACGCTGTCGCCGCTGGCGGGCGTCGGGGTGGACGGTGTGGGCGTCGAGGGCGGCGGCGGCGCATCGCCCGTTATAGCCTCCGCCACGCACAGCCTGTACACGTTCTACCCGGCCGAGGGCAATCTGCAGGTGTGGCAAACCGAGTGCGGGGACCTGACCTACAAGTCGTCGAGGAATATGCATCAGCTGCACAAGGCGCCCGTGTGCTGGACACAGTCCATACCCAGGCAGGCAAGACGGTGAGTCCTTGAAAACCCCTCCAAATATTATCAGATACATTTAGGATACGAATTTTCGAGAATAATCATGAGTTTTTGCTTAACAGAGGGAGTTTTTGAAGAAGAAGAAGAAGAGTTCTGGCAATTTCTCTTAGAAAATTATATGTGAAAAATCAAAAGAGGTTTCTTGATATCCCTTCTCGATATATCTATAAAATAAATTGTGTTAACATTCATGATATATTTGCAGCTAACTTAACATGAGTTCTTATGCAAAAATATAAAAAAAACTAATAATTAAATGTGGGAAAAAGTGATTGGATCGAAGAGAGAAAAAAATACTCAGTTCAAAAAATGTATTATATTCATATGGAAAAACAGAGAAGAAAGAAGCTGATTATAAAAATATGGGAAAAACAAAAACAAACAAAAAACAAAAAAAAAATATATTGAAAAAGAGAGAAGCCAATTTCTTATTTTCAGTGTAATTATTTGTAATATTAATGGGATATGACAAAGTTGTAAGCTAATATCGCGTTTAATATTGAAGGTTTTAAAGGCCGTTCCCCTTTCTTGCTCTTTAGTAAAGAAAGGATACTTTAATTAAAGAGGATCAAGAAATATAAATAACAAAAACCGATTAGATTTTTCTATCTAAAGCTGCTTTTATAAGCAAATCTTTAGATGGTTCAAGATCCATGTTATATATTCAATTATCTAAACTCGTCCTAAAACCCTTTTAATGCAGTTCCTGTAAAGATATTTTCAGTATATATTGCTAATAAGTCTGCCTTAGCTATCGATTGTTTTAGTTTTGGATCTTAATTAAATAATGATTTAAATTAAAGAGTTTTTTTTTTGTTATTTATGCTTTCCAAACATAATAATACATTATATTATTATTTGATATATTTAAGCTTTTTGCTCTCTAATCGAAGAAAATTTCTAGTTAAATTTAGCAAATTGTTGTGCTCCGGTTTTTGTTTTTTTGTTTGTCGAGCTATTTCAAAGTGTACGCTAATGGGTTAATTGGTTCGTTTTTATTTTTGGCCAAAAAGAGTCAATAGCCATTTCATCTCAGTGCGGCAAAGTGAAAGTCTTCAGCAGCAGCAGCAGCAACAACATCATCAACAACAACAACAAAGTGGCCGCGGCCAAGTTGAGCGCTGGCTTTGGCCAAGCGCATGTGTCATTTAACTTGGCCGCGGGGGCTGCAATTAAAATGCCTTCAAAACTGTAACAGCCAAAAAACAGTAATTGCTTTACAACGGCCATTGCGTCCTTTAAAAGAGTCTTGGCTAACTGTTAAATTTGCTTTGCATAACATGGCGCTGTTAAGTGTGACCCCAAATAAAATGAAGTAATTGCTTTACAACTGTTCTGTTAACTTTGCATAACATGGTGCTGTTAGTGTGAACCCAAATTGAATGAACACATTGCAGTAATAGCTTTAACAGCGTCCTTTAACAGCGTCTTGGCACAGTTAAGTTTGCTGTTAAGTCTGAACCCAACATTAAATGAACACATAGTGGTAATTGCTTAACAGCATCCTTTTACTGTTCGCTGTTAAGTTAACTTTGCATAGCTTGGCGCTGTTAGGCGTGACCCCAAATTAAACGCAATATTGCAATTTTTTCGCTGTGCACATAAAATTGGGCAATTTCTGCGCACTTTTTATTACCTATACCAACTGCCTTTTAGCTTCGCTTCGGTTTGGCTTTTTTTCTCCACATTTTTTCTGTTACAATTCGCAGCTGCTGAAATGTGTTTAAAATTTGAAATTTGCCTCGCATTTGGCTAATTTTTATGACTCTGCGCATTTAGTGTGCAACATTTTTGGCGTGTGATGCAAAAGCACGTGGGCGTGGTCACAGGCTGAAGGGCAATACGCTAATAAATTAAAAGAAACCGCGAAAATGTGTTAAAGAGTGGCAGTGGAAGATAGTAAAAGTTCAGTTGAGAAAAAAGGTTTTGAGAGAGTTGTGAGCTAGTGAAGGATGTTTTTGAGAAAGTTAAATCGTTTTTTATTAGAAATAAAAGAGCAATGCGATGGTTTGAAAATACTAATAAGGTTTGCTTATTGCCTAGAATAAAATGAAAGGTCAAAATAGAGGTTAAAATAGAAGTAAATAAGTATAAGGAGTATTAGGGTAGAAAGTTTCAATTGTGAACTTGACAACAAAGTAAATAAAAATTATCAATGAATTTAAGGTCTTAAATTAGAATTTTAATTTGCTGACAAGATCAGTGTGACCAAATAAAATGATAAAAATATATAAAAGCAATAGCCATATATCGATCAAAGTAGGAAAATAGGATAAAATTGGAAGGTCTAACAGAGTAAGCAAAGACTAGAAAGGGCATGGTCGAGAAGAGAGAAATGTTTATCCAGATCGAGAAAGAATGAAATTGAAATCAACTAAATGAATTTATTTGAAATTTAATTCAAAATATTTAATATAAACATTATTGCAATGAACTATCCAAAATAAAACTTGTGGTTTGGGACGCCAGACTTAACAGTCGGGTTTTCAAGTATATTTCCAAGATACCCAAATTATAGTAGATAATATAAAGGGATCTCCTTAATATAAAACCTTCGCACTTAGAAACAACATTCAGATATCGCATACTTTCGTTTTCTTTCAATTTATATAATCGTCGTTAGATGAACAGCGGATAGATTGGGTATGTTTCCGACTCTCTCCCTATAAAGAAAGCATTCTTATAATAACTTTTAGAGGGAACACCCTTACTTTAAAGGCACTCAAGTACTTTACAGCACATTCGCATATCGAAACATATTCAAATTCCCCGCACTTGTGCAATAGACATGCAAATAAACAGATATTTACTTTCAATTTTGTCGGCTCTTTGAGCTGCGGCGAATGTATTGGGCTAAGTAGGCGGCGTCGTTTAGGCCATTGCATAAGGCAGGCTGGCTAAATTGTTTTTGATGTTATTTAAAAGCCTTTTACTTGGATGCAAAAACACCCACACGCTAGCCATGCACAAATTTCAATCAAATTGTAATCAAAAATATGGCAAAAAGCGCTGCAAAAATGCATTTTTGATGCGCAAAAAAATCGAAATCAATCAAAAGACTTAGGCAACAAACTTGATTAGTTCAACACACTCGTGAACCGATATTGTTGCTATTGCTATTGCTATTGTTGCTGCTGTAGTTGTTGTTGTTGCTGTTGTTGTTGTTGTTGTTGCTGTTGTTGTTGATTGAAACGCACTCAAAAATACATCTGGCATGTTACGAGTATTGCCTGCAAATCAACTTGCATGATGCGCAAAAATGTGTTTATGTTTATTTGAAAAGTAAAAGTTTTTTGCAAATTTTTGTACAATGTGTGTGGCGTCTTATTGTTGTTGTTGTTTGTTTTTTTTTTTGTTGCCTATGTCATCTTCTCTCTCCCGCTACGCGCTTATGTGTCATATTTTGTATACACTTTTGCTTTTCATGAGTGTGTTTTTGCGCCTGACACTAATTTGTTTGTGTGAGGCTGCGAATGCGTCTCCAACTGAGGCGTAGGCGTCTGCGTCGCTTGTCGCCTGTCGCCTGTCAATTTGAGGCGCCTCGCGAACATTTGAAAGTGTTGCGCAGTTTATTTTCGCATGTGAATTTGGATGCTGCACAGATCGTTTTGTTGCGTCCGCGTCTGCGAAAGTTTTATGTTATTTGTTTTTGATTATTGCCGCGCTTCCGTTTAATGAGAGGCGTAAGCTGGGGGCGTGGCTGTGCTTATTTGTATTTGCAATTAAAGATATTTTGTACATATTTGCAAAGAGCTGAGTGAATGATTAATTTCCATAGCAGGTGAAATTGTGTAAGACATCAATTTAATTATGCAATTGTCTTAAGTGCTAAAAATGGGCGTGGCTCGGGTAAAGGGTGAGAGTTAGCTAGGAAATTACATTTAATGAATAAGGTACATTTCTCAAAGCTGAAACCGTTTGATATATTTGTGTTAAACAAAAAAAGGGGAAAGTGGAGTAAAATTAATGGTTTAGCTCTACTCTCTTTAAGGGTTTACTTTTTGAGGAAATTGGCACAAAATGTAGAAATCTGTATTGTTAAGATAGTTTATATTGTGCCTATATTAGTTGGGTTTATCCTACGCTCGATAAAGTTCAGCAGGAACTGAATGTTGTCAGCGAATAAATAAAGTAAGACATGCAACAGATCACAGCTGGCCCTTCTTGAGCCTTTCGTAGACCTCAAGCTAATCATCAGTTATCAGCGCTACTTGCTGGGTACTTAGTTTACACGGTATTTGCCTTAGTTGACCCCATAGAACTTTCGAAAAGTTCCATGACTCTTACAATTATTTCTCCTCAAATGCAAAGTGTGTATGCTAAGGGGCAACCCTTATAGCTTCCCTATTTAAACTTGCCAATTCCTCCCGCTGCTTTGCATTCCCATGCTCGAGTTGGCGAACTGAGTCAGCCCTGGCTCTAATCCGAAATTTGCATGGCACGCACACACACACGCACACACACAGACACATGCATAATTACCATGACATGCAGACGCACAAAAGCCGCAGTCATGAAACGAAAATTTCATTACATTTGCTGGCCTTTTTGGCTTAACTGAGCTGAGGGCCGGGTAACAAGCTCTTCGCCTCAGCCCGCTTCACATATGAGTTCACATTTTTGGCCCGTGACCCAAGCGGGTGCGCAGGTGTCGACATCCGAGACCCGCGACACCAAACTGACGGCTGACTCAGAGGCTCACAGTCAAAGGGTAGGACAGGGGGATCGAGGCAGGGCGAGGGGTCCCACATTGTGTTTGTTTTCATTTTCGCATAATTACAATGAAAAAAAAGGCACTCGAAATGCACAACGAAAAATGTAACAAAAGCTGTGTGACAGACCGGCGCATGGAAACCCTAAACGACAGAGCTGGCGAGCGGGCGAGCGGTGCGGCGGGGTTGTGTATGGGGTTGCACTGTGAGAGTTTTGTTATTGTTGCTGCGCTGCATTTCCGGCTCGCTCTTTGTCCGCATCGCACTGGCGGCCTCTGATGTCATTGACAACTCAATTATGGTGCGGCCGACCCGGCTCCACTTCAGCGGCGAGCGTTTAGAACGAGTGCCACAAAATGTTGTAGAGCCCGCATTTATTCTTTTGTTTCATGACTTGCCGAAAAAGGTGTTAAAGCAGACGTCGCAGAATCGAAGAACTCGAAATGGGAGCAGAAACACGGCGAACGAACTACGTATGCTCTGCAAGCTGCAAGAGATATCTGGGCTAAGGTTTTGGTGGGGTATATAAGCAGGAAGAGCAATAAAAATAACAATAAATATATAATAAATAACCACTCAAATAAATTATATGCTATGCTCAAATATTGCGGATTGCTATGATCAAATGTTTTGGTTAAGAAAAGTTGGAAATAAAGAAACCTTTTCCATGTCGATCCAATTTTCCAGCTCTGACAGATGCACTGCCTGCTTTCAAACTGGCTATATAGACTCGTTCAGACTGATCAAGTATATATGTATATACTTAAATGTTTTATACTAACTTCTACTGTAAGTTACACACTTCATATTAATATCACAATACCCTCTGCAAGAGGGTATAGCGAATAATGCTTTAATAGGAGTTCTCTTAATTACTTTCAAGTGGCAGAGCTCTTAATTTTGTTCATGGAGCTCGCAACAATTGTGGTAAAAATAAAACTGAGCCAAAAATTTGAATGTTTTCAACTGTTTTAAGTTGATTTATAAACGTTGCGCTGAAATGTGGGTGCACTACAACAGCGAAAAAAAATAAACGAAGGAAAACAAAACTTAAAAATAAATCAAAAAATTAGTATTTGGTTTCGTTTTTTGTTTTTGTGAAAAGCAATTACAACTTTGACATTGAAATGGCTATTGTCAGGTGTTACATAGGTGTGTTGTGTGTGTGTGTGTGCGTGTGCGAGTGTGTGTGTGCGAGTGTGTGTGTGTGTGTGCGTCATAATACAATGCACAAACAAATGAGCCAAATGAAACAAATGATTCATTTATTTTTGATGTCTGGCCAAATATTGCATTCAGTCGCGAGTTCGTTGCTTAAGTCATTTGTTTGCGCGTGTGACATTAACAAGAACAATAACGACAACAACAACAACAACAACAGCAGCTGCGAGCAATTTTAGCAGGCGTATTTACACTCGTGTCCGCTCGCCGGACCTATTATGTAAAAGAAGTTTGTTGCCTCAGTCATTTGTTTTGAGCCGCAACTTCCTCAGTTCCTCGCGCACAGACGCAAATATTGACACCAAAAATTGCTCATTGAGCAGCCATAATGGATGCTCTTAACGTTTTTTTGTTTTATTTCGTTTTTGCCAAAAATAAAAGCAAATTAACAATAAATAAAATAAGAACAAAAAACCGATTTTTTTATACGAAAGCAAATGCGGAAGATTCAACTTGTTTGATTTTGATTCTTTCGGCTGCTCTTGGTCATTTTATAATTTGTTGTTGTTGTTGTTGTCTGTTGCAAATAAGGTGCCTAATTAAAAATATGAAGAGCTGGCAGCAGCAACAAAAAACCAGATGAGCAATCAGAGCTCTAAAAAGTCCGAAACATGTTCATCAAGCTGAACTAACGCAGCTTTTTATAGCTTGGCTTCTTTTTGGCATTTTCATCAAATGGCTTTAAGTGATTGGCAAATACTCGCACCACAATCACAAAGCTAAAGCCAGCCTAGCATTGCTATTGTTGTTGTTGTTGTTGTTGTTTCTATATTTACGTTTTGTTGAAATAAGTTTTCTTGGCATTTTGGGCGCTTATAAATAGTCAACAATTATGGCCACAAACTGGGCACAAGCCGCATAAGAAGCTGTCTCAGCCGCTGTGGTAAAGAGGAACTGGGGGAGAGGGGGGTTGTTTGGTGGAGCAATTAGCGGCTTTGTTTACAAACTTAAGTGACAAATTTATGGGGATTCTTAATGGTAATCGCATTGCTGTGCCAGTTGGCATAGCCTTGAGGCCACATTGATAGCTCATCAAAGAGACAAAAGATTATAAAAATAGTTATTCAATTTGAATATTCAATCTTTGTATTTGCTGTATATGTGGAAGTGAGCAAACATATTGCAAAAGAAACTTCTTGTAACTCTTCTGGTAGAATCAGGTATTGCCATTGGGCTACCATATGTATCATAGGTCTTAAGTTCCTAATTATTGTAATTTGTTTATGTTTATATTAATTTGCTTGGTAGATGGGAAACAACAATTTGTAATTATTCTTTGCCATTCGCTTTCTATTACTTTGTTTTACGTTTATTATTTCTCATCATTCTCTGTGAATTTGAACCAGCGATCTCTCGCTCTTGGATTTCTAAAAGAATTTCGTAAGGAACTATCATTAAGAGATTATTATTTATATTTCAACATTTTTATGATTTCATTTTAATTCTCTGTGAATTTGAACCGGCGACTTCTCGCTTGTTTCACTGTAGGATTTCTCTGTAGGATTTCTTGAAGAACTATCATTAAGAGCTTTTATTTATATTTTAATATTTTTATGATTTCCGATTGATTCTCTGTGAATTTGAACCAGCGACTTCTCGCTTGTCGGATTTCACTGTTGGATTTCTCTGTAGGATTTCGTGAAGAATTAAGAGTATGTATTCATATTTTAATATTATTATGATTTCCGATTGATTCTCTGTGAATTTGAACCAGCGACCTCTCGCTTTTTGGATTTCTCTCTTGGATTTCTTAAAGAACTATCATTAAGGGATTTTATTTATATATTTCAATACTTTCCCAGCTCTGCGTGACCCCAAATGACACGCTCATTAACGTGTGAACGATACGCGTAGATATTCTAATTTCAGTTAATATTCCGCTTTTACTTTTGCTGCCCACATAAAGTAGCTGCTGTTTCTGCTTCTTCCTCTTGCTGCTCTCAGCTGGCCAATTTCCCTTCGGACTTTAAACATAAATTTGCCGCGTGTGTCTGGCTAATTAACATATTTCGTATATTGTATTTTGTTTTGTTTTTCTCATTTCGTGAATTTCTGTAATTAAAAGCGCGCAAATCTTTTGCATTTTGGCCAAGAATTTCGCGTCGTATATCAAATTGCAAACAGAAATGAAAGTTTTTGCAGATATTATTTTTAACGCTCTTCTAATATTTAAGTATATTTTATGAAATTGTTTTCGGCGCGCGCACTTTTTCTGACTGGGGGCCAGGCTTTGGACATGGCTTATTAACTTTTTATGTGGCTTTTATCTTTAAGCTTTAGTACATTGCATAATTTTTATAGGCGCCGTATTGGATTTCATTATTTTTACTGCGCGCCTGCTTTTTACATGTTTATAGCTTGTTTTTGATTACTTTTAACGAAAGCGAAAATATATTGGCTTTTGTGAAATATTCCTCTTCGCAATTTGCTAAATATAAAACGTATTCTTCAGTTTGTCTGTTGTCATGTAAATTATAAAATTTTAAATGCAAATCTATGCATGATTGAAATTCTAAAATAAAACAAAATAAACCGGCTATGAGCTGAGGGCAGCAACAGGGGGGCTTGACCACTAATTTGTAAACACGCTTCAGACTCTTATTTTTAATACCCTGAATGGGATTGAGAATGGGCAAAAGGGTGTACTGTTTTTGTATAAGGGAATGTAACAGGTGAAAAAAGTCATACTCCAAGCGTATAGTGTATATAAGTATATATATATATATATAAATATATATTTTGTCATAAGCTGGGCCCGTTTCCTGGAATTCAATATAAATGGATATCGAACTCCTGAGCATATCTCTCGTCGAGTGTATCTTGATTACTTATGGATACCGCCGCCTGTTTCGCCTAAATCTTTAAAATGTGCATTTCGGTTTGAACTTCATCCCTTGGCTTTGTTATTTACACTCATTTGAAAGCCATATTGAATCCCTTGAATTCCCCAAAAGATTGGACCAGAAATAGCCGAGTTAATCAAGAAAGGATTTCCCATTGAATGGGTCTCTCAGATAAAGATGCACAGCCGCATGCAGTAGAGGGTATTTTCGAGTCGAGCACTCCCGGCTAGAGCACTCTAAGCTGTGTTGCAGGCGATGTGCGCACGTGTGCATCTGCGTATTTGGAAGGCAGCTAGAATGTCTCTGACAGCAGCTCGGCGCTGTGCTGAGGGTATTTTCTAGTCGAGCACACCCGACTCCCGACTGGAGCACTCTTATTTGTCTTTCGCTGTCGTCGCCTTTCTGCCAATTACTGTGCAAACAAAACTTTTCTCTAATTTGCTGACACGGACACGTTAAGCGCACAGTTTCGGCCAGGCTCGCATGTCATGGCCAGGTTCTAATCAAAATCCCACAGCCAGCAGCCAGCAGAGTGCTGGACGTGGTCCATTGATTCACTGGCTGCGATAAACGTCAGGCGATGTTGGTTCTCTTTTTTTTCGTCTACTTGTTTTGTTTTGGGCGCACAACAAATATTTTTTCTAATTAATAATAATAACAATTGAAGCGCAGTTGCAGTTCCGCATCAGCTAACGGCACTCCGATGCCCACGACAACAACAAAAAGAACAACAACAAGAGGAGGAAAAAAAACGCGGTATGTGGAGCAAAAGGTGTTGAAAATGTATTTCACTCTTTTCCACTGCTTCTTCTTTGCGGTTTTTCCGTCTTTCGTTGGCTTTGCTCGCTTTTCAGCCCAAATCAAAGCGGTTCATCAAAATTGCTCACAAACTTGGCTAAATTGCATTTGTTTTAATTAAAACTGAGGCTTGCGGTTTGCACTCAAGCTTTTCCCACCAGCTGATATAATGGAATTTTTATAAATTAAAAAATATATAACATGACTGAAGGTTAAGGGTTGAGTTTTTCAATTTAATTTATTATATATACCATTGAAAAATATTAAAAAAAAAAAAAATGGAAAGGATTTACTGTGCAGTATATTTTTAAAATCATGCAACTAATTTTGTATCACATTGAAAATAATAGTTATGCCTATAAAATATTACAAACAAGTAAGAAGTTCTAGTCGGGAGCTCCCGACTAGGGAATACCCTGAACCCTCTTTGAGGTGGTAGCAGGGAGGTGGCGATAGGTATAAAATGAAAGATACTTGATATATATATAATATTCTAGAAGTAACATATCAAGTTTGGTGACTCTAGCTCATAATATTTACCCAATTTGCTCAAAAAAACACGATGTCGATATTGATTTTTATCGATTGCTTGGAAACGGAGTAAGTTATCGATTATCGGAAACAAACTCGATCTGCGTAGGCACTAGGAGGACCCACAGCTAAGTCTCTAGCTCTTATAGGTTCTGAGATCCTTGCATTCATACATATGGACAGACGGACGGACAGACAGACGGACATGGCCAGATAGACTCGGCTATTGATGCTGATCAAGAATATATATACTTTATGAGGTCGGAGATGCTTCCTTCTGCCTGTTACATACATTTACATTTTGCACAAATACAATATACCCTTTTTACCCATTTTTAATGGGTTCAGGGTATAATAAGGTTTATTTCTCAGATCATCCTTATAGGTAAACTTCCTTTTATTAATGATTTTATAGAGCTAAAAAGGCTTTTAAACCAATTCAGTTCACTTTTGGCCAGCAGGCTTTGCACATCAGCAAATTTTATTGCCCATTTAGATAACTAGCAATAGGATTAGCGATTAGTTCCGTTAACTAGAGACAATTACCGAGCCAGCCGCACATAAAAGTGCGCTCACTTAAAGGTATTTAAGTTAACTTAGACTTATCTCTCACATCTGAACCAAGTTTCGGATTCGATTCTAGCGCCTGGGGCAATTAAAAGCGATTTAAAATAATTACAGAGCCGAAAACGAAACGACGTAATTAGAGAAAACAACAAAAGAACGCAACGCGAATTAAATAAATTGCTATACAAATTCATTTTATTGACTCGCGTGTGTGCCAAGTGGAAGAAACAAAAAAATAAAATAAAACAGAATAAAAACAAAAGACGATCGTAAAGTTTAGGCATTTTGAGCAAAAATAAAAACAAATTAGCGCTTAACTTCGAAATCGAGAACCAGAACCGGGGGCCAAGTGAATGCCTTGGATTGGCAACAATCAAGATGAACAGACGTTGACATTTATGGCGCAGATTACGCAATGGTCAGCCGCTGGGAAAAGGGTCTGTTCTTGTGAATTGTGTGTAAAACGAGGGAAATGCCATTGGAACAATGCCCAAAAGAGCTGACGCTTAATTTGAAAGTAACTGAAAGTTCTTTGACTTGACTTGGCTGCCCTCGGGAATTATTTTGACTGCTAGTTGCTTTACCTTTTTTCTGCTGCCTCTAACATTCTATTCGCTTAATTGTTTACACGCATATATATAAATAACTACGAAATTTGTTTTTCACACGCTGCCAGAAAACAGAAAATACAATTTTTGTTGGCTAGCCCACGCCGCAAGTGTAGTCAAATATGTCGAAAAACTGAAACTGTTCCACGCGCTTTGCTATAAAGTTGTTTGTTTGTCTTTTGCTCGCTGATTAATTTTAATTTTCATGTTTTGTTTACTCGCCTGCCTGCCTGCCTGCCTGCCTGCCTGCCTGTTCAGCTGCCTGATGGATACATTTGGGCTCTTGCCCTGGCACTAAGTAGCAATTTAAGACGCACACACACACAGAGATTCGACTCGCCTCTGTGGTGGGCGTTAGCTGTGTCTCAGTCCCCCCCATTTGACTTCACTCCATGCAAATGAGGCGCTCAGCGCCAAAGTGACAGGCAAATCCCCGGTAAATTGTGTGGGCGTGTTTTATTTAAGAGCTGCTCAGTCGACGGGCATTTAAAATATTTGTTAATTCGCCAAGAAGAGGAAGAGACAGTGAACAACGCACTTTAAGAATTAGAATAGAATTTTGGGAATTCTATTTAAAACAGGAAAGAACCAAACAATGAAGTTTAAATACCCTTGTCAATTTATGGCTAATAATTTTGCAGCTTGCAAAGTTTAGTGTAAAACGTTTTCCCAAGCATAAACCCATTTTTCAATTGGTTCTTCCCATGGAGCAAAATGATGTACTTAGTAGTTAATAAGGTTTCATATGTGTGAATCAAGATAGAAATCGTACATGCCAAGTTTGGTCAATATATCTAGAAAAACGAAAAGTTATCTTGGGCAAGAACTTAGTTCTGGTAAACTATGGCAGCTATATGATATAGTGGTTCGATCCTGTTCCGACTTATGAACTGCCTGCAAAAGAAATATGGAAAGTTGCATTAGGATAGATTCATGACTGAGAGACAAGTTGGCATAAAGTACATTGGAATATTGACTGGGCTTTTAATACTGATCAAAAATATATATATATGTATCTTCTTCTATAGAAAATACAATTGGAATAAATAGCAAAAACTTTATTATTGAGTCTAATAATAGGTCATAAAGACTTCTTCTTAGCGACGATAGCTGATTATAATAACATAATATTTACTTGTTTAAACACTCTTAGAATATAATATCTAGATGAATATTAATATGGGGTTCATTTCATTGCTTAGGATCTTTTGCCTCCCCCTCTCAATAGCCCAGTAACCCAAAAGCCTCATTTGCTGTAGCAGTTGCTGCTGCTGCTGCTGTTGCAGATGCTGCTGCTGATGCACTTTGCTGCTGCGACAGCTCTGAAGCGACACCCCAACAAATTTTTAGCTGACGGCGGCATATTTTCAACACCTGCCTCGCTGTCGCCATGGCAGACAGACTGGCAGGCAGGCAGGCAGGCAGGCAACCTTTGTGCCACTTTGCCAGTTCCCAAAACTCACTTTTGTGTCATTTGCAGAGAGCGAGACGGCAGCAGAAAAATGCGAGAGCCAGAGAGATAAGGCAACAAATTGTTGTCGCTGCAGTAGGTGCAGCAGGAGATGGCAGTCGACGGCAGGCAGACAATGCGGCTGTTGCATGCATTAGAGCAAGTTCGAGGCAGGCAGCAAATTAACTTGGCCAAGACTCAGGCAGAGGCTGCTGCCGAGGCTGTGCCAGCAGCCAGACGCATCGCGAGCTGCGAACTGCGCATCTTATTAAGAAAGAAAGTACTTTCAGTCAGGCAGCTGCTGCTGTTGTTGTTGCTGTCGCTGCATTTCTTTAGCTATTTTCCACCCATACAATATGTTATTTATTTTTATTTTTTCTGCTGCTTCTTCTCTTCTCTTTTTTTTTTTATTTTGCATTTTGCAAGTGCCGTGCGAACTTCAACTTGAGTCGTTGAAGCCAAGCCACACAAGATGACTCCACTTCAGCTCTGCTGCTGCAGGCTACAGCCACAGCTTCAGCTTCAGCTTCAGCTGGCTGAGCTCTGGAGTGCGCGACAGGCACACACACAGAAGAAAAAAAAAAAAATGCCAACAGCCAACTGGTTCCACTAGTTTGAGCATTTTCGAATTTGGTTTTTTATTTATATATTTTTCTAATCATTTCAAATGCGTTTCAATTGCCTGCAAATTGGCTGCTCGCAAGCCGAAAACTCAACAACAACAACAAAAAATCCATTTGGGCCTGGTCAAGTTGCTTGGCCAAGTTTTTAGTGTCTCTCGGCTAACAAGCCTTTTTTTTAATTGCTGCCCATAATGCAATTAAACACAAATATTTCTAGCTTGTATTTAATTTGTGTGCAAATATTTGCACAGTTTTTGTTGTCAGCCAAGTTTGTTGCCCAAGTCTTTTGTTTATATATGTTTTTTTTGGACTTTGCCCAAAGGTAATTACAATAATTGTTTGGCTATTGCAAAAATGTAAATGCAATTAGGCTAAATAAAAAGGAAAACAAAATTATGGTGACAAAATATTTCCGAATTTTTGTGGCTTTAATTATTTTTTGTTTTATTAGATCAAGTTTTAAAGAGAAATTTTTCGTTTTTTTTTAGCAACTTTCTTAGTTGTTTATGTCTCTACAGATTTACTGCTAAATGTGTGTAAGTTCTATCCCACTTAGCGGCTTTTGTCCCCTCGGGGTAAATGTGAGCAAATTCTTGTATACATTTTGAGTCTAACTCCAATCAAACAGCTTCGGCTATGCGCCTCAGTGCACTAGAATCGCTTCAGCTCGGAGTTTGTTTTTTTGTCGTTCAGACTGAGACTTCCCTCTCAGCATTTCCGCATTTTTATTTCGATAGCTAATTAAGTTATATAAGAGCTGTGGAATCATAAAGCCAGCCAGCCAGCCAGCACATATTCAGGCAGGCACTCACTCACTCGCCCAACGGGCGTGTCAACATTCACAAGATCTACACATAAATCCATTTCGCAGTTCCAGTAGCATGCACAGCTTGCAGAAGAAGAGGAAGAAGCAGAAGAAGACGAGGCAGAGGAATAAGCAGAAAAGCTGGTTAGATAGAAGAGCTGTTGATCTTATGACAGCGCCACTTTCCTATGATGTAATATCGTTTTTAATTAAGTCACGCAAATTTTGCGCTAATTTGCACGAATTCTATTTTCTATTTCTGCTTCTAATTGGCGCGCCCAAAGAGTCCAAAGAGGCAAACGAAAGGGCCCAGAGAGTCCATTGCCCCAAGGGCCATATAATTATGTAAACAAGGAAGCAACAGCTCGAACTTGGTTGGCTTTATGTGTGCGTAATTGCTTAGAGAGCCCATTGACGGATACTTTTACTTGCTGGGCCGTTTCCTACGGAAATTGCCAGGAGCAGAAGCAGCGGGCTGTGAAGGGGTGCGGTGTAAGTGTGTGTGTGTGTGTGTGTGTGTGTGGCAATCGGCAGTCAAATGGAGGCCTTAACATTCACAACAGGCAACAGCTCGACTTGATTATTTTCATTCGCATTTCCACAACAACAACAACAACAACAAAGACGACTGGTCGGCAAGTTTGTTGCCTAAGTCTTTTGTTTTTACTTTGCGACAAGTGGCGCGCGCTGTGTTAATTGAAAATGAAAGTGCAAACACCCCGAATGAAGAAAAATACATATATATAAACAAGGCTGCAATGAAAATGTTTAGACAGTCGCCATCGATAATCAAATGACAAAACGCCCCTTCGAAAACTTTCTTTGCTCTCTTTTGGTTTTCGCTTCCCCCTCCCCCGTTTTATTTGCTTTGCATGCCACACTTCTGATTTCCGCATCATCGCTTGCTGTTTGTGTGTGTGTGTGTGTGTGTGTGTGCATTGAAGCGTTTGGTGCAGCCGCCTAAATTGGCTGGCGATATGGCTGAAGGTCTGATCTGGTCTGGTCCACTTCGTGCTGACCACGTTCAATTAACATGGAAAGTGACTGCAAACGAAACAGAAAACTGAGTCTAATAGAGAAATGCAGCAAACTGCCAACGGATTGATCATCTTGGTGGTCTTTATTGAGTACTTTTATCTTGGTTTTTGATGGGCGTAAATATATACTATAAATAATGAACGACAAAACGATCTTCCAGGCGTCTGCCATTAATAACAGACAAAATGTTGTATCAAATGTCATTTATATGCTTAGACTAATGTCAAACAATATTATATTTAGTTAGATAATCTAGTGATATCTCGATATTAAGATAACCTTGTGGTATCTAGCTAAATATTATATTAATTTTAATATTTATTATTTTTAGTTATATGTATATTTTCTTTTAGATCTTTAAACTAGGTTGACCAATTCTCAAATAGTTAGAAATGAAGAAAGCGAATATCTATTCGACTTATAATAATTTACGTGTCAATGTTTTTTCACAGCTGTGATTTAGGCTAATTTCATTAGCGAACACTTTTATCTTGATTGGTAGATATTGAAGGAGAAAATCTTAATTAAGTTATATTTATTGCCATTTAGAAACATATTACTTAATAATCTTAAACCAAGTTAGTTTTGATCGTCGAAATTGTATGGTATATTTTCTAGAGTTTCCACGTCAGCTCTCGATAGAAGCTATGTTCTTATTAATGAGCTGCAAATTGATCTGCCCGGCTGCTTCCTATCTCAAGTGTCATTTATATTATTTCAAGATAAGAGTATTAAGTCACAGAGGAGAGATTTTGTATATTAATGATCTTTAGCTTAGCTAGATCAAATTTTCTCAGATCTAGCAGCTAATACTTACCATAAATCAGCAGCTCTTCAACTTGTCAATTCGCTTTCAAAACTCATAATACGCAGACTGCGGGTCTACGGTTGACGTCGCCCCATCCCCAACCGCTCTTCTTCCTTTCTCTGTAGAAAATGTAAATGCGGCTAGTTGAGCTGCGTTGCCACGATTTTTGTTGCTGGTTTTATCGATCGCCGATCGCCGATCGCCTGGGCAATAACAATAATTTCCTGCTGAAGAAAAATTGCAAGTTGGCTAATTTGCTGCAAATAAACGACGCGCAAATAATATACAATTAATTGCCAGACGCAGTTGGAGTCGTCGCCGTCGCCGTTGTTGTTGCTGCTGCTGCTGCCAATGTTGCATTTAAAGTCGTTTGGCGGTCAAATGCATTTGGCCAGCATTTAATGCAACATTGCGCCAAACAAAAAACTCTCCGTTTCTGCGCTGGTATCCGCCGTCTTGCATCTTGCATCTTCAGCTCTTCGGGCAGCTGGACATCTAGGCATGTAGGCAACTGGGCGCTGGGCAACGCCCACACGCAGATTTTTATTTTTTTGCTTCTGCTGCTGGTGCTGTTGGGTAAATTGCAATTTGGCGCTGTGATCGGCAAATTATGAAGTGCCAGGAAAGCCATTTAAACGATTTAATGGCACGCTGCAGATACACAGCGCTCGTAAATAAACAGAGCACAGTTGCAGAGCACACCGCACAGCCGGCTCCATTTGTAAGGAAGCCCCTTGGTGGTCTAAGAAAATAAGAAAATGTATAAATACAAAAAATAGAACACACTGCTCTCGAAATTCGTTATAACTTTATATGCTAAATTACAATCATTTTGTATATATCGAATTCTTAAAAACGTATAAATTTTGTAAAATATACTTTTAAGCTTCTTGCAATTAATAAAATAATTTATTAATTAAATAATATAAAATTTATTTTTTATCTGAAACATCATCAAGAATATCATATACATTTGCTTGAAAGTTTAAAAATTTTAATATTTTATAAAATTTTCATTAATTTGAAGAATAATAATTCTAAAGAATAAAAAATGTATTATTTATCTGAAATCTCAGACAGTATAAATGATTTAATTTTTAAATTTTTTCTTAACTTATCTTAACTTTGCAAATTTCTTAAATTAATTTTGAGGTTTTGAAGAATATTCCCCTCAAAAGAATTCAAAATTAATTATATGCCTAAATTCTCATAAAATATAGCATACATAATTAGTTGCAAATTTAAAAATTTCCATGAATTCCAAATTTGTCCAAATCAGTTTTTTCTGCAAATGATTCATCAAATCGAGCTATAATTGTTATTATTATTATTTCCACTTGTTTTATAAATGCTTGAACTTCCAAATATATGAAAATTTCTTGGTTGATGTTTACTTAATATTTTGCAATGTCTTGCATGTGCTTTTTATAGCCTTTGAACCACTGTGCACTCTACAAAAAGTTGTTGCTCCTCGCATTGGAACTGAAATTTGCAACAATGTTGCCCGCTTGCTTGTTGTATTTTGTTATTTTTGCTGTAGCGGAAGTTGTTGGCGGCATGTTGTATTGTTGTTAATGTTGTTGTTTTTGTTGCTGCTGTTCTTGTTGTTGGCGGCAGCTGCCTGAGCAGCGAGATGAACTTGAAGATCAGCTGTGCGCAGCGTTGCGCTGGGTCGTCATCACCAAAGTCGCCGTCATCATTTGATTAATTTGTTGTGTTGGAAAGTTTTGTTGCAAAGTGAAATCAAGTTGTGTTTGTTTCGCCGACTTGCCTTGTGGCCCAGGCCCGAGCCCGAGCACGGGCCCAGGCAACGTCAACTCCCATTTCAATTCAATTTTCCACGTCGCGTTCGCATTCTATTATTATCGGATCTCTGTGTGGGTATATATAGAGTAGTAGCTAATGCAAAAGGTCTTTTTGGCGCCCCGGCTGCATGCCAAATCAATTGTGTCTGTTGTCGCTGCGCTTGTCGCTGTATAATAATAATAATAGTAATAATATTTCTGTAAGTTTTTCTCTCTCTAGTTTCTCCCTCCTCCATTTGCTTCTATTTCGTTTTCTATGGATGTTTGTCAAGTGTTTCGAATGGCGGCACGTATGAAAACATTTCGTCTGCTTTCTTTTCAAAATCTTCGACGGCTGCTGAGTGTTAAAAATCAGTTTTTAACTTTTTGACTTTGGCTCTGGAACTGTGTGCTCCCCCGCCCCTTTTTGTATGCCCCACAGGCGCTAATTACACGAGCACATAGTTAGGAGCAGCGGCAAAGAAATGAAAGCACATCCAACCATCCATCAGAGAAATGAGCTCAGTTCCAATATGTTCAACGTCTGGTTTCAGTTCAGGCGATTTTCATTTAGCGCTCCATATTGTTTTCCTATGCAAATCAGTTATTAAGCGCATCTTAATTGAATTAACACCATTTCTGAATCGCCAGAGAGTCTCTTTTTCGCTCTCCCTCTATAGATATCTGTTTGTGGCACGGGTCGTCAGCTGTGACGCTCGCCGAACAAGTGCTAAAAAGCTTGCGAAAAGCAAAAAAGTTAACAGATTCTGAGCAGCAATATTTTTGACTAGAATAAAATAACTGAGGATGCCCAGTACAAGAATTTTGCGATTCTATAGCTGATCGGTGCTTGGTACGAAATTCGTTGAATATTTATTAATGTTTCAGTACATTTCTTCATTTCTCTAAGTTCCTATTCCCATTGATAGTTCCTTACCTAAGCCTACATGCTTTGCTAACAGTAACATAATAACAGTGCGCTGTTGTAGACATGTTACGTTATGAACATGTTAGCATTCATATACTAATAACAGTGCGCTGTTATCAACATGTTATAATAACTGTTATGCGCTATTAATATTAGCTATTCGTTATTGGATTATTTAATAAAGCAATTTTAATTAGAGTAGGAAAAAGGTTTTAAATTTTGAAAAACTATTCATGGCTTAACACTATCATTAAATTTATTGTAAAAATGTACGGACAGCTCTAGCAGTTGTCTCTTCAAGGAAATTAAATGTTTATGTAAGGTTGGACAATCAGTATATTTTTAAGAGATATGCACTTATGATTAGTATTACACTTAGCTATGGAATTATCTAGAAAAATATTAAGATTAGATATATGTTTGTGCTATCGAAATAAAGCTAAGATTAACATATTTATATCAAGATATACATATGTATATATCGAACATCAAAGAAATCTATTCAGAGATTGTTGCAAACCAAAGTACTCTTTAACTGTATTTAATTGCTTTTTGATATTCAATAATAAGTAATAAGATATTAATGTTGTATATTTGTAATCTATTGCCATAATGGAGTCTCAGTTGAACTCCAGTTCTCTAGGTCCCGTTCTCCGGCTCAATCATACAGATTGAGCCATCAGTTCAGCTTCTTCGGGCACACGAAATCTAATGCAATAAATTCCATGAAAAATGCTCTGTGCAAATGTATGTATGTGGCTCGCACACACAAACGCACTCCGCTTGGCTGCGCCACGCACACATGCCACAAATAGAGGCAGGCGAATTACTCATACGCCGCGTTGTTGCATGACAGCACCAAACGACGTCGACGTCGACGTCTACGTCGCATTTCAATTACATTTTCAATTTTGTTGCTCATTAAACCGCCTGCAAATGTTGATAAACATTTTACGGCTTAAGCTCTTGTTGTAATTGTTGTTGTGTGTATGAGTGTGTGTGTGTGTGTGTGTGTGTGTGTGTGTGTGTGTGTGTGTGTGTGTGTGTGTGTGTGTGTGTGTTATGTAAGCGGCACGCGCTCAAGTCCGAAAAGCGTTTCGTAGTTGTTTTAGTCATTATGTTTGAAATACTTTAGTTTTTCTAGTATTGTTTTAAGCGTCAGTCAGTTGCCTGGCATTGCATTTCCTCATGTTATGCATAAAAGTCTTGAAGCAGACAATTTTAAAATGTTTTTTTTTTTTTCTCTTTATGAAATGATGGCCCTTTTCTCGTTGTATAATAGAGTAAAAGTTGCCCACGCGGCTCTTCCGCTTGTGGCAGGCAGGCGGGCAGCATCCTCCGGCGTTTTGTTGTCTTTCTCACGCACTTTAACACCATTTAGTTGATAACAATCGCAATTGTTTTTTTATGTTTTTTTTTTGTTTTTAGTGTATTTTATTTGGGGTCCGATTCGTGCAATGCCACTTGCCGCACAGCCGTAAAGCAAGTTGTGTAGCTGAAGATGCAGTTGAAGCTGCCGCTTTCCCAATACTTAAGATAAGCAAAGTCCAAAAGCGAGCGGTGAAGGTGGCTCTGGACCTGCACCCAACCAGTTGCCGAGCAGTAATAAAAATGCAGGAAAAAGTACACATCGAAGGAGAAAGTAAACGTTAACGTTTCGGCTTGCTGCAATGTTGAAATGTTGTTGCAAAGAAAGCAGCGAGCCGGCAAAAGGCAACAAAAACATTGCCAAGCTGCAGGGGGAAGTGGGAAGTGGTGCCAGGCTATGGGGCACGGCCGACGGGCGGTTGAAGGGGCGACATTGTCAGGTAGTTGCAACGGAGGTGGGGTTACGGGTCCAGCGGTTCGGCAAGTGAATGCGTCTGCCATTAATACGTACTTATATGTAATAACACGTATAACAACCCCCGGGAACTGGTACTATAATTCTCATGCATGTACTGAGCCTTAATGGGCTGAGATCTTGCCAGTAGATATATCAAAAATATATGTAAATACTTTTGGAGTTTATTTAAGGAGATTAATACAATGTACAAACAAGGGTATTTAAATTTAAAATTGAATTTAAATTTGCCAATTTTATATATGTGTTGATTTGGTAGATGAGATTGTTTTGCATTTTTTTTAGAGAGTTTTATAGTGTGAACTCTTGGGATCATATTTTAATTGGGATATGTTGGATACTTTGTTATATATTTTTGAAGAAAGAAATTTGCAGTTTAGTAGCTTGCTCTATTTTAAATTCAAGTACATTTGTACCTGAGTTACATAACATATTAAAAACCAGAAAAAACTTTCTAAAATAAGAATTTAAGGCTTTTATATATAAATAAATATGCAAATATAAATACTAAGCATACAATTACGGATAATTTAAGAATAATATAACAAAAATATATAATATTTTTTACAAAATGAAACTTGAAGCGTAATTCTTAATTAAAAAAGAATTCAAGTTTTATTAATTTTTTACCATATGAAACTTCTCAAAACTTTATTTATTATTATTTTTTCTCTCTCTCTTTATCTCTTTTTCTCTCTCCCCCTCTCTCTCTCTGTCGCTCGCTCTATCTATCTAAATTTCAATATGTTTTTTTCCATTTTAAAAAATCGTCCTCAACAACCTGCATTTCTTTTGTTGTGTCTGCTTTGTCAGCCCTTTCGGGGGTCATTGCACCTGCCGCAGGCCACAAATTTGTATTTGTTGCAAGACCTTAAGTGACTTGCCGCACCAATTGCCAGCACAGGCACACACACACACACACACACACACACACACACACACACACACACAGAGGCACATTCCAGGCAAATGTGGTATGAAATCAATAAAGCATTGAAATGCATTTGCAGACGAAGCAGCTGCTTTGCAGCTTTTCGCTAGCATCTGCATGCACTTCGGCACTTTGGCTGCCACTTGTTGCACCTTTCTCCTGCCGCTGCCGCTGCCGCAATTCGTTGCACACACAGAGCCACACTTGCCAGGTTGATAAATTTCTGCAGCCATAACGGCCACATATGCCGTTGCCAACGCCGCCCGCCTCCCGCCTCCCGCCCAACCGCTTCTGCTGGCCAACTTATGCGCATAATTTTGCCTTGATTTCATTTTTCTCGCTGCGCGTATTTTTCAATTTCAAATGCAGCCAAGAGATTGGAACTGCGAGCATACGATCGATGGGCTTTGGCCAGCTGGCTATTTATTACCTCACCGCGAATGCAAATTTGCAACGTTTAAGATTTTGATTTAGTTGTTGTTGCTTTAGCTGTGTCTGATTATGCGGCTACTGCCTCGCATTCGGCAATTGAAAGTTTATTTATTTATTTTCGGCAACGGAAAAGCACAAATAATGCCTCCAAAGAAAGGTTCAATGCACCCACTAGGCTAGCCGCTAAATGAGGCGCGCGCGTGCCGTGCCATGCCAAAAAAATAAATAAAAAGAAAAACAACTAAAAACCAGTTAACAGCATTTGTTTTTTTTTTTTTATTTCTTAGCCAGTTGCCAATCCATGGACAAGGTCACTTCCGTCACATGCGCCGCGGCGCAGCGTTGTGGGTGTTATTCACCTTTTAGATACATTTTGCTCGTGTTGTTGTGACTTAATTGTTTTGTCAAGGCGCCGCGGCCCGTCGCCTGTCACAATTTGCAAACTTGCCCTCTCCCCACGCTGACTAACTGGGTCAGCTTGGTTCTTCAAGCCTAATGGGCCGCCGCTCCACTTCACTCTGACCCACAACTGAGACTTGGCGGCGACGTTTCAAGTTTGGCCGAGCTGCAAACAGTTTTTGCTTGCCTTGGGCCATTTAAGCCAAGCATTGAGAGACGCCTTGAATGGAGACGTTGCGGCTGAAGATGACACTGGCAATGAAATTGGAGTCGCTTAGGATCTTGACGACATGATATACATACATTTTTAACCCCCCCTCTCATTTTAATGAGGCATGCAGCCGCTTGCGGCACATATTGATGCCGCACTAACTGTAACTATAGCGGATGTGTGTGTGTGTGTCTGTGTCTGTGTGTGGATATATGTTAAAGCTGGGATTATGCTGAAACGGTTCAAAAGCGTCAGCAACTTAATTGGGCTAGAAAAATTGGCCAAAAGTTAATGGCACAAATTTACAAGAAACTTAAAATGTGAGCAGCATAATAACGACATTATCTAAAGCAATCTTGAAGCTTATATTAGCTATATTCATAGCCAAAGAATATGATGTCGAGCTTATTTAAATATAATAATATAAAATATATGTAAATATGAGCTCATATTTGAATTTATTTAACATAAAATATAGAAAACATTTTATTGTATGCAAAACTTTTCATTTTTTTCAAATTTGGCCGTCTCTTAAAGTTTTTTTTTAAATATACATTTACTTAAATGTAGTTTTTTTTATCCTTTGTCAAATATGACTAAAAGTGTGTAAACATAACTTGCACAAATCGTAAATAATCTTAACTTAATAATAAATAAATATAAATAATCAAAAATTAATTTAATAAAAATACCATATAATAAACAGAATTATTTAAAAAAATGTATTTTTACAAAATTTTTTAAGAGATTTTGAGTTTAAAAATTCAAAAAAGTAAAAAACATATAGTAGAGAGATCAGAGCCTGATAGTTATATAAAATACATTACAAAAAAGTTTTTGCTTGTAAAAGTCTATCAAGCCAATATGAGAAAAATACAAGAACTTTATACACGAACTTAATGATAGATCTTTAATATATTCGATATCCTACAGATATTTCTTATATACAAACTCTGATATTCAATTTCTTATACATATAATAGTAGAGTAACTATAGTTTCCCACTTTAATTGATAAACGAAATGCCTAAAATTAATTATTATTTTTTCTTTTTTTCGCTTTCAGGTATGTATTAAGACATTTGCTGCAAATACATTTTGATATACTTAAGTGGTAAACAAGACAAAATATGCAATTCCATTTGAAATTCATCTGGGTAAGTCCAAGGTAATAAAAATTTCACTTTAAGTGCCCGACTGACTCACAAGCTCACAATCTCTCTCGCCAAGCATACAGCTCGAGGTAGATATATAATATAAGATATGCCCCCCAACGATTGTTGTTGTTGCTGTCAGCGGCTCTCACTCAGTGTTCTAATGATTCGCATTGGTTTATCAGCCAAGCGGCATCGGCAATCAACAAGAAAGAGTCTACAGAGTCTAAGAGAATTCACGACAAAGGGCAGTTTAATTATGCGCAATTAGTGGGCACTCGCAAAATAACGAAGAAAGATACATTTGTATCTGACAGTTGCGGTCTGGCCGAGTTTATGACTTCATTTGTAAACGAAAGCGAAAACAAGGCACCACAACAAAAAAAAAAAAAGAAATAGAAAATGAAAATGAGCCGTATTTCCATTAGGTTTTTCTATTACCTTCACTTTTGTTTTGGTTTTCGGCTTCTTTTTTGGCCGTGCGAAATATATATTTGTACTTTTACTTGTTTTGATTCTACGGCCAAAAGAAATGTATAATTAAAGTTGGCTTTAATTACATATTTTTTGTCTGGCAATAATTAAAGTTTGCAAATGTGGTTAAAGGTTTTTTGTATATATATTGTATGTATATATGTTATTTTTATAAATTTCAAGCATTTTATCAATTACAAAACAATCGCATCGTTTCTTTCAAAACTTTCACAAGTGTTTGGCTATCGATCAATTGAAGCGATTTAACAAAAGATACGCTGAAATAATTACAAAAGCCAGCCACAAGTTCATGAAATACAAACCTCGAATACATAACCCCACACTCAACTGAGTACCCTTAGTTATAAGTGTAACCCACAATTATTGTCAAGTAATTTGAATTTTGGAAAGTAAAAGTCAGAAGTGTGCGTGTGCGTGTGCGTGTGTGTGTGTGTTGCACTGTCAACTGTTGGGGCCAGCCTCCTCGCCGTTACTCTCAGTTGACTTTGGCTCCACATATGCTTATTAAGTTTTTGTCGAGACTTGTTTGTCATGTAATCAAAATCACTCGCATGCATCAATTGTTCAATTAGTCGGTTCAATCATGCAATCAACTGAGACCGACGCATGCGATTCTCCCCTCGCCCTCACCCTGGCAGTAGCCGCTAGAAATAGAGCACGAATGTGGCTTATAGCGGTTTCTTCTAGTCCATGGACTCGTTTAATCATAGAGTGTGCCTTGTTCTTGTTGTGTTGACAATTCAACTATTGTTTTGCCAGTAAGCCAGCCATAAAAGTAAATATTTATATATTTTATACTTTTTATAATGATAATGCATTTATAATTATCTCTTATTGGCTTTCATCATTTGTAACATGTGCCTCTTTTGTATTAATTATGTATGCCATAATGCTGGTGCTTTAATTAATTATCTAATATTTTTTATAATTTTTAACATTTTAATTATGCCACTTAATCAATGTGACTAAGCATAATTAATGCGTATATAGTATGTATATATATAGTAGTATATATTTAGAATATATTTAGGTGCCAAGTAAACTTATTATTCACATTGTTAAACTAAGGCTAAGCTAACTTTTAAATATTTTTCTTAATGTGCTCATATATTCTTATAACAAATTTATTATATACTGCATTTGTCTGCACAATGTGTTCTGTTATCATTTTCGGTATATATACTAATATAGTTAATTATTTTAATTATCACAAGCTATTAATACATCAATTTATTTAATTATTTTGTATTAAAAATTGAATTTATTTATGGCTTCAAGCAAATAAAAATTTGATTATTAAAACAAAGTGCATTAAATTTATAAATATTTAATTTTAAAAATTGCTTAACAATATTAATATAATTTTTTAAATTAATAATAAATAATAAATTAATAGTAAAAGCCTTTGAAGTTATTTTGTTGCAATTATATTTTAAATAATTAATTATTTTAATTTTGTCATTCACACCTTTTTTTTTTTTCATTTTTTAAGTATTTTTATTTACTTTTTTAAATAGTTATATTATTTCTAATTAAATGAAAATTTTAAATTAATGTAATATTTGCCTATTGATTACATTTGCCATCTGAGAAAGCCTTCACCTTAATCTGTGCAACTTTCCCAGCCCCTAATTTTGGTATTTCAATTAACTAACCACAAAATAACAAAGTAATTGTCTTTGCATGCATGCATTGCATAAATCTAAATATCTGGTTATATATCAACCAATTAAACTTCGCTCTCTTGGCAAATCGCCGCCTCAATCAGCTCAACTCATCTCAGCTCCAATCTCATCTCAATTCAACTGTATTTCCATGTCGAATTTGGATACATTTCCTGGCTGCGGCTCATTAAAGGCCGCTGGCTGCACCCGCACCATGCATGCACCCCAAACCCACCCCCCTGCCCGAAATGAAATCAATGAAACTGTCCATTGGCTGGTAAAATATGCAACGGGTTTTTTTTTATTTTTGTTATTTTTTTTTTTTGGCCATCCAATAACAAGGCAAACAGGCACAACGACAGTATGCCATAATTTCTGTCGAGGCTCTGGCTAAAATACTTGCCAGAGTATTTTGTATTTTATGAAAGTGAAATTTCTCGTCTCTCTGGCCGTTGCCTATGGCCGCGGGGCCAGCATCAGTTAACCAAGTTAACAACCAGCCAGCCAACCAGTCAAGCATCCAGCTATCCAACTGGATGCTGTGCTTGACTCTGACGCTGACGCTGATGATGACGTTGATGAATAAACAAACAAAGCAAGCAACATGTGAGTTCCCCACCCCGCAACTTTATTGCCTCCTCTCTCTCTCCCTCTCTCTCTCTGTCTCGGCTAGTCTCTTGGCCACTTGACGACGATGTCTGTCAACGGCAAATGAAAGTGTTTGTTGTGTGTGTTTGTGTATGTGTGTGTGTGGGGGGGGCGATGAAAAGGGGCGCGATGCGGCGCGGTGATTGCGGGTGCCACTCATAAGTTTTATTACCACACACAAAAGCTCATGATTTTTCATATTTCTTCAAAAGAAGAAAGTACACAAAGCTCGCCCAGCCACTGCGCCGACACGGACCTGACACCGTCACACGGCGGGCACTGTCTTCTCGAGTGGCAGTTTTTTTTATTGAAGACTGGCGCTCGAATCCCACGCTCCGATATGAAACGGTCAGCAAATTAATTGCCAATTAAACGGCTTGATTCGATTTGCCTTTTTGCGAAAGCCGGAGATATAAATAATATATGAGAAATCATGAAAATATCTATCTATATCTATATCATTGACTGAGGCATGAATCAAAGTTGATTTTGTGTTGCAAAGTTAAGGTAAAATTTATTTTCTGGAAGACAGAATCAATCAATCATAGAAATCAGTTCAGCTTTTATATTGTTATAGGAGTGAGAAGTCTCTGGAGTTGGATATTGTTTGCGTCAAATTTTTTTTGTTTTTTATTTTTGGCATAAGCTTTAACTGCAACATAGACTCTCCCAGAATCATCTTAATATTACCTATTGTTTAATTTTAATTGTTATAATAAATAGAAAGACAATTTTTAAGATTTTAAATACATGATATCTCATGAAATCAGCTGTCAAATCAAAATCAAACCAAAAATTGAACCCTTAACTTTTAGCCTATTCAATTTGGCCCATTTCTGAAAGTAAAAAGATGATCTATGATCTTTGCAACTTGCTTATTTAACAAACTTCGCTCATCAACACCCATACAAGTACTTATTGTACGCCTAGGCAGCAGCCGTAGAGCTCGAGCGAGCAGCTGTCAATCGTCCAGCAACAGCTGCTTCCACTTTCCTTTCGGCACTCGCTTAACAATTTCACAGCTTTTGCTTTTTTGACCCTTGCGGGACGCGCAAAAACTGGTGCAAAAAATAAACAAAATGAAAAAAACCAAAAAAGGCCGTAGCCAATCCGGCTGAATGACAGCGTAAAGACAAAAGCGGCGGCGACGAGGACGCGAGGCAAATTACATGCTCGCAGTGCGCTCGACTGTAGTATTCAAGTGAAACAAATAGAACAAAACTTTTGCTTTCACCTTTGCAGTATTCAAGGCGGGCAGCCGCTCAGCCCGCTAACAGCTACCCGGCAAAGGGGGCAACTGTTGAGGCAGATGCCAAGAGCCACTCAACGACAGTTCCGGGCAAACGTTTTGCATGTTTTTTGTATGCCAAAAAGGCGGCACAGGCGCGCAGTGTAAGAGGGGCAGTTGTAGCCTAGCACAACAATAGATGAGGCCCAGCTTTCCGGGCAGAGCTATTGTTGTTGCTGTTTGTTTGGTGTTGCTGCTGTTGTTGCGTTGGCGTCTGGCGCGCAATTTGCATGCCAAAAGCAGCAGCGAAGCAAGGTGAATTGTTGCCGTTGTTGTAGTTGTTGTAGTTGTTGTTGGCCTAGGCAATTTGTTATTTGCCTTTTGAGGCGCACGCGCTGCCTTTTCAATTTGCGGTCGGGCCTGCCCTACACGAACTGCACTTGGGAGAGAGAACTGTGGAACTGTGGAACTGCGGAGCAGCTGCTGCTGCTGCTGCTGCCCCAGTGACCAAATGAACCACATTGGACAAAAGAGTAGATTCCAGGTATTTAGATATTCTAAACATGAGCTAGACGCACAAATTTGCGCATCCAAAAGATAAACGAAATGCGCAACGCATGCAAATGCGCTGCAAGAAAGTTTTGTTGTCAACTTTCTATGCTCTAGCTGAAGATACCCAAAAAAAAAAAAAAAACAAACAACAAATATGTTACTGGTGTTATTTTACGAGAGTTACGAGCAGCAGCTGACAGGTGGCTGGGAAAGTTTTGGAGTGAGCCCTATCTATGCTGAATCTAAGCACTTGCCAAAAAACCGAAGTCAAAGGCAGCTCGCATACAAAAGACTCAGGCAACGAACTTGACAAATTGGGTGCGAAACCGAATGCATTTTTGTGGCTCTGACTGTTGCTTTATTTATTTCTTAGTTCATTTATAGGATTGCTTTAATCATTGCACTAGTCCCAAATTTATTTTTTAAATTTTCTTTTTTATTTTTGCGTTATTTTATTTGCTTTTTTTGCCCTTTTAAAAGTGTTTGCTGAGCAAATGTCAAGGCTTCGTCAAGCTTTTTGGCCAGCTTGTTTGATCAGCTTAGCCCAGTTGGCCAATAAACTTTAAGTGGACGACATGCGTGCATCTTACGCATATATCACTTATTATTTTCGATTTTATCTTCATCAAAATAATTTGGAGCCTCATTCAGGCCAACTCAAACTGCAAGTCGTCTGTGTAAATGTGAAGGTTAGGCCCGTCGAGCGCCTGCCATTTAAGTTAATTTTTAATTTACGTATTTATATCAAGAGTTTAATTTTACAACAGTTTTTTTTTTTTTTTTAAACTTTTTTTGGCTTTGCGTGCTATGAAATGTTTTTTTTTCTTATATTTTTCTTGCATATTTTTGCTTAATGCAAACACGTTTAAAGTTTGTATCGAATGGAAACTAGTTTTAAATATGATCTGTACGCATTTGTTGTTGTTGCTGTTGTTGTTGTAGTCGTTGCGTTTGCTGCTCCCCCGGGCAATTTACAGCCTGATAAGCCTAGCCGGTTTTTTTCGGCCATTTTTGACGTCGGCCAGACGCACAGACGACACAGGCGATGATTTATAAATATTTATGAAACAATTTTTATGGCTGTAGTCATTTTTTTTTTTGTTAATTTTTTTTTTTTTTTAAGACATTTATGTGCTAATCAAATGATTTGTGCATAGATAAAATTAAGTTTTTATTGGCTTTTGGCAGCTTCAAGTGTTTCAAATAAGAGCAGGTTGTTATTTTTCTAGATATATAACCAAAGTGCAGGAAGTGCCATAAATCAGGCAGTTGGTCGTACCAAGATTTATAGCTGCGTGCATAAATTCTAAACAATATGGGCAATATGTTTGAAGCGTAATGCTTCAGTTAATATAATAATATGAGCACAGCGAATATTCTGCTGCGCCTTGAAAATGAATATATATATAAATTAATTTCCTGCCAACTTTCTTTACTTAATGCGCTTAAATAAATCACTTTTGCTAAGTTAATTGCTGCCGCCTTTTGCTTTTGATGAGCTGTCAAAATTTGCAATTATCATTATGTAACAAAAAGACGTCAGTAAAAAGATTTGTGTTTTATTTGTCATGCATGAAAAATAGTCAAAAAAAAAACTGCACACAAAAATGTTTCGATGACTGTTGCTCAAAGTTGAAGTCATAAATTTGCTGCTCATTACATTTTGTTAATGTTATTTGGCACGCCGCGTGTCACGTAATCGTAAATGGAGCCCAAAAATCCGAAACCCCCCAAAACGCAAAACCCGGAGTTGTGCGAGTTGTCAGCTTGGAAGCTGCGCTAATGACAAATGCGCAACAATGCGGTTGCAGTTGTTACAGCAATAATAATGATAACTAAAAGTCTTTGGCTCTAATATATAATTTATAGTCATTGGTAAGCGTTACGAATTAAGTTAAAGTTAAAGTTAAAGTTGAAAATATTTTGCGCAAGCGCGCCAGAGCGAGACTTTTCATTTTAATGCGCCTCAACACTCTCACTTTTTGCTCTCGAGGGCCCATAATTAAAAATTACACATACATATATACAATATATATATACACCATGTGTGAAGTGCTGATTACTTAATTAAACTGTAGCGCATCACCTTATATAAGGCTTAAAACTTATCGATGCGTTGTTGATGTTGACTTGTTGTTTAACCTACAAAGCAAATATATTTAATTAAAGTGCACGCCTCGTTGCAGCACACACACACACACACACACAGAGACACAGACACACACATAATGTTGCCTGCTGCACACCCACATTTCACTAACTAAACCAATTGGTCAGGCTTCGGTTTTGGGTTGGTCCCTGACCGCAAACGAGAACGCCTCACAGTTATAATAACATTGCGCATACGCCACCTACAACGTCAGCCAGCTAGCCCTGGGCCTGGCCAGGCATGGCCTGGCGTGGCCTGGTCAGGCTATGCGGCAGCCAACTCCTCTTTGCTGTTGTTGCCTGGACCATCAACGGCAACAACGGCAACAACAGCAACAACAACTACAATATATAATAACAATATTTTTCAAACAACAAAAGAAATCAACTAGAAGCGCCCTAAGCCTAACTCAAACCAAAAACCAAACCCATTTTAACCGTTAAGCACATTTGACTAAATCTGCTACACATGGCAGCCCATAGGCGCAGGTTCAGGTGAATGGAATTGCGGCACGGCTGCATTGGCTTCGCATGGCAGCAGTTAAGGTGGGTCAGCGGGGGGCGCACGGGCAGATGGACGGGGTGTGCAGATGAAGCGGCTGCATTTGCTGCAGGAAATGCGCAGAACATGCGCGAGCTTCAACTGGAATGGTCTAAAGTTTTTTGTTTTTGTTTTATTTTTTTTTCGGCTAGATAGCAGATCGCTATACTAACAACAATAGATAACAAGAATTAGTGGGCATGAAATTGGCTGAAGCCGACTGCGGAAATACACTAACAAAATTAAGATTTTCCTAAATTTGGTTACTTTTTAGCGAGTGAAAAATATAAATATAATATAGACTTAGTCTATTAAGTCTTAATTTTAAAACGGTATGACCCAATGCACAAAAATTTGGAAAATACCTTATTATTATTAATTTTATTATTATTATTATTTTTTTTTAAATTACGTAATTTGATTTTCTGCTGTGGGCCACATTTTACATATTAATCCAAAAAAATGAACAAAAATATTATTTATGATTTGTTCATACTTAAAAATAAATTCTACACAATTAAATATTTTTTTATTAATTTTAATTCTAAAAAACAAAAACACAAACTAATAATTAAATGCAAAAAATTCTATATAAATTATACTCAATGCAAGTTCGATGCTGCTAAAGCCACAATTCCAAATCCAACTACAAACGATTTGTCATAGTTGACATGCTCATCGTGCTAGAGTATTAAAAAGGTAGCACGAACGCAGGTCACTTGTTGCTGCAGGAAGCCAACAGCAGAGCTGCGGCAGACCTGGCTGAGCGGGGCACGACGACGGCGGCGGCAGCTGACAAGAGGAAGAGTAACAGAAAACAGCCCACATGCTGCACACACGAGGCGAGTGAAAACAGTTAAGACAACAACAGCAACAATAATAGCAACAACTGCAAAACTGCAAACTGCCAACTGGCAACAGGAAGACCTTAAACTTGGCCTCAACGGCAGCAGCAGCAGCAGCGACGACGGCAGCAACATCGTGAACAGCAACAACAACAACAGCAGCAACAACGAAAGCAACAACTGCTGCACAGTCAAACACACAATTCAATTTTATTTCATTTACGTTGTGCTTGCTGCTGCTTGTTGTTGTTGCTGTTGTTGTTGCCAGTCGCTGGCTCGTTTGGCTGCCTGGCTGGCAGCTTGTGTGTGGGCCGCTGCCTGGCTGCCTGCTCCTCGGTTCGTTTGGATTGCACACAGCTCCTCGAGCGCCAGTCTCATGAATGGGAGCCGCAGTTAGCCGCTGCTTCTAACTCATTTCTACTCTTTGTTACTGTTGTTGTTGTTGTTGTTGCTGTTGCTGTTGTTGCTGTTGTCTTCGGTTTGCTTTTTTGTGAATTGGCGTAAAAATGTTGTGAGAACAAATGGTTGTTAACTTTTGCACATTTTTTTCGCTCGCAACTTGGTTTTTGTTTTTTCTTCATTTTATTAGTTTTTGTGTTGATTTTGTCTTTGCAGCAGCTGTTGTTGTTGTTGTTCTTGTTGTTAGATTGCGTTTAACTGTTAAGCGAATGAGCGGCAAGTTCGTTGCCTAAGTCTTTCGTTTATTATAAGCCTTTTTTTTTGGTTATTGCGCGTGATTTTATTACCCATGCCGGATTTTGTTGTTGTTCTAATAATAATAATCATCGCTTATCTGTGCAATGCACTCCACGTGATTGAAGCGGCTGCGGCTGCGCCTGCGCCGTTAGGGTTACCTAATTTTTTATGTTTTCTTTTTGTTTTCTTTTTTTTATTTTATTTATTTTTGGTTTTTTTTTGGGTAGGGCGCTGAATGCAGCGCAGGAGGTTATGGATTAGTGGGACACACAGGTGGGCATTGAGCTCATAAATTGAAATCATAAAATGTGGGCGTTTTGCTTAGTTAGCAGTGACAGTTGGGGGGCGTGGTATGCGGAAGGGTGGGAAGGTAGATGAGAGACTGGGAGAGAAAGATTGCTTATAAGCAGGAGGGAGTGGGATTGGGCAAGAGAATAAATGGAATCTAGCGAAAAATGTAGAAAGATAAGGAGAGAGAGAGACGGATAGAAAAAAAGAGAGAGGATAATCAAAAGGGGAAGAGAGTCAGAGGAAAAAGAGAGTTCAGTAAGATCGCATCCTATGATGTATGTGTGTTATTGAATAAGTTTTAAATATGGAATGCTGACAGAGGGAGAGAGAGAGAAAGAGAGAGAGAGTGGGTGTGTAAGAACGAGAAAATTGGAAGCATCTCAATCTGTGATGTATGTCTTTCCTGAATATGTTTTGAGCGAAAAAGGGACCCCGGGAGATATCGCATTCTTTTGATATGATATCTTTTATTGAAAACAAAAAAAGTTTGTTAATTGCCCCTGTGAAATAAAGAACTCTGTGATTTGTTGCGTTTTATTGAATATACATACAAAGAATATATATGTCAATATCTTCAAGAAAGCGAGGCTAATTCAACATTTTATGTTATATTAAGACCAATTTTTCCATTTTTAAACTCTTTTTACTTGCGTCAAGCACACTTTAAGCTTTTGATAGCCCGAACTAAAGCCGCCCAAAAGCATTCACCCAAAACAATGAGCTGTCAAGACGCAACCTTGAAAACTCCACACCAAATTCATCACTGATGAGCGCCATTAGCCATTAGCTGAGAAAGATAAAACATTTACATATAGTATTATGACATCAAAGATAAAGATTGCTTATTGTGCAGAACAAACAAAGCAGAAACAAAGACTCAAGCCACAAAAACAAACCGACAAAAACTGATTGTAGAATAGCCATAAAGCAGCTCATGTAAGCAACAGGAGATACACGAACTATTGAAAAAAAAATAAAAAAAAAAACAAACTTTGTAAATCACACAAAAACTTGCCTTTCATATGCAAAAAGAAAAAAGCAACAAATATTATAAAAAATTCATTTAGTCTTTTGATGGCTGTGTGACAAAAAACGCGAGACGGGCTTCAACTGGGTTTTGTTTTTTTTTTTTTTTTTCTTTGGGGTCTGGCTAAACCAGATCTGTGAAGGTCAGCGCGTTTAGCACCTCTGTCTCTGGAGTGGGTAAAGTTTTAGTTGACTTCCTCAGGCAGCATATGCCGCCCCTCTCTCTTTCTCCATCTGCCATTTTGTTGCAACTGCTTCAACTTTAATTGCGTGCCAAGTGCTCATTTGGCCAATAAATCAGACGGGCAGCTTTGCATGCAAATATTACATTGGGTCAGAGCATCAGCTGCAGAGTCCCAGAGTTTTGGGCTGGGGTCTCTCTCCCTCTCTCTCTCTCTCTCTCTCTCTCTCTCTCGCAATTAGCGCAGCTCATGAGCGGCGTTGAATTTATATTATAAGACACGTTTACAGTTATGCCAACTGATTTGTGGCTGTCGCTGCCTTTCCTTTCCAACAGCATTTAGTCAAAGTCACACCAAAAAGCATAAAGTCGCAGTCTCTGTGCCTCAGCCCCAGCCGCAGTCCCAGCCTCAGTCGTCGTCATCGTCATCGTCATCATTCTCATCTCGTGGTGTTGCGGAGTAGGTTAATAGTGCCAAAACGTTGCGACGAGTCATTGCAGCAGCAGCAGCAGCAGCAGCAGCAGCAGCAACAACCACAACAACATTTATTGCATTGACTCTTAGAACAAACGTTGCGCCATTTCTTTTGTGGCACAGCAGTTGCACCCTTTCATTCGCTTAGACACTTTTCCCAAGTACCTCGTCCACCGCCTGCTCTTCGAATCCCCCGCTGCCCTAACGCCAAATATCATTATTATGCGCCCAGGCCCGAATCGTAGCATTGCCAAACGCGAGAGTGCAGCATATTTATGCAGCATTATTATTTATTTTATTGACAGCTTTTCTTTTTGTAGAGTATACATAGCTGATTGAGAGTCCTTTGCATGTGTCAGCCAGCTCAAGCATTTTATCAATAAAACTTCAGCTCCAACCAGAGATGATCTTTAAGCAGCCAAATCGTAAGTCTGGCTCTGCTCTAAGCTATATATGCCAAAGAATCTGAAATACAGATTCCGGCTAAAGGCTCAGCTAAGATGTTCGTTGAGCTAAAGCTGCTGATTGTCTGTTTTGCAAAGCAGGATTTAAGTATATTCAGACAAAAAGGGTCTCAAAATTGAAGAAAGGTTGTGTTGAAAATAAATATTAATTAAACTATGCAACAAATGGGATCCAATTGCTTGTTCATAGTTATAAATAGCTCACCTATTGCAACATCAGCCTTTGGATTAGAGAATCTTATGCTAATATTTAGCTGGCCAAGCAACATACAAAAAGACGAATGTTCGTAGACATTTTCAAGAATCTTCAGTCTATAATAATGACTCTAGGATTGCAAAGCTTAAACTTGTCTACCTAATGTTTGGCATTGTTTTCGGTGTGATATGACATGCCATATTCTTGCTATAGAGTATTCGAGCAACATGGCAGCCACTTTGCTAATTCTATCCTTGCCCTGTTGTCTTACTTAATGCCTTGTGATCGACACAAGCTCAAACTGAATGCCCCAATCGAAGGCAACATAAAATTGCAGGCAGCAGCAGCAGCAGTCAGTCCAAATCGGCAACGACTGCTGCTGCTGATGCTGCTGCAGTCCAAGTGCCAATAATTTCTGGCTGTCCAGAACGAACCTTTTACTTTGCGCTAATAAATTGCCACTAAACGACTTGGACGGGTGAGCACTACGGCTGCGACTCTTTGGTTTTGGTTTTGGTTGTGGCATGGGGATTCGGGATTTGGAGTCTGTGCGCTACAATTGTTGCGCCATAATTTCCCATCAAATTTTTCACACTCGGCTGCGGCAGCGGCAGCGGCTGCATTTGCGATAATCAAATATTTGACCTCTGCAGCAAATAAATTTCAATGCAATCGCAACAGCTAAGAACCGAAAAAAATGCCCGGCAAACGTGAAAGCGCATTGCCAGCGCATTGCCAGCGCCGCAGTCTCTGTCGCTGTCGCCGTCGCCGTCGCTGTCGACGTTGCGTGTTAAACACAATTCAAAGTCTATAATTATTGTAGAATTGCCAGCAGAGCCAACACAGGACACAGCACAGAGCACGGAGAGCGCGGGCACGTTTCCCGAAACCCAGCCAAGAGGCTGGCAGCTGCAAGCGGCGCGCTGCACATGGAACATGAAAATTGTAGCGTGTTGCTGCAGCAGCAGCAGCAGCAGCAGCAGAGGCGGCAGCGGCAGCGACAGCACAAGAAAAATTCCAAACACACATTCTAATTCCACATTCGCCGCGACTTGACACACTGCTGGCAGAGGGAGCTGAGGGAGCACTGGATCGCAATCTCAACTCAGCTGGTTGTGATTCAGTTGGGGCGCCTGTGAGAATCGCTAGCTTAACTGTTCACAGATCTACGAGATGCTGTCTGTATACGGGTGTGTGTTTGTGTGTGTATGCAATTAATGCCCAGAACTGTGAGCTGCCATTTGTGTTTGCCTTTTTCGGGGAAGCGGAAGCATTGCACACGCCCACTTGTCGCTCGCTAACTGGCATTGCAGCAGTTGGCAGCGTTTGATGTTGTCTCTCACTCCATGGGCCACGGGACGTGCCATACCCCAGCAGGATTTGGCGGCACGCCCACACACAGACACACACACACACACGTGCATAGCAGAGCATTTGAGCTTTTGCCGCGGCGGGCAGTTGAAAGTTCTTTCAAACTAATTGTAAACTGTTGTTAGCCAGTTGCTTAACTGTTTGCTTGTTAGCCGCTTGTTTATTAACAATTTAACGCTCCGCACGAGATTCGTAACAGACGCGTTGCTCTCTCTTAACTCAACTCTCCAACTGCAGCAGGGGCGGGGGAGCGGAAGCGGGGCTGAAGTGGCAGTTAGGGGCGTTACTTATCAACTGGCCAGTCCACTTGCAAAATTTATGCACTGTAAACTGTTTTGGCAGCGCATAAACTGCGGCGTTTTATGCGCTGACCGTTTGACCTTTTGCATGTGTTAAGTTCTTCACGCCTTTTGTGTGCCTGGTGCTCGTTGTGTGTGTGTGTGTATGTGTGTGTGTGTGTGTTCATAACTGTCACAGGACGGCAAATGGGGCGTGCTGGGTGGCTAGGCAACTGGTGGGCGTTTAAAACGTTCAAACAGTTAAGGCTTCGGGGCACATTTCGAGCAATGCAAAAACAAAAGACTTAGGCAACGAACTTGATACCAGTTTTTTGTTAGCTGGGAAAAAAATATGCAAAAGAGCACACAATAAATAAAGATAAACTTTTACAGATGACATAAACTAGTTTCAAGAACCTGATTTAAATAAATAAATAAATATATATACATATACATATATGCATATATTTTAGAGAGCAGAAAGCCATTAAACCCTAAAAACGTAAAGAAAAAATCTCTTCATACATATTATTTGCATACAGAACGAATCTGGAGAGTCAAAGACTTAACAATCTTGGAAAATGTTTATTTTAGACCAAGTTGTGAGACAGGGTAGTCTTTGGTAGGGAGAGCATTTACTAGGGCTTTGGGACATTAGCATGTTGCATATCTAAGCTTTTGTCAAAAAGTTTAAGAACTTTTCTTTATTTTGTTTTTGTTTAAAAAAATATTGTACAAGTGCTATTGATATATATTCTTGTCTTTTCAAAAGAAATATATTTGAATTGAATTAAGTTTAAATAAATATAAATTTTGTTCAAAGTTGCTTATTTAATAGTTAAGTAATTTATTTTATATATTTTAGTTAATGAAATTGTGCTTAGAAATGGTTATTTATGATTTAAATTTTATATGTTATATAATTTATTTAAATACAACGTAAAAAGATATGTTTAATTATCAGCTGAGTTGAGTTTTTACTTATACATATTTATATATTTTTTATATTTTTTTTTTCTACTTATATTTTGGTTTAAATTTTACTTAAATAAATATCAATATGCTTGGGAAATGTTAATTAATAGTTAGGGTTATTTTTATTATATATTATATATTTGATTTCAATTAAACTTAAGTAAATATAATTATGTTTATTTATCACCTGGCGATATTTATTTGTATTTCATATATTTGATAAACCAAACTTAAATAAATATCATTGTGTTTATTTATAAGCTTAGGCTATTTATTTATATTTTTTGCCATTGTCATAGCCCTGCAACTAACTATTGTTATGTTTTTCTATTGTACTTGCAGGTAAGTTGTTCACATCGAACAATCGTTATACGATCCCCGGCTGTGCATAGTACACCCTGAAGTTATGTAAGTGGGCAACAGCTAATGCAAATAATTGGCCAGTTAGTGGAATGGGCCAGACCAACGCCCTGGTCGAGCCAGCGTAAAGTAAACAAAACTAAAGCGAAATTGTAACAAAAGCCAAAACCAATTTTAATTTCAAATGTTAACGATTTTCGTGTAACTCTCGAGTGTCTATGTATGTGTGTGTGTGTGTGTATTATTGTGGGACTTGCATAAGTTGCAATTTGAGCTAAATAGAAGCCAGAGTCAGCGAAATAATAACGGGCCGAGCAGAGCTAATGATGCGACATGTAAGCCACATGTGGGGCAGGTGGGTTGCTGGGGCGGGGGGCGCGTGCAACGGGCGGTGGCTGATTTGAAAAGAGTAAAAATGCGTCACGCTTACCGTTAGAGCACGCACGCAGCATGCCAGCAGCTCCCCATGGGAGCGCGCTGTGCCGCATCCCAAAAGTTCAAAACCAAATGCGAAGCCCATTGCTGGCTGCCCCAACTGCCCCAACTGCTCCGCCTGCCCAGCATGTGGCGTGCTCCCTTTTTGGCAAATTTGGTGCAGCAGCCTCGCGTCGTCGTCGTCGTCGACGTTGTCGTAGTTGGCATCGTCGTCGTCGACGCAGCGCCTTTCACAAAATCTAATCAGCAAACGGGCGGCCGGTCGGCCGGTCGGCCATTCCGATTCGGATTCGGATTGGATAGCAGCAATTTACTCAAGCGAAAAATTAGCAACTAACTTGGCGCACAGTTTGAAGCTGATTTACAGCCCCAGGCAGGAGCAGCAGCGGGCTAGCGGTTGCGGGGGAGAGCTCTGCCTCAAAATAGTTAACTTTTACCCCATACACACGATACGTGCAAAATCTGAACATGGAAATCTTGTTAGCCTCGCCACACAGACTGCCTGGCATCCTGTGGGGAGGGGGCATTCTAATTGAAATTCCCGGCGATGCCGCCAAAGATGACGTGCCAGGAGTGTGCGAGTGTGTGTGTCCGGGGGCCAATTCAGGCGCTGCTCGCATGCGGCAATGATGCAAATTTGATGCCATCTGTGCACAATTAGTTGTCAATATTGCGCATACGACATGTATGCAAAAAGCGAAAAGCAAGACCACAGACACACAGAGAGCAAACAAACACACAAAACAAACAAAAAACTCAATGACTGACTCATTTGGCAGCGTTTTGCAACACGCAACAAAAATCAACACACGCAACTGACCAGCCGCACAGTGGGGCAAAACTGAGAATTAAATAACATAAAATTTCAACTTAATCGTAGAACAAAACCATATTATTCTTAATAGAATATAATAACAATGACTCAGTTATTTAAGTTCAGTTTGCATACCTTGTGCCACTGTGCAGTAGCAGCCAGTCGGCGTCCAGTCGAACGTGGCTAGGCATCAGCTTGACTGGCGTCGACACCTCTGAGCGCGGCTCTGGCTTGCCATATTGATGCCTATATGAACGCACAGAGGCCATCAAGAGCAGCGGCCATTTACATAAAGACGCCAAACCCACTAAAAAAAAATAAGAAAAAAAACCCCGCCCCGTTTTTAGGCGCAACCACTTTGAGCATTTATCGTGCGCTCAATTTGGTGCGTTGGGCAACGCTCGAGAGTCGTCGATAAAGACCCCAACGCAAAGTCCGCTGCAATTTCCATGTGTGACACATATATATTTCGTGTGTGGAACGGCAACAAGTAACAGGTGAAACACTGCCCCGAGTGAGTCAGAATCGAATATGTATGTACATAGATCGTGTGTGTGTGTGTGTGTGTGGGGCAATCGGTGACGGGGCGTTCCGTTAAACCGCGACTTTTGCAGCCTCCAAATTGTGCTGTGCACCCAGAATTTATGTTATGCATATGCCATGGCACGCTCTGGGCCACTCTCGAATGGTGAATGCAGCCGGCGGCATACACCTTGCGGGCACTTAAACCGCACTGGCACCTAGCTAAATCAATGTAAAGTGTGTCAGCCATAAGGCTAAAAGACGTTAACTACTCCCAGCCTAGGTCACATATATTAATATGGCCAACTGCACGTCTGATGTGTTTGCCTTTGGGGCGTAAAGGAGAGAAAAAACGGTTGCTTGGACTGGTAATTAGTCGAGAAGTCTTGCACAGATTCTTATGATATTGTCAGTTTGTGTAATCGGAAGATGGGAAATTATGTTTTATTAAATCTAATATTTTTCTGTTCTTTATGCTTATGTTTTTTTCCAATGGTTTTTTAGACTGTAAATTGAGAAACAAGTTTAAACTGGAGCAGTAATTATAATAAAATTCTACATAAAAGATCTTAGAGCTTTACTCTTTAAATTAATACAAAACAGACTTAAAATATATATTTATTATTTATTTATTTATTAGGCTAAGCCTTAGGCTTTTATATTTATTTAGTTTATTTATACGCTAGAAGCAATTTCGGCGTCGTCCGAATCGAATAATTAATGCTTAAAACTCAAGTAGTGCCAATAATTGTTTATGTAAGTCGCATTAGGTTCAGGCAGATAAAAAGCCACTTAATTTAACTCTACAAGTCTTTCCCAAGTAAATGAATCATATATATTGAAAATTGCTGCTACATTTGAGCCTGCGACCTGCCGCTTGTTAGTCCGATGATCAGGAACCTAAGACTAAGAGCTTACTTTCAGCCTAAAAGAAAGCCTTTGTAAAAATTTCTGCCTCCTTGCATTTTCCGGGTAGATCATAAGTCAGTCAGTCAGGATAAGCTCCCTTATTTAAATATAGATATATATTTAATTTTCAATTGATAAAAAAAACTCTATTCTTGACTTTCTTTTCTAACAAGGCACTTAGAGTGTGGTCTCTTTTTTCGTTTTTGACTACGTTTCAGTGATATATATTACAAAAATGTATCATAATTAAAGAATCATTTTATCGGCAGCTTCACAGCAGATGCTGTAATAATAATTATCATAGAGCCGCGTTGAACAAAAAGTTCTTTCAGCTCTATAAATCAAATGTGGGCTTCTACCGCTTCTGCTCAAATTCCTCGGCAGCTTTGGAGTTTGGAGTTTAATAGCATAAGAACTTACCGTGGGTGGTCCATAAGCATTAAGTACCTCGAGCACAATGCACCTAGATAGAACACACACACACACACACACACACACACACACACACGCACATAAACATAACTGCTCATAAGCGCTCATAACTCAATAGCTGAGGCTCATTAGCAGCACACGCAGCCCAAAATACCGCAGCTATTAGTCCCAAGCGGCTTGTGGAGGTTGAGTGGGAGGAGGGGGGTTCCTTATATGTTGGGGGTGCTGCAGGTCTCAGCCCAAGTGGCAACTTTAGCCTGAAACCCATGCCTGCACACAATGTATGCTACAGTAGCCTCAATTTGTAAGAGTTGTGTTCCAGCAAGTAGAAGCATTCTAGCTAATAGCCAGGAGAGTGGGCGACAGAGACACAGTGAGAGAGAGAGAGAGAGGGGCTGTGAGGAGCGGCCCAGCAAAGGCGCAGATTGCCATAAAAAGTGGAGCTCAATTTCCTAGCTGCCCACGAAGTCAACGTCGTCATCGTCGTCGTCGTCGTCGTCTTCAGCGTCGCCGCTGGTCACGTCAAGACGTACGCGTAATGAGCGTTAAATTTGTGGCCCGCTTTTGTTGGCATTTCTTTTGGCCATTTTTGTTGTTGTGTTTTCTTTGGTTTTTGGGCAAGTTCTAATCACCGCAGAACACGCTTCGTTATTAGTTAAATTAGTCACAAAACGGTTTCCAAAAACATTTTCAGGCAAACTTTAATTATTGCAAATTTTTCAGCTCTTGCTGCCTCTAATGAAAACTCATTAAACGCTTTGGCAACAACAACAAGCGCAACAACAACAACAACAAAGTTGTTGTTTTTTATAGCCTTTTATAGTCGTTGTTCTTTGATGGGCTGATCGCCAAATGTGGGTCAGCATAAATTATGAAAGATATAAATTATGTTTGGGCACAACAGCCAAAGTACAAGGTACTCCGGCCTCCATGCCGCATCCAGTTCTCAGTTTCTCAGTCTCAGCCTTTCACTGCTATCAATAAATATTTTCGTTTCGCTCGGTGCGATGTGCCTGCGATAAAGACAAACGGCCTGCCAATATGAATTAGCTAAGCGAATTGGCCATTTGGCCAGTTTGGTAAACAACTTCAGCAACAACTGCTCGCTGCTCGTTGCCTATTCTCTGCTCTCTCTCTCTCTCTCTTCCTCTCTCCGCTCTCTTTCTCTTTCTCTCTCTCGTTCTGCTGCCAGCTGCCAATTGGCAGCGTGCTGCTCCAATATCATCATTATCATTAGCACAGGCTTGCGCCCAGAAAGCAGCCCGCAAAACTGTAGCAGTTGATAAATGTTAATGTTGATAGCCAGCGAAAACCATAAAAAATAAGAAACACTCTAGCATGGACTGAGCATCGAATTTAATTGAAGTTTAGATGCTCTTCTAAATAGTTTGCGTTTGGCTTACTTGGCTGAAAGCCAATAAAATAAAAAAAGAATAATATATTAAGCTATATCCCAGAATAATAATAGTGATGATACAAATAATAATAATAATAATAATAATAACAAATAAATAAATATTATATATAATATTCATTACATAAATAAAATGAAGACAAATTTTATATAATTATAATTTATATAATTAAAATGCTGATAAGCGCAATAATTCTTATTGATACACAAACTTTCAATACAGTTATAATTGACTATAAAATTTTACTACCATAAAGTAAAAGGCCATAAACATAAATCAACTTTATTTAAACGTAGCAAATGTATTTTGTTAGACGGAAGTTCGATCCCTAAACTTCGTTCTTAGCCAATGAAATATCGCTCAACAGTTTTGCAGAGGCTCAATTAGACTTTCTACACCTCAGAAAATAACCCGTTGAGTAACATACTTAGCTAGCCATAAATGCATAAATGCATTAGCATAAAGCAATTTGATTGCTTAATGCACATTGGAGTACAGTTACATTTTGGCCTAATGCATTTGTCAAATGTCGTGATACCCTTACGGGTAAGTGTATAAAATGTGCTTTAGCTTCCTGCTAGCCGAAGGTTAACAAAGTTCAGCCACAAATTCCATTCATTCGGCTGCAACTGAAGCTGCACTCATTGACGACGACAACGTTGTTGCTTCTTGTTCTTGTTGTTGCTCTTGTTGTTGTTGGCTTTCAACACGCTCTGCCAATAAATTTGCAGCACTTGTTACTCTTTTAACGGTCTTGGGGCCGCTCACCAAGCATTCCTTGGCATTGGCATTACCGCCAGAGATCTATTTTTGCTAAACAACAAATATTTTCTTGTACATTTTACTCGCTTTTGTTGTTGATATTGTTTCTGTTGTTGTTTTTTTTTTTTTTTGCCATGCAGGAAACCGAAATTGCGCTGCATTAAATGCTGGGCAGCCGAAAAACTTGTTGAAATTTTGCCTGGCCAACTGCGCGATGCGGCTCATTCGATTAGAGCTGATTTAGCCAAAAGGTTAAGCAGCCGCCCAAAAGTTGTTCCATGGAATTTCCGTTCGTGATGTTTTCCGCTTTGATTTTTTGCTTGAGATTTTTTCCATTTTTTTGTTCTGTTGTGGAACGTTTATTTGATTGCATCGCTTTGTCATGGCTTAATATATGGGCTACTGTGGCTGAGCTTGAGCATTTGCTTGTCGTTGTTGTTGTTGTTGTTGTTTTGTTTTGTAAGTATTTTACTTAATTTGTCAAATCACCTTCGGCAGCACGGAGTGGACGTCGAGCTTGTGTCCATGCCCAATGATTTGCATAAACACTATGGCTAAAAGTATGTGCCCACAGGCAATGTGTGCTATTAGCCTAGAAAGCATGCAAACCAACTTGTATACATATATACACATATAGCATGCTGCAGAGCTTCAGCTAAGCGCCAGTATCGGATAATAATGTTAATGATAATGATGTTCATCTTTTTGGCAGCTTTTTGTTTGTATAATTGCCCAGGTTCAGGTGCCTCACCGTCTGGTTGTTTTTTTATTTTTTGTTATTCTTCAACATTTTGTGCTAATCACTTTAACATTTTGCAGCCGCTTTTTGACCCGCTTTTTCATTCAGAATCGTTGTTGTTGTTGTAATTATATATTGCCAAGTAAGCATTTACAGTTTGAGAGGCGTTGCGTGTCTCTAATGATGCCCGATCTATGCGAATACGAACGCTGACCGCCCGCCAAGAGATGTCTTCGATTGGGCAACAGTCACGTCACGTCACGCATAGATCATATGCAAATGCTGAAATCTTTATAAAAAGAATGATAGATTGTTATTATTATTGTTAGCATTGGGCTCAGCGTCTTTTGGGTTGGCCAAAAATTTGCATATGAGGAAAGTGTGCAAATATTTTTGCAGAAGGTTTTCTAACATATGCTCAATGATTTTTCAAATGGTTAAAAAGATGAATGAGGAAACGGTTCTTATGCTAATACTAGCGCATTAAGATATCAACCCTTTAATTTGTCTTTGATTGATATAAAAGCTATGTTGAAGAAGCAATATAATTGTATTTAAATAATACAAAGTAGTATTATTTGATTTATTAGTAGATTGTTAGATAAAGGGATTGTATTAGGAAAGTATAAATGCATTTTTTAAACAAGTTTAATACCACGTTAATTAGGCATTAAAGACTTATATTTTTTATATGCGATCAAATTTGAGTGAAGCACAAGATCAAATTTTATTAAATTTTTTTATAGTTTTTTTGCTGACCATAAAAAAAAATAAAAATACAAAAAATCTTATTCAAGAGAAATGTTGTTTAAGGCACATAAAAATACTTGAAATAGCAAGAAATCATTTATTTATATAATTACATATTTCTACAATAATTGAGAAAAAATAAGTTAACTTAGAAAAAAATGTTTTGAAAGAAAATTAAAATATCTGGAATATTTCAATATGAAGTAATTTTGTATCAAAAAATATGTGAATTGGTTAAGAGTACTTTTAAGTATAAGTACTCAATTAAGCTGGCTCTAAGTCAATGTCAATGTGAGCAGGATATTTTTATAGCTATGTCAGGAATCTGATAGACTCTAGGATTACAAACGCCTTGCTCGCTATTCAAAGCCTTAACCTGTTGAGAATTACAAGCATCGGTATATATTTTTGCTTGACAAACTCTTTTCCCAATTCGCATTTAAATAGACGCAGCTCGCATTTCATTGAATATCTTAAATTTCACAAGTAGTTGGACTCATTATTCAATTGTTTGTTAAGCTTTACATAATTTTGTAGACGCCTTTGTATTTAACTTTTGAGTAGCTTATCTAATTTACTCACTATAACTTCTTACATATATTTGTACAGTTCGGCCGCCTTTATTTATAGTTGTGCATTATTTCAGCTAAGAGAGGCTTGGATGCGGGGTGTGTGGCTAGCAAACATTTAGTTTGGCCAGATCACGACACTATCAATTAGAGGCGGCGGAACGAGAGACAATTGTTTAGGACTCTCAAGACTGTGGCGGGGCTTGTTGGCGGGGCGTGTCAGCCGTTTATCATTTCTGCAGGTTTCGTAATGGAAAACAAAACTAAAAGCAAACAATAAAAAAACATTTCGTGAGCTGTGCTTTTCTTTACTTTTCGGCGGCATTATATTACAACAATTGCTCTGCATTTGTTTGGGAACTTTCGGAACAGCGCCTAATTATGCAAGTGGCCAACACCCATAGAAGAAAATAGTAGCAAAAAATAAATACATTTGCGTCGACCATTTGCATAAAATTAGTTTCAAGTGTGCAGTTTATAAGAAGACCAAGGTCTTTGCCTTTTAAAGATTTTGATTATATTTAAATTTTTTTTTAACTGCATTTGTATTTTGTCCAATTAAGGCCAAAGTCCACAAAACCCTTTCGATGCGTTTCGCTAATGAATGCAGCAGCAGCTCAGCTTAAAGCTTTTGCTATTGTATATATATAGATAGATATGTATTTATTTTTATAGGGTTTCAGTTTCGCCAGCGCCGCTTGAAGGCCCTTAAAAGGAAATGTTGTTTGTCACACTGACTTATTTTTCCACTGCCACTTGACCAACTGAGACGGCGACAACGACAGACAGACACTCTGCACTTGTGGTCAGCGTTCGGTCTGCGTTGTCATCTTTTGCCTCTTTTGATGCTGCCCTCAAAACGAGCTCTTCGATGTGAGCATGCATGTGTGTGTGTGCGGTTGGCTGGCTCGTTGAGACTGTGCCTAGCTTATAGATTAAACTGTTAGTAGGTGCAACCAGGCAGACAGACAGACCAACAGACAGACAGACAGACAGCCAGCCAGCAAGAGGGACGGTTAGACGACACTTGACGCTGACTCGTCGTGGCCGTTGCTTGGCTTCCTGCTCAGAAAGTCTAAACATGTCGCTGACTCTGCCAGCGGCTGCCTTTCCCAAAGAGTTTTGCGGTTTCTGTTTTGCGTAAAGACGGAAAGTGTTTCTTTTTTTTTATTTTGTTGATTTGAAATGTATTCTTTTTGCAAACAGAACAGCATGATTAAAAAATGGGTAAAAGATACTTTAGGCGTCTTTAGTCTAGATAAGTAATTAACCAACTTGAGTTTTTCATAGTGTGTTCTATATAGTTTTAGAGACAATATATAAAGACAAAAGTTAGCTTCATTAATCGGATCTTAATTAAGGATATATAAAGGGAACACAAACTTAAGTTAACTTTTCTCCCAACAAAATTGTTGACACCTGACACGCAACTTTTTATAGGGTATCCTTATAGTAGAGCAGCTCAGTTATAGAGCACTTGTTGCTGCTGCAGCATGTCAAATGCAACAACAACATCGACGACATCGAAACATGTCAGGGCGACACTTTGACCATGTTGCAACTGCCGCATAGCTGCAGGCAGCATCGAAATGCGGCAGCAACAGCAACAACAACAACGACAACAACTCAATGTCAAAAGTGCATTGAAGACTAAAGTCAGGGTTAGCAGGTAGTCAAGCTCAGGCCGAAAGACAGACAGACAGACAGACAGTGTCGGCCAGTAAAGTCAGTAAGTCAGACAGTTTGCACAGTTTTTCAGCTGCCTGTTTGTTGTTGCACATTTTGCTGTGTGTTTTTGTTTGTGTTTGCTGTGATATTGTGTGCAAAAGTTCAAGTTGGCTGGCCCAAAGCAGACAACAAACAATGTGGGCGTGACAGCAGCAGCTGAGTCAATAGTTCGGCTGCATTTTAACGGATGTTTCTTGCCCACTAAACTTGGCCAGAAATGCGCCTAACATGAAAATGCAATTAATGAAATGCGCTGGCAAAAAAAAGTACAATTAATTGTAAAATTATAAGAAATCCTTTTATAAATTACCTGGAAGTAAAAACAAACTTTTCATTTATAAAAAATACCCGCATTGCCCGGTTGAATCGTATTGATCGATTTTCATTCTGTTTTTTCAGTTCTTGATTTAACTTCCAAATAATAACAAACTTATAAAATTATTAAAAAAATTTCTGCTAAATTTGATCCAGCGACTTTCCGCTTGCTAGTTCAAACTCATGATGTTATGTTCGCTCGTTTTGCTGTTCAAGTAATTCATGCAAACTTTTATCAACATTTTCCTCCACTTGGAGTTCGAATTTTCCAAAAACTCATCTTGGTTCTAGTTGCGCTCCAAAAGAAAGTTTCAGTCCAAATATATTACTAAATGGTAATAATATTGATATTAGCTCATAATTTACACACATTTTTTCAACATTTAGTTTTTATGCTTTTCTGCTGCTAAAGATTTCCTGAGGTGCGCATCTTTAGCTAAAATATGACATCAACTGTGAGCATCACTTTCTGAGTCATTTGTTCTCATGATTTAATTTATAATATATACGCATTAATCGATTAATACTGCTCAACAGCTGAGATCATGCCAACACATATTAGCATTTATTTAAAAGCAATATAAACTGAAACTCAAGCTTGTAAAAGAAGAAAACAACAAACTTAAAATATGTCTATAATAGCAATAAAAATAATTTTGAATAATGCGCATAGACATTGTAGTTATGAGGTTCTTTCGCCCATAGATGGCGCTTTGGTGTTATTTAGAACATTTAGTTAAATGCGATTGCTTGTAATAAAAAACCGGCAAAGAACTCTAGCGCTTCTCCATAAACCGTTTCTCTCTATATATATCTCATTTCTCTATACATCTATATCTTATATCTGTATATATCCTATCTGCATCATAAAGCAGAAAAATACTGTCACATCTCAGAGAAAACGAAAACAAGTCAAGTTGTTGGAAATTATGGCGCATTTAAGATGTCATATTTATATGCCACTTGCTGTGACTGAGTTTGAAGTGAGGTCTCCAAGCGCTCGGCTCCCCCGACTCGTAAACTATGAAAATAGTCTTGATTGCGTAGTGTAGCGACTGTCAATTGTTAATTGTGTTTTATGGACTTTTCGGATTTTTCATCAGCATTTTCATTAGACGGGCAAATGGAGATGATAAAGCATACAATAAATAGACATCGCTTCCTTATGCCACATTTGCCGGGTGCTTCCGCCTGGCCATAAAACTAATCGACAGCTCCAATCGAAACGATCCATCGATATGCTTGACCGTCTCTGTCTCAACGTCTTGAATTGTATTGACTTTCAATTTCACTGCACACACACAGGTGTGCGCTGCAATTGTCAGCGTTTATTTTTCTTGATTTATAATTATGGAAAATGTTTAACAACTTTTACTTCTTCCGCTTGCCTGAAAGCCTCTGCCAGCTCTCCAGATATGCCATATACTTAGTTAAGAGTAGAATAAACATTTGATAGCCTCTGCAAGTGCACGTAGTTGTTGCTGTTGTTGTTGTTGCTGTTGTTGTTGTTGTTGCACTCTTTGGAAATTCGAAAGTGCTAAACGTTGTCCGCTGTGGCATCCACACGTGACAACTGCGGAAGTTGTTGGGATTTGGGGCTGCGCGATAGCAGCATAAAAGTAAACTGTTGGGACTGTCCGACGTTGAGCTCGTGCTGGTCAGACTTTTATAACATGGGCAAGCGTTTATATATAATTAATTCTTATAGCTGTTATTTAAAACAAAAAGAAATAGTGTTTTTAAGCATTATATATAGGAATTATATTATAGGGTTATCAACTTGTTAATATTTTTGAAAAGTTCAAGAGAGTTGGTTGAAAATTTATGTTTAAATATAATTTTTACAATATACGTGCTTAATTGTTAAGCAATTTGCCTCAGGGAAATAGTTATAACATTTTCTGTATTGCGCTTAAATCAAGAGGAAGTGTAGATAATTTATTTGTAACTTAGAACACAACAAATATCTTCGAACTCATTAGAAATATAAACTTAATTGAGAACAATTCTAAGAAGAAAGGTGCATTTGCACATTTATATTTATACATATTTATGTGGGATTTGTGAATGTTTCAACTTTTTTGTTGTACAGATTTTAAAAACTGAACTAATATAATTATTTTTTGCACAAAGCTGACTGTTCCTGCAGCCGCTCGTTTCCAAACGTAGATCGATTCTTCAGCTCCTTAAACGTAATTTCAAATATAACATATTCTCAGAAATTCGAGTCTGTTCATGTAGTATATTAAAGCAATACTTGTCAATGATGAAATATACATATATCACACATCAATATTTGCCGGCTAAAATTAGAACAATTTTTGTTGACAATTCGCTGGCACCTTTGAATTTCTTACGTAAACTGCTGCTCTATAAATAGCAACAGCTATTTGCTAGCAAATAAAAACACCTGCAGTATTTATTTGTTGCTATTTTTAGAAAATAACTAAAAGTTTTTCCAATTGTTACAAAACAGCTTTCAGCGTAGATCAAAATTTGTGGCCAATTTGCTTTTTTTATTCGTTTTTGTAGCAGGTTTCTAAGGCGTACAGCCTAGGGATCTGTTGTTCATCTGGCTGGGCTTATCTATGCATCTTTTGGCACAGTAGCTGCAAATGCAGTCAAATTGCAGCCTTTTAACGGCAACTGACGGCCAACATTGGCGCTGGTTAGCCAGCGCTTTGGGTCAGTAATTAATTCACATCATGACTTCCAAAATGCTTTGGGGCTCTGGCACTTTCGGCTTGTCTTGGACAATTGGCCAATTCATGCGCTTTAATTACTTCATAAAAGCCAAGACATGGCGGGCCATGGCCCTTAGCCAACAAAGTTGGCCTAACTGTTCTCCGATTTTTGCGCGCCTTTTTATTTTGTATTGTGCCTGTTGTTGTTGTTGCTGCTGCCTTTTGTTGTTGTTTAATGATAGACCTTAAAGTTTTTCTTGTTGTTATTACTTATTGTTCTCTCCGTTGTCTCTCTCTCTCTCTTCCTCTCCCTCTCTCTCGCTTAGTGTGTACGTTTTTCTTGATGCTCATCAATTGTATGAACATTTTCAAGGTTCGATCAACTTTCCGAGTTGCTGTCTTTGGACTTTCATTGATGGTAACTGGAGTGTAAAGCTTATGCTATATTATGCTATATGCTGTGGCACGCTTCAATGGCTTTTCTGGGCGTCCATTTCACACCATTAAACGCCTGCATCTGCTTAAACTAGTTGCCAGTGCTCATTAGCGGGCAGTGTTAATCACTTGCTTATCAAAACAACGCCCCGCTTTTATATCTATTGTAATGCTTCAAATGGGAAGCGCAGCTTTCTCTGTCCAATGGAATGTTTTTGTTGATTGTTACACATTTTTGTCCGTTTTTATTACAATTTTTTTTTATGATTTAATTAAGTTGCACAGTTTGAAGGGCACTGAAAACAAAAGACTTAGGCAACGAACTTCGGTATATTTGCTTGTGTGTGCATCTGTGCAGTTCATGACCTTTTGACTTCACCGTTTGACAGTTACTGTGCCGCTACTCAAAACAAAAGACTTAGGCAGCAAACTTGCAGTTGCATATGCTGAAATCAGTTACTGAGCAGCAAAAAATGTGCTACAGTTTGACAGTAATTGGAGCCATGAAAAGTAAAAAGCATAGAAATTGCAACAAAAAAAATACCAAGAGTGAGGGAGAAAAGCGCGCTGAGAGCTCAATAGAAATTGCGCAGAAAGCTGAAATATAAAGCATACAACGCCGTCTGTCTAGCAAAAACAATTTGTAAATTGCTTCCGACAGCAAATTCAATAATAACAACGCGCCAACAACAACAACAACAACAAGAAGAAAAAGAAGAAGCAGAACAACAACAACAAGCAAGCCGGCAACTAATAGTTACTTTCAATCATTCATCATCGATTTCAATAAACAATTTCAATGGGCAGCTGGGCAGACAACACGAAAGGCAGACGACGCACAATGGCTCTGGCACTTGCTACATGTTGAGAGAATGTGGCCGCATGCGTCCCCCCCACCCCACCACCCCTCCCCTGGGCCGCTCTGACTGCCTATCAATAGACTGGCCCGGCCCGCGCTTTGGCGCATTTTGAACGTGTGAAAGATTTGTTTTTCATTTGCCAAGCTGTTGTTGTGTAGCTTATGTGTATGTGTGTGTGTGTGTGTGTGTGTGTGTGTGTGGGGCAGTTGAACTTTCGGTCAACCTGTGCATGACTAGCCGCAGACAGCCAGGCAGCGATTCTGTTATTTGGCTTTAGGCTCATATTCAATAATAATTAGAAATTGTGTTTAGCTTGTTGCAAATTGCTTTTGCTGTTGCTTGTTGTTGCTGTTGTTGTTGTTGTTGTTGTTGCCGGAACCTTGACATTTTGTGGCAATAAGAACTTTGCGGCGAACGCCCATGCAAAATGACAACAAATTATTATGATATTAATTTGGCAAAATCGCAAACCCGTTTACAAAAGCACGTCACATTTATTTATTGTAGCTCACATTTCGGCCTGGCTAAAAGCACCGCTGGATGGCAAATGTCAAGAGTTAAGCATGGCTAATGATAATGAGTATATATTTTATATATGGCTCTAATAAGGCGGCGACAACAATAAGCAATCGAAAGCAATAACAACAACAGCCATAACAAGTTTCCTGTTGCAAGATGCCAATAAAAAAAAATCAGCTGGTCAACAGTTTAAAATCGACTTGGCACAGTGCTTGTCAAACCTGCAATTGTAGGTGCTTTATAGATATCAGCCTGCATGTTGCATAGCATATATTAACTTTAATGCCGCGCTGCATGCCAAACTTCGCAATGCTTGTCAAACTGCGCGCAATTGCTGCCAAACTGTTGCAGGCTGAGCAGCACTGTTATTACAAGGCATTTTAAGGAGCACCTGGCTACTGCTGCTGCTGCTTGTATCTGCTACTATCTTTGACACTGGCTGCCAACATTTTTGTCATATGCAAAACAAAAGACTCAAGCAACGAACTTGCTGCAGCACAACAGAATGCTGCGCCAGGCAGAAGCCAGGCAGCCAGGCACACATAATTGCTGCATCAAAATTGCTTTTCATTTGCTCAAAATGAAGCAATTGTTGGGGCATGCAGCAAAGCAGCAAGCAGCATGGGGCAGGCAGCAGCAGCCGCAGCGCAGTCAACAGTCAGCGATGCGGATGTGAAGCTGCGCTTGTGCGGCGCTTCTTTTGTCTTTGCTTTTTTTGCCACTATGTGTGCCCCAGCTCCACACACACACACAGCTGCTTAACATGCCACACAGTCGGCCAGCAACGAGTGCAACTGCAACCGGCATGTAAGCGAAATATGTAATTATGCTTAGAAGCAAGTGCAACGGCTGATCTGCGTCTGCCGCGCTGTCGCTTGTTTATTGCAATGGCTTGCCTTTTATTCGTATTTGTTATGCAAGTTTTTTGCCTGGCCTCCATCGTGTTGGGCTATTGATTTTGTATCCGAATGCATTGATGGATTTATGTCAGTCGCGTATTGACAAATTGCGATGCTGCGCTTGCCATTTGCTTTTTAGCAGCTGCCAATTGCCAATAGACAAATGGGCAAACAAAAGACTTGGGCAACAAACTGGCTGGGACAAGACGGCACTTGTAAAGCAATTTGTCAAATTTTTGTTGACGACTTAATAAGCCAAACAAACAAATTCGTGACACAACGCACACACACACACAAATATTGACAAACAGCATTTCAACACGCTGCTTGTTTACAAACAAAAATTTACAACATAAGCCTCATTTATTAATTTCCTCGATTAGCGAGGCAGCAAACGGGTTGCCCCGCTTTAAAATAAGTCAATTTCGCGCGAGTTCAATTTCAAATTTATGATCTTGAAAAGCGACAAACAAAAGACTTTGGCAACAAACGCGACTATGATTTATAACCAAATTCAAAGAAGACGTTTAAGGAAAACAAGCTGTGACAGCCGCTGAGAATTGGGTCGAAATTAGCAAGAGCTTTAAATTGAGTTAGAGATAAAATTATGCTTTAATTTTAAAGCGTTAGAATATGTGTAAAAAAAGCGGACAGCTTGAGGAAATGGACAATAAATTGCTTAGAAGCTAGTTATGAATATAAATGAGTTATTTATGAATGAATAAATGCATAACAAATTTCAACAAATAATTTATTCAAAAGTATATAAATATTAAAATATTAATAAAAATAAAAAAGCTGTTAAAAATATATTAAGCCTTTTCCCAAAATTATTGTTTAATTTAAATTCATAATAAACCAAAAAATATCAATAAAATAAATAATAAATTAATAAATTATTCATAAATGTATAATATATTCTTTTCTCTTGAATCCAAAAAATTGGATAAATAAAAATTGGAATAATATTTTTAAAATATTTAATTTATAAATATAAAAAAGTCATTTTTTTTTTAACAATTAATAAAAAATTATACAAAAAATATATAAATTATTTTCTATAAAATTTAAGTTTAATGTAATATGCATAATGCTTAAAAATTAAACAAACTTTAATCTTCACACACACATTAATTAGTGAATACCTTGTAAAGATTATAGAGATCAAACTTTCGCTGACATTGCCACAAAATGCACGCTCTAAATATCAACTGAAGAGCGTAAATTGTGTGAAAAATGTACAAAATGGAATTTTCTCACAGATGCACACATGCCCCTTTAAAAATATGGAAGATGTTTATAATATTATAATTAATTAGGATTTCTTGAACACTTTCAAAAGCACCAAAGCACTCAAAGTCAAAGCAAAGTTCAATGCCAAAAACCAACAAACAAACAAATGAAGATACAAAAGCATAAAGGCATTTATATTGTATGCAAGTCAAAGGTATGCATGCCTCCCATCTGGCATCTGCTGTTTTCCATTCGCCGCTGATAATGCTTAATTATATATACATAAGCCGCGGCAACAAGACAATGCAACAATAGCAACAACAATGAAGCGTACAAATCTGACTGCCTGATAATGTAAAACGAATTCACACGGCTTGGCATTCAGCTACAAAAATAACAATAATAATAAAATAAAATTAAAATGCGCATTGAAGGTACTCGTGCGAGCCGCAACATTACGATTAAGTGGCCGGCGCACTAGTTCAATTTAATTGAAGTTAAGCATTTCGAATGATGCGTCGTCTAGCCGAGATTTTGGGTCTATCCAGATGGCCCACAGAGCCGCAGCATTGGCTTAATTAATGCTCGCCGCAGACGTGAATTGTGCGATAAATTATATCAAGACTCAAAATCAAGTGAAGTTCGGCGGCAAAATCTCAAATATAATAAATGAAAATAAAAAAAAAAACACATTTAACACGGTTAAATTTTTTAATTTATTTATGCATTAAGCGCCTGTCGCTCAACCCTGCGACTGACGCTCGGTGAATGCCAATTGCTTGGCCAACAACAACAACAACAACAACATTGACAACAATGACAACGAAATATATAAATGAATTGACATTAAATTGTTGACATTATGAGGAAGTAAAGCACGCGGCAGTTTATGCTAATTATGCTTTCAGGCAAGGCTGCCAAAATTGCACTCCAATTGGAATTCGCGTTACAAAATTAACAAAAGCAAAACAACAACAAATGCTAACAATAATTACACAACTTTTAAAAATACGCAAACAGCTTAAATAATGCAGGAGGCTTAATGCGGAAATTGATTTGATAATAAGTATATACATAAACAATAAATATATCAAGAAGAAGAAGGAACTTAAACTTAAATGAAAAGTAATTTCGAATAGGACTGCAAACCCAGATGGTTAGATTTATGGTTCGCATCAACTTCCTGTCCTTAGTTTTGCCTCAGGAAACCGCCATTATATATGTATACTTGTACCCAGCTCTCGGTTTTAGCCTAAGTATTACATAATACCATTAAATTTCCCATTAATAAATGTTTGTTCTACTACACACAGAAATATTTATTAACCAACATTTACGTCAAGGCGGCCAGCATAAAATGTATTTAAATATATTAACATTATCCTAAGAATTCTTTCTTTCAAAAATATTGTCATCTGCAGCTATATATAATAAGAATCAGAATGTTTAAATGTGCTATATATTTTATGACCAACATATTAAAATATTTTTTAATTAGCCCAAGAGTTTTTTCATTCAGATAGAAATTTTAATTTCTCCACGACCATATCGAATAATATTTAAAAATTGTATAAGTAATAATTTATAAAATATGCTCTACAAATATAAAGCCAACAGGGGATTTATAGTGTGCATCTTTGTAAATATGCAAAATATATCTATGCCAAGCTCTCGGCTCGCAACCAGCTCACAAGACAAGTTGTCGCTTCACGCTCATCAATTTAATTTCAATTAATTTTCTTTGGCAAACAATTTGAGTTGCGAATAAACAATTAACTCTGCAGCTGGCGTTGCGCATCAACTCGGCTTGAACTCATTTGCAATAATAAAATAAAAATTAAAACAAATAGCAGCGAAAAACTAGGCGAAAACAAGCCTTGTACACACACAAAATCTATATGTGTATGTGTGTAAACAATATGTTTATTGGTAAATGGTTGGCCAAAAGTAGCGCAGCATCAGCTGAAAGATCGATTGCCCGGGCACGAATCGCATAAACAAATTAATTAGCATCTATAAGGTCGACACAACATGGAAAATTGCAGCAGTGTATGAAAATAAACAGCACGCTTCGTGGCTGTTTAAGTTAGTTGTATATCAAAAAAAAAATATATATATATATGCTATATAGATATATTTATCGAATAACAAGCGGATCTGAATGCAAGATCTTAAGTTCAGTGGCTTGTTGCCGGGCGGGTCTTGGTCTTGGTTGTGGTTGTGGTAGCCAAGCCACTTTATAAATTGTTTGCCACATGCCAATTCGCTGGCCAGTTCGCAGTTGTGTGCGACTCATCTTTCCGATTATTGATCAGATTATTTGTGAACGCTGTTCACACCCCAAAGTTTTTGGCAAATAAAAAATAAATCAATTAGCGCAACGACTGACTAATTCAATTTTCCACTGTCTCACTCTCTCTCTCTCTCTCTCTGTGCTTTTGCAGCTACATCACGCCAGCCGCCGCAGCGACAACAACAACAGCAGCAGCCGGGGGCAGCAATTGCGGCACGACGGGCGGCACTAGTCTGGCGGTATATCCCACGGCCACGGCACAGGTCTATCGCTCTAACAACGGACTCGATGTCCTCGACTGCGCCGGCCTGGAGCATCATAGTGTAGCAGCGACAACGGCAAACGGCAGCAATTCCAGCGGCAGCGGCTTCTCCCAGCGACTACGCGAACTGGCCGCATCCGCCGGACTCCTGTCGCTGAAGCCACGCCAGCCGCTGAAACCCGTTATCAAGACACGCGGCTCGCCGGGACCCGAGTTTCCCAAGAAGGTCACGTTCAGTGCCTTTGCCACGGTCCAGGTGGTGTGATTGTCCACCACGGGGCGTGGCAGCTGCACGTGGGCGCAAGCACTGTGGCTAGGTAAATATTGAGCTCAAATTAAACATTTCCTAAACTTATCTAATATTGTTTTTTTCACTATCATTGCAGTTGCCGCGTGTTTTGCATTGTTAACCGTTATTGTTGTTTTGTTGCTGTTGTTAAATAAATGTTTAGCATTACTATCGGATCGGCATCTGGCAGACTTGGAAACATTTGCTTAAGTTTAAATTTATATTTGTGCCATGTCTTTGGCTTGAATCTGTTATGAAATATGTACCAATATATGTATACTCCATAGCTGAAAATACCTCAAAGACCCTACACCCTTCTAAAGCATGAATCTGAATTTCCAGCGCAATTTTTAAATTGTTTTCATAATTTTAACCCCCTCTCTCTATCGCTATCTCAAAATTTTTACATTATCTAAATGCTTTTCCTGGAAGACTGACATTTTTAATTTTACAGTTCCTTTCACTATGTTTTTCACTGTTCACAACACTATTTTCCCAAATTCCAAAACAGTATTCTGCGCATCTTTATATTTCTGGCAAATCTACTTTTTAATCACAACCCCAAATTGAAGACTACACACAAAAATTCTAATATTTTCTATCAAATTGTAAATATGTATGAATTTTTGCATAGTCATAAATATATATGTGGCGTATATACGTGTAATATGTAAGTCTGCTTGAGTGTATGTGTATATATACCAGAACTTTACATATGTATTGTAATAATACGATATAAGAGTGAAATGAAAGATAATTATGTATACATATGTATGTAACTGCCTTCTTTAAACACGAAATATAAACGCAATTGCTGTATATTGTACTTTAAATATATTATTAAAAATATTACTTTAAGATTAATATTATGCATGATCAAATAAAATATAAAAACGAGAAAACAACAAATCAACAAGTCTTTCATTTTGTTAAGTATTTGCTTTCAAATTTCGCGCTCTTGTGTGGAGTCGGAGGAATGAGAAGTGAGTCCGCTAACAGTAACAGTAAGAATAGCAGCTGTAATAGTGAGGAGTAGTGCTCATTTTTCAAGTGATTCTGTTAGCCAAGCTGTCAGCCATTGAACAAATATGTTAATTTTCTGTTAACTGAAATTCACATGGTGACTGTTAAATTTGACTGAGGAATAATATGTTTAGATTAAAAAAAATAGAATAACAGGCCAATTTACTCATGTCTAGCAGAATTTTCATAGCGAGGGCGAAGTCTGTTAACCGCTTAAGGCCCTATGTTAACTAAGACAATTTGACAATGGGGCAACGGCAATATCGGACCATTTTTGCCCGTTGCTTCGGAGTGTACACACTGATCAGTTTCGCGGCATTTTCTGAAAATCTCGGTCTTTTGTAACTTAAAATTATATATATGTGTGGCGGCCCAACATTTATTTACACAATACGGTTTCCCACATACGGTTGGCCATTGTCTAGTGGCAGTGCAAAACGGACAACTTTTGAGCGCCAGAAAATTAATGCCAAAAGGCGGGGGAGGTGATGTAGGGGCAAACTCTGCTGATATGGTTTGTGCTTACAATATATATATATTTAGCTGATTATATGAGCAACAAATAATATAATTGCGAAGCTTATGAGCGCATGAAAGTTATCGCTGTAAGGGGGTGCTGAAACAGGTTCAAAGCTCGCTAACAGGATGAATAAACTATTTTTATGAGAAGCAATTTGCTCATATCACAGAGAGCCTGAACATAACTGTTAAGCGGAGGAGTAGTTCTGTTAATGAAGTGTTTATCGATGGGGCAACGCCAGGGTTAGGCAAGTTTGCTTCGATGCTTCCATGTGTGCACACTGACACTTTCCCGCCTTTTCTGAAAAGATTTTAGACTGCGTTAATTGATAGAATTTAAATATTTTGCGGCGTTCCAAATGGCAGATTCACCCTGTAAGTAGTCAAATTATATTGTTGAACGGGTTTATAAATAATGAGAGTTGCCCACACAGCTGGTCCGCGTGTCAAGCGTCAGCGAATTGACAAAACGGGCCGCTTCGCAGCCTTGGAGCGCCTCCGAGGCCTGAAGGGCACCAAAAACAAATGCCAGGTGGAAGAAAAAGTGGACGATGTATATGAAGTTGTGGACGAGCGGGAATATGCGAAGCGGGCAAATGAAAAATACGGCGGCGATTGGATTGAAGATGGTAAGTCGTAGAAATACCAATTTCCAAGACCTCAGCCAAATAAAATGCCGTCCACAGACGGCACTGGCTACGCGGAAGATGGTCGCGATTTCTTCGAGGATGAAGATGACTATTCTGACAATGAGCAGGGTCAGAGCGATGCCAAGAAAAAGAAAGCTGTCAACGGAAAGAAACGCGCACGCGACAGCGACACAGGCCCTGCCAAGGGCAAGGCATCCATACGCAATCTGTTCAGCAATGCGCTGCCAAAGAAGGCGGACATCAAAAACAGTGTCAAAGATGATGATATTCTGGCCGATATACTGGGCGAAATCAAAGAAGAGCCAGCTGGCGACGCGGAGTCAGCGCCGAAGCAGCATAAAGTGATTGCGCCTGCAAAAATTGTGGCCGCCACCCGCAAGTCCGACGCAGCCGCCGCCAAAGAGTACATGAATAGCTTTCTGAGCAACATCAAAAAGCAGGAGCAGCAGCAGCGTAAAAAAGACGCCGGCAGCGATGATGAAATGCTGGACCGCATCTTGCAGCCAAAGTCAGCTATGCTGCCCAACAAGAAGGCAACGCCAGCTGCTCCAGTTGCAGTCAAATTGAAGCAGGAGCAAGTCGCTGAAACAGCTGCTGAACAGCCCAGAAAGCAGGTAAGAGAAGCTACGCCTGAGCTCTGCCCTGACAATGACTTGGACTTCAGCTGCCTGGACGACGATGAGAATCAATTTGAGCTGGCAGCGTCCAAAGCGCAGCCAGAGCTTCCGCCCGCTGCAGTTTCACCTGCAAAACAGGAGGTCGACGATATGAGCAAGTTGCTCAGCAACTGGGAGTCCATCTGCCAAATGGACGATGACTTTGAGAGATCAGCGCTGGCCAGCGAGGCCGAGACAACCCTGGGCAGCGATCCTGTAGATGTTGAGCAGCTGCGCTTCTGGTACTGGGAGGCCTGGGAGGATGCAATCAAGCTGCCCGGCGAGGTGTTTCTCTTTGGGCGCACACCCGACGGCAAGTCTATATGCGTGCGCGTGCAGAACATTAATCGTGTGCTCTATCTCCTGCCCAGACAATATGTAAGTATAAAGACGAGCTTGGACAAATGCAACTCTTGATTAATCTGCGTCACAAAAAGCTACTAGATCCCATAACCAAGGAGCCCACCAAGCAAAAGGTTACCGCTGCGGACATGTACAAGGAGTTTGACACGCATATTGCCACCGAACTGAAGCTGGACACGTTTCGTTCGCGCAAGGTGAGCAAAAGCTTTGCCAATCACGCCATTGGCATCGAAGTGCCGCAGACCTGTGACTACCTAGAAGTGCACTACGATGGCAAGAAGCCGGCGCCGAATATGCTAAACAAGAAATATGACTCCATAGCGCACATCTTTGGCGCCAGCACCAATGCACTGGAACGTTTTCTGCTGGAGCGCAAGATCAAGGGTCCCTGTTGGCTGCAGATAAGCGGCTTCAATGTCAATCCGGCGCCTATTAGCTGGTGCAAAACGGATGTGTCCGTCGGCGAGCCCAAGAACGTGGAGCTTGTGCTCGTGGAACAGGGCAAACCAGCGCCGCCGCCTGCCCTAACGCTGCTCACACTTAACGTGCGCACCTCCATGAATCCAAAGACGCTGAAGAACGAGATCTGCATGATATCCATGCTCACCCATAATCGCTTTCACATTGACAGGCCGGCGCCGCAGCCCGCATTCAATCGTCACATGTGCGCGCTCACGCGACCCGCCGTCTCAAGCTGGCCCTTTGACCTGAATCTGCAGCTGAGCAAGTACAAGTCGACAAAGATCTACAAGCATGACTCGGAGCGTGCGCTGCTCAGCTGGTTTCTGGCACAGTATCAGCAAATCGATGCGGATCTCATAGTCACCTTTGATGCCATGGACTGCCAGCTGAATGTGATTACGGATCAGATAGTTGCCCTCAAGATACCGCAGTGGTCACGCATGGGTCGGCTGCGTTTCTCGCAGACCTTTGGCAAAAGGCTGCTGGATCATTTTGTGGGTCGCATGGTCTGCGATGTGAAGAGGTCGGCCGAGGAGTGCATCAGAGCCAGATCCTATGATCTGCAGACGCTGTGCCAGCAGGTGCTCAAGCTGCAGGAATCGGAGCGCATGGAGGTCAATGCTGATGATCTGCTCGAGATGTATGAGAAGGGTAAGTGCCTGCCACTCTCTGTTTACGTTTTCGATTTATAAATACCTCTATCTCTCTTGTTGGGCAGGCGAGAACGTCACCAAGCTCATCTCGCTGACCATGCAGGACGCCTCCTATATGCTGCGTCTCATGTGCGAGCTGAACATCATGCCGCTGGCGCTGCAGATAACCAACATTTGTGGCAACACAATGACCCGCACACTCCAGGGCGGTCGCTCCGAGCGCAATGAGTACCTGCTGCTGCACGCCTTCCACGAGAAGAACTACATAGTGCCTGACAAGCTGCCAGCGCGACGTGTCGCTGCTGCTGCTGACCCCGATGCCACGAGCCAGGACACAACGGTGGCAGCGGGCGCTGGAGCGGCGCGTAAAAAGGCCGCCTATGCGGGCGGCTTGGTGCTGGAGCCCATGCGTGGCCTCTACGAGAAGTATGTGCTGCTCATGGACTTCAATTCGCTATATCCGAGCATTATACAGGAGTATAATATATGCTTCACGACGGTGCAGCAGCCACAAGATGCGGAGCAGCTGCCTATACTGCCAGACTCCAGTGCGGAGCCGGGCATTTTGCCGCTGCAGCTGCGCCGTCTGGTGGAGTCGCGTCGAGAGGTCAAGAAGCTGATGGCTGCGCCGGATCTGGCGCCGGAACTGCATATGCAGTACCACATCCGACAAATGGCGCTCAAGCTGACTGCGAACTCCATGTACGGCTGTCTGGGATTTGCGCATTCGCGTTTCTTTGCGCAGCATCTCGCGGCGCTGGTGACGCACAAGGGACGCGAGATTCTGGTGAACACACAGCAGCTCGTGCAGAAGCTCAACTATGATGTGGTCTACGGCGACACGGACTCGCTGATGATAAACACGAACATAACCGACTATGATCAGGTCTATAAGATTGGGCACACCATCAAGCAGAGCGTGAATAAGCTGTACAAACAACTGGAGCTGGACATTGATGGCGTCTTTGCCTGTTTGCTGCTGCTTAAGAAGAAGAAATATGCCGCCGTCAAGTTGAGCAAGAATGCCAAGGGCGTGCTGCTGCGCGAACAGGAGCACAAGGGTCTGGACATTGTGCGTCGCGATTGGTCCCAGCTGGCCGTCATGGTGGGCAAGGCGGTGCTCGATGAAGTCCTGGCCGACAAGCCGCTGGAGGATAAACTTGAGGCTGTGCACGCCCAGCTGGGACGCATCAAGGAGCAAATAGAACAGTCGGCTGTGCCGCTGCCGCTGTATGTCATCACCAAGCAGCTGACACGTGCGCCCCAAGAGTATGCCAACAGCTCCTCGCTGCCGCATGTTCAGGTGGCGTTGCGCATGAATCGCGAACGCAATCGACGCTATAAAAAGGGCGACATGGTGGACTATGTGATCTGTTTGGATGGCACCACTAATGCGGCCATGCAGCGTGCTTATCATCTCGACGAGCTGAAGGGCAGCGAATCCCTGAAGCTGGACACCAACTACTATCTGAGCCATCAGATACATCCGGTGGTCACGCGCATGGTCGAGGTGCTCGAGGGCACCGATGCCAGTCGCATAGCCGAGTGCCTGGGCATGGATGCCAGCAAATACAGGCAGAATGCACAGCGGTAAGTGCCAGCCGAAACGTAGAGTCCAACTCTAGAGAGCAACTCATTCTAATGCTCCATTCCCCCCACACACACACAGCATTCAGCGGGAGCGCACAGAAGAAGCCGAGGGTGAATCGCTGCAGAAAAGCACGTTGCAGCTTTATAGGCTCTGCGAGCCATTCCGCTTCAAGTGCGTGGCTTGCAAAACGGAGCAGCTAATGGCCAGCGCCTATCGACCGGGCCCAAATAGCAGTCATGTGCCCGTACTGCAGCAGTGCGTCAATCCGGAATGCCAGACATCGCCGCTGCAGTATCTGGTCAGCATACGCAATCAGCTGCAGCTGTGCATGCGCGGCTATGTGCAGCGCTTCTATCGGAACTGGCTAGTGTGCGATCATCCGGATTGCAACTACAATACCCGCAGCTATTCCATACGCCTCGAGATGCGTCGCCCGCTGTGCCTCAAGTGCAACAGCGGCGCCATGTTGCGCCAATACTCCGAACGCGATCTCTACAATCAGCTGTGCTACCTGCGCTTCATGTTTGATCTAAACAAGCAGCAGCTTCAGCAGAAACGTATGTTTAACCCTCGTTGTAAATTTAACATGACCTATAAATGTACTCTTTCTCTCTCTCTCTCCACACACAGCTACGCTAACGCCCGAGCTGGAGCAGGCCTATCAGCTGCTCCATGACACCGTGGAGCAGCAATTTCAATGCTCCAGCTATGTTGTCATCTCGCTAGGCAACATATATGCACGCAGCCTGGCGCTGTCGTCGCTGCAGCCGCCCAAGAAGGCGCAGCGGGATGATTATGCGATAGCCAGCAGTCTGGCCGATGTTTAGTTAATCCACAATCGGAGCACCTTTATTAGATCTACACACACACACGCACACACACACACATAGATATATATGGTTAAATAACATATGAAAATCTTTGATAAACTAGCTGAGAAACTTGTCGAGCGGAAAGTACCGAAAGGATTCGTTGAATATATCCGTAAATGCCGTGCTCACCAGCTCGTTGATCATGGGCCGGACAAATGGCAGACCCAGCTGCCACATGCTGTTGATGACGCCATCGGCCAGTTGATTCAAGGGCTGACCCTGCAACAGATTGCCTATATGCAGCTCCATGCCGCCAATGCGATCCACCTCCACGTGCACCTTCAGCAGCGAGCCAGGTGGGCCGACGCGCCGCACGCTTGTCGTTTGACTGTCCGTTGGACAGGCCAGCATTAGGAATAGGAATATATATACACTTTAATTGGGAGCTGCTCACCTGTAGTCGTAGAGCGTCAGATTCCAGTGACCCTGTCGTCGCAGCTCTGTGCCCAGCATTTTGGCCACGAACTCGTACTCGCCCTCCAGGCTCTTCTCGGGAAAGTATTGCGCATAGACAATGCGCTGATCTTCGGCATGGCTATGAAATTTGGTCACCTCGGAGCGCGACCAGCCGTATTCGGAGACGTTGCGTAAAATGAGTTTAAAGCTGCCGGGGCCATGCGGATCGCCGCGACGCAGCTCCACAAACGACGAGTGATGCGGGTCAAATGGCTGGATGTTGTAACCGGGCACACCTGTTTGTTCGTTGGGTACAGAATGGGTCATGAGTCCACTTGTGACCTCCATCTTAACTGTGGCTCACCTGTTGTAAAATAGGCGCGCAAATCGTTGAACACCTGTTTCATGCAATCGTTGTAAGCCTCGAGATTTGCATCATCTCGGTGACAGCGACCGATCAAATGCTTTAAATCCTCGTCCACATCTATTTGGCCGGAGGCTTCAGTTAGCCCGGCAAAAATAATAACAACAACAACAACAAACGCGACTAAACAGTGGCTGTTACAGTTTGTGAGCAACTGTTGCGACATTTTGTTGTTGCTTTTACCAGTCCCTGTTGAATGCAAGTGCAAATTTGTATTGGTAAGTGCTAAGTATTTATGTGTTTTGTTCATACATTTGAAGCGGGTGCGAAGCGTGAAAATTGTCGACAATTATTGAACATTTAAATATGCTTAGGCTTAACAGTTTGGGCTGTATTGTATAACGGTACTTGGTGGCATAATTTGAACTGCTTTGTGTTCTGGCCAACACTGCTTGGCTGCTGGAGTCAGAATTTGGCTTGCAAGCAGTTGACTTTCGAAACGATCAAATTGAATATCTATGTGGGATTTGTACGAAAGCTTAAGGGGTTTTTCACGGCTGGACAATCTGGTTCAGAATGTGCTTGATAATGGGCAAGCTGTTTAATTGACCTCTAAATAACCTAAATTTAAGATAGGTATTTTTTTTTATGATTTTTGTCAAAACTGTTTAAAAGTTCCTCAGGGTAATTTTGCACTGCTGACTCAGAATATGCCCTGCAACGGGCAAGCAGATTTAATTGACTCCCAAAATAAACGAAATTCCAATTTTTTCTTTGGATTTGTTTGTGTAGTAACAGCTTAACAGTTCTTAAAGGTAAATTTTAACTGCTGGGTATTCTGAGCAGAATGTGCCTTGCACAGAGCAAGCAGTTCATATAAATACCAAATTTTAAATAGTTTTAGGTTTAAAGTGTTTTCTTAATATGCTTGGTATTAAAAGTTACTTTTAAAACATATATATTAAACATTTTTAGTTTTTTGAGGTTTTTTTTTTTTTTTTTTTTTTAGCAGAAACTAACATCTTTCCTGTCCTCACATGCTTGACTATTTTTAATTTTATAAATCTGCATTTCTTGGCTAAAACGTTTATAGTCAAGCCATGTTTTATATCCAAGTAATTTTAGGCCTAATTGCTGTTTTAAGTCTTTTCTGTAATTTAAGCCACTTTAAGATACAGTTTAATTGTTGGACAACTGTTAACGTCAACAGTTTGAGTCGCACGCCGAACTCGTTTTACAGTTTTAGCCGCACTTGCTTAAATTTGTTATCTCGGGGGCTGTCAATGCTTGACAGACTTATCACGACTCTCAGGGCCAATACGAAGTACACACAAACTCTTTGCCAAAGCAATTTAAGACACATTTTTTCAGCTGCTCATCGTTTTTTTTTTCCTTTGTTGTTATTTAATGTAATCTCCGCTGCACTTGACCTCTTTTTATGTGCTTAAGTGCAGACAAACTGATGAATATGCCTGTTTTTTAGTTCATTTGGTTTGTCATTAACGAGCGCTCGAGCGAGCAGAAACATTAAATGTAAACAAAAGTCTTGTACGAGACACAAACTTGCGGGTGTGCAATCCAATTGTCTATGTGCAACTAAAGCTTTTCAGACATGTATAACTCGCCTGATATGCAACAACAACAATAACGATAACAACAAGCGGCAAATGTGCGGCTTGACCAAAACTTCAGTTGACCAAAGCAAGCAACTACTAAAAGTTAGTCAGTCATTTAGTTGTTGTTGTTGTTGTTACTTGCAAATTGTGTAATTTCTTTTGCCACTTGAAACAGCGTAACTTGCGCTTTGCGTGTGTGTGTGTGTGGGAGAGTGTGGCAAGCCACACAGTTTGAGCTGCGCCACCCGCTTGGCACAAATATTTACTTTTCTTTTTTAATTTCGGTGCTTCGACCAGTTGACCAAATAAATGCTTCCTGATATTTGGGTTGTACCAAACTAATATTTAAAAACTCCTGCGCTTCGTATGCAACACCAGCACTCAGGTTTACAGTTAACTGTGCCGAATACGCGACGCGATTTATATTTTATATCTCTTTGCGTGTGAATCATGCGAGCGTCAACTGGCAACTGGCTCCAAATTTTCAGGCCGGCAACCAAATAAGTGAGTGGCAAATGCGACTGGGAGAGCTGAGCTGCAAAGACGGCATAGCTGAGGCGCAGGCACACTCTTTGATTGAATTGCGATTTAATTTCCTTATTTACTTGGCGACAAACCCACCCAAATAAGCACATATAAATCATGTGTGCTCATTTGTCTTGAATTCAATTAGGCAAAATCGTGCCGTTCGGCATTTATTGTTGTCAAGTTCATGGTATTGAATATCTTAGGGCTTTTGTGCGTGCCTTGCAGACCAAAACTGTAAACAGGCAATATGTGTATTTATATATTGAAATTTCATGCGATTCGTAAGCCATCCCAGCTACTTAAACAAGTGCTCAGCGAAGGCTGTTTGTTAACAACTGCACGTGAATTGAAGCGAGGTCAATTTGAATTCAAATCTGGAGTGCGAACGCGCGCCTATTGCACTGGCGCCATCTGTGATACGGCGGTGGCAACATGCATTAAAGTGACATCAGTTGAGTCACACTCCGTTCGTTAGGTTGATATTCGTTAAGTTAAGGCTGCCGTTAAATTTAAATTTTAAAATATACTTTTGGGCGGACTTGCACACTTAATGTGTCCAATTTTAGGTCATTTTGTTAAACGAGTTTTGCCATATTCACTAATTCCGAAGGAAACTAATAAAATTATTTTTCGTGCATGTTTTGGTAATTTTGAAAGGCGAATATTTGCCATATTTTTTAATTATACCAGATATTTGCCATATGCCTGTTTACCAATATTAATCGAAATTTAAAAGACAAAATATATGTATGTAAAATACAATTAAACACCTATATAGTATTATTACCAACCGATTGTTCCCGCAGCAGTGAAAATATATACATATGTAGAGTAGTCCGATAATACAGAGATTTTGTTTCAATGCTGGAAGCTTAGTGAAGATGAAAAGTGTCGTCATTTGGTTAGGATATTTTCAAAAATAAAATATATATGATCAAGAATTATATATGTATATATATATATACTTTTCTGCGCGGCGTTGGGTTTGGCAAAAAAATGTGGAACGCTTCACGATTTTGCGTGTCATCCTTGCGCAGGGGCCATGCTAATCTTCTCTGTATCGTTCCAATTTTAGTATATGTTCTGCCGAAGCAAGAACGAGGTGTAGCTCATTATATAAGCTATTTATATTGCGGTGCAGCGCAACTACAAGTTGGGAATTACAAGCCAAATGTGGTATCGCTCAGGTAGCGCGCGCGAATGAGGGTTGGTTTCTAACAAAACACAAGATCGTTTAATCCAAGCATATTTTGTATGCAGTGCTCAGCTAGATTATAATTTATTGACTATCATTTATTTTTATTCGTATAAATATGTTCTAAATATGCATATGTGTATAGCGCGTACGTGTCCGAGTCTTTGTCAATTATTGTGGAAGTCTTCATTTAATCCTCGTAATTGGGTCTGGTGAACTTCAGCAAGAAGCTGTGCCAACGTGCACGATCAAACCAAGGCAGCAAACGGTTCGGCAAACGTTTCTTATAATTTGGATTTGAATAACTGGGACAGTTATTCATGAAACATTTCTTAGTTGTAGGATCGCAGTTCATGCATTGGTTACAGCTGCACGTTAGATGCTTAGCACATGCTTGTGTTTCATCGTCTGGAGAACAGTACTCACCCAGACGACGGTAGCAGTAATATTTGAGACAGCCGCCTACCGGCACTTTATTAACACCCTCCGGCCCACAATTATCGGGTTTTGTAGCATGGTCCTCATCGCACACCTCAGTAGACCCAAAGTCCCTGCATTCAAGTAGAATCGATGAATATATAGCGAAAGCGAGAGGATGCTTTAAATACTTACATGGCGCAACATTGATGCCAAATCGCAAGAAATATAACAAGATCGAGCAGCAGCCGGAGTCTGCCGAGTCCGTGACGCATTCGTTGTGGATTGGGCATTGTCAGTGCTCAGCTTGTGCCAGGATAACTGCTTCTGCTGGTCAACATGTTTATTGGCACGCTTTTATACAAGAACTTCGCCTAGGACATCTTAATTAGATTCAAATCTATGTGAATAATTCGTTGATTAAATAATCAACTGTTTCAATTAACTGCGTTTTATGCCCTGAACCCTATTGGAAATGGCTAAAAAGGGTAGATAGATAGACATATTTAATAGGCAGCAGCAAGCTTCTCCCATCCTCTAAAGAATATATATATTCCTGATCAGGTCGACGAGTGATTAATCTGTTCATTTACGAAAGTACAAATCTAGACTATAAATTAATTTGAATGTGCATTTGCAAAACGTGATTAATATTTTTTACATATATATCGTTACATTATCATAATATCTAGACTCAGACATGATTTTAAAAGCAATTCTTAAAAATTATAAGAGCTACATGCAACAAACTTGTTATCTAGCTTGTCGTAAAGTATAAAAATATATTTAATATTTAAATATTTTGATACTTGCGCGCATTTCTCACGAACTAATTTTCTATAGTGTGTAATTTCCTGCTTGTGACTCGCGATCTCGGGTACATGTAGAATATATCTGGAATGTACATAGAAAAAATCTAGAATGTTTGCGACGGCAGCTGTGTTTAGGGTATACCTTATTCGGACACTCGACGGGAGGCCTCTTGTATTCAATTGAAAATCAATTTTCCACACAATTGTGCAGCGAAGCATGCGATCTAAATAGTTCAATGCCAATGCCAGGAGACAACGATTTTAATTATACATGGATTTTCGGAGTGACAGCTTCACTAATTGATGGGTCAAGTGCAAGCGAAATTATGAATATTGATGCCTGGTCAAATATAACTAAAGGATCGAGTACATAAGCTGGTTTATTCAGAAATCATTTAGCATTTTATGATATAAAATTAAGCTGGGCTTTTTATAAATTTAAAACTAAGAAAAACATTCGTTAAATAACTTTCAATTTGTTGTGTCTTACATTAAAAACATTGAAAATAGTTTCATATAAATGCATAAAGTATATATGGTAATCGTCCATTAATTAAGTTCTTTTTGGCAACTATATTTGAATGTGAAAAGATTTATTCCCTTTATTTGCCAACCCTTATTGAAGTCAAGTAATATGAAATCTTGAATGGCCGTGGTGAACCGTGTAAACTTATTATCTCTGTTGCGCAATTGAGTATATCTAAATAATTTCAAAAGAAAACCTATGCAATAATTAGAGCTATAAGAACACATTTTTACATTACCTTTGGGGCATATGGCTGTCAAAAAATCGACGTTCCACATACCTTCCCAAATAAGGGCAAATGGCATACTGGGCAAAGTTAAAGCTGGCGTAGAACTGAAAGAATTGCCTTAGAACCGAACGCGTACTATCCTCATCGACTTCTAATTTGCTCATCTTAAAGTCTGATAATTTCAATGGATTGAACGTAGTAATCCAAGCTGAAATAGATTTAGTCTTAAGCTTTATTTACATAATATATATCTCTGTAGATCTCTGTACGTACGTCCAACAGTTGGTTCTTGATTTTCCTGTAGTCTGTCAATCCCAGGCAAATGGTTATGTAGTTGCAAAAAGAATATGACCATAAGTATGAGTATATGGCTACGAAATGCATTTTTCAGACCAATATCTTGTATCCAGCATCGTAAATAGATCACCATATAGCGAGCTGCTTGCGAAATGCAATTTGATATTATTTATATTAAAATATAAATGGATTTCGCGCATCTACTTACCTATGGGCTGTAGTTCAAACAGATACATGACCAGTTTGTTTTGTCTATAGGTCAGTCCGTTGAAGAAACTGAGGTCGCACTGCAAGCCAGTCGAATGCTTGACCGTCACGATGGGACATCTTCCGCCAAAGGTGGCGATACGCTTCCAATTTGATTCTGAGTCAAAAGCATTTGCCACAATTCGTTGTCGTTTCAGGACTTCCATAGTAGGGGCTTCGCTGTATTCGTAGAAGCTGTTGTCTGAGTTCAGATAAAAGACATACCTCTTTGAACATATATATATGTACATGCAGCAGCAGCTCGTGTCAATACAAACCCAACTCAACGTAAACGTCCAAATCTGAACTTTCCTGGGCAACTCCCATAATACGCGAGCCAAAGGGATAAATGCCTATTGAGTGGTTCGGTAACTTTAATTTCAAAAATTTCTCCAATTCAAGCTGAGCGTCGTCCTTGTTATTTTTAATATCATCAGCAATGCGAACTTTTCTCAAAAGTTCCGACCAAAATGTAACGCATTCTTTATACAATTTAAATTAAATCAATTCTAATGAGATATTAGCATATGAAATTTTAGCTTACGCAAAGACATTTTTCCGTTTAATATACGCCAAGCGAGGCAGTTTCCAGTTCCAAGTACTGTGCGACTTTCTGGTAGTTTACCGAATTAACTGTAAGGAAAGTGTGACCAAAGCGACCCGAACACAATTTGTAAAATTTTCCAACACATAAAAATACCAGCCCAATTAATTGATTTTGGTACGAATGTACGTTAGACTGATTTTTTTCACTAAATCTCGGATTGTTACTTTTTTCGCCTCGAACATTGTTCAAAAATATTCCAATCGCTCGGCTGTTGCTAGAAGTACAAATTATATACATATATAAAAAAGCTATTAATATACCTATACATATATTAATAATATTATTTGAATATATTTTGTTGTTCAAAATGCCAACTGCATTTTTTTTATTTTCATCGCCATTTTTAAAAGAATGTTAATTCTGTTATTATTGCAACTAGTTCGAATCATTTTTGGAATAATAAAATAATATTTTATACAACTTACAGCTGAATAGATAAATTGAAGACTTTTGTTAATTAAACAAGACTGAGGGCTGCAAATGTTTTGAAATTTTTCAAAGCGTGGCCAATTTATAAGGCAGCCTTTACAATCGTTTAGATGTTTGAATTCTTAGAAAATAGAGTAAAAATGCATTGCATTTTATCTTAAAAGATTTAAAACTATAAATTTTAAAATTCTCATTAATATATCATTCAGTTCTTTGTTTTTGTGAGGTATACATAAAACTGAAGTTCTTCATTTACCCTCCCGTATAAGTAAAATTTAAAATTTTAATTTAAAATATTTATTTTTAAACATTTTTTTAAAAATTTATGTATTTCATCTTCTTCGAGCATCTTTGAGTTGAGCTGCAACTTATAAAAGTTGAATAAAATATTTATAATCTTGATGGGGAAAAGAGGCATAGTTAGTTCAAAATGTAAAATTAATTATAACTATGCCCAGCCCAGCGAAATGTGGAATATTGACGGAAACAGTTTGTAGACAACTTTTTTGTTTACTCTTAAACTCATTTTTAAAGATTTTTATGAAAATGCATTTGATTCAAAGATTGCATGAACGTAAGCTTATCTATTTTGCAAAAGGTTCTCGTTTTTTAATTTCTGAGGGTAGATTTTTACTTACCAAGGGCAGAAAAAGGATGGAAAATATATGCGTATGAAAATGAATAAAGATGATTCGGACATAAATGAGCTTAAATTAAGCCAGAAAGAACAACAGAGGAAAAACACACATTAATATGCTTGCGTATATCAAAAATATTTACGTAAAGCTTTTGCCAGGTTGAGAGCGAGCGAGACTAATCTGTTATCATTTGCTAACAAACAGTCTTATCAACCTGAACAGCGTCGGGGTTGAAGTGGAAACGCGAGAGGGTCGCTTTGTAGCGCAAACAGCTTTGTTTTTAGTATTCCAATTGGCAGCGCACGTTGAGGAACGCAGGCTCGTTAAAAAATGGTTGTCGAGAAAGTGATTTTGGCCTATTCGGGTGGCCTGGATACGAGCTGCATACTGAAGTGGCTGCTGGAGCAGCGCTATGAGGTCATCTGCGTGCTGGCCGATGTGGGCCAGCAGGAGGACTTTGAGGCAGCTCGTCAAAAGGCGCTCAAGATAGGCGCCAAGGAGGTGGCCAGAGTGCAACGCATGCCAGCTAATCACATCTAATCTCAAGTCAATCTACAATGTTCCAGGTGATTGTGGCTGATATCAAGCGGCAGTTCGCTGAGCAATACATATGGCCAGCCATCCAAATGGGCCTTATCTATGAGGAGCGCTATCTGCTGGGCACCTCGCTGGCGCGACCCTGCATAAGTGTGGCCCTGATCGAGGCCGCCAGGCGGCATGGCGCCAAGTATTTGGCGCATGGTGCCACCGGCAAGGGCAACGATCAGGTGCGCTTTGAGCTATGCGCCTATGCGCTGCAGCCGGAGCTGAAGGTGACTAAGCCGCAGTGGGAACAGAAATCTAGCATCTAGCGTTTCTTCATTTCGTCTATAGATCATTGCACCCTGGCGCGACGCGGAGTTTTGTCGCCAGTTTCAGGGTCGTCAAGATTTGATTGCCTATGCCAAGGCCCATGGCATTGAGGTGACAGCCAAGCCAGCGACGCCCTGGAGTACCGATGGCAACATGCTTCACATTAGCTACGAGTCGGGCGTGCTCGAGGATCCAAACACTGTGGCGCCCATCACACTTTACGAGCTGACCCGCGATCCGTTCACACAGGCGCCACAGAAGCCCCATCGCGTGTGCGTCCACTTTAAACAGGGACTGCCCACGAGCGTTGAGGATTTGGCCAGCCGTCAAGTGTATAGCACGCCCATGGATATGCTAAAGTTTCTAAATGATCTGGGCGGCGCCTATGGCATCGGACGCATTGACATTGTGGAGAATCGCTATGTGGGGCTGAAGTCTCGCGGCGTCTATGAGACACCAGGCGGTACCATACTCTATACAGCACACCAGGACTTGGAGGTGTTCGCTTTGGATCGCGAGGTGCTGCGCACCAAGCAATTGCTGCGCGATCGCATGTCCGACTATGTGTACAATGGCTTCTGGTTCAGTCCCGAGGCGCTCTATGTGCGACGCTGCATTCAGCTGGCCCAGGAGCACGTCACCGGCCAGGTGACAGTGGAGCTATCGCCCGGCTATTGTCGCGCCATTGCCCGCACGGCTGGCGACAAAGTAGGCGCGCTCTACAACCAGCAGCTGGTCTCAATGGATGTGCATGGCGGGTATGTGCCGCAGGATGCGGGCGGATTCATAGCCATCAATGCGGTGCGCATTCGGGAGCATGTGCGCGCCTTCGGTCCCTACAAGACTGACCAGCAGTAGCTGTACTTCGAGTAAGCAACAAGAAAGGCTTGATAGATAAATAAATGATTATAAACCCGAACAAAATTTGGGTAAAAAGCGAACTGCGTACTTGGCAGCTCATGTCTGAGGCGAACTAAGTAGCTCAAAGCTGATAAGTTACAGAGGCGGCGTATTACAAGCGATTAGCTGATAATAGATTATATATTACTCGAATTGTGCCAGGCAATCGTTCGAGAATACTTATACTTGTAAGCTTCAAAAGCTTTCCCAAAGAACAAAGCACAAGGTAAGAGGCGCAATCGGTGTGTCATACTCTGTATGTGGCTTAGCTGCCAGAGAAGTCACTGGTTCAAATTATACAGCAGGTTACTGTTTTCTGATATTGTTAGCTATCAAACTGAAGACTTCTTCACTTTTATACTTTCACCAAGAACTCAACACCACCGGGTTATACACGAGTATATATTTTCGAGCCTTGAAGCTAGCTTCAAGACATTGCACAAAATCAATAAGCCCATTTTTCACTATGCGCACAGAGCATAAAAAGTGCTTTGCCTTACATTTTCAATTTGTGTCACTTTTCTAAACTCTATAATATAAATGTTTTTCTTCTAATATAAAAGTTCCACAGCTGCCTTTGTTAAGTCCACGCTTTACTCACTGCACTCAAACGTTGAATAAGCAAATTGACCGCTGAAGAGTTGCTATAAACAAACAAATCCAACTTTGTTTACAGAAACGAGTCTTAACAAAAAAAACCTCATACTCGAAACGTCGCCACAAGCTGCTTTCAGCTGATAAACTGGCGTTCATTTATCGAACATATCAGTCTCAGCTACCGATGTTTAAGTATCGATACTTTTGCATATACTATAAAGCAATTTTTTAATTATAAAAAGAACAAAATGTTTATTAATAACGAAAGCTTAATTATTGAATGGTCATATTTTTATATATATTTGATAGATATTCGATTCGATTTATTATTTGACGAAAAGAAGCTAAAAAACTACGGATAGCGACAATGCTGGCTGCTGATTTCAATGTATAAATTAGCTTGAAAAAAGCTAAATAAGCTTACTGAGCAGAAATTGTGAACAAACTGAAATAGCTAAATCTGTTTCACATATCCATTATTGCCCGCTCAGTTCCCTGAAAATAGCCAAATTTAGCTAGCAAATAGCTAAACTGCCAACACTGTCGCGCGATAAGCGTGTCGCTTGGCTTTGAAATTTGAATGCTATTTTAATAAATCTGAATAGAGTATGTATATGCAAATGGAACTGATTATTTCATTTCCTTGCCATTTGGCTTGCCTGAATCATAATTTCTTGCAGAACTGCGGCAAATCTCATAAAATTATGCAGACATATATGTATAGTATGTATGTACATATTTAAATATGTATGTATGTATGTATTTGGGCAATCATTTGATTGTTGATTTAATATATTTTTGGTAAACATCAAAAACACTTGAAGACAATCCAATAACTACATATTAACATACACACACACACACACACACTGAAAGCAACAGCAAATATCGAATGTTGGATTTCCCAATTGCATTAATCTTATTTCCGTAGCTGCCAAAACGAACAATCCAGGCAGGATGCCAGGGTCCTGACCCGGCCAGGGCACTGTGGCCCAACAGCTCATTGCACAAGGAAAACAAAAGACTCTATTGTGGGCAATGTGAGGGCTTGGGGTTGGTGGGGGCGTGGGGCGTGGTGTTTGGCTTATTTGCACCAGCAAATAAATGCAAAAACTAATATTATTACAACAAATAGAGGCAAAAGAAACTCAAGAGTCACATACAGCTGGGCATATGCTGGGTGACACTATATGTGCGCGCATGCCTGTATGTACACACACACAAACACACACATAAATATATACATATATATTTATATACAAATGCGTGCGTTTACTCAACAACAATTGCCCGTCAGGCAGTTTGTGAGCCAGATGTATGATATAAGCCGTTTGGCAAACAAGCTAGTTTTGCATACCCTGCACTCTACGCAGAAAGTGCCTAAAACAGGGTATATTGGCAGCTTTGCAAGTGTATGCAACACGCAGTGTGGGGCCTCTTTGCAGGGCATCTGCCATAGACTAGGGCGTTCTTCAGTTTAGCCCAGTTTTCATGCCTTAACGAAGCTTACATGCCCTTAGAGACATATTGAACAAATATTTAATGATATTTTATGTGTAGTTTTATGTATATTTTGTGCTAGTTCACATAAAATTACACGCATATTTATTTCTTTTTCTGTTTGACAGGAAGAGTCTGAAGAGACTGAGCTTCGGATCAAAAGGAATTTTACAAATTTATTTGATTTTCTGTTTACGATTTTAGAGGCTGCACAAAGTGGGTCTTTTTTATTATAAAGACAAACTTTTAGTCAGATGCTCAGACGAAAACTTGTTTATACTGTTGTTGAGGGTATCTAAATTATGGCAGAAAATTTGCCATCCATATAAGGGATGTACCCTACGATTCCATTTAGTATATGTAAATATATTTTTGATCAGTATCAACGAACGAGTCGATATAGACTTGTGTCAGTTCCGATGCAATCTTGGCCCTATGAAACTTTGTGTAGGTTTGTCTATCGAAAAATGTACGAAATATGTAGGAGCCGGATCGGACTACTATATCAACTAACTGCAATGGCGCAGTCAAATCTAGGACATTTTTTGGTTTTTTTGGACATATTGACCAGCTTCGGCATATATTTGTTCTCCTATGCTGCACACATATGGGTCACATCTTATCAACATTGGACTACTTTATCATAAAGATTTACAGAAAGTATGGATTGACAAATGAGGCTGTCTTTGACGTGTCATAGATAGCCTTTCTGGTTTTAATTACAATTTTTCCTTTACAGCACTTGAACAATAATTGGCTTTGTTTTTCATATATTTTCGTCTCGTCTTTGATCTAATACCATCAAGCCTTATAAAAACGCATTGTCAATGTTGTTCTAAGCACTAATTGTTGAAGCTCGTTTGGAGCCCCTTGACTTGTTTGTATTCAAAATGTTGGCAGACAGCGTTTCAATGTTGTAAACATGCATAACATGCAGATGTGTGTGCGAGTGTGTGTGTGCACAAAGTTTCAGTTTCTGTTTTAGTTGCAGTCAAAAGCCCAACCTCAGCGACCATCTCAGCGCCGATACAAACTGTTTGCATACTGGCCCAAACACTCATCCATCTATCCATCCATTCATCCATTCATCTATCTATCCATCACTCTCATGACAGCAGCTACATATTGTTGTTGCTGTTATTGTTGTTGTTGCTGCTGCGTGTTGTTGGCTTCGGTTGGGCCACACGATCAGACATCGTTGACATTATAACTTTGTGTTAAATGGCAAAACAGTGTGCACAAAAAAAAAAAGTAGAAAAAATGGCCTTTTTGATACATAATAATTGTGTGGGCACAGTAAGGGCGCGGGCGGCGCGGTGCAGGCAAAAAGCAATGCTGTTGCCCCGCATAAATGTTGGAAACAAAAAAAAAAAAGAAGAAAAGTTAAGCGCTCGGTTTTGCGGGATTATTTGCGTGCTTCAAAGGATGTCGCCAGACTTTTGTCCTGCACGACAACTTTTTCAACTCTCCAGCACATATTTTTTTGTTTTCGTTTCTTTTGGTTCCCGAGCTCCTTTATATGCGCGTTCAACTTTTATTGAATTTGTTAAATTGAATCAAGGGTTAACCCTATCAAAGTGTTGCGTAATTACAGGGCATTATTTCGGAAAGTATTACGAGTAAAAGTGTCTACGAGCAAGTTAAGTGTTCTGCAAAAGTGATAAAGTGCGTTCGGTTCGGCTCTTCAGTCGGTTACGTAAAACTAGCATACATCTGAGAGATCGACCCAGTTTTTAGCTCGAATTAGTCAGTTGTCAACTTTGAATGAATTTATTAAATTGAATTAAGGGTTAACCCTATCAAAGTGTTGCGTAATTACAGGGCATTATTTCAAAAAGTATTGCGAAAAGTCTGCAAAACTCACAAAATGAGTTCGGTTTTGGCTGCACTTTGAGATTGTAATTGGATTCGAATAGGAATTAAAACCTCTTAAATTGGTTACGGAAAACCAGCATATATCTGCGAGAGCGACCCCGTTTTTAGCTCAAATCAGTCAGTTCTTAAGGGTAAGAGGGACATAAAGTGCAACAGGAAATGCAAAAAGATCCAAACTCGCTAACGGATTTTCAGGGTAATGCAAAAACGCGTTATTTGCTGTCTTGGCAGGGCCAACGCACCAGGCTGTCAGACTTGGCAACTGGCAACAATTTATGCCCACCAAAATATGGGCGTGGCACGATGCAGAGCATCGAGTTGCAGCAACGCCCAATACTTCGGCAAACATAAATTTATTTATGAGCATGTGGCTGACCCACGTGCCCAACTCCCAGTTGAGTCGGGCTGGCAGCCCCTTGGCTGTTGGTCGCCAGCTCGTCGTCGTCGTCGTCGTCTCGCAGCTACTTCCGCCGCGCTTACAAATTGTTTGAGGGCGAATTTTAATTATTCTTCATTGTTTTGATAGCAACGCGTGCTGCTCACGAGCTCCCTTTCTCACTCCCTCGCTCTCCCTCTTTGGTGTGAACCAGCTGCATGGTGCGCCGCCTGCAGTCACAGCAACAGCAACAGCAACAACAGCAACAGCAACAACAACAACTGCAACTGCTGCACAGTGACCTCAGCGGGACCCAGGCGTTCGTTCATTTGGATTTGGCTTGCATGCTCCTCACCAACCTCTTGCTCTCGCTCTCTCTTAATGCGCTGACAACTCTGGCTCAGAGGTGGCAGCGAATTGTCGTGGGTGCCGTTGCTGACCTAGTCGCAAAAACAATTATTCTTTTGTCTTTACCAAAAGCTCGTTCTGGCTACGGTTTGTGCTGAGCCGGCGCCTTCTGAAGATTCGTTTAGCTAGAACTTACTTTTACTTCGCATACTCCCAAAGAGTTAGGTTTAGATTGTGACTTAATATTGTCTAGGTTCCAAATTAATGAAGAGTTCCTGACTATTGTGTAAGAATCAATTCCATATACAGGGTGAAGATATTCTTCTGCTGAGCAGAAGTTAAGCTTATAACTTATCTTTGTTAAGCTTAACCTTGACAGACAAAATAGTTTAATGCCATATATACAGGGTGTTTCTCTAAAAGATTGAGTATAAAGGGTGACTCTGCTCGACATGCAATTCTTTTAGACATAATATATTAGAACTAAAGATAAGATTATGATTAGCTATACAGGGTGTTTCCTCTTAGACTGAATTACTTATGGTAATAAATATATAATACAGATTAAGATTGAATAATAAATTGGCATTGTTAGGGCTCATAACTACCTGATTCTTTTTATTAACACAGGGTGTTTTTGAGTACCAACGGGTAAACAGTATTCGAAATCGTTCCAAACAAGCGTCAGGTACGAGCTCTTGTTCTCCTTCAGCTTGGGCTGAGCTTGCTTGGGCGTCTCTGTGGCAACTATTTGTAATTAAATAGAAGACGCAATTACAGCTGCACTCCCTAAGCTCTAAAGACAGTTTCGTTGACATTTTGCGCTGGCTTTTTCCGTTTTTCTTGGCGTCAAAGCGCATAGCGGGAACTCCTTCAAATTGGGCAGTTATGAAGGTGAGCAGGGGTATGGGCGGGGAGAGCACTTTGCTGCCTGGGGGCATGAATGAGTTTTATTATTGAAATTTGTTTGTGTTGACTTTGTAGTTGACGCTGCTTTTGGCAGCGCATCCCTTTTTGTAATTAAATGCAGATGAAACTCAAAATCAGGTCACTCATACGCCTCCCCGTCTGCCGTCATCTGCCCGTCGCCCAATTGCGACAAACTTAACTTTCAAATTAATTTTTATAAATAGCTTTTAAAATTATTGCACTGCCTGCTTCAAATTTTTGGCTTGGTCGCAGCTGCAACTAACGTTAGTTGCCAAGTGTTTCTGTTTCTGGCATTGATTGGTCCTCTGGTCCGGGCTATTTTAATTAATTTGTCAGCTCTCAAGATAACGAAAATAAGAAACGAGAATGAAAGGCTATCTTCAGCACGCCGAAGATATTATACCCTTGCAGACCCAACCATTTCATAATGCTCATAGTGCTTTGCTCGTATCTAAGAAGCACAGGGAAAATAGTTAATGCCGAGTTTGGTCAATATATATTGATAAACAAAAAAGGTTTTGAATCAAAATCATAGTTTTCGACCGATCGTTCCTATGGCATATATATGAAATAGTATTCCGATGTAAATAAGATTTTGAAAAATGAAGGGAGCATAGTGAAATCTTTAAATGCCCTGTTTAATCAAAATATCTTGAATGACAAAAAAGTTTTCCATACAACAACTTAATTTTCGACCGGTCGTTCCTACGGCAGCTTTATGATATAGTGGTCCGATCCAGCTGGTTTTGAAATATGTGCTGCGTGCAACAGAAAGAGGGACTTCTACAAAGTTTCGTAAAGATAGCTTTAAAACTGAGAGACTAGTTCGCATAGAAACAGACAGACGGACAGACGGACAATGGCTATATTGACTCGGCTGTTGATACTGATCAAGAATATATATACTTTATGGGGTCGGAGATGTCTCCTTCTATGCGTTACACGTTTCACGACAAAATTATAATACCCTCTGCAAGGGTAAATGAAGAAAATGTACCCAGGTGAGCAAGTCTTGCACAACAGTTGAGCAGTTATTTTCTTTTATAAAAGCTGCGCGCATTGTTCAATGGCTTTTCAACTTGAATGTCATGCTTTTGGCCATAACCCGTTTAAAAAATGCAGGTATTTGGAAAACTTTGCAACAGTTTTGGGTGAAAAGTTCTTATTTAAATACGTTCAAAGTAGCCAAAAGTTATAAATTTTCACAGGCAAGTTGCAGCATGGGAAATACATTCAAGCACAGGTGCATATAGGTGGTTGCTCCCAACAATCAAATATATATAAATAAAATAAAATTAAATTGTGTTTTTGCATTTATTGAGCTGAATCCTCCTTTTAAAATATTAAAAAAATCTATCCATCATTATATTTGACTAATTAGTTTTTGCTTAACTTTTGCTACGAATACTTTCTGTTCATCCCAGAATTTTTGTTATCCATAGAGTATATATATTCTTAATCAGCATCAACAGCTGTGTCGAAATTTCCAATAAATATCCCTAAGGTATACGATAAGATTAAGGTTATTTCAGATTATAGATAACTTGCTCCGTTTCCTTGAACTCGATAAAAATCGATATTGAAGTTCTGTTATTTTGTATCTTATAAGACATTAAATTTGGTCTATTCTTGAAAATCTTTCTTTCAAAATTGTAATAAACAGACATCAAGTTGGCTTGAAATTATCTATAGATGATTAAATTTTTTAAAATCGAAAAGAATCGATAACGTAAACTTGTCTTTAGACACATCTCGGAATCTACATATAAGAGCCAGAGGCACCAAAGTCGTTATGCAGCCTCTGGCATAGTATACGCAGATCAACAATCTATTACATTTTGGATACCTTCCCAGACTCCACCATCAAAATTGTAACAAACACATTGTTGGAGGTATAGTCTTGGGCTCTGGTATTAACAAACATGTACATGCCATATGTACGTCTTGAGAGTTTCAGAAAGATCTGAAAACAAACACCAAAGTTATTTGGGTGAGTATTTTCCATAGAGACGGACTCTAAGGGAATCTACTCCCGACTTGATTCCTGCTACTTTTCGAGTCTTTTTGGTGCGGCAGCCCAGACAAATCTATGTAAATTTCTGACCAGACACGAACTTTTACTCTATGCTGAAGCAACTGGTAGTTAGGAGCAGAATAATAAAATAAATAATAAAATGGGTAAATAAATTGCAAACACAATTTTCTTGCTAGCCATGCAGCTGGCCATGGCCCGTTGCTGTTGCTGTGGCTCTTGCTATGGCTCTTGCTGTGGCTGTGGCTGTGGCTGTGGCTGTGTCTGTGGCTGTGTTGCGACGGCAACTGTGGAACGTGGCAGATTATGCTGTATTATCACCTGTAATTCCTTATTGGCAATCAAAACTTTTCCGCATGCACCACGTCCGGTGCGGCACACAGGACGCGGCGGCAACAGCGTCGTCATCGCGGCTGCCTTCACAATGTTATCGCATTTTCTAGTTTCAATAAAAAGCAAAATCTGCGCATGCAGCCAAACTTTTAATTTTGTTGGTAAACTTGCGGAGTTTTTAAACACGCGCACCCCCAAAAACAATCCCACCAACCCCCGCCAAGACACCCTACTGGACATATTACCCAGCCGCGTTGCTGCTGGGCAGTTGGGCGTATCAATTGCTGGCCACCGATTCTCAGTTTTTATATAGCTACTTTAAAAGTGAGCGAAAAGTTTGAAGCTGTTTTCCTGTTGCCCCGCTTAGAAATGATAGAACCAAGAGAAATGACAACAAGTTTCAAAGTAAAACAATTACCCAGAAGATTCAAATATCTGAGGAGCACTAAATACATTTTTTTATGTGTACTTTAAACAATTCAAGATTTTAAGCGAACTAAAATATAAATTATTTTTATTATGTTACCTGATCTAAACTCAGCAAATTCTGAATCTATCCATGTACGTGAACTTGGTTAAGATCATGAATTTAAGATCAGGCCAGTCGCAAAAGTCTGAGAAATACTTACTGGCTTATATCTTGCGACGAGGAATATAAATTATTTTTGATTTTCGTACATTTAGTAATTTTTCTTATTACCCTTTGGCTGTGTTAATCCCAAACATTCCGCTAGCCTTCCACATTCCTTTCGTATAAGCCCTAGTTGTTTCGGTAAATTCTCTGATCTTGAATCCAATTGTTTATCCTGTCCTTTCTTCCTTCCTTTATACACCATAAGCTCCATTTGCTTTTCAATGTAGTAAGTCGCCTTTTTGTGCAAGTTCCAAACATGCAAGATAATGTTACAATAAGCTGATCAGTTATTGAACTTGACGTATTTCGGCTTAGGTTTTGTGGTTTAAGTTGTTGAGTGGTTTAGGAGCGATCCAGTTTAAGAGCGTGATAATTATACTAGATATATACATATATTATGTTCTTCCAGTTGGCGGTCTGACAGAATCTAATTAAATTAACTAATTTTAACTATTGCCACAGCTGCCATAGGAACTACTGGCATAGTATTCAGTTCTTGTATTGCGTTGCAGCCAAAGACAATATAAATAATGTGTTTATATTGTAATTGTTGTAACTCTGCGCAATTGTAAGCAAATGCATAAAAAGGGTACATTGATATTGTGCAAATGTGTCTATATTTACTCATTCCGCCTTCGAGTTATAGGCATTAGAAAAGAGAGTGTACAGGGTGTCATATTCAAGTGGCGAGTAGTGTATATATTCTAAATCAGAAGCGGAGACGATTTTTAGTTATCTCCGTTTCGTATACGCCTTGCATTTGTAAAGCTAGATTTAATCGCAAATAATTGAAAAAGAAGCTATACAAAATCATTGTCATATTCTCATGCACATTGAGAAGCGCCTCAAAGCGAAACTCATACCAAATTTGTATGTCATATTTCATATGTAGTTCATGCTGATTGAAAATTACTTAACAAGCACTGAGCCGCTTCAGCTCTGTGCAACCTGCTGTTGCCCTAAAAGCTCAACTAATAACTTTGATTGCACTTTCATAATAATCTCTCACGTAGCATACAATGCGGCGCTCTCTTTGTGGCTCTGTACACTAATTAAGTATACAAAAGTAGAAAATAGCAAGGATATAAAGTAGAGGAATAATAAAAAATAGAAAACTAAAAAAACAACTTTGTACAAATGGCTCAACAATGCTGGGGCTATTCATGATAGCTGCCCCAGACCGTGGCGAGCAGCAACAGCAGCTCCTTATGTTTTTGTGCCTTTGTTTTGTGCAACTGGAATTAAAACCAAGCACTTCAGAGCACACAACGCGCATAAGGAGCTGGCCAGGCGGGCAGTGTGGGGGGCAGCTAGCTGGCTAGCTTGTTGTGGTTGTTGTTTTTGGCCAAGCCAGAAATGTACTTCAAAAATCGTAAAATTGAAATTATAATTGCAACTGCAACTGATTCGAAAGGCTCTTTGTTTTTCCACCATTGTTGCCAGGGCATACTCGAGGGTGCCCCCAAACGAAGACGGAGCCGGAGCCGGAGCCGCAGCGTTTGGGCCAGCAATTCTATATAAGTGGTCTGTTATTTTCACGTTCGCCGGGCAGCGGCGGCTGCAATCGACGCACGACGTCAGCTATTTGTTGTCGGTTGTCTGCCAAAAAGATGGCTCTAATTACGGTCTTAACTTGCTGAATACTTGGAATGCTTGTCAAATAATAATTACTCGAAAAGCGTTTGCCAGTTATAAAATGAAATACGAGCGCGTCTTCAAATTGTTACAATTTTTCCCTATTTCCTCTCTAAACTAAATGCTGCTAGCCCAGTTTAAATGTGCTGTTTGGCTTTGGAAACTCTGTATATATTTCTGGCTACTCAGTTCATGTTCCGATTAACAAACCGAACGTTCTGTGACGCCAGAGCACTGTGGGCGCACTTCCAGGTCATCTTTCTCTCTCTCTCTCTCTAAGCCCGAATCCTTGCCAAGTGCATGTGGCATGCCGGATGTTGTGACATTTTGGAAAGCGCACAAAAATTTCGACATTTTCACAAAGCGATGTTCGGGAATGCGCGCCGATAGCACTCTCTATATGTGTGTGTGTGTTTGTTTGCCCCATATTTGTTGCGGTTGTTTTAGTTTTTCATGTTTTCCCATATTCTCTATGCAACATTTTTGCTAAATATTCAAAAGGCTTGCCAGTTGCCAGTTCTTTTTATGCCATTGAATTTGACAATCTATATCCATCCGTTTGTTGGACTCATGTGTGCTCAGGGGCGAATCTGTGTTAGCTTTGTTCAATGATACTCTATCGAACCAGCTCTGATTCGGACTTTATTTTTGTGACTTTTTGATTGTCTAGGAATACATAAAAATGAATGCATTGCAAAAAAACAACCAACATATATTGTACGGCAGTTTAAATATTAGGGTCTTGTGCTAAATTAATTGAAATTGAATTTTTGATACTGAGCATTTACTTTACAAAATAGAATAGAACTTTTCTATATCAGCAATAAAGTAAAAAATTAATAGAATTGCCTAATAAACTGAGATAATATTTTCTGATAACATTTTCTTATGATAAAGGATGTATCGCTTATTTAAATGCTTATTGTATACAGTTAATATTATAAGTATAAACAGGGAAAATTTTTAGAAAATCAACTTTGTTTTCAAGTGCCAAGATAGAAAATTGGCAATTAACAGAATCTATTTTCTAAATTTAGGAAAAAAAATGATACAAATGGGTTTTTATACATATATTTCAAAAAATATGTAAACAAAATATTTTTAAAAAAATATTAATATTAGAAATATATATTTATAAGAAGTCTTAGAAATGAAAATATATTTAGTTAAATTTATTTTTAAATAAGCAGTTTTAGAAGAGAACAGAATATTTATTATAGAAATTTATTTTTTTAAGGAATTGCATATTGCGAATTTCTGATTGTAGTTAAAAAAAAATTATTTTATTTTGTTTTATTTTATTTATTTTAGTATTTTATTATAAGCTCCTAAGCTGTATTCCATTTAATTTATTCTCAAAAATTTGAGGTAATTATTGTAGTGAGGAAAAATTAGGCATATTTATTTTTGTTTCCATCTTGAAAACTGGAAATAACTTTTTTATGCCTATTAACGAGTGCTGACAGAACTCAAGCTGTCTCAATGCTTGCTCTATCTGTCTCTCTCCCTCTCTGTCTGCCTCTCTTTCCCTCCCGCTGCATTAACGCAACTGCTGCAAGAGACTTGAATATTTGAAATTATTTTTAAGCACGAGGTAGCTGTAAATTGCACCAAAGCCAATTGCGAGTGTTGGAAAATTGTTTTGTGTACGCAGCAGAAGCAGAAGCAGTAGCAACAGCAGAAGGAGCAGCAGCAACAACAACGGACAAGATTGGAGTGTTGCAATGCTCGTAGTATAAGGGCAATCAGGATGAGTATAAAACAGAAGCATATACCGATATACAGAGAACAGACGGATACAGAGACAGTAAAATATACTTAGGATGGTGCCCCATTGCACTGGCTGCTGCAGTTGCAGCAGCAGCAGCAGCAGAGGCAACATGACAACAGCAACGGATTTGGATTGCTTGTGTGTGGTGTGCACACACACACACACTCGGGCCTGTGGTTAAGGGGAAGCTGCAGCAGAAGTGTTTGTTGTATGCAACTGATTGCAAAGGATTTTATGGTTGCCATTTATGCTGCTGCTCCCGTTGCTGTTGCTGGCGCTGACGATGGCGACAATGCAAAAATATACACAACACAACAACAGCAACAGGAACAGGAACCGATCGCAGCAGGCAAGGGGCAGCTGATGCAACGCATCCAAGTGCAGGCTAGCAATGGATGGAGGTAGTCGGTTTTGGGGAGGTGCCACTGCTTGTTGCCACATAAGGTGTCGCTGCAGTGGCAAAACATGAGCCCATGACAGCAGCAACAACAGCAACAGCAGCAGCAGCAGCATTCGAAGTAGCCGTAAAATGCCAACATCAGCATTACATGCAGCAATTGCTGCTGCGGATTTGCAGTTTAATGTCGATGCTATCGAAATGAAATCCTGGCAAGTAGACGCATTCAGAGACGTTGTTGGCATTACGAATGTGTGTAGACCAGTGTGTGGTCTGGTGCTGCTCTTCTTTTAGTTGTTGTTGTTGTTGTTTTTGTTGTTGCAGCAACTGTGCCACAGTTTTGATTAGCTTAGGCCAATTGCTCAGCGTTTACCGCACGTTTGCATAAGGACGCTTCTCCCAAATGAAGCGTTTTATAAAACTTGACTCTAAATGGTCAGCTAATGTCTCGAAGTGTATGCTCCACACAATTTGTATTTAACAGTGAATTAATTGCAATCCTAGTTGGGTGAAAATGCAGATCATTGATTCTCCTTATAGCTGTATTTAAACTCGATTTTGTTTTTTTTTTTAATTTCCATGTTTCTACCTAGAAAGAAGGCAGCTTTATTGTGCGCGTGCTTCATATTCTTTATTCCAGCAACATAATACACAATTATACTAAGAAATTTTAAAGCTAGAGACTATTTCATAACACTTCTAAATAACTCTCCAACAGAATTGACCATACCCTGCTCGTGCTCTTGTTAACATTCGAGATATTTTTTTATCGGCACACTTACTCGGAGTAATGGGTCCCCACAAGGTGGCAATTGGAGTTGCCTTGAGTCTCCCTTAAGTCGGAAACCTGACTTATTCATTAGATGCGGGCAGCTCCGGGTAATTTCTCTTTGTCTGTGCATATATCCTAGATATTTTGATTTGCTGCATTTGCTAAATAGACTAAATGAACTAATCATCATCAGGTTTGAGTATTTCCCAACTATATGGAGTAAGTATCCGTAGTTGCAGAGTATCTTTACACTGGCAAAAGTGTATCTAAAAGACACATGCTTTACTTTATCTATAGATTTTTTTTCACTTTTTAGTCAGAGTCTGCAACATTCAATTGGTATTTGCATCATTTGCAGCTCAACAACTTTTAGTCACATGCTAACAAAAAAAAAAAAAAAAAAAGAAAAATAGCGGAAAAGCAAAAGACTTCACGTGCCACAAATGAATTCCGTTTTCCCGCTGAACCTTAACAGATACAGCTATTGTTGTAGACCTAACTGCCAGCGAGAACCCTGATGTTGTTTCTCTTATCAAACGCATTGATTTGATTTCAAAGCATTTACATTTGCCCGCACAGCGCCTGGCTGGTGCTCGCTCGTTAACAAAAGATACTTACATATGTATGCATATGTATCTTACAGATACTTGCTGGCATTTGCCTTTGTGTTGGCTTGCCGCTTGTGCTACGTTTCACTTTTTCTCTTTCTTTTGCTTGGTTAGATTTAAATGCCGAAATTTCAATGCTGCACACATCACGACAACGACAGCCGCCCCCCCTCCCAAAGGACATATGTGCCCGCCCCCATCAGGTCGCTGTCGTGAATGTATCTAACTCTATGTATAGTCGACTCGCATGCGGGGCACACGTGAAAGTGTAATCACTTGTACTTAATATGCAGATGATGACAATGTGACAATCAAACTGGTTCCAGGTCGCTTACCTTGCCTTAACCCCGTCTGCCAACCACTATTGCTCTTTCTCTCCTTGTGTATTCGCTGTATTCGTGGAGGATGACGTTATGGCAATCTGATTATTATTATCATCGTTAGATGTAATGCTCTACCCCCTTGCATGCAAAACGGATTTTCCTGCCCTGATTTCCTACAGGCATCAATGCATTAGGCGTCTTTCACAAAGCACTTTTGAATTCTAAAAAGGCAATTTGTTTTTATTTTTATGTTATGAATTCTTTGCTTATGCGTATTTTCCATTTCCACAGAAAACTGAAAACTGAATATTCAACATGATTCAGACAACATTTTCAATAGTCAGCTATAATTAATTTGCATAGACCGCAAAGTAAACTAATTGATTTAAATTTCTTATACAATATATATACATAATCTATTCGCCTTCTGTTCTACTAGCTCGATCCCAAAATCTACAAAAGCTTGAACTTAATAATTTCGTATGTAGCCTAAAACTTTTGCTGCTCGGCTTAATGCACTTCCTTAGACATGCCATTTATATTTATTAACGAACTATGTTACTTCATAAAATGATAAAATACAGCGGAAAAAAATAAATTCCCCAAAAGTTGGTCATGAAAAATGAACAGCCTGCTATGTATGTGTGTGTGAGTGTGTGTGTGTGTTAAGAATACAAATTGGGGAAAAATTGTTTTCTGTTTTTTTTATGAAAACCTTCTCACACACCACACACTGGCGAGGCATAAAACCGAAAAAACTGTTGATGAAACTGCAGAAACACGCGCGCACACAGTCGAGGCGCCGCGACTTTTTCAGCTGCAATGCAACAGGAGGCGGCGTGTTAATGCAAAAGGGGCAACAACAGTAACAACGACCCTTGACGGCAAGTGCCAAACTCGTGATGAACTGAAGCTGAAGCAGCTCTGGTCAGTGGTCCTCGAACTCGTGGGCTCGCATTCATCACGTCAAGATTTACAGACGGCCGCACGTCTCGTTCGCCGTCTGCCCGTGGGCGCATTTCATGTTTTCCCTTGAGCCCTTTACTCTGGTCTCTTTTACGAGCCAGCAACAAGAATTACGCCCAGCAGTCTTTTTTTTTGCCTCCGCCTCCTCCTGTTTGGCTTTAGCCCTAATGAGGCATGTTGTTGACTGTGAAACTCCGCTGCTGGCCCGATTTTTTTATTATGCCCTGTTTGTCCGTCGCTTTAAATTGTCAAGTTGTGCGAAGAGCGAAAATTGCATTTAATTGCATAAGCGCAACTTTAGCTTGTTTTAACATATTAGTTACTCATACGCACCGTTGAACACAAACAAAATTACGTATACGCCATGTCGCAAGCGGGCAGCTAGCAAAGCCGGCGGGAAAAGTTTTCTAAGTGTTCACAAATGAAAATGTATATTGCCTTCACCCCCCTCCGCTCCGTGGATAGTGTATATTGACTTATCACAAATGTGCCCTCAACTGTTGGCGCTGTTGCTGCTGATATTTAGAAACATGCTTCATCATTCAGCTAGATAAATTATTACTTAATTATATTTTATTTATTTTATATTTTAATTATATTTTATTTGATTTGGTATTTCAAATATCAAATGCTGGTTAATCAACCATTTGTGTAATTGAATAACAGATTTGTGTATATATATAAAAAGTTTTGCCTTTGGCTGATTGCGTTTCATTTAAACAATTTAATTAAAAATGTTCGTATTGGTTGCATCAAGTTTTTGGGGTATGTTTTTTATTAGGCAGGGCGCCCACATATGTTGCCATGTTTAATTGCTTTATAAACCCGCAAAGCAAGTGCTGCCTCTGCCTCAGCACCGCCGCCAGACAAACACAGACAAAGAAATAAGCCCACAGCGCCATTATGGCATTTAGAAAAGGAGTTGAACATGAAGGCGGCAACGAGGATACACAAAAACAATTACACACTCGCACACACACAGACAGATATTTGAACGAAAACAAAGCTGAAGACAACAGCGCGAAAGGCAATTTTAACTTTTCTTCTGTATACCTCATGGAAAAGTACTTTACGTTGTTCTACAATAGACATTTTCTAGGGAGCTCATTTAAAACACTTGTGTCCTTTGTGTAGTGCATTACGAATGGACTGCGCATATGTTGCCGTGCGGTTCTCTAATTAGCAGAAAAATAGGCTCTTTACATATTTCAATACAATGGTCGTGTATTGTAATATTAAAGCACATATTTGAAAATTGCTTACAAATTTTCGAAGTTTCCAGCATCGCCTAATTTAAAAACGCCACTCAAAACTTCACCCTCCTTATCCTTAGTTAAGAAAAAGTCAAAAGCTAACAATTTTTGCTGGATTTGAACCGGCGACTTCTTCGCTTATTAGTCCGGTGCTCAGATACCGAAATTACACATGCTTATGAGTTCTTTTTTTCCCCACATGAAAATCGAATTTTTTAATAGATATTTATGTCATTCAATGTTCGCTTGTCACTTTATTCGACAACATATCATTAATAATTTATACACTATTTTAAAATTCAAATTGTTAATCATTATTCACCAGCCAACATTGCTACAGTATGTGCCTGATTTATATATAAGACCCAATCCCATTTAGAACAGTTTAAGTTTTAGTTATTCCAACAAAGCTAGCTGAGTTCTTAGAACCCAGCGAAATTTCTTCCAAATTTTCTTCCAAATTTTGAAATCCAAAAAGCCCGCACCTATGCTGCAATGAATAATAATAATAATAATGAAAATGAAAAGATTAATGATAAAATAATAATAAGAATAATGCATAATACCTACTATATATATGAAAAGTCATTAAAATTGTAAAACAAAATCAATCAAAGTTAATCTTCACCAGGAAAGAGCGTTGAAATATTTGTGCAATATGCGATTGTGGTTATGTCGGATAAATCGGGAAATATCTGTCCCAGAAATTCCAACAGTACCGGCTGGTTACTTACAATCTCATAATATTCCTCATATGAGATGATGCCATCCTTGTCTAAATCAAATTTATTGAATATAAACTCGGTCATATCCTGAAATAAAATGTGCTTTTATAGTAGAATGTATTTGAAGTGGTTCTACACTTACCGCCTGCAATTCTTTGACCTCATCGTCATCTTCACCCACAAAGAAATTGTTGATGGCCATGCCAACAGTTTCGCGATTCAGCAAGCCAGAGGAAGAGGTTGTGTACACCTGGAATTTGGTGATCATTATTTTTCTTTTTGCTTTCCACATATCTAAATAATACCTTATATGCAAACTGAATGCGTTCATCCAAGTTTTTGCTCAGAAACACTGAGAATAACTTCATCCAGGCCTCCGGCCCGATGTAGATCACATCGGCGGTGATATTTAGTAATATACGTTCTATAAGCGTCATATCGTAAATGCGAAAGAGCACCAGAAATAGATTGTACATTTGCTTCTTTTTCATCTGCTTGGCAGTCGGCCCATTGATCTGCACGAATTTGTAGTAGATGATAAGAAGGCAGACAACTTCAGTGTGGGTAAACTCCGTGGAGGCCGAAAACTGTTTGATCAAACTACTGTAGAGCGTCAGAAATTTTGTATTGGCCATGTCATCCATGGTAGTATCGATGCGATTCATCTTGGCGTCTTTTTTGGTATCTAGCTTGCTCTATAAGATATGATATGTGGTGTTTATTTATTTGTTACTGTGTGCTGTGTTAGTTTTTCTTTGTTTGTGGTCTCGAAATTACGCAAATATAATTTGAACTTTTCCTATACAGGCCTACTTAAAATTTTCGACAAATACTGCCTAATTTTTTACCTGAGATTAAGGACAGGGAAATCTATGGTAATGTGTAGTGTTATATTTCTGTATATTATTTGTCAAATATCCGTTCTAATACAACCAGACGAGCGTACCAGACTCTGAGTTACCCTGTATATTGAAAAACAGTTGCGAGCACTTTCCCATTGTAATGAATTCTTGGATATTTACTTCAAATATAATGTTGGTTTCGGTAACCTTTCCATGTGCTGCCAAAATGTATCGCAAAACAAAAACTAAACAAAATTGTATTCATTTTTGTTTTTAATAAATACCCAAACCTCGAGGTAGCTAAACAAATATTTATTTAATATTTATTTAAATTTGTATTTTAGGATATTCAAACATATGAAAATATGCCATATAGAATCGAATTTCTCCTTCGATATGTTACACACATATGCAAAACGTTTGGATGCGAATGGGCTCTAAACTCATTTGATGTATATATCAATAACATATTTAGGGCATATGTTATTATATTGCAGCGTAAAAGTTAAAATGAATTTTACGCTCGCAAAAGGCAGGCAGAATGAATTTAAAATATTCGCTTGATGAAATGTGAGTTAAAGTCAGATTCCATGTTCATGCTGAGGCCACGAATACGCAATCCTATAAATGATATGAAATAATCCACATTCTTCTTGGCTCTTTGTCTGCTTACCAGTATTTTGAGGGTGGTGCGGCGAAGGCGTGGCTGCCGCCTCAAAACAAAACAAAATGTAACGAGCGCAATTTAAAGGCAATAAAAAAGCGAAGCAAAGACATAAAAAATACATCAGAGTCCTTACGCGGTGCTATGTGTGTGGGTGTTGGCGTTTTTGTTTTTGAAATAAATATTTCAATGGAAAAATGTTTAAAGCTGTGAGCATGAGAAATGCGTATATAATAATCCACGCCAGGCGCCAAGCAGAAGGCTGCAGAGGAAGCAAAGGACTTCAACTGGAAATCAGCGGAAATGGTCGTGCAGCCATTTTGTTTTTGGGCTAACAAATGTTGCCAGCCTTTCGGGGCTCGGCTCTTGTAATTGTATGCCGCACATGCTGTCATACATGCGGCTTTACAACACAACCACCTCCCCCCATAACACCCACTCATGGCTCAACCCCCCGACACGGCAGCATAACAATAAAAAAAAGATTCACGCGCCTTAATGTCGGCAAGTTGACAACACGGAGTGTTAGCGGATTTACAGCACCACCACAGCGCACAAAACCACAGCACACACACAACACATACACGCTCCATCCCTCCCCACACACATATGCACCCACAGCCAGGCAGATATAGTAAAGCCAAAGGATTTTTATTGTGCTCGGCAAACAGTTTTGATTGATACATTTTGTGTTTGGCATTTTAAAGGACTTAAATCAGAATTTCTTAAGCATGACAAATTGTTTAGATTTGTGGCTTTAAGAATTCGAGAAATGTTTTACGATAAAATGCTTTTTTATTTTTCCCAAGTAAAATGACATGCTCCCATATAATTTACAAAATGTATCCGACTATAATAAGCGCCTCTTCAATGCGCGCAGTGTGCACTAGCTTTGGGTTTACCTCAAAACCGAGCAACTCAGGTGTACCTTAATTATGCCATTGGTGGCCAACATATTGCACTCAACCTAATTATGTAGGCTGTGCCAACATGTATATCTATAATATGCACATATACATATATGTATATATATATATACATATATGTATATATATACATATACATATATATATATATATATATATATATATTTATCGACGGTTATGCATGCATTCATTACATTTATGCGAATATAAACGCACCTGATGCATGGCTTGTGGCAATGTCGGTTAAGTAGCTCATTAGCTTCAATACATTCAATCATTTGATTAAAACGCATACACACAAACAATGGAACTCTGTCATATATATTCCCAAACCTGACTGACGTTGATTTTGAGTCTGTTACAAGCGGCATGGACTTGTATTACAATCTTAATGCTTTCTCAATATTGAAGCTTTTGGCACATCATTTTAAACAAAATGCGATATGCTTGCTTGCATTTTGAAAAGTGAGTTGGGACGTGGGCCTTTTTTAAGTCAGACTTCTATTTGGGTTTTCAAACTCAAATTACATTTGGCAACAATTAATGAAAATTATTGCTGGCTTAGAACCGGTGATCGCTCGCTTGTTAGTTCGATGCTCAGGCATCTAGCTACACAGGCTCACGACGTCTTGGCTGCGTTGTTGTTGATGTTTTCATATAGACTTTGAGCACTAACATTCCACGCCTTGGTGCAACTGTTTCTGCCTGAATTAGTCAATTCTATATGGTTAATTCTTGCACATGGCTGCAGCTTACGGGACACCAATGCCTACACGCTCTGCCTGCCATGAGATTAATTATGGTTAATAATAATCATGCAATTTGTTATTGCCGCAGCTGTGGGTTCAGTTAAGTTAACGCCCTTCTTAATGATCCGGGGTACATTGTTGTGTGCAGCTGTCGACTTTATTGTGGTATTTGCAGTTGAGGCATTCGTGTGGCCGCCTGCATTATTATGCTCATTGTTAAGCGCTTCTGACGGTATTTCATAGTCCGGCGACGGGCAGACGACCAGGCAACCGCACAATGAATGCGTGAGGAATTGCATTAGGGCATGTGAATAATTGTAATTCATTTAAAGAGAAAAGTGAGTCATAAGAAGTCTTTTTAAAACTCTTTATGGGCATTGAAAATTTGCAAATACAGGTTCGAGCTTAGGGCTAACAATAAATCAACTCTTATCTTAATTTATTGTCTAATTCTGAATGATACTCAATTTTTAATTGTAATATAGTCATTTTAAATATTATTATTAATCAGAATATTAATTAGTTTCTTATCTAACTCTGAATGATACTCAATGTTTAAATTTCCTTTATTCTTGATACAAGGTGTTTTACTTCTGGGTGTTCTACTATCTACGCTCATTAAACGGGTTTCGAATTGTTTGTTTATTTACAATTGCTTTCATTGATTTGCATCGGATAGGTTTGAATCGATTGAACGATTACCGCACTTAAATGCACAATGTTTAATTAATCCCCTTGAGCGTGACAAAAGCCTCTACTTAGGAAGTAGTTCTGTAGCTATCAATAGCCAGTTGAGTTTGTAAAGCAAACAAGCAATTTGGCTCAAGATACAATGCAAACTGTGCGGAAAAGTCAAACTCAACTTTAGTGAGCTGCAATTTTCGATTAAAATTCCAGTTGGCGATTCAATTAAACACTAATTAAAAGACATTTTTCCGCAGCTCGCAGCTGGTAGTTAGCAGCCCTTTGATAAGTCCCCTATGCCGGTCTCAGGTCCCAGTCAGTCACACGCCCATTGGACAGCTCAGCCTGTCAGCTCGGCAAAGGACTGTGGGCGCTGAAAAGACTGCCAACAGGATAAGGCAAGTCGACAAATGTGCTGCACCAGTGATAGACGTCCTACGGGTGGGTGTGATGCAATAAATGTCATAAGGGAAGCAAAAAAAAAAAAGAAACTAAATCAAAGGCAAAGCTTTTTTTTTGCATTTTGCTTAGGTCTGCTTCTCGTGCGACCATTTTTTCCCCGCTGGCTCTGTGAGTGCGTTAATTTTTTGCGCAAGTCCGGAACGAGAGGAAATTCGTTTTTCCTTTAACCTTATGCCGTTCAAAGTAAATGTTTTTCCTGCACCGGGAGAATTTCGTGGATAATGTCAACGCTTAAATGGGACCAACCCTTAAAAATATATATTTAGTTGTTCCAAAGGGAAATTCAGTAAAGCTCAAGTCTATTGCGCTCATAGAAACGTTGCGGGTGGATTACTTTCTATCGCGTGGGAATAAATTGCGAAGCCAGGGAAACATTGCTGCTAACGGATAGATATTGCGAGAGTATTGAGAATACTTTTGATATTTAAATTAATTATATATGTATTTAATTTGATATATTTGATATATATGATGTTCCCTTATTTCTCTTTAGAAAGCTTTACACCGCAGCCTGTACAACTTTGCGGATAAAAAATGTTCTCTAGCAATGTACTTTTGTAAAGCAATATTGCAGGCTAAGTTATTCCTTATTTTTTCTATGGTTTCCACTTTCGTTATTTTTAAGCCGTGATCTTAAGTTTCCGCAGCTTCTGCCAATCACTTGTCCAGCGTTCGAAGCGTGTCAGGAACATTGCCTAATTATAAATGTTTTATAAGTAAATTATCCAAGCGCGTAATTTTGTGCAGTCTCCCTGTATTGAAGGATGCCTGACGCTGGCAAGGGCTCGGCACAATTTTCCGGTTGCTTGGGTGCATCAAAGCATTGCCGTGACAGGGTTGTCATGGCCAGCCAAGTACAAAATATCGAATGACACGCTGTCGGTAAACTACTTAATTGCATATATATCTAATTAGCAAACTTTTCGCGCGTCTGTAACTTTATGATGCTGCAGCGCGCCTGTGGCCAGTAGCTGCCAGAGTTGCCAACGTTCTGCTGTTGGTTGCAGGCAGCATTGCTTTGCATATAATTAATTTGTCGCTAAGCCAGAAGCGAATACGATTGACATTTATGATACGCGAGGGGCATTAACAAATTATTTGCTGACCATCATGGAAGGGGCTTGACAATGCGAACGCAGCAAAAGCTATGGCTGGCTAATGCCCTAATCGGATTTGCGCTGGAAAATTCATTGAATTAATTTTTTTGAAAAAAATTTAAGAGCGGGGGATAGAAATGTAAAGCCAAGGCACAAATAATAATGGCCAAAACGCGTACGTGATCGAAGCCAAAAACGGAAGCGGGTCAACCAATACCGCGCGCCCGGCTCAATTCGCATAAATTTCAACTAATTACAATTTCAGTGTCCGGTGCACACAATCAATGGGAAAACCATAACAATTACAAATACAAATAAAAGGAAAACTGAGAAAAAAAAAGGGAAAAGCTATCCACACACACACAAACACACAGCGAGAACAGATGACGGTTATGGCCAGTGCGCTTAATGGCTGGACGTGAGTAGAGGGCTAAGAGTGCGGTGGCCAGTGGCATGCTTGGTTTGGCCATTTTGTGGTCATGGCCGGGCCAATAACAACCACAACAACTACAACAACACAAACAGCTGCGAGGGTGCATTGATGCGTTTTGGCCCGGCGCGTCTTTTGTATTTGTGTTTGTACTTTTGGCTTTGTGCCCGTTAAACCCTGTTGGCCGTTCTCGCTGATGGCGCGACCACAGTGAAAACTCATTAATTTATTCTTCTCTTCGTTTGTTGAACTTAAAATAACAGCGTTAATCCGCTTAGCGCCGCCATTGACTAAAAACAACGACAACAACTACAACAAGTAAGAGTGCTTTAGTCTGTGCTGCACGACTAGGAGATACCCTGCATATGTTTTACGAGAGTCTACATTTGGTGTCTTTAGCTGTTATAAGTTCTCAATAAGTCCAAAGACAGAATATCTCTTTCGATTCTTGTCGATTTCAAGTTATCTATAATTTAATGCAAACCTGATCTGACGCTAAAAGAAGATACGCTCGAAATGTCAAGTCTCTAAGAGCGTTCGATTCATACAAATGGGCAAACTGACAGTTGAAGTTACTGACAACGATTCGCCTGTTGATGCTGATCAATAATATCAGTATGTAAAGTATATTCTGCTTGGGGTCAAAGGAGCCTTCTTTTGTTTGTTAAAGGCAATTGCACAAAAACATTATACCCTACCGAGCATTTTCAGTGGGTTCAGGGTATAACAATGGAAAGCTCACTTGTCGCCAGGCTTCGCGCTCGTTGACTGAAAACACAGGCAGCTTGAGCAGGGGGTTGGGGCTTCGCTGCTGCGGTTTACATTGCCATGATATCCAGCTGAATCCGAATGCTGACAATGACTATGACGAGGCGCAGCAAACAAAATGAATTAAGGAAACCGCAATGACATAGTTACAGTAGCACAACGCACCAACCCAGCCATACCCAGCATATGCACATATACATCCCTATATAGATATATATACACAGACGGGGAGCCCATGTAGTTATCCGTTTATGTCTCGCTGCTTGGTTGGTTGAACGACTTGCACTTGGCCATAAAGTCACAGCACAAAAGCCAGACGCCATGGGCGGCTCTTGACTAGATTGGAATTTGGGCCATGTATAGTGTATATGTATGTATAGCGAATATGTGCATCCTTTGGCGAGCATACTTTAGGTAGAAAAGTTTTCAACTTGGCTTGAACTTGTGGCAATGACGGGTCAAGACTTGGCGACCATAAAGTCAACTGCTGACCTTTGCTTCACTGACCATTCAACAAAGTTGCACACTCAGATAGCTTTTTATGTTTCTAATTGTATAAAAGAATTTGTGGGGGGAAATAACTGCCTCAGAATCACATGACATTTGAGAGTGCCTGATAGAAAATATTAATTTTCTGATTTTAAAATAGAATTTTCAGTCTTTCTGTATAGTATTAGAAAATCAATATGTAACTAATGAGTAGATCGGAGCTTTTGTTATTTTTGCATTCGATATCTGAATTGTTAAGAATATGAAGAATAAGAAAGAAACCCTTCTTTTAACAGTATAACCTATTATATACTACACTCTAATTAAGAAGAAATTCTTTAAAAAACAGTTGAATACAAAACAACTATGAGATTGAATGTCTTCCTCAAATTATGGTTCAATTAATCGTTTCGATAAACGATAAAAGGGCTTTCTAAACCCGGGGTGGCAGCTCTGTTTGCAGCCAAAATAAGTGGTTCGCTTTAAGCGAGAAGTTATCAAAGTTTTCCAATTAATGTTAAATGAAAAGTGAGAGATTGCTAACAATGTCGAGTAAGTGCATATAGAGAAAAATTCAGAACATTTCGGTTTAACTCTCAACTTAATCAACAGCAAAAGCCACAAAGAGCATCAGCGTAAATGCTTCCATTGCTAGTACTTCGGCTGTCAAAGCAGCCGATGTCCAGGTCCCGGAGACGCCAACTTTTAGTCAGACTTATGCTACGTTGCGCGTGTGCCTGAGATATGGTGATAGCGGCGCCAACATCTTTAGTCGCTTGATCAAGGTCTTGGAGGCAAGCGATTTAATACACATTCTGAAAATGCTGCCCGATGAGGAGCTGGAGCGTTTGATGCCCATGCTGGGTCAGCGTTTGACGCGGCTGCGTCTGGAGATGGCCGAAATACCGCAGCTGTACAGCCTCTGCCGTAAAATGGGCGTGCCGGAGCTGCTTCAGGTGCGCAACTGTGAAGTTGCGCAAAGCAAGCCAATGCCGAACGTCACCAGCTCCAGCTCCAGCTGCAGCAACAGCGGCAGCAGCTTCGGCTGTCATCTGCAGTTGCTGGGCAAGCTGCTGCCGCGCCTGGAGCTGCTCAATGTGCATGCCGCCGTTGTGCCACCTTTTCCGAACAATTTGCGTCATCTGCGCGCGCTGCTGCTGCGCCAGAACCCCTCGCAGGCAGTGCTGGATCAGATCTGTGCCAATTGTCCGCAGCTGCAGCAGCTTTTTCTGCGTAACGAGACGCACGCCTCGCTGGACGTGACAAACATTTTGAAGTGCTTTCAGTTGAAGGAGCTGCAGCTGCCGCTGATGCTGCACTCGCCGCTGGCCGTCTGCCATTTGGCGCATCTGGAGCATTTGTCGCTGCAGCGTATGCAGCTCTGGCCGGGCATGGAATGGCTGTCCATTGTCAGAGAGATCATCAATGCGAAGCGCTATGAGCTGCGCACTCTGAAATTTGATGGCAGTTGGCTCGCTACACCGCTGGATCTGTCGGTGCTGCAGCTGAAGTACTGCTGGGCTCTCCGGGAGCTGCTGCTGAGCAACTGCAAGCTCGCGGATCAGACACCGCAACCGGAGCTGCCGCTCAGCTGTCAGCGTTTCGGGCTGAGAGGCTGCACGCTGAGTCGGCTGCTGCGCTATCTGAAAAACAATGCACAGCTGCAGGTGCTCGAGTTTTTTGAGTGCCAGCTAGTTGCCGGCGGTGGTCAATTGTTGCAGCATATGCTCAAGCAGCGCCAGAGCCTGCCAACAGTGATGCCGCTGCAGCTGCGCTTTAGCCACTCGACGCCTTTGCGTGCGGAGCTGACGAGCTGGACGCCACGAAGGCGACAGCACTATGAGAAATGGCTGCAGGTGCAGGAGCTGGATGAACATGAGCCCACCTGGAAGCAGCCGATTGGCACAATTAGCATGACATTCGGCAAGCCACTTAACTATACGCCCGATTTAGATCTAGGCAGCATTGGCCAGAACCCAATCCCTTTGACGTACAAACATTTGAATGCTTCGCATAACGCAACTCTGGGTTGACTTCCATTGAATGACAAAAAAAAAGCATTTGAGCAGAAGCCTTTTTATACACTTTTGGTTTTTGATTTCTATTTATTTTTCGTTGAATTGCGAAACTATATAATAATATAATTGTTTTTTATATTCTGATTTTGATTTTTTATGTTTTAATTTTTTTTATAGTTTTACTTGTAGATTTTAGAGGAACGTTTGAAATGTTTAGCTTTAAATGAAGTATTAATCTATATCTCATACTAAAAACTCAACGATAGTTATTTTTTGACCGAATTATTTAAGTTTAGACTCGGAAGTAGAAATGCGTGCGGGAATCATTTTCAAGGCCCGAGTCGGCACGAGAATGAAGATAAGTTTTTATTTAATTTGTGTAAAATCTGATCAAAATTAGTTTTTATCCTACAAATTTGTATACAATTTAATTTAAATTAGTTTTTCACTCCACAATTTTCCTAAGAATGACTATGAGTTTTTTCTGCATAATTCGTAAAGGAATTTGTTTATTTTAGTTTTTAACTCTTTACAAATTTTGATACCCAAAATTGATTACAGACTTGTTGGGATTTTAAATATCAGAAATGGAAGCCACAGGGAACATGTTTAAAATCTTTATTTAAATATGAGTATCGCTTATTCAGTCTTGTCAAAAGTATGTTCTTCGAAAGTCTCGGAAACTGGTTTAATGTAATTTTTATGGGTTTCTTGCAATGTCCCGTCCTCTTCCTCGATGAGCGTAATTTTGTTTGTTGTTTGGTGGGCCAGACGCAAGCGTGAAATACCACACCCCTTCGGGCCACATAAGACAATCGAAATTCGATAATATTGTACAAAGGAGGGACAAGCCAAGCCAGAGGCAACGATTGGGTCAACAATGAAGTCGCAAACCCGTCCAAATCAACTGCACGTCGACCGGACCCGGCGTGAGCTGCCAGCTTTTGAAATCCGATGACAGACTAGATGGGAAAAGGAGAAAAAATATATATAAGAAAATTGAGAAAAAAGCAAATAAAAAACAATGAAAATGCCCCGAATGCATGCTAAATAGAGGATTTAGGTAAATGGATTTCTAGGCATTTTCGCATTTGCCCGGGAAATTGAATATAAAGTGTGTGTCAGTAAGGGTGTGTGTCTGCGTGTGTGTGTGTGTGTGGTTGGATGTCCCTTTTGTCTTCTGTGTTCACTATGTGTGTATTTTTATTGGTGTTTATGGGAGTGTGCGTGTGGGTGTATGTGTGTTGGTGACCAACGTTAATAGCCAAAGTTTAGGCAAAGATTTCATTTTATTATGTGGAAATTTATTAAAGCCTTTGGGCCAGGAAGAGGGATTTTAATCGCTTTGCGTTTTGCTCACAACACTTATGCCCATTGCCGGAGTAGAGGCTGTTGTTGTTGTTGTTGTTGTTGTTGTAGCTGCTGCTGATGGTGTTTGTGGTGGTGGTGGTGGTGTTGGCCAGTTGGCATCATTTCCCAGCGTCCTTGAGCCCTGGAAATGGAATAATTGGATATTCTTGTTACTTCTGCTGCTGCTCAATTCTCGGAAACAGCTCGGACGGCTCTGGCTGCGGGTCCAGCTGCTGACGATGACGTTGATGTTGTTAGCTTTTCAAAATGCTTTAAGTAAGTTTAATGGCTTCCTAAGCTGCTGCACAAGGGCTTCAAAGTATCTGGCACAACATGCAACGCTTCTCGCAATGCAAAGAAAAACGAATTTTCACCCAGTTTATGTTGTGAAAAGAAAAAAAAAAATATAAAAAATTGAATGCACTTTCAAGAATGACTCGCTATGATTCCGCATTAAAAAATAGGTTGTCTACCATTTGTAGTACAATATAATTTAGGAATATTTGTAACAGAAAAAATGTTCAGCTTTATTCAGCTCGTTTTTTGGCTAATCGATGTGAATTTATTTAGATATTAGATTTTTATTTAGTACATTTATATTATTATAAATTGCATGCACTTTTCTTATTGTATCCCATTGATATTTATATACTAATAAAACATTTATTTTTAGTATTTTCTTATATGCTCTTCAAATTTATTGCATTTTTTTTACATTTATTTTTCAACAAATATTTAGCCTGTATATCAAATGACACTTAAAAATGCATTTTCCAATTGAAATATTTATAATTTCTTTTTCTTTCTTTTCTGTACTGCAACTTATATTTCTTTTCGATTTCTTTTATCTTTTCTCATGGCCTAAGCACTCTGGCCAATAGCAATTAATTTGTGCCACTAAAAGACTTTTCGCAATCAAATCTATTTTAGGCCACATTTGGGCCAGGCTCAATAAAACCGTGCAACCAATTTACTAAATAGTCGATCAATTCCAATTGTAAGTTATTGACTTTATTAAGGGTATTCCATGGCAAAGCAGAATAGTTTAAAAGTTACTGATTGTTGTGTTTGTATGCTGTTACCCCTTGCTCTTATTGCGCTCCGTTTTCCGCTCTGCCACAAGTATAGATTGCTGTGCACGAGAGAGAGAGAAAGAGAGAGAGGGAAGGCACAAATTGACACAGTTGAGGACAACAAGCAACAATTTTCAGATATTTTTCTTTTACTCACTTTACTTAGCTTCCTTGTTTAGCTGTTTTAACTTCCGTTTTTGCTGCTGGCACTTCCCAGCTCGCCATTTCTCATGTCTCCCATCCCCCATCCTGACTTTTACATGCGCTTTTGCAGTTAACCCAACGTTCCAACGTTCCGTCGCACGGCCAACATTGTTGGCGACAGTTACTATTGGGAATTAGCGCGGTCTGTAATAAGGATCGTCATCGCCCCCATAATCATTGGCCTCTGTAAACCTGCACTTAGCGTGGTCATTTCGCCTGCAGTTGCCGCTGGCCCCAGGAGAACGACAGCTGGACCGCGTGGCCTGGAGAGTAACGACGCCTGCATGTACGGCATATCCTGGCAGCCTGGCTGTCCGGCAGTGTATCCTGCCCGGGAGAGCCGGGTATTTCGCCACGAACCGAAATACTCTTGAGCGCAAATGGTGGCGCGCTTTGTGCGGCTTCCGCCTCGTCAGCTAATACCCAAATGGATGTTTAGTGTAAGTCGCTGTCCTTGTCGCCCCCAGGAGGCAGGGCCCTTGTCCTTTGTTTTGGGCGTCGCTGCACAGTTGCTGCTGTATTGTCATTTTCTCGTATCCTTTTGCCTTTAGCCGGCTTTTGTGGGACCCGGATTCGGGTCTGGTGCCGGCAACGCAATTATATAGCCTGTTATTGTTGACGGAGCCGAAGCTGTAGTCCGAGTCGAAGTTGTTGCTCATTTCTGTCTCTGCTTAAAACTTAATGACACTTTCAGTTAATTATCGCGGTGGATTTGCAAAATTAAGCGATTCGGGTATAATTACGAGGGATTATGTAACCGCCTTATTTTGCTTTTCTTTCCCTTTTTTTTTTCTCTTTTCAGGGGCTTTTTTCTTTGCTTCTTTAGCGGTGACCGCATCAGCGATTGGCAGGTTGCGGTTAACAAATCAGATTTTGGAATTACTTAGTGCTTAAGGCAAAGTAAGTGGCGGCTTAATGCTTTTTAAAATGTTTAGTCAGAGCTTGTTGGGCGTTAAATGACAATGTTTGGCTGTAAATAGTAAACAATTTGGGTTCCATTATTCCAGCATACATTGTGAGGATATTACAATAGATTGTTTAAGGGTTTTATAATTACATCAATAAGCTGCATAACAAATTTAGCTTTAAAGTTGAAGGAAATATTGTTGAGGAAATATTAACATTTTGATCTAATGGCTAATTTGAACCGACGACTTCTCGGCGCTCAGACACACTCGGGCAAAGCACATTCATATTTGACCATCATTTTTCCCCACTTAAAGATTAAATTTTCCAAAAACCCTATTTTAGTATTCACTTTCGACCCAAAATGAAGCCAATCAGTCAGTCAATCAGGACAACATATTTTGTATATATGAACATAGTCTATGATTCTCTTCAACTAATTTCATATGGGTTTCGACTCAAAATTAGCTTTCTCCCGCTGACTAAGTAAACTTTTTTGCCTAAAGTTGCAACAAGTTTTGGAGTGAAAAAATATGTACAGCAGCTGGATATGACCCGGCATATTAGCCTGCAATTAATTTGGAATTTTGGTAAACTGCGTGAAGTTTGCGTGTGCAAGAAAACATTTCTAGTACAATATTTTTTTTTTTTTTTACTTTTATTTATTTTATTTATTAATATTAATGCATAGTTTGTGCGCTCAGGTGCCTTAAATATTTTACCTTTACCGAGATCTGGCCAGAGACTGAGTCTAACGTTTGCAAATAATTTGTGCGTTGAGCTAAGCGCAAAACCCAAACGCAACCGCACAAAAACTTTTTAGACAACAGTTTTCAAAGTTTTACAAGTGCTGTAGAAAAACGCAGCATGCATTGGGCAAGGGAAGAGGGAGGGGGGAGGAAGGGTTGGGCAACGTCGATGGAGCTGAGATGCGGCTGGCTGTCGGTCGGTAGCGCCAACTTGTATTTGCCCACTTAGACAGGGAACGAGTTAAAATTTATAGGTATTTCGCCTAAAATCTCGCAAAGTATAAACCACTTAGGTGCAGCGCCGGGGTCGCTGCTAGGGGTAGGGGCGTGGCCGATGCAAACACTTTGGTATTTTGTCTTGGTAGCACTTTTTTTTGCCTCTTTCTGTTGCCCCGTTGTTGTTGCCGCACTTTGAACGCATAAATCAGCCATGAGCAGCGCCAAATGCCAAAACTACCCCCGCCCTAGCAGCCCGCTTGCCTCGGCTCTGTCCAGGTACGTGTGTGCCTGTTTCGTTTTAAAATCAGCAGCAGGCAAAGCCACAACAACAACAACAACAACAACAACAAATGGCCCATATTACTTGGTGCAACAATTGCAAGTGTTCTGAACCCAGATATAAGCCCCGTACACCCCTTTTCCCCCTAGGCAAGTTTCGCCTTCGTAGCTAGCTGCCCGGCTTCCTGGTTGGCTGGCGCGCATAAAGTTTTATTCTGCAGCAAAGTTTGTTTATATTTTATTATATTTTTCACACGGCATTGGCTTTTAAACGTTTTCAGTTTGTAAAAACGAGATGGCAACACTTTGAAGGTACCCTGTATTTAACCATGTGATATATGTGTGGTAAAAATTGTTTATATAAAGTAAACGAGGTGTATATGGGGCACATATTTGCGAGATACCCTGTAATCCATTATGCCGAAAAATATGATAGTCGCTTGGGCTTTATGTGGTACATAGTTTTCTTTTATAACATACCCTTTATTCAGTTATTGACAACACAAGTACAGGGTATTTTCAGCATACAATCCTTACTCAACTTCATTGGCTTGAAAGCACTTCACGTTTCTGTACGGCAAAAATAAAAAAGATTTCATTTAATTTCCGTGGTCATCCACATGAAGTGGTCTGCCTCGCATTTCGAGCGCACAAGAGGCGTAAAGAAAAGAATGAAAAAAAAAAAAATGAAACGAAATGAAAAGAAAATGGACTCTGCATTGAAAGGGGCACGTGGCAAGTGGCAGCCTATTAGCGAGAATCTGCAGCAATACTCGGCATTTGCATACAAAAAGATATTATTTGTTCTGTTGCTGTCACTGCCTTAAAATGCACTCGAAAAACGAGCCACTCGGCTACTTTTGAGAGCAGTTGTCAGGTTTTCAAAAACTATATATATAAATGGCAATTGAACATTATATTAAAGCTTACACCTGGTCAATTAGGCATGTTTTTTGGGCATTCCACATGAGAAAAATGGATATTAAATTCAGATTTTCTGGATACAATTTGATATTTTACTTTAATCTCTAAGAGTTCTACTTTTTAAAGCGCAATAGTTTATCCTCTTATCAAATTCTTCTGGACCACATAATTTATTTTGCATTAACCTAGATCTAAGGCACTTGACAAAATTATGTATTTATATTTTCTGGTCAGGTTTTTAGTTCTTATTATAAATTAGTATTTTAATTAATTCGTGTGACGGCCTTTATTCCTTTGGGGGCTGCCGCATCACGTTGCAAGCTCTGCACGTGTGCAAACCGGAAATTACATTGGGCTTGCAGCATTTTTTGCTTGTTTTTCATCCAATTTTTGGCTTTTAACTTTGACATCGCTTTCAGATTTTGTAGCTTAGTGTTCATTGGCCTGCCCAAAATGCCGGCAACAGATCCCTTTGAGCTTTCAGCTTCTTTACTCAATGGACTTCCGGTGATTTTTTAATAATTTAATTTTTTCACTCTCCTCGCATTTCGAGCGCTGGGAGCTCGACCCAGGCTCTGGCTGTGGCATCCTCAGACTCAACCTTGGACCGGTGCTTGGTCAAAACGCACGCGACTGGGGCCAACGCGTCGCCAGTGTCCTTTTTGCTGGGTGGAGGGGGCCGGAGATGGTGCTCAGTGGCTCTGCTAGTGGCTGGTGTCAGCATTGAGATCCAGCGAAGCAGAAACTTGGCAAGGCGGCCGGATGCGTGGTTGGGCGGGTCCCTACAACGCGCAGGCTGTGACACAGGCCGTAGCTCAGGCTCAGGTTCAGGCTCAGGCTTTGCCGATGTCTTCAAGTTTAAGTTGGCGGAAATTGTCTGTTGTTGCGATATCCTGCTGCGTTTTATAGTCGCGTTATGAACTGTTTGTGTGTGTGTCTGTGTGTGTGTGTGGGTGATTGCTGCACCCTGCGGCGGTAGTGGACGCAGATGGATTAATGACAGCCATGTCTGCCGCACACACTTCTGCCCCGCCGCCCACTGCACAACTGGCAACTGTCTCAATTTACCTTTGTCACTGCCTTCGCATCCTGCTACTCCTCAGCTACATCACCATCATTTTCATACCCTTGTAAAGGGTATTCTCGTATTGTAAGTAGATGTGCAAAGCATAGAAGGAGCAGTCTCTGACCCATTAAGGCATATATATTCTTGATCCGTAGCAACAGGCATTACGATCTAGCCATGTCTGTCTGTCTGTTTCTGTGACAACTAGTCTCTCTTTTCCCATGAAACTTTCCCTCTATCCCCTCTTCTGTTACAAGCAGTACATAGAAACGATCGGTCGAAAAGTATGAAAAACTTTTTCAAGATATCTTGAACAAACTCAGCATTTATAGGATTCACTATATTCCCCACATTTATCCAAAATCTTATTTACATCGGACTACTTTATCATATAGCTGCAATAGACACGATCGGTCGACAATTAAGTTGTTGTATGGAAAACTTTTTTGTTTTTCAAAATATCTTCACCATACTCGGCGTTAACTATTTTCCGTGTGCTATTTAGATACGGGAAAAGCACTATGAAAAGGTTGGGTTTGCAAGGATATTAAATATTCGGCGTGCCGAAGATAGCCCTTCTTTCTTGTTTTAATGTAATTCTTTTATTTTTTTTTTTTTAATATTTTGACCAAATCCAGCGACTCATATCAAACCAGTCTTTTATAGGGTTCTTATTCATCTTTAAGCCAAAGGGTATTTAGGCTTCGACGTGCCAATAATAGTTTTTCCCCCCCTTTTTTGTTCTTCTCTTTTTTGTTCGTGTCTCTGCTCGTCTTTGTTTTGCACTCGCTTTGGCAAAACTTTTAATTAATTTTCATATTTTATGCAACAGTTCACCTGGCGTGGTCTGCCTTTGGTTGTTAATGTTGAAGCTGCGGCCAACTGTGGCGCAACTGGACTGACAACGTTTTCAGTGTTGCGAAACTTCATAATGTGTGGCTAATTTGCTGGACATGTCTTGATTTATGTGCGAACTGAATATGTGAATGGAATATTATAAGATATGTTGTGGAAATAAATGCAAAGTTGGTTTGCCAGTAGGGATTTAGAATATTATGAGTACATTAATCATGGCAGTAAAAATAAAATAAATTTTCCCTTCAGTTATGGGTTTACCTTTATGTTTGTTGCACCTGGTTCATCACACTTGGCTCCACTCCGGCTATGATTAACAAAATTTTATCTCTATCTTAAAGGTTTAACCAAAGCTTATCAATTGTTTATTTTGGCCATTACTTGCGAGTGCTATAAGGACAGATTGCTTTCCTCATCAAATTTGCAACTTTCCCATTATTAAGAATGCATTTGGGCAACATCTACATAGGAATTCCTATAAGTACTAAACTGACATATATATGTATATATATACACAAATACACTGCAAATGCAACTGGTGCACTAATGAATATTTATAATGCATCCCTTTCATTCTTGCATCCCTGCACTTCACTCTGGTCAAAGAAACTCATTTTAATTTATTCGTTCGCACGACTTTCATTTGTTTCACTTTCGACATGGAATTTCTAAGCGTGGAAAACTTTCAAAAAGCAGACACCCAAAGGCACCCCCCACAGACAAATACACGCACACATACGCACGACTGTGAAAGTGTTCTCTATGGGACACACAAAAATAATGGCACAACAATCGAGTGACGAGGAAAACGAGAAAACTGAGTGGAAAACAACACAAATTCACTTCTCAAATCATTTTGAACAAGGCAGAGACACACAACGGCGCAGAAACTGGAGCTTAGTAAAGATTTTTCATGAATTTTCTTCAGGTTTATTTCAGTTTTTACGCTTTACTATTTTCCTTTTGCATTTCAAGTTCGACATGTGAAGTGCTTTTTGCCAGTTATCATGAGCTGCAGTTGGTCTATCTTTCATTTTTGTCTTGCCTGTGTGTGTGCGTGTGTGTATCAGTGTGTGTATAATGCAATTGCATGCAGCAAATCTGCTGAAGCACCTGTCATTGTGCAACAAATAACACTTGATTCCAAATAATATGAGAAAATATTTTATTTTTGCTTTGTTTGGAATTCACATTTACTCAACATATTTATTTAAAGTGAATAACGAGTCGCATAATTTAATTAAATTACAAACAAATACCCATCATCTCTTCAGTTCATTTTTTTGTTTTAGTATGCTTTTTTAATTGATATCAAGAAATTGGCTTTTGAGTGTTTGCATTTCGGGGCGTCAATATCAATTTTTGTTTTGAGTATGAACAATTTCTAACAACTTTCACAGAATGCAATTATATTGGATTAACACCCAAAAGTGTATACATACATATATACGCTCTCTTGTTGTTGATTGATTATTGTATTTATATTTGTTTTTCCTTTTCCGAGTAATTCTTGTATCAATTTGTTGCTCTCAAAATTATCAAATCACAATTTAATTAAAATTTAATCCCCCCTTTGTTGCTGCGCGTGCGTGTGTTTTTGTACTTTGATTAAATGTTTTTGAGAAAAGTTGTCAAATAGTCGGCATTTGATTCTTAAAATTGCATCGAGCATAAGTTTTGCCTAATTGATTGTAAGCCCATTGTACGCTTTCTTGAAATTTTGAAATGAGAGCTTTTGTCAGCATTTTGTTTATGCACTGACTCATCAGGTTTTAATTGGCTGGAAGCTTTTGTTAGCTAGTCGAATTGTCAATTTTGAATGCCCTCTTTGTACTACGTATAATATATATTCATTTTCTGTCATTACATTAGCTAGTTTCATAAGGTCTTAATGAAAAGGCAAGCTGGCTTAAATATAGAGGACTTAAAGCTAATGCATTACTTTAAACTTATGCCTATGCAATTTGAATGCATATCTGCTACTTTCCGCTAGTGTCATTCTTGTTTTATTAAAGTTTAAAATATTGAAGATTTCTTTATTTTAATTTCCATATATCATTAAATGTAAAAGAAAGTACAAGAAATATGTATCAGTAAGTGTCATTGGGCTTTTGCTGGGGTGGCGAACTAATCCCCAATTTATATTATGTAACTTCCTTTATAAAAGTACACCAAACATATAAACTATCTTAATCCCATTCTCGCTATCTATGAAGCATTTTTATGTATTGTTGTCGTTTTCAGCTAGTGTCATTGGATCTTTTTTATATGAATACTATTATTATCTGAGCTGCAGCTTGGCTTATAGGCATACTAAGGAATATTTTATTATGTTTCATGTCTGAATGATAGGCTAATGTCATTGTGCTTTTGGTTAAGAGCCAAAGTAATTCCCAATTCATGTTAATCAATATGTGTATAATTTAGTGACTTCTTTAATTTAAATAAATGTTTATAAACCATAAAAAATTACAGAATTACAGAACTCTCTTTGTCATAAGTCTATCAAATTCCTGGATTATGATTATGTACTATTATTTTATATTGTCACTTTCAAACAATTGCAGCTGTTGTCAATGTTTTATTTTAAACAATGAGCTGTTGCAGAATAAAAAGCTTCTGAGCTGGATTACATGGTATAGTGCGGAATATTTTAATATATTTCCTGAACTTACAGCTAGTTTCATCTTGTCATTGGAGGTTTTACTATAGATAATACTCCGACATTGGCTAAGCTGGCAAATCTTTACAATTTACTTTCACTTTCAGCTGGTGTCATTTGTGCGTAAACATGACCTAAATAACTATTTATCTTTATAATGATTGTCAGGCTGTAATATCCTTGCCAGCAGAGCTCTGGCATGGGGGCGGGCGGCAGAGTTGAAATGTTGTTGTGATTTCTGGCGCGGTTATTGTTAAGTGCTGAATAAATAAATGTAAATTTTTCAAGATTATAAATCGTATGCAGTTGTAAACAGTTTGCAGAGACACGGAAAGGCAGCTGTGGCGGGAAGTTGAAATCTGAAAGCGGAGGGGAGTTGCCTGGTTTGGGCTGGACTGGGCTGGGGTTTGGTTGGGATGTGCCACAGTTGCATAAAATTGCATACGGAAAACTGTAGCACCACAATTTCTGGGGCAACAGAATCGATGTCGATGTTGGGGTGGGGGCGACGACGGCAACGACGGCGTCGGCGTCGGCTTCGGCGTATGCATGTGCATCCTTCGAGGACATTTTGGTTGCGAGGCACGTTTTAAAGGCTTGATTTATGCGCACTAACTTGGATTTTACAGCGCGCTCGGCACTCGTTTCATCTGGCCTGCTCCTGCAACGGCTCTGGTCCGTTTCTGTACTCGTCTGCCATGATTTTGTTACTTTTTCCTTTCTGTTCAGCTGGCTCTCCGGCGCTGGCAGTGAAGCTGTCAGTGTCGTATGGAAAGGATTATTTAGAGTCAGCAGCGGCTTGCAAGCGTCTCAGCGATAAGAGCGCAGGACTAACGACAATGGAGGCGATGCGTCGCAGGTCCGCGACCGCTGATGACGACGAAAAGCGCTCCGATCAACGCAGCGGCTGCCTTTCAGCTCGGTTGGGGCAGGCTGGTTGGATGGGAGTTGGGACACAGGCTGCGCGGAAGCTGTGTGTCAGCTGTGCAGCTTCCACCAAAATATCAGCCACTTTAGCCGCAGATAAAACTGTCGTCCTTTGTTGTGTGTGGCGGGTATAGCGGTGCGGGGGCGCTATCATAAAATGCGCCTTACCGAACCCAAATGCAGCAAGATTTGAGAGTCAGTGCGTTGCTTTTATACATTTTTCTCTCTCTCTCTCTCTCTTTATTTAATGTGCGGCTACATTTGTGCCCACTGTGCAGCTGTTTCCGATTGCGTCTCAAATGCGACTGTGTCTAGGAAGAAGAACACAAATAATTCTAGGAGCGAATACAAAGAATTTAGTAATATAAGTTAGCTAGTGCTGGTATTATTTTTCTTTAATAAAATTAAGAAATGAAATACTTATTTCTTATAAATAACACAAATACAAGTATAGATGGAGAAGCTAGGAAAGAAAGTTGAATAAAATGATTAAATTTAATATTATTCAATATTTTGAGCTCTGGATCCTGGAATCCGGATCGATTTTTTTTGCTTTAATTAGGTTACACTATTTATATCTTCTTTGTTAAAAGTAAATAGGGCAACAAATCGCAACAATTAAGAATTCTATATAAAAGTTAGTGCATTCAAAATATGCCTGCTATGCTTAGACTCAAGGAATTCCATTCCTGCAATCCTTTGTTAAAATGAGGTGCAATGTGTTCCAAACATGTATTATTTATGGAGTACTTGACGAAAAAACCACTCATATAATATTTAGAAGTCTATCAAATATTGAAAACTATAAAATATTGGGATAGACCAACAATTTCTATTGCAAATTATAATATTTGTGCAAATATATTTTATCTAAATTTAGGCAGGAACTTGTAACTTGTAACTAAAGCCATTGGCATTTGGCTTTGATTATTCATACGTGATTTATATTTTGTAGAAGGGCAGATAGAAGATAGAAGTGCAGATTGGAAACTGGGCTCTTACACTCAAGCGAGAGCTGAGTAAACTTCTCGTGGCCAATCACCCTATACACCTAAAATAAAATATTTATGCATATATTCTAAATTATTATATTTCTGTGACATATGAGCCGAACATTTGTGCCTTGTTAAGGTATATTAAATTATACTCAGATATTATATATATATAGACCAAAATAAATATAGCAATTAACATGTTGTTTGTTTACAGGCAGGACTCGAGTAGCGCAATTCTTTCATTAAAAAGGACATACAAATACAAACTTGAGGCCCTGTTTAAAAGCGCCAGCTGTTGGCAACTACGATATTTATGCATATATGGAATGCAAAAATGCTTGACCTGCGATCGAAGTTCAAGCAAATATTTGCATCTGTCATTACAAGGACCAAGGGTCGATGGTCGAGAGTCGCGAGAGTCGCGGGAATGGCGAATCGAGAGGCTCAGCGTGCGCGTTCGATGTTGTGGGCTTTATGGAATCATAAAAGTAATTAATTGATATGTGTGCGTGCACGGCGTAATTGCCGGCACAGACAAATATGCCGTGTATACAGTTATACAATTTCTGCATTTTTTCAGCTTTTGCTGCTGCCGGTAATACCCCCCAACCCGCGCTGCCCTCACACTCACAGGCAACCAACCAAACCGTAATGAAACTTAACAATTACATGCTGCAAGGCTTGAATTAAATTTTGAGTTGTGGCCCGTTTTATTGCAGATGATAATTGCTATGTAATGACATTGCCCATATCGATTGGCCCATCGTTCAGAGTTTCGGTGCGGTGCGGTTCAGTTTGGTACGGTTCGGTTCGGATCGGTTTGGTTCTCCGCATGACAGCGTGTTGGAGAGCCACGCTTTTAGCATTCGTTACGCATTTTAATTATCCCATTGTGTGCACGTAACGGCCGGAATGAGCATATTGAATTGTATCCGTCGCGAAATTGCAAACAAATCTCTGAATCATTAAGGCAACCGAAAGTACCCAAAGGAAAACGAAAAGTTAAGCTTAATCGAAGTGCATGCAAATTTTAAGCAACTGCTGCAAGTGCACTTATTTTTTTTTTTTCATTTTTTTTTTTATGTGTGTGTGTGTATAGGAAATTAATAAGAAATTTTCAACATTTATATGAACTCGTGGGAAGATCAAGAATACGAACATTATCGGAGCTATCAGGTGAGTCAGATATACAATATTTATTTGAATATTTCCCAACCAAAAATCTATATTTTATTCATATATAATCAACCAAACAATAATTAAAATTGTAAAAAAAATGGCTTGGATTAAGTAAAAAATGCTAGTCCCAAAAATTTTGCATCTTTAAAAGGGAAGTGCACAATGACTGATTTTGTTATTCAGAAATATTCTGGAGACAAACATTTCTTTTACAGTTTAAGAAATTTTATGCTGTCTTTTGTCATTCGTACGCAGTTTAAGTATAGAGTTCTTGGAATTTTCGCTAAGTGTAAAATAACACTGGCTCTTTATCTTATTGCACTATTATATACATGAAATTATAAAATATGTGTAATTTATAAGCTGAGTCTTACACCCCTCAATTTTCTTTCAATAAGTGTTGGAAAAGTTTTGTTAGTTTTTCCAATTGAACTGAACAACTTGTTATGCCTCGCACCCCCCAAGTGCTATAAAGTGCTATAAAGTATCATAAAGTGCTATGCTGTACTTGTGTGCATATTCGACATACGAGCATTTCCAATAAAATGCTTTTCAAAACAAAAACAATTGGGGGGCAAACACAAACAAAAACCTCTTTTATGCGGTTGTTTATTGTAATGTACTCGTGTGCCTCATATTACGCATTGTAGATAAACAATAATTACGCACATTTAAACACACGCAAATTAACTTCAACACATTTGTATGGGTGTGTGTGTGTGTGGTGTGCGTGTGTGGTGTGCGTGTGTGTGTGGTCTGTTGGTGGTCATGGTAGCATCTGAATGCTAGCACGCATATCTGGCCAGTTGTTGTGGGCTGTGGACTGACAGGCTTTGTCTGTGTGAGTGAGTGCGTGTGTGTGTGTATGTGTGTGTGGGTAGGGTGGGCCATTACAGATTTATCGCAACGAAATGTAGGTGTGCACGATTTATGCACAGTTTGCTGAGAGCGACAACAGTAACGATGCCAACAAATCACTGCGCAAAACAACAACAACAATGAAGATTATATGGCATTGGCATCAAGAAGCGCAACAGCATCAGCAACTGATGCCCGCTGGCAACGGCAACAATGCCGAACATGAACTTAACGTGTGTGTTTACTTGTCTGTGTGTGCGTGTATGCTGATTGCCCAACCATAATGTGCGGCTGGCCAAAAGGCAGTCAAGCCTACGGCTGCACAGCCACACCCACAGCTGTTGTGCCCGCTGCCCGATACCGTAGCGTATCACTTAATGTGTGGTCAGCTTCGAGCGGAAACGGAAACGCCCCACAAATCGTGGCCTAATGATCAGCTCTCATTTAATTAATTGTTGATAACAGTTTCATGCTGCACCCCACTCACCACTCACCCCGACGCCCCCGTCCACCTGCCAATGCGCAAATGCGTCGCACAGACTGTGGACAACAACGGGGCTACCAAATTTAATCTCCATGATAAAGTATTTGTGGGATTTCAGTTCCTAATCATATTGTAATTAGGTATATGATGCCACCTCATTTCGTACTCATTAGATTCAAAAAACTGTAAACATATTGCATTCGAGCGACATTTGGTCTTTTTGTATTTTCACTTTTGATCAAACCAAACTTGGTTAAAAGCGTAATGCATTACAGCATTTAAAAGCCCTGCCATGCCTCCCAAAGCTTACGAACATAGTTCTACTATATCATATAGTTCTGTAGGAAAGTTTGAGGAAAATTATTTAACTCTCAACTCTCGCTTTTCCTCAGTCATATTTCGTTTGATTAACTTAACCTAGAGAGCAGCAAAGGCAGACGCAGCTCTTCATGTAGTCAGTTTGATATGTGCCTGGGCGTGGGCTGCACAAGTTTAGGCAGCTAAGGGACCCTAGCAGGGGGCAGAGAGCAGGCGGAAATAAGGGGAAAATTCAGTGCAGAAATGGCAACAATTTGAGTGCAACTCGCTCCACATGCACATCAATTGCAACTTTTATAAACTGTTTCAACTCAAATTATATTTACGAGAGACCACAAAAATTGACATGGGGCATGGCGCGGAGGCTGGCAGCATTTACAGAATGTGCGGGCCAGATATGCCAAGAAGTCAGCAAATTTGTGTGCTGCGATATGAGCGGATGAGGGGGTAGGGTGGGATGGTGCATGTGGCAGCAAGCAGAGCGCCGAGTCGCGAGTCGCGAGCTGCTGTGTATTGCGAGCCGCATGCGGCATGCGGCATGTGGCATGCGGCATCATTAAGCGCATCATTTTTGGTACTTAAAACTTCAGCAACGTTTCGCTGTTGCCGCTGTGGCAGTAACAACAGCTGCAACAACAAACGGTAAAGTAGACGTAATTTTTAATAGTTTTCGCAATTAAATCGTAAAATTTAACAACTTTGCGCAGTTCTTAACGAAATTGCGTTGGGCGGCGCAAGTCACCAAAATCTGACACTGATGCATTTCCGTTTGGCTGTCGCCCAACTTTGCCAGTGCAACAGCCAGCCGAGCATCAGTGCAACCACCGGAATCACCACTCCCACTGCCAGCTACCATCTCCGTTCCATTTCCGGCTCCGGCTCCGGCTGCGTTCATCGTAATGTGAATATCTCTCGAAGTTTTACTGATTTTCTTTGGCGCTGTTCGTCGTTGCGACGTCAACTTTATTATTTCCGTCATGCAGATCTTTAAATTAAATGCACTTATAAAGTGTTTATGGCTGGCGCAAAATATTATCGCACGATTTCTATTGGCATTAAAATGGAAACAAAATTACGAGTTTGCCACAATTATATCGCTTGCAGTCAATTATGCCGATTCTCGTTTACCATTTCGCACAAGTTTCGCGCTCTATTTAATGCACTCTCAGAAATTGTGGCATAGAGCTAGGACGAAATTGGGGTCCATTATCGGTTAATTCATTTGCATCAAACAGTGTGGTACTCAATTGACTTCGAGTAATGAGCTTAGCAGTGCTTGAATAAACGATTCACTAAACCCAAAGACATTCGAGCTACTCAACATGCATGCAACATGTTCGAGCTAATCAGCAGACATGTATGGACAGTTGTTTACAACTCAAACAGCTCGAGCTGTAAGAAATTGAGTGCTGATTTGCTCAAAATGATTTTTCGAGTATCCGAAATGTGTTTTAGTAACCTATATTATAAAATAATCCGCTTCAGAATTGAAAAGCTCTTAAGTATGTTTTTTAAAATGCTTTAAAAAGTAAATTCTTCCTTTGATTGAAAAATTAATTTGTATTCTTTTCAACTAAATGTATGGGTACTAGCTATTAATCTTTGAATGCAGAACGCGCAGCTGCAAAATTTGTGTCCGAAAAGAACGAATATAACCAAAGATTGTAAATCTTATGACCGCAAATGTTTTTGCCAAGAAAAAGCGTCGACATTGGCGTCAAGCATAGCTCGTATTAAGCCATAATTTATATGCACAAGTGAAAAAAAAAAAAGAAGCAGGCATAGAGCAATGCTCTACGGCAGTTCAAAATTCAAATGCCCTACAAGCTATGACATGACCGCCGCAGGAAGGTGAAATTTATAGGAATTCCATCAATTCTAAAACCATGCTCTGCTCCAATTTCAAATCGAAGGCATCCAACTGTGCTGTTTGACCCGCATCGCATGGCAACGGACAGCTCTTTGTAGCTGCCGTTGGCTGCTGCAATGAAAGTGCCATCCACCCGCAACCGCCAGCTGCCAGCCTTGGCTCGGCCTGGCCTGTCGTGCCGTGTCCTGGCCTGGCCTGGTCAAGACCAACCGCTCATCATAAATACAAAGCAGGCAGCGCTATGTCAGTTGCCCCGCTCTGACACTTTTATTGGCTCTCGTGTCGCTGAAAGGTGCTCAGCAGCGATATGCCAGCAGCATCCTGCAGCTGCTATTACGCGTCCCCACGCTCCCCCCGCTCCTTTGGCAACGCGCGTCTTTGTGCAACGCAAATGAAATTGAAAATTTTTATGATGCCAACGCAGCCGGAAGAAGCTTCCAATTGAAGCGGGGTCCAGCTGAATAGTTGCTGCGGCTGCGCTTGCTTGGAATTCTGGAAATTTAAGCAGCTGTATAAAGTTAGTTAATCTGCTGCTGATTAAGAGGCGGCCAACTTCTTGGCATTTACGGCATCGAGGGCTCGGCCCGTATTATTTTAATAGCCTCCAATGGGCGACACGCGCTTCTACGGCTTCGGCTCGTGTTTCCAGCTCCAGCTCGGTACTTTATGAGCGTTTGCTCCTTAACCAAAAACTGCAGCTTAAATATTTTGCGCAAAAACTGAAGCAGAGCCGGGCGAATTTCCACGCGCTAAAAGTAGCTGCCAAGTAACAAGCTTAACCGCAAAACTTTGAAATAAACTTTTGTTGCTCATAAGGTTGTTGTTGTTCCTCTTCTTGTTGTTGTTGTTTTTGCTGTTGCTGGCAAAATAATTCAGCATGCGCCCGCGCGAGCGACATAACTATAACTTCCGATTCCGCTGCCAGCCAAGGGGCAAAGGGGGTACGGGGGGCGTTGACTGGTTGGAGTTACTGTTGTGGGTGCGCCATGTAATACAGTTAAATATAAATTCAAAAAATATATATAGAGTTTGTGCAACTTTTCGCTCTGCGCTGCACTTGCCCCGCTTCTTATATCTTCCTTATTTTTTTTTCCATTTTATTTGTTACTTGTGCAATTTGCATGAGCGGCAAACACCCACGAACAACTAACAAGTCGTCCTGCTTGGTGGCAGCAACAACAACAACAATGGGAGTGGCAAGCAAACTTCCGGCTGATGAATAAGTGTCTGCGTGGCCATGTGGCTGTGGGGTGTTCCCGTGGGGCGTGACTATTGCCATGGCTGGTTGTTGTTGTGTGTGTGTGTGCGTGTTTAGTTTGTTTAACTGTAAAAAAAAAACGAAGAAAATAATAATAAAAACAACTTCCTAATTGCGAAAATAAAAATCAACAACTGCCGCAACAGCAGCAGCAGCTACAACAGCAACAATAACAATTAAGCGCGAACAATGGGCAACTATCGAGGCATAAGCAGCTACTCATAAGACTGAAAACTTGAAACAAAGATATGGCAACGCCAGTTGTGGGTGTGCCAAGCTGCCAGTTTAACAGAACTAAATGCTGGACATGACATTAGTAGCCCACATTATGCTCAATCTGGCACTGTTAATTCTGCGACGATCATGTTATGGAGCCAGTGCTGCCAAGCAAATGACTTTCTGTTAGGTGCAGAGCTTTAACAGAAATTTTGTTGCTTAACATGCAGTCTGCTAGCAATTTGAGTAAAATTATTATTTTAAATTATATAGATAAGAATTTGCGCTAATATGCGAATGCATTGACCATTGTAGCACTGGGGGTATGGCATTGGCATCGCATCGCAGTCTGGCATAAATTTAACGCAGAACAACTCGGACTTCCGCTCTGACCGAGCGCCATGTTGTTATGCAGCCTGTGCGGACGTTGCCGGGCCGCAATGCTGTCTATGTCTGGAATTGCGAGCGTGTGCGTGTGCGTGTCTGTGTGTGTGCGCACAAATACGGTTTAACAAAAAGTAAGTGGGCCCAGGGCTTACAGCAATGCCGGCAAGCGAACAAACAAACCAAATGAAGTTATACAAACTCTGATAGCGGCAACAGCAGCAGCAACAGCAACAGCAACAACAATCACAACACCAACAGCAGCAAGTCCTGAGGCCTGAAAAAATGTTGGCTCATATTAATTTCTGCTATCTCAGTGACGTTTCACATGCGTATTGTTGTTGTAGATTTACATTGTTGTTGTTGTTGTTGTTGCTGCTGTGCGTTCGCGTGCGCGACTCTAGCAATAAATTTGATTTGTTTAGCAATTTGTTGCATATCGCATTGCGCATACGCCCCGTGCATTCATCTAGACGCAGTCACGTTTGTTGTCGTCGTTGCTGTTGCATTTACCCTCTTCCTACTTCCTTCGCCCTCGCTTGTGCAGTTGCTTTAACGATGAATACCGTGTTTTGCATTGTTGTTCTTTTCGCTGGCAACTGCCAACTTTATGCGACATTTTATGCACTACAACTGACAATAATTTATATTGAAATATGTCTCTACATTCACTGTCTGTCTATGTGTGTGTGCCTCAGTTGCGCATACATGGCGGCTACGCAACATTTAAGCATGGTCCATAGTCCATATATTTGTGTAAATTGTACTTTTGTCCAGCAATTCATTTAACTAACTTAAGTAATCCGTTAATATTTATTTAGACATGAATAATTACGCGCTCTAAATGGAATTACATACGAAAATCATATTTTTCTTATTTATTATTAACTTTCTTACACTCATTAGACAAATGCATTTCTAATACTTATGTCTAAATGATGCATAACTCCTGGCAATTGGCAGCATTTGCAACAAATTGTTCCACTGCGACCAACTTGCACTTGTCTGCGGCCGCTTGGTGCCGCTCAATGTCTTGCTTGTTGTGTGCATTTTAATAATTAATAATAATTTAGCATGCACTTAATTTTAATTATTACTCAATTAGGTCAGAGCCGTTACAATTTAAGCACCGAGCAGTGCCTGCGTTGCTCGTTATGAAGAGCGCGTGTAATTAAACAATTTTCGCTGGCCAAAGGCGGGACGACAAGACGCTCCACTCGGTTATGTCGCCTGGCTTTGTAGCCTGTCATTGTCCTTGCCGCTGCTCACTGCTCGCTTTCCGCCAGCCGCGTCATTAGGGACGCTTTGTGTGCAAATTTGATTTCATAACATTTTGTCAGTGTTTCGCCTCGATTTGGCGCCTTTACGATGCACATAAATTTTACGACCAAGTTGAACTTATAAATAGTTGACGAACTGGCGCACAGCTCTACCACAGCAGACAAGATGAAGTGACGATGACGTTGACAAAGCTGATGAGCGGATGGCCATGGAGAGCGGCAAAGGGAAGAAGGCCAGGGAAGCATTTGTGTTAAATTTATTGAACGTGGCCAGCGAAATTGTATTTATTTATTCATTTACAAGTTTTTCATGCGTTTGAATAAAGTTGTGAAACACATCAACTCGAACTTTATAGAGAAATTATAGGTATAGGGTGTTTATAAAAAGGTAAACTTTGCTTGACTATGGCAGTCGGCTTTAACTGCCTGTGAATTGTAAGCAAAATTTATCTTTTTTTTATTTATAGAGATGCTTTGCGTCTTACTTTGGCGTACTATTACATGCTGCTTACATCTTGATAACTAAAACTTATGAGAGGCGAGTTTAAATGTTTGGGAATTGCAAACAAAATGTATATTGTTGGTATATTATATAACTTTATGCCTTACCTTACCGTGCTTTTCTCGTAAGATCTTTAAACCACATTTAGTTTCAACCTTTTCGAGGTGTAATCTGTTCTTAACTTTAATTGCATTTAAGTATAACTAATAAATGCTTTTGCTTAAGGCCCGAAAAAATATCTTAAATTTATTTAATGTGCACAGTCTGCATTTCGAGCTAAGCGTAAACAATTTGAATGCCATTAGGAAAAAGGCTGTCAAGGAAAAAAAATCGTAATTCACATATCACATGCCCATATACACATACATATATGTATAACCATATATACATATGTATATATGTATATAGTGTATATGTATGCAGCACAGCTTTAGTGTGCATTCCAAATGTAAACGCGTGAAAAGGCTGAAATGAAAAAACATTTTACCAGAGAGTGGAATCGAAAAGGGCGAAGAGAGAAAAAAAAAAAAAATAAAACTTCATATCAGATTGAATAATAATGTGTGCTTAAGGATTTAATGTGCTGCTGGCAGCAGCTGCTGTTACGCTTTCAGGCTCAGGCCCAGATCAGAGCAGACCGTTTTATATTTTTTATACTTTTTGTCTTCTGACTTCCGTGTGGTGCTCTCTCTTGCTGCAGTAAATAGCACTTGGGATACGCAAAAAAAAAAAAAATATGCAAAATTACAAAAACAACAAACATCGATGGGCTGTGCGCCCAATGGGGAATTTGCTGTTTGCCTGATGCTGATTGCCAAAAAGGTAAAGAAGGGCACATTGAAGCCAGCGCTAGAGAACTACTTGTAAATAAATACACACATACACGAGCACACGCTTCCACACATGTATACAATACAATACTTTGACAGGACACATTTACTAGCAAGAAGAGCAGCAGAAAAAAAAATTGAATTTTCTTATCGCACGTTTTCAAATTAACCCAAAACAGCGCCAAGAGCAGCCCCACAGGGCTGCGTGTCAAGCTTATTTAAATGTACCCCCACCCATTCAGCTCCTCCCAGCCGCCCCCCCCCTCATTCACCCCTCTCATGTACCCATTGCGTTTTGCTAGCCATCATCATTAGCAGCACATTTAGATAGACACCCACATGTGAGATCTTTTGGCATTTACTCGTACCCAACAAATAAAAAGGACTCAAACAAGGGTATACGACGTAGTCGGGTGTCACTGACTGCGCAATACCCTCTTCGGCATGCCCTAGATTAAAATACCCTTGCTTTAATCTAGCTTAAAAGTACTTCTATACAAAAAAAGGTACTCTCAACTGTTCCTCTGGAAGCCATACAAATAACAGTATTGAATATTGGAAGCAGCTCAGTGAAACTCGTAGCTTCTGAGTTTGGTCCAGATTCTTGCTATAAGCATATGGCCGATTATATTACATATCTACTGTCTACCACAGATTGACAGAGAGGAAACTTTGCAAAGTAGCATGACAATAGAAATGAAGAGAATTTTGCATAGAGAATGACAGATGGACAAGGGTAGAACGACTCGATTGCTGATTTTAATCAAGAATCTATATACATTATGGATTCGGAGACGTCTTCTTGCTCGTGTAATATTATGTTTAAGGAACTAGGCATATCGGTCTATGGGTCTCAGACAATGTAGGTTCACGAATAGTATGTGCATATTTAAAATAATTTACTTTTTTCCCTTTTTAAGTTAAAGCATTGTTCTTTGGGATATTCAGGATTTACCATGGCAGGTTTCAGGCCTGAAAATTTCTTAGAGGTCGGGCTATAAACAGTGTATTTCCCATACATAGTGCGGGGCGAAACGCTTGCGAAATGCGCTTGCGCGATTTCGTATGTTTAAAGGGAATTCTTAAACAATTGACAATTGACTTCGTATGGTATATTGTATACACTGTAGTATGCCCTGTAATCTGAACTGTATTTGAATTGAAACGTGCGGATGAACTCGATTAGGATGCAGGTAAGTCGCAACGCCTGGGAAATAAATTGTCTCCTGGAATGTTGCCAGCGGGTTTTAATCTTGCGACAACGCATGTGTGTTCGTTAATTGTGCTCAAATTGACTGCTTGGAATGATTTTCCTGGCACAAAATGCCTGGTTTCGTCGGAATATTTGCCGTTTTGAAGGTCGTAACGTAATATTTCCAAATACCAATGTATTACCGCATCTTCCGGAGTTTCTGATAAGATTATTTTTATATTTTTATCACATTTTCCATTTGTTTCAGAACATTCTACGGCATCTTTTTTGCAAGGTATCGCACAATATAAGCCCTCTACAATAACATGGTTGAATGAGCTTGTATATGGCAAAACTAGCTGCTTTTTTTTTAGACATTTTTACCAAGCGCAAGTTCTATGTCCTGGAGCAATGTGATTTGCCAACATTTCTCTGGGCCTATGAAAACCAAATTAAAAATACCCAAGAAAATGGTATACAATATTTAAACCAGTCTGCCTTGCAGTCTGGGCTGAAACTGCAGAGGGAAAATCTCGATTAAAATGAGTATCTAGTGTGGCCTGAAGAAAACACTTAACTTTTTCGGCCTCGGGACATTCTCCTTAAACTGACCCGCCACATTGCCAGCAGGCTTATATCTGGCGACAACAAAGTTCTTACGATGGCCACTGGAATTGATTGTTTGTTATTTGTTTTAACATTTCCTGCTTATTGTTTTATATACATACCTGCTCTGGCCAACACCCATAATTGTGCTTGATTTCCAAATCAACTGAGTAAAATGCCCAGTTTCTAATGAGAATCCGGGATTATCATATTTGTAATCGTTAATTTCATCGTACCAATTTTTCACACATGAGAGTGGATTTTTTGTCGTGTAGCAGAGATTTTCACCATAGTCACCTTTTGAGTGATCTAGGCTGTCTTTTTCGACAAGCAGCTTTAATTTATAGTTCAGCATTAAATGTGTTCCACAAACAATTGTTGCAATTGCAATTACTCACTTCAGCATACTTTTTACACTCCTCGCTTAATGTGGTGTCTAGCACTAAGCTGGGACAACCGTGATCAGCCCGATACTTATTATGCTCGAGTAGAATGTCATTTTCGAAATCCGACTTAACTGATTTACACTAAAAAGCATATTGAATATATAAATTCCAATATTCTGTAGCTTGGACATACCAGCAATAAAATCACTGTCATCCACAGCGTCAAAACTATGCCAGTGCTCATGAAGTATTTTACATAGAGAATTTACAACTTGTATTTAATTTTTTTTTTCTCCTTTTTTTTTGTATGAAAAACAATATGCTTACAATAATTCAAGTGTTACTTTGATGACTTCTACTAACACAAAAAACACATAAAAAAATCTAACAAATTTGCTGGAAAACACAATTAGGTGCTCGAGTCGGGAGGACCCTAAACCTTTCTCTACGAACACCTAGAGGGTGTAAAGTTGCTATAAAATGAAAGATACTTGATCTGCCTTTGCTATTCTAGAAGCTCTTAAAATCTAAGATTAAATCTCAAGAAACTGGTTTTTTATATCGATTTTTATCGATTGCTTGGAAACGGGGCAAGTTATCGATTTTTGGAAACAAACTCGTAATGCGCGGGTGCTGGGAGGACCTACTACCTACTACCTACCTTGCGTTCATACATACAGACAGACAGACAGACGGACGGACAGAAAGACAGACGGACAATGGCTAGATCGACTCGGCTGTTGACACTGACCAAGAATATATATACTTTATGGGGTCGGAGATGCTTCCTTCTGTCTGTTTCAATGGGTTCAGGGCGTAATTAATTTTCTTATCTCAGATCTATATCTTATATCGACAATTCACAATTGAATTTGTTTAAATCGTTCCAATTTCATTTTACAATAGACTATAAGTCGAATAAACTTATAAACTGCATTGAATACAATTGAAGGTAACTGTTTCGGCAGCTCAAATATATTAACAGACTTTTTTAAAGCTTACCCAAGCTCACAACTAAGAACTAGAGCCGGTAAATCTAGACACCTTCTCGCATACCCAAACAGAGACGAATGCTGCTAAATGTTCACGTCACAAGCCCCAATTATAAGACATATGTATATCGGGGTATAAGAGATTTAGATGCTGCGTATTTGGTGGAAAGAGATTCTCAGATAATTTATATTTTTGGTAAAACAATATCCCTTTATATTTTCATTTCAATGAGAATTTGCAAATTTTCTAAACTACTGCATTTTATAGATAGATAATAGATTTCATTGAACTAAATTTGGTTGCACAGTGTAATCTGCAGTGCATTTCACATTAAGGAATCCTTCCCACAAAATGAAGAGGACTTAATTCTGGAAATTTATTTAAAAATGAATTTTCGTTAGCACGTTCGTCTGAAGGGGAAGTACTGCCCAATGTGCTATGCCTTGCTGAGCTTGATGCAGGGTATGTTCTAGTCGAGCACACTTCCTTATAGCGCTTTTGTTATATTGTAGAACATATAACACTTGCTTATAGCGCTTTAGTTATACTATATAACATGAGGGCTATTAAAAGGTGTGCTCTCCTTCGAAACGAGACGAAGCCAATTATTCTTAACTTGTACCTTCAAAAAGAAGTTTGAATGCAAGAGCTGGCAATATTATCGACAGCTGCAAAACATATTTGTAATAGATGGGCTTAGAAAGAGAGCTGGAATTGCTGCAATTGATGTTGACTTAGCTTATGGTTATTTTGTAATTACAATTCCTTGATCAGACATACTTGATTTCCTTGGGAACATTTTCTTTAAATCTGCCTTTAATATTGCCTCGCGGATACATTTTTACGACCACGATGAAGAGCCCAGATTCACTAAAATTGTGTGCTTACAATGCGTTTTGTATTTCGTATTTGAGGTCAGCTGTTATACGTACTGTAAGCACTTTCCAAGACCAAACTCTCTAGATCCTTTCCAAATTATCAGAGTAAAATATTCGGCCTCTTTAATATATTTAGCTTGTTTAAAGTCATAGTAGTTTTCTTGGTAGTGCCAATCATCTACACATGTTAATGGATCGAAATTTCTGCATATGAGTTCAGAAGTCATATTATCGTGAGACTTTTCCAAAGTACCGTTCTGGCAAAGAAGCTAAAAATATATTATTTATCTAATTATCCGAAAAACAAGATTAATTACTTTAGCCCGCGCATTAGCTGAATCGCATAGCCTTTCATTAAGATGGAGCTTGGGACAGCCGTGGCGTCTCCGCGACATATTTATTGAAACCAAAAAAACATCTTTGAGCTCATATGCGGACTGAATACACTATAAAATATAGCAGACCTATAAAACGGCATCCAGAGTCTACAAATTTGAAATCGAACATTACCATACCGATGCATACAGCAATACCGACCAGAGCGCCAGCATCTTTCGAAACTTCATCTCGCGACTAAGACAATTTAAAGGGATTTTCTCGTAATTTATATATATTTTTTTTTTTTTTGACAACAAAAGCTGTATTTAAAGTATATTACCTATAGTTCCAATAGTTCAAGTGATTACTTTGATATCGTCTTATAGCACATTTTCTCTGCCAGGTTAAAATATTTAAATGTGCCACCAAATATCAAAATAGCCAATATTTTGATTTAAAATGACAACTTCAAAAACAATCTGAATCATTTAATGAATAACCAAATAATTTACCAATTTCTTCAGATACAATTAGAATTTTGAACAGATGTACGTAAGAGATATGGAGGAAACATCTCCGATTCTTCTTCTCTGGACGAGGAACTGAGATGATCCAGCCTGTAGTTATGTGCATCTTATATAAGTATATAAATTTCGATTAAGGCATTCTCTTTTCAAGCAAAACTTAACAACTATAAAGCTCTCAAATACTATGTACTTATTAAAAATATTTCACTTTTTCGTTAGCCAAATTCCTCATACCTCTCAAGCTTAGAACAATATCACTTTTGCAGTTACATCCTTGCGCTTTGGATTATGCAGGCTTTTCTATGCCATCTTTAAGGCCTGAAAACTTCATAAACTATAAGCCACCGAGTTAATCAAGAGTGCATTTTCTAGGCCAGCGCAATGTCCGACGATGTTTGGTATTCTTTTGGTATATTTAGTAAAGTTTATTCGTACAGGTGCCTTCACTGCACAACTTTCCCATACAAGAAGTCCCTTTTTTTGTGTGATGCACATATTTTTTCCATATGCTGCATTTTGACTCTGAGCGTTCCAAAGAATCTTCTTTTGTCAGCTCCTAAATGTTATTCGACGGTATTATACGAAATGTCTGACAAAGTTGGATTAATTATTTAACATACTTTCTCATATGTCTTACATTCAGCGCTTGGATCGCGATCCAGCTTGAGGTTGGGGTAACCATGCTTTTGTCTCAACACATGATGTTTCAGGATATCAATTTCTAAATCAGCTTTGGTTGGAAAACACTGTAAAAAACCGGAACTTAAGCCAGAACCAGGAACTAAGTTAAACTTACCAATAACAACACAGACGCTGTCCACAGCCAAAAAAGTCTTTCACTTTTCATTGTGCCGTAAAGTTGTTGATATAAATTTAGAAATTAGAAATAAATCATGCGATCATCAGTTTCTAGTAAATTCAAGTGTTACTTTGGTGTCTGTTCTCTGGACAAGTTACTATATTCAGAAATTGCAGAGGGTATTTTGAGTTCGTCATTAAATTTGTAAGAGACATCGCCAACAACGTAAAGTACTTATATAGAAATATTCTTGCTCAGGGTCTTGTTTAAAAAAACCTTTTGTTTTCTTTATAAGCTATGATAACAATTTATTTAGTAAATATATTTGACTTGGCAGCTTAATCAATCCCAGCACCAAATTGTGGCTATACTCCATAATGTGTGCCATCATCGGGTATATTACCCAACCCAACCCAGATACCCATGGGGAAAGGCAAACAATATTGTTGTTCTTCTACCGTTGACGCTTTACGCTTAATGCATTTTGGCATTAAGGTCCTTAAATGCTCATCGCGTTGCCAGTCGCCATGTGATGTTTGACTGCCTGACGGATTATCCAAAACGCTAACCACTGGGGCGTGGCAAAGGGGGCTGCAGCTGACAGCCGGTTGTAAGCTGTGGCTCTTCAATTATTTGAAAGCTAGCACGCAGTCAGAACAGAGGATAATGCGCTGCGTTCCCATAGTCAACGGCAGCAGGATAACTCTATTAGTGTCATACTCACACGCACACACACGCACACACACACACACACACACACACACACACACACACACACACGCGTGCATACGCCGACAAACAGATGCACATACGCACATGCTGCCAGATATTAAATTTTTTTGCTTAGCCAATGTTGGGGAGTTGCGCCAATAAAAGATGGCGAACAGCCAAGCTCGCTCCAGTGTCCTGTATCTAGTGTCCTGGCATTGACAGCTTCAATGTGCACAGACTGTCTCTGTGTGTGCGTGTGTGTGCGGTGGAGTGTGTGCACGAGGGTGTCGAACGATGGATGAGTTGTTGCCGCAACGCATGTGGCTGATGCTTTGGGCCATCATTGTTGACAACAATATCAGCGACAGCAATTGCAACAACAACAACAACAACAACAGTAGTTGGCTAAAACGCGATTGTCAGTTGCCTGCATTGGCAACTGCTGCAAGTTACTTTGTCCTCCACGGGGCTGGGTTGTAAAATGTCAATTTGTGTCCGTGACGAGGATTTATCGTGTGCAGCGCCTCGAATTTGATAGGCCTGTTTAAATCACGCATTCATCCCATTCATATATAGTTCCATATAGAAATCCGACCGACTGACTGACAGACTGATTGGCTGACATTCTTACTGTATTCATTTTATGTGTATCAAGTGCAAAGATTAGCTGGACAAAGTTTCAACTCTTTGGCCAAGATAAATGCATCCCTCTTGAATATAACGAAAAAGTTTATCTTAAATTTCATAACAACTTAACTTACTCAACTGCTGATGCCCAAGAATATAAATATATATGGTCGAAGATTGCTTCCGCCTGGTATATACATTTTTTAAAAACTGCCAAAATTAATGAGACTTTTTTTTCCTATGCGTTAAGATTCTGTTGAAAGAAATAAACGAAAGTCGAACTCTTTCGGATAGACCCTTTTTCTTCTTATTTTATTTGTATTCTTAAAACAAATCCACATTTTTAAGGAGCACAGCTAAAGAATTATTAAAATTTATAGAGTTGCAGCACCAATGCTGGAAATAACCATGAAAGTAGGGATATATAATTAGAAGTTTTCAGTCTGTGCTCAGGACTGCAAGTAAATTTGATTAAAATTGGAATTAACTTAATTGCCCGAGAAAAACTCACCTGTTTGACCTTGGCACATTCTCCTTGAACATTCCCTCTACATTACCGGCAGGCTTGTATCTAGCGACAACGTAATTACGTCCAGTTGCGCTGCAATTGAAAAAATCAAGATTACAATCAATTTTCCTGTACTGCGAACAAGCATTCCGGAATTATTTGTTTATTCCAACCTCTTGGCTTGGCCGACGCCTAACACTTTGCTAGACTTCCAAATTAGTTGTGTGAAATGCCCGGTTGCGGGCGAATACTTGGGCTTGTCAAAGTTGTAATCTTTGATTTCGTCGTACCACATTTTGACACACGTTGTCGGGTCGCTTGTTGTGTAGCATAGATTTTCCCCATAGTCTCCATTTGAATGATCCATGGAATCTTTTCCGGCGATTTCCTATATGACATTCAACAATATTATATGAAAAACCCATCAAAATGGTAAATTACTTAACATACTTCGGCATATTTCTTACACTCTGCTGAAAAATCGGAATCCAGAGTGAGACTGGGACAACCATGCTTTTCCCTGTAATTATTATGACTTTTAAGGACATCATTTTCAAAATCAGCTCTTGTTGGAATACACTGTAAAAAAGAGACCCTTACATGGCTATGGAAACTCGAAAATTAGCTAAGCTTACCAATAACAACACGGCCGCTATGCACAGCCCGAGAACATTTCCAGTCTTCATTACGGTGAAAAGTTTCTTACATTAAATTGTGATAAAATTCGATTTTGTTTCACGTTAAAATTTTTAAAATAATGTGTGACAAAAATATGTTTCAAGGATTTCTGTAACAAGGGACAAGCTACTTAGTTCAGAAATTTTAAAGAGAAGCAGGTGTTTCCTAATCTTTTTGAATTATTTATATGCTATTCGAGAACCTAAATGCCAAGCATTGTGAACCTAGCCCAAATAAAATTGAATTAAGTCCGACGAAAGAAAAACTTGTTCTAAATATGATAATAGAGAATATATATGCCAACTCTAGCTACTTACGAGATCGACGCGGTTCACAGACGGACGAGCAAATAGATTCTTGATCAGGACGGATAGACCGACAGACGGACTGACATGGCTGGAACGACTCGGCTGTTGGTGCTATGAATATACATATGTACTCTATATGCTGGGATTGTTAGAATACAATAAAATCGTAAAAATTTACAATTATAAAGGTAATATAAATAAATAATTGATTTTATTTTAAAGTTATTTACTTTACTTAAATTTTTTTCATTAAGGCAAATTTCTGTTGAATTGCGGGCAATTAAGCTATTTATATACATAACTCCGTAGATTTTCGACTAAAATAAATTTCTATTTTATTTTCGATACCCATTGACATGCACTTTTTATAGAATGCACCAATTCAATATGAGTTGTCTGTGGAAAAGATAGCAAGGGATTTGGTCTAAAAACTAAACTAATTTCAATCGAATCGACGCAGCCCACGTAGAGAGATGCTGGGTACATTTTTCGCGTACACTGCGTTTTTTCACAGCGTTTTCCACATGTGTCCCAGGCTGGGGCCTTGCCCAAAATGCCAGGCTGCCAAAACTTTGGACCGTGCACAAAGCCGCAGTCTGCGTAATAGCTAAGCTAACCAGCAGCTGCCACATCCCTGCGCGGATAGAGTAGTTGGCGGTGCCCAAGAGGCAGCCGTGACCGACATTCGATGAATTGACCAATGCAACTTGTTATTTCTGTGTGCAACAGCGCGTTTCATTTGCTGCCCAGTGTTGGGTAGGCTGTGGTGGGGTCGGCCAGGGCTGGGTAGGGGCACCTTTGAAACTTTTCCGATTTTGCCAGTTTTTCTGCGATTCGACAGGCAACGTCTGTTTCACCTGTTTGCCTGTGTTGTAGTTGTTGCTGTTGTTTGTTTGCGTATTATTGCCCCTGGGTGGGAAATTGTGTTTATTTGTGTGCGTATGCGTGTGCGTGTGTGTGTTTATATTGGTATGCGCAGGTGAGCGTAAATTTAGCGCTGACAATTGTGATTTCGGCGTGGTTATGGAAGTGGGTTGGGCATCAGAGGTTTTAATTAGATTTTTATTTCATTCTCATTTGCAGCTGTTATTCAACTCATTCAGCATCCTTCAATCACGCGCATCAGCGAGTTAATGAACCTGTTGTTCATATAACAATAATAAAACATTTTTTTTCCTAAAAATAAAAACGTAATCCCAGTGTTACAATGTGCAAAAGAAATGAAAGAAACGAAAGTGTGTATCATGTGAATATATATACATCATAAAAAAATATTTTTTTAATAATAAGTAAATATTATGATACAAGTTTGAACAACATAGAAAATTCGACTTGCGTTGAAATAAAAACAGCAAGCAAAATAAATGTTATTCTATTTTTTTTTTACAAGGGTCGACCCATACACCTCATGAAAGTATTTATGCAATAAAGTAAGTTATTCCTAAATAAAACGTAAGTCAATTAAACATTATGTTTGATGGCATATAACTATATATACAATTTCAGACACTGAATTTGGGAGCAAATAATAACAAATAAATTCTATAAATTTTTCTGCCTTATATTCCAAGTCTTGTTTAATGCTAGCTGATAGACTTTATGCACTATTTTTATATATTTAATATAATTCTAAATCAATCAATCTAAAATAAAATATTATTAAAAAATGTTGTGCGCTCATCAGTGCAGGGTATCTCGTGGGTCGAGCCACCAGCTTGAATGGCCAGTAACTTATTTCATTAATTAGCATTAAGCCTCATCAGCATTTGTTGTCCTGCCCATGCACTTCTCAAGTTCTTTCAGATGAGTCTTTTTAAATTCGCATTAAGCGTGTTTGTTTTCCGCATTAGCCTCCATTATGAAGATGAATTGTTGCCACTGCAACTGGGTCGGCAGCTGAAACTGGAACTGAAACTGGAACTTTAGAAGGAACTGCAACTGGGTCTGGGTCTAAGCGTAACACACAGTCAAGTGTCTACCTTACGCGGCTGTCGCACGCATTGCTTTGCCCATGTTCTCCTGTTGCCCTCTGACCTCTGTCCCTTGTCTCCTCCTGTCTCGTGTGTGCATGTGTGTTTATGCTGGTTAGTTACGTCCGGGTTAAGTGCTCCTTAAGCGGTCCGTAAATGTCATTCATTGTCCATAGCACACACACCCACATGGCTGTTGGTGGCTGGCGCAGCTGCTTCAACGGCCTGAGTGCTCTTCAATACATTGCGCATAATCTAATCAAAACTAATGAGACGAGCAGCTTTAAAAGGAGTGCAACACGCGAGGAAAAGAGCTTGGAAAAAATATAGTTCTACGGTGCAATATGATCCGTCTTAAATTGAAAGAAATATGTGTGGCTGAATATAAGCGGAAATATTGCAGCAGAGTAAATTAAGGCTTTAAATTTTAAGCCTTGGATTTCCAGTTGAATATTTCCAGCGATAAATAATCAGCGGAAGTCTCGAGGGCTTATAGTCACGGGAAGATTTATGTATGAGTCTTCCAGTGAAAGATTTTAATCATACAAAATAAATAGCCAGATCTACAGGTAACGATTTCTACCGGAAAACATCCGGCGACAGATTTCCAGTGGAAGGTTCTAGCGTAAGCAACAGCGTATGTTTCCAGCGGAAGATTCAAGATTCAAGAAGATTTCAGTGGGCGATTGAAATTGAACACTTCCGCGTTAAATTCTTCTATCAGGTAAACACCTTCAAGACCAAATTGTCAACGACCGGAAACATTTCAACACATTTTCCAGTGTATTAATTTTAAATCGGAACATTTGATGTTTCTGAAATTCCGCTTCAGTAAAACTTAGCACGTGTTTTTCTTGTTGTGCATTGTTTAAATTTGATATAGTTTAATTCAAATTTTCAATCTCGGCTACACATACTATTTGTTTGTTTTTCATATTTCACACCAATTCTTGCATTTAACTTGTTTAAACGAGCCAATGTCAGCAGAGTCTATCGAGGCGCAGCCAGTCTGCAAGGCCCCAGGTATGCCCATCTGTGAGCCGGAGGAGACCAGTCCCATAGTAGAAGTTGTGGGCAATTTGAACATAGGGCGGCCTGAGCCTGGCAAAACTCTACTTTGTGGCTGTATGCACAAAGCCAATAAGGTGGATGAGGAGGAGGAGTCAAGTCTAGAGCAGTCAACGACAGTCGATGAGGAGCTGCAGTTGGATGACATCAAAGACGAGCTAGAGAAGTATAGGGCGCGCGTTGATCTCATCGGTCAGAGGCTCTCGTTGAGCGTACCCGATTGTCCCGAGCTGGATGCCTGCATGGACATGCAAGTGGAGCTGAACAAGGACAGCATGCATCCAGAGATTCTAAAGCTGCATCGCAACAATAGCCAGTTACGTCAACAGCTGAGCCATCTGAAGCGCAGCTGTAAGGCCGTCGATTTGTCGCTAAAGTATATGCACAATAGCCTGTGCCGAGACTTAGAGGCGGGCGCAGTAATGCAGCGCCGCCTAAACGAGCTGGACTCCTTCAAACGCACAGCAGAGCACGAACATGCACTCTGCTGGCAGCGCTATCGTCATCTGGAGCAGGACAAGTTCGACTGGGACGATTGCCTAGCCTACATCACGAAGACGTGTATGGAGTTGCAGCCTTTGCTAAAGAAGTTTGTGCCCCGAACTGAGTATGGACAGCCGAGACACGATGCCATCGAGTTGGTCAATCAGGCCAAATTGGAGGCCAAGGAATTGCACGATTATCTGGCCGAGAACATGGGCATGCTGATCCAGCGGGTGGGCCAGTTGGCGGGATGTTCGTGCCCTGCCTCCGAATTGGGCACGGATCGGCGGATGGCCCTGGAAATAGCCGCGTTTTTGCAACGCAACGAGCACCTCTTTAACAGAGCGACGCATTAAACCAAAATCTGTCTGAGATTGTTCAATTTGTCAGAGGCAGTAAAGTTGGGTGTGGCCAGCGCCATAAGGCGACAACAGAGACGGCCACCGACCCAGCGCTCGACGGCAGTTCATTTGCATTTGATATTGGGGCGGGCAAACGCCTTGATTATGCTGTTGCTGGGCGTGCTTGACCATTTGAGGCGGTCGCATCCACGTGACGCCAGCTGCTCCAAATGGTGCCATTTTTTGCCGTTGTTTTGTGTGTGTGTGTGTGTGTGTGTGTGTGTGTCTGTGTGTGTGTGTGTTGTTTGGGTGTTCGAGCAAAATGTATTTAGCATAAAAATTTACGATAATGCTGGCAGCAACATTGGCAACAAGCTCAGCTGCCGCTTGCCCCAATAGACAAAAACAAGCATTTGGCGTCAAAAAGTACAACAACAATCGCATAGACACAATGTGGGCAGTAGACAGCAAAAATCCGACCAGGCCTACATGTGGGCGGAGATGTGGGCGGCTGCTCCTGATGCTGCCTGCTGCTGCGGTTTGGTTGGGCAAATGTCATTGCTCTGTTAACGCAAAAAGTTAAATTAATATTTTTCACACTGTTGCAAACTTCCCCCCATTTAAATTGACGAATTTTGCGGTTTTAACCGCCGCGTCAAAGTCAAATGCTGTACACAGCTTTTCCCCCAGTTGTTCCTTTTTTTCCCCATCTTATTTTCATATCTCACATTTCATATTTCATGTTGCTTGTTGCTGGATTTTTAAAGCAGATTAGCAAAGTTTTCTGCAGTCATTTATTTAAACTTTCCTTTGACGGCACCGCAAAAACCACTAACAGGCAAGCGGATAGGGGGGCTGCAGACAGCAGGCGGTAGGCGGGGTCGGGTGTGGATTTTGTAACCAAAATTTGATATCAAGATAATCGTATTGCCATGTCGCATAGGTCGTTGACTGCACGAGCAACGTTTGAACTTTATATGGATGAGCTTCAAATATTTTGAAAGAAACAAATAATATATTCTAGCCGGATATAAGAAATCTTCAGAGTTTTAAGTTTTGAGACTAAAGGCAAAACTGGTTGACAAAAAGAGATGGTTATATAAATCCCTTCAACCACACATAACTTATCGCAAAAACAATAACAATACTTTAAAAAATTAGAAAGCATTGAAGAAGCTTTTTAATTGACAACACTTGAAAATTTGTTGCCATTAAGAGTCAAGGCTAAGCTGCAGAAACTTTTCACATGCCAAAGAAAACACGAAACTAAAGTTTAGTTTAGAAAACTATGCGCTTGCTGTGAGGCAAGTTTTTTTTTCTCCCTTGAAAGAGTTGACTTATTTCTTGAATAGTCAAGTTTTATAGCTGAAGAAATAGGCGTGTCTATTTGACTTCCCTCAATAGGTAAGCATGCAAACAAGTTGTCTTTTATAATTTGAAAGTATTTATGAAGATGAGTTAAGAGGACTTAAAACTAGGCAACCCTGAGCATGCAGTGAAGCCTTGTGGAAGGTTTGAGTAGCTATGCCTTAGTTACCTGTATGCTAAAGTCTCTGTAGTGTGTCGCAGGCGTATGAGTATTTATTTTATTTTAATTATTACTAATAGCATAGAATATAGTTATAAATAGGCAACACAGGACAGCACTAAGATTTGGGACCAGTGCGAATTTCTTTTAAATTTCTTATTTTGTTTTATTGTATTTAACCTGAGAGGTATTAATATCTATTGAAATCGAAAAATTAGAAGATAGGTCTGATGAGGGGGCTTAAGTATAATTCTAAAAGCATTATTTTAAGCTAAGGTAAATACTTTTATTACATACAAAATTACAGCCGTTTAGCTCTTTCGATTATTTTACTTATTTATGATGCATTATTATATATATTATTTAAATATTATTTTTACATATGTCTAGACACTCCTTCTATCTCTCTATAACATACCTGGCAATCTTTGCAGTGAACTGGAATAAATGTATATTTGTGCCTTTCAATTTAGTTTACTTGTGCGCACATATGCGCATGTATGTGCTGTGTGTGTGGTGTGTGGGCGGGGTGCGGTGCGGTGCGGATTACCTATCTAGTGCAGCATAGCATGGCACAACTTGTGTAAGAGAACAGTCCGCCGTAAGTGTTGCCTGGCTGTGGGATAAAAATAAATGTACAAATAAATGCAAGAGAGAGCGCATGCATTCTGGTATTTTATTTTGCCAATACTCACACACACGCACCCCCACACACACACTTGCTTGGGCCTAGAGCTAGTTGGGCCCACGCTCGTCTTTCATGCATGCCTGCTTATCCCGTGCGTGTGTGTGTGTGTGTGTGTGGCTTAGGAGGCATCTTTGTCATTCAATTCAGAGCCGGTGGCTGCAGTCGGCTCACGCGACATGTGTGAGCCACGCCCCCCACCTGCCACCTTCCCACTTGCCAGTTGCCCCTTGGCCCCTGCCCCTTGCCGGTTGAGTCGCGCTCTGCAAATGCGTCTATAAATTATTCATTTCGTTTGAGATGTTTGATGTGGCAATGCCTGAGACTTCTTTAAGCATGCCCAACACATCCTGCCCCGGCTGTTGCAATCCTGCTCGTCTTCTTGTTGCCCAAGACTTCAGCTGGCTGCGAGTTGGGTGCAAACGGGCACTTTTACCCGCATTTCATTGAATTCATTCATTTTTTAGCAGCTTCTGCCAGCAACGATTTCCTCTCTCTTTTTTTTCCATCAGTTTTTGCTGTTGCTGTTGTTGTTGCTGTTTGCCACAGCTTTGCATAAATAAGATAAACACAAGTATGCGCACATACCATGCAGAGCTGAGAGGCTACCCCTCGCCAGCCGCACCCATCCGCTGCGCCCTCTAAGACTGAAGCATCTTGCAAGTTGGACTCGACTGATGTGATTTATTTTGCACTCACTGTTTGCCAAAGTAAAATTGATTGAAGCGTTTGTTGGCGCACCAATTGATTTCCACTACGGCATTTTCCCGCACTTTCATCCCAAGCTCCCCAACATTCCCCCTCCACACACTTTGCCGTGCTTCGTCCTATTTACATTGGTTAAATTAACTTTGGTCAATTTGGTTTTTGTCCGACTGGCCGAACATTGCATTGAGCCAGTTTTTGCACCCCTTTCACGCTGCTAAATCCACAATTCCAGCCTTCGTCCACGAATATATGTAAAGAATGCAATGGAATAATTGCTTGGTTTGTAGAGCAGCATTTTGGGCTTGTTGTGGCTTGTTAAAAAAGAGGCCGAGCGCAGATAGCTGGGTGTAAAGCTTTTTTGAGTCAAGGGGTAGAGGTTTTTTTTATTAATAGATATTTAATCTAACTCCAAATTCAGCATTTATCAAACTGGAGGTAGGCGCGGGCAAGAAAATTCGATACTCCACTGAAATATAAATTTATTTATCCTGCTTGTTCCGATATCGAGCGAAATTTGACTCTTTTTAGATTCATGCTTTTAATATTAATAAATAAAATGCTGAAATTTATACATTTTTAAGCTGTAATCGATACATTTATATATTTTTATTGATGCAAATGCTAAATGGATGATTTATTTCTGTGACTTTTATATATTATAGATGTTGTTAATAAAAAGATACAATGTCGGGTAGCATGAAAGTTTTATTTATATTTATTAGATTGAACTGATATGATAACATAAATATATATTTGTCGTTTTCGATCAATCTTTTCGGAATCGAAAGGGTTTGGTGTCCTTTGTTTCAATTCCAATAAAATGTAGGCGCTTTCAAGTATTTTGCCTCTGAGTAGCCTGTAGGAGAAGTAATTGGCAAAATATACAAAAAATTTCTGTTTCCTTTTAGAAAAATAATTTGTATTTATTTGTTCTTTCTATTAGGAAGCTTTTGCAGTGTTCACTAATGTATATTTTATTTATTGATTAATTTTTCTTACAAAATTATCACACAAAACTAGAAACTAAAACGAGACAATAAAATGCCAGGTCAGTTAATTGAACTCAATGGGGGCTACAATCATGCAAAAATAAACAAATATCGGTGGCGCTGGCATTTCAAAAAATAACAGCCACCAAATGTTATCGAGTAGCAATTAAACCATTCGAAATCTATTCGCACTTCCTTGGAATCAAGAACACTTAAAAGATTATGAATCAGAATGATTAATCGTAACTTTTAGGGATTTTAGAAAAGTTCGGTAAACGCAGAACATATTTCTAACAGTTTCTGAATTTTTTCTTATAAAATGTTGTTCATCTAAAATATACAGATAAATATAGAAAAAAGATGAAAACGCAGAAAAAAGTGATAAAAACTATTATTTAAATGTAAAAGCTGCCAATAAATGAGTCTTAGGCTCTGCTAACTGCCAGTCATCCATTTTCGATACGATTTAGAAACCCAACCAAACTAAACACTGGCAATTAACACTCGATTAGTCGATTAATTACAAAATTGGACAGCTAAGAAAGATGTATATATGTGTGTGTGTGTGTTGCTGTTTTTTCTTTATATCCTGCCAATTGGTTTGGCTGGGGTGTTGGGTTTAATTGCTGTCGAGCGCTTGTTAAATGCTTTGCACTTAAAAGCGCTGCCGTCAGTTGCAAAAATGGCAACAATTCATCACATGTCGTGCTGGCTGTGATTTTATTAAGTGACGCTGATGGTGATTGAAGCACAGCTGGCTCATCAACACCTGGCACAGGTGCACAGGTACAGGTACAGACGAAACGGGAGCCGGAACAGGCAGCAGCCCGCCGTCCGCACCCCGTGTGGCACGAGCTGCAGGCCGCATAAATCTTGGCTGTCAACTGCAGAGCATCCCAAATAGAAGAAAGAAGAGCAAAACGTCAAGTAAGAAAAAAAAGAGGCAGCAAGGAAGTAATGCCAGGCATAGATGAAACAAATTGTGAGCGGGCATAATAATTATGCAGCATATATAATACGTATTAGAGCCGCCATATACGTATTTATATATGTACATATATATATATAAGAAGAAGCAGCGACACGCAACTGCAATGCCATTCCATTTTATGAATGGGCATTTATCATAATTAAAAATTCTGCCTTTTGCCGGCAAGCAGCGACTGCCGCAGTCGCAGCCACGACGTTTCTGACCTAAGACATGCCACAACGAGTGCGTCACGAGCACGATGACGACGACGACGTCGACGCCGACGACAAGGACGAGGACGTGGCTGATTAACGTTTAGGCCCATTGCTCCATTGGCTTCATTTCAACAGCTCAACAGCTGTTTGGCTTGGGACACGCTTTTGGGACTCTGGCATGCAAATGAGCAGCAGCTAACTGTGGCATTGGAAGCATGCCACACACACACACACATACACACACTATAACACACTCGCACTCACACACACACACACACGCACACACGCACTCACTCACTCTCACTCTCTTAGGCAGCCTGTTGGTGTGTTGCCGTCAGAGCGCATGCGTCGCGTCCCAAAAGCCTCAAAAACACACCCAAAATGCCAACGCGCTCTTAAGTATGCAACACTTTTTGCCATAAAACCTGCTCTCGTTGTGCCCGACTGCGTGGCTCTCGGCTGTGCGACTCGGCTCGACTGTGTGGTAGCTACTTCGGCTGCGGCTGCGGCTGTGGCAGCGGCTCGTTAACGACATGTCGCCACTTCGCATGCCGTTGTCGTTGGCTTCAGTTGTGCTCGCAGCTTGCCGCGTGTTCTCGTCCTCTTTGTGTTGTCGTTGTCGCTTGTCGTCTTTACCGTCGCCTGAGTCAGCGTGGCGTATGCTCAATTTGATCAGTGATTAAGATGCTGCGTTTGCCGCTAATCGAGTGAGTGCGCCGTCGAGTCAAGCCAAAAATATTAAGTGCCATATGAATACACACAGAGGTGACGCCTAAAGGGCTGGCGGGTTGACGGGCTGACGGTTTGACGGTTGACGGGTTGACAGGCAAACGGTTGACGCCTCAAGCGTCTGTTTGGCAATCGCAAATTTTTGCCGCGCCATGTGAATTTCAACAATAACAACAACAGCAAAAACTCAACCCAGCCGTAATCAGTTTTGTCTTGCTGTGCGTGCGTGTGTGTGAACATGCGTAGCTCGCACGCATGTGTGTGCGTATGTCAGCGTGTGTAATCCAAGAAAATCTGTCACGTGCTTCGGATATCTCTTTGTGCAACGCCACACGCAACGTACTTATTGAATAAAATAAAAGGTGAGCAGCAGCAGCAGCAGCAGCGGCGTCGGCGTCGGCGTCGGCGACAACTCGGATTACTAGGCGTATGAGTTATATGTGAAACAAGCACACGTTAAATATGCAGCTTATGGGAACGTGACATGTTAATAAAGCAGACAAATTTTTACTTTTATACTTTTATTTATTTATTTTCATTTTATTTGTGTTGGAACCCAGTAATTGAATAGTTGCATACATGAAATATTGAATAGTTGAGTTTCAGATTTAAAATATCTATAAATATTAGGAACGCCAGGCTGTAAACAATTACCAGTCTAGTGCACAGGTTCGGCAACTCTGGGGAATTTTCGCGTGTGGATACATATTTGCGCATTCCAGTTAGTTGACATATTCCTAAGGGCTTTTTAATGACATACTAATTATGGTCAAACAAACATGTTGATAAAAAGCCAAAGATAAACATTGGTTTATGTTGTTTATTTCAATTAATGTTGTGTTTTTTTATAGATACCATAAATGTATTATCATATGGTATAAATGTTTTATATATATAAATGTACTATCAGGCTTTATACTTGTAGACATAAATAATGAAAAACATGTTCATGTTTTTGTGTTCAAAAACATTAAAAAATATTTATATACTTTTGTCTTTTATTATTTTTCTTATTATTGATTCTTTAAACCTCAAAATATGAATGTATTGATAAGGGAAATTAATAGACATAAATAATAATTATAATTGTGTTCTGATTCTCAGTCTACCAATACACAAATAAAGTTAAGTCGAAAAGTATATAGATAGATAAAAATAGGTGTAGATACATACAGAGATACAATTAAGATAAGATTATAATATAATTACTTTCTGCTATTTATTCCTCGAGATACATTCTATGCTTGCACCTAAGATACATGGAAGCCTTTTAGATTTACAGTGAAACCTCTCTTGGGTGGTCCGCGGCCGTCGGGTAATTTTCATCTGTTCAAGAGAGGTGTTCGCCTATATGGGCATGGCCTGATTCTTTATGGTTTGAAGAAAACCCTAGCCCAATAGTTTTGTTCGCCTCAAAGACGTGTACGTTAGCAGAGTTTTCACTGTATTATATTTATACCGTTTATATATTGTATACCCACATATTTTTACTTATAACACGCATTATTTAAATATAATCACCATCTCACTTTAGCCATTAAACATTTGATACATACTTTCGCTTAACCTTTCGTTAAATTTGAGCCTCTGAGCCACAAATTCTTAACGACTGGTTGATTGTTCGACCTTTGCGCAGGTACTCACATTAACAGCGTTTAACTTTCATTTTCGTAAGTTGGCCCCGAAATTAAATGACAAAATTTGATTATTTTTATGCACGCAAGAAACCGTATTTATAGTACCCCGCAGCCCCCAAGCCCAGCCAACAATTTAACCGAAAACCCCAAGAGCATAAAAATGAAACGCAACTGGCAACCGGGAACAGGTGCCTTCACACTGGCAACTGGTAAACTTTTTCCGCCAATTGTTTATTTAATAGCTATGAAAAAATCATTAGGCATTTTTATCACAGAACTTCAAAGCTGAAATTTACATGAAAAATTCCCAAAGAACTTTTTAATCAAAAAAAAAAAGAGGAAAATTAAACTAAAGTTATCAAAATAAAATATGATTTTGAATGCAAAATGAATTGACAAGCCTTATGCCCTTACCTTATTGGGATTTTATATGTATCGTCTTTTGCCTGCGATCCAAGTTAATGCAATTTTCGCTCGCACACTTTTAAATTGGCCATGTTTTCTGGTTTGCCGCGTCCGCAGTTCGACAATACTTCAAGTTCATTGTGCATGAATAATGTAGTTGTTGTTGTTATTAATGCTGTTGCTGTCAGGCAACACACACACACACACACACACACACTCCCTTGCTGGCCTTTTTATGCCATATAATTTGATTCAGTTTTTGTTTGACACAGTATGTCGTCAACTTTTGTACTAGTGCTCAACTGTTCGTTAGCTGTTGGCCAACAGCATGGGAATTGCGGCTGCAAGTGTGTCACTTGCATCGCTGAACTTTTTATTTTATTTCCTTTTATTTTATGTTTTTTATTCAGTTTCTCTCCTGGCACATGAGTTGATAATGAATGTGTTCGAGTACCCGCGCACACAATGTCGACCACAATGCGCCATTTTATTGGTTAAAACAATTGTACTTGATTCAATTAATTGTTGTGCTGCCGCATAAAATAGCTAACTCCATCCATTTTCTTCTATTTACACATACTATATCACTCGCCAGAGCTGTCACTTGCAGACGTGTTCATTTTTACTAGCTGACGTTCAAATACAAACAAAAAATATATATTTACTTATAATAGATTTTTTTGCGGAAAATGCAAGTTAAAAATTAAATAACATAATATGAAGAAATGTTAACTTTCAAAATATTGTAGAGTTTTATGTTCAATATTAAAGATAATTCAAATATGATCTTAGCATGAGTTAGAAGTTGGGCTTAAACAAAGCTGAAAAATTAAGGCGATTTTTAAAAGATAATTTGAGTATTTTATTTAAAGCAAATGGAATAAAAATGGGCATAAGCTCTTCTAATAAAAGCCCTTCAAAAAAATAAAAAATATGGAATCAGAATTTAAGCCAATAAATCTATCGAACTTTAAGTCTGCGCTCTGCTGTTGCACGGACACAATGCCGTATTCATTGTAATCGGATGTATTTCAAGTCTACTTTTTAACGCTGTACATCATTTGTACACTTGTCCAGAACTTGGAACAATGCAATGGCAGACAAAAGGCCAACAAATTTCATGAGAAATGAGGTTCAATCGCATTTTTCATTATTTACCCAGTTTTTTGTTTGTTTGTTTGATGTTCCTCTGGCTCATTCCATTTGACGTTTGCTCCAGTCTCTCTTCTAAATCTCCTTTTTGTGATTTTGAACTACAATTGCAGTTTACCATGTGGAAAACGCAGCATTCACAGCAGGAGCGGGAGCAGCCGCTGCTGCGTATCTTGGAAATTTCAGAATAATGAGGAAACTAACGAGCCAAGACTTTTCCATTGTTTACTGGCGCAAAAATTGCGCGATTATTAATTTTCCATGCTTTTTTGCAGCACTACTCTATATATATATTTTTATTTTTTTTTTTTTTGCCGTGCTGTCTACTGCAGCAGCACATCCTGCGCCGCTGTGCGGCTTCTTTGCCAGTGGCTGCCGCCTGCCAGACGCTGTCGACACTTCCTCGTATTATTTCGCTGCAGCCGCCGCTGTCGTCGTTTGGCCGCGTTTTCTGGCTCTATTTATGCTGCCTTTGGCAGCAAGATTTTTAATATTTTGCAATATTTGCCACGTTTTCTTTCTGCCTGCTGCGTCCTTCCGCCTGGCAAGCACTGAGCCAGGACGCGAATGTTGCCAGTCGCTCGATAGCAGCTGTGAAGTTGGTTTTTTGTTTCCTTACCCTTGCAGAGGGTGTTAAAATTCTTTCATGAAGCGTGTTTTGCATAGCAGAAGTCCTCTCAGATCCCATAAGCCATATGGTCTTGATCAGTATCATCAGCCGAGTGGATATACTCATGTCAGTCCGTCGATATATCTTCCCCAAACTCAACTTAGACCCGCTTCGTAATTCCTCTCTCACATCTGCAAAGGCGTAAGCCATATGACTAAGGGTATTTAATCTTCGGCGTGCCAAATTCATCCGTTCTTTTTTGTATTTATTGTGTTCTTTGTAAAGCGGAGTTCATTGCTTGCCCGGCGAAGAAGGCTCCACATGCAGGCTATACTTATACAGGATGTACTTACTTATACACACACACACACACACACACAAGCGTACACACACTCACATGCGTGTGTGTTTTACTTACTGCCTTCAATTTAACTGACACATTTTCGCGTTGTTTCACAAAGTCTTAAAGTTGTTTGTGCCTTTTTGCAGTCATCAATTAATAAAAACGTTGCTTCCGCTTGTATGTCATGTCTTTGAGGGCAAAGTGGAAATTCAAGAAAATTAAGTTACAAAAAAGAAAAGTCGAATTTGGCAAGCCGCAGATAATAAAAATTAAGTTGCAATGGAAAAAGTCCTGTAGATGAATATTTAATATAATTTCTTCTGCAACATATAAAAGTATATATCTTTAAAATGCAATGTTTTTTCGATTGAGAGAGATTATCATCGATAATAATATTATCGATGATAATGAGAAATAAAGCAAAACATAGTTTTATTTTTGGCTTTCTTGAACATTTCATTAGATCTCAATTAGGGATATTATCTTGAGCTCTACAAAGCTTATATTGTGAGCTCTAGAGATGACAAACATTTTTTTATATTAAACTAAGAATTTTAACGTCGGCCTCAGAGATGTTATTTATTGATCCAGAAACATTGTTAATCGATAAAATAGGTTGGTCTATTTTGTTTTTATCGACTTAAAAGTATTGCTTACCGACATCATAAATTGATCTATATTAAATAAAGAACTATATCTTGAGGTCCAGAAACATTGCGTATCGATAATAAAAATTTTGCTGCATTTTGATAACTAGAAAAACCTGCAAATATTTGTTAAATTATCAAAAAGCCGAATCAGCCCAAAAATAGGTCATGCAAACAAATAAGTTCACAAAAAATGGAACACAAAAAAAGAATATACCTTTTTGCAAGCAATACAAAATATCTATAAGCTTTTTATTGGCTGTGGCAATTAATTAAGCCATTCGAGTTGTGTATTCCATATTCGTTCCCATAACTCGCATAAATTGTGAATTTTGTTAGAAGGGCGGCGGGCACTGGGCGGCGGCATTATACAAATGTTTTATAACAACAGCTTTTTATATATGTAATAACAAAGGCAATAAATTGTGCTCTCTCTTTTTCTCATACTTTTTCAGGTGAGTCCTGCAGGGGCAAATGAAACTCGGCAGCTTGTGGCCCGCAAGTACAAATACAAATACAAACACGAATTCGAATACGAATACAATGCAAATACAAATTGTCGCTGTCGGATGGCCTTCAGTGGCCGCTGCATTCGTTTATTTGGCATTTGAGCGTATGTAAATAAATTTTTAATTTAAAATAAACATGGTTATTAAGTTAGGCCCTGCCCTTGCGGGCGCAATATGTGTGTGTGTGTGTGTGTCCAGTTCCTGGCAATATCCGCAGTGCATGGGCCAAAAAAAAACGTATATATATATACAACTGCGAAACGGCATCAAATCCAATTAGTTAATATGAATTTTTGATGAAATCACTTCCGCTTCAAATGCAAAAAGTTTTACTCCCTCTCAGCGAGCCGTGCAACACCCATCATCATTAGCCTCATCATCATCATCATGATAATGACTGCGTTATTTAAGTTTTTTTTTTTTATTCGCAACGCTTCGCTTGGCTTGAAAACTTTAACGCATGCCACTTTTTGCTGCAAGTCATCGTGTTTCTCATTTCTTTTTGCTTGCACTGGCATAAAATTATTTATTGTGTGTTTGCCACAATAACCGCAATTTGCAACTTTTTGTGGCATTTTGTCGGCGTGTTGTCAAAATGTTTGTGCGCCCGAAATATTTAAATATTTCATTTGTCACACGCTCACGTCGCGCACTGGGCCCGGCGGCAGCAAAGCGAAATTAGTTTGCGTATACGTAGTATGCGTGGCGTATACGTAATATTTGTACAAATTCGCTTTCCACACAGACTCGAACAGCAAGTTTTTGGCGTGAGGTGCTTTGCGCATTTGCTCACTTTTCGTTTTGCTTTTAATTCTTTTATTTATTTATATTTTATTATTATTTTTTTTTGTGTTTTCATTTCTTGTTCTGTTTAACTTTTTCAAAATGGCTTGCTTTTGTTGTACCTTTTGCTTTATTCTGCCCGCTTTTGTTGCTGCCGCTGCGTGTTTTGTATGCATGCAACAATTGATATAAAATTTTAACGAGGTGCGGTCGCTTGTTTCTGCGTTTCCCTTCTTTTTTTTCCTTCATCATCTGGTTTTTCGCTTTGTTTTGTTTGTTTGCCTTTGCTTTTGGCTTTTACGAAAATGACACGCATTCCTTTTTTGTGCACTCGCAGGCCATTTTTAAAAATTAGAAGAAAAAGCGAAAGACCCTTAATAAAAATGAGATTTATTTTGTGGGACCAAATTTTTAAATTCTTGTTGAACTTAAACTGTGCTCGAACACTTTTGACGCTCATCAAATGAGATAGTTGTTTAATTTGCGACTATAATTAGTTTTCCGCATTATTTTACAATATTTACACATGGACGCAAACTGAAGCATAATTTAATTTTCCACGTTAATGCATTTAATTGATGTTGAAGGCTTTCCAAATGGCCCAAACTCGTTGAAATTTATTGCTTGCCGCATTTACAGACTCCGACCCAACCCCAGCACTGCCCAGCTGTCACGCCCACTCTTCTATTTGCTGGCAACGGCAACAACAAAAACAACAAACAGTTGACGCGCAACATATTCGGGCTATCGCACAAACTGAAATTAGTTAAGCTCATTAAATAGCAAAAACAAACTATTTTAATTAAATGGCCAAACAACAAAAATAACATAGAAAATACTAAAAAAAAAAATGTTTAAAAAACAATGAAGAAAATTGAAAACTTTTCTGTGGAAATCCGAGACTAGCGCGTGAAACACAAACTGAAAATTCGCCAAAAGTTAAAGTAAGCGCGTTACAAATTGAAAAGGTTATATAGAGCGCAGCGCACACAAAACAAGATGAAACTAAACATGAAACTAAACCAAAAAAAAAAAAATATATAGAAGGAAATTCATCCAAATGTGGCACATAAAGAATTGTAAGCATTTATTTCCCGCCAAGCGAAAATTTGCAATTTTTTGCCATTTGTTAGGCGTGGCGCCGTCTGCCAGTAGCCACAGCGCACCAACAATAAATCACCATTAAACAAATTATGTACTCAACTCAACCATTTTAAATGTCTCTGCTGTCCATTGTATCTGCGCACTGACTGCGTACAGTTATTCAAGAACAAATACATATCGCATAAAGGAAACCGAGCCAGCGAAAATTCTACAATGCGACAGGCGTGGAACATGAAAATCTGCAAGAAAACTGTGAAACAGTGGACTCCGATTATTCGAAATGGGCACAAATGTTTTTCTTGAATGCCCTACGGCTTGAAAAAATATGTATTAAATCAAGGAACCTGTGTATCTGGTAACTGATGCACTGTGGAAGTGTGTAAAGTGTGTGTAAAAGAAAAAACAGGAATTCTCTTCGAGAGAGAGAGAGAGAGAGAGAGAGAGAGAGAGAGAGAGAGAGAGAGAGAATGAGAGAGCGAGCGAGCATGCGGAAATGTATATATGTATATATATATTAATATGAATACTTAAGCTTACTTAAACGTGAATTTTAGATATATTTTTATCGACATGCTTTTATACATTTGTCGAACTATTATAGAATTATATTATAGAATTTAGATAATTACTTTCTACGAACTTTTTTTAATAATTACCTAATTTTAATTTTTTTTAAAACTTCTACATCCCGTAATTATTTGCACATCTCGTAATTTGCGCTCATTATTACTTTCGCACCACTGTGCGGCGGTTGCAACGGTTGCCCATTATGGTTATTACAACGTTGCCGGTTATCAGCGCTCGTCCGTGTGGCATCATTGACACGTTTTCTGGGCGCCTTCTGCCACAGGCAGTTCCTCAGCTTGAGACGCTGCTCCTGAGCTACTCGTGCGCGCACACATACAACGACAAGGTGTAAACATTTATGAGGCTTCTTTTGTGCGTGTGCGTGTGTGTTTGCGTGCGTGTGTGGCAGTGTTGCAGGCGACACAAATTTATTTCTAAACATTTTGAGCTTTTTTTTTTACTCGTATTTTGTGTTGTTCTTTGTCTCTTGTTATTGTTGTTGTTGTTGCTGGTGTTCTTCTTTTTGTTACGCTTGTAGCCACATGCCACATTTAGTATCTCACAAATTTGGGCATCCCTTAGCAACGGGGGAGCACTTACCAGAGAAACAGCACATCAGAACTAACCACCCCACAATTTGCCGCCCACTCACAGCGGGCGCATTCTTCAGCGACCACAAATTTTCGTGTAGTTATTTTTCTTTGCCTGTTTTGCGAGTGTTCCTGGTTTTCCTTTTTATACCCTTGGTTTTTTGTTGCTGTTGTTTTAATTTTTTCTTTTTTTTTTTTGTCTTTCTTTTTTGCGCTTAGTTGCAAATGTGTTTTGTTTTATTTTTACAACTTCCTTACGCCACGCCCCGCCCCGCCCCTCCCGGCTCCGAGCCACACCAAAACGTGAAAAAGTGCGAAAAAACAACAACAAAACAAGAGACACAAAAAGAAAAAACAGTTTCTGCTTTTGGCCTGTTAAAGTGTTTCAATTTTTTTTAGCTTGTCTCTTCATCTGCATGTGTGGTGTGGTGTGTGTGTATGTGTGTGTGCGAGTGTGAGTGTGTGTGTGTGTATCTTTTTCTATTTGAAATAGGAGTGTATCTTTTGTTGGCATTGGCACATCCGGACCTCGAAGTGCGTCGTCTTCCGCTTTTGCTTTGGCGCAAATTACAGCGCATAATTTTCACATTACGTCAGCGCACTCTTGTGCGTGTGTGTGTGTGCGTGTGTATGTGATTGGGTGTGTGCATATTCTGCGATTGCTTCAAGTCTTCGCATCTCGAGTCTGGAGTGCGCCCTCCGACTTTCGCAATATTGCGATATGGAAATCAATATTCCTAATGGTTGTCAGCTCACATACAAACAACACGCACACAGCTATGAATACATATATATATTTATATATATATATATATATATCTGGCTATCTGGCAATAGCTTCTATTAGCATTGTGTATAGCATTTGTTTGCCATGAAATATTATATAAATAATTAAATCGTTATCGATAAATGTCAGCACATAAATGAAAAAATTGTTGGGGCAGGTAAGTTCTGTTGTAGGAAAATATGCTGTTACGGTGTGCTTGTCACCGTATGGGCATAAAGGTAAAATGTTGTCTATGTATAATATGTATATGATACCTTTTTCCAAAACCAAATTTTAACATACTAATAAATAAACAAACAAAAGGTCAAAATTTGAGCAAAAAGTATGTTATATGGGAAACGGCGAATATATTTTTCAATATTGCAAAGTTTATTTATATTTAAAAATCGTCTTATATTTATTTTGATACCCTAAATAATCATTTAATTGAAATATATATATTTCTTTAAAAATATTCCGAAATGTACTTGATAAAAGTCAAGACGAAGCACATAATAATAAAAAAAAATCACTGTAATAATATTGACTTACAATTCAAATAACAAATAATTTAAATTGAAAATTAAATAAATAAATAAAAATATATTCATATATTTAAATTAAAAAAAATTCTCTTGACCATAAAATCGATTTAATTTTACAAACTAAATCGCAATTGAATTTGTCGTAACTCGTGACTCGCTTATCCGCAGATACCTCTAAGAGCAAACAATGGTTGGATATTTGGCCAACATGGCCTAAAAGGCAAAATAGATGAACGCACCAAAAGCTGAAAAGTAAACTACGAGCATGGCCTGAACAGGGTCTGCAAAAGAAGAGGAAGAAAAAAGTAAAAAAAACTCGCGGTAATTTGAACCTTTTTCCGTTTGAGTGATTTTTGCTGTGGGCGCAGGCTTAGTAGCGGTGGGCGTGGCGGCTGGCCTTGCAGCCGGCATAGAAATCAAATATCAAAGCAAAACTCCTGTGCGACCCGTGCGTGTGTATGTGTGTGTGTGTGTGTGTGTGTGTGTGTGTGTGATATGTGAGGTTTATTTTTGTGGTGGGCAGGCATGGGTAATCCCCTAGCAACAGGTTACCAAGTCTTTTATTTTGACAACCAACTTTCAGGCCGTCTGTCCGTTCAAGCTGGCCATAACGAGAGAAAATAACAAAACCGTTAAAGGCCGACGATTTAAAGGGGCAGCCAAAAGGAAACGCAGACTTGCAGTTGATTTGCCAAATCAAAGTTGCATGAAACAATGTCAAACAATCCGGAAGGACGTAGATAAGACCTAAGACCAAGGATCAAAGAGCAGGGCAAGGCAAGAGCATCGACAACAGCCATAAACGACAAATAAGTGAAAACTTACGGACAAGCGTTAAAATAAAAGGATTTACACAATTTAAACAGCGCAACTTAACGTTTTCGATTGAAATAAGCTACTTTCCTTTTCCCCCTGCTAGCCCAGCTCGTTCGATTCTGTCTGTTGATTTGGGAATTGACTTTTGCTTAAGGCTGCTGCTGCCCCCTCGAAGACGAAAAGGCGAACGTGCCCCATGTGCCCCTGCAGCTTGACAGGATGTAATCTTTCATCTTAACTGAGATTTCTTTGCCCACGTTCTGTGCACTCGCTCTTTCAGTATCGAGTGTTGCTTATTTTTTTCTCTTTACTTTTTTTTGTTTTTGTTTAAGTGCTTTTCTTTTACCTTGGCAATTGCAGTAGAGAATACGGTTTTGTTTTCCCTGCCGTACGCGCAACGATTTTTCTCTTGTCGAACACATCGAAATTTATGGTAATTCGTTGTTTGTTTTTCGAGAGACATCGAAGTTTCATATGAACAGACAGCGGTAGCTGAGTTGTCCAAGTGATCCTGTCATTCAAGGTAGTGAAAGGCGAGGATCCGATTACGAATCTTTCTCAGTTGACAGATGTTGAATGATTCATGTGAATCTTTCCCTTGGCAGCTATATTATATAGTATTCCATCTATGAACTGCCTGCAACAGAAAGACTGACCTTTGCACAGCTTAAAGATGATAGCTTAAAAACTGAGTCGTATAGAAACATACAGGCGGACAAACGGACATAGCTAGATCAACTCGGCTGTTAATGTTGATCTAGTATATATGCGGAAGTCTCCTTTTATGCGTTACACAGTTCATGACTAAATTGTGATACCCTCTAAAAGGGTATAATAATTGGGTTCTTCTTTATCTGCAAAGCTAAAATAGATTTAAGCTGTTTTGTTAGAATAAATATACTTGCATAGTAAGTGTTAGAAAAAACAATCCTTTTATGATTTCCAATACTATGTTTTTGTTACGCAAAGTGGCGACGGATTTACTTTTATCAAATTTTTACAATTTTTAAACGAAAACAAGAGGGAGATAATACTAAGCTCTACTCGTATACTCGAGAATCTATCTGTCTACTTGATGCAGATTTTCAGGTAACTCGGAATAACACCCAAATATTACCTTTATCTTCTACAATGACAAGCTTTTCCAAAGATCAACTTTTTTCTTCGACCAAAGTCGCACAAACTTTAATTAAAAACCAATGCGAATTGTGGCTTGAATATTTTTCGCAAATTCTGCTTGACTTTATAAGCCACAAAAGTCAGATTAAATGAAATGAAATATTGGCAAATATAGTTTATACAAACTTATTATTTTATTTTTCGAACCGAACGCCAAACTATCAAGTAAAATTGACGGAACGTTTAAATTTTGTATTTTTCCAAACAATTAAAATACGCTTTATTCTTTTTAATAGCACGATATTTACCTCACTTTGGATATTATATATAATGTTCATATTTTTTACACGGCTTATCCAATTTAAAATGTAGGTCGAGTGTTCGGCAAACAATATACTGACAGTCTATATATAACCATTAACATGTGTGTGTGTGTGCGTGGCTGTGTTTATATTTGCACCAACACACATGAAACGCGCTAAAAATAAATCAGAAGCGTCGCTGCAATAAAACGAGCAATGAAATTAAATACGTTCCCGGCATAAACGCCAAATAAGAGCGTGAAAAATAAAAAGGGCCTCCTCCTTTAAGCAAACCCTCCCTCCCATACACACACACGCACCCACACACACACCCACACAGCCCTTAAATGCCCCGCCAGGGTTGCCTGCACCATGTGTGAGTCTTGTTTGCATTTGCATTTGAAACCGAAACAAAAACTACACGATCGTGAAATGAAATCGACGCTGAGGCGAATTTGTTTAGGAAAATGAAAAATAAAATAAAGAATTTCCTAATTGCCAATTTGCATGCAGTCGCATCTAATTTTTGCCCATTCGTCGGCCAAATAAACTTTATTTCTCTTCTCTTTGCTCTCGACTTCTTTTTTGTTGTTGTATTTATAAATTTGTTTGTTTAGTGAGCTGACTTTGCTTTGCACCACCGCCTTGCCCCCCTTCCTCGGCTTATGTTACACTCTCACGCAAATCTTATTTACACAACTGAGTTGCCACCTACCTTGTTGCTGTCAAACTCTGTTCGCAAAGTGAAGAAGAGTAAATTGGTTTTTGCGGAATGTCAGTGTCTCTGTCTGTTCCGAGCTGAAGACTCCAAACTTCTAAATGGGTAAAATTTTGTATAGTGTTATGATTTTTTTGTCAGCAGTCAGATTACAGATGAACCAACATATTTTTGAAAGTCACGGAATTTTGACAATAAATTCAAGTACATTAATCAAGTTGCCGTAATATTTGATCAGAGACTTCAGAGTTTATTAAATAAACAATTTCTTTCTTTTCTTCAATACATTTTTTAATTTCCACAAAAAATCCAGGACCTATTTTAGATACAGCCTAGTTAAAAATCTTCTTTAGAAATAAGAAATAACTTATAAAATCCCAATTGTTATTAAAATATTTGTTGAAAATAAATACCCAAAATAAGTAATTTAAGAAAAATATATATAAAAAAAACCCCTATTCAAAAAGTCTCTTTTGAATCTATTTTCCTAACAGAGTATTGTGCAGTCGGTTGCTTTTTATGGTTTTGTGGTTTTTCGGTTTCATTTACATGGCATACCATAGGCTTGTTGGCGCTGCCAGCGTTGCATATATTGCTCGGCTTTTTTAATTTGCCCAATTCCGGGGTCAGACCTTATGCGAGTATGCGATTATATATTTGCCTTTCACCTGCTGCCGCCTGCCTGCCTGCCGCCAGCCTGCCTGCTGCTCTCGTGTGTTATTTATGCAAATGTCAAATATTTTGAAATGCCGCTGCCATGTGAACGAAAGCGAACGGAAGTACATTATAAAGTTTCTCCACGTCGACAGCACCACCCGGCACCGCACTTAACCCACCAGCCGCCGGTCGTGTTATTTGGCCAACCGACAAACCGAAATGTGCCCTAATATGACCAGACCGGGCCACGCCCACTGCAGCCGCCCTTCCTTATCCATACTGCTAACAACTACAGTAATTATGGCATTTTTGGAATACCCACCTTGTTGCCGTTGTTGCTGCTGTTGCTGTTGACTGTTGCTGTCGGGGGGCAGCTGTGTTGCCAGCAACAGCTGCCATTTGGGCGTTCGCTTGAAAAAATAAATTTTTGAGATTATTGGCACGTTAGGTAAATTACTTCGCGGTAAGAATTTTTAATTTTAAATATATATATGCTGTTCGAAATTGTCTCGGATTCTCATTAAATATTTAATGTTGAGCTAACAAAAATGAAACTCGAGAAATTTTACTCGTCATCCCCCAGGGTGTGGGCGGAGTGGGGGGGTCATGCTAATGGAGCTGTTCAGCTTGAAATGACAATTAACTAGGCCAATTATCTTTGGCTTTGCTTTGAGTTAAGGGATTCCCCTTCAGCTGACAATAGTGGAAAACGAATTAAAAGTAGATAAATGCGGAATTGACGTATAATTTATATTCATCTTAAGAGGCTAAGATGGTAAATATACGTGCGAGAGCTGCGGCTCAACTACACAATGTTTTATACGAGCGAAAGCCAATCACAAAGAAAATTTCAGCTGTATATGTTCACAATTGCTTAACGAAATATATTTATGTTACTTTAATTAAAGTTGGCGTACAGTTTTTATAAAAAATGCACACTTTAAAATAAATTTTTCATATCATTTCCTATCTGAGCTAACATTTTTCAAATGCTGCTCAACACTTCACTTAGCAAGTGGCCGTTGTTGTTGTTGTTGATATTCGTAACGCTTGGCCGCACATTGAACCCTTTGTGGGCAGCCTTAACCTTCACTCTGACCTTATTGTTTGCTCGGCAAGCGATAGAGAAAGGGATTTACAGTTGATTTAGCCGCTTGAGCCATGGCTAATGCATAATAAACGTTTTCCCCGCAAACTTTCACATCACATCCTACGCCTAAAACACAAAAACAACACACACACACACGCTCGTGTGTGTGTTGGTATTGGCCAATTTTTTGAGCTGCTTGTTGTTATACCCTAAGCCCATCAAAATGGCGCATACTGTTTTTATGCAAACGTATTTAACAGGCTACAGGAAGCATCTTCAATATCATAGAGCATATGTATATATATTGCTGATAAGCTGAGTCCGCTGTTTTCAAATCAAATTATTGAAATATATAGTCTATAGGCAGAACAAGTTTATCATATTGCTTTTTCGATATCTTTCCCAGTTCCAAAATATCGATAAAAATTGATTTTGAGACTTGGATTTTTAACTTAGCTCGTATATTATAGGCGCTAGATAAGCCAAACTTAATATGTAAGTTCTTGTGTAGTAGTTACAGATAAAAATATTTAACATTTTAAATGTCGCCTCTATCCCTTCGGAAATTCAAAATTATCCCATTTCTGAAGATATAGCTTTGGGCCTTGGTATATACTCAGGCTTGTATACCTTATTAAAGCCCTGAAAATTTTATAGAGATCCGACTGTAAATACCTGAGTTAATAGAGAGTGTATTTTCCATGAAAGCTTAACCTGAACAGCATGCAGCGTCCTTGTGTATATCGAAAAGTAAGCTAGAATGCTTGCAGCCGCAACTCGGCACTGGGGTAAGGAAGGGTATCCTATAGTCGTCCGTGCCGAGTAGGGCACTCTTACATGCTTTTCTGCTCCGGCTCGACTACTCGTTATGGCCGGTTTGGCATTCTATTTAAGATAGACATCATGTGCAGTCATTAGATTGTTTTCGATTGACGTGACATGATAATGAATGATATTTGCCACGTTCCGTTTGGTTCCGTTTTATGCCAAGTTTCATTTCTTTGTTTGTTGCCTACTTTTCGGGGCAGCCGCAAGCAGCCTTTGAAGTTGTTGAAACATGCAATTTGAGGCGGGGCAGGTTAGTGTTGAGTGCTGTTGGCACTTGCCCTTTGCCAATTGGCAGTTGGCCATGATTTGTTTATGGCTGACCATAATGACCGATAAAGTGGCTCGACGCGCCCGGTTATGGCCCGAAAAGTTTTGTGCTCAAATTAACATGAATTGCAATTCAAATTCGCACGAAATTCGACAAATGTACATGAACGAGCACATCAAGAACCTGCCACAAGCTCGTAATTTCAATTGCGTTTCCTTTGAAATGCGCCTTTCTAATCGCCTTCTAATTACGGCCGCAAAGCGACGTAAAACTCGAACATTCAGCCCCTTGACTCGTTATGCAAATGTCCTTTGCGGCCTAAACTAGGGCTCTTATTATTTACACTTGGTGCTTTGACTTTTGATATCTCTGTTTTTGACAGCCAGTCACAGCTGGCGTAATATTGGAAAATCTGGCTAATAAACAGGTGTTCATTATGCGTCCACTCATTTATCGATTGTTTCACATTTCTCATCTATATTCATCACTTGAGCAGAATGGCTTTCTAGATCTTTGACAATGGGCTTAACTGAAGTAATTGTACACAAAAGGACATTAAGTGTTTTATGTGTACCGTATTTTGAGTACGTATTTCCCTGTCTCTCGGGTGAGGGCAGGCGGAGGCGTTTTTCTGTCAAGTAAAGTGGCAGCAGACACGCATTTAACTGGTTCACTTTGCTTTTGTTTTGGGCTTTAATTAATACGCGTTGCCAACTTACTCATGCGTCTCTGTTGCCCAAGCCCCCACAACCCCTGGCGACACCGCCTTCGTCTATTTCCGTACCCATCCCTGAGTCCGCCACGCGACATTTCTTGAACTGACACGCAAATGCAATTTGTGCGCGTAGATTATGTTGGGTATTCTATGTTGTAAGTAAAATGGAACTCACATTTGTATGTGCCCAAGTTAAAAGCTTCCTTTTAACCCCTCCGCAGGCTAACATTAAATTCCCATATTGCTTTGGAACTTGAAAGTTAAATAGTTGCTTTCTAAAATGCTCCAAATAAATGTGTGCTTTCATCTTTTTCCATCCCAATTGATTAGGTCTAAAAGTTATGACCTTTTTCTGTGTTGGTTAACTTTTTCTAATTAATGAACCTGCATCTATTCACTTTTATTAATGTGTTTTTTTTTTTTATTTTTGGAATCTACAAAAAGAAAAGAGTTTAGGGTTGTCATAAAAAAAATCAATAAGTAAACAAAGCAAGAAGCTGACCTTAACACAAAGCTAACACATTGACAGTGCTTGACAAACCCTATGAAGCAGTGTTGGACAGCGTGCTAAGCGTAAAAATCAAGCCGAATTTGAGTGTTGACAAAGTATCCAAATATATATTTTTTTAAATATATTTGGAACTTTATAAGCTATTTTCTTGTTTTTATCAGATTTTTTGTTTCCATAAGTATTTCTTCCCATAATTATGAGCCAGATCGTGTCCACAAAAATGTGTTTTAAAAATAAGATTAAAAAACTGTTACAACGTTTGTAATTTAACATTGTTTACGTCTGTTGTAGTCGCTTTTAATGATTGCATCTGCAATTTGTTGTTACATAATTATGTGAAATAATGCTAAAGGGCATTAAAATACAAGCAGCTCATTAAAATTGTTTATGCTGCCAATAAAAACAGCAGCACAAATGTGGAGAAAAAGAATACACATAATTAATGAAAGAAAAAATATTAACAATAATAAGGCCAGCTGAATGCATAATATCATGTTTTATAATAACTCACAAAACTGGTCAGCATGCCAATTATTTTCATTACAAATTACAAGTGCCTAAGTGCATTTCATCTTCAATTAAATGAAATCTGCTTCTTTTATTGCAATATTCATCCTAATGCTCAATTGTTATTTGGGGCTTTTGTGTCTTATGCTCAAATTTAAATAAAGCTTAAGAGATAAGCATATTTTCTTCAATCGAAATGTTTAAATTTCCGCTTTGACGCGTGTTTCGTTCACATCCTATTTGCTGTTAGTTACAAATCATATGTATGTGTGTGTGTGCGTGTGTGTGCGTGTGTGTCTGTGTTTCCTAAGGCTTTTGCCTTGACTGTGGCCGGTTGCATTTCAATTCGTGTTCAGTGAACATAACGTTAATTGATTACCGCTGGGCGCTGCCTTTCATATACACAACGACGACAAAATCAATTCATGTTTAATTAAATTAAAATGTTGATTTTATCAAAAGTCGATTGCACGACACACGCACACACATACACACGCTCACTAGCAATGCACACCCGTGCATTTAAATTGGCGTCCTCTGTGTGTTGTATTTTAAATATTGTATTTATTTTTAAGTATTCGCTTTTCAATTTGTCCCAGTTGCACAAGTAATTAAATGCACAAAAAGATTTCCAAAACGGATTAATTATTAAGTAACTAGTTGAACCGAAATTAGTATTTAAATTATTAAATTTGCTGCTGTTTAGTTTTTGGAAATTGCTGACGTATTAATTGTTTTCATAGAGCATTTTTTTTATTAGTTTTTCTTATTTTTTTAAGCAAATAAAATTCTTATATACTAATGTTATTATTTTAAGTATAACAGACTTAATACCAATCCGAACAAAAAGAAAATTTGATGAAAGAATTTACAAACATGGCTTCAAAAACAAATGCCTTTTAAATTGAACATTCAGACCTTAGAAAAGCCTGTTTTCCAAGTAATTTTTTTAGACAATTATTTTGAGCAGCAAGATGAAAATATTTAAAATTCAGGGAAAACTTTTAAGTGACGAGTGAATACAAATGCTGGCCATAAAATATATATATACTTTATATTCACGGCGACAATTGGCAACTGTTTAAGCAGCGTGTAAATATTTTTGCTGGGATTTATGTAAATTTGCGTAATATACTACACATGTCGCCCAATTCGGCGTAGAAGCTGACAATTCGCCGCCAGACTAATTTCAGTTGTTTGTTGTCCCTGATGATCTGCCCACGGGGCGTATACGCAATACGCAAAAGAATGCTTTAATTTATTGTACTTATGTTAACGATTTGTAATCTAAACTTTGTCAACTTTTGGCTGTAGCTGAAATGAAAATGATACCGAGCAAATGCAGCCGGTTGGCGTGCTGCCCTAAGCTTGACTTTTGTGGGGCTTCAATGTTGCGTGTCCGATCGGTTGCGTGTGGCATGTGCGTGCGCGACGTCGAATCAAGGCAATCCAGACATGAAATCTCTAGAAATGCATCATTAACGATTAATTAGCGCACGCTTACAACATGTTGGCCAACTGCAGCTGCGACTGCAGTTGACGTGGCCGGAATGCCTGAGCGGCTAAATATAATGTGTTGCCCACGTTGTGTGCGCGCTGCGCAGTCTCGGACTCAGTTGGAGAGAACTCCATAATCCTGGCCGGCAGTAGCCAGTGCATTAGGCAGTCAAGCATTTGGAAATTAGCGTGCCACCAATGGCACTTGAGTGCAACGTTAAGCTATGCAGCCATAAATGCTCCACGTCTGTGTGCGTGTATGTGTGTGTGGCATGTGGCTGGCTTGCTGCAGCCCTGGCCAGGGTCGTCCATTGGCCGACGAGCCAAGAGGGCACTTTAAGTATTTATGCGGCGCGTGCTGCACGTTAAGTGCAACCCTGTGTGTGTGTGTGTGTGCCAGCAGTCGGTGCCCTTTTACGACTTATTGTTGCTGTCGTTGACATGGCTCACATGGCGTATGTGCCATAAAATGCATTTCAATAGATTATAACTTGCTCATAACTTCAAACCGTACATCGATTACGGTTCGCCTCGTCGGGACTGTCTTGCGTCTGCGGCCAAGTTGCATTTAAGCCGCGGAATGCACAGCACGCGCATTAAGCCGGCAGTAAACAGCACATTTTCAACGTCACGACTTCACGACATAGTGGGGCAAAGTCAATTATATAGAACTGGCAAAGGTAATAGAATTTTTAGATTAATAGCAAATTTTAAATATAACTAATGAATGTTAAATATATAACAAGTTCTAGTCAGCATATAGATTACTTAAAAAGCTTGCAATAAATTGTATTTATATCTCAAACAAAGCGGCAAGCTCAATGGCTGCTGCTTTGAGCCAGCTTTTTGCCTTGGAGTTCTTATCGTTAAGCTGGTTTTCTACCTCCATAAGCCCTGGTGTCAGTTTAGTTCATGGCTTGTCATACATACTATGTAAATTCAGTGAAAGAATGTAGGTTTTAATTTCTTATTGCTCGTTCAACGAAAAACTCGCATATTGAAATTGCGGTCTAAATATTATCTCTACCCCAAATTAGCACGTACTAAATAAAGTTAAATAAATCGAATAGTTGAGGATCAAATTATTAATGCTCTTCTCCTCAACAAATTATAAGTAAAAGCAAACTATTTATGAAAACGAAAAATGTTTGCATTCGCTGTTATTTCAATTTTTGATTAGGCAAATAGTTTAGTTAAGAGTTCGGCTTCGATTTAGGTGCAAAGCCTGTTTACAGTCTTGATCTCAAAGAATAAACATTCTATTGCCTTTGGTGTTGTATAGCCTTATATACAGCAAAGACTTTGTGTCACACTGTTTGCGTGCACTTTTTAAACGCCTTTGTACCACTGTGCATGTAGCATCTTCAGGGTTTGCTTGTGCAGCTCGACAACTCAGCGGTTACCCAGTGCGTTTATTATGCCATTCGCAGTTTAATAATGATAATAACGGCAGGATATTAAGCTTTTCCTGCCTGGTCTGGCTTGGGTGGCTGGGCTGATGCTGATGCTGCGCGGTCGTCTGCGCGGCATTAAAACTATAATCAGTTTATGTAATAAAGTAAATTGTGTACGTAATGCGTGCCGATGTTGTCTTTTATTTATTTTGTTGTCTTATGCGCTACTTTTTATTATAGCGGACCAAGCGCTAAGCAGAGATCCCTGGAACCTGGCGCATACTGGGCGTCTGCTGGGGTCCTGCACGGGCAGCTGCTTGCCCCAATAATGTTCAATATTAATAAAAGTTTTTGGGCCAAGTTAATTAAATTTGCTTTTTAATGTGCAGCCATGCATGCGGCCAAGCGCCAATGTAATAAATTGACCGTGCGCTGTATAATGTCCATTTCCGAGCCAGGGCAAGCTTGGCCTGGTAAGGGCGTGGCAAAGAGGTGAGAGGTAAAGTGTGGTGAGGTGAGGCGAGGTAAGCAAGCCGAAATTGAATGCGCGCTGCGAAAGGAAATGAACTCGAATAAACTTGCAATCGTCGAACTGCTGCAAGTGACAGATTTATGTCGCCGGGGCCGAATATGAACGTTTCAAGTCCCATGTGCTCTAATATATACATATATATATAACAATTCTATGTAAAAGCATTATGTATATAACAGTTTACAATTTCCAAACATATGTAGTTACAAATCAACTTTTATATACTAAAAAAGAGAACTGTAGAAAATGGTTTTAATGCTGTTTATATCAAGAGGCAAAATGTGGCTTAAATGAAATTATTTTCTTTAAATGCATGATATCTATTCCATAATAAATAAATCACAAAGATAATAACATAAATTTTCTTAAAGAGATTAAGCGACATCTTTGTTAAATATTTAAATCAAGTTTGCCGTTAGCAAAAAATGTTTGCCCTGATTTTTCTATAATAGTTGCTCAAGCAGTTTATGTTTTAAATCAACTAAATCGCAGTTTTGCTCTCACTTAAAAATCGCTAAAGAAATCCATAATTAAACATTAACAAACATTTTGATGTATCAAATGCAAGTTTTTGCTTTATTAAGTACGTAATTGGGGGCATTTTAATGCTTCACCTGCCACAGAAACATTTCTGAAGTTGGCCCCGCACTGAACCGTCGCCCAACACTCGTGTTCATGCCCCGAACTTTGGCCTTAATAAAGCACATAAAGCGGCATTAGCGTGGCAAAAGCGACGACAGGCAACAAAGTCGCCATTATGAGTTCTTTTGTGGCATTTTAGACCTCTTTGGGCCACATCAATATTTAATGACGAGCTCTAGCGCCCAGCCTGGGCAACATGGGCTGCCGAGACTTTTATTTAATAAGGCTGCGCTTTCAAGTTATTTACTGCAGGAATTTTGTAAAAAAATTAAAAATAAATATCGATAAACTTTTGAAATGCCTTTTGATGAAGGACACAATTTGGTATTTTCGCTGTATAAACTACGTTGAAAGTGTTGGCCAAGTGACAGCTTTGAGTGCGTTCCAATTAATATAAATTAGCAGCACTTTATCTACGGCGTCACGCCCACTTCATGTACAGCCCAACCCACAATTGTGCTCAAATCGAAAACAATCGAAGCAATCAAGCGTAATCTTTGGCAGCAAGTGAAACGCGTGCACAGGATTTCCTGTGTATTAAAGTCTTAAGCAGACGTGAACGTGAGCGTGGCCTTCGCTTTTGCCACGTGGGGGGCCTGTGGGTGTAGGGAGGGCGTGTCAGCGCGAATAAGCCAAAAAAGTTTTGGCAAACGTGGCGTATGAGCAGCGCGTGCCACTTCTCAACTTTTCAATTTGATTAAGTAGCTGAGACAAGAGCCTTAGAGAGTGGCCAACTAAATCCTGGCAGCGAAAAAAGTGTAAGGGTGTTCTAGTCGGGAGTGTCCGACTAGGAGATGTCCTTAATTAATTATTCTAGTTTACTACTATAGATAAAAGAGACAAAAACACACACATGCATATACACACACATATATATTTTCCGGAATATGTAAATACTTTATGGGCTTGAATATGCTTCCTACTGCCTGTTACATACATACGCTTAAAACCAACATACCCTATTTATCCATTTCCAATGGGTGCAAGGTTCAAAAAGTAGGGAAAGTGTTCGCTTTGGAGCAAAGTCTGAAAATATTTAAGTCTAATTTTAATTGAAACACCACACAAATCGCTGAAGGCTTGGAATGTCAGCCAGATTTATATGCACGTTGGCCACCGGAGAGCACTTGACAGCATCAGCAACAACAACAACTACAACTACAGTAAACACTATTTAAAAGCAAGAATCAGCACTTGGCCAAACGATTTGACAACATAAATTAAGCCAGGGGCCAACAAATGAACACATAATTTAAAGCTTTTGTTGGCCACAAAACTGAGAAGCATAAAATCTGTGTGCTTTGTATATATTTTGTCATTTGAATGGTTTTAAGTAAATTACAAGCAGCAATGGCCACAACATATTCCGAGAATGCCAATAGCATATACACACACACACACACCTACACAAACACACACATCGCACACGTACACACACACACAAAACATTATACAAAGCGAATGTCTGACGTTGACTAAAAGCCAACTACGAGGGGAGAATTGTCGTCGTGTTGGCCTGGCCTGGCCGCAAAGGAGGACATAGGCAGCCATGCGGCAAAATTATGTAAAAAGTCAACAGCAAACAGTTAGCAAAGGAAGGGGAAGAAAGGGAGAGAGTGGCGAGGCCGGGGCTTTGGCTACAGGGCAGGCTAGGTCACTGAAATTGTCTGAGCGGCGACAAAGTGAAAGCGAAAACGCAAGTACATGACCTCCAGGGCAGCCTGGCAAAAGGAAAAGACGCAGAGCAAGTTAACGAAAATGGTAACAAACTGAAAATGAACATGCGTCAAACACACACAACAACAACAAAAAGTAGCTGCAGAAAAGTGACTGCAGAGGAAACAGAAATTTTTCAATGTGTGTGAAAGTCAGCGCTAGCCAAAAGCTAGGAAATGTATGACTTTTCAACACATTTGCTTATAAGCGCTCAGATAATCCGGAATGAAATACCACTCATGCTATTTATGCTGATTTAAATTAAAGTTGATTGGAAGGACCTGGAAGACTTGGCTAAGTGATATTACTTACTCAAGAACTTGATAAAATTTACTAAAGTTCAGGCTATACGTGTTCTAATATCTAGGCGGGAACTGACTGTATATCCATATATCGGCCATATTTTTCTCTTAAAATTCCAAAAATATTGACAGTAATATTTGGGCTATACGCCCTTTTATCTAGGTGGCAATGGACCGCATTTTAGTCTATATTTTGGCCAAGGCTTACGAAAAAATTGACAGTCATATTTATGCCTTCATCTCAAGCTGGGAATGGACTGTATTTTAATCTTTATCATTTAAAAAGTGTAGGAAAAATTTACAGTAATTTAGGTTATTGTATTTCCTAATATCTGAGCCGAAATGGACTGTATTTTTGTTGATATATTGGCTTAAATTTGCAAAAAACAAATAATATCCCAAGTCTAGGCTATATAGGACCTAATATCTGAGCGGGAGTGGACTCTATTTAAGTTTATATATTTTCCATAAATATAGAAAAATATGGACGCAATTTTTTATCTATATTTGACGTTGTATTTGGGCCCATTCATTACCTGAAATGTGGGCAGCAATGAACTTATTGTTAGGTCAAATAATGCCGTAATTATTTAGCCTATGAAGCTACTAAAAGAGAGACCAATTTTTATTGGACTTAAATTTAGGCAATTACGCATAATTTAAGACATTTATTTGCTTCTTTACATTTTACCCTCTATGTAACATCTGGGCATTGTATTTCTCAAGATCTAATTGTTGTATGTTTATTAAGTGTGGAAAAAAGCTATTTAAATGAGAGATCATCATTGAATGCTCAGGCAATTTTACAAGAGAATGTACATGACTTTATCTACATATATATTTTCTTAGTTGGTGAAAACCTTCCTGGGCTATTCACTAAGCGAGGAATCAACAACTTAAGCTATAAAAAGCTTTCATTCATCCGACATTTCAGCTAAGACTTTAATGCATCCTGAGGGATTTAAATTCCACCTTGCAGTTACAGCCAGTAAGAGAATTCTGCTGCCCAGCTCCAACGCTTTTTGATAATGAATCTTAATACAGCTGCTTACTATCAGCGCAAGCACTATATCACTGCGATATCGTTATATAAACAAAAGAAACAATTGCTGGTTAACCAAACACATTAATCTAAAGAACAATTCGGAATATCCATAAAGAACTACCAAGGAAACCAAAATGCGGCGCAAGACAACAAACATTCAAAATTAATTGTGAAATTATGTACAACATTTTATAGAGGTGTTTCAGCCGCAAGCCAAGCACACAAAACAAAAGCAACAAATGGATGTGAATAATGCGAAATGCCGGCAAGTGTCGGGTAAACTCAACTTGGCGCTAAATTATTAATACATAAGCCAAACAAATGCCGAACATCTGTGAGAACAACAAAAGACAAGACGACCGCCGAGCTCAAATGCGCCGAGTCAGCGGGGGCAAACTAGGGCGTGGCTAAGAGCCAGGAACGGGGGCGGCAACGGCGGCAGCTAGTAAGCACCGGGGCAGGTGGCCGCAATTCAACCTTGACGCTGAGGTGAAAAAGAGAGCATCAAGTGGAAATGCCTTCCGTTTCAGCAGTCATCGTCCTATGCTCAAAGTCCTGGCTTGCTAACAAGCGCAACGAATGTCTAAGCCCCCCGTAAGACCCCTCCCTGCCCCAAACACACACCCACACAAACACAACAAGGCTCGCAATATATGAGCCAAGTGGGACTTGGCTGGGTTTGGATCTTGAGAGGGCTACTCAGTTACAGCGCATAATCTGCTGGCTGCCAGTGCTGCCTAATTTCACTACCAAAAAAACTTGCTAAATCTAATGCTAAAAAGAGCTAAAACTAACTATTTAATTAGAAAGGTGCTTCATTGAAAAAGCTGCAAAGAGAGGTGAAGGGCTGTGTTCTTGTTAGTTTAATTATTTTACGTTTAATCGACTTGCAGTAGTTTTAAAATTCTTTTTAATCTACACCTTTTGAAGCCTCGATTATCCATTCAAGCATTCTAAAGCTTCTGATTATAAGCAGAATATATAATATAATTATTTATAAAATAAAAATACCATATCATACATACTTATAATATGATAATTTAACGGTTAAGTCTGGTTATGTCTGGCAACCCAGACTTATCACTGAGATGACAAATAAAAAGAAATGAACCCAAATACATATAAGCTATATTGTTATGGGTACCAAATATTGTGCAACTGGGTCCTGAATTGGTCCATATAGTAGGCTGCTTAGGACGTTACGCATTAAAAAAAAAAGAATAATAATAAACTAAACTAGGTTTTAATTTATTAAGTTTTTTTACAATTCTCATTCAGTTTATACGACTAAGATGCAAGAATTGCAATAATATCTCCGTTTGAAGTATCGATATCGTATCTGATATCGTATCCGTTATCGATACTTGAGACACATTGCGCAGGGCTACTTTATGGCTTATCGCTATGCAATATTATCATATTCATATTTAAATTCAATTTGTTTCTGCTCTTACATAATGACAGTTATTCTCCCAAATACTTCGTTTCGAAAATAGCCAGAACCTGCAAATTTTTTGAGTTATCTGTTGAGAAACTCTTAATAAAGCAAATTTAGCTAGAAAATGGCTGAATAGACAGCATTGCTGGCTGTAAGCTGCTGTTGAGGTTAAGGTGAAATGTAGTTAATGTGTGTGTGTGTGTGAGTACGTGTGTGTCTTTAAGGTAACTTAAAGTTTGCTACGCAGCTGCCTTTAATTTATTATGTATGCCTAATGTTAACAATTTGGCAGCTATTGGTTTATCTTAATGAAGCTGTTTGCTAAGCAGCCCCAGCTTACAGCCTAAATACACACACAGTCACACACACATTAACACCCACTCACACCCTCTCGCACAGTTGAGCGACCTTGCGACCTGTTTGGCTTCTCTTTAACTTTTATGACGCGTTCAAATCCGCTTGGCATCGCTTCGCTACATTAGTCGCACCGCCCCCGCCAAGCCCCTATGTGTGTGTCTATCTGAACCAAATCCCTCATCATATTTTACATAACGCCCGCTAACTGGGCCCGCGGCTAAGGCTTTTGTCTTTACTGTCTTCTGCATTTTTCAAAGCCGTCTTAAATATTAAAGCGTTCATTGCGGTCGGCGGGCGTTGCCAACTCGGGGAGTTCGCAACTCCCTAATGCAAGGCGGGTGGGCAGGAGGCGTGGCCAATGGGTTAGCCGGCGCCAAGTGCTGACACTCGTGGGAAAATGTTTTAATAATTTGTGTAAAGAGTTGACAGCGTGGCCCCCACCAAAAATAAAAGGGTGGCAAACACAACGTGTGAAATGCTAAACTTTTATTTTCTATGGTTTAGCAATGCCAGAGGCATGGTAATGAGGGGAGGCTTTTGGGCTGGTCATTATAAAATATGCAAAAATACATTTGGATACACAACGGAATTCCAAACGAGATGATTGTAGTTGGAAAATTGTTGGGCTGCTGTTTTTGGTCAATTGATTTGGCTTTTCAACAGAGGCTCTGACCATATTATTATTTTTTAAAACTTTGCATGTGGGAAACGTTGCTAACTCTGAAGGGATACAAAACTTTCAGTTGGAAGCAAAGCAAGCCATGTTTTTGATTTTGCCAGCAATTCTCTGAATTCGATTAAACGTTAAGCAGAGAGCGCATATCGAGCAAATTTATTTGATATCGATTATTGAGATTTGCTGACAAGAATATATTTAAAATGTTTGCTGATCATGTTGCTTGCTTATAAATGAAGTGACTGTGAACCAATAACAGTTACAGCCGATATTCAGTGGCTATCGGTATTGATCAGTTACACAGTATTTACCGGCACCCATCCCTAAAATATATGCAAATACAGCGCAATAAAAGCCACGCGGTTGGGAAGCTTTGAACAAAGTTTCGCATAAGTAAGGAACACTTGATCGAAACAAAAGTGATATAAAAGAAAGTTTATTAAACAAGAAAAATAAACAAATCTACAAGCTAAACAAAAATATATGATGAGTGAGGATACAGAGGGCAGCACGCCAAGCGACTTTATGCAACCGCTTCCAATGCTGATATCCCTAGAAGCCCATCAAGAGTTTGAAACTTACAAGAACTCCTTTACCCAGGAGGAGACTGTTGTAACCACCATCCAAAACGGTGCCATTGAAGAGTCCCATCTTTGAGATGGATGTGGCGAATGCGCAGCCAAGGCAAGCCATTCCAGGGAATGAGCCGGGCATACCAATGCATCGGGCTGGCACGGTTGACATTGGCGAAATAACCAAGCGTCTGTTTGACAGTGCCGTCCATAATTGTGATCGCATCTTTCGGGTTGACCAGGAATTGGTAGGTTCCATTGCCCACGAGCTAAGACAGGCCATCATCAGTCCGTTGAATGTGATTGGCGCACATCTGGAGCCGGTTCTCTTTCGTCTGGTGCCTGCAATTGCCTTGGATCGAGGCTCGGGCACCGTAGTTGCCTATGCCCTAGGTCAGTTGGTATCGCGCAGCATAAACGATCCCAAAAAGCGCATGCTATTCAGGGGCTACGCCAGGGATATTCACACACAACAAATTTTAATCAAGTCCGTTGCACAATCGCTGCTAACTGCCAACGATGGCGGCAATTCAATTTGATTTCCAGAGATTATTAATTCACAAAAAAAAGGAAGTCGAAATATATATTATTATTTTTAAAATTTATTGTTACAATAAAGTGCATAGTAAGGAGAACGCGTTCATTAAACAGAAAATGAGAAATCCTCAAATCAAAACAAAATACAAAAGAAAGAAGAAATTTTAAAAAATATAATTTTAATAATATACATATTAGAATAAAATGATGTAAACGATAAAATTTCATATATTGTCATTTCTTATGTTGTAAGCTAAAAAAAAAAAAAAATATATAATATTATATTTTAAATATTAAACTTAACTATTGCTGATATTGGATATTTTTTATAAAAGTAATTTTAAAATAGATTTGTTGTCCAAACAAAAGTTGAAAAATATACTATTTATAATTGATATAGATAGTTAATATAAATATATCATAATAAGAAGAAACTTTTTAAACTTAAAATTTGCAATCCACAAAAATTATACATACATTTAAATAGGAAGTTCCTTTCTATTCCGTTCTTATGTAATCTACGATTTGTATGTGCTCTAATTGCATTCGACACAGCAGACTTTTAATATGTATCGAAGAATATAAATTACCTAAGTGAAAATTTTTGCATAATTAGCCTTCTGCTGATACTAGGGACTGATAACATGCTCCAGCAGGAAGTGGGCAAACTCAGCATATAAACGACATAAATAAACAACAAGCGAAGCTGCTTGGAAATTTATTAGCAAACAAAAGATTTATTAATGCCAAACATTTGCAGCATCAGCAGACACAAAGATGTTGCCACAGTGTTGCAAACTGTATTTGCGCCTGATGTTGCCGCATTATTGCTGCAATTGTTGTTGTTGTTATTGTTAAGCACACAAATATAGCTTGAGTTGCATGCATTTAAACAAACAAAAACATCCAAACCGGATGCAATATGAGCTGTATGTGTGTGTGTGTACACTGGCAAAAATGCACTTGAATTTAGTGCAAATTTGCATGTACGCACATTTGTTTAGGAAATTTCAACATAAAATGCCAGAGCGCCAGTTCCGAAACGTTTCGATAGTGCAGGCCCCTATCCACTCCTCCTCTCGCCCTTTGTTTACTCTGCCATGCAATTACGCTGCATTTAAGTAGACGCCAAACAGCATGCCCTTGTCATGGCAAAAAACAAAAAGAGAAAACTATAGCAAAATAGTCACGCAATTGGCTTCACCTTCCATATAACATGCATCCACCCATATACCCAGTATTCAGCTGGCCCCCAGCTTGTGCCGTTAAGTAGCTTGTCCTACAAATTATGTTGCAAAAGGGGTTGGGGGGTAGTTGGGCTTACTTGTTCAGGGAGCATGAACCTAATTGCGTTGGGGCTTTGGGGGCGTTGGTTTCGTTGTGCGTTTCGAAACTAACGCCAAAATGACAACCGTATCGAGGCGAACCAATGGTGCGTATACGCAATGTGCCACGCCCAATTCACGGTTGTCTCAAATCCCCGGCCATAAATTAAATTTTTATTGAGTTTAAGCCAATATCTCTCATCGTGCTGAGAGTTGGCTTAGTTTCCGCAAATGAATAAATGCCGCAGTTATTTTTCGCATGCATGACATGCACCTACAACTACGCACATATGTATGTACAGGAGTTATATATATACATACATGTATATATATATATGTATATACTATCCAGTCTAACTTCTTGGCGTCCTGAAATGATTAAGTGCATGCAATTTATTCAGAGATCAAAGTTTATAGCATTTGCTACCTTTCTGTGTCTGCACTTTTTGTGATTTATCAGCGAAACATGTACAAGACTGCTGTACAGGTAAATGCACGACTAAGCGATACCCTGTTAGTTAAGGAAAATATCAAAATATATAGCAAAAACTTCATTTTGCTTTTTACAAGCACATAATATATCAATTACCTTTCTGAAAGCGAATCTATGGCACTTTAATTTTTCTTAATTACCTTTTGGAATTTAACTAAGGTTTTTCCCAATGCTTGACTATCATGTACAAAAAGTTAAAACTTTTTGGTATTGAAACATAAAACAAATATATTAAATGATTGATCCTGAGATACCCTTTAAGTAATACCAATATCTATTAGTATATTTTATTAAAGAACCATAGCCAGATTTTTGAGACTTCACTGCCCTGGACCTTACTGCCAAGGACAAGGCTCTTAAATTTGGCCATTGCTTGCGCGGATGTGGAACAATTGTTGCAAAGATTTTGCAAAGCAATTTTGAGCTGCGATAAGGAACAAAAACAAACTGTGTCCATTTACTGGAACTGATCCCAACAAAAATATAAACCTGAGATTTTTATAGCCGACTTTATTTTTGCTTTATTTGTTGTTTTTGTTGTTGTTGTTGTTGTTGCTTCTGGTGGTCGTTAGCTGCAGAGAGTTGAGGGCCAGTTGCGGCAGCTGCTCGTGGATTCGATGGAGCAATATTTTCTTTTATAGACTTTACGTTTCGCATCCCAGTTGTACAGGCGCTTGCCCACAGACGCTTGACCTCTTCAGACATATTTTTCGCTTAGAAAACAAAAGAGAGAAATTGACTTTTATGTGCGAATATTGCTTAGGCGTGTGTGTGCAAGAGTGTGAGAGTGTGAGTGTGTGAGTGTGTGTGTGTTTGTGTGTTTTTTCGAAAACGTGACCAACGTTCGGCTATCTGTGGCTTTGGTCAGCTCTTATGGATTATGAAAGATATATACACTGCGATTCCTTTGCTTCTCATAAACAGCATGAGTTATTTTTCGAGAGTTTGTTGCTGTTGTGTGTGGGCGTGGCAGCTGCCCAAAGCTGCTCTACTATGCCATTTCCTGATTGCCTGTCTCACATTTACTGCTGTAGGGCACAAAAGGATGTGGCTTTGAGCTGAGCAACTGCCACAGGAATTCAAACAAATGTGGCTTACTGTGAAGTTGGTCTGCTGTAAAATACCAAATATAAGGGAACTCAAGTCGAAGCAGTTACAGACACAACTCTTTACTATAAATATAATACAGATCTATAAATAAAATACATTTAATGGTTTATTCACAACAACTGGCTCTCTAAGAACACAAAAAGCTGCACTTGAGCTGCAATTTATTTTCCGATTCGAAAAAATTACATGGAAATGTTAAAAGTGAAAACGAAAACAGAAATGTTCGATTTGAGCCAAACGAAGAACATTGTAAATATTTACAAAATGTATTTTTCAAGCGACACAATGAAAGTCAGACGGATATATATATATATATATACATATATACATATATGCATGCATATAGCAAAGCCTTTAAAAGCAACACAACAAATGCTCGACACGATGACAGTTTGACAAACAGACAGATACACACAGACGGGCAACAGGACTAAAAGTGTTGTCTGTGTGTATGTGTGTGTGTGTGTGTATGTGGTAGGTGGTAAATATAAGCAACTATTTTGCCCGGACTCAATGTCTCCGCATCGAATGTGGACAGCTGCACGTGCCCGGAGAATGGACACAGACAGAGACATAGACATAGACACGGTCATGTCAGAGAATAAAGTTTGTGCAAAATTCTTGTTTGCCATATCGTACAACAAGCACACACACACCCACACACACATGTCTACATATGTAGATGTTCCTTTATAGTTGGCCAAGATACGCATCTCGCAGCTCAGCTACTGGAAGGAGCGCCTTTTGGGTTCGTGGGGGCGCAAAAACATTAATTCAGTCGAAGGTCGAACAACTTCAGCCCCCTCCACCCACACACACACACACACACGCACACTCAGCATGAAGCTCGTTATAAGCCAATGCTGCTGAGCTCCATTTGTGGGCGGGGTATGTTAGTTAGGGTTCCTTAAAGGTTGGGTGGGGCGGGGGGCTTTGGGTCGTCAACGCTCTTTCACACACATAACATAAAAATTTGTTGTTGTAAATCTGCTCAGCACTTTGTGCGTGAGAGTGGCACAGTTTAATAGCAACACACAAACACAAACACACACATACAGGCACACGCACGCACACTTAAATACAGCGCCGTACACATAATCTGTTGTGTAATGTCTTTAGTTGTGTCAACTGTGCTGCATGTTGTGCCACAACAGCAAAGTGTGGCAGACAGAGGGTAGTAGAGGGAAGGGGTGCGGGTGGTGGTGCGTTTGGAGCTGGAGTGGCGCCCCTGCACAAAGCATTGTCCAATGTACGTTGTCGGCAGAGGCAAAAACAGATTCTGAGTGAGTGCGAAAAATGGCAACATGCAGCGCATCCCGCAGACCGCCCGCCCGCCCGCTCCCATCGCCGCACACAAGTTGAAGTTTTGAAACAACATTTAGATAAATTTCCCCAGAGAGAACGCCAAAGTGTAGCGACGAAAAAAAAATTAAATAAATCTAAAAGAAGCATATAACAACAACAACAACAACAATTGGTGATTGCATCTGCAAATGTTGTTTACTACTGAAACCTTTTCAACAACCTGAACATATTGTTTTCCAAATGAAAAACAAACTGGGACCCAACTAGAATTCATGCATTTGATTTCAATTGCATCCCCTTCTGCACAGTTACTTCAATTTAATTAGCTGTGGGCTTGTATTGGCTTATATTAAAAAAAAAAAGTTAGTACATTAATTAATTGAAACCTCTAAAACTCCACGTTTGCACATAAAAATGCATAGGATGCAATTATGAAAATTTGTTGTTCATTTATTCAAATACGAATTATGTGCATATATATAACTTTATGGCCAGGCGCATTTGTGCTCCAAGCCAAGCCCCTCGAAACCACCCACCAGCGTAGAAAATAAGTGGTAAATTGCCGTGTCAGTTTTTGCATTAACTTAATTCGATTGGCGATTAATTTTTATACAAAATTCCTTTTGAGCAGTATCAAAAAATCTTAAATAAATGAATATAAAGCTAGACGAATGCCAAGGCAAATTTGATTCATTTTAGCCTGTAAAAAAATGAATATAATACGATGCATTGAGGAGCCATAACCTAGGCCTTCGACGTGAAAAAGAAATAAAAAATCATTTTAGTAGTTTTTTACATATCTTCAAAATGTAAAAGCCAAGAAAAAAATGTAAGGCAATTTATAAAAGTATTTTTGTAGTTTGACCAGGTCGTATATATAGTTTAAGAACCTGGCTCTATCATCAGCTTGCTAGGGCTTATCCAGAGTCCGAAGATATAACCGCTTGAGAATTATAAGCTGCAAAAAGTAGATCTGAAAAGGGTTGAAGGACTTGAACACCATGCTTTTCTGCCAGACTTACATATCATAAAAGGAATTACATTTTAGGTACAGAATATACCTTCCTAATTTAAAAACCCTTTGAAACCCTATTAAATGTCCACACAGTCTTTTTCAGTGCTTAATTTGGAATAGACAAACAGAAGTTAATTTAAATGTGTTTAATTTGAAGTAAAGTGCCCTAGCATGACCTTTTCCAGCTCATGTGTTGTATGCTTTTAATGCACATGCCATATTGCCTCACAACAGTCCCCTCCCGCCACACTGCTTGCCCCTCTTCCACTTATCAACTATTGAGCTGAAGCTCGTAATGGTTGGAAATGTTTGACTTCGTTCACTCGGAATAAGTAAGAGCTGCTCAATTTGGCCGCTCAACTATGTACTTGGTGGTTTTGTCATTAAGCTATGTTGTTGGGGGTCATGCGGTTGCCATTGGCATGGTATTCCGTTGCTTGTTTTGATGGCATTGCGTTTTTCCAGGAAAAGCCAACGACACGTGCCAGACGAACGGGACGGGAGCAATGGAATAGAAAACACTATACAACCAAATTGAGCAACATTTGTGGCATAGCAGCTACGAAAACTTTTGCCAAAAATTTCATTCAGCTAAATGTCAAGACATTAATATTCAAGCCATAAAACCAGGGACCAGCACCCTCTCGTCCACCCCCTCACTCCCAACAGACACACACACACACACACACACACACACACATATTGCTGGAATTCGAAAACTGTGTCTCGACTACTTCAGAGCCCCGACAGCTCAATGTGGCCGACTGGCAAATAATATTTAATTAGAGAATTGTTTAGACAAACTTTTTAATTACGTTCATCGTTTTGTGTGTGTGAGTGTTTGAGAATGTGTGCGTATGTGTGTGTGCAAGTTATTAAGCGACCCGCATAAATCTTCAGATGTAGCTGGCGCTTCAAATTTTCGTGAAAAATGCACGCTCGACTGAGCGCCTCGTGCAACGCCCACTTGTCTGTGCCGCCCACCAAATAGGATGCATGATGATGCCAGCTACGACACGCCACGCCCTCCTCCCAGTGCTGCTTGACAGCCGGGACGAGCTGTGACCGTCAGCTGCATAAATTTTAAGCGACAGCAACATTAAAGTCAACATTTTGCCAGTGGCCTACATTCAAGCGGGCGAGGGGAAAACGGGGAAAGAGGAGGGGAAGAGGGAGCACAGTTCTGGCACGGGAAATGGCGCGGGAGCAGGCGCTGCTTCTGCCGCTGCTGCTTCTGCTGCTGTTGCTGGGAGTGTCCTTTCAGCATAACTGCCTCCGCCTTTCGCTTTCGCTGACATTTTGATGCGCTGCATACACACACACACGCACAACTACTTATGTCATGTGTGTGTGTGCCTTTATGTAGATGAGTTGGCAGTAACGTGTAGAAAATTATGAAGATGAATTTTTATTTGTCAGTTTTTATATATATAAAATATATGTATATCAAAACTTTTACTTTTTTTGGCTGCCAAAACTAACAGAAAACAAATTAAAGTGCACAAGTCGGCAATGTACGACTACGACATACCCTAAACGCCAAGCTAAGCTAGCTTTACGAAAATAAACATGCTAAAAAGACGGTTAAAGATAAAGAACATTTAAAATTTGTGGGGTCGCAGCTGCTTAACCCTGTTTGTATCACACATTTGCACAACAAAAATATACCCCATTCGATGGGTGCAGATAAGAAAAACCTCTGAGCAGCTCAAAGAGCGTCGGCGACAAAGAGACGCCGGGACAGGCACAGCGTGAGCCAGTTGCTGGACAGCAGCTGCTGCTGGCAGACAGCAAAATGAACAGAAATGCTGTGAAAAATTACCTTTTGAATACATACAGCTAAAATGTTGAATAGCCGCTGTGAAAAGCGACTAAATGAAGGGAGGAAAAATTAAAGAACGATTTCTAGAGGCAAAAATTAATCTTTAATTAAGCGTGCAGATAGCAGACAAATGGGAATAAAAATGGGCAATAATTAATTACTTTAGACTGATTTTCTCATAATAAAGAAAAGGTGTTGATTAGCGAAAAATGTGTTGAAGGAAAACTAGAAAAAAATATTCATAATTAATTTTGAAAATAAAAGTATAAAATATAGTTGACTTGTAAAATTTACTTTTATTATTTATTAATTTTATGCACAGTATCTATTTATTATAAAACTAAGTTACATAATTTATAATTTCCACACAAATTTTAAGGAACTTCCAACAAATGACGCATCATCATCAGCTGTGACTCAAGCTATAAACTGTGTTCATGGTTAATTAGATAAGCGGCATAAACAAATACAATGATGCACTTTAGAGATATGTGTGGGATATAGGTGTTGTGGCATTGAATACAAATTGCAGCGGCCAGTAGCATGTGGCAAGGCCAATTGGGGGCACTAAGTCCGCAAATGGCGTAAGTTGAGATAATTAATTGAGCGCAAAACTAAACACGAAAGCAGCAAAAGCAATTATCTACAATAACACAGGGACACACATGCAAGGAAGCTGGCCACGCCCAATACACACACATACACATCGATGGGGCTAAGTAGAGTAAATCACTTGGCATTTAGCAGTAGCAAATAAATCGATTCTCGACTACTATTAACGGTACATTAAAAACCCTGATTGCCTTTTGTTCCATTCCAGATAAATGCGCCCGAAATACACACAAATCCAAAGGATACGAAATTGGCCCCAAACTGACAGATGTTGTTTTTCAACTGGAATAACAACTCGTTCGCGTGGGTGAATGTGTGCGGCCTTCGGAGTGTGAGGAACTAAAGAAGTACTTACTTACAGGGCAGCCAGTGGAGAGCTCATAAAACTAAAAGAGACCAAATAGAAGACAAACTAAAACAACAACAGGCACACACAAATAAACAATCGTATGCAAAAATTATGAACAGTCGGCGAAGTGCGGAAGTGTGAAAAGTTTGCGCAATAAAATTGGCAATAAAATCAACGAAAATAAAACAAAAGCAACCGTCCCATAAAAGAACGCCGACTCTTGCAATTTACGTGTATATCTACAAATATATATGCACAGCAAATAATTTTTATTTGTCAAATTGTTTGCGCGTAAAATTTCGTCAACGTGCGCAGAAATCAAGAGTGAAACAAACCGACTGGCAAAATCTTGAACATTGCGTATACGCCACGTGTTCGCAGTCAGCAAAACCAACAGAAGTAGAGATTTTTTTCGGCTAGGTGTTAAATGCGTTTACATATCTCTGACGCGGCAATTGCCGCCTTCTTCAGTGCAGCGAAATAGAAGTAAAAGTGAAAGTGCCGAGATTCGCATTATTTCTGCGTAGGTGAACACATTTATCAGAGCTCTCAAAAAGAGGGGCAGGAGCGCAGCATGCGCTTGTGGAAAAATCGATCCAAAATGCGAATAGCCGCAATTGGCAGGGTGCCCACCAGCACCACCATTACCAGAAGCACCACCAGGAGGACCACCGGAGCAACACATCGCTCCAAGCAGCTGGCACAGTTACTTATTGGCGGCATTCTTTATATGACAATTGGTAAGTTCTTGAAGGAAAAACAATCTTGATTTGAAATATTTAAGATATTTGTGCTCTGGCTTGCAATTAACATTTCAATTTGCGTTTACCCAATTAGTTGATTAACTCTTTTTGTTAATTAGGCAAGTGGCCAAAAATGCTTTTGGGTTAATTAATCAAATTAAAAGCTTTTATTGAGCTCAGATAACCCGAAAACTTTGCATATTCTGCTTGAGCGCAACTTATATATTTATTAAGGGTATGCCGAGAACTTTTTTGCGAGTGATGAAAAGCAAAATAAGTGATTCACTGATTTACTTAAGATTTGTCTGAGCAAGTGATTACCTGCTGGTGTTACCCGGCTTTGCACGGGAAAACTTTACAAATTGAATAGGAATTTCCAGCCAGAGAAGTAGAACGTAGTTACAAGTCTTCAATGATATATTTCATAGATTTTTCCTAATATTCTTAGTCAGCAAAAATAAATATATCGGTTTGGGCTTTATTTGTATATATTTATAAATTTTACTATCTAAATACGACCTTTTTTTTATATAGTTCGTGTCAGCAGAACCCATAAAAGCTGAAGATACTTTCAGTTCAATTACAGCTTCAATTGCAGATACATATGTATACAAGTGTGCGTGTGTGTATGTGTATGTGTAATTCACATTAAAAATGAATGAGTGCCTGTCGGCCTGATGTTGTAATATCGACTTCAGTCCTAAGGGGTCGCAGCTGTTGTTGTTGTTGTTGTTGTTGTGAATGAAGCAATTTACAAATTTACGATTGTTAGCAGCGCAATTCAACAGCTGAACACAAAATAAGATTAAAAAAAAATATGAAATTAATAGCAAAAAAAAAATATATGTATAATGGAATACAGTAAGTCGCAATTGAAATACTCTTTCGATATAAATTAAAAATTAAATAAATAAAATTAAGTTTGTGCTGCGCTTTCGCTTGCCAACTTTAACAGCGAGGTAAATGTAATTTGATAAAGATATACACGTTGGCTGCAATTCAATTTTCACCTACTAGCTGTTACAAACAAGATTACAAATTAGTTTAACCCTTTTGTAGGAAGGGCAAGTGTGTGGCCGCAGCTGGCTGCATAAATTGGTTTTTTGTTCAACACGCATACGCCCTGTGGGCTGCCAGCTGATTTTTTTTCTCTGATTTTCTCGCTTGCATTTGCCACGTGCTCTTATGCAAATAATCGCATTCACTCGTACGTGCACTTCATGTCAAAACAGTTAACTCACTTAGTCAAGAGGTTGCCAATTTCCACTCGCTGGCAGCCATTGGTTTAATCATGGCTCCATTCAGCCTAAAATTGCTTTAACTTTGGCAAATAATTGATTTTATTTAAAGCATAAACGATTTTAATGAAGCCCGACAGCTTTTCGCTGGAAAAGTGCTCGGAGTGGAAATTAGAATGAAAATTAAAGGAAATTTTTTCGATTTTCTGATTTCGCTTCATTGCTTATACAAGAAGCTATTAGCGTACTTTTTGCTGCCTCCACAGACTTAAAGGGACGGAAAGAGGGCTGCTCCAGATCAACAAGAAAAGTGAAAAAAGTGAAAAAGCAAAACATGAAAACATAATTCATGAGCTCGGGCAAAATGTTGAATTGTAAATGATCAGACGCTGGCAGAGGGTAGACAAAGAGCCAGCCATTGGCAAGGCAAAACTTTAAACCAACGCAAATGAGCAGACAAATATGCCACAGAAAGGAAGGGAGAGCGAGAGAGGAGCTCGAAGTTGGCCAACTGAGGGGTGGCCATAAAAAATGCTGTTGGATTTTAATGCCATAACTGGGCTTGTTGTTCGTGTGAGGGTAAAAAACTTTACAGTTGACCCAGCCCCCAACTAGTAGCTCGACTTATATCGTGCTTATAAAATATCTTTATTGATTTTTCTCGCTGTGCATGGCTTCAAGCTCTTTGCTTTTTACAGCAAATTTACTGGGCGCACAGTTGCGCGCGTTGCCCCGCTGCCCCGCAGCTTCATTGACTTTTACCTCTGCTCTGCCTTGGCGCTGGGTGTAAGATTGATTTATTTGCCATTCCGTTTGGTTTTATTTTTAAACATTATTCATAACTTTTTCCGTGCGGCTGTGGCTTTGTTGTAATTTATTTCTGAGCAGCGTCAAAATAAATTGAACGAAATTTGTTAGCATTTAAAAATGATTTGCATGCGAGGCGGGCAACTTCTTGGCCCACGATTGCCAATCGTATCTCGGCCAACTAAGAACTAAGACTTTGGGCACACTTAAGTGCTCTAAAAGCGCACGTAATGCGCGTGGCTAGCCCTAAAGCTGCGTTACGTATACGCCATGTAGTCTGTCTATAAATTATGGCAATAAAAATAAAATCAACAACGCTTCGCTTTGGTTTTTGGCCAGCTTAACAATTGTTTTTATTTCAATTTCTCTCCCTTTTTTATTTTTTGTTGGCTGCCTTTTACTTATGAAATTTATTTATTTGTATTTATTTTATTTTTGTTGTGGGAAAACTTTTCACTTTCCTTTTTAGCTGGGGACATTATTTTTCTGCTTTTATTTCCGTCGTTTTGGGTTTATTGCAGTTTTCAGCTGTCGCAGTGGCTGTCTCTTCCCCCTCGCCCCCTGCCGACCCTACTGTTCCACTTTCCAATGCCACTCGCGCATTTTTCCGCCGAAATAAATGTAAAAAAAAAAAATATATATTCGTTTCCAGTTCCGTCTGCCATTTTCACGAATTTTCCTTGTGCAGCATAGAAAGAATTCTGCGCCGTTGCCTTTTGCTACTTTGGCTTCTGTCGGCGCACTTTATCCATTGCGTTCGCGCATTTTCCCACGGCTACCCAAAAACAGTGCGGCAGAGGAAAAAGAAAAACTCAAAACAATGAAATGAAAAATTATAGCTGGCACCCGCCGCACTCACAGCTCGCTCTTGCAGCTGCTTTGTCAGTGTAAATGTGTTTTTGCCATCAATTTTTATTGCAAGCAGAGTGTATCAATAAATTTTACAGCAATGTGCGGATTTAAAAGCAAAACTGCATTGACTTTTTCCTCTTCACACCCCGCACGCACACACCCTGTCAGCACCTTATGGGCCATTGAATTGGTTTATGACATTCGGAGTTGGGCATAAAATGCTCTTTCGCATTGTGGCTCAATTTGCCTTTGATGATGTCGTCTTTAGGCCATGATTTTCAACTGTTGATTGCCATTTGCTTGGCTAAGAGTCTTAGCATATGCAGCAATTAGCCGTAATTGGCTTATAAAATGCTCCACAATTGCCAGTAAAAAGTACAATTTCCAGTGTTGCAAAGAGCTTTAGCAGTCGAATTCCCTTTTCATTTGGCTAAATTCTGATATCAATATAATTTCTGTATTCATATAAATGCGATTCAATTAATTTGTATACAAAAAGTATGCTTCACTGTTGTCAAAAGCTGTCAATATTTGATGCTAGTGCTGTAAAATGCCATAAAATAGATATCATGCGTAAACCAATCTGCAGAATGTATAGCATATAAGCAAAACAAAGCGCTCATAAGCAAAATCAATATGGTTTATATCAAAATTAATGGAGTTGCAATCACAAGCAACACACACTCATCGACACACTCACATACACAGAAGCATGGAAAAAGTGTTGACAGCTGCTTTTATTCACCTGTCAGACACAGAAGCCGCTAAACTGTTGATAAGAAGACAGAAGACAGAACCGGCAGCTGGGTGTCAGAGCGTGTGCTCCAGCACCGGCAGCTATGCATCCGGGTATCACCCAGTTATAACCAGGGGCGGGCAAAGGGACAAGCGAGTCCCGTGTCCAGGCCATCAGCAGGGAGCTGCGACTGAAGCCAGGGACAAGCGTTGTGACAGCACAGCCAATAAAAATCTTTCACAATCATTTATCAATAAGTTTCAGAGCAGGACGACGGCGATAGAAGGCGCCCAACCCATCAACCGCCCTTAGGGAAGGGCTTTCTGAAGTTGGAGCGGGGCATGAATTACATGAGAGCGTGTAAAAAGTATGGAAATATCAAATAATCATGTATAAGTGCTGCACAAAATATGTCAGCTTCTAGGGGAGGAAACGATAAAAAAAAAGATGAAAAACGTTATCAAGCCTGAGCAGTCCGAACATTGCTGGACAGTGGACTATGTCGGACTCTGTGTAAATGTCACAAAGTTCGAGCTATTATAAATGACATCGGATGTCGCTTGACAGTGAAATATATATTTTGAAGTAGCCGATAAAAACAATTGACAGTGGACTGATGTGAGCATAAAACTAGGCTAGTCTAGGCCAGCTTACGAGTAGGAAAAGGAACGCTTCAATGGATTTTATCTTCTATGGAATAACTATAATTTTTTCAAATATGAAATTGGACAGACATTTTCGTTTTGCATAATCTAAAACATGAATATGTTAAGAAAAAATAAAAATTATAAATATTATATCATATATATATGATATAAATGATATATATGATACATATGTATATGATACACATGATACATGATATATTTGATATATATGATATTAATGATATAAATATGACAAAAGTCCTAATAAGTAGTTTTATAAATATTTTGTATTTTAATGCTGGACTTGGCGACCTTTCCATATTATAAATGTTTGTTTGTCTTGCACGAGGTCCGGGGTTTTCGATTTTTTATTTTATTTTAAAAATTCTATAAACATTTATAATTGAATATTAAAAGCCCGCAATTTCGTTGGTTGCTTCAACCAAAAAAGTTTGCATCTAGACAAATATTTGTCATAAATATTTACATTTAATTAGCTCAACTATTTAGAGGCGTTCTTTTATCCACTTTATCTTAAAAAAAGCGACGGAATACTATTAAGCATTTAGGGATGCCCTTTTTAAAATAAGTTAAAATATTCCAAAACTTCTTGGGGCACCTAAACAAGTTTACTTGGTAAAATTTACAATTTCCAATTGGCATTATAAGTGTATAAAAAGTGTAATTTCTTGTCAAATATTCGATTTCTTCTATTCTTTGGCCTTCGTATCACCTTAAATTGAAGACATATTTTAAATTAAATTAAATTTAATTTAATTTCCTTTTTAGTGGAACCCTCATTTATTTCAAGTCAGACTTTTGTTTCTCGCAATAGAAATATCTGCTAAATATAGCGGGTCTCTATAAATTGGCAAACTGGCAAAAATGAAAATCTGCAGCAGACATACTGTAAAAAAAAACAAAAAAAAAAAAACACTCAAGATTTTAATTAATTTTTATCAGCGCTGCTGCTGTCTGCCTTTTGCCTTCTGACGGCTTTTTAGCATAAAGTGAAGTGAAAATGTAATTCAATTTTGGCGAGCAGCAATCTCAGAGGTGGGCTGAAGGGGGCGTCGAGTGGGGGCGGGATTGGGGGGCACGCTGCAGCTGACAGTTCAATTCGGTAGAAGTGTCTCTGAGAGTTATTTGCTGTCGCCTTACTTTTGTTTACAGCCAGTGTAGAGCGCCTTTTTGCAAGGCAAATGAGTGGCAAGTGCCACACCCCCCAGCCCCCAGCCCCCAGGCACCCAGCCAGCACCCTGGCACAACCAATCAGCTGGCCGAGCCCAGAGCCGAATGCCCAGAGCCAAGCTCTCAAACAATATCTGATAAGCTGCATCATGCATTTGCATACTTCCGGCAATTTGTTTTTGTGCGAGCCAAACGAATCGAGACAAATGCAATAAGCGCACAGAACACACACACACACACACAACACAACTGCAGCAAAAAACTAACAACAAAAAGCAAGAAACACACAACGCATAAAGATAAAACCGAACGAGCGGGCACACTGCATCGCATCCTGCTCGCTGCTTTTCCACACAAAAATGAAAGCTCCGGAGCTGCTCGCATTGTGCATTCAAATTACGCTGCCGCATTGTTCCTGTTCCTTCCGTGCCAGCCAGCTCGCAGTCTCATAACCAATCCCTCCCCAACCCCAACCCCAACCTCACCCACTATCCGATCCTCCAATGCCCGATACCCCATTGCCAATACCCTAACCCTCGCTCCCGTCAGAACGCTTCAGCGTTTTGTTTATTTACGTTGTTTGCCATTTGTTGTGCGTTGTCTCGACCCAGCCCGGCGCCCTTCCCCCTTCTCCTTTATGCATACACATAGTTTTCAAAAATATTGTTAGCTATAAATTCGGCGACACGCGCCAAGAAAAAAATAGATGGGAGAGAGGGAGAGAGAGAGAGAGACAGCACGCGCGCTGCATTTGTACTCACAAATTCCGGCATTTGTTTATAAACTTCTTCATCCCGCGCCAGTTTAATATTAACTTTAAACCTAGTCAAGTGCTCTTCCCCTGGCTGCCCTAACAACCACTGAGACGAGTTACAGTTATAGTTATGGTTATAGTAACAGTTACAGTTACAGTTACAGTTACATGTGTACTCACCATCTGTGTGTACATATATTGCTTCAGCCATAAATCTTCATTATCCGCGGAACAGGGGCCAGCAGTTTGCGCAAGCAAATGCATCTGCCGAAAAAAATCTTGATTGAACTAATATTTTTATAATACCTTTAATATAATGGTATAAGAGATGAATGATTTCGTGAGAAGAAGAAGATAAAATACTGTTCCAGGATAAAATACTGCAAAATAAATATAATAAAATAAATCAAATTTAAATAACCGAATATTAATTAGAAGAAAACTGATCCATTTACAAGTGAAAGCAAAAGAGTTTTCAGTAATTGGATAAAGCCGCGGTATAAAGTAAAGAAAAACAAATGTATCTAAAGTTTAAGGCTTCACATAAAATTATATAAAATAAAATCAAATAATTAAAATAGAAAACTGAACCATTTACGAAAAGAAAGTAAAGAGAGGAAGCAAAGAGGTTCGCAATAATTGGTTCAAAAATCCTCAAAAAGTAAAGGAATGAAAATTTCATCTAAAACATAAATAGAGAAAAGTTAGGCAAACATTTAGGGATGCAATATTTAAAAATAAATAGAATAAAGTAAATACAATTTAGGTAGAAACTAGATTATAATGAAGTTTTAATAAAGAGTTATAATGAAGAGTTTCTAGTGTAAATACATTAAAAATGCTAAAGTATTTACAATTACCGATTAAAAACTCGTTTACAAATTAAAGGGACACAATATTGGCTAAAAAGGATAAAAAATGTTCTTTAAGTCACCTAGAGGAAGATATTAAAGAGTGCACATATTCAAGTAAGAATATCTTCACTTAAACTCCATTTGAACTTAGACAGCTAAACGGATTTTTAAGTATTAAAGATATATAGTTTATCAGGTATCAGTTATACGATGCTAAATAATACTCTACGTAATAATAGTTTCAAATACTCAAACTAATTATATTTTACAGCAAGATTAAGTGAGCTATCTTGGCATTGGTACATGTAAAGATAAAACAGTTCTGTTAAAAATAAATATATTTATACCTTAAATATTAGTTTTCTTCCTAACTTTTTGCCTGCTTATGCTTATGACATGAAAGCTAGTCTATATATGCTACTTGGCATTCTCTACTCGCTACTAATTGTAATATCTCTGCTAAAGGCCCACTTTATATAATACGATTTCTATCGGAGCTCCTCGAACTAAGTGCAAAAAACTCAGTAATATCTTCAAAAGATTGAACTATATATATAAAAAATATTCGTGCTAAATAAATAGAAACGAATAGTTAACTGTGTCAGCTGTGCGATTGCCCGTGGGCATTGATAAATAATACAAATCATTGGATTGTTTTTCTATGGAACACAATTTTTTCCGTTGACTCGATAGATAGAAAAAACCAACCAGATCTGAGGGCACAAAAAAAATGTAACAAATTAAAATGGCAAATGCTCGAATAGAAATACGTTCAAATGGAAACCTCTAATAAAAAAAGGAAGAGAGACATTTCCATTACTGCGATTAAATCGTTGGGCAGACAAAAAGAAAGAGGGAAGGAGGGAGGTAGATTGAATGAATGAACAGAATGACATGGTTTACGAAAGGCAAAGAGTGGGAGTTGGCAACATGCAGGATTTTGGCCTGTAGTCCTTCCGCATCAACGCGGCTGAGTGCGAGCTTGCGATAGGATACGATTTTCCTATTATTTCAATTGTTATTGTTTATATTCATTGGATGCTGCTGCTGCTGAATGGAAGCAAAATGCTTGCCATAAAATACTTATATACATTTTTGCTTTTGATGTATCTTTTTATGGCGCATAATATTAGCCTGACATAATTATCAATCTTTACGGCCAGCCGGAATGGCTAACATAAAATGAATCATGGCCGAACGCGCGTAGATAGCACACAAAACCCGAAAAAAAACCAAACGCAGGCCAACGTTGCGTATGCGCAATATGGCGCACAATTGTTCCTTAACCGAATACCGGAATCGCGCGTAAAGGCAAAAGGAATCGCCATTACACACGAGCACACGCTGATAAAATTAGCAATTCCATGCCATTTGGTCGGCAATATTAGCAGCAAATATATTCATGCCGACTCCCTGACGGCCCCTGACGGCCTCTGGCGGCGGCGGCATACGGGGCGCATGTGTGTTGCACAAGCGTGACGTTGCAGCGCCTGTGTGAAATGCGGGCTGAACGTTTGCGGTTTGGCCTCGCCTCGCTGGCTAGAGCCCCTGTCAATGTTCATGTGGTCGTTTCTATTGCCACTGGCAGCCCTCCTCACCCTAGTCCCCGGGACAGTGCGGCGTGGACGCGTGTCGAAGCATCTCAGTCGGAAAATGGGTGACAATTCATGACAGTGCAATGCGCGTAATTTGCATATAGAGTCGAACCGTTAGCCCATTCGTTGGCTCGGTGCCTGGTTGGGTCGTTTGGTTGGTCCCCGGCTCGTTTTGGGCTCCCAGGCTGCGCTTTTTGTCGCCATTCTGTCAAATTCTCTAGTGAATTTTCGACACAGACACACACTCACACCGACACACTGTCACATTATGCAAAAATTCATTTGCAGTGCATTTTCGCATCGGGCTAAAAAGAAAACTCGTTCAAATTTTAAATGCAAATGATACCGTAAATGGGCGTGGCGCACAGGTGGGCGAAGTTGATGGTGGTGGTGCGTTGACAAAGTCAAGCACCCAATTTGCGGTTGCAGCTGCTAGATTGAAAACAAAATTAGTTTTCTTTTAATAAGCCAAAGCAGCGGCCGATAAAATCAGTTAGTTCGAGCTGTTTCAGTGCAGTTCGAATCGTCGAGACTATGCATATATTGCATTTTGTGTGGCTGCCCCAGAAAAGCTAACGAGAAATTTTATCGATCGAAATCGACAACATTTTCAGGAGACATATGAGCATATTTTTGGCTTTAACCAAATCGGATAAATGCACGTGACTTTCGCATTTTACGGTAGATCCAAAATCAAATAAAGTATGCGAGTGTATGCATACGTAAATTATGTATTAAAATCTTGTTAGAACAATTGTAAATATTTATCTATTAATTCTAAAAAAGGAAAAATATTTGAATAGCTATAGAAGCTTGCTTTAATATGCACTATACTGCAGCTATTAACATCACTTATCTAAATAAATAAATAATATGAAATCAATTGATAATAATATATGCATATATTTAATAAAATTCCAAATTGCAGACATTTGCACAATTAAATTTAACACTTTAAGTCCGCGTTTAATGCGATGCGGCGAGCATATTTGAAATGCGAACTGTGTAAGTCGCTTGGAATGTACGCCAAAAATGCCGAAGGCATTCGCAAAGATCCTGCCCGGCTGCATACCAGGATAATGGCACTGTGCCTCGCACGCCCAAAACAAATAAACACGAACTGTGTGCGGGCGGCTATTTCTTTTTTATTTGGTTCATTCGACGGCAAACAATGTGGAATACTTGCGGTCTGAATGTGAGACGAAACACGCCAGCCAGCCAACCAGCTATGCTGGTGTGGGCCGGGGGAGTGGCTGGGCCTGATCTGGGCTGTTGGGCCAAAGCAATCGCTAGGTAAATGCAAAAGCAACCCGCGGCGCATAATACATGCCCAAGGCTGCATTCAGAAAGCAGCCAGTCAGCCAGCCAGCCAGCCAGTCAGTGTTCCATTTTCTAGGGATTCTGCGAGAGAAACAAAAAAACACACCCAAGAACTTTAGCTCTGTGGCTGCAGCCGATTCATGAGTGCAGGAAATGCTTTATGACTCGGTCGACGTTTCCGCTGCTCCATAAACAGCGAGCAGGCAAATTGAAATCTTGCTGCCATATACTCCATACTCACTACTCCCTACTCGCCCAGTTGGCCAAAATTCATAGCCACCATTGCTCGCTCTACCAGCCCTTTTGGCCGCCCGTTGAGTTGGCAAGTTTTTTGCTCCGTTCGCTAAAGACGCAGCACAGCCAGCCAAAATGGCGTCGACTTTGACTGAATGCAGCAGCCAAGGCTCTAACTGCTCATAATTTATGCTAACGGCAATTTAAACTTTGCCTGTTATTTATTAAAGCCATGTTCAGCCCCTTCGCACCGCAGACCTTCGACTTTGGCCACTGCAAGTCGCGCTTTGTATTGAATACCCAGGAAAGTGTTAAGCACGCACAGTGGGTGTGCTTCGCTTATTTGTGCATAAAAATATTATGTAGTCGGATCAAATGCTGCCGGATATGAAGGAGTGGAAGTCATTTTGAGCCCATTTCTTATCTTATAGTATAGATGGATAGATAGACCGATAAAAAGATAGACATTCAAGGTTTTAAGGTTTATCATGCCGCTTTTTTAAGTTATTTTAAGAGAGTTTAAGCTTTTAAAATTACAATTGCACTTTAATATTATTTTATTATTATTTTTGTAATTTATTTCTAATACTCACAGACTCATTCTTGCTATTTAGCATTTATATATATTTTTTTTTTCATAATTACTATTTTTGATTTTTGTTAGGAAGTTTTATTATAATTCTTTCTTTTAATGAATTTTTTCAATTTTTTTTTTCTGAACTTTTATTTTTGATATTTTTTCTAGTCAGAAACCGATATTTGCTTTAAATATTACTCATTATCGATATGTTTCAATTTTTATTCCATGTCCGATTAATATGTATATAAATGTCTTCATTTTTAATATAGACATATCTATATGGACTTTCTTACTTCCAAAATATTCGAAAAATGTATTAATGTATTATTAGGGACTATCACAATTAAAAATTTTACTTCAATAAAGTATTTTTTCATTTTTAAGCATAGCAAGTGGAAAATGATATATTATTTGTTTATTAGTCTAACATATCTTCCCTCACGAGCTCAGGCCAATCTTGCAACCCATCTCCATTCCATTCCTTTTTTGGCTTCAAGCGTGTCAGCTGTAACTTGGTTATGCAACTTCCTTGGTTTCTAATTAGCCCAATTGGATTTTTGTTTTATCGCCAGCCGATCTGTAAATAGAATGAAAGTAGAAATTGTAGTTTCTGGCACTATTTGCCTGGCCTATTGCCACTGTTTGTTATTGGCACCCAGATGGACCCCCATTTGGCTGCTGTCTGTTGCCCAAAAACTGACCCAGATTTACGGCCAGTCGGGCGGGTGCAGCAATGTCTGGGGTGTTGCTGCCCGGTTCTTGTACTTGTTTGTTTGTCCATGTACTATGTCTGACACCCCTACCCCCCTTTAAAACACGATCCACAGCAGTCGTGGTGTCGTCACAGAGTGCCATCAAATTGTTGCCGCTGGAGGGCGTCAGCAGACGGAGCACTAAACGTGTTTTGTGAGTGTGTGTGTAGTGTGTGTTGTGTGGCTTGTGTGTGTTTGTGTGTGTTTGGGTTTGGTTTGAGGCAACTCTGGCACGTACCGTTTGAGTGAGTCACCGCCAGCTTCAGCTTCAGCTTCAGCTGCAGCCTCAGCATCGCTGTTGCCAGCAGACGAGTTAAGTGTTTTATATTTTCGTTTAGCAGCTGAAAGTTGCATCCTTTACTGGGTCCCGACTCTCAGCTGCACTAACTGCTGCCGGCTGCGTTGTTTTTATGCAAAAGTTAAAAGGCAGTTTTGTTGCCATACACACAATATGGATCTGCAGCCAGGTCCTTACTTTGCCATTGCAGTTTAAAGCTCTTTCAGTTTTCAGATTTCAGGAGTTTTATTGGAAAATTGGACAGATTGAGGTAAAGTGATATTAATGTGGACTCTAGATACAACAACCCCGAAACTCAGCTGAGCGGAGCTACCAGTAGAACAACAAGCTAGGTTAAACTTTTTAGACTACGGTTTGCACTGGTTAGGAGGAGTTACAAAAACTCTTTATATATAAATTAAGTTGACATACAATTTTATTAATTTTTCAACACTCGATTCGGAGCTTTCGCACACGAACAGTGCACACGGATGCTTTCGCACACGAACAGTGCACACGGATGCTTAAGCTTTATAAGCTTAAAGCATGGCATAGCTAATCTAATAGCGCGCAGTTAAAAGCTCACTTATACAAGCGTATTTACTAATACACGTTTACTTAAGCGAGGAGCTGCCTTAAATGCTTACATTAAAATATTTTTCTGGAAATATATCGTCACTAGCTTCAACTGCGACGCCCTTGTGCCATAAGCATCTGCCAGCTACACACGTCTCGCAATTATTTTAAAATTATGTGCAAGATAGTTATGCAGACATGCTGTGAAAAATATGCACAGGCGCATAATTGACATAAAAAACAATTGCGTTTATTTTTCTTATTTGCTTCTTTCCCATTTTTTTTTATTCATGGCGCAAAACGTGTTTAGAACGCGTTACACGCTTGCACTCTGCGCTGCGCGGCGACTCCATCATTAGATGGCATAAAAAATATAAACTGCTCGCAAATGAAATTTCACCTGCTATCAACAAATTGCGCTACTTTGCAGGTTAACTGCAGCGGAACAGACAAGGCGTCCGTGACGTGGCGCGATGAGAGACCAACAACCAGCAACAACCAGAAACAACAACTACAACGACAACCAACAACAACTTCACTTGATGTGCATGACTTGCAACAAAGCGAGCTACTCCGCTTGGGGGGGTGTTGTCTGTGGGTGTGTATCTGTGTATCTGTTTGTGTGTGTTTGTGTGTGCAGTTGATTGCTGACTGTTGTGGTGCCTTCTGTATGAAGGTGGGGCAACGGACGGGGGTGTGTGCTGTTAAAAGCACCGAGTTTACGACGTGTTGGAATTTTTATTCGTTTTAAAGTATTTGCCGAGCATCCGTCGCTGCTCGCAGCCCAGCGTCATGGTCAGGATGCTGTGCAGTGCCCGTAAAACTGTATTAAGCGTAGAAAACTAAGTTATGCAACGTAGCGCTGAGTTACGGCCATAGCCTGGCGACTACGTGTGAATATCGGCTATCCACAAGCTCATAAAACAACAAATATGTGCAAGTGTGAAGGACGCACTGATGCCCTACACTCGATAGTAGGGCATATAAATAATACAGATGACTGGAGAAGGGCTCAAAAAGTTCGTCGAACATATAAATTATTTCAGCTCATTCAATAATATGCCCTTACCTAGATTGTAAGGTATAAATTCAAGTAGTGCTCAAATATGTCTTACAGATAAATTCTACATACCAAAATATCGGATTGTATTTCCTGCAGTATCATAGTTATTTGGTTCACAGTTGATACCTTATGGAACAGCTCTTAATATGATATTTTTCCTTGTCCAAAAATATTGCAGGGATAGGTAATATTCCTTATATTATACAAATTTTATTTTTTTTTGTTCCTTAACAGTATACATACAACATTTTTTATACTCTATTTTCTACAATCTCTGGCACCTTTTTATTCCTTCTCCTTTAATTTTAGCGGGGTAGAGAATATTTGGCAGCTTTATTTACCTTATGAAGCAATTCTTAGAACTTTCCAACACTGCCTTTCGGCCACTTTATTAGTACAGGGTATAATAAGCAGCTGCTGCAGCGCCTACGTGGTGGATTCTATGAACTTTATGACGAGCTAGGTGACAGGTGGGAAGCTTCACTGTACGTACGGCTTGAATGACACGTTGCGGAAGTTGTGGCTTAGTTAAAACGTGTGTGAAAGAGCATCAGCCCACAGTTTATGGTCGTTCGTATGTGTGCGTTTCGAGCTAAGCTCAAAAATACGCCAACTTGTTTGCTCAAAAGGCATAAAACATAAAAAATACATATATATAACCCCAAGCCCAACCCCTACATCCCGCTCTAACATCGCCCACATGAAGCGCAAAATGGTGCGTGCTTTTATGTCACCATTACCGCATCATAAAATCCTTTTTGTGTTCAACTAATGATGGATGAATGTAGCCACAGGTGCGGATTTACACGTGCTAACAGAGATGGAGAGGGAGAGCGAGAGCGAGAGAGATAGAGAGAGAGAGAGAGTTGGGCATGGTTTTGTCATTATGTCTGTATCTGGAGCACTGACATCAATGTCCATTATGAAATTGCATAACGCTCAGCTCAACAGCTAATTCGCTGCTGCTGCGAAATGCCCCTCGGTTCAATACAGAAAAATCTGCCATCCATTATCATATGCATTATGCGGATTTTACAGTTTGTTAATTTCCACTGAATATTACGCAAATTTTTGTTTTCACAAATTGAAAACTAATGTTCCTGCTGCAACATGTTTTTGTGGCAAAGCCGCGAAATTAACGTGCGCTTCATTCATTATGCAACAGACAGCGACAGCAACAACAACAGCAACAAAGAGAATTTTCAGCATTTGCAACAACAATTAAAATAGCAAAAACTTTATCAGAATTTGTGCTTGCATTTTAATGAACTAATTACAGTTGGGATTTGACAAAAAAGAGTTTCTAAATTTTAAGTTAATGCATATTTTTAGCTGGGAGTTAATGTAAGCTGTAAATGGAAGCTAGCTTGATTAAAATATATTAATTTATCTCATTATTTCTTCTTAAAATGTTGATTTTTGCCACCTTTTCATTTTATGATAAATATATATTAATTATCTGGCCTGAGGTCCCGCATATAATTTATGTAAATAATAAAGTGAGAACAATTTTGTTTTAATATGTATTTCTTTTATTTTGATTTTTATCGATTCATTAAAACATTTTATTTTAATAAACTAAACGCCGGACTTGTAGCCAAATAATTTCATATTTATGTTATATATTTATTTCTTTGAAATTCTTTAGAGCACTTCATTTTGGCATCTAAAACAAATAAATAGCAAATACATTTGCATCCCGAGGGTTAATTGAGGATAAATTAATTGATATGCTGTTTAAGGTCTTTCGATCTGTCATTATTCCAAATTCCTATTAGCCCAGAAATCTGAGCCCTAGTTTATTTATTTGAATATAAGACTTCTTCAATAATGACTTAGGCTCGAGATGGCGCTCATCCTGGGCCTAAATATATATATGTTCAGCTTATTTGTCTGCAATTGATTACAGTTACAAAATATAGTTTATGATTATTAATAAACATTATGATTAATATGTTTATAAATAAATATTATTATAGTCCAAAATAAGAAACAATAATGCTTTTAGTGTATTGATGTTTAATCAACATTAATATAGAAACCGCTTTTCAACTGGAAATGTCAAACCGATAAATGCAAGTGAAACCGCTTTGAAAACTGGGCGCATGAGCTAAATTCACATTTATTGGGAAAACAGTTTGCACATGCGGTTAGGGCTGACAAATTTCGGGTGGAAATTGATAAACACATAATTTGCTGCATAATTAATAACTAAATGGAATAAATGGAATAATAAATAAATTCAAACAAAGCGCGTCAAATGCGAAATGCGAAGCTCAAATGTAAACCGCAGGCTATTAGGGTCTATTAAGCGTGATCTAATTGCTGTCAGTATTTTTAATACATATTTGTTTTCGCTACTTTTTCATATCCTTATTATTTGTTGTTATTTATTTAATTTACGACATGACGCACATAGCATGCATAACTCTGTGGTTTTTTTGAATTGTTGCGTAAATATTTATTTATGCATTAAATTTGTCAAATCCAGATGGCGATGTTTTTGTAACATGAATCCAAACATTGAACGTCACGTTTATTTAAAGCATAATTAAAAGCGGCTAATGCTGAAAAAATAGTGTCCATATATATGCACAGCTCGTCTACATATTAAATATTTGGCCCAGCATTTTTTGCACTTTTCTCTCTTCGTTAAAGATATCGAATGCAATGTGAATAAATTGAGTTAATTCATGGCACTTGCACGCGAATTGATCTATTTAAAAGTAAGCAAAGTCTTGTTCTGAAGCCACTTTAAAGTTGTTCCGTTTTCTGTGCATCTTTGCCCGCATTCCAATCCTCGGGTCTGCAGTCTATCAATTGCTTTCATTACGGCCAGCTTTTTGCCCTTGATATCTGTTCCTTGAACAAATTTGGCTTTAGCTGCAGAACAGCCAAAATAAAATACAAAAAACGTATAGAGATTGAGTGCGCTGCAGTGCCTGCCATTCGTAGCGAGCCGACTCAAAAGCGGGCCACCCAATGACACGACCCAAGGCCGGAAGCCCGGGCTGGCATACACGGATTCAAAGTCAGAGTAGGAGAGTGGGAAAGGGGTAGGCGGCCTTTCAAATTGGATTTGCCACCTCACAAGGCGTTACGCAAAGCACATACACAAACATAAGCCATTTTCATTTTCGCTACATTTTTTAAACCCTGAACCCAATAAAAGTGGGTGAAAGGGGTAAACACGGAGAAGGAGGTAACTCCGATGAACATTCTTGGTCAAGTCGACCTGGCCATATCCGTCGATCTCTGAGATTATAATAGACAGAGAGACTTGATACGATATAGCTATGTATGATGTATGAAAGCTAGAATGATTGCAAAAGTGGCTCATTGCAGTGCTTAGAGTATCTCGTAGTCGGTCACTCCTGGCTAGAGCGCTCCTACTTGTTTTGCCGAAGTTTTCCTGCGATGATGATATGCAAATATGCAGCTGGCAAATTTTAGGCTGGACCTCTATTGTTATAGGATATGCTAATCACAAGCTGTGCTTTGTGGCAACCTGCGAGCGCGGTATAATGTCGATTTCCAAGGCAATAATTACGGCGAGAGAGAGGTGGTGCGAGAGTGGGGATGAGTGTGAAAAAGGGTTTGAAGGACGGATGGGGGCATGGCACACAAAGCAAGTCGCATAATTGCTGCCTTCCGGCCTTTTGAAAACTCATTTCCGGTTTGGCTGCTTCAACTGCAGCTGCAGCAGAATGTAAATTGTATGCCAATTTGTCGTTAGTCAATACCTCTAGCTTTCTCGCTCTCTCTCCGTCTCTCTTTCTCTCGCTGTATATTTTTCTAACATTAATTAACCCTAATTAAGTTCGCTGTAGCTGGACCCACAGCGCACAGTTGCCGCACCGCTGACAACGCGACCAACTGCAAATGTATCTGTAGCTGTATCTGAGGCCTGTATCTACCGGGCGTATCTGTAGCAGCTGTATATACAAAGTGTGCGGTATTGCTTGGAAAATGCTTTTGGGCGTTTTCACTGAAATTGTTAAGCAACTGCCGCAGAATGCCGAACGCAGTTACTTAGTTAGTGCCGTAAAAGACTGCGGGCAATTTTGCGACATTTAACAAGCATTTATTTAAACTTTTCCTGCTCTGTGTGTGTGTGTGTGTGTGTATATATCTCGGTAAGAGTGAGTGTGTACATCTGCAATGTAAAATGTTTAATTAAAGTATGCAAAAGTTGTGTCAGCTGCCGCTGACTGCAGCAGCAACAGCAGCTGTAAATAACATCCGGTTATGCGGAATACAGAATACAGAATACGTAATACGAATACGAGAGAGTATCTGAGTTTCTTTTAGTTGTCATCGTCGACTTTGTGCGTATTCCCTTAAACTTGTGAGCTTTTGTGTGTCTGTGTGCCTGTGTGTCTGTGTGCGCTGTTTGTTGTCATGTACTGGCCCTGTCATGTTGCTGAAATTGATATTTTAATTAATTTTACGTACAGCAAGTTTTATGTTCTAATTCACATAACTTTTAAATGACCAACTTTTACCTGAGCCAAACACACACAACAACAGCCACAAATTGTTTCATCTTTTTATTTTTCGTTTCTGAGCTTCATTAATATACTGCCAGCAGCAGTTTCTTCTGTCTCCGTGAATGTGCGCAAGCAAAACAGAGACCAATATGTACTGTAGTTGTCATTTTAAATATCTTTCTTGTCTTTGAATTGTGTAAAAGAAACCAATTAGAAGTGTGTCGAACTAATGCCAAGTGCCTACTCTCTCGAGAAATATACCTTTTCGAGATTAAAAGATTACCATCTTTATCTTTGCCATTTGTATACGTTTTTCGGTTTGCACGGAAGAGTATCCGCCCTTGGTTTCTCCCAAGCGTTTTATTGCCTTATTATTCTTATCTCTCTTCCTCTGGATTTACTCACTTATGGACGTAGGATTGCCTTATTGTTAGTTCCTTCAGCTTTTCTTTACTGACGGGATATTACCTTATTCCTCTTTCCACGCCATTCATAAACGTTTCTCGTACTTGCACGTATTATACTCTTGCAGTCTTATTCTTTCGCTAGAGTAGAATTTGCCATTTTTGCGATTTTTACGATGATAACAAACACAAAGCTTAGGGGGTTTTTTTTTTCTTATTATTCGAAGTGTGGATGTGTTATATCAATTCTCTAACGGGTTATATTGAATTTATGGTAATATTTGTGCTAGCTACTTAAACTGTGGTTGGATGGCCGATTCGAGCCGAGTCTTAGCATTTGGGGCCGCAACATGGACTGCAACATGGACTGCAACATGGACTGCAACAAGGGCTGCAGCAAGGAGTGCAGCAAGAACCACAACAGCACGGACAGCAACAGGGCCCGCAGCATGGTCCACAGCAAGGTGAACACTTTCCGCAACAGGGTCCACAGCACGGACTGCAGCAGGGGCTGCAGCATGGAGCACAGCATTTACCACAGCAGCTGCCACAGCCTTGACATGGACTACAACAGGGTCCACAGCACGGGCCACAGCATGGTCCGCAACAGCAACTGCAACAGGGCCCGCAGGGAGGTGGGCAGCAGGGCGAACAACAAGGTCCACAGGGTCCACAGCAAGGGCTGCACATCTTAAATTCGTAAACTAAACGGAATTTTATTTAATATATTTGCAATTAATAGCAACTGCATTCGACAATGTCCATGGTTCATACGCTCACCTTCAACCCGTCAGAGAATTGAATTTGTTTTCGAATTTCGTGTGTTTTAGTGTATAGAATTTTCTAGATTATGAGACTTCATTGTCATGCTGGCATCTATTAAAAAAGTCATACGATATTTTTGTCGCAAATTATTTCGTATATTAAATATTAGGGGAAGTGTTCAGGCCTTCAATAACTATTCCTTAACTCGTGTTGATTTGTTTCTTGTCTTTTATCTTGAACAAACTTCAATTTTAGCCACATTTTGTCTGCTCATCTTCTGCAAATCTTCAATTTCGTTTTTTTGTGCATTCCCAAATCCCCAATCTCTGCTTTTGCTCTGTCGTGATAACAAACAGCAGCTCATTTTCAGCAGAGCCTAAACAAAGCCTTGGCAAATTGTTTGAGTGCCAGCCGGCCCAAGGGCAGGACAAATCATGGCGCTGCTTTGACAAATCATACACGGCTCCTGTCGCTCAACCGAATAGCGACAACCCGCATTGATGACACGCCCTAGCCAAAGACTTGCCGCCCACACCACCTGACTATGCTGCAGGAAGAGTCTCCAACTTTTGTCACTGGCAATTGAACGGCTTTGATCTTTTCAACGCGCCTTCAATTTAAGCGTGTCGATTGCAGCGTATCTGACAATGTGTGTGTGTATCTGTGTGTGGGTGTTGCCCCTGGCTGTCTCTGTGTGTGTGGTTGTGCCTCATACAGGCACTCGTGCGTGTATTTGTCAGCGCAGCAAAGGATGCGACATCGGGACACAGCATTGGCGATGGCAATGGCATTGGATGCATGAAACCTTTTGTCAATTACGTCGGACGCCAACGTTGCCGCCACTTTTTGTGGCACTGCCACATGCCACATGCCACACACACACTCACACCCTGTCAGTGACAGGGCCCGAGACTGAAAGGCACAAAATAGGCAAAGATGAAATGATTGCTGATTTCTGGTGCAGACGAGGGCCTTGGGCACCCAGCTCTCCCATTTCGGCTGGCTGCCTGCCAGGCGTATGGGCAAAACATATCCGCTGCATCGAAGGGAGGCCTTTAGTCCTCCCCGTCGCCCTGCCACACTCAACTTGACTGACGCTAACCGTCACCGGTGCCCATCAAAAACGGCGTAGCAATTAAATTGACGTACGAGTTGTCAAACTCGAAATCATTCGCTCTTTTAATTGGGGCACAAACTCGGATCAAATCATTTGTCCGCGGGCTGAAACGATTCCCTTTTTTTTAGAAGCTTTTGCATATTTTTGTTTTCAGTTTTTTGCTAAGCACTTTTTATGTGCATTTTGTGTTTGTTGAGGTTGTCATGGTTAAAGTGGCAGCTGAGGGAAAAAACGGAAAAGCGTAAGTGCAGCATTCAAAGCTGGTGGCAATTGCATTGAAATGTGTTTTATGTGGTTTGAAGGAGTAAATATTAGATTTAAGTTATATAAAACATATCGAAACTTATTTTTCAAAAAATATGTTATGAAAAATGAAGGGAAAAACCTTAATTGATTTATTTGAATGTGAAAGTAACTTTATATTAATTTAATTTATTTTATTTTTAATTTGAGTTATGTCTATGAGCCTTAATTTATTTAATTACGCATATTTATTATTGTATTTACATATATTTTATGATTAATTACTTGTTTTAGTTTATTTTATTTACTGTGTGTGTTATATACATATATATTAATATTTATCTTTCCTTTTTTATTTGAAATATATTTATATATATTTTAAATTTTATGTTATTTATATTATTAATGGATTATATATATTTTAACATATGCTTATTTTATTTCATATTTTTATCCTTGTATTTCTCTTGTTGCTATGCATCATAGTTTTGCTCTTCAATTATTTTAATCCCTGGCCCAGAGCACAGCTTGAAATCCCCAATCAAAGATTATGCGTTTGAAATAGTATGTAAAGTTGATTAAAAATAATATATATAAAACTATATATTTGGCCCCTTTTTCAATATTTTTTGAAAAAATTGTTCGCTTTCAACCCGCTGCGCATTGGGGTCAGGGCAAAAACAGATTTCAATTCCAATTTGAAAGAATCGATTTGGCCAACGAATTTATAAACAACAACACAAAAAAACAACTGAAACTGTCAGCGACAGGCGGCAAATGCGTCAATATCAAAGTTGAATTGTCCCAATGGGTGCGCACTTTGGCGTATTACCAACAAAAACAAATATTAATTTATAACGTAAAGTGGCTCTGCGTACGGCTCTGCACTCATCAGGCAAAAATAACGCCAAAAGCACGTCAAAATCAGCGGCAATTGTTAGGCACGGGCTGTGAGGCGGTTGAGTTTTGCGTAGGTGCTACGTTTTTAGCTGCAGAGCATTTCATTTGGCGCAATTGCTAGTTAATTGGCGATTCAGCAAATATCATGCGTAGCAGCGAACCCTGCAGCCTTCCAGACCTGCTGCGGCCCACTGTGTGGCTGAGTGCGTATTGCCAAATCATCGTCTGTGGTGACGCCGCAAACAACAATCAATTTTAATGAACGCCATTCATTAAAAAACTTTGCAGTGCGAAAATCACAAGCGCGAGGGCGTTGGCTTGGCTGGTGGGTGGGCTGGTGGGTGGGCTGATTGGTTGGTTGGGTGGTTGCTGCTGCCGCTGCTGCTGCTGAGTGGTGACGACGCGTGGAAGCCACTTAAACGGCGTTGATTAATTCGAAACCGAAAACTGACAGTCGGCACCAAACAAAGGCACAAACACGCCAACTGCCGTCACCTGCAGCTGTGTGTGTGTGTGTGTGCTTGAAGGTGTGGCAACTCCTCGTGTCTGCGCCTGGCTGACTTGGCGGTTTTGTTAGATGACGCGCTGCGGGTTCTCTGTGAACAAGCGTCATGCGCATATTTGCCACATCGTCAATTAATGTTGTCGCTGATGTTGTTGCTTGTTGTTGTTGTTGTTGTTGTTGTTGCTGCTGCTGCTGCTGCTTGAACTGCCACTGGCATTGGGTGTTTTGATAAAGTACCAAACGCAGTTTGACAATTTCGCATGCCACATAAAACGAGGCGCAAAATTATTTATTCATTGATGACGAGAAATTTGAACCGGAGGCAGGGCAAATCAAATTAAAGCAATATGTTAATCTTTATTTATTGCATTGATTTATTTTACGTGAAGATATAGCAGCCCTGAGACTATATATTCAAGTCAAGCGCCATCTATTGTCAATTATGCGAGCTTTAAAGTCTAGCCAACAATGCAATGCAAAAGGATTGGACTTGGGCAAACTTAAGTTAAGAAGAAAAGTGTGTATTTTAATAATACCAACATGAGAGCACACTATTTCCGACACACCGAAGATTAAATACCCTAGGATTACAGTTTTGAAGAGTTTAATCAAGATATCTTAACAGAAATTCGCAAATGATTCTTTCTATTTAGCTAAATGTTATATATACTAATCTGATTATATGAAGATATTTCTCAATCTTAAGCAGGAATTTTGCTAAAGAAAGAAATAAAACAAAAAAAAGCTGCTTATAGAAGAAGGGAGGGGTCGTTACAATGGCAGCTATATGATGTTGATAAGATGCTTAGTGCTCAAAACATCTTGAAATAATGAAGGCTTTTTCAAAGAACATATTTTTAAGCCGATCATTCCTATGGCAGCTATATGATAGTGTAGTCCGTAAGGATTTTGCTCATAGGTAGGAAACAATGTGAAATTAGTGGCTGTCGTGTTTGGTTAAGATAAGAAAAACATTAACTTCTAGCCGATCCTTGATTTGGCAGTTATACGTGAAAGAAGTCCGATCCGACCAGTTCTGGCATATGTACTAAGACTGAGAGAAAGGCTTGCATAAAAAACAGACCAATAGACGACTATGGCTATTTCCACTCGGCGTTCGTTGATACTGATGAAGAATATGCTGATTTTATTCCTTTTACAATTCAATAAATAATATATAATAACTTCAACATGTTATCCTCACATGTTTCAAAGTAGATAAGAATGTCTTAAGTATAATTTAAAAATCCAATTAAATGAATACCCAGTTTTAATAAACATATATTAAAGTCGAACACAATTTGCAAACTGAACAAGCAGCACATACTAATCCTTAATCTCTAACACCCGGGCTTGGGGAAAATTGATGTTAGACAATTTGCGTGCTGCTTTAATGTGGCCCCGATCCCCAATCAGACTCACAATCAGCCCCTGACACCCCCTGACCCAGGGGCTGTTAATCACACACCTATTGATACGCTTATCTCACGTGTGCTTTGTACGTGACAAAGGCTCTGCCCGAAACGCAGCTCAAATTGCGATTTCGATTAACAAGAAATCAAGTTGATTTTGATTTTTTTCTTTCTGCTCTGTTCCCAAATCAATTTCAGCATCGCATCCACAGATGAGAGCAGCGGCCACAGCCACCGCCCCAGCCACAGCCGCTGCCACAGCCACGGCCAGCGGCAGTTTCGATGAGAGCGGCGTGGACACATCCTCGTCAGCGGCTGTTGGTTTCCCGGCTCAAGTGTCGTCCTTGCTGCCCGAGGTCGGCGCCCTGTCGGCGACTGGTGTCCTGGTGGAGCCCTATCTGGATGGCTATGCCACATCGAATGTGACCACGCAGATTGGCACCCACGCCTATCTGCCCTGTCGGGTAAGCGGCAACCTAATCAGTTCTCTTTATATGGACTCGTGTTTCATAATTTGTAGCTTGGATTATTCTTATTTTTCTTGTGAATAGTTTTCGTGGGTTGCGTGCATGTTTTTATTTGTAATTATCGGTAGGTCCTGCCCCTGTGCAGCCCCTGCGACGGCTCTCTGTTTGCCCATTAACATCTCGACCATAGGAAACACATTAAATTTTATGGCGTAAATATTTGCCGAACAACTCGAGGCACTCGGCCATGAGGTGTGACCGCGTCGTGTATTTAACACAAAGCTAAAATACAAATGCCACCAATTTATGCACCCTCCCCCTATCCCTGCCCACCCTGCCGGGCAGGACGGGGGATTATGGGCGGGCTCGCACTGTGTTTGCGCAGGTGTTTAAAGGTCAACGCCGGCCAACAGGCAGCCGAACATGCAAATTGTTTGCTTAGAAGTTGTAAATATTGTATTGCGGCCAACAACGTCAGCAACAACAACAACAACAACGGCAACGACTAGCCGAAAGCTGAAATTAAATTTACACAAATTAGTTTTATGGCATTACGTGCTTTGTCCAAACTCAACAAATGATATAATATCCCTCGCTCGTTTCAACTGAGCTGCACGCAAACAAAAATTCAAGCGGAAGCCTAAATAAATTATTTTGTCTAAATTGAAAACTAAGCCCAGTTTTTGTCCAACAATTGACCATTTAAAAATTATAGAATTGATAAACAAAAAATAGCGAACAGGTGGAGTACAAATACTCCGATGGGTATTAAAAAAGTTTAAATTATTTAATATTTGTGTCATAATTATTTGTTTTACTTTTTTGTTTTAGTTATTAATTTATAGATCTTTACACCTCGGGGTCTAGACACGATTTTTATTGTTATTATTTTATTGTTATTTAAATTTGAATATTCTCATAATTTTTTGATAATAATTATTATTTTTTCAAATAAGATGGGAAAGTCATTTGGGTTGCCAATTTTCTGTAAACTGATTATTTCTAAGCTACTAGATATTGGAATTTGGATATACTTTTTTTTTTGAGTTTACAAAAATTTTGTATTAAATTGTGAGTTGTTTAATTTAATAATAAGACCTTTATTATTAAAACTCTTCTCATTCGCATTTCGAACTGAACAGAACTCTTAATGATGTTTGAGAATATATAAGTATATCTAGAGGCAACTACTTTCAAAGGCATATGGTACAGAAATGCTTAGCGTGATTCGCTCAATTTCAGGTAGATACAAATACGCTGCTAGTTTTAATCCTCAATAAGGTCGCAAGGGTCTAAAAAGGGCTTACCCCAGCAACCCCCACGTAGGCGAATTATTTAACCAATAAACTCATGTTTAACTTAATGTAACAAAACTTATAAACTATTGTACAGATTAATTGTTTTCCAATAATCTTTCGATTGGTAAAGTTCAGAAGACACTGAACGAGACCAGCGAAGTTGAACTAGCCACCTTCCGCTTGCCAGTCCGATGCACAGGCAATCATTATGCAGTCTTATTATGATCCCTTGTTTTTTGTTGATTTCAAACCACCTTAAACAAACACTTTCCTCCAATTGGAGCTCCACAAAATCTCGTCAGCTTAAATTTCAGCTGCCCCGCTCTTGCGGTTTGGGCTGTACGTTAATCAACAGTCAGGATAAACTCTTTTATTTGTATATAGATAGCTAAAGTGTTGGATGAATCATTCCAGGGTTTTTTCGAATGGTGCTGAAACGTGCTTTCGTTAGTCTTCTCTTCTTAAACATCAAATTTATTGAAATAGCGCTTAAAAACTATTGAATTGAATGGCATGATGCCGACGCTGCCCCTAAGTATACACAATAATTTGCTCGGACTGATGTCTGTGCGCACTTGAACTAATTATAAATATCACGCCCCAGTCCAATTTGTATCTCGAACAAAGTCATCAATTTTTGGCATTCCGGAGTGCCCGTAATTGGCCGCCAGGTCAAAGGCAAAATGAAATTCAAATTCTTGTGCGGCTCGGCTCGCACACAAATTGTGGCCTTGGCCATTAATCGTTTGGCTGGGCGCCGAGACTCGGACTCCGACTCGGCTTGAAGCTGGCGAAAATATATATTAAATGCATGGAGCCAGCAGCTTGTGCTGTAATTTTCCCTAAAACGAAGCAATGTTAATTTTTCGTTGTCATGGTCAATTAAGTGCCGGCACTTCGCAGACAGCTGGCACACGCCCTCACCCAGCACCCAGCACTCGGCATCCAACTTGAGGAGGAAACTGAAAGCATGAATAGCTCGCATCTCAGTGTTTGTCAATTACGGGTACTCATTCGTTCGTTTTGCACTTGATGCCCAACGTTGGGAGCTGCGTTGCATGCGGCTCTTTGTTCGGCTGCCACAGTAAGTGGCACAGTTGAGCGACTTCTTGCCTCTGAAGCTGACCGGGACTGAAGCTCCTTTCGAAATTGGTCGCACTTGTGCTCCGGCTGCCTGCTGATGTCAGTCGAAGGACGATGAGAGCTGGCTTTTGACTATACACAGGTAGCAATTGGGCTATTCAAAGTATTCCAAGCAGCAGCTTATTGTAATTCCCACCAAGTTTAAGCCTTGTCAAGGTGCGCACACAATGTGCGTCCTTCGGGTCGAGTTCTCAGCCGAGTGCGATAGTTCTTTTTATTGGCTTGTTGTCACATCGAATGCAACATGAATTCAATTTGAGCATATTTGGTTCTACTTGTGCCATAATTAAATCTGGCACACATGCAGTGCCTAATAAGTTCATTGCAGGCCAAATTACAGGCCAGCTTGATGTAATGGCATCTACGGCCTGGGCGCAAAATCAATGCCAAAGTGTTGAATAGACAAAATAATTTGCATGTAAATTCAACAAACCGAAATATAAACACACATACATGTGTGTGCGGAGTGTGTGTGCGTCTGTCTAAATGCATTTTAGATTTACTAACTACGACACATTTCGATAAATATCAGTGTGTGGGGGGTTTAGTGCTCGGTCTAGCTGTCTGCTTGATAAGTTTCATGTTCATTTTGGTATTTAATTACATTTCAATGTTGTTTCTGTATCTGCCAGCCGTCGCATACATTTTGGCGCATTAATTTACTCCCGGTTAGGGTCTGGCAAATTTGGTTTTGACCAATTTGCTACTCAACCACGCCTCTCTCGCCACACATGTTGCTGGTAGCTGGACGCCCTTTAACCCCGTAACTGCCGCGGGTGATTCCTTTCAGTTTGTGTCATATAATTAAATCGGCTTCAGGTTGTTTCTTTGAGTTTATGCGAAACTTTAAGTTAATTCTTTACTTTGTGTAAGTATGTCTTCTTATGTGTTCTCAGCTTGCCAACACCCAAAACTTAAATTAAATCGCACAAGCTTAAGAAGTCTCTCCCAAAGTAAGGCATCGACTCGTTAATAAAATTAACAAAAGGGTGCATAGTTAAACACATGTCGCTTGTAAATATGACAAAGAATTTTAAAAATTCTTATCTGTTTCCCAACTGGCTTAAGATTTACCTTCGCTTAGAATAGTCAATTTTCGTATTAAATATTTTATTTTATGTCTAATAGATTGTCAAATTTATTTTTTCTTAATTTGTTGATGTCTTAAGCACAGGGTTTAATAAATAGACTGACAGATATATGTTTATGATGAATTTCCTTTTATTCCTCATTGATCTGACAATTTCAATTTAAACTTTTTTTAAATAAAAGCATTTTAAAAGATTTAGTTTATAAGCAATATTAAATAAAATATTAAATTGATAATTAAAATAAATTTCCTATTTATATATATTTTAAATCTTATTAAAATTAATCTTTAAAACAGGACAATTGTAACTTTTGCTTGAAACTGTTCCATTCACAGGTTAAACAGCTTGGCAACAAGTCCGTATCCTGGATTCGTTTACGCGATGGCCACATACTCACGGTCGACAGGTAATTAACGAAACCCAATTATTTGCCGAACACATGAATAATTTTAATACCCGAATTCCATGGCTATGGTAAAATTGAAAATTATTTGTATGAGTTCGGCATCAGTTTCTGGCTTAGGAGCAGTGCCAATTAACAAATTTAGTTATACTGTGTGGAATATAAATGAGAATATTGCATATTGAAATTATTATTTGCTTAGATTGACGCCCAGAAGAGAATGCAAATATGTACACATGTTCACATATTAGCTTTGATATACATTACAAAATGTCATTTGCAATTCAATCGGCTTAAATTCATAATCAGCTCAATTCAGGGTATTCAAAACTATCTGCATTGTTCCAGCGCTGAGCATAGGCTTATGAATACTAATGAATATTTAATGAATGGCTGCAATGTGAAGCAATTGCTCACTTCAAAGTGAAACCCCTTTTAATTACACCGACATCTCTCAGGCTCTGGCTAAAGATACTTTGGCAAAAGATACAAGAGACGAAGATGTGAAATTAAGTTTGTAGCTCAAATTACTTTAAGAAGAGATGAAACTAAAGATACATTTGCATAACGAATTCAAGATGCTTTAAGAAAAGATACAGATAAAAGAGAAATGCAATATTTTTACAGCTAAAGATATCTTTGCATAATAAATGCACAAAAGATACTTAATTCTAGTACTGCTTAAAAAAATAGTAACAGATACTTTGACAAAAGAAAAAAAATAACTTCACATGAGCAAATAAAAGACACAGCTTTTATTTGCATATACATAGTTAAGATACTTTCACCTGGGACACAGAAGCAGATTAAAAAGCATTCTAGTATTTTTCTAAGACTCTTGTTTTGTTTCAACTTGTGAAATTCTCTTCATATAAAAACCATTTGCAGTAAATTGAATGAAGTGTGCCAAGTGGCAACATGTACTTCAATTTCAATCTGCGTGTCCAATAAGAAGCCAGCCAATGCGTCAGGTGAGTTCTCAATGAAGCCAGTTCTGTATGAGTGTTCAGGTGTACGTGTCTCTGTATGTGTGTGTGTGCGTGTCCAATGTCCTTCCCGTTCTGACATGCGAAGCGGAAACACAAGTGTGTGCAATTTCATTGCATTTTTTGAAATCCTGCAAAACTTTATTTCAAAGTGTCTGCGTTTTTAGCTTGGTCCTTTAGCTCCTTTTTATACCCTGTATACCATTGGCAAAAGGGGTGTATTGTTCTAATGTAAATGTTTGTAAAAAGGCAGCACCTTCTATCCTATAAAGTATATATTTAGTTAATCACAAAGAAAAGTTGAGCCGATCTAGCCTACATAAGCTGAAGACTTGTAAGTTTATCATTCATTTTTTCCAAAATATCGATAAAAATCGATTTTGAAATAAGGTTTTGTGAGCATAACTAAAAAACTTTGAGAGCTATGTAGACCAAAATTGGAATGTAGATTTTTCTGTAATATGTACAAATTTCAAATATTCAACTTGTTGACTACCCCACCCCATTCCAAATAAAATTGAAAAATTTTTAAACTTACAGTCTTGGGCCTGAAGCCCTGATTTCAGAAAGATGGAACTTTAAACACCCGAGTTAATAAAGACTGCGTGTGGTGCAGAGGGCAGAAGAAGAACTTAAGCAAGCGGCGTGTATATGAGTGTGTGTGTGTGTTTATGCGTTTTTGAGTGATTGTGGAAGCCGTTACTTCCACTTGGCGCTGTGCATAGGGTATCTCCTAGACGAGAGCACTCTTGTTTTTTATATTGCATCCCAGTTGCCTGCTGTTTTAGTCAACGTTTGCTGTTTTTGATGTGTGTGTGTGTGTGTGTGTGTGTGTGTGTGTGTGTAGGGTGTCCTGGTTGGGTAGCCAACATTTCCAGCTTATTACTTTGATAGAAAAGTAAAACCAATGAACCTTTCACATTAGATAAGGCGGCTGCCTGTTTGTCTGCCAAACGGATGAATGGCTGTGCCCGAATGAATGACTGTGTCCTCAGCAAGGATATACACACACAGAAACAGACACATACACACACGCACACTGGCAGGCGACTGCTTGCAACGGACTGTTGCAGCTGCAGCTGGGCAAACAGAGGACCATTGAAATTAAGCCGAGATAGTGTGTCCTTACTGATTGCTTCCTGTGTGCCGCAGTCTGCCTTCCTGCACAGCCACTTCCGTCCTGGGTCGATTGTGTGTGCGTGTCCTTTCCTGCTCCAATGTCTTATGTCACATTTATCTAGAAAGTTTTCTTATTCTGCTGCGCTTCGCAAGATGCTCCCCTCGCCCCACAGCCCCCTCTAGTCACTAGCTCACATCTCACACATAATGAAAATAGATTTCAAAAAAGTTTCTGCCACTGTCACGTTGCAGTGCCAGGACTCAGTCGCCTCATCGTCCTGCAGCCTGGAATGTGCATTGTATAATAGCTCAAATGATGTGTTTACACTTTCATATAAATGTCACGTGCCTGGCGCCTTTTGTTTGCCCGCTGGACGCACCGCTTGCAATTTATTGTCATCGCACAATAGATTACTTCTGTTTGCACTTGGCCCAAAGTCCACACAAAGACATAGATACACGTGGAGCAACTGTCTGGCACTCCTGTCTGTCCTGTCTTTGCCCTGGGACTGGGTAATTACGTTCAGGTGTTGCTCGACTACTTGTTATCGGTTATCTTCGCACCTGGGCTGCATGTCATTTATTTACCAGGGGGAGTACTTAATACGCAATCAGCCCAAGCAACGACGACCTTTTGTAACATTGCTCTGTAACATATTGCTGGTAATTAAGGCAAATATTTATACTATATGACAGCTAAATGGAAACTTCGTTTGGTGGATTGTATTTCCAGTTGTAGCCGGGTTCATTGCACTGTGGGCCGTTGCCCGTTGCCGTAATGCCAGCCAAACTATAAGCCATTAACATCATATGGCCGCATTGGAAAAAACCAAAATAGATTTTTCAATATTTTTGTACATATTTATAATTTTTGTTGATTTGTTTGAATTTTTTGGGAGTTGGTCTTAAATCTCAACCAACCTCAATAAGCTGTACACCATATTGGGCACATGCTTAGACTGTAATATCTGGCATAAAATACTTTTGCTGAGCAGGATTGTAATAGCTGACTTTCATAGTAATACACCATTTGCCCTATTTATTGTCATCATAAAAACCCTATTAAAAACTTTGTTAAGATCATAAAATAATGACAATATCATAAAGTTTAACTTTTTAGCATTTACATTATTTATTTTCTTTTATTACCCACCTTTGAGTAAAAAAATAAACAACACAACGGATACCAATATGATATGCAAATTTTTACGGTTTTATTAACACGTATTTTATGTGTATTTGCTGTAGTTTTTTATGCAAAAGTGGAATTTTTTCTAGAATCAGAAACTCTTGTCGAAACTTTTTATAAAAACTTCCATATTTTTTTCTTCTTCTTTTGTTTTGTTCCTTTTGGAACGCAACATAAACTGCAGATGGAAACTTATGTTGTTACGGGTCACTTCCTGACACTTCGCTAAGAAAATTTCTAAAAAAAAAAAACGAAAACATCGGACAAGAGCGAAAGAAATGCAGAGAACTGCTGAGGTTTGAGGGGAAATGGAATGTTGTAGAAATATGGAAAATAATGTGGGGGAAAAGCCAACGGTGCGAGGCCAAACTTAAAAACGAGATGAAAATTATAAAGTAACTACAAAATCTGGATAAGAAATACTGCAATAGGTTGACTTGCAGGGGGCGGTGGCAGGCGGAGTAGGAGAAGCCCGGCGCATGGTTAAGCAAGAAGAGCTGGACCGTGGGCGGGCGGGGCGGTGCACAAAGGAAATGGTAAAAGTCATAAAATGTCGAGTTTTACGAGTGCAAAACGCAAGGGTCTAATCTGGGTTTAGTATCAAAACTTGTTAGTGCAAGGAGGAGGTACAAGAGAGAGAGTGAGAGAGAAAGGGAGAGCGAGTCCAGGCAAAGTCAAGAGCTTGAAGCAGAGTGCCTAATAAGCAATGTCAACGCATGTGTGCGATGCCGGAGACCTAGGCAGGGGTGGGGTGGGGTGCGTGTTGTGGCACGAACGCTTTAGTTGGTGCACTTTCAACTGGAGACGGAAGCATTTTTGCACTTTGCACAAATGGCAGAGGGAAATTTCCGGGCGAGCGCCGCACAAAAATATTGCAACAATGACATTAAATGCAACTTATTTCAGTGGACCCCTAAACAAGCACCACCTCCTCCCGCCCACCGCCCACTCATTTGCATGCTGGCAATTGTTGTTGTCGCAACAACTTTGTTGGCCTGGGGGGGGGGGGGGCAGCTGTTTAAATGCCGCAACTAAATAACTTTGAGTGTCTTTTGAGTGGCCATTAGCAGCGGAGCTTAGCGCGTAAGTGGGCCTGTTTTTATTGCCGCTGCTGTTATTGTTGCTGTTGCTCGAGAGGGCCGCATTCAACATGCGTCGCAATGGCTGCCTTCGGACTCGAACTGGGTGGGTGCGTATCCTGATAAACCTATGCAAGTCGAAAGTATATTTACTTTGACTTTGCTAAATAGCCAAAATATCTAAACACACTTTCATGTTAAACTAAAACTTAAAGACTTTCTTAAAAAGCCAACATATTGAAAGAGTATTTCAGTTTAATATTTATTACATTTGGCTCATTTGTGACTGAATTAAAAAACTATAACTTTGCGATCGTCAAAGGTTCTGAGATCCTTGCGTTCATAAATACGGACAGACGGACAGACAGACAGACAGACAGACGGACATGGCTAGATCGACTCGAATATATATACTTTATGGGGTCGGAGATCCTTTCTTCTGCCTGTTACATACATTTACATTTTGCACAAGTACAGTATACCCTTTTAACCCCTTTAAAAAATTAATTTCATACATGTTAAGTAGCGCCTGGTCCCAGCAGCGCTGACCTTAGAGTTTAGGGTGCGAGCCCATGTGCAGAAAAGATATTTAAAAACCAAACGAATTAAATGTTGTTTATAACTTCTTTTATTGCAGAGCTGTGTTCATTGCGGACCAGCGCTTTCTGGCGCTCAAACAGCCAGATAAATACTGGACGCTGCAAATCAAATATGTGCAGGCACGGGATGCGGGCACCTACGAGTGCCAGGTCTCCACGGAGCCCAAAGTGAGCGCGCGCGTGCAGCTGCAAGTTGTTGGTAAGTGGCGACGGCCTTGGACAAGGACACGGACATGGACACAGGCGGGAACAGGAGGTGGGGAGACGGACACGAACATGAGCTTGAGCCCAGAACTAGTTCCTGCCTCGCTGCGGGCCAGAGAGCATATTGAGTGCATGCAATTAAGGCATAATATAAAAGGTCAAGGGGCAGCATTCATGCATATATATAAACACATGCATACATATGAGATAAGTAGATATTTATATATAGATATATGTTTGTGTGTGGGGGAAAGTTTTTGGCCTGGTTGGGACCTTGGGCCATGGCCACGTTAGGCACGACTGGCCAGCACCAAAGCCAGACAGTCGAAAAGAGTGTCAGTGTAAGGGGTCGAGGGGTCACACGCACACACACAAACACATGCGCACACACACTTGCTTGGAGATCTTTGCATCTTTCATGCGGCTGCTGCATTCGCAATTGCTCACGAAATTGCATTCAAATTGCGGTGCTTGCTGCATTTCCATTCAAACTCTTTTTTGACCAGAAATTTTTACCAAGTTTTTTAACGAGAAAACTTTTGTGTGAGCTTCACTTCTTGGGTTTGTTAGGCACACACAAACGCACGGAGGCACACTTGAGGCCCGCACTAAAAAAGTTAATTAAATTTCATGTTTGCACACACAAAACACACACACATACACGCACACACAAAATTGACCAGAGTAAACGCCTTTGGGGTAAAATAAAATTGGACTCGAGCCCGTGTGTTGCTCACTTGTAATTGACAATAAATGCCTCCAAGAATAATTGAATGAACGAAAACCTGTGCACAATTTTCTTACCCAAGATATTTCGGTTTAAAGGCAGCAGCTGTTTCGTTTAAAAGCAACTAATTGGACATGGTTCAAGAAAATGTCTCAAATTAACAGTAACTCCCTCCATTTAGCAAAGAAGCTTAATTTAGCAATTAGGTTATATTAGCTGCAAGATATTTTGAAAATAATAAATATATCTAGTAAATGATATAAAGAGGAAGCAACTACAGGCATTCCCAATTTCCTTTATATAATTTTTCTATTGGTCTTCTATTTTATTTTATTGATCATATATTGATCATGAGTTACTCTAAATATCTTAACCATTTTTGAAACTAAAGATAAGTTTTACGTTTTTTTTTTAATATACTTTATTTATTTTGCCAAGAATCGTCCAACAATTTTAGCTATAAAAAGACAGGTATATATATATGTATATATGTATATATATATATATTTTATAGCTAAAATTGTTAGTTCCACACTGATAGCCAAATTGAATATAGTTTCATACAAAACACTTAAACTTTTATAGACCGAGATAAAGTGAAAAAGCGTAACATAAAAAAAATAACATAAGGATAGGACGCTCGTAAAGGCTACAGGAAGAGCGCAGACTCGATAATGCGCTGCCAAAAGTGATTTTCGCATTTCCGGTTCAGCTAATTTGTATGCTAACCACTTGCCCATAAGTGTGTGTGTGCGCGCGTGTGTGTGCGTGTGTACCAAGCCAGCGGCAGCGTGACTAACAGCGGGACGCCACTGTAATGTGACAGCGGCACCCAACAGGTATGCCAGTGAATGGGTAACTCGTGCCAAATGCTCGACAAGGCTTGACGGGCAGGCACAAAGGGCGTGGCATGGCGGGGCGTGGCGGCATAAGGGTCGATGGGGCGAGGGGGAGCGGGGTGGTGTAAATTATGTATGCGCGGCCACATTTTGCGTTAATCTAACGACAAGTTGAACGCATAAAGGATTTCGATGCGTGCCCAAAACCGAGTGCCGAATACAATAGAATTTGGTCGCTGCCTCCGTAGTGGGTTCTGGTGCGGAAGGGGAGGTCTCTAGCCTTTAGCCTTTTGCTATTTGGGAAGCTGCTTTCTTGGCCAGCAACCGGCACAGCGAACCATTATTTGCAGTCATTTGGCACAGCGCCGGCAACTCGTGGTCCAAGTTGGCTTTGTCTGGTTGAAAGCTGGGTCTCCTTTTTTGCTTGGGTTGTGTGTTTTCCCACTCGGCTGCCATAACCATTATCGGCAGCACCTAGTTCCCTGTATGCCCAGTGCTCTTTTGCTGCCTTCTCCTTTATTCTCTGCTTTTTTTCTCGTACCCCTCTCGTCCTCTCTCTCTCCCTCTCTACCTCTCTCTCTCCCTCTCTCTCTCTCTCACTCTCTCTGTCGGGTTTTTTGATTTTGTGCCTTGCCATGTAATTTGTATTTATTGCATCGTTTTGTCTGTGCAAACGACTAAAACTCCCTTTGCATGTTGTCGATTTGAGTTGTTCCCCACCCCCCTCCGTCCTTCCCCCCTCTACTACCCACACTTTAGCAGTGGCTGCCCAATTGCCAATGTATTTTATGCTTGGCTCCGTTTGCTTCTGGCCTGATGCTTGATTTCTGAGCCCTCTTGGCCATTGGCTCGTTGGGGTAATGGGATCGTAGTTTTCGGTCAATTTGTTATGCCAATGCGAGTGTGTGTGTGTGTGTGTGTGTATCTCCTTGTGCACGTGTGTGTGTGTGAGTGAATTTGTTTTTTTCCTTTTGGTTAAAATGTCAGTTTCTTTGGTTTTGGCTCATTTACTTGATGTTTTGCTCGCACAATGGCCAACTACAGCCCGGAGACTGACAGCGAAATAATGAATTTCATTTGTTAGGGGAAAAACATCTCTTTTATTCAAAAATGTTATAACTACGGCATGCTTTGGCATCGAACGAGTGATCAAATATTTAATTAATTTGTTTTCTTTATTTAATTTCATTTTATTTAAAAAACTTATCTTAAATATATATATATATATATTATATCTTATATCTTTAATCTTTTTAATTTTTGTATGCATACAGCCAAAAGCTTTTGACGCACAAAATTCAATTTCGGCCCATTGTGCGTTAATGTACACTCACATTTAGCCACACACCCACACCCACACACACACACACCCACATACACACACGCACACTCATTGGCATTGAATGAATATATTTTTTTCTGCATCATTGAACGACAAACTAGATTTGGTTTTATGAGATTTGTTTTCTGCTCATCTCGTTGGGTTTCCAGCTTCTGCTGCCCCAACCCACCCCCTCCAGCATAACCCCCTCCCTTAATATTTTGTGATTCTCATTCATTTACAGGATTTGGCTCTGTTCGTCTGCTTATTTAATTTGCTGCTAATCTTGTATAGCCATGGCCAATTTTTTGTGGCCTGGTGCTGCGCGTTTCATTTTTATTTTTCTGTTTTTCTGTTGCTTTCGGTTTTTATCTCGCCATCGAAAGTGACAATTTCGCAGTAATGTTTACGGCCAGACGCAGCAGCCTCTGCACCCGGACGGGCTGCACATTTCAAACTTAACTAATTTCCCTAAAAGCATTTTGCCATAAACCCAATTAATTTAAGTTAGTGTAATTCGCCTCACACTATGTGCCAGACCTGCCCCGCCCAGCTGTGCAGCTCCCCTTCCCAATTTGTGCCCTTTGTTCAGTTGGGAATTAGCTGAAATTGTGTTTACCGCCTTTGAAAGTTTCTTTTATTCTATCTCCACTTGCGGTTTCGTGGTTCCCGTTTTATCGGCTCACCATCTTTATATTTCCATAACCTGTTTTAATCTAAACGGATTTGCATTAGGACTATTTTCACGAGAGCATTGTTATCGCGGCCTGTTCTTTAAACTAAGACTACATTAATAATCATTTTATGTTTTTATATTATTTTTTTCTAATTGCCTTGCGATCATATCGTGTAATCCGCCTTGATTATTTTGAAGAAATTCTTTAAAAAACATTTAGAACATTTTTATGTTTCTAGATGATCAGCAAAAATATGATAAAATGTTTCCAATTAGAGGTGGATATAGGAAAGAAAATTCGATTCGATTCCGTTCCGTTCCGATCTGTTCCTAAACAGACTTTAAATATTCCATCCAACCGTCCTGATGCCCGCCACGCACCCGTTCCTTCTATAGGGAAAGCCCTTAATAGACTTTGAACTCTGAGAACTTTGTCAAAAATTCACCTTTTCTTATGAAGCCAACAGTTTTTAAAAGGGCTTTAACTCTAGAGCTATTTATGGGCCTCATATTAGATACTGTATCTATTAAATTTTGAGAAGAGAAGCCCAATGCCTGCAATACTTTTTAGTTTATGCAAAATCTGAAAACTGCCGGAGAACAAATGTAGAGAATGAACTGGCTCTGGGACTGGGATTGCGTCTGGGACTGGGATTTGGGGTTAAGGGACGTTGGCTAATAATATTGCATACGCTTTTAGCTGCGGCGCGCAACTAAAAGTCAAGCAACTGGAAAACTAACATGCACAACACGACGATTTTGACAAGCTGACACAGTTTGGTGTCAAACCAAAAGCGAAGAGCCCGCACACGCACACACAGATATACACACTCACACACATGCGGGCAGACAGAATTTTGTGCAAATTCTCAGCGCATTCATTTTGCACAGTTTTGTGTGTCTAACAGCAGTGAAAACCCGGCGTATACGTGATTTTGTCGAATTCGTAAGCGCACGTCGCCGTTGGCCAGCCCCTAGCTGGGGCATGGGGCAGGGTCCAGGGGCAGCAGCTCGTGTGATGTATAAATGTATGTAGCCAGCGATTCGAACTTTCGTCTATGTATTTTTTATAGCATACGAACTCGCATTTTGACACAACTTGCAACTTGTAACTGACTGAGGCATAGTTTGTTATGCACGTGCGTGTATCCACTGTGCGTGTATGTGTGCGTGCCTGTGTGAGTGGGGGGTAGCTGCTGGAATCAGTAAGTGAAAAATTGAAAAGTAGATTTGCCCCGCGCCCCAAACGCCAAGGAATAGGTGCGCAGATTTACGTGCGCGACGTGACTAGCAGCTGTTAATTCAATAGATTAACGCCAATGTCACAATTTCACACAGACACGCGCCGCATTTCCATTGGGCTTCACTCATAATGAACATCATCATCATCATCATCATTAGCATCATAATGCTCATCCTAGCGTTTGCCTTGGCTTGCTTCGTTACAGTTCCTCGCACCGAAATACTCGGCGAACCGGATCGCTATGTTAAAGCCGGCAGCAATGTGGTCCTACGCTGCATTGTGCGCGGCGCCTTGGAGCCGCCAACGTTCATCATGTGGTACCATGGAGCCGAGCAGCTGGCTGCGGATTCGCGTCGCCATCGCACGCAATTGGATCCGAATCTGCCAGAGGCCAGCGGTGAGGGTCAGAGCACGGTGAGTTCTGCCAATTGTTCCCTTGTTGATTTTAATTTAATTACACTTGATTTCAAATTGCTGCTTGCCGTTTCCGTGCCCGTGTCCCTGGCGTCGTCTTCGTGTCCGTGTCCATGTCCGTCGTGCGTTCGAGCAAAATTACAATATTATTTCATACAAGTCGCATTTATGTCACATTCCTGCCACGCCCCAAATGCCATTCAAGGCAAATTTTGTGAATAGCTGAAAATTAGAGCTGCCCTTTTGACAACGTGACTCCGTGCACTCGTTAAATATTTAGCCAACGTGTCAGAACAGAACTTGTCATAAACGTGGCTCAAACCCGCCATTTTCATAGCTGTTTATGTTTCTTCTCTTATTTTCTTTCAGTTCTTTCATGCAAGTTTTCAGTCTTGGCGATAAGTAGCGAGAAAAACTCGCTTATATATTCAAAAATTTGCATTTCTATTTCGGCTCGTTTCAGATCGGCTCATTAATCATCGAGTCGGCCAAGAAGCGTGACACTGGCAATTACACTTGTAGCCCGTCAAACAGTCCCAGTGCGACGGTAACGCTCAACATTATAAATGGTAAGTCCTGCTGGATGAATATGTTTACGTAAAATTAATATATATTAAAGACTACGAGATGGCAAATCTTTAAAAATGTTTTTCTTAGCGGAAATCAGGGTTATTTTTATATACTGTAAAATTTAACTTATTCCAATTTATATTATTATTATAAAATAAACTTACCTTTTTTTATTTCGTAAATTCTATTCCAAAAAATAAAAAAGTTTGTTGTATTTCGAAATTTGGCCTTCTATTTATTTCTACAGAATTGTTTTATTCAATTTACTGACTTATTTAAATATATATTTTATATTATATTTTAGCATAGGTAATAATTATGTTTCTTTGCATTTTCATATCAATCTGATCCTTAATTATGATGACAATTTTAGGGGAATCATCGGCTTCGGCTGTGACGTCATCCGCACCCATCACACGTGCGTACACACTGGGCATCCTGGCATTGCTCCTCAGCGTTATCCTGATTGGGGCAGGACACCGCACATGACAAGTTGAGGCTGGAAGCAACCAGCAACTGATTTAAGCTAAAAACGAAAAGTAGCAGCAGCTACAAGTCGAAGCAAAAATATTAAGTGCAGCCAACAAAACTTATAAATAACATAAATAAAAAGCAAAATCGAGCAGCAAACTATGCCATACAAAAATAATTTAAAAAAAAGAGTGCATGTTGTAAGCTAGTTCATTTTATCTGCTAACTAATATAATAAGCATAAAAAAATACACACAACCCAGAAAAACTGTGGAGGAAACGAAGCAAAAACAAGAGTGTTTGACAAGCGAAAAAAATGCAACTAAATTGTAAGTACTACAAGCTCTAAGCAACTAGTCGTAAAACCTTAGAGCTAAGGCAAAAATATAATACCAACATGCATGCATTTATATAAATTTAACTGATTTGGCATTTGGTTGTCGTCTTTGTGTATTGGCAAATATGTGTCTATGTGTATGTGTGTGTTTGCATAAATGCATAAACGTAAATATTTACGCAACATCAAATGAAATTGCATCGGATATTCTTATCTGGACGAACAACGACTCCAGCTACAATCGAATATAAAAAATAATATATGATATTTGGCCATGCAGTTGGACAACAGAAATGCATTTTCATTGCAAAATATTTACGAGTATGGCCAAGAGGAACAGAGAGCGGGGGGCCCGCTGCATTATTCAAAAGGCTATCAAATGTCCTTTGTCTTGTTTGACTGTCAACAGAATTTGCTGCATTCCAATTGAAACATTTGAAAAACTGAAACATAGTGAAAAATATTCAACTAAACTTTCAAATCGATTGAAACCTGTTAAGCAAAATTATTAGGACATTTTTTTAGTGCAATAAACTGCATTTTAAATGCTTTTTCATACAATGCAAATGCATTCCAAATGTTTTATAAATATCATTTAACTTTGCTTTGTCGTGAATCCAACGTTATTTACATGTGTTCTGTTCCATAACTCAGCTCAATTTATGTTATGTTTGTCAAGTCATAAATACATACAATATTTTGCAAACGTGCAATACAACTCAAAAATTAGCATAAACAAAGAAAATACAATTTAATAGATAACATTTTCAAAATAATTGATTGTCAGACTCGCATCAATTTGTACGTTAGCATTAAGGTTTAACTGTATATACAACTGTATTGTGGAATGTAAAACTAGCATGTAAATTAATTGATTAAACACATATAAAAGCATATTTAAAATACCAAACATACATGCGCATATATGGCACACGAAGAGTTAAGCGCAGAGTATTCAAATTGCATTTAAAAGGTCACGAAAAAACAACTCGCAAATTTTATCGAGTAAAAAGTTCATTGTGCAAAAGCAGACGAGTTGCATAAATTCATATTTATTTATACACTCAACACCATTTGATAATTATGCCAGTTAAGGCATAAACAAAAAATAATAATAACAATATACGAAAATGTAATAACAATTTAATTGCGACAACAGAAACCCATAAAATTACCCAGTTCAATACAAGTAAAAAATGTCGCAGGCGTTGTCTTTCAATTGGTTTTTTTCTGAGCGCAGCAATTGCAATTAAGTTGAGTAGCAAAACGAGAGCCAAATGCAAAAAAGCCAAAAAGTTAATACGCGGAAAAAACAATAAACGCTTAATTGCAATTAGTCGCTGTGCCAGAACTTAAAGTCCAAATAATCGAATGTGCATTAATTATACTCAATATAAATAAATATACATATATATACACACTGTGTATGCGAGTGTGTGAGTGTGGCGACACGGGGCGTATGAGTGACCTGTCGGTCATTAATAAAATCCAACCACAAGCAGCTGCGACTAAATGAGGCAACAACACTGTGGTCAACAGCCTGTGGCGCCACACAATTTCCTTTTCCTTTCATTCTTTTTTTCTCTCGGCAAATAATCACGCATTAAATGTTTGCGGTCTCTGCGGTCAGCCGTCTTTGAGCTGCAGCAAACAAGTTTAAAACTTTTAACCCGTCCGTTTTTTTTTATTTCGAACAGCAATCTGCTTAATCAAGCCCCCAGCCCCCTTTAATTCTCACATATAGTTTAACTATTTAATCCAACAAACGTTTTAATGTTGAGCCATGAATTTTAGCCCGTAAGTCGATAGTCGTATGAATAGCGATATAATACTATAAAACGAAATCAAAATACATTTCTAAGTCCTTAAGTGTTTTTTCGTAAAACTAATTAAAACGTGACCCTAGGCCAGCCTAGTCACAGTTGCTTAATTGAACTAAACCCTTAATAATCGTAAAAACGTAACGTTATCAAAGCAAGGCAAATGGAAAACGGAAATAAAATTAACTACAATGATAAACTGAATACGTTTCAGTGCATTAGCAAAATGTTAAACTACTTAATTGTAAATATATACATAAATATATATATATATATATATATCTGTCTATATATGCCACATTGAAAGCAAGTGCATAATACGAAGATACATTTTTAAACATACATATACACTATACATATACATATGCAGTTATAGCGAAACTTACGTTAAGTACCAACTAAAAATAACAACAAAAAGAAGAAAGAACAACGTACTTATATGTAAACGAAAATAAACTATGTGAAAACTCTCAAAGGAGAAAATTTATTGCATTAAATAAATAATAATCTGAATAACTAACAATAGACATTTATTTTTAATGCGCTCGTATTAGAGTGATTTAGTTTATCTTTTGATATTTGTTGTTATAAGATTCCATTAGTTTAGAGCTATTTTTATTTATTTTTAATTTTTGGTTAATTTATTATTATTTTCTTATATTTTTGTTTTGGTTTGATATTTGTTTTCAGACTCGGGGTTTGAACCAGCGATCTCTAAACTGGGCTCGTTAACTCAGGTAAGCTGTCTTTTTAATTATAAATATTTATTTCAGTCATAAATAACGTGAAGAGCAAAACAAACATAATTCATCAAGACAACAAAATATAAAAATAATATCATTGTGCTGAAAAGAGCTTAAAAATAAATCCCGGAAAATGTGCCAACCCATATGATATACATAACTCAACCGCCTGCTGATTCTGCTGCAAAATAAACAAAACCAATTACCAAGCGTTATCCAATGCGAATCGGAAATACTTACTGAATAATTGCTAAATTGAAGTTTCATTGACTGGCAGCAGAGATTGCGAGATGGACTCAATGATGATCTCGCGCGACTGCACGGTTAGGGAGCAGCCGCGCACGACCATGGTCATTTTGGCATTGTTGAGGCCACGTGACACCAGCTGGCCGACGGCATAGGCCATCACCCGGCCGGTCTCGCGCTGCATGGCTATGGCCGGCACCAGGCTGAAGATGACCGGCTCAATGCTCTCGCCATTCTCCTCGAGCGGATTGACTATGGCCTGGGCCAGCTTATGGGCAATCGCGTATATGAACTCCTCGTCAACTTTGACGCCGGGATCGCAATTCTCGACGGCACTCGTCAGCAGGCGTCGGGTTATGTCGGCAATGTCTATGGTACAGGCCAACTTCATGAGACGACCGTTCTTATTCGCGGGCAACTCCCAAATTGTATTCGAAATCGACTTGTAAATGTCACGCTGTGTGGCTGAATCCACGTCGATCAGGGTCACAAATTCGCCAATATCATAGTTTTGTATGCCAATTGAAACGCCATTTTGATCGGCCGACTCGGGATGGGTGCCCAGGTTCTCGTAGAGCCCATGGATGTGCCACTCGAGCGTGGGCTTAAACGGCAAGGCTATGGAAGTGCTCGACGTCGACTCCAGCTCCAAATTGGGTAAGCTCTCAGTCATTTTTACCTTGGGAATCAAACAACTTTTTGTAAGTCTTCCTTTGCTCACATCTCTTTTTCATGGTGCACTCACTTGTTATATAATGGATATATATGTTTGATCAAGCAGTTCAGTTTCTCTACGGTTTTATGGAATAGTTTAAATTCTCTAAAAACGACAACAAAAAAACTAATATACCCAAAGCACTTAATTTATTGCCTGCTATGACTTAGCAATCATTTTTGTGAAGATTATTTGTGTGACTGGCAATTATCGATGACAAGCTATCGATATTTATTTTATAATGAGACAGTCGCTTATAAGAATATCTAAATCGTTATTCGATATTAAGCTTAACAGTAAATTCGCGATATTATTAAAAAATAGTTGTTCATTTTCCACGTCTAGCCTATTTAGCTTTTTTCTGGCCAAATTTGGCTCGTTTAATGAGTTAGTTTATCAATTTTTATTATAATTTTTTGAATTCAACTACTTTTTAAATATATTAGCTGCAAATAAGTTTTTCTTTTTGATTAAAAACTAATCTGGTAAAAAATAATGTAAGAGGAAAAGTTAGATATTTTATCCGATATTTTTGTGCCAACCTTTTTCCTCTGCTGACTCTTGACCTGCCTTTCAATGCTCCGAGCTAGCTTCTATCCAAATGCAGTGCAGTTTTAAGCCTTGACCCAACTCTTCCGTTCCGAATACATATACACTTATTTGTGGGATGTTGATTTTCTTCAATTTCGCACTGAGGGCTTGCCGGAAACTCGTAAAAAGTGTGCATATGCATAAGTGCGCATAGATTTATTAGACGTATGCGTGTGTGTGTGTGTGTGTATTTACTATATAAACTACATATAAATGTCCTGGCTGAAAACGCAATGCGGCGAGTTTGGCCAAGGACGTGGGGCAATCAATGCACTGCAACAAGGTCGAAAATTGTCAAATGGATGCATTCCAAATTTCTGTTAGCAGGGCGAAGAGCCATATTTCCCCAGCTAGAATTGGGTATATGCAGTTTCTGATGAACTATGTAACGCTCGGGCAACATTTTATTTCGCACTCAAATCAGTGTTAGCCGAGTTTGGATACTTCAACCGTTCACCTTTTATTGAGAACTTTACTTTTAAGGGTATTCGTAGATGCGGTTTGAACCATTCACTTTTATTTGATCTGATTGAATGGTATGCTAACCCCACAGATGGAATGAAATTGAAGCAGTTTGATTGAAAAATGCAATAAAAGGAAAGCGAACTAAAAAGTTAAAATTAAATGCTGTTCGAAGAGCACCAAAACAAGGACAACCAATGGGACAAAAGTTTGGGGAGGTCGCTGAAATGCAGCCTTTGAGAAATTGAATAGGTACGCAAAAAAAAAGAAAAAAGAATGAGATCTTAGTCAAATACAGTGTACGGTAGATAAGATACATTGTCTATAAGAACGTTAAGAATGTTTCAGCTTTAAAATTCATCTCCGCAGCCCCGCCAAATTCTCAGAGATTAATTGAAATCATTTGCGCATCGCTATGCAGCACATCCTGAAGGATGCGCCCATACTTAATATGCCACACAGAGGCTGCATAATTTTCTAAATGACAACTAATGAGTGCACATTCAGGCTAAAAGGAAGCTGCAAGCTGGAATGCTCAGGAGTGTCTGCTCGGCCGGACGACCCAAGGGGGAGTTTTTTTTCTGTGCTCATAACAGGGTCAAACTAAGTAGGAAATGCAAAGTGCATTCACATTTTGATTGCATTATTGCCATTCACTGCAAGTCTGACTTCCGTGTGCAGCCAGAACATGTGCACCCCACCTTCCCCCCTCACTGCGCTTATCTTGTGCTTGAATGCATACTATGACGCCTATTATGGGCTCAGACGCCTCGCACAAGGTGAGGCATTGAAATGCGCCTCAAGCAGCCACCTGGACATGCACGAGAGCTGCTGAACTAATGCCTATGGAAAGCCAAGCCGGAAAAGCCGCCGCACCTTGCCAAATAGCCCCATTTTCAGTGTCTGGATGCAGAACTTTTGGGTGTCAGCATTAGTTGAGCGCTTTGTATGAAACCCGTGCGGTTTGAAAGAGATTTGCGTTTTGTGGGAATCAGCCCAAAAGCGATTTAAGCAACAACAACAAAAAAATGATGTTTTCCGTGATTTTGGTGAGAGTTTATGCGGCTTTAGCAAATGAATAGACGGATAGAAACAGGATTAGGCGAGCGATGAGCTTAAAGATGGGGCCAAGCCCTACTAATTTTACATAGAAAAAGTCAAGGAAATTACTTGAATAATATATATCTCGTGTATAGGGGGAAATAGTTGGAATGCTTAAATTAAATATACAATTTTTAATATGACATATCAACGATATAGTAGAGAGAATATAAACTATTCAAGAAAAATTCTAAAAAACAAATAAAGAATTCTGCAACATATATTTCTACGCCGCTCACGTTTATGTAGACAGTTAACTTTTAGAAAAGTTCTTAATATTCATCATAAATCAGCTAAAACAATAAAGAAAATCTGTCATTTAAATGCTGCGCCTCGAAAAGAGACCAAGTAGTCCAAAAATTATGCAAAAATAGCCAAAATATGATGTGACCTTTCGGGCTGCCACAGCCCGAAAAGAAAATAAATGATGTCGAAAGGCGGAAACATGCAGCACCGCACGGGCTGTAAAATCAGCAAGGCCAAAGGACATGCTCTGAAGGTCGCTAAATAAAATAACGAATTTCCGTCAAAGCAAAAGAAAGTTCTGCATCAATGGCAAAGGATTTAAAGTTTGCAAACAGGCCGCTTTTTAGAAAAAAGGGTTCCCAAAAACGGAAGCTCCAAATGGTGTGACACCGGACATGAAATAATTTCAATTTTGTGCATTTCCTTGGGCGCCAGATTGCTTGAAGAGGGCACAAGTCAAAGAAAAATATTAAAACTGAATTTGAAATTTTTAATAAACTTTTGCCACACAACTTTCGAATACCCTTAAGTCCGGTCTCGCCTCCCCTCACGCCCACTCTCTCTCCCTCCCATCTCTCGCTCGTTGCAGTCGTGTTGCGGGCGCAACATTTACGAGAAATTCTCCAGTTGTCTACCCCCATCCCCTATCCCCCGCTGGTGTCTGCGTTTTAAAAGCCGCAAAGTGGCGCTGCCTTTGCACTACTTGGCTCAAATGTCCGCTGGGAATGAGGCGTCATTGCTTTACACTTTTCTTCTAGCGCTTTTCATTCATTTAATTTCGGTGGCTGCCTCCATCAGCCTCCACATCTTAGCTGCCACTCTGGGCGCCCGGAGGAACGCGGGCAGGGGCAGGTGTGGGCTGTGTACAACAGATGGCACTTGGGTATTTAACGTTCGCTAATGCCCCGCAGCCGCTGCGGTGTAAATGGGGCGTGGCTGCAGCCGCAGTCGCACTCGCTGCGGCAGCCGAAAAACGAAGGCGACAGTTGGCGGCCGTTTCCTAATTACAAATCAGCGGTGGCGCCCAAAAAAACAGCGCAAAAAAATATCCTTGCAACACAAAAAAAGGGAGAAAAGCAAGAAGAAAAAAGGGCACAGAGAAATTACATTTTTTTTTTTAGCTACTCTTTTTCTCCATTTTGTCGCTGCTTTCTTGCGACTTTCTGGGTCAACAATTATGCAAAATACTCTTTTCGCGGCGCAGACCGTCGCATTTATCTGTCCCCTTGGCTGTGGACCCTCAACAAAGAGCTGCGCCCCTTCCCAATGGGGGCCTGCGCGCATCCGTTTTGTAATTAGTTCGCTGCCCCACAACACTGAGAAGAGAGGGGAACAAACACAACGCAAAGTCGAAAACAGTTTCTAAACGAGACTTAAAGATTTAATTGCTTGAAATTTTGTTGAGTGCTTCGCCCGATTATAGCCCAATCCCCCCGGTCATAGCCTTGAACTCGACTAATGTGATTGTTTTCGCATTGCCGATTAGAGATTTTTCCAACAGTTTTAATATTTGCATCTCTGGAAATTTTCTCTTTAATTTTGTGAAATCAAAGAAGCTTGAAGAATAATTTGATAACTTTTTATTAACTAGTTGACGTCCAGGTTATATATTTTTGCCATGAACCAAACTTTAACCTCAAACCCTTGCGCAAAAACTGTAAGGCCGAAAATAGAGTTTTACTATTTACTTTTCAAAATAACATTTAAGAGAGACTCAGCTCCCGAGCATGAATAGCTTGGGCCAACTTATGGATTTATCTTACCATACGCAGTATAAAGATGCAAAGATGGGTGTAGATTAAATAAGCTTACTTTTCTATGAAAATACCTAAAACTTGGCATATTTTCAATTTAATTGTTCCATTTCAATTTTGAAAATATAAATCAAAGGCTAGAACCAAGGGGCCACCAAAGCAAGTTCACGAAGCGAACCTTATGGCAGGGAATTGTTTCTGTGTACACGCAAACGCATACATAACATAAACGCATATACACTGTTAAAGTTCTTACTATCTTGTGGTTACTCTCTGCTGAGAGCATTCGGTTGTCAGTTCTTCTTTGTGCCGCATTCGCAAACGTTTTACTTGCTTGTCTCAGGCTTAACACATATTTGAAAGCACTTTAATAGAGCGACTTTCATACACATAAAGTAAAATTTGGATTAATAATTCTAATTAATAACTCGCAAACGTTTTAGGCTCAGCACAAAGTAGAGAGCACTCCATTTGAACAGATGTCTTATAAATAATTCATTATTATATTAGTAAAGTTAAGTTTAAAATTTTTTGCTTAACTATATTCAATTTAATCGATAAGAAGACAATACATTGTGCTCAGCACTTTCATGTTGACATACAAAGCGACTATTTAGCTGATTGCTTATTTAAACTTACTGTTCCTCATGCTTTTATCTACAAAGTGTTTGGTTCTCTTGACTGTACAATAGGTAATTTAATAGTCTTGTATTTTTTTTTTTTTCTTTGCACTGCCTTGTTGCAAGCCGGTTTGCGGTCTTAGCCAAAAAGTTGTGGTTGTTGTGTGGCGAGGGAAATTCGCCTGAATTCCTCAGGTTCTAGCTTCGGTTGCGACTCGGCCTTATCAGTCAGCACTTTGGTGGCTCTGTGTGGACTGCCTACGGCAAGTGCAAGTGACATCATTAACTTTTTCTAGGCTCTGAGACTGAGGCTGTTGGGTTATATTCTGGTCTTGCAGCTTTTCCGTTGCACCTTCCGCTTCGCCTGAAAATCAGTAAAAATAAAGCGTCCAAAAAGTTTTCCGAAGCAGACGACCAGCTTGTGGTTGCTTGTTGCGGCTGCACTCTGCAGTTGAGGTAGAGCCGAAGAACTTACACTCAGCCTCGACTAGAACCTAGTAGACGCCTTTGTTTCAGTTGAGTGGGCGGCAGGGAGGGGGACTTGGGGTGTTTATTGATTTGTATATTGAAACTGCATTACAAGTGGAGAGTTGTTTGGCCAAGTTTATTTGAACTTTTTTATTTGGTCTGGCCAGGCTCTCGACTCGCTTGCTTTTTGTTTTCTCTATCATTTTGCTGGCCCCTCAATAGTTCAGTTTACTTAATGCTATTTGTTGCATGTCAAGAGTTGTTCATCAAACACACACACACACACACGCACACTCACACACACGCATTTACCTAACTGCTGGACGTATTCTTAATATTTTGTGGGGCCCTTCGAATGCTTCAGCTGTGACTTAGCAAAGGAAAACTCTTCTGAATTTCTGCAAGCTACCAAAAAGTAAATAAAATGAAATGAAATGAAATGAATTTGTTAGCCCCGACTAAAAGCGAGCATTTTGCTGGCATAGAATCAGAATCCCCAAAAAAAAACAGAGAAATGCATACAATTTGACAACAAATACGTTAAGAAAACTATTTGCCTCATGACAGAATGAAGGCTTGCCTGCTCTGCTGCTGCTTCTTCTGGCCAGCTCTGGCCCGTGCTGGCCCGGCCCGAAAAGTCAGTCAACGAGACACGATTTTGAACTTGTACGACAAACGGGCTGCCGTTGTACGAGTGGCATTTGCAGCTGACATGGAAATACCTAAATGCACACACACCCCACACACACGCACACATACACGCGCATATGTCGAGCGCTTGCGGCTCTTTTGGGCACTTGGGTACTTGGGCACACAACCACGCCCACAATAATGCTGTGGGCCGGGCACACACTAGTTGGCCTCGCCGCTGCGACCACCCGCTTCTTGGTAGCCGCAACCTCATTCGCTGCCAGCCATACGCACAGTGGTCAAAGTGAATGAAAATATATAGTTAAAGAATATTCATAAAAGTATCGAAATACTCAATTAATATATCACAAAATTTGCACTCGACATAAAGTATTGAGATCTGTAGTAGATCATCTTCTGAAAATTCTCATCTAATTTTTTATTCAAATGAAAGTTCTAATTTTTAGTCACATTTTGTTGATTTTATCCCATGGCATTCTCGTAATATCCACTCAGTTCCCTTGTCACACAATTTCATTTGTTGTTATGTACTCAAGAGGTCGTCGTCGAGATGCGTTTCTATCGTCGACGCTGCATGATTACGCGACTGTTCGGCCCCTCCCCCTCACTCGTATCCCCGCTCACATATAGTTTACAAACTGATGCCCCCACCCTTCTTCTGACATTGGCCTGCTGCAGCATTTCTTACTTATTTTTGTTGTGCCCAGCGGTGCTGCATTCCAAGGGGAACAGCGCAAATCCTTCGGTGTGTGCGTTGCCTAATCTGACATGGCTGCATATCGAGGTTAAAACTTGACAATAGTTCAACTCGACTTGCTGCACACTCCCACGTCTTTATTGTCCTTAGCCGCCTTTAGCCCGGGCTCAGCTCTGGGGTTACGTATACGCCGCGTTAACTTGTCGCCGTTGTCATCGTCGGCAGCGGCAGCGGCTGTCCCTCGCATTCGCTGCCGGCTGCTCGCTTGAGCCATGCCAACCAATATGCAAGACAGCTCTCGACCAGTGCCGCATGCCCCACATCCGCCCAACAGACCGCCCGACCGCCCGCCTGCCCGTTCGTGCCACGAGCAGATCGTGACCCAAATTATTTGCACAAATACAAGTGTGTGCGGCGAGTGTGTGTGTATGTCTCTGTCTGTTGCCTGCAATCGCAAGTGTCTTTAAGTTGTGTGACATTCTTGCCTCACACCCGCCACCAACCTACCCACCCCCCTGCAGCACTTCATCTGTGTAGAAATCGGCATTTGCCTGTGCGCAGATTTTCGAGGTTAATGCGTGCAAAACTTTGAAATTAGTAAATTTCCTTTCTTGCATTTGCAATGCTGCCAACTTGCCCAAATAACCACCCCATGCCTCACATACCCCTCGGCCCTGCGTCGACGTTGGCTGCTTATAAGTGCATCTAATTTATTTGTATTTTGTGTTTGTTGGGTTACAGTGCGGATACGTGATGCTTGCTTTTTGCTACCGCCTCTGCTTACCAAAACGTTGCAAAACAAACAAATAAGAAGAACATGAACCATGAAGAACAACAACATTGTAGGCGACACTGGCACTCGTTTAAATTAAAGTTTTTGACCCGAATTTATGTTAGAAGTTGATATTTTCTTAAGCATTAGTTCTTGTCTGAGCATCGTTCGCTGCTTCCGCTTGCCTTTGTGACCGCCCGACCGCCCGACCTCCCAGCAAGACCCTGTACAATATTCTAAAAAGCAACATACGTGACAGTATTTTGTAATTTTGTGCGCCAGCGACGAAATGAGTTCATTCCGAGTTGCGTCTAAGGAAATGCACTTTTTGCTTGCCACCGCCTCCTCCTCCTTCAACCAGACCAAGCACTCCACCCGACCCTCCGTCCGCCTCTGCGAGACTTATGAAGCAGCTGAAAGTCTTTGTGTGCGACTTTAGTTGCAGTAATGGCAAAAGTAAATTCTCCAAAAATGTTCTCATGTCTGCGGCATTCTGTATGACCACGTGGCTGTTCTTGTTTTCAATTAAATTGGATTTGGAATTTGGCACAGAAAGTGACCCTTGCTCTTTGCCGTCTTACGACAAGCTAAAAGCTTTGTTGTATTTAATATTTTATTTATTCATACAAAAATCCAAATAGGGGCAACAAAATCCTCAAAATGGTTCATGAAAATACGCTGAAATAAAATATACTCTTGAGCTCAGAATAGAATGCGTGTAGCAAAGATTAAAGACAAGAAATTCCATGCATAACTCTGCAGGCGAATTCCTGCAAGTGAAAAACAAGTAAATAATAGAGATGAGAAAAGTTTGGGATTTGATTTGATCTTGATTTGAGTTACATTTTTAATTTTTTCTTAAATGATCCTGTTTAGAGTATTTAGCCTTCTATTTTTCCGATTAAGTCAACTCGACTTGCAGTATTAAATTAATGTTTACATTTTTAGTTGAATGTCAGAGTTTATTTTATTAATTATAAATTGATCTAAATGCCATTTTTATGTTTAGTTTAAACCAATATTATAAAGCGTCGTCTTTTCTGCTGAGATCAATTGTTAATTCCTATTCGGATGCACATTTAGATTGAGTTCAGTAAAAGGACTTCTATTTCAGGGGACAAAATGTTGGATAGCAAACTTTTTAGGGCTCATCTTTGTATGTTTTCATAGCATACTCTTTGCAGCATTTTAGCCATATTTTAAAGCTATAAATAAACTTTAAATTTATAAACTTTTCATAGCACACTTTGTATGGCATCCCAGCTTTTTTTGTTTAGCTAAAAATAACAAATGCATATATTTAGAACAAAGAGCAGTAAGTTTTCATGCCATGCAGACCAATTCAAAATAAATAGAAAAAGCCAAAAAAAATGCGCTTAATATGCAGAACAACAAGCAAAAGCTACTTAATAATCATGAAGTAAAGAAAAATTTGCTCAACTACTTAAATATTGATTGGCATGAAAATTGCGGGGTCTGCCTTTGTGGAACTGTAATTAGATTTCGCTTTCTGTTCAACAGATTGTAAGTAGCACATTTAAGACTAACAGTATCTTATCTGGGCGCTTAATTAAACAGCCAGCGGGCGGGTGGGCTGTGGGGGGTGCGCCCAAGCAGCCTCGCAAATTGTTCAAAATGAGTTAGTCAAACAAGGCGCAAGGCCATGCCGCCGGCAACATTGCATACAGAAATGAAAGCATAAGCAAAAATGGAAAAATATATATTCCGAAAAAAAATGAAGAAAATTGGTAAGTTTATGGTGAAGTTTAAATACCCTACATTGTAGTTCCTTATATGAAGAGTACAAAAATTTGAAAGTGAAAAGAGTTTATGGAAAGTTAATAAGAATATTTTGATTAATCTTTTGATGGAATTCCTATATCATATATCCCATATCTAACAGTCGTGAATATAAATATAAGGAAATCAAAAAAGTTTATATCTTATGTATAAATAAAAGATATTCTATAAATAATCTAGATTCTTCAGTCAATATACTTAGAGAACGGTCTATTCAGATCGCAACTATAAATATATCTGTATAGTTAATGCGATTAAAATCTCGCTCTTCTTGATCACGAACTGATGATACCCAAGGAATATAAGGGAAAAAAAAAGAAAAATGTTGGGCAATGCGATGAAAAGGAAAGCGGAGGCGTGAATGGGGATTTAGGGAGCACTGGACTTGGCTATGTAGTATATGCCTGTGTCTGTGTGCGTGTGTGTGTGTGTGTGAACATTAGAGTGGACAACTATGTGCGCTGCGTGTTGGTTGGTGGCGAGCGCCGCGTGCTAATTATGATGAAAGATTTCTGCATCTTTTAGCGTTACTCCATTTGGAAAATTAGAAATGAAAATTTAATGAAATTTCCACTAACTTTGCCACACACTTTTTTCACCCATCGCCAGGCAATTAGCGGGTCGCCCTTTAAGGCGACCAAAAGCAGACACTAATAATTGAATGGAGCCCGAACTGAAGACAGAGTGGGTAAAAGTTATTGGCAAAAAAAGTTCACAACTATTGACAGAGAAGCTATTGATGTTGCCAGCTGGTTGCAGTTATCGAGAGTCCTGAGTGCAAAGTTCTTGTTGACAGTCTGTCGATGTGTATCTTCGACTGCTTCTTCTTCTGCTTTCACTTCTGGGGTTGCCAAACATTTATAATGTCATCAGTCATTCATTAGGTTTTATGAAGTAAAATGCTTCTAAAGCGAACATTAATTTCGCCCAACAGCCTGCAATTAACGCGACTTTGTTGGCGGTGCCCAGCATTTGCCCAGCGGCAACGCGACGGCACGCCTCCTGCTCCTTGGAGACACGCAGTTGCTTTATAACACGTTTTTAATTACCCGTTTTGCAGCGGGGCCAACAATATGGCAGTCTAACAATACCGGCAATAAACGAGTGCGACTTGAAAACAATTAAAAATGTCGTAATTGTCGCATTAATGTTTTTCTGATAACATTTTTGCACTTGGCACGCGGCCAGATCCCGAACCCAGACAGAGTTCTAATTGCAACAGGAATTACCCAAAAAGAAATGTCAATAAAAGTTTAATTAAAGCAACTGAAAAATATATTTTTATAGACAGTTATCATGCATAAGGCACAACAAGCCCTCTCTCTCTCTCTCTCTCTCTTTCTCGTTCTCTCTCTCTCTCTCTCTCTCTCTCTCTCTCACTCTCTCCCTCTCTCTCACTCTCTCTCTCTCTCTCACCCTCTCTCTCTCTCTCTCTCTCTCCCTCTCTCTCTCTCTCTCTCTCTCTCTCTCTCTCCCTCTTTATCTCGTTGTCTCTTCCTCTATTTATGCAAAACTAATAAAAAAAGAAGCAGAGAGTAAAATTTATCCAAAGTTTCGTTTTTTCCCATTTTTGGTCAAACATGTTTCGTGGCCATAAAACATGGCCGGGGCTGTACTTAATGACCTAGCCAGTGGCCAGCGTACTAGCCTTGAATCATTAAACACACTTGTGCCTCCCAATGTGAATACTTCCTCCGACCCCCTCCATGTCCTGATATCCGTCTCATCCGCGCAGCTAAATCATGGCAAATAGTTGCGAGCTTGGCCTGAAACGCATGCGACTAAGTGCGTAAAATATTATTAAAAGATTATTTGTGCTATAAATATAAAGTTTAACTAGTATCAAGAGAGATATCTAATATTATTCTAGACTTTAATATTTTGTCGACATTTTTTTTACGTGCACGCAAAGCAAAATGGTAATCTGTGTTTTGTTTAAAGCTTTTATTTTATTATGGAAAAGTGTTTAAAAAAATTGATAGTGTTGTTTTAAATTAATTGGCATATGGGTTTCTTTACATTTTATACATATTTTCCATTCATCTTTTAGAGCATGTTAAATTGACTTTAATCAGGGTTGGAAAATTTAGTTTTTGTTTTTAAATGATTATGAATTTTTTTAATATTTTGTTAAGTATTCCTATTTATAAACTCCATTTAAATAGTGCTGGAAAACTAGTTTTTGTTTGTTTTACACATATAAATATTTCTCCATATATTTTTGAGTGCGCCGTAATTCGCTTAAAACAATGTTGTCAAATATTTTCACTCTTAATTTCCCCTTGAATAGTGCTGGAAAACATGTTTTTGTTGACAAATTATATTCATATATATATGAAAAATATATGCTGTACATTTTCCTACCTTTTGCCAAACTTTCTCTTTATATCTTTATCGTTAACATTAACAATCGCCAACTTTTGTGCTATCTCTTAAGCCTCCCTCTGCCCCTAGCCATAGCCGTAACAAAGATACATATTTCAATCTTAATGAAAATGGTTACAATTCAGAGTTGGCTTCAATAAACAACATTTTCTTACTACCGGTGCTGCTGTTAATGTAATTACCGCAGCATTTTTCTTCAGCTTACAATGCATACACACGCACACTCGCACACACACACGCACACTCACAGGCATATACAACTCCTGTTCACTGACATCCTCTCACAGGACGAGCCGTTACTGACAGACTCGCCGGCACAAAACTCGTTCAATTGCCGCAATGGACTTATCAGCCAATGGGCGTACGCACGCCCCTCTTGAGCTGCCTGGATGTCCGCGTGTGTGTGTGTGTGTGTGTGTGTTATAGTGCCATATTAAGCATGTGCGTGCCTCTACGTATACTCATTAAAATTGACCAGCCATTATTACAAGAACGTGCCTTCTTTCCTGAGTAATTTATTCGACTCCTTTGATGTGCGACACACGGAGGTGTGACTTCTGTTGCTGAGACGTTACTTCCAGCAGCCACTGTGTCTATGAATGCTTTAATAGCCGACACTCTATTATAATGCTGATAACACTTTATATATTTAACATTTACAGCATGTGTTATGTTTCGCAACTCTATAAATGCACTTGAATAAGAATTATTATTATTATAGGCAGACATATTTTGGCGTGATTTCCATTAGGAAGTATGTAATATTTATGCTGGAGATGTTGCCAAGTTTAAAGATAAAAGTAAATAAATATTCAACTCCAATGAAAAAAGATTCCTTTAGCTTTGTTTGTAATAAAAGCAGTTGAAAGAGCTTCAATATTTGCAGGGTTTGTGTTTGTTTGAGATTTGTTTTTCGCGTATTGTTGAAATTGCGAAAACAGCTCACATATCAGAGCACCTATATCAGAATTGACATATCTGCATTCAGTGCCATTGAAATTTTATAAATCATGTGCAGATTTACTTTTTTCTTGCCATAAACATATATCTTTTATTTTGGGCTGCTTCTCTATAGCAGACACACACACACACACACAACTACATAGACATGTATGCTGTAGGGCTGCGCGTTTATGGAAGAGGCGAAAAGCCACAAAACACATTCATCAAATCCGCAGAGTCATTCATCATGGGTAATATATTTGACATTGTCAGTGATGGATAAATACTACGTAGTACCATACGGCGAGCGGCCCACTGTGCCAGCCAAAAGCAACAACAATGGACAATGGCAAAAACAAACTACAACTGAGGGATAAGATATTCCGCAACATGAGCTGCCCCGGAAGCATATCGTCTGCATGTTAAGCTCGAATTTTGCGTTTCGTTGCATGAAAATTGCCTTTAAATTGATTTTTTTCTTTCTTTCGGGTTTTTTCGGAAATCCATGGACGCAGGTGAATTGTATTACCTGAGTTCAGAGTAGGGGTAGTCCAGTCTCAGATATCATGCGAAATTATAGGTCCGTTGACAATTTGTGGTTGTGAGACTTTTTTTGGAAATAGAAATATTAATATTATATTTACTGTTTTTAAATTAATATGAAATATTTCTATTACTAGAATGTTCGTTACATATTAGAAACTATTTTAAACGTTTAAAAATACTTCAGTGTGTCGAAAATACAAAAATTTCCCTTTTTGCTGTAGAGTAGTATTTAATATTTATTTATTTCACGTTATTACTGATTAAACATCCTCCCGCTATCGATAGACTGCTCTCTATGTCGGCATCCTCTTTCTTCTTATCGATAACAAAACAATCTTCTTATCGATACCTACTTACAATTAAAATTGATAGCCAAACAGTAAAAACATATATAGAGTTTTCAATAGATAAAGTTGCCTTAACCCATTACAAGTATTTTAACATTCCTTAAGTAGAGGGTAATACTCTGCGTGTGCCCTCCACAACTTGCAATTCAGTCGCGCCCAAACTAACCCAACCTCAATGTCGTTTACATTTGGACATTTTTGGAGCTGCCAGACTTTCTGCAGAAATCCAAATATGTAGATTCTGTTTGGTGGCCACATAAAGCTGCATTAAGTCATCGATTTGAAGAAGTTAACTTTTGTGAAAATATCAAAAAATCTCCAAAAGTCTTCTTCAAGAACTTTCATGCCATAAAAACGTTTTCATTTGGAATAAATGAATATAAATTAACGTTTTTACTGTGAGTTCTCGTTTAGTTTTCTGCTGATATAGATTTCTGTCATGTTTGGCTAAATAGTTTTGCTTTGTAGCAAAATTGTTATTAATAGGCAGCGCCCATATGAAGTGACCAATTCGGTTCATTTCTAGCCCAGTTCAGTATTTCAATTTCCGGCAGCTTTTTGCGTTAAGTTGCCATTTGGTGACAGGCAAAGAGCAGCAAATGGAAATTTGGAGTGGGCCAAAAACTTTTGAAATAACTTCAAATGCGCGCGCAAAAAAAGAAAAAAAAAAAAAAAAGAAAAGCAAGTAAAGCGACAGAAAACGGCATAAAGAAAATTGTGGAAAGCGCTGCCGCGTCTAAGAACAAGCAAACTGTTTTTGTGCTTTTAGTAGGCAACTAAGCGCGAAAAGTTTCGCTTTTCGGCTGGCAAGGACAACAAGCCAATGGGACGAGGGACGAGGGCGACAACGGAGATGGTGTTCTAAATAAAATAAATTCGATTCGCATTTGTGGAGCTGGGCGGGAGGGCGTGGCCGTACCAGAGCCTGTCCAGAGGCCTCTGCGCCAGCACATTCATCGCTCTGCTAGCAAATTTTTTGCCACACTTTCTGTGGACCATTTTTTTTTTATTTTTTATTTTTTTTCTTGCGCTTGTCGCCTTTGCCTTGAAGACGCGCTGCCACATTAATTTCACTTCTTATAAATCTCGTACGATTTTTTTTTTTTTAGCTGCCTGCGACCGAATTTGCTGTTGTACATAAATTATTCGAAATTAAAGCCGATCCGATGATGCTTTAAAGTCTCGCTTGTAGCTCATATATCATCTCTTATCAGCTCAATTAGAAATGCCTTCGCTCTGCCTTGTTTTCAATTTGTGTCAATATTTTAATCGCTTTCGATTAATTTCGATTGTATGCTTCATTTTTCAAAACGCTGAATTTGTTTGCTCCCCGATGAGCCGCAAATATTGACAGAGACGTAATTTGGGTAATTTTTTTCAATTACATTAGGATTATATCTGAGCCTGTACTTTGTATCGTGAAGTCTATTGGGATGATGTGATGAGAAATCAGGAAGTATATACAGGACATAAATCTGCATATGCTTATAAACTACTGGCGGGGCTACTTTTACGATATCGATACTAAGAGCCCTTGTTGGGATACCTATTAATATCGATGGTATCTATCGTTTTATTTTCGATTATTGTAATGCAATGAGAAATCTGCAAAAAAATCTAAACCATGGCTATGGTTAATCTGGTGTGGCCTGTAGAAGCCTCTATAATATCGTTAGTATCGTTGTTTTCTCTGCGATTATTGCGAATCCCATCGAAATTATATAATGAAAGATTTTCAAATATATATGTATATATATTTCAGAACATAGCTATGGTTAATCTAGGGTATGCTTTTAAAAAGTCTTGCTGGGTTACTTTCAAAAGATCAATAGTATCGATCCTTTGCTATGCCATAATTCTGAGGATCTTAATGATGATAATGATGAGCAATCTACGAATATATCTAAGAAATATTGGCATTCTTTCAATTTTAGACAGCTTTTTTAATATCGATATTCTTAAATTCTATAATAATGATGTGTTGAAAACTCTGAGACTATGCATATTAAATATATAAATTATTTACAAAACGCGAGCTGTTGAGTCTTTTAAGTATATCGATAGTTTTTTGTGTGAATCGTGTTGAATTCTATGGGGACGATGTGAGAGATTCTGCTATTATGAATACTATATAGTACATTTTTATAAAGGACAAGACCTCGAGAGCCTTTGCTGCGCTTTTTAGTATATCGATTGTATCGATAACTTTTCAAATATTTTGCTTATCATCGAAAATTTAAGAAGTTATTATCGATAGCGCTTGCGGACAAAGCTATCGTATAGTTTTCTTTCAATTATTTCCAACTAACTAAAGTGAGCCTTACGCTGAAATATCGATTCATTTATCTAGAAAAGATGCAATTCTCAGTTAGTTAATAAAATTAAAAAGTATATTCGGCTAAATAAGTGGGTTAAGAGCTATAAAAATAATGGTAAATAAAATGCGACAAAATGTAATGAAAACAAACAAAACTATAAATTCGAACTAACCCATAAAACTTTATTGGCAAAACATTTACTGAGCTCATAAACATGAAAGTTTTATGCTTTTTGTTTTTGCTGCTCTGTTGTGTAAAGTATATAGTTAATAAAGTTATATACATACATTTAATCATGCTAAAAGCCAAACTACGCTACTTGCCTAAAGGCTAACTATAAATTTGGGTTTATCTACCTTTGATTTTGTGCTGACTTATGGAAGATAATTTTTTACGCTACGCACGAGAATACTTTGATATGATTCAAATAACACTTGCATTTATTTGATTTGTGCTCAAAGTAAATGTCAATAAAATTTTCGATTTTATTTACACCTGAACTGCGGTCAAGTGTGAGCAAAAGAACAACTTATTTGGCAATAAAATACAACTAAAATATAAAAACAGGTTTTCATATTTTGCATGCCAACAATATATGAAATTTGTTGCATCAGTAACTCAAGCTTTTAATATCAGAGCAACAACAAAAAGCTCCCTTTGATAAATAAACATAGAGTAGAAAATACAAATTTAACTATTTATTTATTTTTCAACAAATTGAGAATTCGCATGTAAAGGCTTATTAAATCAAGAAAAGTTTGGGTAAATAAATAGCTGAAATGAAAACTTTTATAAATTAGCTTTTGAGTTTTCATTCTTAATGCGGGAGCTGTATATATGAAAATATGATGTAAATGAAACTCAATTGAAAATCTCTCAAAGTAATCTTTGCTAAATAAGGATGCAAAAACATTTAAATGTAAAGTTATTAATTTTTATTATCTTCTCTTTACCTTTATTTCACAACTTGACTGTTGAACTCTAACTTTCCAGTCAGTTCAACCACTCAAGAAGAAGTTAGGTTCGAAGCTTTCGCTTTCGATACATATCGCTTTTTTCTATATCGATACATACAGCACTTATATTTAATACTTTGGTATTTATTACGATGCTTACATATAATTCTTTGTTTTTTTGTTAAAGCTTGTATTTTATTATTGTATTTAATTTCACTGGTCAACCAGTCCTTGCTCAAACGTTATAACAAGGCAGTATCGAAGCCCAAAGTATTGATATTGTTCTGATTTCCAATGTACGCTTAAATCTAACAATTAATTATTTAAAACGATTTTATTTACAAATTGTTCACTTTTTATAATGATATTTTGTCGACAAATATGCTTTCAGCAAGCATAAAATATTATGTTTCGATTACTTAATCTATCTTTCTTTCATTTACAATCGAACCCACCCATTTCTTGTAAAATTAATTACGTGTATCTTCCCCAAAGATATTTAATTTCTTACAAGCTCAACTTCACACTTAGCTAATTGCCATATTGATTTTCGTGTTGTCTTTCAAATTTACATGTGTTTCAATTAAGGAAAAGAACCCCAAAAAAAAAGCAACAAAAATAAGCAGAAGAAGAAGATGCTGCTGCTGCAGAGAACTACCTCAACAATTAAGCCAAAACCGTTCGCTGTGGTTTTCGGTGACCGTAATTATAAGTTAAGCTGCTATTAATTATGGCGCCTAATAGAGCTCGGCGCAGACGGGCAGGGGGCGTGTTCTGTGCGTAGCAGCAGCCCCCAGAACTCACATATGCTTAACCTCAATGTCAGACAGACACACACATACACAAGCATACACATACAAACACAGAGGCAGTTATCGCTGACATCAGCAAAATTTATCTGGCAATAGGCTAATCTCTCTGCCAGGTTAAAGTCGAGTCGCTTCCGCTCGTCGCGCGCAAACACCAGAAACACGACCCAAAATGAAATCCAAATTAATTTGCCAATAGCGTAAGTTTTATATCAAATTTGCATGTCACTCGCACACCCAACACACACGCACACACACCACCCAAAAACCCACACACGTACAACTTTTGTTGCTAATTAGCAATAAATTTGAATATTTGCATCAATTGTAAATACCTGTTAAACGATTTGTTCGAACCGCACTTTGAAATATTGTTGCTGATGTGTGCAACACTATTTATGGTCCACTTGATACAATATTAAATCAATATTGGGGCTAATCAGTTCTTGGCAAGCGCTAGTTAGTTTCCAATGTATTCCAATTCGCGGTGAAAGCTAGTGATGTAAGTCCGGAATTAACATCAATATATCGGAATATTCTTAATCGACTTATCGATTACCTATAACTACAATATCTGCCAAAAACTAAGAATCTTTCCTATTTTTTCTATATCTTTATTTCACAACTTTTCTTTCAACTCTATAAGTCCCTTGTTCAAGCATTCTTGAATAACTAAAGAAAGTTTAAAGCTTTTAGCTTCGATATTTTCCTTTTCACATTATCGACACAACACGCTTATTCATATCGATCGATATCGTGCATCGCTTAAATTTTGCACTTTATTAATTATTACAACATATTTATTTTAAAAGCTTTTTCCGAAACATTTATCTTAAGGAATATTCATTGAAGAAGATTTGAGGCTTAAGTACCGAGAGCTACAAGAGAGCTATTGGGTATAAATGTGTGAGGAAAAGTTTTTGTATGCCTAGGGGTGTTATATGAGTATAGTAAGAAGCTTTTAACCAAAATCTGCGAGCTCAGCTTTGTTGGCTGGTTGGCTGATAAGGAAGCTGGTTGTGTGGTTCCCCAAGGCGCTCTTCGAGATTAAAAGGAGACCACCTTTTGATCAATTACAGAATAGTTGTAAAACATACTATAGATATTTGTGATATTCACATTGGACATAATCCAATACGTTTTTAAGAATCGAGCGATTTACATCGAACATCGAGCTAAACTCGATACGAAAAACTGTAGCGAAAATCAATATATCGATGTTTGGTTACATCACTAGCAATAAGCCCCATAAGAGTTGAAATAGCTGGCAATTTTGAAAGTAATCAAGGATATAGAACAACAGGAGAAGCGGGTGTTCTCTTTGCCTGAGAAAAAGTCGCATAAATCAATTTGAAATGAAATGTACACTTCATGTACTTGCCGTCTGTCTTTATTTCGCATACTTCCAGAAACTCGGCTTCGCTTCTGCCTTGTTTTCAGCCCCCGCCCCACACATTGCCACACACAATGTATCTGCGCAGCTCTACATAAATTTTCCGTGAAAATCTGCATAAAATCAACGCTAACAAGCTCCATCCACGGAAAGCCAGCCGAACATCTTTGCAAGCGTTTCCGTCTGGTCGAGCTGCTCCTTTGCGGCCCTGGAGGCGGGCATGGGCCGCATATCTCTTACAACTCGGTACAATGTTCCCATGTTGCAATCTCTCCGAGTGCTTGTCGACTGAAAGTTAGAAAAAGCAGCTATACAATCTATTCATTTGACTGAACAATACAAAAAACATGAATTTACGAGTGCCAACTGAAAAGAGCTCTCCGAGGCTTTGGCTAAGCATAATCATAAAACAAAGTGCAAACGCCGCTTCAAAGAAATGATATAGTTACATTTGGATACAACTATCGGGTTCTCTGAATGAGCGAAATGCAAACACGTTAACTAATGGCTCGATTCCACTATTAACATTTTCTACATTTTGCGAATGCAAAGCATTTATAAATATGTTGCCCCATTTTAACATATGCACGAAAATTTCTTAAAGAGATTCAAACCGATTATTGAATAGCATATCGATGTTGGGATATATACGAAATTATTAATCCAAAAACATGTTCACGAAAACGGTTTCCTGAACATTGAATGGTAAAATGTGTAGTATGTACAAAATGTAAGATTTGTTGAGTATGGTCGAAACGGGCTTTAAGAAAATCTTCAATTCCCGCACAATTTTGTATAAGTTTGTTATCGAGCGCCTGGATTTACTCAACCATAAAGTAATAACCTTTGAATATTTTTAAATTTCGGAGACACAGCTTATAGCCTTATTCCGCTTTTCTCAAAATATGTTGCAAGTGTCAATTGTCGGTAACATATGAATGGCAAAAGTTGCGCGTCTTTAAATAAACAGCTGATAGGTGTGATTTGATTTAGCTAACCGCCGCAAACATGTTCCTTCCAAAGGTCAAATAATACGGCCTCAAAGTAGAGGCTCCATTTAATAGACTACAGGATTTAGCCTTCTTTATATGTATGCTAAAATAATAATCAGATATTCGTCTATAAGATAAGCCGAGAAATGCAGAACCAAGCAATTCCGGTTGATACAAATTACGGCGTCACTTTCAGTTGGCAATCGAATGGGTTGAAATCTGAGGGTAGGACTACGTCTAGGTGAGGGAGGGGGACAAACACTAATTGGCAATCAGGCTGAGCTGTCAGGCGGGCTGGTCGCTTACAGGCCATTGAACATATACAACATTTTGCGAGCTGACCAATCTATCGAATGGCGAGAGTGTGGTGGGAGGAGGACTACGGACTGTTGACATGGAAACTGACTTAACTTTGGCTTGAAGCAATGTTTAACACAAACTTTGCAGCCAAGTTTACGACCATATATTCAGCAGTCGTAAACTTAGACCAGGCAGACGGATGCCCACTGGCCTAGGTCAGTCGCCCCCTGCATATGCATATATAATAGGCAAATCCAATTTGAAGACTGTGCAACCACAAGCTACATCTGCATCGCTTCATGGATAACAAACGACTTTATGTTTATGTAAATGACGAGAAATACAACAGCATCCGGAGTGCAAAATATGATCAGCGCACGTTAAGGGGCCATTTCGGAGACTTCATAAACTTTAAAATTGTACGAATATACGCACATAAAACTGTCATAGCTACAAACAAATTCCATTTGTAGCCAAACGCACAAGATCCGACTGTCAGCAGTCGTGTCTTTAACGTGTCACAAGTGTTGCCAGTGTTGCAAAATGCGCAATTCAAAGCTCTTAATATCAGGCATCTAACTACGAAGTGTGCTACTAAAAAAAACTGCTAGTTGCAATTTTCTTCCCGACTATCTGAAGAGTTTATTTAATGAAATTATTCATTATATATGTATGTATATATCTATGTGTACATATATTCTCTTTTATAGAACTATCAAATAGTGTTGATAGTTCCACTCACAAAACGCATCTCAGCTCACATATACAGGGGCCGCTTTCAGTTAAACCAATGCAGTCACAATAATCAATATTCCAACTGAAAAGAGCATGGACTGTTATTATTTATAGAGCAGTATTTGCTTGCATCTTACCATAGTTCGTTCTGGGCATATGGAACATGGATATGATGCTCAAATGTGTGACACATTCAACAACATATGTGTGCACACACATACGACCACGACATTCCTTGGCACGGCCCATGCTAATTCCGTTGCTCTTCTGTGTTGATGACTTTGGCATAGTCGCAGTGCTGTGCTTTGGTTGAGAGTTGTCTGCTGCCTTCTTATTGTCTGGATTCACAGTTACATTAATAGTCAAAATAAAACAAAACTGAAAGTCCAAAACAAACAAAAAATATCTGATAAATTCTGAAATTAGAAATTGACAGAGATTCCGCACTCGCACACTTTGACTGCAAATCTCCCAAGCTCAAACCAAAGTTATCGATAACTAAATGACTTTTGAAACGTAACATTTCATCTACAGTTAACCGCAACTGGGAAACAATGGAATTGAAACATTGCCAGTTGTATGTTAAGCTTGTAATCGTATAATATATAAATTACTTATTATGGACTTAATTTTAGTTCATTTTCTACGCATGTGTCTGGAAATGATATATTTATATTAATACTTTCATATTTTGATTATAATGAAAGGTTTCAGTTTCGGGTTGATCGAAGATGATTGTTTATGACAACTACAGCAATTGCACGCGACGGACTTGATTTGGTTTTAATCGGCAGGCGGGCTCCGCCCAAGCTCATCATGGAAACTGGACACGTGTTAGATACAAAACCGCAAATCATTGAGGAAATTAGAATATTAATTTTATACTATTATTATATTAAAGTAGACGTTTACGAGGCTTACTTTGCCTTAACTTAATCGAAACTATATTAGACAACTTTATTATATGACCCAAATAAGCGAATGGTCGAAAAATGACTTTTCCCTTATGTTTCAGGTATCCCAATCAATATTCACATTTTAAAGTGTAATTCATATGTGCGAAATCTTACATTCATATATTAAATTAAGCTTCTATTAGAAAAATTAGCCTAAAATTTAGTTCTTAATTGCTTTCAAGCTAAAATATGTGTATTTGTTGGCTGAATTTAGAGTGATTGCGCGATTCGATGCGAAGAACAGTGATCATTTAGTTGGAAAGTACACGCATCTCTGTAAAAGAGGATGTTATTTGCAGTGCATGCAGTGCTGCCTATTCTACTCTCTTCTAGCTAACGTTTGCTTTTTTTCAGAGGCGAGCAGCTAGAAACAGTTGAAAACTGTAAGCTGATTTAGCTATTTTTTGGTTTTTGCCCATTGTTGCTCTGTTATATACAGCCATTGACTAATTTATTTGCCCATTTTTGCTCAGAGCTAATTCAGCTATTTACAGCTATTTTCAACTTTGGCTGCAGCTGCATTCGACTACCGGCTGCAGCTGCTCCAAAGAGCGCTAACTATACTGGGCTCACGCCATTGGTTGAAACGCCTTAGATTCCGTTATGTTGAGTGTCCGGCGCTCTGCTTGTGAGAGCAGCAGCTTTGATCGTTATCTACACTTGTTGTTGTTGTTGTATGCGTGCAAAAACGCGGCTTAGCGAAGCCGCGAGCTTACTGAGATTGACTTAAGTCTAAGTAAAAGAGGGCGTAAGAGAGTGCTGCTTCTAGAGAACAGGTAGGCGTGCTTTTGCATAAGTATTGGTATATGTATGCACATGCACACAGCTATATAATTATATACATATATCTAAAATCGCGTTTCTGACAACGGGAACACGCCCAGCCAATAAAAATTGAATTGTTTTATTTTCAAAAGGGTGCACTTAAAAATACATTAGCGATTAGTCAATATTACAGTGGAGACTAAATATAGGGATTTCAATTAAATGCCGGGCACTTGTCACAATTGGCATTGCCCAATTTGCAATATTTTTATTAGCTGGGTAAGCTTTAGCTTACGAATATGTCCACAATTGAATTGTCACGATTGAATGCGTATGCCACGCCTCCTATTTTGCATCAGGGATACTCACAGCCGCAGGCTTAATAAAACGCGATTTGTTTGGGTTCGCTTGGCACAGTTCAAGCCGGGAACTCTTCGATAGACGACCATGTTTTGTCGGTCATTGTGGATGTGTTTGCTCTGCCTGCTTGGGCCAGAATTTGCTCGGGCCGATCCTTTGTTGGTGGAGCTAGCCCATGGCAAGCTGCGCGGCAAGGACAATGGCGCTTATTACAGCTATGAGTCCATTCCCTACGCGGAACCCCCGCTGGGCGCGCTGCGCTTCGAGCCCCCGCAACCGTACAAGCGCCAGTGGACGGAGACCTTCGATGCCAGTCAGCCGCCCGAGTTTTGTTTGCAGTGGAGTCTGTACATAGACGGAGCGGATAAGCTGCTGGGCACTGAGGATTGCCTGACCGTGAGCGTGTACAGGCCAAAGAATGGCAGTCGGAGCAGCTTTCCAGTTTTGGCCTTTATTCACGGCGGCGGATTTATGTTCGGCGGTGCAGAGGAGAATGGGCATGAGTACATTATGTCCACGGGAAACATCATTATGGTCAAGATCAGCTACCGTGTGGGACCGCTGGGTTTTTTAAGCGCCGGCGATGCACATTTGCCGGGCAACTTTGGTCTGAAGGATCAGCGTTTGGCTCTGCATTGGATTAAGGAGAATATCGCCAGCTTTGGCGGAGAGCCGGAAAATATCATGCTGCTGGGTCACTCCGCAGGCGGCGCTTCGGTGCATTTACAACTATTGCACGGCGGTCTGGAGGGTTTGATTAAGGCGGCGGCTTCACTGAGTGGCAATGCATTGGATCCCTGGGCGCAACAGCATTATGGACGCCAAAAGGCCTTTGAGCTAGGCTATGTTTTGGACTGCAAGGTGGCGGGAAACTCCGTGGAGCTGAAGCAGTGCCTGCAAGCCAAGGCTGCGAAGGACATTGTCAGCGCTGTGCCACATTTTCTGGTCTTTGGATATGTGCCCTTCGCGCCCTTTGGACCGGTTGTGGAGGCTGCCAACACGGCAGAGCCTTTTCTCAGCCAGCAGCCTGCCGAGATTATGGCGAACGGCAGCTATTCGCACATTCCCTGGCTGCTGTCTTATACTGCCAATGAGGGGGGCTTTAATGCAGCGCTCTTCCTGGAAAAACAGGCCAATGGCAAGGAGCTTATCGAGGTGTTGAACACGCGCTGGAACGAATTGGCACCAGATCTCTTATTCTATCGCCACACGAAGAGCACATTGGAGGAACTCAACAGGCGCTCTCAGGAACTGAAGCGGCAATATCTGGGAGATCGTGGCTTCAGCTCGGACAGCTATTGGGATATGCAGCGCATGTTCACGGATCTTTTGTTCAAGAATAGCGTTCGGAGAGTTCTCGATTTGCAACGCCAGCACAGCCAAAGTCCGCTCTACTCCTACGTCTACGACAATCCCGCTGATTCGGGCATAGGACACTGGCAGTCCGGGCGGAAAGATGTTTTTCTGGGTACCAAACGAATATATCTAGGTTCTTATGCCTAACTAACCGGAAATTGCTTTGCAGGCACAGTTCATTGCGATGATCTCTTTCTCATCGTCAACAATTCGCAGCATCCAACGCTGCGTGCGGATGAGAAAATCATATCGAAAAATCTGCTTCAAATGATTGTGGACTTTGTGGAAAGCGATCAAGGCACCTTAACCTATGATAACTGTGACTTCACAGATATTGCGGGCCAAGGCAAGGTGGAGCTGGTTTCCATAACGCGGAAGGGTTGCGAGAATAAACAATTGGAGGAACTTTCTTAGGCTCTCACGGAGAGGTTACATGTTTCTTATTATATTTAATTTGTTTAATTGGTAACAGATTTAAAGAAGTTGGAGGGATTAAAGCTATAGAACATTTACGAGATATACGTATATAAATCCGTTGGTTTGAATATGTGTGAGTTCGGGAAATCTATCAAGCTGATGGATAGATTATAAGCAGACGAATCTTTCCCTCGCAAAATAGTTTCCTGTTTGTCAAGTGAGTGTTTGGGGTTGTAAAGTTCCATGCCAGATTTATTACGTACAAAACGGGCTCTTTTTATGACTCTTAAGTGTAAGGGAAAGTCCCGAAAGTGCAATTCAAAAGAGAAGCATACGAAATACAAAAGAAACAATCTTCATAAAAACTCGTATAATATAAGCAATTACTCGGCCTTTAACGATATCATACTTTTTGGCTGAAGCTGGAGCTGGAGCTGAAGCGAATGCTGCGGTTACTCAATCAATATTGGATTTTAGCACAATCAGAGACACAGACAAAAAAGAATGTGGGAGGAGGGGGGAGGGAGGGAGTGTGTGGCAGGCGGATATCAGGAACTTATTGAATATGTTGGCGGTTTGTATGCTGGCCAAATACGAGACGCAGGACAAGGTATAGAAAAAGAAGCCAACGAGAAAACAAATAGTCTGGAAGTACAAATAAATTAAATTAAAACGTATACAAACATAAATTATTTAGAGATAATGTACTGGGCCCAGTCGAACGTCGAGTTCCGAATGCCAAAGATCCAGAGCCTGGCAGAGCTCTGGAGAGCTACTAACAATAAGCAGACGGCTCCACAGGCCACAATAAATGCAATAAAAGCAAATTCAATTGGCGGCCATAACGAAAACGAAAATGAAAATGAAAATGAAAATAAACGAAATGGCGAAGGAATCAGAGAGCAGAGCAGACCAACAGCCAGAAGTCAGCCGCAAACAAAGACAAATAATCGGAGCAGCTCCAGAAACGAATTTCGTATAAATCACCCCAAAAATGAGAACTCTGACCGAAACCGAAACTGAGACAGAAACAGAAACAGAAACGGAAACTTGGCCAAAGCGGGCACCAAAATTGAAGAAATATGTTTTGGCCCTTTATTTGTGTGCCCCGTATACATTCCGGTTTATTTTCTGGCCCGTGGGAGTGCGCCTCGTGCCCGCATTCACCTGAGCAGCTGCAGGAATGCACAAGAACTCATGAAATTGGCCAAAATGTGTTGACGTAATTAAATCCCAAAAAGCCAGCTAAGCGCAAAATGAGTGCACAATCAAAAACACACAATAGGTAAATACTCAACAATAAATAGAGAGAGAGAGAGAGAGAGAGAGAGAGAGAGAGAGAGAGAGAGAGAGAGAGAGAGTTCCAAAGTAAATTTGAAGGTTGCCCGATTTTCTAGAACTTCGCAAACAAAACTAAAATGCTTTTCTTTTCTTTCTTTTTTATAAAATAAGCGTCGAAATATATTTTTTGAATTTTTTACGCATATTTTGGTTGAGCTTACAACGAAATAAGCTTACTTGTAATACCCTGTAATCATAGAAGGGCTGGCAAGGTATATATTTATGTGTATTTATCGATTCGAGTTTAGTTTAATTTTTCAACCATTTTATGCTAGAAATATTTCTGTCCTGGATCAAGTCCTCGCATAGACGAAAGTCAAAATCTTTATATAACAATTATATATATATTTTTTTTATCAATTTACTTTTTGTATTATTGTCAAGTTTATTTTGAGGCAATGCGAATCTGTCTGCACTTTAAATAAAGCAACTGCGTACAGGGTATCTGAAAGTCGTGATCTGGCGGCCTGTGCAAACCTATTTAAATGCAAAATACTGAATTGTTTGCTGCTTTTTATATTTGAGTCTCGGTTTCCATTGCATTTGTATTGTATTCAAGTAAGATTTGCAGCCAGTGAAATATGTACACAGAGTTGTGATAAGGTGTATTTCCCTTCTTAAGCACGGGAATAAATTGATTCTCAAATAGCTTATTAAAATGTTCGAACAAATATTCATGTGGAAAGTACTTGAGTGCAATTTTATTATTAAATATTAAAAACATGCTGCGAGCTGGACTTTATGGCTTTCTGTTAAGACTTGCAGCTGACCAAAGTTGAATGTTTAAATGTTGGATATACCCAAGAGAAATGTGCATTAGTTGTGCACTGGGATTCCATTTGAGATAATAACCTCTATACATGACTGCAGTACATTTTGGTTGGGCAAAGCCAAATGTGTGCTCGTAGCTCGTAATTCGTATTTATTTAGTGGAAATGACAGATGTACGTATAAATAGTTGACGACAACTTTACGAAGCGCTCAGGCTGAAATCTGTCGCAATTTCTTGATTTCTATTTCAACCTTACCCTGTGTTTTTTTTTCTTGCCTGCTGTTTTAGTTTATTTTTTGTTGTTGTTGTTGTTGTTGCTGTGTTAGTTAGTTGACAGCCTGAGGCTGTGGTATACTGCTGGTTTCCTGGTTTGTTGGTTTCCTTGCCAAAGACGAAGGGCTTGCCAAGTTCATAAAATATTCAGCTGCACTTTAGCCAAGACCGAATAAAACTGGCGCTAAGAAGTTGCCGGCAATCATGTAACGAGTATTTGCCCGGCAGCACCTTGACTCAAGTGCCGTCCAGTCGTCCTGTACTCTGGCCGGAAGTGAAAATCGTTGCATTGCCAAATGGCAGATTAAAACGGTGTTAAGTTGCGTCCGCCGCAGTTGCCACACTGTGGCAGGAACAGGAGCAGGAGTAGGAACAGGAGCTGCAGCCGAGTGCTGCGGCTTAAGCAAAGCGAATGAATAAGCTGCTCACGCGAAATAAACGAGAGGCTTTCGGCCAGTCAGCCAGTTGGTAGGAGAGTGCTCAAGGGATGGGCGCGGCAGGCGTTTCAACGGCACGAACACGAAGCCAACTTTTGCAAACACGCACGTGAAAAATATATACCCAGTCCAATCGCAGAAGGTCGAGAATAACTTTTGTGTTTTTTTTGAACTTCATTTTCATGCTGAGATATACGATATTTTGAATACGACAAATAGCTCATGGTTTTTTTTTTTATAAATTTAACGATATATCAGCATTAAGCATGTTGCCTCATGGTAAAAAACTAAGTCACCCAATGGCTTGTCGCAGAGTCGAAGAATTAGCTCGGCCAATGTCTGGAGAAGTTTTTAAATATTCGCTTCTTTCCAAAATTAATCGAATCCAAAGTCGGGATTTGCTTTTATTGTATTCTATTTTTCCATTTAAATATCTTTTTCACTCCCGCTCTCTAATTTATCTTTTGTCACTCGTGTTTATTGACATTGCTTTTCCTGTTGCCCGACTTTAAAGTTCGTACACACACGAACTAGAGTTTTGCAGCTCATCTCTAGCTGGAGGTCCTTGACGGCACAGTAATTTCGCTGAATGGCTTGCTTTACGTGTTTTTCAATACGCACAACATTTAAATGAGAACTAAGGTAAAACGAGTGACATTTTATGTGTCTCGGTATATGTTATGCACATAACTTGCATGCAAATGCCTAGCGCCAAGAGTTAAATAGAATTCAAGTCGAGCACTAACTGACGACAGCAACACCTTCAGCAGCAGCTGCCACAAGCAGGACAATGTTGTTGAAGGACATGCACTGGAAAACATGAGGAAGCAACAACAACTACAACAGCAACGATAAGGACAACATGAATGCAAAACGTCGTCGGCATTCGGTTGTGTAAACATTTTAATTTCTGCTGCAAACAAATGCGCAGCAGCCACAGTCTTAGCAGCAGCAGCAGCAGCAGCATCGAAACCCCCTACCCTGCCTGCTGGCACAACCAAAACAACATGGTCCATGTGGACCATGGTCATCCAATCCCACTGCATTGTCTCTATTTCTACCTCTTTCTGTGTGTGCGTGTGCTTGGGAGCCATGCAGGCGGACATCAAGACGATGATTTCAGTTATGTCGACTGTGGCTAACTGTATTTGAATTTTCAGCTTCAATTTCAATGCTTACGTAAAGGCGACGCCAACGAGCAGTCGGAAAAGTTGTGATAGGCGGTTCGAGTAATTATGCAGGCACAGGTAAACTTGAGAATCCCAGAGAAATGTAGTACTCAAAGCAAAAATGCAAAAGCAGAAGTTTTCGTTGGCTTTAAAAAGAGAGTTTCATGTCAATTTGAAATATTCTTGCTTTACAGTTTGAGAATCGCAGAGAGGGGCGCAGAAACACAACCATATGCTGAACATGTATTATTTTGATTATAAAGTATTTACTACTTTTATGACTGTACTTCTAACACATTTGAAACCTTTGATGCACTGAGCTGTAACAAATTTCTATTGAGGACTGTATTATTGACTAATGATTGAGAATCGCAGAGAAAGGCGAATAAATATAAATGCAATATGAGGCTTTTTTTATGAATTATTAAAAACTATCGCTAAGCCTAGACCTTGGCTATCATCGCTAGCAGGAGGCACAGTTTATGAAATCTAAGTTTTTGTACATTTTAGCTGCAGTCCCCAAATGCCGCTTAGCTGACACCCACTCACACAGTCACACACACACCAATACACACACACACATACACACATAACTACTGGTTGTAGGAATATGTTTTTTGTTCAGTTTATGGCCTTTTCTGCTGCCATAAACACCAACACCCCGCCCCCACACGCCTCTTGAACCATTACTGCACTTGCAAAAATGTAAAAAAGAAGCAAAGAAATAAAAAATGAACAGAGAAAAGCGACTGAGAAACCGCATTTAGAACCAACAAAAACTCACACACAGTCACACAATAATGTTTGTTATATATATATATATATATATATTCATATTCATGGGTGAAGCAGGCATGCTTTTTGTGTACAAAATGGCAGATATGCATTCCAAGGATACAGTTAGTAAGCGAAATGGCTCGCTGTGAATCCTGTTGCGGCGCTCAGCCGAAAAGATGAAAGTTTATTTTACATTTTGCACATTGCACACTTCGCGCAATTAATTTTACAAAAATTCAAATGCACCAACTGAAAAAAAAAGAAGAAATTATAAACGAAAATCATTTGGCATTCGCCTTCATTTGCCTGACAGTTTATTATTTTTAATGAGGCATATTATGCGAGTAATCAGGCGGAAAACACACACCCCCGCACACCCCCATTTCCATTTGCTCGTGTCGGAAATGCCCGCTACGAGTGGTTGCCATTCAGCGCTGATTTTGACAGCAGTAATAATAAAAAAAAAAAAAAATAAATCAGAGAAAATATGACACTTTCATTAAAATATTTATAAATAAACTCGTACATTATGCGCCCTCAATCCTCTGCCAACTGGCACGTAGTTTGTGGCATTGCATTCATGAAAAAAATATGTTAAGGTTCTGTCCGTTAATGCAAGCTAGAGTTAGAGTACAAAGCTAGATTTGTGGCCATAAAAACATGTAGAAATGCATTTCCTACAAATTTATAAGTATATGCATGTTTTATTAAATGCGCACTTACGTGTTAAAAAGGAAACAATTTTTATTGATATTTTTGTAAAATAATACCAAAGTGTTTAGAAGAAAGAAGCGAGTAGCATAAAGAGTATCAAAATGCAAGCGAAGCGATAAGTGTCCGCGAAATTTTAAGCTTTTATTTTCGTAGGATCTGTGATATTTTCTAAGCACTTTTACACTGCGAAGCAGGAATGAAAGAAGCATAAAGAGAAGTGTTACGTTTATATTTGTAAAGGCCGAAACGCTATAAGTGATGCGAATTGACAATTTACCAGATTAATTAAAAGGCAAACTACCTTTAAAGCATTTTAAGGCATTTTGCTTCTCTAGTCGCTTTTCGCTCTGTTATACTTAGCCTTTGACTAGGTTGACCTTATACTATTTTTTTTTGTTTGTTAAATTATTTCGCCATAATCGGAACTATTGAATATTATGAATGCATTAAATTCATTTAAGTTTTATGCCGCACAAGTAAGAAGCAGTAAGAGAAGTGATTAGTTCATATTTTTGCAGGTCAAAGCGCTGTTACTGATGCAAACTGACAATTAACGAGCACTTAGTAAAAATGCAAAAAAACTTGGAAACATTATAAAGCGCTTTACTTCTCTAGTTGCTTCTCACTTTATTTCTTCTTCTTCTCGCTTTTCTTCTTCTGCCTAGGTTTTCCCTATAATAATTTGGTCTGAGCTATTGATTATTTGGAATAGATTAAATGTGTGTAAGTTACTTGACCTGTCTTATTAAATTTCCGTACACAATGAACACACTCTATAGAAGGAAAGCCCCAGAAGCTCGTTAGTAATTTAGATGGCATATGTGTAGCATGACATTAAAAGATATTTACCTTGGGCGGACGACAGGCAAAGTGGCCAGAGTGATAGAAAGCGAGAGAGGGAGAGGGGGAGAGAGAGAGACCTGTTTGCCTGGTGAAAGTTTCACACCATAAATTAATACTCAATGTGGCATCAGGTCTTTCGGAAAGAGTACAATGACATTTATTATAATTTAGCATAAACGAAAAAGCAAACAGCAATGCGAAACGAGGCGCATTGTGAGGCAAAACTGGCTGCCTGGAAAAATATATTCATAAAATATTAGGATGTTTGTGAAGAGAGAGTTCTCAGTTGAGAGTGATTGACGTGTTTTACTTGTGCTCCAAGATTTTTATATATTTTTTTGCGCCTTAATCCTGCTTTTTATTTCTAAATTTGGCCTTTTTTGTGCTTTATTTAAAAAGCTGTATAATTGTGCAAAGTGTTATTCTGTTGTCGCAGCGTAAGTCTGTTAATAATTGCATTTATTGAACGCGGCGTCAGTTCTGTATTGTTGTTATTGCCTGTTTTGATTCTTTTGCTTTGGTGCTCCCCTGTGCATACACTTGTTTGTGCGTGTGTTCGCTGCCGCATATTTCTGCTTGTGCATCGCGCTCTCGCAAATTTTTGCTATTGCCTTTCGCTCCAAACAATTTGTTTGTGTACGATAATTGTTTTTGAGTGTTTACTTTCTCTATTCTTGTGCACCGTTTTCGTTTTGCTCTGCGCTCTCGCAACTTGCTTATTACAAGAATTATGTCGTGCTGTAAGAAACCTTGCACGTTCAAGCAGGCTGATGATTCTGCACAGCCGCAATTTGTTAATTGTTGGCTGTGTGAGAATATGATGCATGCTAAATGTGCAGGTCTCACTGGGCGTGATTGCGACAAGATCGCTGCAGTTGCCAAGAAGGGCTGCGGTGGCTTGCGCTGGTCGTGCCCAGATTGCATCGACAAGCAAATTGATTTCTCCAGAATGTATAATTCTGTGAGAAATCAATTCTTAAAATTGAATAATGTGGCTAAGCAACTGTCGAGTAAATTTGACTCGAGTTTTGAGTTGCTTGCCAATTATAAATTTGAGTCTCCAACCAATCGCCGGTTGGAGCCTCAACTTTTGCAATTGCCGTCTACGTCTGTTCAGACACCTACGCCTTTCTTGTCCCTACCTGGCAACATGGATTTATCTCCAATGTTGTCTTTATCGCCTTCCCCAAGCGACTGCCCAATTACCCCCGATTTATCCCCTATAGTAGTTCCAGCAGAGCCCGTACCTGAAACCGTCCCAGTTATCCAAACTGCCTCAGCCCCGTCAGCTCCTGGCCGCAAAGGTAGACCTGCCCGTAATCTTGCCCAGATTGTTAAACACAATCATGGTGCCTCTTTAGCTCCTCCATCTCCTGCACTACCTGCAGCCCCATCAGCACCTACCTTAACGGTTGTTGCCCCTCGTAGGCAAGTTTTTGTGTCTCGACTTTCATCGGACACCACTTCTGAGTCATTGGCAGCCTATATTGCTAGCAAATCTTCTGCTAGCGTGTCAATAACCAAATTTAATTTCTCCACCCCTCGTGAAATATCATCATTCAAAATAAATGTTTCACATGATATGTTCCCAATCATTTGTGATCCCAAATTTTGGCCTCCACACATGATTGTTCACGAGTTCAAGCCAAAAAAGCGTAACCAGCCTGTCACCCTTCCAGTCCCTTCAATACCGGGTACCATTTCTGCCCCAAAAAACTAACTTCATCTTCTGACCAAATCTGTATTCATTATCAGAATGTCAGAGGTCTTATTTCAAAGCTTAAAAATCTGTTCATGGCCAGTACTTCCTTCGACTCGGATATAATAGCATTTTCCGAAACATGGTTAAATTCAACCATATCCGATTTTGAGGTATTTTCGAATAGTTTTATTTTGCATAGAAATGATCGGCCGACTCGAGGTGGTGGGGTGTTAATTGCCGTTAAAGCCACTCTCCAGTCAGAACTTTTCTGTTTTAGTACGCCTACTGACGCTGAAATTATCTCAGTCAAGGTGTCTTTTCCTACACGGAATATCTATATTACATGCTCTTATGTTCCTCCTTCTTCTGATATTCAAGTTTATATGAAACATATTACTTGTATTAAAGAAGTTTCTTCACACGTGCGTGATAATGACCTATTTATGGTGTTGGGTGATTTTAATTTGCCGAACATCTCTTGGTCATTATTCACTGCCGAAAATTATCTAGTGCCCTTAGCACAGCATGATTTTATAGACTGCATGCTTGATCTTTCGTTGTTTCAAATCAATTCAATTTCTAATCATTTGAATAGAACACTTGACCTTGTATTTGTTAACAACTACCTTATCTCTAATGTGTCTAGGTACCCTCCTTTATCTCTTCCTGAGGATGTATATCATCCTACCTTAGAGATTACAATGTTCAATTGTAATCGTCTCATTTCGTGCTCATCAGCCAATAAGCCCCGCCTCTGCTTTCGCAAAGGAAATTATTCATTGCTGAATCAGCTTATTTATGCAACCGATTGGTCTTTCTTATATGACTCGGTTGATATGAATACTGCTATTACTTTTTTTTATAGCACCCTAAACTCCCTCTTAGATATCAGCATTCCCAAGTCAACTCCTTCGACTACTTCTTCAAAACCACCCTGGTTTACTCCCAGATTGTCACATCTTAAAAACTTGAAATCTAAATATTTTAAAAAGTTTAAAAAGTCTGGTTCGTGTACAGACTTGGCTAAATATTCCATAGCCAAGTCGAACTTTTTTCTTCTGAATTCTCGATGCTATGAGAATTATCTAACTCGTTGTAAAAGGCAATTTGCCCAAAATCCGAGACAGTTTTACAATTTTGTAAACTTGAAGCGTAAATCTTCAAGTTTGCCAACTTTTTTTCTTTCGGGATGGATAAAGCTAGTAATGACTCGGATTCTGCTAACCTCTTTGCTAATTTTTTCCAATCTACTTACTCCTCAGTCTGTCCTAATAATAATTCTTATCCTTATACTATTTCTTCCTCTAGTTCTATACCTCCTCCTATTATTTCACACTCCTCTCTCCTTTCAGCTATAAACTCTTTAAAATCTTCTTACTCTCCTGGGCCTGACAATATTCCTAGTTGTCTACTCAAGGAGTGTAGTTCTTCCCTTCTTTATCCATTGCAAAAGCTTTTTAATCTATCTCTTGAATCTTCTGTCTTTCCATCTCTTTGGAAAGAATCTTATATCATTCCTCTCCACAAGAAAGGTGGAAAGTCTGATATACAAAATTACAGGGGCATTGCAAAACTGTCCGCTATTCCTAAATTATTTGAAAAAATAATCACTTCGAATTTGCAGCATTTCTGCAAATCAGTTGTTTCCCCTGTTCAACATGGATTCGTAAAGAATCGGTCAACTACGACCAATCTGCTTGAATTTACTTCCTTGGTAAATGATGCTTTTCTTTCGAAAATGCAAACTGATGTCATTTATACTGACTTCAGTAAGGCGTTTGACTCTGTGCACCATGACATTTTACTTTTTAAACTTGACCGAATAGGTTTCCCTCCGTCTCTTTTGCTTTGGATTAATTCTTATTTAAAAGGTAGGACCCAAAGAGTAATGCTGAGGCAGACTACCTCTAAACAAGTTCACGTTACTTCTGGTGTTCCTCAAGGTAGTCATCTTGGACCTTTACTCTTTACTCTTTTTATAAATGACCTCCCCTCTGTTATATCACATGCCCGTGTACTCATGTATGCGGATGATGTGAAACTTATTCTTTCATACACTAATCCCTTACATCATTCTCGTCTACAAGACGATTTGAACGCTATGCAACTTTGGTGTTCGGCCAATCAATTGCATCTGAATTGTTCAAAGTGTATGTTTATGACATTTTATCGTACTACACCTTATCTTGTCAGTTATACAATCGACAATACCCCTTTGCAACGTATACTAACAGTTAAGGATCTAGGCGTTCTTTTTGATTCTAAACTCTGTTTCAATCTTCACATAGATACCATCGTTAATGAGGCAAAAGGTGTACTTGGATTCATTAAACGATGGTCTAAAGAGTTTAACGATCCTTTTATAACGAAACTTCTGTACATCTCTCTTGTTCGCCCTATCCTTGAATACTGCTCTTGCATCTGGTCTCCGCAGTATAACAATAGCCAGGATCGTATTGAATCTGTTCAGAAGCAATTTCTGCTTTTTGCCTTACGAGGTTTAAATTGGGACCCTAATCTTCGTTTGCCATCCTACTCCAGCAGGCTGCTTCTTCTTAACCTTCCGTCATTAACCAACCGTAGGACAATTCTTGGTGTTGTCCTTCTACATAAGTTGATTATTGGCGATATAGATTCTCCTTTTCTGCTAGGGCGTCTTCAATTCTCTGTTCCGTCTAGACCAACCAGAAATTACCGCCCCTTATTCCTGTCTACGTGCACAACAGACTACGCTATGCACAATCCTTTTCGCGTGCTATGTAAAAATTATAATAGTTTACATCACGTTTTCTCTATAGAACTTTCTCTACCCCTAATAAAATCGTTGCTTTCAGGATACCTTCGGGAAGTCACTGACCATTCCCAGCTATGAGCAGGGGCATAGCTTGTCGGACAGGCTGTAAATTTTCCCCCACCGGGTCGGTGATTTCCCATTACTTTTCTCTCTGTCCTATCTACTTAACACTCTATACATCTAGCTTAAATTTCTTTACTTTCTTAACAATCTTCTTACTTTCCTTTTTCTTATTTATTGTATTTTATTAATTAATATAGCAAACTAAGATTATCTTTAATTTTACTTAAGAACACTATTTTCCTACTTACTCCCTTCTGCTTAGATGTAGGCTCTAATAGCGTCACTGACAAATTTAGCTGTGAAAAGGGGCACAGCTGGCCGGACTGGCAACTAAAACACCTCCATCGGTCGGTGATGCTATTTAGAGAACTGTGTTATCTAACTAGGCTTTTAGCATTCCATTATGTATTGTATGTATAATGAGGAAGACACTCGTTTTGTCGACCATTAATAAATAAATAAATAAATAAAAAAAAGATACACTGCAGGAAAAAAAGGGAAAGACGTAAAAAAAATATTATAATAAAATTTATATACTAAGTATTATTTGTCTGGCCTATTTCTTGCAGTGTAGTTGCTTGGGCTGGCTGCATGCTTGATGTAGGTACATAAAACGGAATATAATATGCCCGTGAACATGACCCACACACACACACACACACACACACACATACACACAGACTCACACTGGGGTCTCCTGCAATTTGATCTTGTGCAAACAATTCGAGTCCCGGGTCAAAGACAAAACCAACTCAAAACACGACCTATAGCTAAGTCTATCGCATCTTCGATGTAGCACGGGCATCGGCTTGAGTCCTGTGCAGGACGTCGACTATTATCCTTTGACCGCTGTCGTGCTACTAACCTTAACCATAAATTGGCTAAATAGCCACGCAACATGCCAGCGCTTGACAGCGGAGTAAACTACGCCTGGCCGCCAATATGAATGTTGGCTATGCAGGCAGGCTCTCTCTCTGTGTGTGTGCGTGCGCGTGTGTGTGTGACGTCTAGTGTGTGTGCGTGGTGCCTCCAATCAATTTATCACTGGAGCAGCGACAGGCGAGCCGCTTGCACTGCATGTCCTTTGGCCCCATGGCTGCGGATGCGGCTCGGGCTGTGGTCTTTTTGGCGCTTTCGGCAGCAGCTCGTTTGGCTAGTGGGCTGCAGTAGAGAAAAATATAATTTTGCCAGCCATTAGAACATTTATAAACAAAGGGATATTAGTGCCAAGCGCTTGTTTGCGCCACATGTCCACAGCGGCCGCTGGTCGAGCGATTATTGCAGACGGAGAGATTTTTCGGTGGGTGTGTTGGGGGAAGGGTGCGGCATTTGCTGGAAATGTTGGTCACACACATACACACACGCAAACACACACATGTGAAAGGTATTAGGGCGCACGTTATGGGGCTCATTGAATGTGTCGCAAAAGATTTAATGGAGCATGGCGCCTGGTCATAGGTGAAATATGCAATAGAAATGTGTTTAAGCAGCAGCAGGAGCATCAGCAGCAGGACATGGACCCCGATGACCGCTGACCAAACACACAATAAATCATAAATGTGTCCGGCACGCTGGCATTTGGTTTATTGATATTGAAGTCATAGTATTACATGTCCTTGTTTATCCTGTCGCTAGCCCTTAAGACCACCCACACATATAAATATTAATCAGATTTTGATATATATATATATATATATATAGATATATTGATCATGTGGACAAAAGTTTTTGCACAGCTTATTGACTTGCAGCTGCGCTACGCACAGAAAAGTTTTCAACAATTTGCTGAAGTATATTGTTGCCAAAAGTCCTGTCCATGGCCAAATTATGTTAATTTGCTGGAGATAGTTCAATAAACTTTGTAGCTGCTGCTCGATAAACAAAAAAATGAAGAAAACTTGACTCTCATAACTAATGCACGCATGGTTATTACAGCCTTTGACGCTGGCTTGCAGATTAAGTATACGACATGGCAGCCAAGCGGAAATGGTCGCTTTCTGGCTGCTTTTGCCGTATGCCACATGGGCCACATATTAAATCGCATTTGAGGCGTTTAGCTGCGACGAAAAACGAGTGCAACAAATCAACTAAGTGAATGCCGAGTGGTTGGCCTGGCCAGTTAGCTGTTTGACAAATTGCCACTCAGCTTTTGGGCCAGCGGGGGGGCTGGCCTGGGATGGTTGTTGGACGGTTTTGCAAGACGTTGTTTATTTGGTTTTCATGTCGCGCATGTTAAATGCAAATTATTCAAAATGCCTGTGAAACCCGCTTGGGGCAGTGCCCACCCCACCCCTGCGGGCACAGGCACACATTCGCACATTCGCACATATCCTGCACGTTGACCTTTTTGCAATCCGGCAACGCCGTCATTGGAGCGTGTAATTTGTGACATTTTGTTTTGCTCAGCTACGTTTTAACAAATAAGCTTCACGCGATTATGCAAATTTCTAAATGCTGTTCACTCGCTCTTAACTACAATGCAGCATTGGGCTCTGGCTCCGGCTCCGGCTCTGGCTCTGACTCTGGCCCAGTTTCGGGCCGAGCCCCACGAAAGGTCACTTTACCGTAGCTCTTCCTTTTTGGCGCTGCCGTCTGGCAACACAGAGATTTGTATGAATAAATTAGATTTCACTTATTGTATGAGTGGCATGCAATAAGAACTTTAAGTGAACTTTGAGCTGATGGCATAAAGTGCCAAAGGCAGAGATTTAAGATTTAAATGTGGCACATTTTCGTAAAATCAGATTCGGCTTATGCAGATGAGTACAAAATAGTTGTCTATGATAGAAATTTATGAGATAATATGCTGAAATATATGCATACCAAATTTCAATAGACCCACTTGATAATTGTGGTTGATATTCGTCAGATTTGAAATCTATTTAAAAGAGGTGTAAAGAAAGCGACAAACAAAATACCTCAGCTATAGCTTGTCGAGTTGCAGCGTTCCTTTGGTTAGTATAGACAATTGATAGCTCTCTCGATATCTCTGTCTCTTTCTCTCTCTCTGTGTCTCTCTCTCTCTCTCTCTCTGTCTGTTTCTCAAAGAAACTAGTAGAGGATATTATCCAAGACCTTAAGTACAATTATTAGAGGATTATTGGAAGCTATATACCAAATTTGGTAACTAAAGCTGTTCTAGTTCCTGAGTTCCTTGGGTAAGCATGACGTATTGTTGGAAATTCAACTGCAATGTTAGCTTGACAGATATTCTTTAACACTTTGAATGCTTGCCTGGGCTTATGACTGGCATATGCGCATTTTTAAAGCTCGATTTGCTTTAAAAACAAACTTCTAAAGTAAATTGTTTGTTTTAATAATGCCAGTCTGTCATTTAAGCGTAAGCTTTTGTGAACCGCAAACGTGTCTGCATCATATGAGTCGTCCAGGGCCATGTGTATTATGTGCATTTGATATATTTCTTAATAAAAATATCACGCAAGTCCAAACAATGCCACATGGAGCCAGCTGCTGCGGGCGTGGCAGAAGGCGGGCGACTCATGTGTCAACGACTGAAATGAGAAATGATCAAAGTGAGTGTTTGGCTGGAAAAGTGCAGATGCTGCAACAAACAGCAGCTGTTGCCCACACAGAGAGTATGTGTGTACGTGTGGTTGAGGGTGTTTTTGTGTGTGTGGGTGTGTATATGTAGTTGTCCAAGGGTGCCAACTGGGACATCATCAGTTGCTACTTGTAATATTCAGCAGATCCAAGCAGCTGTGTGGCCTGTCCACTCAGTTAATGCGCTGCAAAACTGCAACTGCAGCAGGGCAGGAGCTCATCTGCTGCTGCAGCCAAAGTAATCAGCAAGTCAACTGGGAGTAGCAGTATGTGTGTGTGTGTATGTGAGTCTGCTAGTGTGTAAATGTGTGTGTGTGCGTGCGCTTTACCAAGTAATTAGTTGCCTGTGCATTGATTTTTACGCGACGGCGCCTGCTGCCGCCGTCTAATTCGGCTTGACAAATTGTTAATACGTCAAAGCGCTGACAACAACAATAACAACAGCAGCAACAACAACAGACGGCAGTTGAAATTATAAAGAATAAAGCCATGTAGCGATTGATGACAAAGTTGTCGCCGTCGGCTGAAGCCAAGAGAATTTATGGTAATAAAAGACGTAGACATGGCTTTGTCTGTAAGCAGGCACGATTGTATGCGTGTGTGTGTGTGAGTGTGCTTGTCTAAAATACGCCTTGATTAAGAGCGAGCGTGTGTGTGTGTGTGTGTGCAGACACAGCTCATTGGCATAAGGCGCCAGGGCACACCTCGTCAGCATTCAGAGAAATCATAAAATACGCATACGCCGCGTATGCCAGGCGCATAAATCATTTTAACACCAAAGCGAGAGCCCGCACAAATGCCATCACATTTGGCACTGGGCACCTGCTCGTGTATTTACATATAAATTGCCAGCCAGCCCCTCCACGCCCACCACACCCCCTACTTTCCACACACACGCACTCAATGCTCCTCTTATACAGCCGCAAAACATTCGCGACTGTTTATAACACTCGAAGCAATTACTTAAACGCAAATGATGCGAGCACTTGCCTTGCGACTTTTTGAATGGTGTCGTCAGTTTATTTAGAAGGTATATATAGCCGCATTCAAATACATGTGTGTATGCGTGTATGTATGTTTGCATGTGTGTGTGTGTGTGTGTGTGTATTTAAACACTTTTTATCTCTTTGGTTCAGCGTACTAAAATGAGATATTAAGAAGCGCTTAAGTTGCGCGCTTAAATAAATAAGAAAGAGTGGGTGGCAAGCTTTAAGAAATGCTTATTTACAAATTTAAGTAGGTTTTTAGTTGGCATTTGGAGTCTAAGAAAAGGTCGAATAGAAAGTAAAGTATAAGTGATTTGACATATAAAAAGTAAAAAATAATATAAAATGATTTTACAATAGAATAAAATATATTTTATACAAAATATATAAATAAATGGAATCTTATAAAAAGATAATTAAAAAAAATTAGTTAATTTTTTTTTCTAAATGGTTGAATAGCAGTTGAATAAAATAATAATAAAACTTTAGAGAAATTAATGTTTAATTGAAAATAAAATAAAATTAATAAATACCTAACTTTCTTTTAAAAAAATATTCCCCTAATTTTCTGAATAAAATATTATTATAATTATAAATCAATTTAAATCGTTATCTTATCTAGGACTTTGAGGTATGCTTACATGATCAACTATATTTACTGCATAATTTTAAAGCCTTTTTTACTTTAGCTAAGAGACAGCCGAAATGACAATGAATCATTTGCGCGCTCATGAATTTAATTTCAATGCCAAATGGCAATAGGAATCGATGTAAACGCCACACAATGTTTACAAATTTATAACCCATCTGAGCAGCATTGATGGCTTTTGCATCTGGTATTTGACGGGAAAAGAAAAAGAACAAAATAATAGAATTGGTCTACGTAAGGAACACAATAAAATCAAGCGGCCGGCTAGCTGGCAACACAGAGGGTCATTAATTAAAATGCAGATGCTACAATTCGTAATTATTTTTACTGCTAAAACAATGGAATCGCTTTTTTGCGGTTGATCATTTGTTGTCTTTACTGTAGCAGTAGACTAATAAATGCTTAATTATGGGGCTGAGCTGTCATTAAAGCCAATTCAATTGAGAAAGTGGTCTCAGTTTTGAGCTCAGATCTCAGACTGGCCTGCAATGAGATTTTTCGCCTGCGCTTGTGCATAATTATTTTAATAAGGTCGACCCATTACGGTTCTGCCCGGTTTCTGCTCTGTCTTGCACATTTTTTATACTTTTTTGACACCACTTTTCTCCATTTTTGTGTCGCTGCAATTTTTAATATCTGTTTTTTCGCCAAGGCAATTTGTGCAGCTCCATGGCAAAATTTAATTTGTTTTGTGCACTTCCTAGAGGCGTTTGTGTGTCATGCATTTTTACACCTTAATTTGCAGCTAATTTGCATATTATATATGAGTATTCGCGCTTGTTGCGCAATTTCAGTTGCATTTGCGCTTGTCTTCGTCTTCATTTTGCCTTTGCTCGCTCTCTTTGTAAATTATTTTCTGCCATGTGGAAATTGTTTAACTGGCGGCTATACGAATTCAGCGAATGCAAATGTAAATATTCTTTTAAATTGCTGGAAATATACCAAATTATATCTGAGGAATAATAAAGATATCATTTTGTGTTTGCTCGATAAGTTTACCAGCTATTTCATTCATGTCAAGTGTAACATTAACTTGCAAGTTGTTTGTAAGTTTAACAGTTCGCTGACTTAAATATTTACCCCGAGTCGCTAATCGATAAAATACCATGCATAGTTTAGACATTTGACTATTATATTTATGTTTATCCGAATTGAACAACAATAATGAATTATTTTACAAATAATTTCTGTAGTACACTCTACATATAGTTGAAATACTCGCCTGACAGATTATGTACAATCGAATATAATTATTAACGTAATTAATTGCATACAATTTCGAACGGAACGGAATTATTTAATTAGTCTACATTAAAACATTAATATTTAGTCGTTAACCTAGAACTGAACCGCATCGAATTGTGTTTTTACTCTTTTTGTACTTGACGATTTTTTTGAAAATGCTTTTCTAAATTAAAATTGGTTCGAATAGATGGGCGTACTTCCTGGCGTTTCCTTTAAGACTAGCTTATACCATACACAAACACGTGGGTGGGTCCAAAAAATATGGTTTCCTTTTGATCGCAGGACGGCAAACGGCAAGCTTCTGTCGATTATGCTCAATGCATACCCTAAATTTAAGTATAGTCAGAAGCCCCGTTTTAGAGACATCCATTGCCCCAGCAGCCGCACCAGGGTATCTTGCCGCCCGTATGCGAGCTTATAGAGATCTTGCGCCGATTGGAACGCATGCTGAAACTGGTCGAGGATTCGCGCGAGGATCCAAAACTATTCGAGTTGCGATCGGATTGGGAGGTGACCGTCTCATGGTTGCTGTCCTGATGGGAATGGTGGCTATGATGCGGATTGCTGCTGATCAGGCTGCTGTGCTGATGGTGGTGCGTGTGATGGTGATGATGACCACCGCCACCACCTCCAGCACCGCCGCTCGAGTTGCTGATGCGATGCACACTGTGCACGGTGCCCTCCGAGTGGCGACGCGAGCATTTTGTGCGGCTGACTGTGGCCGTCATGGGCGCCGGATCGCTGCTCTCCTTCCTGTGATGATGATGGTGTGTGGTGCTGGGCGGCGCAGAGGCTGTGGCCGTCACCTCACCATGCCCCGCTGTCATTGTGTTGCTGTTGGTGCGCCGGCGCGAGGAATGTGGAGAACTGGGCGTACTGTGGCTTATCTGCCTGAAGGCCTTAATGCTGGGATGGATGAGTACGCTGGCCGCGGCGCTGGTCAAGTCGCCACAGCTGGCTGTTGCTGTGGGCGCAGAGGGTGTAGCACCAGTTGCCACGGGCTGCTCCTCGCCACACACAATGGAGACGCGGCGCGCTTTGCGCTTTGCCGCCTCTTCATCCTCCTCCCCCTCCTGGCACAAAGAAAAAAAAGTGGTGTAACATCAAAGGGCAGAGACTAAAAGCTGAACCCACCTCGTTGGCTGTCGCAGGATCAGCTGTGCACTCCACGTCCAGGGAACGCGTCAGCTGCGTTGGCGTCGAGCGAAAGACGGTTCTTTTGGCCGCCGCCGTGGCCAGCGATTTGTACAGATGGCTTTTGTTCGGCGACAGTCCAGCCGGCGGCTCCGGTGGTGGCTCTGTGGGCACGGCCGGACGTCGCGCCGGTGGCAGCGGCGGCGGCGGCTTGGCAGGCAAACTAGGCTTAACGCCCACAGGCGGCTTCTGGCCAGATGGGGACTGCTTCATGGCGGCGGCCTGATTATTGAGCTGCTCGAAGCCCAGATAGCTGCACTTTTCCGGAAATGGCGCCATCGGATCCGGCATATGCGGCGCCGGACTGTCCGTGTGCTCGCGCTCCAGCGAACGAGTGCGACTCGAGAGCTTGTGGCTACTGCTCGAGTCGGAGGCGTTGCTGGCAGCCACAGTGGTTGTTGCTGCATTCGAAATGGTCGGATTTGTGCCGTCGTATTGCAAATAGAGATTCATCTCGGAGCGATACGGTTTACTTTTGTCCTTGTCGTTGTTGCCATTTATGAGATTATCCCGCGATTTACTTTTCTCCAGCTGTATTGCCAGAATGTCGCCCGAAATTGTCTGTATGTCGTTAAGCAAAGCTTCCAAGTTTACTGAATCCGTCTGGGAGAAAAATGATAATTAAATAAGTTAATTAGCGGACTTTTAATATATATTTGTTGTACAACATTCAACTAGAGCGCTTTGGGTGGGCAATTTCAGGCGGGGATTATGAACTAATAATAAATAATTTATGTTGTTTTGTAAGCATTCCGATCAGCTCCAATAGATGACACCAAAAACTCTAATAAATGTTGGCTGAAAACATTCAAAGCTTACTATAAGAACAATGGGTATTATGTTCTTATATGCATAAAAGAGAATACGACAAATTAAAACAAACTTAATTTAAGAGTAATACATAGAAATTTCAATAACAATTATGAGGGTACAAAATAGGGGTCTAAAATCTATTTACAAAAAGCTTAGATATATTTATTTATAAAGACATTGAACATATAAATAAAATTAGGGGTTTTTTTTAACCAAATACTCTTCAGTCGTATAGATTAAAAGAATTGATTAAGTTATATAGAGTTACAGATTTCATAAAAAAAAATTAGAATACCCTCAAAAAGGGTGTAAAACATGTATGTTCTCAATTCAAAATGAAAAACAATTGTGAAATTCTAGATACAAATTATGGGGAATATCTGTTGCTTAAATATTGTAGACACACAGCGAAAATAAGCATAGGATAACATGATTTCAGAGAATTTTCCTTTATATCAGGACTATTCCACATCAATTACTGGGGTATAAACATATATCAACATATAGACTTGATTTAAAGAAACGAAACTCTAGAAACGATGAAACGAGGGGAACATTACAAGCCGATGACTGGGGGATGAACCATGGCAGATCCCCTCTCACCTGACTGCCAATATCCACGATGCTCGCGGTGGAGACCACCGCGGGAATTGGCTTGCAGCTGGCTGCACAAGCGGTAAGCTTTGCGGGCTGACGCAGCGGCGATGTGGTTGTCTTTGTGGTGTTCGTGGTGGCGGTCATCACGGGCTTGGTCAGGGCAGTGGCCGATATGCAGCTGCTGTGGCAGCCTTTTTGTGCGGTCGCATAGACTGGCTCCACGGAGCGGGTCAGGGGCAGCGAAATTGGGAGTGCTGACGCTGATGCTGCTTGGGCAGCCGCAGCTGAAGCAGCAGCGGCCAGCGCGGCGGTATAAATGTCAACTACGCTGCCGCCGCAGGCGTTCGCCTCAGCACCGCCAACGCCCAAGCCGACGGCAGCGGCCACATTGACCACCGCCCGATGCAGCGAGCAATGCTGTGGCGCCGGCTGTTGCGGTAGGGGGAGCGGTGGCGGGTGCTGCTGGCCATGGCGCTGGCGTTGCTGGTGGGCGTGCGCCTGGCAGGGCTGGCTGTGGTGCAGCTGGCAATGGGAGCGCGTGCGATGACGCGGACTTACTTGTGGTGAGAGCCGGGGGCCGGGCCGCTTGTACGGCGAGGCGAGCGCATTATTGACAAATATATCCGGAGGCTCACGCAATGGCGTTGCCGGCTCCAGCGGCGGCGGCGGCGACCCCGGCGGCAGTGCATCCTGTCCCCGATTGGCGAGCTCCGTGTTGAGCTTGAGGCGCGGCTTTATGGGCGCAAAGAAGTGCTTCGGGCTATTGAGCGCTTGCTGCGTGGCGTTTGTGGTTATTGCCACGGTCTCGATAATGCCGCCGCCGCCAGATCCGTTTGTGGTTGGCACATTCAGCGCTATCTTGGGCATGGCCTGCAGCGTGCTTGTGGGCACAAAGGTGGTCAGCGGCGGCGGCGGCGGTGGCGGTGAGCGTGACGGTGACGATGTATTCGAGTATTTGCGCTGCGAGAACGGCGACTGCAAATTGTAATCCCAGCCATTGGTATGCTTCATCGTATTGCCGGTGGTCGTGCTGGAGCTGGTGCCTAGCTCGGGCGTGGGCGTTAGCACTGCAAATGGAAAAAAATATATGCATATATTTATATGTCTTAGATTCAGGCAAGCATTGTTAACCATCTCACCCGTATTGGCGCCCATGTGATGGGACAGTATGTTCTCAAAGTAGGAGAGCGGAGGCACCATTGCCTGCAAATCGTTAAGCTGATTAGCCACCTGTTCTACGGGCGTTAGTGGGGTTAGTGGACCCACCAGGCTGGGCAGGGTGCTCTGCGAGCCATTGAGATCGGGCGTACAAATCATCAGATGATGCTCCGGCGTCTGCTGCGCCAGCTGCATTTCCGGATTGCTGAGTGTCTCCTCGGAAACCACAGACAGATGGTCAAAGTGCATGGCTTGGTTTTCCGGCTTGGTTGTCGAAGTGCTATCATTAGCCGCCTTGACGCTTGCCTCCTCGGGCGGCAGCGACTGTTTGATAGACCCACAGGAGCCGCGCTCCTGGCAGCACTCGTCGCTGCAGTGGCCATCGTCCTCGCAGCGACACGTATCACATGAGTCAGAGTCCTGTGCGTGAAGAGGTGGAAGGAGGAACTTAAGTACATACAGGGTATTTGCTGGCTGGGTTTTAACTCACATCACTGTTTCCATCACAACCTGCGCTGCCCCTGCCGCCGCTGCAGCGACGCCCGCTGCTACCGCTGCCGCGACATCCGCCGTACTCGTGCTCGCTTAGCTTCGCCTTGAAGCGCTTGTTAAGCCGATCGCATTCGTCGCGCAGTGTCCAGATCTCGCGACGCAGATGCTCATTTTCACGGCGCAAACGTTTGATGTCCGATTGACCTGCAAGCCGATGGGTTGGCAAATTAATCGATTTATTTAACTTGTGGACTTGTGCCTAATTAATGTAAGAAAAAGCCCAACTCGATTCGGCACAAAACCCAAAAAATATGCTACACTTTTGTAAACTTTACTAATTTAAGTTTGCTTGGAGGAATATCTGTTTATAGATAAATGAGCAGATTTTTTCAATAATTTATATTGACAGTTAGAGAGAAGAGTGATAAGTGCCTTTATTTTTAATGCTTCTCAATACTATCTTTATTAGGTATCTTCATTAAGTTGCCCATGTCCAATAATTGAATGATTAACGCGACTACAGATATATCGATAACTGCTTAACATAAAACGTTTGCAAATGCCGCAACAAAACAGCAGTTTTTTAATCTCTCAGGCGCGTGTCGGGCGCGTGATTTATGTTATTTTATTTACGAAAATTTGAACATTTTTTGGGCTTATCCCTTATTATTATTATGCTTATGTCTTAATCTTTGCCTTTTCACATTCTGTGCACAAATCCAGGCTAATCAGAGCAGTTGGTCAATTATAATCGCAATGTTTACATTCGCTTATCCCATGTTTTGGCAACGCAGACAATAAATATGCATATATATATATATATATATATATATATACAAATATATATATATAAAATATATATGTATTATATATATATTATATATATAAATATACATACATATATATATATTATACATATAAATATATGAATAGATCTTGTTGTCTAGCTATATGTACATATATTTTGTATTTTGTTTTTTTTTTAGTTTGGCGTTTTGCGTATCTTTTTTTGGGCTCTAATGTCTTTTTAATTGGACTTTTGATATTTTTACTTTTTGATCATTTTGTTTCCTGTTTAAACGCATGTGTATACGCAATTCTTTAGGTATATTAATCACATTCAAAAGGGCTTATGGGGCTTAAATTTTAATTAATATTTACCTCGCTCGACTTCCGCATTTATGTTGATTGTGCGCAACCTGAGCTCTTCATTTTCGTATATCATGCCACGTGATGACTTTCTGTCCAATCTGTAAATTTATAAAAATAGTTAGAAATATTGGCTAAAAGTAGGATATCATAGTTTTGTTATATATATGTAAATTTTCATTGTTTATTATTGCCTTTCATCTGTTAGGGGTTGCCATTGTGAACGTCGACCGATCAGCATTGTGCATCTATACAATTTGGTATCAGGTCTATGCTATATGATTAAGATATCTAATCAGTATCTATGCAGGATATGAGTTGGCAGATGATGCCTCAACGACTGCTGTAGGTCAACTGAATAGGGTAGATTCAGTTTCGCTATGCGTTTTGACTAATTATTAGGCATTCCGCTGGCTCTGTATTTGTGGCCTTTCAACACTCGCCGTGAATAAATAAATAATATAAAAGCGACGTAGACAAATAAATATATACCGGTGATATATATATTTTTTTTAGCTTGGAACGCGCCGCATATACGAATTTACCAAAAGACCCAATATTTAAAGAAAACCAAGCAGTAAACTGGAGGTGCTGGGCCTCATCTAGAGAAAAAACGCAAACAAACTATAAATTACACAGATTTCAAAAGCATAAATAAGTTTACTGTAGCAAACGCATATATTTCTGTATATATAATAGAAAATACCCAGAAACGATGCCCTAAAGAGTGTACTTTAATTCGATACGACTATCATTTCCGTTTCATTTTTCGAATCGTTATTGCTCCAATCAAATTAAATCAATTAAAAGCTATGCACAAATCCCAAATGATCCATAAAAAGCCTCTGCAAATTTTCCATAACTTACGCTTTTTTATGTATTTCAAAGAAGCTGCGCGCGTGAATTTATTTTTGACACTGTTGTCTGAACACTTTTGAAAAACTGCCGACCTGTTGGACCAAATGCCACCGAACTAAGCATGCTCATACCCTGTAGGCGAGCTGGCAAGGAGCATATGCACAACCTAGAGCAAAACTTGATATGTCGGGAGGTTTATGGCATAGATATGTGTTTGATTGGAAGATAAGCTTTATACGGGTCTTAATCTTCACTTGTATTACAAATTTTGAGACAATAAGATGAAGCAAAGAATTAATATGTCTGTTTTTAGGTTCTTAAAGGGTATATTCTAGTCTATTTGTATAGCTCTCATTATTTAGTCGTTTCGGAAACTCGACAGTTTTTTGGCAAGTTTATCAAAACAACAATTTTGAAATAATAAATAAAAATAAAGCGCTCTGGAAGATGTAATACCCTGGAAAAATATGCTTTAAAGTGGTGTTATTTAAAAATACAAATCTTTTAATTTTGGTGAAGATATGAGGTATAATAAATATTTAATCAATTATAAGGATTGAATATTGAATGATGTCAAAATAAAATAAAGCCCCTATTAAAGCAGTTTATTTAGAGATTTTCAATTTCCATACCCAAATTTCTTTAAAATATATATTTAATAATAATTACTTTCAATAAGACTTCTAAATACAGATAACTTAAAAAATACGCAATTCCGACTGAGTCTAAAGCTGACATCTGTAGATATTCACGAATTAGAACTGATTCCGTTCACGAACCGCAACGTTGCAGCCCTGATTTTCCGAATCTATTTTTGACTTGCTAGCAGCAGTGAGGAGGCAAATGCGTGAGCGAAACGTGTGTGAGTATACAATCGAGCCGATAAATGTATGATCGATACAAGGCGAAAAGCTTGGCAGTTTTATTCATAAAATGCGATGTTGATATGTGAAATGAATGCGGGATGCGTTTGAAAACAATCGTTTGCAATGTGATTGGCTCTGAAATGCGGGATAAACATTGTGTGGAACGTGTAAAATCAACTTGGACACTGTACATGAATCGATGATAAACAATAAACTTTATTTTTAGGTTTCTGTTTGGGGCGTGAAATGTTTATTTTACGATCACTAAAGTGTATGGATATTAGAAGAAATTTTAATGACTTTTAATATTAATCGATATATAGGGCACGAGTTCCAGATGTTCTGTGACCAAAAATAAGTGTAACAAATAGGGAAAAACTATGCCAACTGGTGCTTACTTTGCTGACTTCTCGGAGCGTTTGCTGCTCTTGCGGCTGCGTTCATTTTGTGTACTTCGTGTACTCTTCGTGCTTTTCATTTAAATACACAAACTATTATACAAATTTATTAAATTGTGACACAATGTAGTTGGGCTCGAAGGCGCATCCCAAACACTAATCCAACAGACACGTGCTTTACTTCTAGTTCAAATTAATTAGCCAAAATTTGTTTATAGTTGTTGAACATTGTTTTTTAAGGCACGCACATTGTCTTGGGAACCGAATGAAAAATTAGATAACAAAAGAAAGAAAATTCAACGCAGCCAAGACGGAGAAAAATGTATTTCGTATTGCAATACCGCACGATTCGGCTATGAACAGAAAACTGACAGTTGGGCGAGATCAGTTTTGGCCAAAAACAAACGACTACAAAAACAGTGCAAAAGCAACAAACGAACGCCAACGACTGGCATTGAATGCCGCCAAGAGCAACAAGCTCTGCCCGTGACGGCCACTGGTTCAATTTTTAATAAAAACTAAACTAAAGAAAAAAAAAAAAGCCAGCAACAATATAAAAAGAAAACTGTGAAAAGTTTCATAAAGCAAATGCGGCGACGGGTGAATCTTAAAGGCACTACCAATATCAACAAATCATCGTTCTCAATGAAATGCGCGCATGCTGCTCGGAGATTAAATATAAAAAGAAAAAACCAGACGCAAAATCTTAAGCCAAATACCGATTAAAACAATGCTCTCTCTCTATTTTTTATAAAAATATAAACAAAGATATGAATACTTGCAATTCTTGTATTTTTCAATAAAAAATTTAGTGTTGGGTAACGCCAATACTTCACTTGGGTTTTAAAAATGTAAAGTAAAGCATTTCACAAAGCAAGCATAAAATATTTCACTTTTCAGATAAAAATTGTTATTAGAAACTATCTCAAAGTTCTTTAATAATTTGAATTATAAAATTGACGAATGAGTGTTGGCAAATGCGCAAAGTTCCTAAATTTAGAGACCTAAACACACTGATTAATATAAAAATATTAAAAAAGAATATTTTATTAATTATATATATGTTGTGTTGGACAACGACAATAAAAAATATAAATTAGTGTTGGCAAAGGCGCAAATATTCTCATATTTTAAGACCTATACATTCACAATTATCTCCCTATCTCGTGTGAAGGATATTTTTTGATTGCTGCTTCACTTCATAGAAGTGAAGTGTATATCTAAGTGTTGTTGAACGTATTTGAAAGAGTATAGAAAAGAGATAAAACGTCAGAGTTTGAACTTTTGACGTAGTCGTGCAGTCATCGAATTTTCACCGAAAAAAAGCTTTTACGATTCGCTTATGTATATATATATATTCAAATATATACATAATGTAAATGTAAAGAAAAAGCTTAATACTTTTGCCGCAACAATGTTAAGTAGTTGATTTTAAGTATATATTCATTTTGAGTAAAACTAATTGGTTTGCATTAAATTAACATTTTTCATTCATTAATAATTATAAAAACCCAAATACCTGGCCATTTTTTGAGCAAGCCAATTTATTTGATGTGATTTGCAATTTTTGTTGCGTTTGTTTTATTTTTTTTGTGTAACTTTTTCTGTTTGCTACATAGAAAATAAATTAAATTTAATCAAGCCTTTAATCGGATTGGGAGCACAGTTTGGTTTATTACAAGTACCAAAAACGACAACAAAAATTAATTTATTTTAACAATAAGCAGCAGATAATATAAATTACCCAGCTGCACCGCAATTTCAATTAATTTAACAGCTCAGCTACTGATTTAAATAACATTGTAAATTGTTAAACCATTTTTTACTTGATTGTATGCAGTGGCTAATTATTAGCTGGATAGCCTGTGGTCAGAATGTACAAAAATAGGTATCTGAAATGTGTCATTGAGCTGGCTGTGGTTAAAAGTGGGCCAAAATAAAAGTATCTCGAACGCCCACACAGACGCAAAGGCTAATAAATCTTACATATAAACAGACGCAGAAGTACGACTCTTTAACCCAATAATCTGTCTGTCAGCTAAGATCAATAATTGATTTCGGGGCTTCTTATAAACATGCTTTAAAAATATTTCACTTGTAAACACATCGCGGACGAGGGCTGGCTCATTATTAATCGATATCGGTGTCATCTCTAGCACGTTCGATAATATTATCGTTGAATTTAGCTAGTTCCATAAATAGATACATACGTTTTTGGAAGGTCAATAACTTTTACTTTTATTTGCGCCCGGGGCTTTCTGCATCTGCATTGGCAAGCGAACTATAAAAGATTGGATTGCTGCCAAATTAGTTTTATTTTCTTAATTACTTTGACTACTTTTTAGCTGCCCCTCGACATATTTAGTTCGATTAATATTTAACAAATGTGAAGTGCACAGGGCTCACCATAAATAATATTTTTCCACATATATTTGTTTATGCAAATGTGTGAATTTAAATTATTTATAAGCCATTAAAAAATTAGCATCGGCTATGCGAGCCAATTAATATCTGGCACAAAAACGTATTTTTGTTTTTGTTTTTTCTTGCAAAACTCGTGCCAATTTGTGGCACTTTAATCTCGTCTGTCATTCATTTTGCCTTCTTCTATTGTTTACTTTGACATAAATTTGACGCAGACAGTTTAATCTTAACTGATAATATTTTAATAATTGTGTTAAGATGCCGTTAAAATGTTTGTTTCGGAAATAGTTGACATTTTAAATGAAACGACTGACAATTAAAATCGAACTTTTTAATAATTATAGACTACATTTATCTGGGGCAAAATTGAAATTTGTTTGAATTTACTTATTACCTATTAGAGTGTAATAAGTTCCGGGTGGATTTGAGAGATGGCAATACTGTTCTATTATTCCATTCATAAGCCCTAAAACTAATTTCATGATCGTTTCTAAAAGTCTATTTTAATGTAAAAAAAAGTTAAACAAATTTTAGTTTAATATAATTTGTTTATAAAATAAAATTGAGATTTTTTCTCTTATAAAATAAAAAAAAGTTACATATATATTTATAATATAAGAGATCTTCCGAAAATGAACTGCGCATGATCCTTAAGAAAAGCTCGTGAGCTTATGAAAAGCTGCCGCTCTCTTTGTGGGCAGAGCTTTGCACTGCTTTCGAGATCATGTCGCGATCTTCCGTTGGCAATTGAAATTTGTATCTTATCTACACTTTATAGATACGCACTTATAGATAAAATATTTAAAGATCGGTTGAGTTACCTGCTATTTAGCTTATAGTGTGCATGACGTCTTCGTTCTCGGAGCATAGTCGTGCGTTAGTTTTCCGCATATGAAAGAAAAACCAGCAAACAAAAAAAAGGGCAAAAAGACACATAAAGTAAAAACGAAGGGAAAAATGAAAGAAAAAATAACAACAACAACACAAATCGTAGACAAAATAACAAAAACAAAAAGTTAAAGAAGAATAAAAATGTTCAGCAAATTATTTTTCTTGTTGTAAATGTGTAAATGTTAGACATGTGATTTTGAGATTTGTGTTTTTTTTGTGTTTTGTTCGTTTTTCCTTTAATACGAAAATTTACTTTTACTTTGTTTATAAATACTCGAGAGCGTGTTTATTTAGATAGAGCCAAAGTATGTAAGCGCATGTTGAATATTTATTCTGACACAAACAATACAAATAGAGCTTACCAAATGAGTTATTTACCGAGAGATATGCGAATTCTTACAGTTAATTCTTATAAGTTGTGCGCTTTAAGGTAACCTAAAAGTTTCCAGACAACGCACACATATAAAATAATATGTGGCTTATTATTGACTACTTTAATATCTTGATGTTCAATGACATTCGCTAGGACCTGTCTGCCTCATACACAATGCATATATATGTATGTATTTGTATAAGAGTGTATTCATATGTAAATATGTTTTTCTGGCGAACTACACACATCTGAAAGCGGCTTCGACAGACAACGCACAAAGGCATATTTCGAACAGAGAAACCCCAACAACAGCAAAACAACAACGAGGGGCCTGACAGCAGCACGCAAGGGTTTGCTCCAGGGCGGGGTGTGAGGGGTTCTAAGGCATTTTATTCAAAGGGTCGAAGAAGCATTATCTGGCAAGGCAATTGATTTATCGATCAAGTTGTCAAGTGCTCGTTGTCATTATTCAATCAGCATTTACATGTGTTACAGTCGAGACCAGCGCCTCGAGCGAGAATCCCTGACAAACGATTGCTGCAGCACATGTGCACTAATGGAACTCATTTCGAAAGGGTATTTATTGCATATAGTTGAAGAGATTTGCGTTCACAAGATGACTTTCATTACCTATTCAAAGCAAACAAAGCAGCAAAAATATACTTGACATGGTTTAATCATGTGTAATACGAACTTAAGCTTGATTGTATTGTACTCTTAGGAAGTCTATGTACACAATTACAAAACATTTGTCTATATTTCTCGAGGCTTTTTTCAAGTGAACTCAAATTCTTTTCGCTCACTCTTAAGCTATTTTAAAGATTAGCTAACTAAATCAGAAATATAACTTCGCGTTTTTAATCATCTTATTTTATATGGAAAACAAAATCTATAAAATTTGTATAAAATTCAATGAAAAGAAATAATTTCGTTTCGTAGTGAAATCCCACAAACGGTTTACCAATACACCCACATTTGAAATAATTGAAATTTGGCTATAGAGCATTGGTTAGTCGATTACTTGGGATCGAAATCTGTTTATTTATAAACTTACTCAGTATCGTAATAGGAACTCATAAATATAAATACGCGTCTTATTAATTAAATGCTATTTTCGTGGGTAGAGCAATTAGCGGACCGTAGATGCAAAGTGTTCGATTTAATTTATGAAGAATCCGGCTTATTATTGGGCACTTGTACATGCTATGCATGCTTTAAATAAGTGGATCATAAATGGAATTTTAAAAATAAATTTGTACACGGCACAGAAAGAAATGCGTGTGTGTGTCTGCGAAAGACGGCGAACGTTCGGATGCGAATGCGTTGACAAATATACAAATGCAAATGTAGATAAAGATACAGATAGAGCTACAGATACAGAGAGTGAGTGAGAGTGACACTGAGATTGAGGGGCGGGCGGGCACAGGTTGAAACGCGCACGGAACGAGCCAACGGATACGTTGTGGCCTGGCAGGCACGCGACTGCTAACTGCAACCGCTGCGTCTGGGGCAACCACTTGGCCGCATGCCGCACGGCAACAAATTTCGTTGTTGTTTGTGTTCTCGTGTTAAATAATTGCGTATACATTTTATTTGTTGTTGTTAGGCCCAAACACACACGCTGATATGCCTATGAAATGGGGCGGGAGGGTTGGGGCTGGGTTGAGAAGCAGTGGGCGGGGCAGTCGTTGCATACGACATGCCAATTCAGTGACGGAATATGCGTGCGTCTCCTAGTCAAAATTTACATCCATACGCTGCACGCACTACAAATTGAGAGCAAAACCCGAAAAGCAAAAAAATAAAAACCGACAGCAACAGTTATCGAAGTTCAAATACCCTTCCCATAGAGATATTACATTTATATATAAGTGCAAGGCTCTATCCAAGAGGCATAAATGTGCTTAATGTGACCCTCCCACCAGATATAAATGTGAATTCCATTATAACATAAAATAGATAAAGATATATAACGTAACAAATTGTACCACTTTTTTTTTATAAATACTATGTAGATAAGGGAACAACCTTTTGACTTTATCAGAAATCTTTGAATTAAATTGAAATTCTGGTTTTTAGGCTTTATTTAAGTATTTATTTATATATTGGGATATTTTTTTCACTTATGTTTGGAGCTAGAACTTCATTTTCCAAAGAATGCTTTCATCAATATAATGCCTGCACCTTCCGTCAAGTTAAGGAACTTGCTAAGAACTCAAAAATAAATGCACATCATTTGCTTGAAATTATTTTCTCCAAGATGTAACACATTCACTAACAAGCTCGACATACCCTTTTGGTTTAGGTATAGGGTATCGAAAACGCAACTTTTTGTGTGCGTGGCCAAAACCAAATGCACAGCTGAAATCCAAGCAAATAAGCTTTCAAAAATCTTGCTTGCTCTCGTTCTCGTGTTTTTGTGATTTTTCATGTTAGCCTGCAGCCTGCTGCATTTGGCTTTTGTGGCACAGACTCTGTACTTCGTCTGGCACATCATATTTTGCGTCCGCTTTTTATGCAAAACTTGTGAGAATTCGTTCCAAAATCGCAGCCACTCACGAATTCCCATAAAGATCACTCAAGGGGCTGGCATTGGTATAGAACTTTTGATGTGTCCGCCGCTTCGAGAGTTTTTAATAGACAACATATGACTTTTATGGTGCAGCGAGTAAAAGAGCTGCGAATGAAGCGGGCGGACGGTCTGATGAGCTGACGGGCTGACTGTGTCGCCAGAATTTGTATCTTTAAGGCAACATTATTATTAATTTTATAGTTTTTCTACGACTTCGACCTGCATGCAGGCACACTGTATTACAGCTAAACATAAATAAACAAGCTTATGATCAAAGTTTTTCGAATGGATTTGAACTTTTTAAATGATAATTTATGGCCTCCTGCCTCTAGGAAAACTTATAAATTTATACTAATTATAATACTTAAAAAATGTATAAAAATGTGCACTTTTTGAGATAGGAAATGCCCTCACTTCAGCTTTAATTCCATAACATTGTCAGAATGGTCTGTCTTTAATCATGCTATTAAAAAGAAGATCTCATAATTGTACTTTTGTACTCGAATTTCCCATACCTGATTTAACTTCGTAGACCTTTAACTGAAATTATTTATTTTATTATTTACTTGTATTTAAAACAAATATTTATTTGTTTTTGTGATGATTGCGAGCTATTCGCCAGTTCATTTCGACCAAACGATGGCATACTTCAGGTTGTTGCAATAGTTTGCTCCAATATATAAATTAAATCAAATGTTTATTTAGAAAATAGGTTTTAAATATATATTTATGTATTTTTATTCTTCAAATTTATTTCAAATAGCTGCTTATTGGCGCAACGCATTTATTTATTTGAAATGTGTCAGAATCTCAACTAAATTAAACTCTTGCCAAACAAATGGTATGTTTATATTTTGCGGCTGTCTAGCTGTGGACACATGTCTGCCCGAAAGGTGAGTGCTAAGATCGGGCCGAATCTATTTTGGAAACGCACTCACACATATCTTTCGCCGTTGGGAGCTCGTGAGTCAGCTGTAAATGTTGGCCAACATTCCAGTTGGCCACCGAAATGTGCAGCAAAGAGCATTGTAAACAATAAGTTTTGAATGTTTTCTGCGCCATATGCCGACAATTTGCCTGAATGATATTTACAAGTGCGGGATAACACTTGCTTGGCCTTTGCCTTTATCCATGCCTCGGCCTGTTTTGTAAATAATTTCTCAAAATGAAAACAATGCGTCACACCGTTTGGCACTGTGCTAATTGAAGCGACCCAAACAAAAGACATTAAAAACGGGCAAATTTTGCTTTAGTTTGTTTACCCAAATTTGTGATACCCTTGAAATTTTAATTCACATGTGCCAGAGATTTAAGAGAAAGTTGTCTGTTTAACATATTTGAGTCTCTATGCTCTATTCAGCATTAACCGCAACGATTAAAGTCGAGGGTCAACAGACAAACAAGAGAACATTGAACCATACTTAAACAAAAAAATAAATAAAAAATTATTCTTTGTATATAAACGAAAATTTGCGATGATAAACATTTTCTTAGATTTGTGGAAAAATTGCCTCAAAGATAATTTTGACCCCAACTCTTTGCCTTCGAGGCAAATTTTATGGGAATTCGCTAGAAATTTAGCATACTTTCTCATTTAAAATAATCAAAAATGAATTGTTTTGTTTTGAATTTAAGAAGAAACTGTGTGGCTTGACTCGAAGCAAAAACTGAGCCTATGGCTCTGGCAAATCAGGTTCAGGAAACGAAAATTACCCAAATGGAAATATATTATTAATTTTGTGGCGTTCCATATGAACGCCAAAAATGAACATACCCCAGGGTATATATGGTCGCAGCGGGACATTGTTTTGCCGAATCAAAGCGATTTTCAGCGTCGATTTCCTCGTGGGCCTGCGATCAAGGTAGCGGAAGCGAAATCAATTTAATTATCCAAAAATTAGCGTGGCACATAAAATCATATACGAAATCGTTGTTTTTGTTGTTGAAAATCAACAGGGAAAATATTGGCCCGCATTTGTGTGGGGGTTCAATGTTCCGATGACGCTTTTTATGAGCGCAAATGAAATGCAAATAATAATATTTCAAGCGTTTCCCATTTTAATTTCATTCGCTGCTAATTGTACAGACCAAATTGAAATATGTACTCATATGCGCGCGTACTATAAATATGTTTTCATTAATTGCATATACGTGGTATATTTGCATAGGAATAAAAAAAAAAAACGTAACACGATTAAAAACATTCGCTTAAAAAATATGCCACTGACCCGGTCGACAATTTGGGCCTAAAGCTAGAATAATGTGTTGCCCAATTAAAATGAAATTCAATAAATTTTTCTTTGATGCTAAAGACAAATTTATGCGACCGACCCAACCATTCGCCAGACGAGGCCGTCATTTAATTAGCGGCATAATAAATTCATTGGAAAACAGTGTGGCCAAAAACAATGAAACAAAAAATACATTTTTAAACGATTTCAAGTACATTTTACGGCGTAATTGAAATAAATCTCAAACCCGTAATGCTTTTAAACAACGCCTCGGCCTGCCAACAACTGAAGCGCTTTGGCATTTAAACGGCAACTGGCTCGAATCACAGGTGAAGGCAGACCATAAAATGCCCCAAAAACATAAGGTCAAGTGCCGGATATATCAGCATTAGCATTAGCATTAGCGATAGCTCAATATATCATATCATAAAAACTACCGTTGGGCAAACCGTAAGTTAAATTTCGAATTAGGTTTCTATCTTCAATTCTATTAATAATAAATGTTACCAAATATGCCCTTAGCTGATAGTAAGATTTGACAAGTTGCTAATTCGTTGCAAAGCCTTTTAGGTCTTAAAATTTCGTTAAATTAAAATTGATTATTTATTTTATTCAATGCTGGAAATGGAATTTCTTTCATTATGTTTTTGAAAGATATTTCCTAACATATATTAATTTCAACAATTTTTTTTTCATATTATTAATTTATTTTATTTTTTTTGTGATATTTTAACCTTACACTTATATAAAAACGGTTTGAAGTAAATTAAAATGATCAAATTTATTACATTTTTATATTTATCGATTTTTGAAATCTTTCCATTTTATTTTCAGTTTTAAATTAAAACCTATATTAAAGAACTTTAACTTTAAAAGTTTCTGAAACCTTAGTAAATGCGCTTCGCAAATGTTTTATAAAATTAAATCGGGTTTTTAGCTGGCTTTATTGTACTATACACATAAATTTGTTGAAAAAATGTGTTTCGAAAGCAATTTGTTTTAATAAACTATTATTTGCTGAATATAGTCTGTTACTTAGCGGTAAACAACTCAAATAATTGTGTTGGCAACTCTTCCGCTTAGCAGTAAATAACTGACTGTGTTGGCAACTCTGACGTGATGCTGTAATTAACTGTCTGTGTTGGCAACTCTGATGTTTATAGTAAATAACTCTAAGAATTGTATTGGCAGCTCTGTTGTTAAGCGGTAAATAACTCAAATACTTGTGTTGGCAACTCTGCTGTAAAGCGGTAAATAACTCTCTGTATTGGCAGCTCTACTGTTTAAGAGGTAAATATTTTAGATAATTGTGTTTGCAACTCTGGTGCTTGTGCGTTTTTGACCATAGTCAATTTGCGCTTATAGACTTGGAATGGAATTTCGAAAAGCTAAGCTAAATAAACACGCTCGAGTAACTCACGCTGCAGTTGTGTATGTATGGGTGTGTGTTTGTGTGTGTGCGTTAAACTATGTTGCAACCTACTTGATTTTGCTGGCGATGAGCTTTGCGTTGATTTCCGCTGATTGTTGTCGCTGTTGTCGCCGTTGCTGCCGCTGGCGCGTCCGCTAATTAAATTGTCATCCAAAGAAATGCCGTCGAGCCAATGCATGACATTATTTCAATTAGTTAGACGCACACACACACACACTTGAGAGAGAGAGAGAGAGAGAGAGAGAGAGAGAGAGAGAGAAAGATAAAGATAGAGGAGAGCTGACAGGTAAATCACATTTCATTTGTATTGAATTGATAATTCGTAAACGTTGACACACGTTCGTCACAGACACATTCTTGACATTTTCCGCGACATTTCCATTGGCTTGACGCGACAAAAATGGACTCGATTTTCGTTTTACCCAGCAACAAGTCGTGTCGGATTTGCCTTTTCTTACTTTGACTTCTGGTGTCGTCGTGTACTTTCTGTATTCACTTTAGCTGCGCTTTCAACACGCATACGGCCCGTGCGCCCGCATAATTAGCACAATGCACTTTCCAACACTTTTGCGGCACTTTTTGCTGTTGTCGTACTTATTGCTGTTGTTGTTTTACTTTTGTTTTTGTTTCTATTGAGGCGCAGCGCACACGCAATTTATTACTTATTTCCAGCTGCACATTTGCCACGATTGCTGCAACTGCAGCTGCATTTCAATTAAAATCAAATTCATATATATATATATATATTTATGGATATATATATATATGTTTTTTGAACAGCTAAACGGGGCAACGCGACACGATCGCTCCGATAATTCCTATCGATTTGTATACTCTATCTGCGACTTGTTGTTGGCTCGCTGGCTAACCGGCTGCTTCTGCCTCTGACTCTGACTGACACGCCGGACGCTGACCGGGCAGTGGCTGTGGCCAATGTGCCACAGCAGCGTCTGTGGCGCATTTCCAATCGCTTCGCACGTTATTGTTTCCATTGTGTTCGATATTTGTATTTTCTTGTACTTTTGTTATTCCTACACACACACACACACACTCACACGTACACACGCACAGTTGTCTATATGTTTAAGTTTGCCTCAATTTATTGTGCCTTTTTTATACCATTGTGGAGAGGGTCTTATAATTTTGCCATAGTATATGTAACGCATAGAAATAAACATCTTAGATAAAATAAATTAAATATATATATCCATATATATATATATATATATATATATATTCTCAGCATAGTTGGGTGGGTGCCTATATTTATGCAAACTAGTTTCTTTCTGCAAACTAGTTTCTTTCCGTTGCAGGCAGTACCTATCGAAGTTTTTTTGACTGAAAAATGTCTTATTTTTATTAGGTTATCTTGGCTTTTGTTCCTAAGGAATTGGCTTTTATTAGTTTAACTGACTCCTTACTACATCTTAACTACATCTTATCTATAACGGACTACTACTACATAGTTGAAAAGGAGATTATTGTATGAAAAACTTTCAAAAATTCATCAGAAAACCTGTCATATATGAGTTGTTTACATATAGCTTAGTTTCAATCAATATCGTAATACCATTTCCTATAACTGCATTGGAAGAATCTATCTAAAAGTGAGCTATTGTAAGACAGTTCCTTTCTAAAAAAAACCCTCACTAAATTCAGCAATTATGAATTTTAGAATTCAAAACCGTTTGCAATGTGTCTGCAAGGGTATTTAAACGTCAGCATGCCGCAGCTGGCGGTTTTTTCTTGTTTTTTTTTTTTTAGTGTTTATTTTATACACGTTCGAAATGTTTTCTAGTATTACGCTACAAACCCCTCTCTTAGGTGGCCAGTAGGCCGACAAACCCGCAGACAGTTCGCCTTCTTCACTGGCCAATTTCCTTTCAAACAAGTCGGAACATAAACATACGAATTAGCATTCGGGCCTACGTATGCGTTGGACGGAACTATTGTCTAGAGCCCACATACCTTGTAATTCCGCGTACTATGTGGGAATACTACAAGGCCTTTATTTATTCTATGATGACTAGAACCTGTTAGATTTCATATTTTGGTTTGTTTGGCTTGTGGTATTACTCATCCGATTGCAGATTGATTTTAAATGTTCCTCAATAATTAAAGAACGGCGCAACATGTTTATTTATAAATAATGCTCACCTAATGATCAATGATATTTAAAGAGCTGAGAACAAGCGGCATCAGCTTCAGACTATATGCTTTATAGGGGTAATAATTAAAAATCAATTTGATTTTCTTGATTTTTGTTCGCACATCATTTTCTTTTTTTTTTCTTTTGGAGAGCGCTGCGAATGTAAACCAAATGGGCAGAATAAAAAACACACACACAATAATAAATAAATTAAACTGAATTCACCAGAAAATTATTGAAATTAATGGAAAAACAATTTCCACAGCGAATGCTCAACGCCAATCTTAAATAAAAATTTAATGAAAATGATATAAACATGTAATTTATGACATGCAGAACATCAAATACATTGTTGCATGAATTATGAATTTTTTTCGAATACCCTATACAAGTCGTGTGCTTCAAAGTGGGTATACTCAAGTTGTGCTAAAGCTACAATTTTCTTTATATATATATATGTATACATATATATATATAGCGAGCGGTTAAGAGGAACTTTTCCAAATCCATTAAGTTCATTTGAAATTTGTAATATTTTAATTCATTTAATTTTTTTAAATCTCTAACAAATAAATTCTACGCTGGCTAAACTTTTTATTTATTTTTTGAAGCCTTCTATATCCTGAAAATGTTAACATCAAAGTTTTTCAAGAATTTGTAAGTCATGAATTGGATAGAGGTATGGATATATGACTTTGTGTGGCAATAATTGTAACCTGGTAACAGGATATCTGCCAGTCAATCAGTTGAAAAGGTCACATTTTGATTTGACAATTTAGTTTGGTGAAGATGTGGAAAATGATTGAGCTTATGCGCTATTTAGAAAACAAATAAAATTTTCCTTTTTTATTTTTTCGTTTATGATAAACCTAAAATAAACATTATGTTAAGCATAAATGTTCTGATTAGCTAATTAATTAAAAACTTAAAAGCAGATATAAAAAAAGTAGAATACTTATTTTGTGACATAATTTTAATACGCTCTGCAATGGCATTATAATTGATGCGTGGTAAGATTTGACATGTACACATAATTAATTCAGGCAGATAGTGCGGGCATTTATATATGCGTGCATATATATATACACATATTTATATACATATTTGTATAGTTTGTAACCACTGTGCGCTTAATGGCGGCACGTCAACAATTAACGAGCTGACAGCCTGCGTTTGGCAGTGATTGAAAATTCATTTTTGTAATTTAAAACGGATTGTTAATAAACCAAACAATAGAGTGCAGCTAGACACGGCAGCTTTGAGTTGATTTAAAAAAAAAAAAAAAACATAATATATTTGATTTTTTAAGTGCACACACAAATACACACACACACACAAATGCACGCAGAGACAGACACTTGGCCTTCGTGGGTCATTTGAAATTGTTGTTCCGATTTGTTGTTTGATTTGAATTGCATTCGCATTAAAGTCGCAAATTGATTTATTACACAACAGAGACGTCACGCCTGGCTTTGGCTCTGCACTTTCGCCGCGACGTCAATTGGCCAACTGCACTTGGCCAGGCGCAGTTTTGGCTTTGGCATATTGAAATGATTAACATCGTCGCTGGCAATATTTTTTTGGCGCCCATTGCTTATTTACATTTCAATCAACAAACAACGACAACAACAGCAACGCGCTCTGGCTCGCTCGCTCACAATGTTGCCTATCTCTGTCAGCATCGATCGCGCCACGCGGTGTATGAGCGATATCTTTTTTTTTTTGCCAGCGGCAATTTTTGGGCCGTCTGCCACGTCTGAAAGACCGACTTACTCTGCAGCCAACTGCATGCGCCTCGGCGCAGCGCTCCAAGCAGCTGTCTTCCAGGCAGCCTCATGTGTGTGTGGGGTGTGTTGTGTGTGTGCGAGCGGGTGTGCGTAGGCCGTAAATGAGGCGAGACAACGTAGACAACATGAGTCGTTGCCGGGGCTGGAGGTGCAGCCACTTGCCGTTACGCTCCCTTCTATTCTGTTCTATTTTGTACTTGTCTGAGGCCTTTTGGCCCCCGATAGCCCCCAGCCCCCAGCCGCCTGCCACCCACGCCCCTGCCTGTGGGTGTGCCTCCTGTGTTACGTTGGAAAATTAAAAGAATCAAAGGCAACGACAAAGAGCGAAATTAAGTATTTAGTTGTAGTACGAGCACTCCATATAGTATCTATCGCAGCTAGACATGCATTCTGCCTCTTGCATCTTGTTGCAGTAGCAACAACGGGGAGGCTGAAGAAGAAGTAGCGGCAGCACGTGTGTGTGCGTGTGTGTGTGCGTGTACGCTTGGGCATAGAGTGGACCAAGAACTGTAGATAAAAAATATTTTTAAAATTCGAGCAATAAGCTGAATAAAAAATTGTATCTTTTGTTAATGTTTATTAATTGAAAAATTTCATGCCTTGAAAAATTTCAATAAATATTTATAAATATTCGATGAGTATGTCGAAAAATCATTGTCATAATTTGGTTAAAATTGTTTGAGTGCTTACAAATTGTAATAATTTATAATGGTTTTTCATAAACGAGACGTACTCTTCATAAAAAGCGAAGATATGACATTACTACATCACTTTAATAATCTGCTGGCTTATTTGGTCCACCCTAAAAACCCAGGCGGTTTTGCGTGTAAGCGTCTCAGTGTCTGCGTGTGGGTTTATGCCAAAGCTGAATGAAAACAGAGTGAAAAATAAAATGTGTAAGAGTCTCATTGCCGTGCCGAGATAAAATGCATTGTTCTATATCAAACTGAAGAAGAAGAAGACAGCAGAATAAAATACAGGGGATGGTGAATGATTTAACGGAAATTGGCCATGGGGTTGTCAGCAAGTAACAAATGCGATAAATATGTAAATTAATTAAAAGCAAAACCTTAAAGAGTGAGAAATTAACGAGCTAATGGTTAATCATATTATAATAATAAAATATTTCAAATGAATATGAAAAATTATGTATGCTACAACTACATATATGCTTAAGGAAAAGAAAAAAACTAAAAATGTAGATAATATTCTTTTCATTAGCTCATTTATAGATTAAAGACAATTTCTCTATATGTTTCTAAGGGTCTGGCAACCCTGCTTGGCAATGATACCCATACACATGCAATTTTTTATATGATGCATATATTATTTAGTCTTTTATTATATTACTCGCACACACGTTGCTGCCTACTGGTACTTTTGCACGGGCGTAACCCATTTGCTCGGCCTTGCCCCCGCACCAGCCCTCTGCCCCAACCACCATTTACATGGCAGTAATGTAAGCATGGGGTAGTTCTAGCTCGCAGCGGGCCAAAGGAAGCTCCAGCACGATTAACACGTCATCGATGGAAACGCAATCTGAAATCGGGCCTTGTCTTGTGTCGATTATCTTATTGGAAACGAGACTCAATATACATACAAATTGCCATATACCATATATAAGTTGGCTTGGAAGGCCGCATTAATGGGGTACAGTGGTAGCAAAGCGAGCGAGATAAATTATTGTATTCGTCTGGCTCTAAAGTGTTGACAGTGTTTGGGACACAGGGGACCAGAGATTAAAATGCATTCAAATGAATATCTTTGGTCCATGGAACACGATGCCCAAACAAACACATAGAGGCAAACACAAATATATATAAGAGGAGCATATGTATATATTATAGCTGCAGACAGCAGGGCGGATTGTGGATGCCGCCCCCTTGCAATAGATATTGGGTTTGTTTGGGGACACATCGAAAGCATAAACTAACCTTTGATGCTGCCTTTGGTTTGGTGGGGGGTTGCTTGTTGCCAGACATGACCAGACGTGGATCGACTACATGTGGATTTGCATGTGTATTCCAATTATTTATAGTGTTACGCATACGCAGCGTGCGCCAGCCGAGCAAAGGTCGCACTAATTCACTTATGTTTTCTTGCTGCTTCCTGCTGGCAGGCATTTGTATTTAAAGGACTTGTTGGTTGCATTGTTTTACGAAATCCAAATTATAAAAATGTATATAAATAAAATTACAGGTAGTTATATGCTTTTCTTACCTGTTGGCAGCGTCATTCGAAAGTTTTGCCTTTTGCGAAAAACTGTAATCAATTTGCGAATGGCAACAAGTGCACTCATTGGGGGCTGCCCTTCGTGTGCCGTTGGCATTCAACTTGCCACCACGTTGCACGTTGATTTTCGTTTTATTGAAGTGAATGGCGAATGGTTATTGAGAGAGCTGCTCAGCAGAGTTTCGATTATATTTGATTACAAAGGTCAAGAAGCGGCAAGTGCAGTTTTTCATGCATCAAGGGGCTGCTCTTCAGCCTGAATTTTATTTAATCAGCCAAAAAGTGCACAAAGGAGGAACTGCAATTGCTGGCCATTTGAATAAGTTGCTGGAGAAAAGTCAAATGGAATGATAAGGGCTTTTGTATAAGAGCAGAACCGGGTTGAAACTAAACATATATGTATTTATATTATTGTTTTCAACTATTAACTCAAGAGCAAATCAAACCAAAAAATATATTTTTCAAAAATGAGGCCTGTAAATAAAATAAATTAAGTTACAAAGAACATATTCCCAAGAACAAGTCATAAGATAAACCTATTTAAAAGGAGAAATAATATCAGAATGGGATTGAAGGGAGAGTTCTTAGCTCTAGAACAATAAATGCCCATCTCAATGATAATTATATATATATATGTATATATAATCAAGTCTGGAATGAACTATAAAAGTACTTAAAATATTTGGAATTTTCCGCCCTTATCATTTTATTGTCATCATAATTATTCTTTAGCCCGTCCAGGCAAATATAACAAAGAATACTTTACAAAGAACAGAAAAAAAAAAACTCTAGCACTATAATCCTAAGCTGAGCTGCGTTTAAACCCGTGCTTTATATTATTTTATTTAAAGTAAGACTCCGCTAAAGAGCACGCTGAAAGCAGGGTACTTAAAAAATAATCACATTTAAAATGCTTTGCTTTAGCCGCGAGACTTCCGCTTGATTATGGCAAACAAGAGAGAATCGACTTTAGGAGCGGACAAATAAAGATGAAGAATTTTTGTTTTGTTGTTGCAAGGCACAAACATATTATTAACAATAACTTCAAAGGCAATTATCATTAATTGTTATGGCCATTTAAATTTAACGCATCATTAACGGCGCCAGCCAAACGTGCAACAACAAAATCGGCTGAAAGCTTTCCACAAACACATTTATAGCAAGCGGGCGCCAAGAGCTTTTCGTTGGCAATCGAACAGGAGGCAGCTTTTGCTGCTTAAGAGAGCCATGCTAAGAGAGCCGGCGCGTTGGTGAAACTTTTTTGGCGCTCTTTTAGCGCTTTTCGGTTTGAATTCTAAATTGTTGCCTGCTTTTGGGCGCACGTCTTAAAAGGCGCGCGATTTCGCCAACCCGCGCGCCCCCATTAAGGAATTTGGCATCTGGACTCTGTGACAAATTTAATTACCAGCAGCAACGCGCCTGCCTGCCTGCCATTGATAACCCAAGTTCAATGAATCGTTCAAAATTGATAGCCATTAAAATTTCTGGCATGCCTGCACACACAAAATCATCACAAAATATTCCCCAAGGTCAGCTGCACCTGGCAGCTCCCCAACTAGGAAAGGTTTGCGTACACAATAAGTACATGGCATACTCTACAAAGGCTAACTAATTAGCGGGTTTGCATCACAGCAGAATTTTAAAGCAAAGTGCTTAGATATCGATGGGGTTTTCTCTATATAAAAGGAGTGAAAATTCTATTTTAAGCAGGGGTTTTCAGTTCTTAGCATACGAATTATACGCCATCGTATAACTATGAAGACCCTTATACGTAGAATAAATTTATGTTTAAAATGGAAGTTATTAAGGTAATAGATTTATACATAAACTGACAGATGAGGAGAAATATTTAGACTACACGAGTAAACAAATCAGGTACACGTGTTCTTAAGAGACACTGACCACCAGCAGGAGCCGGAGCCGGAGACGGACCGGAGCAGTATTTCACGAACATTTGCCAGTAGCAGCTGTCAAAAGTCCTGAATAATTTATTAATTGTTCGCAGCTGCGTGCTGCTCTGTTACCTATACCAAGAAGGGGCAGCTGCATATGAAGCGTAAATTAATTTCGCACCCTTCAGTTGTGTGCTGTCTGCTAAACTGATAGCTAAGCCAATTTAAAGTAAAATGTCAAGCTGTATTTTTTATCGAGTAGATTTCTTTCGCACCCTTAATTATGGCACTTTACGCCAACGCCAGGGGGGAAGGTGGAGGACGTCGCAGCATTTTCTTTATTTCACTTTTTTTTAGTCTGCTGTATGTGCTGTCCAGAAACCGGGTGCGGGTGCGGAGTCTGTACACAAACGCGCTCATTCGTGCGTGCATTTTCCACCCTTTTCACTAAGTGCGATTGCTTTTCGCAGTGACTGTGAAGGCGGATTCTAAGCTTGGGGAATGCCAACAAGTGGCAATGACAATTGAATCTTCTGGCAATCAAAATCACATAAAATCTCTGATATTGAGTGCGCATTTGTTGTGCTTGGGGAGGGTGAATGAATTTAGAAAGTACTTCAAAACAGTTGCTTATGCACATATCGGTTATTTTGATTGGTGCTTGCAAATGATATTTTAGCATTGTAAATATTCATGTTTACTTTTAATCAAGTTACGTAAAACACTTTGGAATATCGATAAGTGTGCCACATATAAGTTCCATTAATCTACCCGTGACTAACGTAAGTGGGCCGATTCTACCAATGTGGCCTTTACGTTTCCCCATAAGAAAACACGTTGCTAACATTTTTCAAAAAATGCACATTTTTTCAAAAATGTGTAAATTCGCACCGACCATTTCGAATTATTTGCGATGATTAATTGAGATTTCTATCGATCTTGTGAAAAATGTGAAAGTATCATAACCATAAAAAGCTGATATATCAACGAAGGCAATAAATAAGATATATAAATAGATAAATTTTAAATTATAATAATCGCACAGTTTTAAGAATTTAAAGTTGGCGAAATGTTGAAAAGACTCCCTAAAATGGAGCCCTTACTTCAAGAGCGCATTATTTGGGTTTTGGAAGAAAAACTTTGCGGCCCTTATGTAAATTAAAGCAACTAAATCAGCTGTTTATTTAAAGAAGCAGTACTTTTCCCACTCACATGTTACCAATAACCGGTGACATTTCTTAAACCAGTGGTCAGAGGCTATTACATTTACATACTCCACAATCGGCGAATTCAATAGCATAAAATACAAATAAAATAAATCACCAAATGTTAAATATGTAATAAATAACATGCTGGCAACATAACTACAAGGGTTAACATTCTCTAAGTATGTAAGAAATGTTGAATAGTGGAAGTAGGTTATTCAAAAATGCCGACGCAACAATTTGAAATTTAAACAAAAAGAAAAAGACAGATTTTTCATAAGAAACCCGTGCGATTACAGCATAATCAGTTTGTACTTAAATGAGCTCCACTTGAGCATACAGCTTAGTGAGGTTTCTGTTTTAAAAACTGATTACCCGAGTTACAAGGACTTATCAAGAGCCAGAAAAAATGAAGATGACAACAGCAAACGACTTGCATGAAGTGCAACAACAGCTGCCGCACACAATAACAACGTTGAATGTTGCCATGCCATAAAGACGAGAAAACTCCTTTGTTTTCTTTTCATTAACGCAACGACAATGTATGAGAAGGCTACTAATTGCAATCAAGATAACTTCAACTTGTTGCAGTGCTTGCTCCACTCTGCCTTGCTTCTTGCAGCGGTCACAAAAGCTTGCATCAGTATCGGCAACGACATTAGAAACAATTGCTAGACGAACATTTATTCACTTCTTTTCTTTTGCTCTTGACCATGCATTTACTCTCCTAATGAATAGTTCATTGAATGGGGGAGTTGACGCTTTGTTTTTTGGCAGTCAGTACGCAATCAGCTAATTAAGTTGTGGCTACGAATTGATAGCTTCCATTTTGAGTCTTGCCTAATCTAACGGTTTTTTATTTGTCTTTTTAGATGCAATGTTGCTGCTCCTGAAATTGCTATCGATTAGTCTGAATGGATACTCATCGCGTCGGTTGCCAAGCGAGTGTGCTGTTCATTGCGACTGTTTTCGATTTTCAAACAGTACCTTGCGGTTCTTATTGAAATTTCTGCGATTAATAATCACGAACAGCATTTTATTGCTATTATCGATATTTCTCTTTAAGCCCATCTCAATTTTTCTATCGATAACAAGTGCTAAAACACGTGAAACGGCGCGTTTTAAAGTTATTTGCTAAAAAGTATCGCGAGTCTCTTTTTCTCCGATCTCCTCCCCCCAGCCTGGCCCTAGGGAAGGCAGCGGGCATGTCGCGCGAGTCATTTGGCCAGTGCGTTGCATCAGAAGCGCAGCAAGGACATGTGCGGCGACTATTTATATCATCAAGCTGTGCGTGACTTCGTCGCCCTGAGGAGTGTTATGATCTAAGACACAGTCATTGCCACCTACAAAAACAAAAAGGAAAAGAGATTTCGCCGAGTTGCGAAATGTGTCACCAGGTTGTGCACGTTTGGCAGGTGAAAAAAGGCGCACAGTGTGCAGAAATTCTGGCCAATTCTGCATATAAGTCTGAAACTTAAGGAACCGCTTTGCTGGACTTTCAAAGGCAGCAAAAGATCCCTTTTCCTTGTGAGTATTGGAACTGTACATTAATCATATAAAATCGTAGCTTAATTAATGAATTTTTGATTATAGACAAATAAGGTTATTAATGAACATAAATGCTGAAAGGATTAATTGGACACATGTGAGTACTATATATTATTTATGCATGCCAATGTCTTCAAATGAAGTTTGCAATTTCACTTTAATAACAAAATCTATATTTAAATATTTGACTAAATGAGAGGCAAACAAAAAATGTTGCTCGCCCGCTTATAACTATAAAAGGTTTATTTAAAGCCCTAACGACTAGACAAAAAAAAAGGAGAGCAACGTGGAAAAGGAAAATAAGTTGAGTGGGACAAATGTAAAATATTTCGTAGCCAGAAGCTGGGTAAACATCAACAAGCAGTCGGCGCCAAAAGCCAAACGTCCTTTTTATTACCTTTGTCAAATGCACAAATAGCTGAAATCTCCCCCAACAAATTTACACATTTTGTTGTAGGCAAAAAAAAAAAAAAAAAAAGGGTAATTCGAAAGGTAGACCCGGCCGTGTCCTTTGCCGCTCCAATTTCGGACTGCGTGCGGGTGCTCAGGCAAATATTCAAACGTCTAAAAGTATACAATAAAATATTATATCGTAATAAAAAGCAAACACACGGCAACGAATGCTCGAGTGGGTTGCAGAGTGTTAGGTGGGGAGCGGTGGGGGGTGTCGTTATCATGCGATTGAGCAATACTTTCGTGTAATATTTTGCTAGCCTGCCGACAGGATGAGAGGATAAGAGCTGACTGCGATTGCCACACACACACACACACACACACCCCAACACACACGCGCATGGGCAAATTGTCGCAATGCCTCAAGATTTATAGCAGATTTATCGACGGCTTTAGCTGGAGCTGCAGCTGCGGCTGCTGTTGCTATTCCTGCCATTCCTGCCATTGTTTTAACAAGCTGTTTGACATGTGCATATTACGTATACGCACTGCCGGAGTGCTAAACGATGTCCTTCAATGAGTTTACTTATCAGGTAGGAATCTATCGCAAGCAGCAAAGGAATATTGTATTTTTTAAACTATTCGATAAAAGTAAATTTTGGTGAGATTTTGTGCTATCTTTTGGGATTTGTTAACTTTATGTCTTATTTGGGATCAGGTGTGGTCCCTGAAATATGTCTACTAAAACGATAGGAGAACGAAAGAGCACATTTTATATCAGTAAAAAAGTTAGTCAGTTTTAATAAAAGTAGTTTTTGATTGGGCAGCTTTGAAGGAAGGAGATTGTGCTTGCAAAAAGTGTATGGGGACACATCATTTGTATCGATAAGTTATCTTATATATCGGGTAGTCATGTCTCTAGCAAATCTGGGAAAGTCAAGCAACAATAAATGTTTTATTGAAGGCATGTTAATCAATACATTTCATGGCTAACTTATTTATCAGCCATTTTCATAGATTTTTTATATATCGATATGTTTCATTGATATTCGTTGTGATGATTCATTTAAGCGTTAACTATTTATCGTTGAATATAATCGTTAATTTTTAATGAATGCATTAGAGCGATAATGTATTTATTGATTAGTTTAGTCGAAGATTTATTTATCAATTAATTTAAAAAATATTGCATTTGGCGATACATGTATTCGATAAGTTATTATCGACTGATTAAAGCGATAATGCGCTTATCGATGAGTTCAATCGGTTATTTATATAGCGATTAATTGATTTGTCGATACATTGAGCCGACAATGTATTTCCCGATTAATTACATCGATAGTTTTTTATCAATGCATTACATCGATCATATATCGATCGCTAAATAATTGTGGATATGTATTGATAAATAGGCTTTCATTTACAATTTTTAAGGCTTTCTGGTTTTTCATATGAAATAAAACTGATATATTCTATATTTTCAATAGTTTACACAATATTATTCCTTAATCATCAGTGCTCAGATTAGATAATATACATGCCTTACATTTTATGTGTTATGTGAGAAATATACCCTATTACAGGGCATATTTTAGTCGCCCACCTCGATGTGCTCCTTATTTTTGTTATTTCGTTTCGCTTGTGTAGACAAACCAGAATCGTGACGTGTTGCGCCTTGTTCACATACAGAAACTAATCCAACCTGCTATATAAATAAATATTTATATGATGCATATATACGAATATGTATTTACACATATATACTCAATATATCTATATGCTTATATCTAGACATTGTTCGCAACCAAATCTGAATGAATGACAAACAACTGGCGACATGTTTTGAAAGTGAAATTTATTGTAAATCATGTTTATTTTCTTTTTAGTTTTTGTATCATCTTTATTTTCATCCTAAATGAGTTTTAAATATTAAAATAGTTTCGAATAAAGCATAAAAGTGCATACAAAATATTTTTGTTTTGTGTTCGGCAAGAAAAAGTTTTCCCCCACATTTTTTTTATATCAAAAAGAAAGCGTGACGTCACGCCTGCACACACACACAAATGCTCACAAAAAAGAGAGATAGATGAATGAGAGAATACACCGAATACAAGATATATATAAAAAACAAAGCTCATACAAAAATAGTTGAGGAAATGTTTCCTAAAGTAAATCTAGAGAAGTGTGCATCTAATCGCCGAAGAGCTTCTTGCCCAGCTCCATCATCCTGTGATTGCGGCAAACGCGCAGCGCATCGGCCTTCTTCAGGACAGCCACAACATCGGCATTGACATCCACCAGCTGGGAGAGGAAGTCCTCGTAGGCGGACTTCACGTTGGCCGGCAGCGTACCGATCTTTACCTTCTTCAGCGTCTTCACAATCCCCTCAGCCCAGCCAGATTCTAGGGCAAACTCGGATAGCCAGGGCACCAGGGGCAGCACGCCGCACATGGTTTGCATGCCCAGGAACCAGAGCTCCGAGATGTCCGACCAGTAGCCCTTGTAGGCAATGGACACCACCAGAGCCGTGGGATCGTTGCTCTCGTCGATGTTGTACGCATCCCAAAGGAAGCGTATGGTGGCCTGTATGTAACGGCAAATGGAGAAATCGTTCTGTTTGACCTTCTTGGACTGCTGTTTGAGCAGCAGCAGGCCGAGCACAGCCAGATTGCCATGGATGACCAGATTATCGGGTGTATCCTTTAGCTCCGGCAGATTCTCAACGACGAACTTCAGCAGATTGACAAAAGTGGGCGCATCCTCGGCACGTTTTGGCTCCAGGACCGTCAAATTCATGAGTATGTTGCACAGGGCGACAATGGCGCTACGCGCCTCCTTCATTTGGGCCTGCTGTTCCGGCGTGGGGACCGGATCCGGTTCGTTCATGCGCTTGAGACGCTCCGCACGCGGAATGGGCGGGCGCTTCCAGTGCGCAATGCTGAAGTACAGCTCAATGGACTCCAACAACACCTCGTCCTGCTTGTGCGTGAAGAGCACGCGACGTGCCTCATCCTCCACGGCAAAGTGGCACAATGCTGGCATCATGACGCGCAGTATATCGACGGGTGGGTTGCCCTCACGTGGACCGGCGCGCCAGGCTTTCAGCTCGTGGAAGCTCTCGTTGCCAATCTTCAGCATGAAGGGCAGCAGCTTGTAGATGGCCGGTCGCATCGCGGTGGTCTCCTGGGCCAACCAGGCGGACAATATGCGCACCGTAGCAATGATGAACTCCTTGTCGCGCACGTTGCCACTGTCCTTGACTTTGTCCTGGCTGACGCGCGTGAGCACGGCCAGCACTTGGTTGAAGGCGCCCTTCAGCGCCGTATAGGTGGTCTGCTTCTCCTTGGGCTCCATGTCCAGCTGATCGCTGGCCATGTACTCGATGCATTGTTCTAGTATGACAAAGCAGCAGGTGAGCAGCTCTGCCTGCTTGAAGGTCGTCTCCAGCTTCTTCTCGTCCATCTGCATGCGCACCTCAATGGCCGCCAGTTGGAGTAGCATCAGGAAGAACTGTTTCTGATCGTCCATAAAGGCCCACTGCATGCCCAGCACCTGCAGCGTGGTGGCTATCAAATGCAGTGCCGGATCACGCTGTTTGGGTCCAATCTTGGCTTTCAGTATATCGCTGCAGCCCTTGAACAGGCTTTCCGGCCAGATCTGGCCCTCCAGCGAGTTGAGCACAATCTCACGCCGGCAGGTAATCAAAATATCGGCGAGTATGCGGCACAGCTCGTATTTGCGCTCCGTGTGATCCGTTTCCATGTCCAGGGCAATGCGCTGGATGAGTGCATGGAATGCCGTCGGATCCTCTGGCCAGGAGACCACGCCAAACTTCTTCACCAGCTGCACAATCAGATGCAAAGCCTCGTCGGTCTGGAAGCTCTGTGCCGAGTAAATCTGCGACATCTTGGGTATTGCGCCGGTGGCCAGAAGCGCCTGCTGGCCAGGCTCATAGCTTGCAATGCTCTTGAGGCAGCTGTAGGCCTCGCTCACCACAATCAGATTATCCTCGTAATCGGCATCATCCGCCTGCTCGACAATCTCCAGCAGAGTGGGTATCGCATCAATAATATCCTTGTGCGTGGCCAGCTCCTCCTCCTGACAGAAGCCTGTCAGTATGGACAGGGCGACGCTTTTGTAAACCAGCGGCGGGCAATCGCTGGGCAAATCCTTAGACACAAGCAGCTTTCGCAGAAAGGGAAACCCAATCGCCTCAAAGAGCAGCTGCTTGCCCGCCGTATTGCAGTCCTTGCCCTTCATCAGCTTGGTGACCATGAAGAGGGCCGCAAACTTTTCGGTATCGCTGCGTGTGCCCTTCAAGAGATTGGCGCACTTGCGCACGGGCTCTGGCACGTCCGTCATTTTGTAGCTCTGCTGCAATTGTCTGCCCGAAAACAACCAGACTATATGTGGACTTTTCTCTATATATCTATATATATATATATATATAGGTGTCTATATGTGCACGCTCTATAAATAACTCTCACACTTTCACTTGGCTACACAGTTCCCGTTGGCGTTTCTTTCGGGCGGCCTGTTCGCTTCTCCGTCTTCTAATATATTTTTGGGCTTGGCTCCTCGCTCGACGACGCACTCTCGCGCACTGATCGCTGTCGGGTAAAATATTTGCGACTCGTTTCGAATTTTCCAAAGTGGACGCAGCTGTTGCTGTTCAAATCTCTTTTGGACATGACGGCAAAAACCTACACAAAATTTTATTTTTACTTACGAGAACACTTGCACCAACGAGGGGCAGAATCAGTTTTACAACAGATTTGTCGCTCTATATATATACACACACATTTGTTTGTCTCATTTTGTTATGAGATTTCCATTGATTTTATAAAGAATTTATATTCTATTAATTTTGCTTATCGAAAATCGAAAAATTTTTTTTTTTATATATTTTCCATCCATCTTTTACCTATATTATATAGTAAACTCGAAATATGCAGCTAAAATGTTGCTAAACCACTTTAAGTCCTTAGTGGTAAGACCGTTATTTTTTTTTTAGTCGCACAACAGGTATTTTAATTATAGTGTTAGCATTTGTGGTATTTACATATAGTATTTTTATTAGATGTCTAGTATTTTATGATAAAGAGTTATATAGTTTTCACTCGTGGTGATATTAGAAATGGTAAACGTTTTTTTTATTTTTTGGCGTTTTTAGTATTTTACTAAATCATTTTTAGTATTTAGTATTTATGTTGCGCTTTAATAGTTTTTTGGGTTTAATATAGTAATAGGTTAATGCAAATTTTTTCTTTTGACAATTTGAACACTTTCGATATATTATTTCTCCTATACATGCCCAACAGAGTATAGAACAGTAGGTATAGCAACTGATTTCCCATTTTCTTGAATTTTCACATGTATAGTACAATATGAAAATCAATTTAAATCGAGCGAATGACGATTCAGTTAAGACAACCCATGCAGTGCACTTTCTCTCCCGAACTTTTGCTCTTTAGCTCTCCCGATTTCTGTATGCTCAACGGGACGTGCTCATGAGCGATATTTGTGTATATTTAGAACATGATTTTTCGTTTTTCCAACTTTTACGTGTTTACATTCTAGCCAAACTGTGAAAAGTCAGCCGCCGGCTGCATTTGTTCCAGAATTTTTCAACGTGTTGTTTTTCTTTGGTTCTTCTTTTATTTTTTATGCGTATGCGTTAAACGATTCATTTGATTCCCATGCATCTCTGCTCCTCTATATATACAGCACATATATCAGAGCTATATGTATTTATTTACTTTCTGTATTATACACACAATATGCAAAAGGTAAAACTGCATTTTTATATAATCTGTCCAATGCTGTGAGAGAGCAAATCGCGTATACATAAATTATTTGGAAAAACTATGCACATGCATATAAGCTTATTAACATAGGTGGGTGTGTATGTGTCTGGATGTGGGTGCATAAGTATGTGTATTTATTTGCATATTTTATTTAAATATGCTTTTGGTTTATTCATATGAGGTCAACGAATTTAATTTTGCATTGCATTTTGTTTTGTTGCACATTCAATTTGTATCACTTCACATAAATATGCGTGTCCGTGTGAGTGTGTATTATATTTCTGTATTATTAATTGTTGCCACATTTATTTCAAACAATTTAAGATCTCAGAAACTTATGCATATTTTATGTATTGTTATTTTATTGTTTTCGTTTTTTTATTTTATTGTTTTAATTTTGAACATTTTTATACAAATATGCCATTTATTCAATCTACATATTGTTCTTTATTAAATTTATAGCATTTGATATAATGTAATATATATTTAAATAATAAAGTACTTAATTTCATTCATTAATGCTGCCAAGGCTGCCACTTGTTCAGATTAATTATGTATACTATAGAATTAGATAACAAATATTTTAATACATATATTAATATAATTAAATACTTAACGCCATGTACATGAATCACATTAATTATTTATACCATATTGTGTATTATCTTCATTTAATTTATATCATTAGATTAAACAAATTTTATTATATATTTAATGAAATAAGTACTTGATTCCATTTACGTTAATTAGCTGCCTTGTTCAGATTTATTATGAATTTTAACTTGAAGGTGCCAGCTGCATTTAATGATAATTATCACCTCATAGGCACAAACTGGTACATTTTAATTTCTTAATAGCGAGCATTATCAGTTTGTCACAAACTTTGTCAAATATTGCACATCTTTCATGCTATGGATAATACAATAGACAATTCTTTTGTCTCCATTTTCTCTATGCAATTTTTCAGAGAAGGGTATTTAGTGAGGAGAACTTTTATTTGATATATATATCATCTACAAAAATTGTTTTTCTATCAGAAAATAAATAGACTTTACTTTTGATTAATCTGCTTAAACTTTACTTATAGCTTTTAAAGGGTATATAGTCTTCGGTCTTTGTTGCGCGTTTTCTCATCGCATTTATGAATTTTGGCATTCAAAATGGTCTTGTGAATATTAAATATATATGTGTATATTAATGAGCCATGATATTTGTTACATTCCCAAGCTCGCAAAAATATGAGCAAACAAATAGATGTTTATGCCCTTTAAAAACGATTTTCAGCGCTTACACATTCAGAGAAAAGAGTAAATAATAATGATTGGGTTAGGTCTGCAAATGAAATAAAACTTTAATATGATATTAATTATTTAAGATTTTAAGATCTTAGGGTATGGGTGTGAAGAGTTTCAGTCTACTTTATGTTTATTATATATAAAGAAAATAAAACCTGCATATGATATAAAATATTTTATGTCTCTTGCGCAGTACATGATAGATTATGTTTATTGTTTATCTTTATTTGGTTAATCGACTTACAGTTGATAGAAATTTATACGCATTTATTAGAATCAACAATTCTTTTCTATATAGTATTAATTTCCCATCAGGTTGCAGCTTTGCCAAATAATTAAATAACTTTTTAATCCCATATGCAACCGAAATATTGTCACACACACACACACACACAGACACACCCGCACACACAAACTTATGAAATTTGCCATCAGTTTGATAAGTTGGTCAATCATTATGGATTTTCATATTATATAAGTACTCGGTGTATATTCATATTGACACAATGATAAGCCAAACGAACACACGCACAGCGCACGAAAGCTGATTGCAAATTTAATTTGCATTGACAGTCGGTGGTCCGCCTGTTGTTCGGTCGGTCAGCTGGTCAGTTGCCATATTAACATAATTTAAATGAAATGCTTAACGGCAAAAATCCATTCGAATTGCGTTTGCTGGCAAACCAAATGCAAACTGAGCGCATCGCAATACGCCATGCAAAAATCATACTCGTAATCACCAATGGCCATGGCCAATATTTGGAAACATTTTGCACGCAGGCCACAGCGTGTAAGTGTGTGAAGGCTGCACGACTAGCAGATATTCTGTAATTAGATACCTTATATATGACTTGGCTAGATTCAAAACAATTTGAATCTTAAAGTTGTAATTATTTTTTCTTAAGAAGTGAAGTTTATCTATATAAGGTATATGGGTATCCACACACGAAACTTACTTGCCCTAGCTTTTATAGTCTCTGAGATCCTTAAAGCTAGACTTTTAAAATCGGCTTCTTCAGCCTGGACCACTACTGCAACAAGTGGCAAATGGTCAATGCTCTTTTCTCTTGGCCTTGACTAACTTGCAAAGATTATAAATGGATTATCTAGATTTAAAACTAGTTTGAATAATTGATTTGTAATTCGTACAGTTGGGAATATCGGAAATGTAATCCAAGTTATGTATAAGAGAGTCTACTTACCAAATTTTTCGACTCTATCGTTGTAGTTCCTGAGATGAAGGTAGAGCTTTAAGGTCGGCTTCTTCTGCCTAGACGTCTTTTTCCTTTGGCCATGAACCTTTCAAACAAGTTAAAATTTACAATTCGTATAGTTGGAAATAGCGGGATATTCATACTATATTAGCCAATAAACTTAATCCACATAAAGTATAAAAGAGCCCACGTACCAAATTTTCCGATTCTAGCTTTTATATTTCCTGATATCAATGAAAATGAACTTTCCTGCATTTTACGGTTTACAGGGTAGAGCCACGCCTCCGTAAAGCTCACCCGCATGTAAACTAATTCGTATCTCATAAAATGGGTCTGTTTGTATTTGTTATTATTATTTTAAATTGATAATGCTGGCGTTATTCTCATGCGGCTGGCAGCTTCGTTTCGTAGGCTCCATGGATAATTTAAGCATATTTTTGTGTGTGCATGTGTGTGTGTGTGAATTTACAATAATTGGGTTAGAGTTAAATTTATGAATTTGTTCGTTTTACGTTTTACTAATTATGCCAATGTTATTTTAGTAATTGCGGAAATATGCTGGCAGTACCTGGGAGTGCGCCACTTGAGTTTGTTTATCCACTGATTAAATTTGGTAATTTGGAAATTTCGCAAAATGCCTATATGTATATAGCAAATGCTAATAAGAAGTCGACTATTATTCGAGAGTTTTAAAGCGATTAAATGGCTGCTTTAAGGCCCGCCTAAAGTCATTTTGAAACCTGACAAATGTGTGGTCAAAACTTGAAAAGTCATAATGACACACAATCTATTTGAGTTCTAGATATTGGAACAGTTCGCCTGGGCTGACAACATGCGCAATGACATTCGGGGACAACATTTTTGGTACCATCAAGATGAGGAAATTGTTGATGATGGCCAGAGCCTCAAGTTGGAAATCAATGTTGATGATCTGTGCACAACATTTTGGGGCCAGTCGAAAGTAACCAAATGTCTAATGCTGGCGGTTAGCTATCTATTTATTTTCCCCACAACGCCCCGTCCCGCGCCGTCCTGCTCCGTGTGGCCCTGTTGGCCGAGGTTGACGCCAGGCCGCAATTGTTGCCCATTGGCAAATTCGATGAAATGAAAAATACAAACAAAATCATTTGTCAAAACATTTCGAAAGAGCTTTATAAACTCTTGGCTTCAATAACAGGCGGTGGCGGCGGCGACAGCACCTCCACCCTCCACTCCCCGACCAAAATCGATGCTGTCCACTGACGCAGGGAAACTTAACAACAAGCTGAACCAATCGTCGAGCACAATAGAGGCGCTGTGTGAAGGCGGAAGCGGATACGGAATCGGAATTGGAAGAGGAAGCGTGAGTAAGTGTGTGCTGTATGGGTGTGTGAGTGTGTGTGTGGGTGTGTGCTTGGCTTTCTCAACTTTGGAACTGCTTTCAGCCTGGGCCTAGGTCAGTCAGGATTCGAGTGTTGCGAGTCATTTAAGAGTTCCTCTTCGGTACGCCCTAGCACCCGCTCATGATTAGTGTTAGGCGTTCTTTTCGTCCTTCGCTTATTTCGCTTTGCCTGCCTTTTTGGTACTTTCTTTTTTCTGACTTTGTTATGGCTATTTTGGCGTTTTCCTTGCTGACTTTTTGCTGTAAACATCGTTTGTCAAGCGATTTATTTCAATTATATATATTACGATTCATGCTTTGTTATATTTATTTCTGTAGTTGTTGCTCCTCATCTGTTGTTCGGTTGTTAGATTAAAGTAAATGAGACTTGAACTTGCGATAAATATGAATAATCTAGCTGTTCATTGATTTCGATTATGTAAATTGGTATGAAGAAGTACTATTTGAGAAAGTGTAAGGTTTTAGTCTCTTGGTCATTTATTTATTTAAAGCAGAGCTTCTCTGGAATGGAAACCATCGTTATAATATATATATTTATATCTCATTAATATTTCAAATGCAATATATTTATAATATTGTCTTTCGACATTGGACAGATACATAGGAAAAGACGCGTGCTTCGTAGCTCTAAAAGTTAAAGCTAAAGAATTTTCGGAGAAGCTGATTCGATAATAGTATTCATTGAAATAATTTCCAAACATTGCTTGTAAGTCCGACGCTCTTTTCAAGACAAAGTACATTACAGATTATATTTGTTGTAATTATATGCAACTCTCGTAACTATGAAAAACACAGTTTTATCTTTACGCGTATCCTTGATTTCTAATTTCAATATTTGTATTCTCTACTTGACTTTTTGATAGATGATTTTTGCCATGTATTCAAAAATTATTTAAATGAAGTATTTCGTTGTCACTAACAGACTTGCTGCTTGACAGTATCCTCCGCTTTGACCTTTAACTTTATGTCAGCAACAGAGTTGTGCTTTAAAAATAACCTAATATTCTCAGCTGGGAGCTGTTTTTAGTTCCCTGCACTGGGTTGGTGGTCGTCCCCAGTTAGCCCAAATGGCATCGAAAAACTGTCAAATAATCATATCCAATGTAAAAGCCTTTAGGCGGCAGTCGGTTGTTCTTTCATTTTGCACCACCAACTCCCCGTGGGAACTTTGATGCACGAGTTCCGCTGGGGCCTGGCCCAGCTGTTTGCCGGCGAGGCACGTGCCAATTTAAATGCAAAATCAAAAGCCGCCCGGTATGGAGAAAATTTAATTTCACCAGGCAGCAAAACAATCATATTTTCCTTTCTTTCCCTGCTGCTTTGCGCTTTTCCCCAGCTTCGCATATGCACACAACCCCCACAGGCCGGGACACAGGAGTCTCAAGACAGTAACTGGGAAGCAGGAGAAGTTCCTCCTTGCGTCTGTTAACATTTTTTCCGCGTGTTTCGTAAGATATCAATGACTGATTAATGTGGGGCTCGTAAAGGTTGCCTAGTTACCAGGTTATGCGGGCGCAGGCATAAACTGTGAGGTAACCAGACAATTTCTAAACCGTTTTCGAATTTCAATGGCACGTGCCATGTGCTGCTCGCCTAACCACACACACAACATTTTACCACAAACATAAATACCTTAAAAAGACTTAAAGCGTATGTAAATCTCAGTGAGATCCGTTTATCAAGTACTTAAACGCGTTAGATCAAAGTAAAAGTTGGAATGGGATAAGAGTAGATGAGATTCTGAGGTTCCGCAAAATGATGTCTCCCTATTTTTGGGAAATATTTAATTTAAAGTATATCACAGTAACAAAAACATTAGTCTTTCGATTTCAGCTTAACGATACTTCGATTATTCGATAGCTGTCTGTCAGTTAACGAAAATTTCAATATTCTGATAACAGAAAGTAAAAGTGGCTCTCCGGTAAATGGATCTTTCATTAAGTTGTTAATTGTCGGTTAACCGATAAGCCGATTAGTTATTTTTTACATTTAAATGTGAAATATTGTGCGACTCGCTGTTTTATATGTCTGAAATATAGTAACCATATACAAACAAATGATATTTAGTCAGGATAATGATAAGCGAGACTAATAACGATTCTCAGGCGCATAGATATGTAAGTAAATCGACAATTGTCGATTTACCGATAAACCGATTATTATATTTTTAATTTAAATAAACAATAGTGCACAACTCGCAGTTTATGGCACTGTGGAGAACCGCATAGCCTTTTCTCCTGAACAACGCCAATTTATGCAAATCCCCTTGAATGGCTTATGCTTCATGAATTTATATCGAATAGCGGGTCGCGGCTTTAAGAGCCCCTGCCCATTGGAACAATAAAAGCTCATTTGTTGCTATTATCGTTTGGACCAACAACAAATAACAAATCATCGAGCCAGCGGGGCGATGGAGCACAAAGCACAAAACACCCACCTGTTTCTGTAAGAGAGAGACCTGAGGGGGCGACTGTGGTGGGCTGGGGGTGTGTGGCTTATAGCTGAATCGTGCACAGCGCTCACCTCGGACAGAAGCTGTGCGCTGATGCCGCACAAACTGCTGCCAATAAATTGTGTTAATAAACCAAAAGTTGTTAATTTAAATGATTTATATCTGAAGGCTGTGGGCGTTGGGCGGTGGTGGGTGGTGGGTTGTGGGTTGGGGGTTGGTATGTTGGTTATTGCTGAGCCTCAAAAATTTACGTAACCTTTGCGGGGCTGCGCCTTAGCCAGCCTCTTTGGCCCGCGCCCAGCCCACCCAGTGAGGGGTCAACTGTGTGTGTGAGTGTGTGGCATTCTCGGGGCGTGCCGCTTGCCCGCCATCAGCTTAAACCAATTTACGTTGCCGATGTCTTCATTTTGGCAGCGGCTCAGCGCCGTGTGTTGTGAATTATGGCGCCCCCTCACGGCCAAATGGGGCAACTGTGCGTATGCGTAATGTGCAGACCGGCCCGACCGGCCTGTTGTCTATGCCAGTTTACCCACCGCCCACTTTTTAAGGCTACTATCCAAAGCCAGCAAAAACTTTGGCAGTTCACGCTCGCATCCTTCTGCTATATACAGACTAGCATGTGTATACATAATGTATGCATGTATATACATTAACTTATATATAAATTTATGTCTTATTGTTTGCAGTCGAAATTATTTCATTTGTTTGTCTTTATTACAAGCAAATCCCGTTCAATGCCGCATTGGCTGTCCTGCTAAAAGGGGCCTAAGGGCGTGGTGGAGGGGGCGTGTAGCATTTCATTTAAGCGGCAGCTTCCATTTTCCACAGCGTTTGCTTTTAATGGTCGGCGGCTGTTTGGGGGATTTTCCACATCTTAACTCCGGCCGAGACCTACAAATATTTGATGCTCACATTTTTCGCTGTTGTTTCGTTTTATTGATTGGCGCCGTGCCTGCTTTATGAGCCCCATTGTTGTCCTTGTTGTTGCTGTTGTTGCTGTTGTTGCCTTTACTATTGTTTTTGTTGCTCTTTTTGGCTGTTTGGTTGGCTTTGCCGCTGCTTTCAAGCGTAACACTGCGCTACATTGTAAAGGATTTCGACGGAATTTAAATTGTTGTCCCAACAGCTTGACAGGAAGTCAGCCTTCATCTTTCTCCTTTATCCCGCTTGTGTTTCAGTTCTTTAACTTTGTTTTAGTTTCTTTAATTAACAATTGATAAGCAACTACAATTTGCGTACTTTTGCTGCTCAATTATGGGCCTGAACAAATATTTGTGCCTGGCACGAGCTTAAAACTTTTCTGAGCTAACTAAATATGCCACTTTTTGTGTTTTTGTTATTAATTCAATATTATTACGTTAAAAATAAACCCAACCTAACGTGCTATGTTCCCTAAGGTCTCTCCACCTGCATTCTCAAACGAATGTCATGATCGTTAACATGCTTCTTCAGCTTTACCACCCCCGACTCTAAAGTATCCAAGCCTTTAATTAAAAAAAAAATTATTATGATAAGTTATTTGTCAAAACTGAATCTATTTGGACAAGTAATATCTTGTTGGACAGCTTCCAAATTCGAGATTAATTTGTCAGCTTAAATAAAATAAAGTTTTCTAGCTTTTCCAATAGTTCCCTAAGCAAATTCTTGTTGCATGACAAAAAAAAAACGCGTCGCGTTGTGTGTTGCATTCATCTTATCCATGGCGAGTATATTCATGAGATTATGCATTCTCTCAGCTGGGCTCAGGTGAAGGCTTCTGGCTGCCATTCTGAGTTCGAGTTGGGCAAGTTGGCATGGCATAAATGAATATAAAGCACTAGTTTACAACTCAGTCATTTGACAGGCGCTCGTAAGGACATTGGCGGATGCTCAGGTGGCGATAGTCGCTGTTGTAGTTGTTGCTGCTTTTGAATTTTTAAAATAATCATGAATTATGCAAAATAGCTGATAAGACAGCCAGCGCTGAAGACGTTGCATTTGCGGATTATGGCTGGAAAATAACGCCACGCGACTGGACATTAGTGAAAGTGATCGGAAATTTAGAGAAAATTTTGAGAACCTTTATGAATTCAGCTGTTTTATGTTGCAACACTTGTTAAACAAATTTGCAAGTCAGCTCGTAAATTTTGTGATTTTTTCTTCTCTGGCACAGACACAAAAAGCTGGTTCTATCAAAAATGCAGAAGTCATTGCCGGGTCAAGGCTGCGCGGCTGACAAGGTGTTTGCTTGTGGGTGTGAGGGAGTGTGGGTGCGTGTGGGTTTGTGGCCGAAATAAATTTGCTATTGATAGCACACAGTGCCAAACAACTTGTAATCAGTTGAAAAGGGCTGTGCGCCCAATTCCCCAGTGGCTACCGACGCGTTCACACCATAATCCAATCGTTCGAAGCGCTTTTATGGTTTCCACATGGCGAATCGCGTGCGAATTTGAATTTGAATTTGTTCTGCACATGCCGCCACGTGCACGCTGTAACCCATTCTGCACTCTTCATACAATCCGACGAGCCATTCCATTACATACCATTTGTTTAGGATCTATTCACATCCATCTAACCATCGTAAGCCCCGCGGGGGTTGCCAAGGGTTTTCGGCGTAGGCGCGCCGCGTGTGTCCACGTTCTCTATCATCAGGACACACGCTCCGTTAAAGTGCTAAAAAACAAACGCAGGGAATCAAAAAAATGAAAAAAAAAAAAAAGAAAACCAAACAGCTCGGAAAAGAAGCTTATTCACGTCATGTGATTTGAGGCATTCTTTTGATATGGTCTCCCATATTTTGTATGCGTAGTGTGCGAATTGCTATTTTTGGTTGTTTGTCATTTGTTTATTATACCCTGTGGCCAGAAAAGGAAGCAACAGGCGGCAAAAAACATCTTCGACACATTGTACAGTTGTTTAGAGTTGTGAAAGGCAAGAGGAAATGGCATATGTTTTTTTGTGTTTCTTCTAGTTATCTAACTTGTTGAATTTAAATTTCGGCTTAACATTTTGGCATGCTCTAAAACGAAATATCCTACATATTTTCGACACACTTTACTGACCCTATTTTATTGTACAGGGTAACTCGTAGTCAGGCCTTGGTAAGTAAACCTTTTTGTCTATATATATATATACTCTTTTTTTGTTTACACGCACCGCATGTACTCGCAATATTTATTGCATAATTTTCATCATAACAGCACAAAGAAGGACAAATATACCATACTGTTTTCCCCTCAAACACGGGTGTGCGTGTGTGTCCATGTTTGTACTTCCGGAAATTGGCAGGCGACATTTTGAGTCCCTTATTTGGTTAGTCTAATTGGATATGGAACCCTTTTGATTAAATTTAAAAAGTGTCTTTTTTCCCGACGAATCCTTGTGGATGGTTTCGCTTTTGGCCGAAATAGATTAAGCACATTTTAGTGCTTAGCTTGTGTGCAATGTTAGTATTTTTTAAATCATAAATTTATTTTATTTAAATTAAATCGAATCAAAAAATATTAAAGCATATTTATAGCAAATTACTTTTAACGAATTTATGCAATAATTTATTTAGTTTTCAACCCAAGTTTTCTATTGGAAAATGTGGCTTACGCAGCTTTTATTGGTTAAAGCTTTTTCGAACTTGCTGACTTGGAAAATGTGTCTAGCAGAGCTTTTTGAGGTTACAAGCTTTTTGCAACGCCTTTTCTAAACTTTAAAGTACAAAGGCTTTTTGTACGACAATTATGGCAGCTTGTTCCTATAAAAATTTGCCTCAGCTTTTTATTGTTTATGGTGCCATATTACATTAGTGTCCATATTATTGAGTAAGCCAACAAAAAATCAAAATACAAATTACAGGACTTAATATTAAACTATATTTAAAAAAAACACAATTATAATAGTTTTTATATGTTATAGGGGTTTTCTATTAATTTTGTAGTCTTCAATCAGATGCTTTTGTCTTTCATAATATGCAGTCAGAAAATTTATAAAATATATATTCTGTATTTTATTGAAATTAGAAAATCGATTTGTAGAACCTTTCGGCAGAATCGAGGGCAGCTTTAATTGGAATTATATATTGAAAAAGAAGAAAAGGAAAATATGCTTAGGCTCATGATGTGAACTCACAATAGAAAGATTTGCAGCTAAAAATAAAACAAATATCATTTTCAATTATCAGAAAAACTGAGACAAATAATTGCAGGGAAGAAATAAGTATAAACATATATCATTTTGAAAGGGGAAGCAGCGAGCTCGAGGAATTGTTAACACACACACACACACACACAGGCAGACATGCGGCATATGGAGCGGATAAATTGTTTCTGTAAACGATGCCGAAGGAGGCTAAATAAAAGCGCAATAAAGATATTTGCGGGGCGCACACATTGCAAGGCAGACATAAACAACAACAACAACAAATGCGAGTCGATGGCAAGGATAAAGCAAAGGAAAATGCAGTGGCCGGCATTAAAAAGAAAAAGCTCTACCCAATGGCCGCGCTAAATAATCAACTGCCTATTGGGCATATATGTATATATATATATATAGTCCTGTGCACACACAGAGACTTGAGATGGGCACGGGCCCTGAGGCCGAACGCGAGTACGGAACAAACACGAAGCCTACAACTTTATTGTGTTGTAGGTTCCTGATACGAGTCGAGACATTTTTAAAAACTATAAGGTTTTCGCTGACAGATAAGTTAACACGAGCCGTGTGTTTTTATTAATTTAATTTAATTTAACATTGGGGTCAGCGCAGCTGCGATATTCAGATATTGGCCAATATTGGACGCAGTTATTTCTTTGGCTTCAGCATGCCTTTATCTTACGTGCTTTTGGGTTCATTTTCGTGCGTGTCCGCGCCCATCTCCAACACAGATGCTTGTACTCGAAGATACTTATACTCGGAAATACTTGCGTGTGTGTGTGCGTGTGCGTGTGTGAATTGCTCTACAGACTTTTCGAGCCGTTTGGCTTGGATCGATGTAGTGTCTGGCAGAAATATGCTGCGCTGGTAATTTCGCTATCATCCGCTCTGACAGCAGTGATTGAAGGCAGAGCAGCAGCTAAACGCTTAACGCTGATTGCTCTGCGCTGCAGCTGTAAATTGAATGTTGCCATCGTCGTGGCTGTTGCTGCTGCTGCCGTTGCCGCTGCTGTTGCTGTAACGCATTATTTTTAATCGATTGCTCATACGCCAAGTTGGACTAACGAGCAGTCGTGCTGGCATTATGTAGCTCCTCGAACGGCTAGTTAATGAAAACAGGCTGCCTGTGTGGAAAGCTGATCCCCCAAAAGGAGCAAGCACAAAAACTTGGCTGTGTTTCCCTTAACTGACAGCCATGGCTATGGCCCTTAACAACTGCTCCCCTGCCCTAGCCGGCCTAGGCAGCTGTCGCGTCTGTTAATGTTGCCGAATTTGCATTTCATGCGGCCGTCGCTGCCGTCGTCAACGTATTGTCAAGTCACGTACCCAATTTACAGCAAAGAAAAGTCAATACACTCGGCTGACGGGCGCTTTCGCCTGGCCCATTTGGCCCCTGGCCTAAAGGTCGCTAGACCAGCAAAAAACAGCATATCGCGCCCAGAGGCAGCATTTTCACTGCCAACAACTTGGCACAGTAGATTGCATTTAACATGGCTTAATAGCTGCATACACGAATTTCTTTAAAGCATGTCAACTACACTAGCTGAGAAATCTGCGTAGACCAGAACTTCTTTTGGGATTAGATGGCTGCTTGGATAATGAAGTAAGAATGCATCCGATCTGATATTTCCGATTAGTTTTTAAAGCAGATTGCCTTACAGTGGGCCACATTTGGGGCTTGCCTTGAAGAAATGCGAGAAGGACAGCTTGTAAGCTCGTTTCTTATCCGTTTCTTATTCACCAATTGAATTTATTGAAAAAGTAAACGCATTGCTATCCTCGTAGCGGGCATTTTTTGTTTAAATTGATGTGCTGACGGATTGGTCCATAAGCTCTTTGACTGGCTTAAATACGATTTGATTAAAAGCTGATTTTACCAAAGGCAAAAGAAGAGTACAGAAAAATGTGACAGCAGTTGCGACAGCCTAATATAAAATTAAACCTTATCATTTTTGTGCTAATAATATTTTTTACTTGAAATAAATATATTTAAAATTTTAGTATAAATACAATGAATACTTAAAATGCCAGATTTTCTTTGAAATATTTATATTTTCGTTTTTTTGAATCTTTCACTTATTAAATTTAAATGTATATGGTTCAATTTCAAGAGCACATTCCACCCCATGTAAAGCTTTAAGATGCATAAAGTTAGCTTTTACCAAATAGCTTTTCTAGTCTTTAGTCGTTCGCATAGTCAGTAAACGCACAAATCTGAACATGTTTTCATGAAAACTTTTTAATTAGTTTCCCCAACGAAGCTGTTAACATTTAACATGCGTTTGTCTCTCACAAAGCTACATTGACAGCTCCGAGTGGCTGCAATGTGAAACAGAAACGTTTGATGAATGTTACACGGCACGTTACACGGCTTTTTATTTTACACTCGCTACGATTGTGTTGACAGAAGTGGTCGAGTATTCAAAATGACTGAGATTAGACACCGGAACTCCGACACGAATGAGCCGAGCCTCGGGGCGAACTTCAGTCTTTGGGCATTCGACAACAATTTGGATTTGAAAACAAAACTATGTGGGCTGTTTGCAGGCTGGCTGGTTGGCTGGTTGGGTTCGAATTGCTGCTCGAGGTTAAATCGTAAATTCTGGCTCTCGTTTAATTAGCAAAGTGACAAAGGCAATTCGATATTGGACTTTTCGTTGACCCATTGACCGATGCTAGAGTGTTACATTTATGAGATCTTAATTATTTGCGACTTCTCGATTTCGTTTGTTAAGGTAATTGAAAAGAGTTATACACAAAATATTAATAGTATTAAAATCATTCTCATGTATGGAGATAAATGGTTTGGGGCAATATATTTATAGTGTTTGTTGTTCTTCAATTCTGGGAAACTATATCTTAATAATCCAAAAAAAAAATAAAAATCAGCTGCAAACTTTCTAATAAATTAATACCAATAAAAAATGTAAATATAATTAAATTTTATATTATTATATATATTTTTATATTTTGCTCTTCTCCAAAAATTGCCAACATTTATCATTTTAAAGGACTTGAACAAAAAGCTGGGATAGTTTAATGATTTTTTAGATTGAGAATGATATTTTACTTATTATTTTAATATTTTATACTATAAATAATAATGGCGAGCATGCCAGAGTCGATTCCCTTACTTCAAAAAATAATGTATTTATTAATTATTTAAAAAATAATGCGACCTTTTACAATGCTTTTTGCTATTTATATTTTCCATTTACCATTTTACTTTCAAATGGAGCTCAGTCCTGCCTATACACCAGAAAAGCCAAGTTTTTCAAAACGTCTTTTTCAAAAACTGGGAACAGTTCACTGAATCGAACCGGTTAACAGTGCGCTGTAAATGGGAACAGTCATGCGCAGCACTGAGGCCATGCAACAGTTTGCCCTTTCATAAAACAAATAACAAATCGCTAACTTGGGCGCGTGGGTAAATGAAATGGAATACGTTCGGAATCAAAAGTGAATCCCGCCAGGGAACATGGCCAAGTGAAACAGATTCATTCCCAATTAATCCTTCGGCTGCTGCTGCTACTAGTTGCAGTTACATCATGCGGACTAGGATGACTAGGCAAAAGTGGGTCTTTGCGAATGGGGATTGGGCTTAAGCCATGTCAAATGACGAATGCATGTACTGTTCTTTTGAGGTTCTTGTCGGACAACTTGGTCGAGCCACGAATTTTAAATGTCATACCAAATTTGGTGGGCCTCTGTGAATGCGACGAAGGTTGTGCCGGCTACGAAAGGGGTTGAGGGAGGGAGGCAACTGGTAAATGGAGCCAAGGGCGTCGCCCAGCTGCGGATTAAGAAGTTGCCGTCAACTTAACCTCAAAGCAGGCGCCAATTTTCGCACAAAATAGAAGCGAATCCTCGCCATAAAAGGGCTGAATCGACCTGGTAATCAGATCAAGTGTGTTTACCCAGAAATTTTGGGGACCAAGTCACATTTATTTGCATGCAAAAGCTTTTAACCGCAGCATGCGAAGCGGCTTAAACGTTTTTTTAATTGCCAACATTATAATTAATCGCGCGTTCAATTAAACTGTTACCCAATCAAATTTGTAAAACATTTAATTCAGCTTCATTAAATCGAGTTAAACATATTTTATTTTTTGGGTCTGCGCGTTTTTTTGCTTTTTGGTTTTTTATCAGACATCAGACCAGCATATGTGCCTGGCTAATGAAAGACAAAGCAAAGCAAAGTCCTTGACTATATAATCTGCAGGGAGCGGGCAACAAAGGGTTTGGCAGTATAAAAAATGTGGCAACACTGTCATTCTCTGAAAAGTTGTTGCACTTTTGTTTGAATTTCCTTGGCTTTTTCATGCTTCTGTGGCCGCCAAAGTTTTTTGGCCCCTGTGACATTTTAAAAGCGGTTTCCCGCACTCCTTACAAGAAACGGTTGAAAACTTTTATGCTCTCCCTATATAAGCATTTATATATATATATATATATGTGTGTAGACGTATATATGTACATGTGTTAGGGTGTAAGCACACATGTAAGTGTGTTCTTAGAGTACCGCAGGGCAGACTCATGTCTGCGTCTGGCCTGTCTGTCAAAGTTTGTGTCGTTTGACTGGCTAATTTCCTGTGAAAGCTGATTTTCACATTATGAAAACGATCCGCAGCTCTTTTATTTGCTCCTAATTGAGGTTAAAGGTCTGAACAAAAGCCTCTTAATTGCCATTCAAAATTGCAGTTTTTTTTTCTATTAATTGGCCATAAATATTAGCTGATAAAATGATGATAAAAACGCACATAAATTTGCTTAAATGCTATTTAAAAACATTGTAGCATAGTTTAATCGGACTAATTCATTTTCCATTCATTCAAGCACTTATTTATATGTTCACATTTGTTTGCTGTTGATATTCAGTTATCAGGATATTCTAAAATAAGCTGAAAATAAAAAATCATTACAAAATTAGAAACTAAATTATTAACAAAAATATGTTAAAAGTTAAAGAAAAGATTAAATGTTTAAGTGTATTAATGCTTAAATATAAAAAACATTAGGTGTCTGAGCTTCGAACATAGAAATTAGAGGTTGCCGTTTCAAACCTAGAAGCAGCTTTAAGTTTTTGTATGTTGTTTATGTTTATCAAAAGCAATTCTTATGATTTGTTTGTTTTATTAATTATTTACAAAAACCTGTCAAGTTTACTCGGAAATGTATTCGGAAATACCCAATAAAAAATTTGCTCAGGTTTTTTTTTGGAAGGTCAAAGAAAGTTATTTTGGTTTTAATTAAATAAAGAAATATGTGTTTTAAATATATCTAAAGCTTGCGTAAAACATAAAGAAATTTCTAAAAAATAAAGACTCAATAAACACCTGGAAAAAAGCTAAATTCAATTCCTCTTTAAAATAACACGAAGAAATTATATTTTCTTGGTTTATATAGAAATTTTGCACACATATCGAAATTGATGTTGTGCAAAGGAGATTCAATTTATAAACGAAACTCCAACATAATAGAAGATATTCTTGCTTATATTGGAGTACATCACATATTTGACTGAGATATATGAATCGAATATGCCTGAGCCATCTGAAGAAGATTTTGTGCATGCGATGAAATTCAAATTCAATGAAATCAACATCCATCACAACGAAGAGCCCCAACAGCTCAGCTCAGCTCCGCTCAGCTGTTGCTGATTATGATTATGATGATGCTGATGATGATGCTGATGATGCTCTTAAGAGTTGAGTATTTGAATGCGTTGTAACTTCTATGGACTCATGGATTTGCATGACGCTGACAAATTTGGTGGAATCGATGGTTGGGAAGTGCGTGGAAAAGAACGTGTATTGAATAATTTATGGCCATGTTTATTTTGTGTGTTCGTAATGTAAAATATGTGTTTACCCGTAATCATTGCACTGCCAGATTGTTAATGTGCAGGTGTACAACGTATTTATATGCATAATCTTAAAGCCAGGCGACCTTGCTGGATTTTCGCATTAAATAAGATATGAGATGGGGGCCCATTGCTTTGGTAACGGAAGTCGATTTGCGCACGCATAAATAATATGCGCGCTGTAATAAATTCAATGGGCAACAACAAGACTGCCAGACGACAACTCGGATTATTAATATTTTCCATACTGCTTTTCAGCTTTGCCTGTGCTTTGTTTGAGCACTTGAAATGTGAGCTCAGGCAGCAGCAGCAACAGCAGCAGGGGCAGAGGCAGAGGCAGAGGCAGGCACAATGACCAGGGCCCAGGGCGAAGGCAGCAAAATAAATCAGCTCAAGTATAAAAATTCACGTCAACATGCTGCACACATAAAACCCTGCCCCTCAGCCGCCGCCTCCTTTGCATTTTGTACAAGAGTTGGTAGCTGGCAATCGGGCAGGCAACTGGCCAATGCTCCAGGGGGATTTGCGGGGTGGCAAACATTGTCCGGGCATGTTGGCTTAATGAGTGCCGGCCACAATCACGAGTCGAATCTTGTAAAGCTGCACAAAAGTCAACCATATATGCCTGCAGCATTAGCCCTCCAGTTCTCTTCTTTTCCCAACTCTGCCCACAAACTGTCGACGCTTCTTGTTTGTACAACTTGCCTGCAACTAAAGCTGGTCTCCAAATTTGAGCTAGTGCTAAACAATCACATTCTTTACTAAACATCGTTCTTTTACACATTCAGATATACTTTGTACTTTTTTTTTTGCATTCCAAATATGGAAATCGATAAATTTTCAATTGCAGTCCATCTATGGCATCTGATGAAATATTTATATGGTGAATTATTTAAATGTACAAAGCGAACAACTCATTAGCTGACAGCGCAATTCATCAGAAATTCGTTTATTATAGTTAAATTCATATTAATTAAACCCTATGTTTTGACAACTGTGTTGACAGCTTTCGCAATGGATACTATTATATTTGAATTATTAAGTTGTTCAATTAAAATCATAAAACATGTGCAATAATCGTTTTTACGTTAAATTTTGCATAAAGTTCTTTGAGAGGTTTAAAAGAATAATAATTTTATAAAATTGTATTTTCTTGTCTATAACAAAAAATTAATAATTGTAATTTTTCTATCTCTCTCAGTATCCGGAAAAGTTGTCTTGTTATATATTAAGTCTGTCAACCGATTCGAGATTATTTCAATACTCTGAAAGTTTTCAACCAAAGCTTTATAAACCTTAAATCGTTTGAAGGAAAACAGGATATATTAAATATTTCATTAAAAGTTATCCTTAAAGAATAAACTCGTTATAATAAACAAACTCGTTTGCGGCGGCGCTCGCATTATTTATGATGACAATTTTATCATAATCCGAATGGCAATTGTTAATAAAGCTTGACTTAAATGCCATATGGATATTGACATTTAAAGTGAAATCAATTTGTCAATTACATGAAATACTTATTTTTTTTTTTTTTTTTTTTCATTTCCTGTTGAAGCACATGCGCGGCATAGTATGTTAAACTTTTAATTCCATTTGGGCATGAAAACCAACAAATAAATCAAAGTCACGCTGTGACCCGGTCTCTGTCTGGGCCTGGGAAATGGGTCTGCAATTGCGGCAGCTGCACTGTCCAATGATTTAAAAGTATAAGCAAATATACATCACACGTTACATACACACATTCGGTACATATATATGTAGCCATAGTTACGTACATATATGGGAATGCGAATATAACAAAAGTTTTCAATTTTGCTACAGTTGTGACTGTGATTTAAGTGTCGGGGATGCCGCTGGGACGCCGCGGATACTACAAATAAATTCGTTGAATACAACAAATGCGAATCAAGTCAGAAGGTTGCTGCCAAATGTCAACGACTGCGCGATACTCTGTTTACAGGTTGACCAGTTGCAAAAATAACTGTTTTAATAAGCCCAATGAGTATAGAGAATATAGAATTACGCGGCTTGTGGCAAAGTATTTTTGTCCAGACTTTTTTTGTATGTTGTTATTATTCTCCTAGCCCATATACCCCCTCTTCGCTTTGTGCACAGTGTATGCCAAGGGAAATTCATAAATTGTAACCGTGTTGTAGTCGCGCAATCATTTAATCATAAGCATAAATATCAAAAGCATTTATACAAATTGTTTGCTAGCATTTTATTTGAATGCAAACTCAATCGCATTCAATTGATTTCCATTTACGATCAACAATTTAGTTTCAGCTTTTCCACTGCATTTGCGAGCATTGCTTGCATTCGAGTTTAGAAGCGGTTTAATAGCCCAATGCCTGCCAAATTTTTGATACGGTGCCATATAGCTAACACGCTTGGCTTGTTGTGCATTTTTTTTATTAATCTCTGGGTCGAACATATTTATCATCAGTCACATTCACAATGGGCCTGGTGTAAAATTGATATGCACAGAATTTCTATTGTGCCTACAAATATCCGCACTTATTTAAGCTTTGCCAAAAAATTGCTTTATATATATGTTTAGCAATATATACATAAAACATTTTTAAACACTCATCCATTTGTCATATATAAGTAAAAGTTTCATGCTTAAGCAAGTTCAGCAATACATTATTTACTTTTATCAATTATTTTGCGTTAGGCACTTTTCAGACTTATTCACAATTATTCTACTACAGGCTAAGCTGTCATTAATAATTGTTTTTTACAATAAAAACCAATTATATAGTTTAAAATTTTTAGAATTCGGCAAACATATTAATGTTTATCACTCATTTTTTAAATTACTTTGGAGTGTCTTTTGATGGTCAATTGGGCTGCGATATATAAGCAAACTTAAATACATTATTTTATTGGCCGAAAAAGTAGGCAACACAAATAAACTATTTTTTTTTAACTACGAATTTTAATTTGCATACTTATATGGGCCAACAAACGCTGTGGATTATACTTTGTTGAACAAAATATGTGATTTAATTAGTAAAATATATTAATGAAAATATCAAACTACATAAAAATATATGCATGTAACATACACATGTTATCATGTCTGACAAGAAAACTCTCAACTAATGCCATGGTGCATGACAGGGGGCGTTATTTATATGCGCTAGTCTACTACTGCTGCTGTTCGCCTGTTTGTTCGCTGGCCCAAAACACAACACAACAAAAAAAAAAAAAGGGGAGAATCAAAAATGGGGGTTAAAAAAAATCGGTGCGGAACACATTTCATAAATCTTGCCCGCGATTGAGCACAACCACTATTTTTTTTTTACTTTCTTTTTTTTTGTTTTAATTGTCGTTATTTTTGGCTGTGCTCTTTGGATTTGGCTCTGACTCGGAATCCATTCTTGTTCCATTTTGGTCGCACGTTCGGTTCACGCGTCCTGTGATGTGTGTGCTGTCAATGGTCAAGGGTGTGTGTGTGTGTGGTGCTATCGTTTGGCTTCGCAGCAGGCGCCACCCGGCACTACAATTCTGTGGGTCCGATAAGGGCCGAGGTATGCCTGAGGATGGCAGGGCTTGCTAAAGGAGATGAATGATCTAGGCGAGGCATTTCTGCATTTTCTTCTGCCCCAACCTTGACGCTCGTAATCCTTAAACCTGGGATGCGCAGCTCGTTGCAGCGTGCTGTTCAGCAGCCAGACCATGGAGCCGATGATGCATAGCGCCAAGCATAAGACAAATACAAACAGAACCACACGCCAGGTGGAGTTCAGGTCATTCAATTCCAAGCGAATTTCGGGCGACAAGCTGGCAGCTGCAGTCAACTCGCGTTCGATCTGCTTCCTTAATTTCTGGCAGTCATAGGCGGACATTAGATGCGGCACCTGATAGGCAGGCACTGTTGGCTCATGAAGCCACCAATCATCCCAGAACTCTAGCTGTTTGTCGACCAAAAGCCGATTGCAGTGGGCGAAGACTTCGCTTATCCACTGTTGGCACTCGGCGCTGTTGATGTTTTGCTTGCAAATTGGATTCATTGTCGTGTATTTAACGAATATTTATATAAATATGTTCATATATGATATGGTAAATAGATATATTGACGCCTACTTGACTAGACCTGATAATCGTCCTGTTTGCCCCGTCTGAGCCAATTTGCCCAGCGTATTTTGCCGCGACTTTGAGCATTCGATTGATTCGTAGCCGCTGTTGGTCCATAAGAAGTTGGCATTTGGCCAATGGCTGGATGGCATTTGCGCGCCTCCTTATGTATGTCCATGGTTATTGAGGTCTGATCCTCAGCAGCTGTGCTTCGCTCCGACAACTGCTCGCCAGTTGAGCTTGTTGTCTCCTCGGACGACTCGGACGAGGCCTCGTCTGAGGTTTTTACTACATCAGTTACTAAACTTTCGCTCGATTCAACATCGCTTGATTCCTCCGATGCTTCAGTTTCCAATTCGTTATCCATGTCCTGCTTTGTTTCAGCCTGTGTGTGCTGATCCAAGCTCTTGGATTTCTTAGCAAAGCCATTCATCGGAAAATTATCCCAAAACCTTGTCGGCACATATAGTTCCGGATCCGTCTTGCCGGCCGCAGAGCTGAGCATCTTGGCTGAAGCGCTGCACTTTTCGCGTAGCTGTTGCACGATGTCGTCCACTGAGGCTTGTCCGCCCGACTGCCGATCCGGGCATACTTCAATGCGCTCTGCCGGGTGTTTGGGCGGCTTTTTAAACACAAAAGCCTTTGCCAGCAGCCAGACGATAATACACATGCAGAAGACCATGAAAAGTAATAGCAGCAGCAAGGTCATGGGATTTGTGCCGCGGTTGACCCTAAAGAGTGAGGCCTGTAGCTCCCGCTTCAGTCGCTGGCATTCATCGTTTGTCATTAGCTTGTGGGCGGTGCTGCGCCGTTCCTGATCGCGTTTCCAGTCTTGACACCGGCCACACAACTCGCGCTGCCAATGATTGCAGCCAGCGCTCTCTGGATTTATTTTGCACATCGAGCCCAGATCCCTCATTTTTTGAGCTTATGTGTTTTCAATATATATATATATATATGCCATAAATGATGAATATTTCAATTCGAAATGTAGCTAGGAATAATGACATATTGAAATTAATTGAATTCCAGCTTGTGGCTGTTCAGATATTAAATGCGTATTTGAGGCATTAAATATTAAATGAATAATGCTTGGCGCAAGGCTGGCAAATGTAGCAACACGCAACTGCTCATAAATTTTCTTTTTCCGCTTCATGTAGCTGAAAAACTTTGCACACACTCACACACACACAGACACAGACACATGTGCACAACGTATCCACCCAAAAAACAAAAACTAACCCAACGTTATCTGCGCTAGTTCGTAGGCAAGCCTTGCGATGCCCATTAAAAGGTATAAAGAGGATGCTTTGGCATTTAAGAATTGGTTTGCAAAAGTCAGCGGCTCCAATCTTATAAAATATAAGACACTAGTTACTTGATCAAAATTGTAAAAAATTCCTGAATAGTTAATTGAGATTAAATAATTTTTTTTTATAAAAATATGAATATTGTTTGTCATTATGCATAGAACTAAGCCTATATATACAATAGCGTGTGTTTAAGTGAGAGCGAGAGAATATGGATAACAAAACTGAGATTAAGAACCAAGTTGTGCAGGCAACATAGCTACAGGCTATATGCTAGTTGTTCACTTGCAACCTTTGCTTGCCTGTGCTGCCGACTTTGTGGTGGCAAGTGGAAAACTACTTCAACTAAATGTGCAACTAAATTCGCGGCAAAGTTAATGGCAACATTCAGGAAGCAAGTATTTTTCCTCATGGGCAAAGTCTCGACGCTTCGACGTGTCAAAAACTGACATGGAAAAATGGAACTTGCGCACTCGCCGAGATCCTAATTTTGGGTAACAAGCTCGCAACTGACACGCAGTCAGCTTTGTTAAGGGGCTGACAGCAAACCAGTCGTCGGTTCAGACCCGATGATAATAACCTGTAATCGTGACGCGATGACTTGCTAGATAGCATTGAAATATTGCCAGGCGACACCTCGTTGGTACAGGCCGCTGCCAGAAGGACACATCGGTAATTATAATTAGATATGTGGAGCGCTTTGGGCTCAATTAAAAAGCACGTGGCTGAACGAGCAGAGTGCATGGCCAAAAATTGGGTTAAAATGTACCGCAGGCCATGGCGGTCGCTTCAAATTGTTTCTCTTTCAATTTCGCGTTGCATTTTTGGCCACCGCGGCGGCGGCTACATCACATTCTGCCCATATTGAAATTTATGCTTCCGACTCGAATTCGCACATCGCACATTTCAACAACTTTTGGGCATCCGAACTTTACATTTCCATGCCAAAATTATGCGACGTAACTTTCACATCCGCGCCTGCCTGCGGCTGCCGGCCCATCCACAAAACCCGACGGGAAATTGGTTTATTTTATTCCTATTGACTGTCGGTCGGTCGGTCGGTCGGTTGGTTGGTGGGCGGCTGTTGGCAGCATTTGGCAATTTGAAATTAACATGCAATGCGATTTGTTTAGAATTCCAATTAAAAACCATTTTTATTGCTCATTTTCGTCGACTGCTGTGCGCAGTATTTACCAATTTCAGACAAAAAGTTCGTTTAGCGTAGAAGATACTTTCGTGGATTTAGTTGAGCCAGAAGTATCTGAAAGATTTAATATGCGAAAGTATTTTAAAAAATAAAAAATAAAAATAAAGGGAGTAGATCAAATTATATGGGAACAAGGTGGAATAAAACAATGTGGAATAGAACATGGTGAAATGAAAAACGATGGCAGGAAATATAGAATACAATTTAATAAAGCTTAAATGCAAATATTTAAAGAGAATACATTTTCAGCTGATCATTTAGGGAAGAACAATTAGGCAAAATAAAAGAAAGAATGGATCAGTAAATTGGCCATAAAACGGCAAACAACAAATATTCATAAGCAATTCAATTGACGAATGGAACTGATAAAACGCAAAAGAAAACCCCATTCCAAGAATTCAAAAGATGCCCAACATTTAATTACTTCGACTTAGTACGTCAAGCCCTCAGTCCAAACAGGTAGAAACAAATTGAATCAAGCATTGCAATTTCGAATATTACCTGTTATCGCTTGCATACGGCATTTGTGCCTGTTATTTGTGCGTGGATTGAGCAATTTTCTGTTAACTGTTCAATCGACCAACAGCAGATGCCATTCAGTGGCTATGGTTAGTGCTAGTTAGCTGCAGTACACCTGCAGTTGATGATGGCTTTTGGCCCAAACCAGATATGGCCAACACCTAATATGCGAGTCTGCCCAATTGTAGCGGCACTCGCTGCCCTGAAGCCTCAGGGCCATGGCCCTAATGAAAACGGAAAACACGCGCGCACACCACATGAACTTGGGCAATGCATGTGGTTAGTCCTTTGCCAGAGTCCAGTGTGGGTTTTGCGTCTGGTTCGGAGCACATGTATTTTGAATGCAATGAGACAGAGCTTGGGTAAGAACGAGGGAGCGCGAAGAATGAATGAACTGGAGACATGAATGAAACAAAAATGGGCTAAAATGGGCTCGTTAGTGGTTGTTGCATTTCCAAGCTGCCCTTTATGTCTGTGGGTGTGTGTGCATATGAATGCCATAAATTGTGCCACAGACTCCATTTTTGCAACCAAAATCCCATGCTTATAATCATAAAATCCTGTGAGTATTTCATGCATGACTGCATTACAAAATTCCAACTAGCAGGCCCAAGCCCAAACAGTTAGCCAAAAGTACGCCTCTATACCATGCAATGCCATTGTTTTCCGCTGTAAATACATTTTCCATTTGCAAAATCTCAAATTACAGCTGGCTTTGTGCGTAGCAAAAGCTTTCATAATCAGCGCATTTGACTACGTAAAAATTCTGTTTTAACATATTCATTTTAAGTTGTTCTAGTAATTCTTTTAGCAAGTTAGCTATTGATTAAATAAATATTGTAGCTAACGAGCAACAAGGTAAAATTAGCAAAAGATAACATTTTCCAATTAGCTTTTCCACTTTTATGACAAACAGCTTTCGGCATCGGCTCTGAATTGCAAACGCCTTATCTCCCCTTCGTAGTTTAAACTAGTTGAGAATTGCTAGCGTCAAGCCACGAAAGAAGTATCTGCTTGTTCTTCCCTAGGACCTCAACTTTCTTAGTGAAGTGAGCTTTCCTCCTTTATCGACTAATGCACTAATGCAAATTTCTTTAAAGGAATTAGATGAGTTGACACAGGGGTTAAGCTTCCTGGTCGCAAAACTTTATATATAATATAAGATTATTTTAGATATTTATGTACTCAACCTTTGCTAGATAATTCTGTGCTTAACACCGTGGAAGCTGGTCAGCCAGAATACGACAGGGTTTTTCTTCGCAATTTTCAGCACATTTTCTCAATAATTGAAGCACATAAATACTTTTCTTTAGAGAAGTACTTGACTTAACAGCACAGCAGCCAAGTCTTATATATTATATATTCTTATATATTTCATTTAAAATATGATGTGCTCGCATAGCGTCAATTCAGCAGAAAGGATAATCAGAGCTGTAAAAGTTCCCTCCACTGTTGATATCTGGTGCAATCCCCGTAGAAGTGAGTGCTTTATCCGATTCACCCCTAAGCGAGGTACTGTTAATGCCAACACATTTGCGCATATTTCTCCAGCTTGGCAAATTTACGCATCCGTCTGATGGCAAAGCGGTTGAGCGGGGGGTGTGGCTAAGACATGTTCTAGCATCCACGCCCAGTTGCGCCATCTTCTTTGGCGCCACGGCACTTTGCGAGCTCGGGCAAATCCATTTGAAGCGAGGGATTTTCATCTTTCAGGTTGCGCTTGATGTGGTTCTAGCTTCACGGCGCACCGAGCCGAAGCGTTGCCAGACCGTTTCCGACTGCAGCGTGTTTACGTGGCAGGACTTATCGGAGTTGTCTGGATTTATGTGGAGGGCACAATGTGCTGATTACAATGGCCGTGTCCAGGCCCTGTCCAAGCCCTGTCCAGGCCGTGTCCAGGCTCGGCCTTTGCTCGACTTAGCAGATTAAGAGCGTCGCTTATTCAACCTTAATTTATGGCGACACATAGAAAACGAGATACACGGAATGCGGAATACGGAATGCGGAATGGAAGATTCAAAGGAGCACAGCTGCATTTAAATTGAGACCGTCTCGAACTTAAAATTTGGCAACTGATGGGCATCATTTAATTTAATAGAAACTTTCACAGGCCGCAAGCACCGCAAACCTATTGACTTGACTTCTCTCTGTCTCTCTCTTTCTTTTGTATGTTGAATTTTCATAGATATATAGCCAAGGCCGGTGTCAATACACAGCTGGTAGAATTTTCAGGGCGCGACTTTTTCACACTGCACAAAAAAAAGGGAAATTTAATGAAATTTCAAATTGCCATTCGCTTTCTATCTCAAGCTGTCAAGCTTCTGTCTGCGTGTCTGTCTCGTGTGTGTGCGTGTGTATGTGTGTGTGTGTGTGTGTGTCTGCTCGCGTGTCCTGGCCTGTCTGCTCAATGTCCTTTGTGCTCCAGTGACAGCTGCTCATTTCACGCTTAGTAATTTCAATGAATTTTTGCTAGCGCTATTCGAGCCACATCTCCATCTTATTTGTACGGCACTGCATTAATTAAATTTTCGTATTTAATTTTATTTATGTATATACATAAATGCATAGTTTATGCAAATGCGCCCTAAGACAAAAATGTCGGGCCATGTTTATAAATAGACTGCATAATAAATCCCCTCTCCAAGGATAACTATCGCAAGAATTTTATTATATTTGCTTTAATCATAATTAGATAATAATATTAGGCTGGCCAGCTCGTGTGTGATTTTTTGTATGTATAATAACATCAAAATAATGAGCATGTTGTCTGCGCACGACGCACCGAGCTATTTTAAGAACCTCCTGGGTTTGTCAATAATATAAAGTTGGCTCGACCCTACACTTAAAAAAATAAAACAGCCCAGAATTATTCTAAAATTTAAAGAATAGCTTTTGAAGTTGGGTCAAACACGTTTCGCTATATTTTATTGAAACCCAATATAGCCCCATAAATTTTTCAAGCGATTTTCTAAAATTTAAAGAATTAAATTAGTTACGAATTTCAAGCGTCATTAGTAGTTAATTTATTTATTTTTTTATCTCTGACATTCTTCTGGCTCACAATGAGCTTAGGACTATTATTTTAATCTTGTTAAAATAACCTTCCTAAGCTTATTATTCGTCGAATCTCAATGCATATAATTAATAGATAATTTTAGCATATAACCTCCATGGTCCTTTACAACTACTACTAACTTCTTGATGTTTTAGTTTTGTGTCTTCAACAATTGACTATATCGAGCCGCCTTTTGACGCTTCCTTAGCGCTTTGCGCCATGTGCGCCAATACGTTTGTATCTTGCGTGCTGCTCGGTTCATCCTGTACAACAAGATAGCTTGCTGCTTTTTCCGTTCTTCTTCTTGTTCGCGTTTTACGACAACATTATTGTAAATGTCCTCCTCTCTTTTGTAGATCAACATAAATGCGTCCTTCGCTTTTTTTACCTCTACCAATTCATTTTCCAAATCCAAATGATCAATCATTTTTTCGGCAATTGTGCGATCGTATTTTTTTATAGCGGCCTCTAACTGGATTTGCAGCTTGTTTCTGTGGATTGGGGATATATTTGTTTAGAGTTTGACCGATATAGTCATTTTTCACTTACCTTTCTTCACGTGCCGATTTCTCCTCCCGCTGATTTATTTTGGTTTGATTCTTGTATTCCACACGCAGTTTTTCCAGCTCTATCTCCAGCAGTTTTTGTTTTTCCAAGCTGTTTCTCCGATTCTCTTGGATTTGGCGCTGGCAAGCTTCACTGTGGAGATTTAAGCGCTTATATTAACTGGGACATATTACACACATGCACACACACACACACGTACCTTTCGTTTTGCATGCGGAGCACATTTTTCATTTTCCTCTCTTCCAGCTTCAGTTCGCACTTTTGCAGATAGGCGCTTTTCGCAGCCATTTTCCAGCGCAATTTCACTTTTTGGCTTTCGAAATCAGCCCTTAGGTGCTTTATGGTATCCTTGATATGCTCATTTTCTTGGTATATCTTGTGCAGCGCATGCTCGTTGCTGATCTCCTTCTTTGCGCTGCGCTGCAAATGGTGCTTGGATATGCGGAACAGCTGCTCAAAGACGATCAGCAGCTTGCGATCCTCGGGTGTCATGTGAAAGTCGGGAAACAGTGTGTATATATCCGGATGGAGCTGAAAGTAGTCGATCAGCTTGATCATGCCATAATCCATCAACGGATGTCGCTGCTCCTTCACAATAATGTCACGCCGGCGTATATAGTCCTCCACCAGGCGTATAGCTGGCTGGTGTTCGGTGCCTTGCAAGACCTTGGCCACACTGCTTGGCGTCCTTAGCAGCTTTGGCAATAGGAGAGCACTCTTCACACACTCTACCGAGTCCTGCAGCACACGTATGACACAGCGTAATTGCGTAGAGCGCACGGTTGAGATATCTATCGATCAGTTTGGAATTGAGTTTGAAATCATTTTCCTGGCATGTCTAGAGAGATTGTGTTACCCACCAGCACCGCCATCTCTTGGTACGCTTGGATGTTTCTCATGCCGTTTGCTTGGCAGCACATGGTCCGCTTTCCTCGACGATGATGCCCTGAACAAATCCATTGTGTGTAAAAATAAAATAACTATTGTGTGCTCTAAAAAGTGTGTGTGTGTGTGCGTGTCTGTGTAATAAAAACAGATCTGTATTAAGGCATAGACTATGCTTGCTAAGAGAATTTTTTTTTTTTTGAGAGAAACCCTGGAACCATGACGTCAAGTACGAATTTCTCATGTTCTTGAACTGCGAAGAAGCTATTAATATTTCTAGACATGTTTAATTGAATGTTTAAATTCATTTAATGCGAATTTTTTTCTGTATTTAATGATTAATGCGTGTTTTTATTAATCCCCAATTTACGAATATTCTAGAGGCAATTTTGGGAAGTCGGTGGAAAATCTACCAGGCAGCTTTAGTCTATTTGGGACCATATCTAATTGCTTTGATCAATTTATTTTTATATATTGCTAGGCATACACTTTTAGATAGATTTTGCTGCCAAAGCTGCCATTGAAGAAATACTGGCAATTATTTACGTGTGCCACGTTTCTTTTTCTTTTGAAGATGCTTGCGCCATGCGCGCCAATATCTTTGGATTTTGCGAGCGGCTCGATGCATCATGTAATGTAGAATGGCCTGTTGCTTTTTGCGTTCTTCTTCATTTTCGCGCTTAACCACAATCTCTTTGTAAATGGCCGCCTCTTTGCGATAGGTTATCATAAATTCATCGAGCTTTTTCTTGGCCTCCTTCAGTAGATCCGTCAGCTCCAGATTCTCGAGCAATTTTTCACCGATCACCGTATCATATTTACGTATAATGCCCTGCAGCTGTATTTGCAATTTATTTCTGTGTACATTTTTTGGTTGTTTATATATATTTATATATTTGAAATTTGATTATTATTTCGTACATACTTTTCATCTCGGTCCTCCTTTTCCATTTTTTTGTTGTCTCTGTCTAATTTTTCACTTTCGAATTTGACCTTTTCCAGCTCTTCAGCCAGTTCAATTTGTCTTTCCTGGCTGCTCTTGACATTAGCTAGCACAGCGCGCCGATAAAGCTCTCTAGCGATAATGTAGTTTAAAATGTCACGTCAAATATTAAAAAAGTATTAAATGTATACATATATTTTTTTTAGACCGTCTCACTTACGTTTCACGTTCGATTTTATATTCGTGCAGTTCTTTTTTCACTCTCAGCTCTTCCTTGATTTTGGCCATATATGACGCCTTGGCGGCCGCCTTCCAGCGCTGCTCGATCCTGTGCGAGTCGATTTTGTCCTGAATTTGTTTTATGTTCTTCTTGAGCTTCTCCTTTTCCGCGTATACAGCCTGAAAATGACGTTCCTGCTTTATCTGCGCCTTCGCGTCGCGCTCCAAATGAGCCGCAGCCATGTCGAGCAGCTTTTTGAAGGCGAAGAGCAGCTTACGCTCATTATCGGACATCGAGTTCATTAATGTGGGAAACAATGTATAAATCGACTTGTTAAGTTGGAAGTAGTCAATGATCTTGACCATGCCATGATCCATCAGTGGCGATCGCTGTTCCTTTAATATAATATCACGCCTGCGCAAAAATGCATTTATCAGTGGTAAGGCCCCCTCAAATTGTGTGCCGGTCACAGCCTTAGCAAACAATTGACGATCCTCTATAAGTTTTGGCAATAACAATGAGATCTTAACACGCTCGAAGGCATCATTCATGGCTCGCAGCACATTATCAACGATCGTGGTGCGCAGCGAGGAGAAATCTAGGTTGATCTGTGTTAGCTATCGATCTATTCGATATGGTATTTGACTTCTTTTGTACCCACCGATCTGAGCCATTCGTATGGCTTCGCGCTGTGTCGCATGATCGGCGTCCTTGTTGGCTTTCGGCATTTTAAAAAACAAAATTCATAAAACTTAAAAGAATCGTTTTGATTGTGTCTGTCTGAGATTTGTAGTGTGTATGTTAGTACTAAACGAATAAACGTATCAAATCCTAAACATTTCATTGGGTTACTCGGTTGTTTTACAAAAAAAAAAGAGGTAGGAAACGGCAGGTCGCTGGTTCAAATTCAGCAGCAACTTAAAATATTTGAATGGTTTTTTAATTTGTTATTATTTGCAATGGTAAACAAAACTTTCCATACTGAGCACGAAGTTCAATTAATCGCAGCCCTGTAAATATGAAGATTAACGAAATATGTCTAAAGTTACATCTTTAGCATTATTCATCAGAACCGGGCGACGCCGGGCTATTGATATTCTCTTTAATAGCTTGCCTTTCAGTTAGTCACCCCCTTTATTACCTATTTCAAGGTACATATTTTAGTCATTAACTGTCTTTTCTCTTCTTCAATTAGATGTTATCAATTTACACTAATTACTCGCAGTACGTGTAACTAAATAAGTATAACAACTTTTCTGTTGCCCTTGTTGCAGTCCCCTTTGTCCTTTTGTCGCTTTTTCATGCATTTGTAGGGGGTCTAGCTTAGTCGATGCTGTGATATATGTGGGAGCGTTTGCATGTAGTCATATTCCATTACAAATGCTGACAATAACGGATTAGTTTAGTCTGATGACATTCATTTAGTCAGTTCATGGAATTAGTTCATATGCTGCGGTCGGGCGTTCCCTGTGGACTAATAACTTTGTGCCCCATCATAGTATGTTGCCCATTCGAGTCCAAAACATAATAGAGTCATTTTCTATGTGACTCGACGAAACAATTGGCTGTATGCCTGCCTGCTTGCCTGCCTGGTGCTGACCATATGGCGCTGCATTTGCACTCAGCTGAGGAAGGGCAAATCACATAAATTACTTTATGATGGGATCGCATGAATCTGGCAGCGGGTGAGCAAAAAATAAAAGAAGAAAAGAAGAAACTTTTGGAATCGCACATGTGGTCACGGAGTGAAAAAGTTAGAAGCTGCCACTGCCGCACAATGCATTATGAGGAAGCAACAAAAGTCATTCCCAAGTTATTACACCCCAATGCAGAGCCCACTCCGCCCCCTCCCGCCGTGCGGGCCCTTCTCTTTTGTCTTTTGTTTTTTGCAAGTTGCCATTTGCTTGTCGCTTCAAAAAATAAAAAGCGAAAAAAGGAGGCGAGAAAACAAAAGTTTTTAGTTTTTCGACTGCCAACTTTTGGCAACTTTCAGTGACAAACTTATTTTTTTCTGACCTCCACATTCTCCTGGACAGTTTTGACCATTGCGTATATTTCTTTATAATGTTCTTGTACCCTATGTGCGTGGCCTAAAAATGGGTTAGATGAACAGCTGCATTTTTCTACAATCTGCAGGCTTACATATACAAACGCTCCTACAGGGCAACCCATAGTCGGGTCCACTGCAGTCGGGCATTCTTCTTTGTTTTCCTAAAGTTTGGCCTTTGTGAAATTTTCCAAAATGCAATTGCATATAAATTTAAAAGTTTTCAGTTACTTTTCTCCAAATGTTATGCAAACTTGTAGGCGTAGGCTGCGTTTCAAGCGCGAAACGGGAAACTACTTTTATCTTGCAAAATAAGCTCAACGAGATTAAAAATAATAATATTATATATTTCATTATGTTGTCCAAAACATAATAGTAGTACTTGCAGGATAGGACAAAAAGTTGTAGTTTTAGTATCATTTTCCTAATCAATAACTCCAAGATTTATTAAGCATACACGACTTTTTTCAATCTTTTATAGCAAGCTGCAAAATTTTCCGTTAGAGTACACCGCAACCCACGCTCCCAGGAAATGACAGATAAAGAGAGATTAGCCGATGACGAGGATGGCTTGGAAGTACCCAAACGCAGAGAAGGAAGGAAATATATTCAAACAAGTAATTGCTCCATAGCTTCGAATCTATAGGCTCCCTTACTAAGGATCATTTGTCTTCGATTCCCTTGTAGGTGAGAGCCACAAAAACACGACGTCTGAAATAGTAGCAATAGCTGTTTCGTGGCTCCTTGTATTGGTCACCTTTCCCCTCTCCATGCTCTTCTGTTTCATTACGATCGCGGAATTTCATCGAGCGATATTCTTCCGACTAGGCCGTGTCAGGTAATCCCTGATAGACAGATTGACTTTCTGCTTTTGCAAAACCCTTTCCTTTCATTAAGACGAGGTGCACGTGGACCGGGTTTGATCTGGTTTTTGCCTTGCATCGACACCTACTCTTTAGTGGATCTGCGCACGAGAGTGGAGGTAATTCCAACCCAGGAGATGATCACTAAGGACTCTGTGACGATCAGCGTCGATGCGGTCCTGTTCTATTATATCACAGGCTCATTGCATGCGACAATACAAATCTCGAATTTGCACGAATCAACTCTTTTTATAGCTCAGACAACGCTGCGTAACGCTGTGGGTTCTAAAACACTTCATGACCTGCTGACCTCCAGGGAAGCTCTGTCTGCGGAGATTGGGCTAGCTGTGGACCGCGCAACCGAGAAGTGGGGTGTTAGAATCGAAAGAGTCGCAATGTAAGATTCGCAATTTCTTGGCTTGAAGTGGATATCTTTATATATAGCATTTTTTCAGTAAGGACATAAACCTACCAGAAAGTCTTCAGCGAACTATGTCTAGCGAGGCGGAGGCAATGAGGGAAGCTCGAGCCAAAATCATATCTGCAGAGGGAGAGCTCTTGGCCTCGAAAGCTTTGAAGGAGGCATCTGATGTGATGGCTCAAAATAAAATAACCTTACAGGCACGTATTACCCTAAAATCTATAAATAATTATATCTATTATCTATTATGTCTATTATTATCTATAGTTGCGACATTTGCAGATCCTTACATCGATTGCTCATGAGCGCTCTGTTAAGATAATTTATCCTTTCCCAATGGAGATATTGTCACCGTTTGAGAGCCGTAAAAAGGGTGGGGCGGTTGATTTCGAACCCATTTTAGAATTGTGTGGTTCTGAAATGGCAAAGAGTTCTGAAGCTGAGTGCAGAACGACCTCCAATGCAATTGGAAATGATATCAATGAAGACCACTAGTCAAGTTAGGAATTGGTCGCATATGCTACAGAAACTCTTAAACGAGGATAGAATCACGAATACCTATTTATTGGTATTTAATTTAAATGTAGCTGAATACAATTCGAGAATGAGATTTACAGTTTAAAATATTGGTTTTGTGTAGTAAAACTTGTAAATATTCAATACAAGTTCTGCTTTTTTTGAATCAAGAACTCTAAGAAATGTTAAGCATTTAATAGTCTAGTAAATATGAGTTTCCAAATTCACATAAACTACAAAATTCGTCGTTGTCGTTATGGATGTTCAACCAAATACACGTGACCAGACAAATGCAGAGAGCAAATATGGCAACGAAGAGACACCACCCAATAATAATGAACCCAAGGAATTAAACAGCCGCAGAGAAGGAAGGAAATATATTCAAACAAGTAATTGCTCCATAGCTTCGAATCTATAGGCTCCCTTACTAAGGATCATTTGTCTTCGATTCCCTTGTAGGTGAGAGCCACAAAAACACGACGTCTGAAAAAGTAGCAATTGCTGTTTCGTGGCTCCTTGTATTGGTCACCTTTCCCCTCTCCATGCTCTTCTGTTTCATTACGATCGCGGAATTTCATCGAGCGATATTCTTCCGACTAGGCCGTGTCAGGTAATCCCTGATAGACAGATTGGCTTTCTGCTTTTGCAAAACCCTTTCCTTTCATTAAGACGAGGCGCACGTGGACCGGGTTTGATCTGGTTTTTGCCTTGCATCGACACCTACTCTTTAGTGGATCTGCGCACGAGAGTGGAGGTGATTCCAACCCAGGAGATGATCACTAAGGACTCTGTGACGATCAGCGTCGATGCGGTCCTGTTCTATTATATCACAGGCTCATTGCATGCGACAATACAAATCTCGAATTTGCACGAATCAACTCTTTTTATAGCTCAGACAACGCTGCGTAACGCTGTGGGTTCTAAAACACTTCATGACCTGCTGACCTCCAGGGAAGCTCTGTCTGCGGAGATTGGGCTAGCTGTGGACCGCGCAACCGAGAAGTGGGGTGTGAGAATCGAACGAGTCGCAATGTAGGATTCGCATCTCATTGGCCCTAAGCATACCTCTAATGCTTCTTTTCAGTAAGGACATAAACTTACCAGACAGTATTCAGCGGTCGATGGCCAGCGAGGCCGAGGCAATGAGGGAAGCTCGTGCTAAAATCATATCTGCAGAGGGAGAGCTGCTGGCTTCGCGAGCATTGAAGGAGGCATCTGATGTGATGGCTCAAAATAAAATTACCCTACAGGTAAATACGATGAGAATAGGGCATGAGTAATAAGCGTATAAATGAAATATATTGTGCATTCTCAGTTGCGGCACTTGCAGATCCTTACATCGATTTCTCATGAGCGCCACCTTAAAATATACTATCCCATGCCAATCGATATGTTGTCATCGTTAACAGCAACCGGCGGTGATCAGCGTAAGATACCTGGAAACCCAGATGACGATGACTTGCAAAGAGATTCTTTGAAATCCCTTTTCACGGCCATGTTTGAGCCATTCATTAAAAATCCCGGCGAGCCCGTGACTTCAGACGGTGAATCCTATATGGGCCTGGATAAAGTAAATGAAACCATTTACAAAGACTTTATGAGTATGCACACTGATCTTCCAGATGACACAAAAGAGACACCAAATCAGACTCAACAGAAACAAAATCTGTCTGAATTCCAAACTATTTTAACCGATTCCATATCAAATTACCGTATGTTCTGAATATTAGTTACTGTCCTGCCTATTGATCCCTATCTTTTAGAAGATCTGAATTCGACTGATAAGGATTCGTCTGCAACAGGAGTAGAACTTTCCGAATCCAAACCCGAACTAAGTAAAGATAGTATGTTTCGATTCTGTTGCAGCCCGACTTCTGAATCCTTACTGAAATTCTTCCCTTTTTTTAGAAGATGTTGCCAGTACAGCAACGGGCGTAAATCAGGCTGAATCGCAACAAGAGCCGCCTGCTCCTGCACCAGGTAATAAAGATATGATGCGCATTCCTATTTATTACTGTCTCAACTATCTAAGCACAAACTAATTCTATATTGTTTAAAGATGCTCCAAATACAACATCACAACCGCCTGAAGCACAATCACAGCATATGAGTCCCAGTCGAGATAGTGAGTTCTGAATTCACAGAAAGATCTTAACTGTGTTTTATTGTTTATTTATTTATTTCTTTTAAAGATGTTCCTGGTACAGAGGCAACTCAAACACACCGGCGCCGTCGTAAGTGATTACCAATAGCTGCTGAGCAAAAAATATATTTTTTTTTTTATTTACTTACTAGCAGCTGCAAGCGAGAAGTAAAGTCTAACGAACTGTCACGAGTTGTATTTCCATATTTCCCGTAGTGAAAGCAAATTTTCAATGTGTTTAACTCAATTAACCTTTTTATGTAGTAGCTCGAACCTTATAATAACTTTGACAATTTTCTTCTAATGTCTGCAAAATATTGAACTTGTTACGTATATTGTGCTTTATTTTTTTATTTTTGTTTAATTAAATTTTTATATCTGAGTTTTGTTGTGAATGTTATATATTTTGCTTTTAATTTTTATTTGTACTATTTTCTTTTGTATTATTTATCCCCAATACTAAATCTTCCCTATAAACATTACAAAGTTTTACTCCATATGCAGCACACATACATATATATATATAAAGCTCTCTCCATTTAGATAGTGCAGGCTAAAGGCCAGGCACGAACAAGGCCAGGAAGATTAACCAAACGTGTAACATAAACTAAATTGACGAAATGTGTTAACAGGTTGGTAATAATATTTTTTTGAAATATACAATATATTTTTATTCTTATTTTTATGATTACCATTTTAATGTACTCTTAAGTGCATTCTCTTTGATAGCCCATAAATCGATATTAGTTTGATAAATCCGCTTCCATTGGCGTAAATAATAAATAAATAATAGGTGAAACCTAACTCTTTGATTTTATTCAAAAACGTAGCACGTCAAATTCAGTTTTTTGTTTATTATTATATGTAAGGAAAGTCAATTTAATTAATATATTGAATATGTCATAAAAAGTTACTTAAAAATCTCAAAATATTCTTCAAGCTAGATAACGTTAAATAAGGTTTTGTCGGGTGGCTGAATTGCACAGTTTGCTGCTTTGTATTCGTACACACATTAGGGTTTGCTTGTGTGTGAGCGCGCGATTGTGCGTAAGTTTGGTGCGTGCTTTTCACATCGTGCGTGTTCGAGGACAGGTGCAGCAAAACACCCGCACTCACGCACATACACATGCACACACAACACTCAGCCGCGCTCACACACATGTGCTTTTGCTGCATGTACGTGTTTGTGCAGCTGTTTTGAGCTTGTAGTCCCGCATCCCCCACTCACCGCTTCCATGCGGAACTGGAGCTGCCAGTGTCAGCCAGCGATGCATATTCAAATTTGATTTATGCAAATGGCAAATGCAGCAAGTGGCGAATGGCGACTGCCGAGTGCCGAGTGGCGCTCTCTAAACCAATGTTTGCACATTTGATGCTGCACCGAACCCTTGACTCCCCATAAGTGGCCAACTAGTAGCAAATAAGCCATCTTTCATATGCCATACAGCTGTGGACCTTTGGGGAATTCTTTAATTCACATTTAAATCCAGAGAACGAACAAGCTGTTTCCTCTGCCGGCGAGTGTGTGGGAGGTATATATGTGCACTTGAAGTTTGGTCATTTCAGTTGTCATTTGGTTTTCTCCATTTTGATACCCTGCATCCATAGGAAGTGGGCCAAAAGGGAATATTTGAGCAATTTAATAAAGCAGACACATGAAGACTTCTCTAACCCCATAAGCCATGGCATTTGTAGATCGCGCTTGTTTCAAAATATCGATAACTATCGGTAATCGATAAAATATCGATATCAACCCTCTGTATAGAAAGGCAGAAAAGTCAAACTAAAGAATTTTATTTTTATTCGATTGTTTCGATTCGGTGTGTCCTTTTTTTAAGGAGCATCTGCTAGTCGTGCGCACTCCAGTGAAGCTCTCTTACTTGCACAGGAACGCTTCTCTAACCCCACTATAGATATTGTAGATCCAGCTTGCTTCAAAATATCGATAGCTGTTGGTAATCGTTAAAATATCGATTACAACACTCTGTATAGAAAGGAAGACACGTCAGATTTATGGATTTTATTTTCGTCTTACTGTTTAAATTCTTTCCTTTATTTGTTTGCGTTGTTCAACAGCTAAGCTCTGCTTTAAGAGCATCTGCTAGTCGTGCACACTCGAGTGGAGCACTCTTACTTGTTTTTTCTCCAGCTCTTTGGAATCATTGGTCACCGGCTGACACACGGCCACAGTGGCCGTAAATGTTCTGCCATCTGTTAACCTAGACGCTCAGCTCAGCTGTCACTCTGTTGGGTTCATTTTGTTTTAAGGTCTTTTGGTTATCGTTGGGGTTTTGATTTTTATTTTTTTTTCGTCCACTTCGTTTGGCATTTGACCTCAGCACGATTTTATTTTCGAGCTTTATTTTTTGTATTGATTCCGGAACTGGCATTTTTTCATCTTTGTGTTAACCTTACTGCATTCGATTTCATGTTTGTCATTGTCAATCGCATTTATTGACATCCGTTTTATTGCCCCGCCCCCCAACAATTTGAATGGAAACTGCGCATATTTCTTCCCTTTGTCCCGCCTCGTTTGTTGCCTGATTTATTCAAGGTCGCAGTTCGTCTCTTGGCACTGAAAACTAGTTTCACAAAATGGATTTATACCAAATTTTCCTTTTTTTCTGCTGTGTTTTCAAGCCCCCCTTTTGGCAATTACATTGAAAGTCATTTTTGTTGAATGTTTGCCCTGACAAATCTGGAACGATAGGCGCCTCCGGTTAAAAATCCTCTGACATTTGTTTATTGCATTTTGAGAGCTTTAAATGGACACTTTGTTAATAAATCTTATGTATTTTTCATTCACATCAGGCTAAGTTATAAAAAAGAAATAAATAAATGCTTTGCAGAAATGTTTTATATTGTCGAGCAGACGGCATATACATACATATGTGCATTTTTCTTTAGGTATTTATTTATTTATTATTTTAATAATAATAATTTGCAATCTTATGCGGATATAAACGACTGCTTATACTCTGTGAGGCTAATCTTGCTTCGATAGCAAACAAATAAGTTGCATTTACACCTATCGCAAAACAAATATACTCTTTTTTATGTTGTAAGCAGAGTATTGCCACAAGAAAATTGTCAAAAACACAAACATATTCGTAGCAAAAATATCAAACTAAAGGCAATATCTTGATCATCAAATTGTAGTTTAAATACAAATTTATAACAATGAGCATGAGTATAAAAAAGAAGAATATGCAAATAGTCAACTCTTTTTTTTTTAATTTTTAAATATTGAACCATTGAATTTGTACTTTGAGAAGCGGTTTATATATTGGTTGCAAAAACCTTTGGCTATAAAATTCGGAGATGTATTGTCTAGAATTCTGCCCAAGTAGTTTAGATTTATAGTTTATATACAAAGCAATCAGTAATTAGCTTTAACAAGCCCTTCAGTGTCTACAGTGTGCCTCATTGATGTTCGACACTCAGTTCCTGGCCACACTGGTTGGTAATTGAAGCTGCCGCACAGCTGACACAATACCTGTTGTGCATTCCATGCCAAATGGATATCATTGAGCACTCTCCGACACAAAGCAAGCATTGTTGCAGCTCGTCTAAGCCAACAATGGATATGCTGGCATGCAGCAGGATGCGTTCAACCAGTTTAAAAGCTGAGACCGTGTAGGCTATGCGGCTCAAAGAGTGATGAGGGGTCGGGCAAGGGGTGCGGCTCAAAGCAGACGAATGCAAATTGTGTGCTGTCGAATTGTGGCAGCGCATGTTATTAACAAGACAGTTATGCAGGCGCACACAAAGGTGGTCGGCTTTCAGCCAATCTCGGGCTTAGTTCTATGCGGCATAAATTAGCTGCCGCATTGTGTCAGAAGCAGATCCCAACGACTCTGAAAACATGTGTCGTCGCTTGTCAGACACACAGCCAGACAGACAATCGTACCCAGACCTCGACTGAAATAACTTACAAACACTCAAACTTTATTCGTGACAAAGTGCCAGTCGGACGAATGGACTTGGCTGGGGCAGGGGGCTTGGCTCAAAAGGGGCTAACAGACAACTGGGCGTATACGCAACGCAATCTGTTTACCAGGCGTAAGGCAAATGCAAATTGCCTGTCTGCTAGTGTGCCCGCGTGTGCGTGTGTGTGTGTATTTGCGTGTTTGCCTGAAAGTTTTGTAGCCGCAACGTAAGACGACTTCTGCTGCTGTTGCTACGCCATAAGAGTTACTAAAAAATTTGTTTGCCAACAAAATCTTCCCAAGCCTGTTACTTTTGTCGTTTCTTAATGAATGTGGGAGCCACCCACAAGGCACCCACACACACGCACACCCAAACACACACTAACAATGAGACTTACGAATGTCGTGTCATCTTAAAATGATGTTGGCTTCCTGTGACTCTTGTTAAAAGTTTATATTAAGCCTCATTTTTATGTAGCTGCACTCCAGAGTTGAGCGTGTGTCACGAAATATTATTAAATAATGACTTAAATCAGTTGAAAAATATATCAAAATATTTGCTTATTAAAAGAAATCCGTATAGATTTAAAAAATATACTATACTCAAGTATTTTTAACAGTTGGTGCTCACATTTAAAAATATACATATGTTGGTATAACTTCTATCCCGTAAAAATAGTTATCTAGTATAAATAAGAAATATAGTACTTCTTAAATTTACTTGGTCACACTCTTTCATTTAAAATATTATATTTAAAGAATAAATACTTTCTATTATTAAAATATTATTTATTTTAATGAATCTCGTGATTTATGGGTCGTGTTGCGTCTCTCAAACATATATTTCGTGTTCGTGTTCGTGCTGTGTCTGTCACGCGCCCATCTCTAGTGCAGACTGCCAAGGGGTTCTCCTGCCCGCTTGAAATTGTCATTGACAGCCGCATAAAGTTTTGAAATCTCACGGTCCGGAGTTGAACTACAATTTCATTAACTAAGTGGCCGTAGCAATTAAGTTTGTGCATTTTGGAATAATATAAATTAATTAGAATATGCTAATGAGTTGCTTTTCGCAATATCAACGTGCGTAGCAGCATAAAGAGAACCCCCGCCCCTCGGCCTATCAGCATCTTTGTTGCTAAGACCGACCTCCATTGGGCGCTTGAGTTAATTTACTTGAATAAATTAGCGAGCGATGCAGGCGACTCCTCTGAACCATTTAAAGTTCTCAGTGCTCGAATGTCGACTGTCGACTGTCGTCTGTCGCCTTAGCAGCTCTCCATGTAGTTGGAGTTCTCCCACTTGAATCGAATGGTTCTACAAGCAATCAGCATTCTGGTTGAGAGAGTCTCTAGACAAGCAAATGGACTTCAAGTATTTTTGCGCCTCTGTTGGGCAAACTTTTGCGCAACGTACTCAATTAGAATATTTATTACTTGTACACCTAAGTTAATTTCTATTGTGCATGGTCTGGATTAGAAATGAATGCCGTCGCATTTATATAGTGAGTGTTCCTTAGCTTAAAGGACATGCATCCTTGGGTATTAAGAGATAGATATAGTAGATGCGCAATAAAATAAATAAGCTGAATTGGTTGCCCACTCATGTGGGCGTCAGTCGACACGAAGTATTGTCCAAATGGAGGAAGCCAAGTACATGTCAGAAGGAATAAATAGGAGCAAAAGATAAGCGTCATGGATAACATTCTTAAAATCTATATATGTATGAAGCAATGCGAATGGAATGTCAACTAGCAGGATATTTTATATACATACGAAGCGAAAGTTGTGGACGCATATATATTTATATAAAGCTATATATGGTTAATGGAAAGAAGAACAAGGACATGAAGTGCGTCAAGAACAGTTAATCAAATATATTTTACTGCAGACTTGAAATATACCGACAAACTGATTTATGTCTCTTTTGGTTTATTATCTTTATACATAAAAGAGTTTGTACTGACTGCTAATCAGGCCACAGTCCAAACCGTAAGAACTAAGAAACTGAAAATTGTACAATCTCTATTTTGAGGGTCGAAAATGAACACTAAGACGAGGGTTAATATTCAAATTCAAAAAACGTGTAGGCGTCGGACGAATGAATGTGAGGTCGCCAGTTCTAATCCATCAAAAATAGCTTGGTATAATTTGTTAAGTCCTGATTATAAAGAACTACTCATGGAAATAGAATAAATGCAGTCAACTTAAATAGCGAAGAGCACAAGTCTCAACTGATGCATTATATGAATGTTATGAATAGCGCGAATAATTAAGAAACACAACACGTACTCAAGTTCACAGACAAATATTGCATTTGCACTTTCTTCGACCTTTTGCGAGTTGAATGCTCCATTCATTCAAGCGTTAACCTATCTGATCATAGATGCCAACATGTTGCATCTCATTTGATGCGTGTGTACAATTCATTAGACTCCTGTCGTTTGCATGCAGACGATGTCATTTTCTATCGAATGTTCCACTAACGGCATCATTTCGATGTCGACATCGATGTCGATGTCGAAAAAGTCATTTCATGCTGAAAACGACTATTGCATTAATTCGGGCCACAAAAACGAAATTCTATGAAATTCGCTTGACTTTTTTTCTGGCACTTTTTTCCTTTTGCTACACGTGCAACCCATCAACTGGCTGACTGCCTGCCCCACTGGTGGTTGCTCCATTGTTGTTGCCGGCGCATCAGTGTGGAACGTTGCACAGCGCCGTCATTGGCATTAGCAAGCGGCAAGTGGCAACTGGCTTGGGTGAGGGGGGACGGGGGCTGGCGGATTGGCAAATGCGAATACTCCTTCAACGATTTAAACCAATTTCAGGCAACCGACGAATTTCATTTCATCGTGTTTTTCATTGGGCCATAGCTGTCTGTCCTTGAGTATTGATTTGCCTGCTGTTGAATTTTGGGGTATAGTATATAAAAAACAAAGAAAAGAACCGACAGAATACCCCTAATGACAATGAAATTAAACAAACCGTTGCCAAAATTGACAATCAGGCTTAAAGATTAAAGTGGTAGCCGTTTGATGGAATTTCCACCCTTTTCATCAGCTTCTGGCTTTCATTATGCTTCAGCAGTCGACGCGCCATTTCTTTGGCTAATTATGTGGCAGTCGGAGAATTTTAATAGGAATATTTGCGATAAAGTTATGCGAACTAACTGGTAACAGGAGCTGTTGACGTTGAAAAATGGACGAGACGAGGAATTTGCATTTAATTAAGTCGTTGGGCAGCTACTGAGAAATTATAACAATTTCAGAGTGTCTAAAAAGCAGTACAGTACAAATTGATTAAAATTAAATTATATTCTATTTCTAGTTAAAGTTTTTCAATTCATGTGCTTTGTTTAATTTTTGGCACTTAGTTGTTTTTTTTTTTTATTTCTAACATCAATTTAATAATATTAAAAGTACCTAGAAATAGACAAATATATTCAATTGGCGCTAATTGCCAACTGTGCTATTCAAGTTTCACTTTATATTATTTATTTGCCATTTGGCTTTAGGCAATTTGACACTCTCAGGACTTTTTGGCATTAAACGCATTTGTGACTTGGCACTTAAGGCATTCAAATCGCAATTTCCACATGATTGCGACGCATTAAATAATTTGTTTGTCTGCACTTTGACCCCTTTGTTTGACAATCTCAAATTTATGGCACGAACTCAAGTGGCAATTAGCTGCGATACGCGTGGGCCTTAAGCCTTCGTGAATATTCAATGAATATTAAGAGGTTGTCAATATTGAATGCTGCTTTTAAGGGTATTAAATCGAATGCTTTGAAAATTACCCAGAAATTGATCTAAATTTAGCGCGAGTAGAGAAAACAATATATTTAATATTTCTAGTAATCTACAAAAGTATACACAAATACTCCATTTTGTTTAATGAGGTTGATCTTAAGATATGTACATTTATAATTTATAAATTAAATTTTTGGCATTCCAAAACCCCTGTAACACTTTCCTGAAAATCTGAAAATAAAAAAAGTTGAATGCTTTGAAGTTATTAAAGAAATATTTTCTATATAAACCTGATCAAATATTTCTTCTTCCTGGTTGAACTTCTTTTCAGCTAAGCAAAGTCTTGAATTGTCATTTTTTGTCTGTTACTTTTTGTTTATTAGACTATAAGACTTTCGAATACTTTGATAAATACATTTTCAATACTAATCCTGATCAAAAGAAAAAAAAATATAGCATTTGGTAGTTCAAGGGAAATGCACACTGCTAAAAAAAAACAAAAGACCAGCCAACAGTTAATCGTCATCATCATCGGATAGCAGGTCGGACAAACTTAAATCCGAGGAGCGTTTCTCGAGATTGTCGTTATCCTTGGATTGACCTGGCAAGACAATCGGTAGGGCATACATCCGAAGAAACATGGATACAGTATCACGAAAGTCTTGCTCGGAACGCTTCATAATGGCCGCCGCATGATGATTGAGCGGATCGTGAGGATTCGGATGCCGCAACAATTGCGGCAAGAATGTCTCGAATATATTCACCAGATCATAATTGGCCGACCAGGCCTGCTTAAAGACATTCATGCATACAAGCCCGGTGGTGAACTCTATATTCGGATGCAGAATCTTGGTAACGAAACGTACGCGCGGCGCCTTTAATGGATATTCCTGGGGCATTGACACATTCACCGTCCAGACGCCACCCTCGTAAGCGGTGCCCATCGGTCCCTCAAGGCGCACGTCCAAATTGGTCATGTCGTCGTCAACGGTTGTATGATACCCCGCAGCCAACAGCCGGTTGACGTCGCGGTTCAGGCGGCGTCCGACCATGGGCGAGGTTGTGTTCACGACTACATTGGCCATTTGGTCTCCTGTTATTCTACGTGTGTCTCCGTATCGGAACTACTGAGATTTTGAGTGCACTCGTCTGTTCCCAGCGGTACCTTCAAAAGCATTCATCTGGCAATGATTCGGTTATTCAAATCGACTCTCATTTAGCGCATTTGCATGTGCCACAAGACAACGAATAAATAACAAAAAAAATCTAATTTTAAAAAAAATTATCCCAATACTTACATATAAAAGAAACGAAAATTTTGTTACTAATACATTATAATTTTATTAAACTATATATCAGTGCCTACTTTGAGCTCGAAATCATGCGACTACTCGCATGTCTCAATCGTATATTTAGATGAGAATCAAATCTATTTACCAGACATTTTCTGGAATATCCCAAAATTTGTTTTTCATAGTTCTCTGCAAAAGTCGCGTAACACCCTTTTTAGTTTGTGGTTTATTGGTGTTTTTGTGCTCTTAATATTGTCGCATTGCGCACAGAAAAGGGCTTAGATGCTGTTGCTCGACTAGCAAATACCCTATACTCTGATTCATATTTTTCTGGAGAGTGTGGTTAAGCTTTTGAAGTGATGGGGTAGGTAATACCTTAAGTATACAACTTAATTTAATATAAAATTAACCAAATATCATATAATAATTTTTCTTTTTTTTTTTGTTAAGTTGCTAGTATTGTGGTGTTAAATTTTATATAATTGTGAAATGTCAAGAAAATCTTGAATACTTACTAATTAATGTATCCAAGACCCTATATACCAAATTTAGCGTTAAGAGCTCCTCTAATCTCGGAGATAGTATAGATTGGCGGCAACCTTATATGATAGAAGAGTCATATAGAATGTCTTGGATGTACATTTAAATCAAATATATAGAATTTATGGAGATTCGTTAACATCTTTCGCGTGTCAAATGCATTTTCACCCGTACATACACCTTCTCCACATATTATAGTTACAGGGTGTAGAAAACATTTTGTCAACGCGCCAAAAATGAATTTCATTAATTGCGCGTGGGTCAGATGCAAATATTTTTGGCTGCCCTGCCAAACGCTTGTCGCACTCTCACCGGGTTAGCAAATAGTTACGTACGCAGTACCGGGCTGTTGGGCTGCTGGGGTATTGTTTTCCAGCCATCTCTGTTATCTATTCTAAATTCTAGGAGCACTCACTCAAGCTTGAATCCATTTCTGATTGTCGGCCATAGATAAGCATTTCTACCGACTGCACTCGTGTATCTAAAAGATTGCGAGATAACTTCAACTGCAGTGCATTAAAGTTAAATGGACTTTGCACTAAATGCTGCAAATTGCTGCCATAGCAAACAGCATTCGACGGCCATGTGTACACTCGCTCGAAAGTATCTGCAGCTGCTGCTGCCGCTGCAGCTGCAACGACAACTGCATTTGTATCTGTATCTGTATTTGTAACTCTGTGTGTGTTCATGCTCTACTCGCTCGCTCTCTCTCTCTCTCTGTTTCTATCCCCGGTCTGCAGCTAAAACAATGGTAAATAACGACTAGAAAATTGTTAAAAATGTCAACGATTCTTCCCATTGCTCAAATCCTTGCCCCTGACGCGCACCATTCAACCCAGCTCCCCCCAACCCCGTCCCCTTGATGCCATACCCCAAATTCACAACCCTATCGCACCCGTCTGTAATGTCCGCCCGGCTGTTTGCGTGCGTCTGGGTCTGGGTCTGGAATGCGCATTGTTGCAGTTTTCACAGTTGAGTGCGTTCATTGTTTTCGCTGTCAGCGCTGCGCGTTTACAATGAATAATTAGAATTTGTAGAAGGTTTTTACGTATATACCTCGCCATGCCTCCAGCGGGAATGTTGAAAGGAAGGGTATATTAAAATCCACACAGAATAATAATACTTCAAATATTTAACATAAGAGCACAAAAGTCTTTTCTGATCCGTTTCTAACGAATTTTTGATAATTTTATTTCAACTTGAATTTAAATATGATCTTTATTTTAGGTCCATGTTGATACACTGTTTTTATAAGATATGAACAGGTATTTCAACAGCCTCCCGGTTTAATCAAAGGCAGCTTTGCTATCGATTCTTTAATTGCACCTTGTCTTCCTTTCTAAATGTTGACTCGTTAAGAATTACAAGTGCCAAGCAAAAAAAAAGTATATCGTGTGTATCAGAGTCTATTTAATATTTGCGAAAAATGTTCGTCATCTTCACCAAATAAACAGCGCCCAATTACTGTAAATTAAAGGGTATTTGGTAGCTTGACACTTCCATAAGCAATACTCTCAGTTGTTTATCAATTTGTTGACTTGGTTCATGCTACATTTAATTTGAGTGCATGAGTGCCAAATTAACATTTCCCCTTTTATTTGGGCTTAGGATAAGATTTACTCCAATTGCCGCGCACTATATATCTTTTATTGGCGGATTGTAAAATTTAATTTCTTATAAATTGTTGATTCAGTGAAAACTATAACTGTGTAATACAGCTTTCGGAATTGGCTATAATCAAATTAAAGTTGATAATCAAATAAAATACGATTCTTTAAGCAGTTAACTGGCAACATTTTCGCACTTGCCAGCTCTAAGTGAGGCGACGCGCGCCTAAATGTGATTTTCAAGTGTATAAATTAAATGTTTAATAGATGCCATTAAGGACGTTATCCGCCATTAAAACAATATGGAAGCCCAGACTGCGGCAATTGTCTGGCCCGTCCGCCACGTTAGGGTCGGGACGTGAAATGCGATTATCGCGCGAAATGAACGTGAAATTAATGCAAACTACGCGCCAGCCCCGAAGCCCCAACCGAAAACTGATTCGCAAACTGTGAATTAAATGAAACAGAAACTGGGACTGAGACTGAGACTGAAGCGGAAGCTGGGGTTGCCGTCGGCTGGCAATGGCATTAAGAAATAAGCCCACCATGGGCGCCAATTTTCGGTATTCTTTTTTATGCCACATTGTTAACTCTCGGTAATGAAGTTGTTTCTGTGTTTAACCAGCGCCGACCATGCCAAAGGCGACCACAAAACCGACAACCAACACTTCAAAACTAAAACAAAAAATAAAAAAGTGGGAACTGTACGCCGAACACTGAATACCCTTCTTAACATATGTCTTGGTGGTTCCTTAATATGTGTGGAGATTCGTTGAGCTCGTATGTGTTGAGTTTGCTTCAACTTGTTATTCCGATTCTTTCCATAAAAATATATGTGATGTCAAAGCCAAATGTTGATTATATATTTCTCATAGGTGTAAAGCACGTTAGAACTCCTATATGCTATGCTTAGCTATCTTGATAGACGACAAAGTTCTTCATAAAATAATTTAGTTCTCGACCGATCGTTCCTATATAGATTAGATTTCCGCCTAAAAAAACTAAAAAATTGGGTCTAATATAGTAGTCCGATCCACCCGGATCCAATATTTGTATGCCTGCAACAGGGACCTTGGGAAAGTTCTTGGCTGTTGTTAGTGATCAAGAATCCATAGATACATTAATGGGACCGCAGATGTCTCCTTCTTAGCGTGACGCACTGCATGACAAAAGCATAATGCTCCCTACAAGCGTATACAAAAGGGGAACAAATTTTCCACTTACCTGAAACAATGGCTTATGGCAAAGAGCAAACAACGCCCAGCACAGCCACTAAACAATGGCCTGAACAATGGTCCGAACGACAAAAGGCGAACGTCAAAAGAAAAACTAACAGTGGGGCCTACGAGGTGCAGAGACTACTTTAACGTAAATAGAAGCAATGACCACTGCCCATTGCCACCTGTCGTCAGCAGTTAAAATTACTGCAGCACGCGGGTCGAGAAATATTAGCAAGAAAGAATATTATATATGTAATTATAATAAGCGTATATTATCCTTGATTTCAAAGTTAAAGTAACCCTTAACTTACTTAGCATAATTATAAAGAATTTAAAGATTAAACTCTTAAAATCAGATCTTAGCTTTAAAATTAGAATTTTCTAAAATGTTTCCTTGATTGCAATAGCAAACTTATTTTAAAGGAAAAGTTTTCATCGCAAAGGGCTTTAAGCGAAGTATCGAGCTTATTTGATTACACTTTATTTATTTAGGCTCAATTACAGCTTTTGAGAGCTTTAAGAGTTGATTTGCATTAAAGTGCTTGTTTGACCTCGTTGTAAAACTGAAATTTACCTTTCTAAAATAGTTTCAAAGGGCATTCGCTACAACTTTTGCTGAAAACATTGAATAATTAAATATTATTGAACATTTACCAGTTGCAGAGCAGAGTTTGTTAAGTTTTTTAAGTTTTAAGATTTTGTTTGAATAATTTCGTGGGCATAATTAAAGTATGGAATTTAACGGGGCTTAAAATCGCTGGGCGCTGGGCGCAGCATACAAAGTCAATTTGTTGCTGTTCGCTGGTAATAAAATATTTGTCGAGCGCCATTTACAAAGTCATTTGCAAGCTCAATGTGCTTTCAAAGTAATGCGCTCCACCTGCCCTTTTAGTGCCAGCCTCCCCACTGCCAACCACCCTCCCCCTCCCACCCCCTTTTTTCGAGTGGTACCCAAAGCAGTTGTTTTAGTCTTTATTGCTTACGCTTTTTGGCAGCGCCAGCGAAAGCGTTTACAATTTTATGGTCTCGATTCAGGTTTTGGTTTTCCTTGGAACCCCAGGAAGCCAGAAATGGGTGAAGTGTGAGTGGTGGGTGGGGTGGGTGAGTGGGGCAGGTGCAGGTGTAGGTGCAGATGCTGCGCCTTGGGTTGAGTCGTTGTCGTTTATTTAAAATGTCGTAAATATTTGGCTACTGCTCGCATGGCATAACATAATATTTTTCATTAAAAATGATCAAATTTCTGGAAATCAGCGTAACAAGAAAAACGCAACTTTCTTAAAGCTTAATTTCCATAAAAAATAAATTGTTTTTAAATTCTCCACGCCAGCTTCTTCTGGTACATTATCAATCCAGAGTTGAGTTGTCGAAATCAAAGCCTCTATCGATAAGCATACGTCGTTATGCACATCTCTAATAACAATTGTTTTTCAGAGCTAAGCAACACTGGTCGCTTGCTGATTTACTTAAATTTCAGCTCAAATTTAAATCTCAAACAGCCTCAACGAAATTGCAGTAAGCTTCAAATATTTCTCCCAATTCAATTTTAATAATGCTGACAGTCGTGTAATAAGCATAATTTCCACATATCGCATTCAGCTATTTGAGCACAAATGTGCCAAACTTTTATAATAAATCAGAAAATTTGTTACGCATTACAAGCAGGCAAAAACTTTTTGCCACGCCAAATAGAAATTTGTTTACAATGCTGTTTGCAGACAGCTGCCTAAAACTAACTCTGACTGCAGTTCGGATTGTGTTTCGAAACTGAAGTATGATATTGAAGCCTCCAGCGTTCTCTTTGGTTGTCTTTTCTATGAAGTCAGTCATTCGAGGATGTTCACATGCGTCCAACGGCATTATACTGCTTATATTTTTTTACACCTGTCGTATATCCTATGAAAATAAGGTGCGTTAGTCGGGTAAGCCTGACTAAGATAATTCTTGTTTTCTACTTGAATGAATTGGCTGTTCACTGTAGTTTACTCTATGAAATCTCAAGCTTAGTTGGATATTACAATAAAGTATTCGTGTACTTAATAATCAATCTGTTTCTTGTCCTCAATTAATCTAAATATTTTTACGGCCAGAATGTGAAAGCTTATCACGAAGTAGTTTAGGCATTTCCGCAAAAAGATGCTTGCATACTCAATGGGCTACTTTTGCCTCAAGAAACCCTATTCTCTGGTAAATATTCCCAGTATAGGGCATTAAAACATAAATATTGTAGTACCCTGTAAGAGCAGCTTATTGCCAGCTTATTTCACACATTCTGCACTCACTCACTCGAGCACGAGAATCGAAGAATTGTCTGCTTGTCTGTGCACATGTATAAATTTACAGATTTAAGCTTCTAAGACGGATATTTATGTGTCCAAAGTGTTCGTTTAATCAATTATTAAATTGTTTGTTTGCTTGTATACAATTTGTCATGTACACACTGTCCTCATTACACTCAACTGCACACTGTGCACGGCAAGTTGGTTACGGTCTGGAGTGGTCTGGGGCCTTCTGGCCAGGAGGACTCCGTGTGGCAACTCGGTGAGAGAACTCGCCAATAAGTACTGAACCGATGAACACATTCAGTGCGTTCAGCTATAATAAAAACAATGCCCCAGTAGCCAATGTTGATGGTAGCTTGGGCTAATATAGTGGAATAAATTTGGGTAAATATTAGATTTGAGGATTAAATAAAATATAAACTTAGGAAATATTTTGCATAATGCGAAAAATTAATAAAAGGCATTTGCCTTTAAATAAATAATAAAAATTATATGATGTGAAATAATTTTTGATTTTGAACGTCGGACTGACATGAGGGAGAACGCCGGCTCAAACCCAGTAGCAAGTAATTTCTTCTAGTGTTGCATAGAATTTGAAATGTGTTGAACTGCATATTTGTGCCACGGTGCACATTAGCTTCCAGGTTTTACTTCAACGTTCGCTGGTGGAGCAATCAAAGTCCGTGACGAATGAACTTTAACGATTATGGCGATAAAGAGATTTATCGATGAACAAATCAACTGAAACAATACACACGCACAAGCACACACACTCAATCGCGCACACACTCAAAACACTCGACGCTCCGCTGCGCTGAGTGTGTGTTGCTATTTTACCCTTCCGCCTTTATGTGCCGCCGCCCAGGCTCGTGTGCCTAAGAGTACTCGAGAAGATTGAGAGCACGACAGACTTACCCGCCTCCTGCCGCCTGCTGCCCGCAATCAGATTCGCGTGTGTTTTATTGAGCTCTTCATTGCGCACACTTATGGTACGATTAAAATCGATTTAATCCATGCAAGGCATAAATCAGTTGCAAACAAGCTAAAGCCAAAATCCGAGCCAAGCCAAAGCAATCGAACACTTTGTATCTAATACTTGCCAAGGTCATTTGGCCATTAATGCAAGTGATGGATGGCCATGGCCAGAATTTACTTATAGCGCAATACTGGACATTACATTAGAATCATCTCTGGCGTCTATTGTTCGGGTTAGGCTATTCAAATTCAAAACTCATTCATCATTTATTTTGATGCATTCCCCTACAGATTCGCGCGGGACATGGAAGTATTTATTGTTGGCAAACTGAATAAATTGAACAATGTGCACACGATAAAAGCCTTTTAAATGTAAATATTGTATTTATATTGATGCTAAAATTGTTTATTGATTCACAACATTCACAAACTTGCAAAAAACAGCGTAAACTGCAAAATTGTTGCAATCGGCACGAGCTGTCGAACGGATACAGTTTCAGGCATGAAACATAACAAAGGACTTATAGAACGATGTGAGATAAATAGATCTGCAATGCGAATAGTGTGAAATGTTTACCTTTTTCATAAATAAATATTTGAAATGCGGTTATCATATATGTATATATACTATACCACATACTCTATTGTTTATAGCTCAGTGATACCAAAACAAATAGATATCTGAATGATGGACTGTGCATCGTTTGGTTTATTTAGTTAATCATTGCCTTGGGTGCTTACATAAACAATAAATTGGTGTAATATATATTTATTTAGAATATACGCATGGCTTGATCTCGGAATTTTTGTTTTTCAATCTCTAATTTAATTAATTAGCAAGTGTTTACATATTCAGTACAAAAAAAAGAGGCATTTTTTGCTAGATTTAAAGCGTGCATATAAGAGGACTTTAAAAAGATACTTCGTGTGGGAACGATAATGGATTTTGTAGGACCCATAACAGTTTTGGGTTCTGTGGATTTATGACATAATTGTATTACTGTTACCATTACTGTTTAAATTATAGCAGTAATGGGTTTTGTACTTCAAAACATACTTTCAGTAAGAACGACAACAGTCGGAACTTCTGTAGAATTGATAACCTAATAAAACTCTCACAACAAATGTTAAATAACAGTAATGGGCTCTGTACAGTATTTGAGAAAGATATTTACAGTGGCAGGCATAACATTTCTGGTTTCAGCATAATTCTTACCGTGATGGTTATACTGTCATCATTGCTCTTAAACACTACGATAGTAATGTGCTCGGTACAAGCAGAACAGTACTTTAGAAAATACTTCTAACCATTCTGGCTGTTGTTGAAATATTAACATAATAATAAAACTGTTACATCAAATGTTAAATAATTGTGTTTGGATCTGTACAAGCCATAAAAGTGATAGTTTCTGTAAAAGTCATAGCGCTGTCTTAAAAGCGTAATCAAATCCTTTTCTATTTGTTGTAATGCCAAAAAGATCCCTTTATGCCCTGTAAAGTATTTCAGAATGTGCTTACTCTAAATTTCCATCTCTTACATAATGAAGTTATCGTTATGACCAACTCGTCTAGCAGTTGTGTCCTTCTGCTTGTTGCATGCCCCCAAATGAGCATTCAAGGCAGCTGCTGGGTCGCGCTTAAAGCATTAATATTCATATGACCTAATCGGTTTATGGCTGGCAAAAATCGTTTGCATTTGCACTTGGCACGTCTTCTGGACATGCAATTTTCCAGCTTTGCCGCATTTGCAACATTTCAGCAACTTTTGCCGTTCGTTGCCATATGGGCGGGCATTTGCATACCAAAACATGCGGAATTCGACAGCTAAAAAAAAAAAAAAAAAAAAATAAAAAAAAATAGATAAATACAACAACGGCACAGACAAAATATTGTAATTTCGGGTGCGTAATATCCAAATGGGCAGACACATGGCTAACATGCTTATGCCAGAGTGCATACAGTGAAGCATCGTTAAAGAGACGCCACTGCAACTTACTAAAGTGTTCGTTTCAATTAACCGCAATTATGCAAATTAACGCCGACAGCGCTTCAGCTACAGTAGAGCTTGTAAACTTTGTTGCTAGTCGAAAACATTTTTAACCTGGCTGTTTGGCTGGTTGCCAATTTCGTGTACTCGTGTGTGCGTGTGTGTGTGCTTACTTGTATGCGCAGTGTTGATTTCGGCATAGTTCCACAAATTTGCACATGCGAAAACTAAACCGCTGCGCTGATTAAACTACGGCATACACAATGGACGTTAATTGGAAATTTAATATCAGATACGTTCTAGATTTAATTAATGCCAGAAAATTTATCAATTTCCAATTGCAGCCAATTGTTGAACCAACTGAATGTTTCTTTGAATTACATTTATTTTCTCTACTTTCTTGATTAGAGCCCTGACTTTTAATTGCGGATTATTTCATATATCTTGCATTTTATTGTGTATGAAACTCTGTTGCCTTAAGAGTTACGTATACAATATTTAATTGCAATCTAGAAAAATTATTTTATTTGATAGGTTTTTATTGTATCAAGAAACTCCAGTTTGAGCCTTAGGTCTCAATTTATTTGAATTAGCTTCATAAAAGTAAACTCACAATTAAAAAGAATAAAGTTGAAATATATAAAGCTTATTATATTTATTTAATAGCTTTAAAGACATACAGCAAATTCATAAAAACAATGCAGTTATATAAATTTTCTGTCCTGTTTAGCTTGAAACAAAATATCAAATATAACATAAATGTGCATGCCTAAATTTGATTTGCCAGGAGTTATTATTGCTTTCAGCAAAAATAATTCTAATATTTCTTCACTTCCTTTTAAATTTTAATATAATTGCACGAAATAAATACGTCAACCATCAATTGTATCATAGCAAAACTTTAAGGAATTATTTCAGAAGCTTCGAATTTAAGCTTGAGAGAAAAATTATTGACATACAAGAACTTAATTTGTTTGCACAGAGAAAAAGTATTTGCAGCAGTTGGTAAACATTTTTCTTGATAAAAAAAAAATGAAAGAATATATTGAAGTGTTTTTAATTTTAATTTCGGCTATGCTTTGTCTCATCTCTCGATGAATAAATTGAAACAAATGGCAGCACACAGATCACTTCGGGCTGTTGCCGTCTGCGATTTGTGGTGCATGGCATAAGAGAAGTGTCTGGGGGGAGGGGTAGGGGTAGGGATTGGAACTGTGGCAAACATTACTTTTACTGCCCACACAAACACATTTTGCGTTTTGACCAGCAGTATCTACTACTGGTCGGACAACCAGGATATTGATTTTGCAGCCAGCTTAGAGTCAAGTTGTGTTGAGTCGAATTTTGTGTATTGTGTGTTTGTGTGTTTGTGTGCTTGGTTATGGGACTAAGTAAGTTCATAAGTGGCAGCTGTTGAGGCTATTTATCAAATTTTAGCCACTTTCACGTAATAGAAAAGTTAGCATTGTTGCGTATGCGTTGCATTGTTAATAATATAAGCCAAGTGTGGAAAAGCAGGCGCAGCAAACGGAAAGTTTCTGTGTATGTACGACAAAATCTTTCGGCCCAAAAACAATGATAAATTAATTAATTTTCCGGGGTTGCCGACACGTAACACAAGACGTGCATAGAAATGTGTTAAGTTAATTAAATCGAGCCGAGTGCCAGAGCTGAATCTTTAAGTCAAACATATTGTAGTTGGTTAACTTTGGGCACAGGCTCTGCATTTAATTAGCATATTTAAAGGCTGCTGAAATATCATAATTCGCAACATTTCAGTAGCCGCAAACAAAAGCCTTTGAGTTTAAAGATCTCCGGCCAAGCAGGAGGTAATTTTGTGAAGCCAAAGGTTCGGCCTGTAGGCAGATAATTAAGCGCAAATACCGAGAATAACAACGACTGCAGTCTAATCAAAACTGATTTCGAAAACAATGGCCAACGCGCCAGGACAATGCCACACAGACGGGGGTATGCCGTGTATGGCACAGTTTGACATTGGTTTGTTGAGCTGAAATTGGATTAGCCGCCTTGCAGTTTAAATATTCAATTTGCAGCTTTAAGCTGATAGTTTTGTGCTATTTTTAGCACTCCAACATCCAACATCCGCATTGGCATGCGGGCGCTTTCGCCACGTCTATCGAGCTGTCAGAACGTTTATCACTTGCCATCATCCGATTTGAGCTATTGGCCAAACTGAGATCCCATCTCACGCACACTCACACACATGGATAATTTATGCAACAGCAGCAGCAACAGCAAGAAGCAGAAAGGGAAGAAGTAAAACAACAGACTCATCACTCATCATGCACAATGGGCGCCATCGATTGGGCATCGGCTTTTTCATAGTTTTCCTGCTGAAAAGCCAAAAGTTGAAAAGTTTTTGCCCATAAGGCTGTAAAGTTTTCAAGTTTTTATTGAATTTCCAATTGGTTTAAAGAGGAGAAATGAATGGTAGGGTATTTAAACCCTACGGTCTAAAAACATAGACTGCGAACAACAAAATGTTTGTCAAGCACGCTGGAATATCCCGAGTTATCTCGTTTCAAAGTAGCATTATAATATTTAAATTGAATCACGATAATATGTGTCATAGACTCAGTTGTAGATCTTATCATTTGTTGATATTGTGGAAAAATATAGCATGCGGGGTCAAATGTGTGCTCTTCCCTCATAACCCTCTCAGTCATTGCTTTTTCCACAGGGTATAAACAAAGAGCGCATTCAGATCAATCGCCTTGTAGAATAGCTGCCTGTTTCCAGCACCTTGAGCAGTGCCCCCTGATGCAACCGAGACGAACCACGACGCCAGCTCCCACCCACTCTGCGATTCTCAGGCCCGCACATTACAGTGCATAAAAGGGTTGGAGATATCGCAATTATTTTACCTTTCGGCGCATTTAGCGCATTCCGCAACTGGGTTGGAAAGGTGTGTGCAAATATTTGTAGAGCTTTAAAACGCAATAAACATGAGTTAGAAAGAGCAGAAAGCAAGTGCAAGAAAACTTAAATAGTTGAGTTTAAAGTCACATTTAGTTCTGTGTGAATCAATTGAGCCGAAAATTAATGCAATAAAAACATAAACAATAATAATATATTTGCAACATCTGCTGCTAGTACGCTGCATTTGCTTATGTCAACATTCGATTATTTTTTAATTAAACTGATATTGAGTTTGATTTCATTAAACGTGTTTTTTTTTTTTTTTTGTAATTAACATCACACATTTAATTAAACAATTAATAAAAGTTCTCATTTCAATTGGTGCCTTTTTAATTGCTATTAACATTGTTAATCAGTATAATAGCTTTTAATGTTCCGATTACAAATATCAAACTTACATTGTTCAGCAACAAATGTGTATTTAATTAGTTTCATTGTAAAGCATTGTTTTACAAGATTCTCAAGGGCCAATAGGGATATATAAGCTGACAAGAGCTTATAGACATTGAAAAAGTGTTACTATTGTCAACAAATTGCAAGGTTTGATTGTTAAATTGACCAAGCCATAAAGCCATAATTAAGCCCTGGTTGGTAACTGAAGCTGCATTATGCATGTTTAAGCCGAAGACTAGACGGAGTTCGTCTTTTCATAGTAATTTTCTTATGACTTCCTAATAGCATTAAATAAATTGTTTGTAAGCTCTGCTCTTGACTGCACGTTAAGAAACACGTTAAGAAACACGTTAACAATATTTGTTGGTTTTACAAAATATTTTGTATACATTTAAAGTGTTCGGTACTTTGATCTTAATAGCTACTTGAGAAACACATATTCTCTGGGATCTGCTAGTAAGTCAATAGCTTTTCATTCAATAAGTTTACATATTTTTATCAATATTAAAAAAATAACTTAAACAGAACTGGCACTCGTATCTGTCTGCAATTGTGAGTGTGACTGGGTCTGTGTCTGTGTGCCAAGTTGAAATCATTTCCATAAGGAAAATATAACAAAATGTGGCACTTGAATAGCTGCTTACTTTATATGTGGCCTGAGCATTGAGTTCGGGTGGCAGCAAACCAACTTCCTGAGTGAATGATACAAGGGGGCTGCCAACAGTGAACCCGGTTGCTTCGGCTACAGCTTAAAGTCCTTTGGCCTTTGTTTAGAGAGGAAGAAATATAATTTTCCTGCGTACTGCAAAACTTTGGCTCCTATTTTTTTATATATATACATTTTTTTTACTGAACAATATATTGCACATTGTATCTGGTTGGAGGACTTCTTGCAAAAGCAACTCAAGTTATTTTGCATATCTTAAAAATAGAGAACATACGCATTTTTCTAGTGAAACCACAACAATGACAACTGCTACTGCTACTGCGAGAGGAGACGGCAAAGCGGCAGCAGAAGCTACTGCTGGCAGAGGCTATTATATAAAAATAACAGAGTCTTGGGGGAGACCCATTATCATGAAAACAGCAGCTGCTACAATAAAGTTTGACTACGCGAAAGTTATTGCAGTTATCCTGCCACGGAATTGTGCAATGAGAAAAAATATTCTTAAATTTAAGCACTATGTCTACGTAAAAGTGCACTGGCAAAAGTGGTAGATCTGCGAGAACAAAAAACTATATCAAAATTATGAAATGATAAAATCAAAATGATGCATTGTCCTTATACATAAAAGCATATGGTCTCTAGATCAAAGCCAAAACACTTTTCAGGGCTAGACTGTGACCCTCTTAAGGTTAAGAGCTGTGAACATAAATTATAAATAATAAATCGCTTAAATAAGTTAACTCATTTTGTGTACGAGTTGGGTTTCACATTTAGCTTGTTGCCAGCCCATTTCTCTCAGTGTAAGACTGTAGTTACATTGTGTAATATGCGCACTTTTTCAAATTGGCTGAAGTGAGGCGCATTAAATGGCCAATGGCAAACGGCTTGTTGATTGTTTAAAGCCACTTTGTCTAGTTGCTGTTGCTTTCGCTGTTGCAGCTGTTGTTTTATGTGTGTCGCATCTCGTATTTAAATGAAAATGCAGCCGAAAAATTCTTGTATGCCAGACATTTTTGCACAATTTTTAATCTACGAGCGGTCTGGCGAAATGAAACTGAAAACGAATATAAAAAATATGAGAAAAAATGAAAAGATTTTTGCATTACTTTTGTTTTAATATTGCAGCAATTGGTTGAAAGCAAACTTGGCATATGTGCGAAAATTTTATATGAGCCAACAAACACAGACACACTCACACACACAAGCTCACGCACATATAAAAATCGTCTATTGTTTTTGTGAAAAACGGGACACAAGCCACATGAGCGAACAAGAGTGAGGCGAATGTGTTATATTCCCACACACACACACACATGCACACACATCCTGGCAAACATATTCAACTTTGTATTCCTCTGTTCGACTGTGCGTGCGTGCTTGAGTGTGTGCTAGCTCTATGTGTGTATGTGTGTGAGAGTGTGTTTTTGTATACACTCTCTGTGTATTTGAGCGATGCTCTGCTCCCCCACAACCAACCGCTAGTCAGACAAGGGCAAAGCCAAAGCGTGCCGTTGCATTTTCAACCAAAACAATTTCAAATTATGTTTAAAAAGCAGCAACAACAAACACACAAATACACACACATGCACTCACACACAGACACAGCTGCAATGAAAAAGTTTGTGAGCAATAAAATAACTGTGCGGAAAATAAGTAAGTACCATAGTTGATGCTTTTATTAAAACGTTTTCCAGCATATTTTTTATTACAGTTTGTAAAAAAATATTATTTTTTCTCTCAACTTTTACCACTCGACGCTCGCTCTCAATGCAATTACTTTATAATGACACAAAATGTAAACTAAATTTAGTTAGTGCATGAATATTTAAGAAATAATTATAGAAATATATGCACTAAAACAGCACAAAAATCAATTGAAAACTTTTAAAGTGTGTTAGCCCCTGCTACACACAAGCAGAACTGCATAAACAAAACTTTGCTGTCGAGCGGGCTTCAGTTAAAGGTGCGGTTGAAAAATAGTAAAGGATATATGTTTACTGCATAGAGAAAAATGTAGAAACTTGTTATTGTTGTTGTTGATGTTGCCAGTATACAAATAGTTTCAAACTATCAATCAAACTTTTCTAATAGAACTAGCAGCTAAGGCCTTCCGCTGCTTCGTGCAAAGCCTTACCTGGAATTTGAACCAGCACCCGCACAAAAACAAGAGTCAAGAGCTATTTTATCTAGACACATGCACGTTCTGAAAAGTGGTTTAAGTATAATTTCCCTAACTCATATTTCATTGCTGTTTGATACTAATTCGTTTTCTAGTTTTTGATACAACACCCAAACAACAGAATAGTTTTCTATGCCATTTAATTTAGCCTTTCCATTGCAATCTAATACAGTTGAGAAATCATTTGTGAAGTGTTTCGAATGCTTTTTAGCTGGTAACTGGGTCAACGAAAACTGATTGTGAATTAAAATGTAAGTGCACGGGCTGTATAAGCCCCAATGGTGAGAGATTCAAAACAATTGAAATAAATAGAAATAGAGTTTTTTTTGTTTTTGTGAAACGATATGAATATAATGCGCTGTTAAGTATATGGATAAAAATCGAAATGGAAACCATTCGTACAAAGGAATTCGAAGAGACATCAATCAGTTGATGGAATGCTTTTAAAAATATGACAATAATGAGAATGAGAACTGCGCAATATATTGTTTCTACTCTGGCCATCAGTAGGGGCTGCGTGGGGCAAGGAGCGTGTCAATATTAATATTGTTGATTCGTGCCCCACACAGGGAGTTCGGGGCTGCCGCTGATAATGTGTCGATAGTAACAAATCGTCAGCTCTGTGCCGCAATTTGATGCATGATTAAATTGATTTCTATTTATTGTTCATCAAGCATAATTGCTATCAAATTTCGCCCATTTTATTTATAACAATGCATTGTTTCATTTTGTTTATCGCCATAATATGGCAGTTTACTGGCATTAATATCTATGAAATTCTAATGGAATTTAGTTGAAATTCGGCCGAAAATATTTTAGTTGCGCGTGCCTTATACACATTTTGCGTAAACATTTTTGTATATTCAGAATTTATTATTTTAGTTAAATTGATTTTGATTGCAGCTTTTTTAAGGTTTCACTATTAAAAATAATCGTGAATAAGCCATGCGTACGCTGGCAATCTTTATGGTATTTACCCAAAAAAGGAAAAATAAAATATATTTTTCAAACTAACAAAATAAATATCTAGTCTGAGCATTTATGAGAGTCAAATCAATCTAAATGCTAAGCCGAGTCCCAAAAGGTCGTTCATAACACAAATTCGTTTGACTTTTGACATATTCAACTTTGATTTAGGATACAAAAGTATTCTTAGAATTGCTTTAATAATTCGTACAAGCAAAACAAGTCTCGCCTCTGGCGGTCCCAGCAGTTCTGCAATATTCTCTTTAATTTGTATATCAAAGGAAGTTCTGCAAAAAAAAGTTAACATCAGATTAATTACAAAAATAAAATTTCCTAATTACAGGTTGTTTAATATGCCATTACATGTGTGTGTGCTCAACTAAGAATTCCCAAGAGCTTGTTGGTAAATATGAACTGTTTTTAAAGAAATCAAATATGTTTCGTGCGAATGCCAAGTTTTATTTAGAAGTTATGCTTTTTATTAAAGTAACAGAAATATATAGACCACATAGGATAGGGTGGCCTTTCTCAAGAACTCTGCTCAGATAAAGCTAAAAAATTCGTATAGAAATATTTGGGCTAAATTTGTATTTTGGATTCTTGATATGTAAATATTTGTAAATGCTCAATTATTTTTTAGAAAAATCGAAAATTCTTTTAAAATTAAAATTTATTCGAAATGTTTTTTAACAAAACATATTTTTAACAAATTTGTATAATTTGATTTTAGTTTGTTTAGTTGGAAAAGTATCTCAGAGAAAGAAGTGTGTCACTGGCACATTTACGAGCTAAGTGTGCGATGGTGTGTGTGTGTGTGTGTGTGTGTGTGTGGGCAGTAAAAGTTTTAGAGCAAACAAATTTAAATCATATTTGTTTTCGGCTGGCAAAATGGTTGAGGGGCAGTTGGGGGCTGCATGTTGCACGCTGCCCAGGGGGCGCCTCGGCGGGACAATACTGCATGAAATTGCAAAAATTAAATATCTATTTGTGCGCAGTCATTGAGCTTTGCTGCCGTTCATATAACTGGGACTGGCCAATGCCAGGGCTGCATTTTGGGATGTTTTATATTTTTTGTTGTTGCATGCTTGTTTGTTTGCAGTTGGGATTTTGGCACAGTTTTGGACGCATCCTCTTCATATTTGGCGCAATCAAAAAAGTTTGCTTTTAATTAAAACATATTTCAGAACAATTTTTTCACTTCACTAACAGCCATCAAATGTAAATGAAAGCTCGCCGGGGATTAGCCCAGCAAATGGCCATTCATTCAACTGTGTTTCGCTCTTTGAAGTTTGCCTTTTTTGCATTTTATTTTATATTTTTGTATATTTTAATCCCCATTTACATAGTTTGTATGGTTTTTATGAGATTTTCGTTTCATTAATTAACATTCAATTAGTCGAAAAATGAATGCGCCTGCAGGCGCATTCAAGTGCCATTTAACTCATTCATAATTAAATGAATCAAGTGCATCTTATTCACGTCTCTCTGTGAATAGTTTTTGTTGAAATTTCAATCCCATCGCCGAAGGTTGTACTGTACCTGTACTGCCAACTCCCGCCCATATATCACAGTCAGATAAAATGGGCGACAGGTTGTTTTTTTGTCTCTTGTTTGCTCTTTTCTGTATCTCGCAACTTTTTCTTTGGTTCATTAGAGCTTAAATAATGCTTCTTCCAAACAGCGCAAGGTCCTTGAATACCAAATCGAATTTTGCTCAAGAGCTGCTCTTGGTGTGAGATATCTGCTCTCTTTCCTCTCACTCACTTGCTGCTTTGTTGTGCTCTGTGAATGTTGGGTAATGGGTATTTACCGCGACTTTTCTTGGAAACTTAACTTTTTCAATTATTATTATTCCCATTAACTCAATCTATTTAATTAAGTCAAGCCGTCTAGCCTAAATTACTTAATAATAAAACTTTTATTTAGCCAGAACTTTATTAAATTTAAATAAATCCATAATATGTACCTGTTATTTAATCTTTACGCATGCAACTCAATTTGCATATTCAATTTGTATCATGCGAAGCAACAGAGTTGTCAACCTGCCTGATTATTTCAGCTCATTTTTGTTTGCGTAACGACTTTTGAAAGTTTCTACAAAATAAAAATTAAATGTCATATGCAAATGCAATATACTCGCATACTCTAGTCTGACTTGTACTTAGTTTTTAAGGATATTCTAGGCAAAAGTTTACTTTGCTGTCAGCTTGAAAAACCAATCGATTCGTCGTATTCCTAAGTAGTTGTCTCCAAAATGTCGCCTGCAACAAACAGCAGCAGCCCCCTGAAACGAGTAGTACATTTGTGCTTCAGGTGTGCGTGTGTGCGTGTAAGTGTGTGTGTGTCACATCACAACTTTCGACATTTCGACTAATGAAATTTTTTTGCACTGCGAGATGGCAACCCCGCACACATGCGTAAGTTTGTGTAAGTAACAGCTAAGAGGTATATTACCAACGCTCTCCCTCTCTCTCTCTTTCTCTCTCTCTCTCTCTCTCTCTCTCTCTCTCTTTCTATCTCACTCTGTCGCTGTCTTTCTTCTGTGTTAAATAGACGTCTGTTCGAACTTTTTGGCACAGAGCTATTGGTGGCTTTTGTTGACATCACGTCGAACTTGTTACTGGTGTCATTGCGATATTGGCAAATAACCTGGCAACGCCCAAGCAGCAGCACACGTCACACTGGCCGAGGTCACAGTTTGTCGTCCCGGACAAATATGTGCTGTCGCCAGGTGCACCGAAAATGTGCAGCTTAAAGCCAGCTACATTCATGTATTTTACAACCATTTGTAGCTGTTTTATTTTGTGAATTGATTGTTAAATTTCAGCTGGCTGCGAGGCGTTTTCATTAACTGCTAGCTGTACGGCTGAGTGTACTCTGTGCAGCCTGGCGTGTAATTCAAGTGTCAGTACCAATTACGCATGCAGCTCTATAAAAACATTCACGAATGCTGTGCTCTGCACTCTCTGCACACGCAGTTAACGTAAGATACATTGAATAAATGATAAAGTGGCCGTTAAGCAGGCTATCAAATTGTTTAATTAAGCAGCCGTAATACAGTTAAATACTCGAGTGTTCTCAATGGGTAAATTTATGGCGCAGGCTCTGAATCAGTGCCAATGTATTTTTAAAAAAAAATACAATCAATGTGAATGCATTCAAGCTTCGTTTGCCCTCCAAGTGAATGTTTACTGCCTTTTTTTTCTGTATGCAGCCAACAAGTGCGCTTTTATCTTACAATTGCAGAAGAACTCAGCTGCGTCTGACAAGGAAATGCGACCTAGTGCCGAACAGTTAACACAACACAACATTCCACACACACACACGCATACCCCCCTCTGGCAGTGTCGAAATAACATTTCGCAACGGAGCAAATTGAGTATTAAGTATTTTTCGAATTCTCTACTGAAAGCGGAAGTGGCTGGCATAGCAGGCGGAAGCGGAAGCACTCACATTACTCAGCTTAAGAGTAGCCCAAGCCAAAGCCAGAGCCAAAGCCAAATAACCTGCTCCTCCCACCACGCTCAACCAGTTGCTGCCACATCGCTTGCATTGTATCTGATGATGCTGCCACCGCCTCAGCCTTTTCAGATTTTTCAATGTCGTTGATTTTAGCAGGTGATTTGCTCTTCTCTTATCTAACTGCAAATTGTGCAAATGTTTTGCATTGCTTTTAAGCTCAATTCTGGCTAAAAAGATGCACACACATATGCTCATGTTTGGATAAAGAATGTATTCTGTGTATACAGAGTGTTGTTTTCTCCATGGATATAAAACACTTGTGAATGCAATAAAATTATCTTGCATTTGTTTGCAATTTTTGAACAGTAACAAAATGTTTTTATTGTTGGCCACAAATCAATCACCTAATTGATTTGATTTTGATTGACCGAATTAGCATACATTTACTGGCCATAAATCGATTACTTGTGCCACAGCTTTAAAATTGCGTTACGCTACGTAACTCCAAGTAAAGATATACTTGCAAAAGCTGGTAAGCAGTTTAACAATCTTGTTCTTAAAGCTGCTGATAAATAACAGTTAAATAAGCTTTCAGCTTCAAGCGAGAAAGAATGCATTCTCTTACGATACAAATCTTAAAGGTAGGCCAGAGCTTTCAAATTTGTTCCTTCTTCTTCAAGCTCTGCGACTCATCATACTTGCGCCTTAAAGTTTTTTGAACTCCTGTATCTTTATCTAATTGCAAGTAGACAGCTTGCAATGCTCTGTAATTTTCTTCTTAAAGCTCTGTGTCTCCTTAGACCCCTTTTTAATTGCAAATATTTTTATTCATCTATTTAATTTACTACTAGAAGAGATTACCCGGCGAAACCTGCGGCTCATGTATATTGCTTATATTTTGTGATTCGCGCCAGCTTTAGGCAGATATAAAGCCGTCATTCACCCATTTCCCCTTTTTTTCATTAATAATTATTCCAATTACGCTGTGAATCATGACAAATTAAATACAAGTATAATAATTAATAATTGCTGCTATTTTTGAACCGGCGACCTGCCGCTTCTTAATCCAATGAATATATGAATATCATTTGGCAATATAATTTTTTCCTCTTTATAAATATTGCTGCTTATAATTAGCATTTACTTCCGCATAGCAAACAGAATTTTAATATCACAAATAAAGTTGTTGAAATACAGCAAAATTTAAATTATTTAAATGAATTTAATAAAGCTTTAATAAAATGGCCTGTAAGCTAACATATTTATTTAGTTTCTCTGGTCTTTTTGCTGTTTAAAATTGTTGAGCTCTGCAGTATTCGTGCTATTAGTAAAAATGAGTGGCTTTAAGTTATTTGCACAGCTAATGCTTCACTTCGGCAGCTTTGTTAAGCCATTTTCTTGACTCTCGACTCGAAATTTGTTTGCCAGTCTCCCTCGTCATTGTTGTTGGCCTTTTTGTGGCCGCACTTATTGCTCAGTTTAAATCTCAACATTCTGGCGCGCAAATTAAAATAAATGACATCAAATTTTTTTGGGTACATCCTTTTTTTTCTGCTTTCCTTCCGCCTGCAGCGTAACAAAGTGGATATTCGAGGGCGAAATTAAGTAGATTATTTGCTATTTTGGCAGAGTTTCTGGCCAGAGACGAGCTAGTGGCAGATTTAATTAGCAGCTAAGGTCAGCTCGTGTCTGTGCCCCAAATTTGCTGAGACTTGATGGAAAGCAGCTCATAAGAATGCATTTGATGAATGTCAACAAATGGCTCGTAAATGTTGCCGCAGTCCAGTTGTCAACGAGCTTCCAACCTTGAAGTGTACTTTTGGAGCGCTGCTCAAATCTTATATTAATTAACTGCAATTTGTTACGTGAATTCTGCACTTGCCCGAAAAACAGCACAAAAGCCAATTAATTTAGCCACGCGGCACTTCAATTTGTGGCAGCCCGCATGGATAGGGTGAGTGTGGCGGGGGGCGTTCAAAGGCAGCGTGTTGCAGCTATTATAAAACACAAAATTTATATTAATTTTACAGTTATGGTTATGAGCCGCAATTTGCACTAATTAGACACACGACGAGCATTAAGCAACGTCTCCTGCAACGGGCTCGACCTAAACCGATTCCCGTTCGGCACGGGACATGGCAACAGGGCGTCATTAACTGCGGGGTCATGGGGTCAGCGGGGTGCATGGGAAAGGGCGCTGTAATTATATTTACCGTTAATTCCCGCAACTTCAACCCTATTGGCAGCGAAGGCCTTGCACAAAGCAGACCGACAAATAGCGAGCGCAAACAACAAAAGTAGAAAAAATACGCAACAAAAGGATACAAAGGACTCGCCTCTGAACTGCTGCAAGTGTGGCAGCATTTCCGACGCAATTGTCAACTGCCAATTGTCAACTGTCAATTGTCATTTGAATGGCATTCGATTACGCGTTTTGTTTGCTTTTAATTGCAGCGCTCATCCATTTGGCTTAACAGTTGTTAGCTAGCAGCTCGCTTTTCCCAATGAAAAGCGTTTCCCTCTCTCTCTCACACACTCCTTCTCTCTCTCTCCCTCTCTTTCTCTCTGAGTCACCCAGAACAAGTATTCAGCCGTAGAATGCACTCCCTCAGCTGGTGTGCATTCAGCCATTGAATCGCTTGCCTTCACACAGATTGCCTGCATTCAAGCACATCTGCAATTCCTATTTTACAGGAGAAGTAAGCGAAAAAGTGCAATGGATACTAAATGCACGCATAAAGAAAGATACGAGAGTCTAGTGAAAGTGTGCACATATTTGGGTTACATTTGCATTTACCTTTCACCTGCTGCAGAAAGTCGCCCAAAGTATCCTTTGTAATTGCAGCCATTCGTGCGTGCATATCATAATGATATGTGTACTTTTTTCATTCCCTTTAAATTGTGTGGGCAACCGAAATGTTGTTTATAAAGCTTGAAAGCAGCCAAATTTAGTAATAGTAGCTATTATTGTCTCTGACAGAGGCATATTTGGAGCCTGAGATTAATTTGTGTTTGGCAATATGTGGAGTTGCTGTGGGAAATGTATTTATGTTGATTTCTAGCATCTTTAATCTTTTAGATTAAAGAGAACCCACATACCAAACTTGGCTTGTCTCGTTTTCTAACAACAAAATTGCATATACTTAAATGTACACATATTTTTTCAGCTTAAAAATAATAACTATTCAGATACCAAGTTTAGGTACTCTACTGCTTGTGGTTTCAAAGTTCCTCAAATTCATTAAGACAGTTGTAGTATATTCCCCTCCAATTAATATACTCTGGAAGCTTCATAACCTTGTTACTACACTCTTCTTTCATGGCCTTTCGCTCGGCAGAGATAAGAAGGTACTGAAGTAAACAAAATTATTATTTGTATGTCAAAGATACTAAAATCTCCACATTTGATGAATCGAATACTGCTTTCCTACTGATGAAAGTGTAGCAGATATAAGAAGAAATATTTAAAAGAAAAGAATAAAGAAATAGTTAATTCAGTCACGTCAAATCCAAGATCTAACGCCAGCTAAAACTATAAATATAGGAAATAGATCACCAAATACCAACAATTTGGAAAAATCTCATTTCTTATGAACTTAAGGAACTTATAATTCTATTGGGAATTCCCATAGTTCACATTTCCACTCAAAAAAGTCTGTTGATTTAATTTACAAGCTGTAACTTTTGTAATTTTAAGTTCAATACTTTCAGGGAATTTCTAAGCTGCTTGAGCTGCAAATAGAGCGGAAGCAATCATATTTCCAGATTTATAAGCATGCATTTTTAATGTGTTTATATACAAATGTAGTTGTTGGGCTCGGAACCAGACGGCCAGCAGCGCCATAAACATTTACAATTTACGAGTGAGTCACATAATGCGAAACACTCAAATTAACAGCTGTGAATTGTGTGTGCGTGTGTGTGTTGGATGGTAATGTGAGAGGTGAGAGTTGAGAGGTGTGGTGTAGTGTGGGGCATGTCTGACACATGTGCTGCCTGAGGGGCTGCGAATTCATGAGCCTTGCCAGCAAGTCGGTTGTGCGACATAAAGTATATTTTGATTATATGTTGAGCCAAAAGTTGACAATTTTCAGGCCTGGTCGTCCCGGGCAATGCCAGCATTTGCATTTCAAATTCGGATTTAATGGCGATGCTGCCGCAGGATCTTTCAGCCAAGTGGCAAGTGGCAGTCGCCACGACTGGCGAGTGGGGCATGGAATCGACTGGAAATGCCACAAATGGCGTGTTAACACAACAAAGAGGTAATAACAATAGCTGCCACCCCGATATCTGTCTGTGTGTGTGTGTGTGTGTTTGCGGCATTCCTGCAGGATCCGTTACCAGATCCTGCGCCCGCCGCCCGCACTTTGTAAACATTTTACTAGCTGTTGTTGTTGTTGTTTCTTTATTTTTGTTTTTTATGCGGAAGCTGTGTCAATACACGATAAATTGAACTGTGCAAGAATTTATGTTGGCACTTTGTGCGAACGCAACATACCAACAAACCCCCGCCGTCCCGACGCCCCCTCCACACACACACACACACTCCACATTGCCTTTGCTGGCGGCTGAAACAGGCCTCGCCCGCGTCCTCTGGGGACTTAAAATGTTCAATAATATTTATTTATTTGTTACTTGCTCTTTGACAAAAGCACACAAGATTAGGACCGAAGCCCTATATATCACGCCTCGCATATTGGGTCAGATTTAATGGCGTTGCGTAGTTTTATTGTCACACAGAGCACAGACAGGCACACACTCACACAAACACACACAGCGACCAACAATGAGCAGCATCCTTCCTTGTGGCAGGACACGCAGTAAATTAAACGACGAGACAAAGACGCCGCAAAGAATTCAAAAGCCCAAAATGCTAAGTTAATTTAAGGCGCCGATGTAAAGTGGTCTGCTCTTTGATTTAGGGCTCGCAATTTGTAGCGCTGCCATTTCGAGTATAACAAAGGCACATGAAAAGGCTATCGATAAGGTGCAACACGAACAACCGTATCCTGTGGCCAAAACTAATCTGTTGAGCTTGGACTTGATTTAAGGCCAACTCTGCAGTTGGCCTTAAAATGTGGCCCAACCCAAAAGTCGCCTGCCTGACATATACCAGAAATTGCCTTTTTGTCTAAGACTTGTTCAACATTTCGTAGCTGCAACAGATATACAATGAATAAATAGTTAGTTTCATTTAAAAAATAAGTAGTTTCTTTAAATTTTCATAATATTTTCAACTATTCCACATTTCAAAATAAGAGAATGTTAAAAACATGCGAAATCTGTTTCTGTCTTTAAAATTCATATTTTAATTTCGACTAAATTAAAGTAAGATAAATCTTGTTAATATTTTATTAGAAACACAAATATAATATTTCCACAAAAGAAAAGTTTGGGTTTCTTGGCCAGAGTGGGCTTTTTATGATATATTACCCAAATGTCTTATAACTAGATCCGTTTCTAGTTCAGTTAATATTTAACATTCCATATCCATTATGCCAATTCAAATATATATTAACTCTTTCAAATAAAGAAAACTTAAGTTTAATTTACTGCTAGCTCACAAAGTGCAACTAAGCATTGACCAAATAAATTGCAAATCTATTGTAAGCTCCATTTGGCCACGGCTAAGTCCTTGAGGACATGCGCAGAGCAAACAGCCGGCAAATCGGAAAAGGAGAAACGTATGCCACGTGTTTCATTTCGAGCCGAGCGAAGCCAGGCCACAAGTGGAAAAATGGGATGAAACAAGGCGGAGAAGCAGGCAAGCGTCTGGTGAAGCGAATGCTGGAAACTGGAACAGGCGGCATCAAGACGACAGATAGCAGACCAAACGGGGCAACACGAGTTTCCTGCCGCCAGTTGCACGCGATTCAGTTGAAAATTTGCATCCTCAGCGAGCGGACGTGACACGCAGTGCCAGAAGCAGGACCAAAAGCGGAAGTCAACTTGTCGCGTATAACTGCGGTCTCGAGACTCAACTCGTGCGAGGCGACGACGTCTGCGTCCAAAGGCCTTTGTTTATATGCGAACAGAGACTGCAAAGTGTGCCAGAACTAGGTGCAAAGCGAAAGGAAACGGCCATGGCAAAGCTATTTTAAGGCACCGGAAACTGAACCGAACTGAAGACAAAGTAAAAATAAAACTTGCTGTGTGTGTGTGTGTCCCTCGGTGTCCTGAGTGTCCTGGCTGAGTCAGCAGCGTGTTGGCTTGGCAAGTGTCTCTTCTGGCCCAAATCACTTTCGAAATTTGTTTGTTTTTGTTGTATTAAAATGGATATTAGAATGGCGCACAAAATGTGCAAAGGAAGCGCCCAATAAGAAATAGAAGGACAAAAATTGAGAAAAAACTGCGGCCACAATGTCGTAAAAAGGGATTATTGTGTATCGTCCTGGCAAAAAAAAAATAATACGACATAATAAAAACTTGAAAAATATTTTTAACGCGGCTCAAACGAACTCAACTGCAATAAACTCTCACGTGTTAAATCCCATTAAATCCTGTTAAATGTAACAGTAAAAATTATAATAAAAAAAAATAGATTATAATTTATTCAAATCAACCCATGCATGGAAAATGTGTGCCAGCTGTAAACCCCATTGAAAAGCGTAAGACTTGTTAAACAGTGTAAATGCCGCAACTTTCGAAATCTCTTTTGTGAAAAACTTTGCTCATAACTCATGGGAAAATAGGGTTCGCGCTAGTTTGGCATATGGCACGTGTAATTTACGCACCTCGCGATTTATCCAGAGAATAGTTGAAGTTTTCTCAATTGGAATTTAAAACTGGTTGATTACATGCAAATTTTATGATTTATAGCCATCAGATCTATCAAAAAGTTTCACTAAAGTTAAGCTGAGCATAGATAAATTTGGGTGCCGGGAATTGTAGAGAACTAAAAGTTTTGCAGAAATTAATCTGAATAATCCAAAATCTAACATCAAAAGAAAGCCCAGAACAAATCAAAAAGAAAAATAGTTTACAGTTTAAAAAATAGTCGCAATTTATATAAAGCTTAAAGGACAATATAATAAAGATCAGTCTGAAACTATATTAATAAAAATAACAAATAAGCTAATAATTTAATAACAAATACAATTCGAAAAATAAAGAATTATAGCAAACTTCAAAGACAACTATAATAAACAAACCAAATTGCAGAAATAATCAAAAAGAACGAGATTTTTGTATCCAATTGCCATTATTTCCTATAAATTCCTTCACGTATATCGTAATCATATTAATATTGATTTATCGCTTGATTGGCAAAGTGCTTCAATGAAAATAAATCAAAAATAAAATATAACCATATATAGATCCTTTGAAATTGCGCAGTAAACGCAGCAAATAGAGGAAAATTGTGTGAAAAGGGAAGTACTGTAACTGGCACAAGGTGAAGCAATAAGAGAAGCAATGAAAACGCGTGGCACCAAAGTCAAAGAACGACACAAAACACAGCCAAAAAATATATAAAAGGCAAGTTGCAATTCGGTGAAAAGCAGCGGAAGAAAGCGACGAGAGCAAATCCCGACCCCAGCGAATTAATTCAATAAACCTATTTATCTGGGACGCCAGCGACAACTGGGACTTGAACTGGGGAATATACACATTTCGCTCAGAATGCCAAAGACTTCGCTACCAACAACCAACTGGGCGCACTGCAATCAGAATCAGAGGCCAGCAACGTGCCGAGCTCTTGGAGACAATGCTCCAGCGATGGTTCCGCAAACGAGTCCCCAACGGCGGCAGACGCCGGGCAATGAGCGCACAAAATATGCTGTAAGTGTCACAGCTGCAAGGCACTGTGCCAGTGGGACTGCCAGGACCAATGCCAGGAAGCTGACAACTGCAAAGATGACAGCCGCAGTCTCAGACCCAGCCCCAGCCTCAGCCTCAGGATCAGACACTGGACAGCGGCGCCAATTTGTACGCACGGCCAGGACGATGACTTGGCAACGCATCTGGCTGGCAGCTCAGCTCCTTGTGCTGTTCGACTTGGGAACGCGTAAGTACAGCTCGGGGGCTTATGCAAGTGTGAGTGTGTGTGTGACTCGTTCTGACATTTTTGATTTAATTTAATACGCCGCCCACCATCACACACAGAGACCTGACCTACGTTTTTGCAATAACAATTTCTGTGGCATAAGCGAAAGAAGTCCCTCCTGCTCCGCCCTTGAACTTGTATTCCGCATATGCGTAATACGGATTTCCAGAATGTCATATGTCAATTATCTGACTGGGTTCTTATATTTTCCAAGCTGCTAATTGAATTGCCTTAAGCTAATATTATTAAAGCTCAAATCATCTATGAAATTGCATTATAAGCCATCTGTCAGTTTGCGTGTGCTCAGTGAACCTCTAAATGCATTTAATTTGCCTCCAAATAGGGCCTATTTTTAGGTTATTTCTAATAAAAGTCTAATAGGAATATTAAGAGCTATCTTGCTGCCAAACAATTGATCAATATATTTTAATAACTAAGTCCTGGGCATCTTTTAGTTGCGATTGCTTGACTTGAGACTGCTTTTGACTCCGCATTTCCCTGTGCAGTGACCGTAGGGCAATTATACCTTCCACTCCATGAATTTACTCATTGTTTATTTCTCTTACCGCCCGACTGCCAGACGCACAGTGGAGCAAAAACACAGTCAAAAGAATGCCTCACAGATATTGTCAAGAATATTATTTAAAGGAAAGCAAATATTAGTAAAAAAAAAAAATATACACAGTCGTATACAGTTTTCGACATGCTGCGACCCACTGTGCGCATCTGAAATTTCAGGACTTGTGACCCTTCGGGCAGTCATGCAAAAGTCGAGCCTATTAACTTTAGGGAGGAGCAACGCGTTTCAGTTCTTCCGTTTCGCCTAGCGTAGCATAAAATAATTAAATTTATTTTACCTGTGCGGGCTTTAATCCGTTTACAGGGCCACTTAACACGTGCGTGCTATATAAATGATATAAATGCACATATCGTTTTTTATTTTTATTGACAGTTCGCGACCGCAATTGCATTTGGATAAATAAGTACCGTATGCAAATTGCAAATAGTTGGGCTTAATTCTCATTACGTTTTTAATCACTGGCATTATCCTTGAAATAAGAATGTTCCAGAATTTGTTCGGCCGATACGCGACGCGCGGGTTCATAGATCATAATCCCGGCCAGCAAGTCCACGGCCGAGTCGTTACAGCCCAGGCTGGCCATTAGCTGGTTTATCTTATTGTTTGTCCAATTGGGAAAGGTGCTCTTAAAGTCCGGCATTGTGGACACACCCGGCCAGCTAGCCTCAGTGGGTGTGCCCAGCAAGCGGAATATGCGAAACAGCTGATCTATTTCGGAGTCGCCCTGGAACAGGGGCCTCCTGTTGGTCATCTCAAAGAATATGCAGCCAATCGACCAGATATCCACCGGCCAGGCGTAACGTGGACAGCCCATCAGGATCTCGGGCGCCCGGTACCACAGTGTGACCACCTCGTGGGTGAGCGCGCGCATGACAGTAGAGTATTGCGCTGGTCATCTGGTACAGATAGCTGCACACTACCTTTGTTTCCATTAGCTGGTTCGTTGGCAGCGCATTGATGTATTGCCGCAGATCGATTGTAAGGTATTCGACGATCAGGTAAATGCTGTTGTCCACCATCAGAACATCCTACAGCGCCACAATGTTGGGATGCTTCAGCTCCTTAAGCAGCGATATCTCACGTATGGCCGTAGAGGGCATGCCTTCCTCGCCGGCATTGTGTCGCACTCTCTTCAGGGCGACCATCTGGCCGGTTAGACGATTTTGTGCCTTGCACACAATGCCGTAGCTGCCCTCGCCAATTTTTTCCTGTTTCACATATTGCTCCATATCGATGTTCATGCTTCTGGCACGTGCTTGGATATGACTACATTATTTAGAAGGCATTAATTATAATCAGGCATACGCATGATTAGAGTTCGGCTGACTTAAGCCCAAATTCCCTAACACGGGCTGCCAGCCAATTTATTACAAAATATCGATCGTTTATGCGTACTGCGATGACTGACACTATCTCGGCGATATCTCGGCGAAAAATTGTTTTTTAAATCTACGACATACATCCATTGGCAAAATATCGAAAGTTGTAAGCAAATCAGTTCTTTTATTTCAAATCTTCAACTTTTAAGTAGCGTTTTCCGTGCAGGTCGGAATCTCCATCTCTTGACTGGCAGAAAGATTTGGTATTAACTTCAGCTTAGTTCGATAGTTCTTATGTTTCATCTAAGAATTCTAAACACGCCACACCGAGCATTCCGACGGAAGTCAATCGAAAATCGTAAATGAAATGAAACTAATAGTGTATTAGAAGAGTTAGAAAAACGTTGCGCAATATTTGATAGTTTGGCTGGGTAAAAGTCGTCTTGGTAAGTTTTTTCGTGCGTGTTTTAAAAAGTTAGTTTCGTGTTCGTGCTGGTCCGCTCGCATTTTTACTTTAAGCTCATCTCTCTTTTATCTTGAACCGTTGAAAGTATTATTGTTCTTAAGCACTATCTTTATTATATTGTATTAAAAATGTTTGCATAAAAGAAACGCGGTTCTACGAATCGTTCTCAGATGCAATTTAAACTATTAACAGACATGCGCACATTTCAATACAAAAGTTTGAAGCGTTCTGCCCCCCAATGGGTTTTGCCCATTGCGCTGCCAATCCACTTGGCCATAATTCATGAGCCGCAGTTGTGAGTTCCTTAACCCGACTGCCCTCTGGAGCACCATTGTACGGTTAAATGGGAAAAACCACTTACAACTGCAACTGGCTACGGGTAAATGGTAAATGGTATATGACGAATGGTAGCTGACCAATATGCAGGGCAACACAAATAAAACAATAAATTGCTGCACATGCAGAGAACAGCTTGGCAAAGCTTTGAAAAATGCGCTGAAAGCATTAACGAAATTGAATGCTTGCCAAAAACAAAAAAAAGCAAAAATTGTTTAATAAACACATTTTCAAATGGCAAAATTTTGTGAATGCGCCGCAAGGCGTTCTATGGCGAGGATGAGCACATGCTCATCCAAATTCAAGGACCAGCAGGATAAAAGGGGGATTGCTGCCCCAATCCCAGTGCGCTTTCATAAAAGTTTGAGTGCAGCTCGTTATGCCAAATAAGTGAAGTTTGTCTGCTGCTTTTGTATAAATTTTGTAATATTAAGGGATTTTGTGCTCGTGCCTGCGCTCGTGCTCGTGCTCTGTGCACTTGGCTAATTTGGAGAATGTGCCAAAGTTTGAAGCCACGCTCTGCCACAATTTGCAGCTAGAACGTCTGCACTCTGCGGTCCGACAGGCAATCCGAAAATGCTTAGCAACGCCACGCCCCCTAAATGGTAAATCCTTTAATGCTCCGGTCCAAGTGCTGCAGCACCAATTGGGTCATCCCCATCTCGCCAGAGGCCAAAAGTGTTTGTTTACCTTCATAAATTATGAATCTACAACCCACATGTTCTGGGCCATGCACATGGGCACATGTCGGTTGACCTCTGTCCCTGATGCCGGTGTTCCTGCTGATGTTGTTGCTGTCGCCAGTGCCAGTGTGCTGGAAGTGTTGCCCAACAAGCAAGCAGCTACGTAAAAAATGAGAAGAGCAAAATTCAGCTAAACTGAACCGAGCTGAACTCAACCGAACCGAGCCATGTCGTACCGGAACGCAAGCTGTGAGCTGTGCAGAGCTTGTGCCACATCCTGTCTACATCCGAGTATCAAATATTTTGCTTTATGGCGCACAGTGGTTCGGAATATGACAAGCTGCTATAACTTATCCATGTCTATATATACAAAACGTACTTTTTAATTTCCTTTTCTTTCTTAATTTTACTAAAAAGGTAATACGACTTATAAATTGAATATGTTTGGGAGCTGTTTATAATAATAACAAATTGACTTACCAGATAATAATTATTTGATATATCTCAATAGACACAGGTATCTGGACACACCCCATAATTTATCAGCTGTTACCACTGTGCATTTAGTCGTACGCTCTAAACTAACAATTTGGCTTAGGGTCCAAGCCTCTGGCTGCTCTTTTCGTTTCCAAAATGGGCTGGACAGGCGGAGGGCTTAAATTATTCAGAGGGTCTGCGTTGACGCCGTTGTCGGCGCTGACGTCGCTGCGAGCAATCAAAAGCGCAAGCCACAAGGCGCAAGGCGAGACACATGAGCGGAAAACAGTGACAAACAATGGAAAACAATGGCAAAATAACAACAACAACAACGTCAACAACAACAACAGCAAGTGTGTGGTATTAGTGGCTGGGGCGTGTAATTGCTGAAAAATAGGAGAAGTGGCCACCAGATGACAAAGTGCAGTCGACCAAAAGTCAACGAGCTTCCCCCCCTTCCCCCCTTCCCACACCCACTCTGTTGAGTGAAGTGTGAACATGCCCCCCAAAAATAACTAGCAAAAATGCCAGAGCAATATCGGTCTATATGGAGGCACAGGTTCAGTTTCGAGGGCCAACGTTGAAATTTATGAAATATTCCCAGAGCACATGCCGACAGACGACAACGGACGACGGGCGACTGCCGACGGATGAGGACCGACAGCCGTGCCCGGCCCAAAGCCAGATGAAAAATGTTTTGTTTTGGCGACGTTGGAACTTATTTATGAGCTGTGCCGCCGGCGGCATTTGTTGGCCAGCAGCGGGTGGGCGACGGTAAGTGTGCCAGCCTGTGGGTGGGTCAATGTTTCGGTAACCAGCAATGAAGGCGAGCGGCGCAATAAAAAGCAAAGCATTGCGGAAGCGGAGTGGGGCCAAGCACAGATAATGTAATGTCCTGCAGATTCGCATAATTATTTTGCTTGATTTATACGCAACCACTTGGGAGTCGTCCTCAGAGGCCACTGAATTTGCTAAAGTTTATGCAACAAAGCAATACAAAACAAAACAAAATCAACTCGATTCAAATGTGCGCAGTTTATTGCTCAACCTTTCGCATAATCAAAGCCAAAATGCAAATATCTGATATTTAATAATTTCGTTTGTCAGTTTACAGAATATTTTCGCTGAGTTTATTTCGATTTTCAATTACAATCAGTCGCTTGCCACGTGATGAGCATCTGCGAGTTGATTTCTCTACACAATTCTCTTTGATTTGGATGAGATTTTCAATAGGATAGATCCCTGTAGGAGGTAAAATATAATATACAAAAGAATCTTTAAGATGCAATGTTGAAGTATCTTAAAATGCAAAACCACAAAATCACAAGCTATTTTATGACACAAAACAGTTGATAAGATTTAAAAGTATCTAAGAAAATAAGATGCGAAAGTGAGCTGTTGAAGTTATTGATAGCTGCAAAATCATGCGTGAGACACAAGTTATTTTGTGACACAAAACTGTTTATAAGGTTCAAAAGTATCTAATGAGATAAGATGCAAAAGTATGTTCAGTATCCCAACGAAGCAAAACTAAACTTATGTACGAAAGTATCTGAACGTAACAAGTTAAGCGATAAAGAGAAATCCTTTTTTATATCCGGATATTTTTAAATTTCCAAGATACTTTTGTGTCTTCCATATACATGTCCCATGTCACAGATTGTGTGTGTTTCACATATAGTCTTGCATCCATTTTCTCTTTGATTTATTTGCAACCCACAGATATTTTTGGCTCTTACAGTTATTTGCGTACCTTTGCATCTGCTATATCACAGATATTTTGAATCTTAGGAATTATTTTATATTGCACTGACACTTTCTTACCACAAGAATTAGTATTGCTTTTTCACATTTGTAACTCACAGATACTTTTGTATCTCACATTGTTCTGTGTAAGTCATTAAATATATACATTTTAATTGGCCAAACCCACGTAGTATCAAAAACGTAATATGTCTGTGACTTCTATGCTATGACGTAAATATTTCTCCCTGCTTTGTAATCGTAATATTATGTGGACCTTTGATGTAGGAGCGATACGGCAATGTGACTGGCGCTGCTTTCAGACACATTCATAAGAACGTGGTGAAGTACGCGCACGAGTACGGTGCGTATATGTAATGGGACGCTGGGCAATGCTCCAGTTTCAATTCGCGCTGTTGAAACTGAAGCCGAAGGCGAGAAGAAACTTCTCCTTTGCCACACGTAGCGACCAAACATGATGCCATAAAAATAAATTGAGGCAGCCGCTCCACACCAAAAGGCAAGACTATAGCGTAAAAACAAAAAGCGCGAAAGAGACAGGCAGACAGACAGACAGACAAACGGACAGTGAGACAGAAAGAGAAGCAGAGGAATGTTCATGCCCCATGCCCTGCGAGCTGTTTGGCTGCTATTGGATTTCGAACCCGCCCAAGGAGCGCGGCTGTTACCGCTATTTGTGTGTGTTGGCGTATCGTATATACATATTTTAACTGTGACACCCAACATATGTTTCACTCTGAATGACTACAAGAAAATTGTTAAAGCAATTTTCACTAAACACAACATTCAACAGCAGTGGCAGCAGACGATGCCTCTGCCTGCCTGCAACCAGTCAGCCAGCCACCCGCCGAACCGCCCACTTAAACGCCCACTCACCCATACGCATGCAAATGTATCTTTAATGCGTAGACAGCATTTTGTATTTGCGTGGCATTCGTATAAGTACAATTTTCCATATAATGTTATGGCTGCCCTTGCCCTTTGCCCCCGCCCAACCCCCCTCCCACATGCAGGCAATAATGTTTATTTATTTATTTGTATGTTGCCGGAAAAAAGACGCTCGTAATTGCTTATTGATCGATTTTGTAAATGTTTCTTAAGCACAATTTTCGAATATTTATGCGAAATTCATGCACATCTCATCAAATGCCAAATGCCAAATACCATTACAATTCAGCTAGTATAAGTGGGTTGTAAATCATAAAATATCGAGAGGTTAAACACTTGACAACAGCTTGACGATAAGTGCAAATTGATTTGATATGCTTACGTAGTATTTGTAAGAGTTATGTAATTCCCATAAGTAAACCAGTTTAATGTAGATAATCAATTTAAGCAAGATTGCGGTTAGGTTGAGTTGCTGGTCAAAAGTTGAGTTAGGTTGAGAAGTTTGCTCAAAAGTTGGGTTAGGTTGAGATGTTTGCTCAAAAGTTGGGTAAGGTTAAGATGTTTTAGTAGAAAGTTGGGTTCGGTTGAGATTTAACAGCTGTGGGCGAGTTCTCACAGATAAACAGGTCCTTTAATTACAAGCTGCCAGTTTATTTAAAGTTGGATACTTTTATTTCGGCCATTTTAGAAGTTTTTGAGAAGGTCAGCTGGTTGACTCTGTTTCCTAGCCATAACTCCAATTCTTTGCTCTTGTTTTCTAAACTTTGGGCCAATTGCAATCGCTTATTAACAGGACCCCAAGGAGGCGCATTAGCCAAGAATTCACACAGCAGTCGCAGTAACCGCAGTAAAAACAAGAACAAGTTAAGAATTGTCAACAGCCAAATAGACGCAATTTAGCCAACTATCCTAACTCAGCAGTTACGGGCTGGGGTTCGGTTCTGCTAGCAGCTAATCCAAATGCTTGGAGCTATCTGCTGGCGCGTGTTTTATGCACACTCGAGGCGCCCATAACCCAAAGTAGTCCCCAATGAAAAGTTTTGCTTTTATGCGTGTTTGTGTGTGTGTTCGCTGGTGCTTAAGGCCGCGGTCTGCCCGGACCTGGACATGGCTGGTGGCGCCTCCACTTGGCTCTGTTCCTTAAGTCGCCACGAGTGCGGCTTTGCATGTTCGCACAGAGATATCAGATTGCGGCGGTTGGTGGCGTGTTAGCCAGAATTTAGAGTGTTTAGTTGGTGGATTTTTAATTATGACCGCTGCCGGCTGCGCATCCTGCTGCCATGACTTTTTATTGGATATGTAATTACTTTTCGCCCTCGGTTTCTCCGAATTACAGATGCATATTTTTTTTATAATTACAAGTGCGCCGTTCCGCGGCAGCCCATAAAAAGTTGTGACTGGCTTTTGGCCAAAGTTTGATGCTCCGCTAATGATGTACGTGAACACGCATCAAATGGCCAACAAAATGCCGTTAAGCATGAAATCATAATTAATCCATTGACCTTTACCAGACGGGCGCAGCGCAATGAAAGCGTGAGAAGCCTGCACATGTGCTCGTGCTAGTGTTGAGTAATTATGAGCTGTGTGAATTATGGCCGCTGGGGCATTATTTTGGGTTTTCAAATGCATAAAGTTGTGTTAGAAACTGTATAATTAAAGGAGTTTTTCCAGATTCAACGACTGACTGACGGGTGATCAACGCATAAGAAAACTCGACCCACAATTGGGAGAAAACTGCGTCCAAAGTTTATATGAAAAGCATCAACAAGATGTGAACAAGAAGTGCGTGGTGTGTAAGCTGTCTGAGCGTCGAACAAGCGAGAAGTCGCTGGCTCAAACGGCTTAGCAATTTCCCATTTTCTATTTATTTATTTAATTTTATGTTATTCACAGAGAGAAAAAGCAATGTAAATATGTGAAAATTAAAGCGGCTATGTATCTCCTCGAAATTATCTTCAAGAATATTAGACTAGGGCTTAGTTTGGGTTCATTCTTCTTCTTTTTAGCTTCTTGTTCTTGTTCCCTTCCCCTAAGACTGCTATTCTTTGCCACTACGGCATATCTGCACATCATTAATTGTAAGAAATTTATTTTAAAAAAATGGTTTAACTTTTTAGGAGATATAATAGACTACCCAAAAACGGCTTCTTCTTTCCATTATCATTTGTTCTCATTTCAACTAAGCTTAACATTAATTTTGTCTACAAAAACTTTACCCAGCCGCTGTTTGGCCAGTAGAGTCCATTAGGTATCATAGTAAAAGGTCACAGAACTTGGGTCAAAACAGCATACGGACCTGTCTGCACCTGGGCCCGAGAAGGAGAAGGGTCTCAATGTCTGCTGTAAAAGAGCAACACATACAAATTTTACATTGCATCCATGAACGCTGTGAACAGTGGGCAAACAGCTTAAAATGTATTATAAATGTTAATGTTATGTTATGTTAATGTTTTTTTATTTAAAGATATGTGATTCACATTGGAGTCCTGCAGTGGCCAACTAATTTGCATTAAACTCGAAAACTCAATCAATTCAGATGTCAGACTTGAGTTGTCGATTATCGAGATGAGCATTCAATCAATGTTCGAGCCGCTCGAGTCGCCAACATGTTCGATGCTCCTCAAATTGTGATATGCATTAAAAAAACGATTAGTTCAGACATCAATAAGCTCGATTGGACCGAAATCTTGTTCAAATTGATCGACTCAATCTCTAGCAGCGATTTAAATGCAGACTTGCTAAGTGATCGTGTATCCAAAGTGCGTTGTCTATATTATATATAAATATTTGTTCGATTCCTTAAAAAAAAACCCCACTGTTTGAGGGCAACTCTTGCCCGCTGATGAGCCGCTTGAGGGACAGAAGAGGAATTCAAATTTACATATACACGCAATCAATGCGGGCTGTGTGAGTGCGTATGAGTGTATGCGTGTGAGCAATTCTGTGACTCATTTGGGAACATTACTATTCGGTTTGCGTGCAGATCTGGCAAAGAGAGTGTGGCAGTGGGGGGTGGGAGGGGTAAGTGCTTGTTCATTTTGGTAACAGGCTTAAATAATGAACCTCGGCAAATGCTGTGGCAACTGCTACGACTTAAACAAAAAACTAAACGCGCAGTTTGAGGAGATCCCTAGAAGGGAAGGCGGTTGGGTTTGAAGTAGCAGCTGAGCCACTTACCATGCCGACGGGCAATTCAAGTGGATGGCCACAAACTCAACAAAAACAATTTAAGTGTTATTGCACGTTTCGCTAACATGTCCTGGCAGCGCCCACACAGTGTCCCGGCATCCTGGCTGCTCCGTACTCGCACACCGTTGCGTATTTGTTTTTGTTGGCCAAGCAATTGTGGCTGAAGGGCGTGGAGCCTGCCGTTTGCTGACTGTCGCCATTTTGTCGCCAAGTGCAGTAAGTGTTGAGATCACACTTCATACGAGGTCCTTGCGAAATAAGATAAACACACACACAAACACACGCCGATACTCCCTGCTGTGGCCTGTAAATTAATCGGCTTAGAGGCCAAAATAAACAAAGCCTTTCGCACAGACGAGTAGTTCGGTTTTGGCCAGATTGTAATACTTTCCGATTTAACTCGGCCAAGAACTGGCTTTGACCAATGCGCAATGCCTAAGCCTAGAAGCGGCTTATTGGCCCTAAGCTGTTTTAATTGAAAACTCAAGCAATGCATCCTTAAGATACTTTTTCCACAAACAAAAATTGGCATACAATTGGCCAAGAGCTGCCTGAGTAATGGCTGAGGGCGTTGGAGTAGCTTTTAAATTTACTATTTCGTTTCGTTTTCAATTTGCATTTTTACAGCATTTCACATTTGAGGCATGTTTTTTTTGTTTTTGGTTGTGTTTTTGTGGTTACAGGTGCCCTTTTACCTTTTTACATTTTTAGCTGGCTGCCGAACCGCAGCCTTATCGCCACGTCCCAATCTCACGCATTCGCAGTCACATTCGTCCAATTCGTGGCCAAATTTATGCGGTTTTTTGGGCTATTTTTTGTCCGCTTTCGGAAAACTGAAAACTTGAAAAATGGTAGGAGGGAAAAGGTAGAGGAACGGGAGCGTCAGGTAGAAATTGTACCTTTATCAAGGCCTGACAAGAACGTGAAATGAAATAATTTAAAAATGCAAATGTTTTGGCTATCGGCGCGTTGAAATCTAACCAAAAATCTGCAATCAGCCTAAACCCAAGACTAGACGACTGATTTTTGGCCCAGTTGCGAGTTGGGAGCGCTCTGCCAACCTTTCTGCGGGTCTAAATTTGGTGTGGATAGATGTGCTTTGACCTTTTCCGGGCAATATGCTGCGTGTTAGCCAAGATTTGGGCTATTTTTAATTTAATCAAATTATTTTGAAGCAACAAAGAAATTTAAATAACACCGTTTATATATATTTTATGGGACATAAAAAATAGGATAAATATTATTTGACAATAAATAAATAAATGACAACTCAAAAGAAAACTGAATCAAGCACGTTATAAAAGAAATGACAAATTGAATCGAAAGTTGAGCTCATTCAAGACTTTCAAATTAATCGTTTTGTAATACAAAACTCAAACAAACCCAAAACCATCGAGAAAAGTTGGAAAAAAGGAACACGGCAAAAAATCGCATGTAACTTGTTTCAAACAGTTTTGGATTCAACGCCAGCTCAATTTGTGTGGCGGCTGGCAAAACTTTCCACATGAAAGACTTCGAGTTCTGAGTTCACGCCCTCATCATTTCCTCCATTTTTTTTTCGGCTGCCTATTGACCCCGAGGCGACAAGTCCTTTTGAGGGTCGTGACAGCAACTTTTGCCAGCGAAAAGTTGAGATGTATGGCAAGCTAATCACTGGCAAAACTGTTACACACACCGCACACCCATTCGCACACACTCTGCTTAGTTTGGCAAAGAAAAATGAAAATGTGTGGGAAAATTTACTGTCCGAAGTGATTAGCCTGTAATCTTTTAATATACTTTTAGTTAGTTTTGTTGGCCTTTTAATGCTCTTCAATTTTTGGCGATTTTATTCTATTTAAAATTTAATCCGAACGGCATAAATATGCATGTGCCAAAATTTATTAAATTTCACTAATTCGTTTATTTGCAAACCAAATGCCAAATTGAAACAAAAATCCCAAATTCAATTTGCTTTCAGATTTATGCATATAAATATAAATATATTAATGTTTTTAATAGCCACCATTGGCCATTGTTTGCGTTTGTGCCTGAGTTCTGATGACGTCACAAGTGTGTTAACATTATTTAACATAGCGAAAATGCTAACAATTATAAATGACTCGCAACTTTTTACTCAACACAAAAACACAAAAACTCGTGTATTTTAAAAGACCGAATCCGGCAAAAGGAAAAACTCAAAAGGCAAAAACTTTTCAATGGTTCGCCCCTCGGCACTGCAACCCCCTGCTGCCCTGCCCCAAGTGAAAGCCGCAGCAGCGACAGAAAGCAGGCAACATTTTTTTTTATGATTTTAATTAGCATAAAAGCGTAATTAAAAATTAACTGAAACAAAATATATGCATAACAAGCAAGTGAGAGCTTTACCTGGGCCAACAGTTACTCATAAAGTTGTGCACACACACACATGTTTAAAGGCCTTAAAATTATTTCAATTTTCTTTGGAAAGACAGCTTTATTACACTTTGATATGCCCCCCAGATATTTCAATTTGTTTGCAATGCCAGAAAAACAGCTTACTTTTATTTATTTACTTAGGATTTGGGGCATATTTTTGTTTATTGATTCTAGAATACTTTGAGCTGTCTCGTAAAGAAAAAAATCCATTCGATTTTTTTTTGCAGTAAATATTCCAAAAACAGCAGCAACAATAAGTTTTTTTTGTTGATTTATTTAAGAATTGCAAAGAGCTTTAAAGCTAGAAGCATCCTTTGAAACTGGTTTAATTAAGCCTTTACTTAAGATTGAGCTTTGCTGCTTTTCAAGATTTCTTTAATATTAACAATTAATTTATTAACAGTAAAAACAGCAGCTAAAAAAGTTCTTTATTTAGCTAAAAGTTAATAGTTACAAAGAGTTTTAAAGTCCTGAGCAAGCTTTAAATAAATTTTATTGCTCTGCCCGTTTAAAACAAAGCAAAAGCTCACCTCACAAATGCCTCACAGGCATGGAGTGCAGTTTTTAAATATATTTTTAATGTAATCATTGGTTTTAAGTTTTTATCTTTAACTTTTAAGCATTTGGAAGTTGCTCTATCAATGTCCTAATCACGGCTGCAACAGCATATTTAAGTGGAGTACATTTCCGTGTGTTCTGTTTACCCACAGACCTTGTCGCCTGCAGCTCAGCCTACGACCAGGTGGTTGTCACAGAGCCGCAGCTAACGACACAGCCGAGATCCACTTTGCCAGATAGCCAAATGACAACACAAAATGATCTAATTACGACAGCCCGAAACTCAACAACATTACTGACAACGAAAAAGCCAGCCGCTGCAGCAACAGCGACAACAACAGCAACAACAGCGAGAGGCTATTGGAGCACGACCCTGGGCATGTCATCAACAGCGCCAACGATAACAAGGACTGCGACTAGGAGGCTGGCAGGAGGTGCCGCAGCGGCAACTAAGTCCGCACAAATTGGGCTAACTACGCAGCCCGCAACGGCGGCTAAAACACAAACAACAATCGCTGCAATAACAACTACAACAACAACAACAATGGCAACAACTGCAACGACGATGGCAACGCTGTTCATATCAACAATTTATCCGACATCAACAACAGAGCCCGCGACGGTTGTCCCAACGGCGACGGCGACGACGAGGACGAGGACGACGCTGACGGAAACGGAAGCCCGCAACTCCATTGAAACGGCAACGTCACGGACATCGGTTAAAGCGGGGCAGGAGTTGCAAGAGGATGAGGAGGGGAAGGAGGAGGAGCTTGAGTTGGGGGAAAGTGCGGTGCTGCAGCTTCCTCATCCGGCCAACACTGATTCACTGACTAAGGGCTTCTCCATACCCACATTTCTGCCGCCGTTTCCCGTGTTCGCGGCCGCAGATTTGCCTGCATATCGAGCTGCTGCTGCAGCTGAGGCAGCCGCTGCCGCTGCCGCCGCCGCCGCCGCCGCAGCAGCAGCATCAACTCCAGCGACGGAGACTACGGTGACATTGTCACCGGAGCAGCAGCGACAACAAATGTTTAATGAGCAGCACTCGTACTTGGCCTCCCACAATGGGGAACTGCTGCCGGGCCAGCAGCCGCGCAAAAATCTGACAATGCCTGTGCTAAACATCACGGCTCAGATGGGAAATCACGCGTATATGCCATGTCAGGTGAGTACTGTTGACACCCAGACCGAAACCCCAGACCCTAACTTAATCCCAAGCCCATGCAGAAGCATTCATTTCCACGTACGTATTGCCAGAGAGCTGAGGGATCTGTGTAATGTTATGTGTGTGTGTGTGTGTGCTAATTGTATGTTCCACTTACGTAAGTGTAGACCTTAACGTATGTGTGCCCGAGATGTGTTTAGAAATAGCTCAAGGCTACATTATTAAATTCTCTAGTTTATAAAGTTTCATTTATTTTCCATAATTTAAGCACCAACTTTTGATACCCATAACATATGTTCCCCCATTCATTTTATAAAACATGTCTTTTATCCAAAATCCTAATTTTCAGCATTCATTGCTCCCAAAAATTCATCCTCATTCTGAAATGTGCGATATCCTAAAAATGCACTTTCTTATACTTACTAAGAATAGCAAAATAAATAAAATTCATTTGCTCTCCATACTCTCCTTCGACTGCTTACAAATTTCTGTACCTCGCTTCATAAAACATGTCTTTAATCCACCAGCTTATTTTTAGCTTTTAAAGACTTTTCCTGTTTTAAAATCTCATTTCTATGATATAAGTAAAAGAATTTTTAGAGATATGATTTCAATTCATGTCTTCTAGACGATTTGCTCTAGTCATAAGCATAAATGCATTTTTGTGTTCCCATTTTTTTTATCCATATTTAACACCCAAAACATATTTGATATCCACATGAAAATTTTCCGCATTCGCATCTTCGACCCAAAAATATATTTAAATTCTGAGATATTATTTGGAATGTCTATTTCAAGTAGATGTGTGTGTACACATAAATAAACTAATTGGTTCTCAGTATTTCATCTCTTGGCATTTAAATTGTCACAAATTCGTCTAATTCTATTTTTTAAACATGTTTTTCTGATCAGTTGCTAAAATTCCAGACCCTAACTATTTCCTGCCCTCTAAAATAAATCCGTTTTCTTGTCCTGCCCAATCACCATTTGCCTCACCAAGTTCAACTTAATCACGTCTGGTTCAATGTCCAACTTGAGATGTTATAATAGCCTTTTGAACTCTGTTCAGATATACCTATCTGGATGGTTGGCTATTTTGCTATGGTTTTCCGTTTCGCTTTTCCGCTTTCCGGAGGCAGTACGCAGCTCGTTTACCTAACGCCTGCGGCTGTCTGCCGGTGTCTGCTGTCTGGGCAAAAACTTTGCGCACAGATCAGCATAATTTCATTTGCATATCAACAAATTTATTTTGTTTACGTTTATTTTTATGACGTAAACAAGGCAAACAACCTCTCCACGCGTTCCATGCGCCGTATACGTTTCTGCAATTTATTTTTTCTTTCTATTTTTTTTACAACGAGCCCTATTTCGGCTCTTTTAAAGAGGCTCACAGACAGGCATCTCCACTCATGTAAATGTAAATGTGAGGCCTCTTATAATAGTTTTGATGTTGTTGTTGCTGCTGCTTTTTGGTATATTTCGTACATTATAGTACACTGTGCAATTCGTATGTATGCAAATTAGGTTGCCACTATCCCTCTGTCTCTGCGTTGGGTTCTATTTCCACCTTTAACTCTGTGTGTTGTGCTTTTGCTTGCCATATGTTAATACTTCATAGTTTTATCTCAGGTCCGGCAAATAGGAATTCTGTGACAACTAGTAACCTTGCCCACTTGACTTTCTCTTTATGTTGTGCTTTTTTTTGGAGCTATCGAAGATTGTCCAGCATCATTCAACATGAGTTACTTCGTTTGAGGAGAGAAATCTTACTTACGTTAAATAATATTAAACAAAAATACGGCAGCTTTGATGTCATGTTGCATATACATTCGTGATCAGCCATATCTATCTGCCTGTGTCTACGTCCGTATACAAGCATCTTAGGCATCGGTAACTTGCAGCGTTTCCATGAAATCGACAAAAATCTATATTGAAATTCTGTTTTTTGAGCATATCTCAGAGCTAATAGAAGCTTAATACACCAAATTTGGTATGAAGACTGTCGTATAGCTCACATGGATACGGGATATTTTACTTTTTGGATATTTTTACCCGTTCCATCCAAAATGTTGAAGCGACAATCTTAGACTTCGGTGTTTGCACACAGTTAGCCTAGTGGAAAAGACATATAGGTTCTCATTGTGCTCTTGAAGATTGAATACTTTTGCAAATGCTGCCTACTTAGATCCCTTAAATTAGTTTTAGAGGCACATTTCATATATTTAATACTTTATTTAATACACAATCAAAACATCTTACATATATTCCTATATTTTACAGATCCATCGGCTGTCGGAGAAGCCCGTCTCTTGGGTGCGATTGCGCGATGGTCACATAATCAGCGTGGACGAGGGCACATTTATAGCGGACGAACGTTTTCAGTCGATATACCAGGAGGAGAATGATTACACCTGGTCGCTGCAGATCAAGTACGTGGACATCAGCGATGCCGGCTGGTACGAGTGCCAAATGGCCACGGAGCCCAAACTAAGCGCCAAGGTGCATCTGGAAGTAGTCAGTGAGTGTCAGTTATTTGCATATATGCTTTCAACTATAAAGTATTCATTTATTAACCCTCACCCTTCCCATGCAGCGCCCAAGACTGAGCTAATTGGCGATCAGAGCCGCTTCGTCAAGGCCGGCAGCAAGGTAGCGCTTCATTGCATTGTGCGCGGCACCCTCGACCCGCCCAGGTATATCATCTGGTTCCGTGGACAGAAGAAGATAAGCGAGAGCGATGAGCGCACCGGGTGGTATACGCAAATAGATCGCAATATATTTGGCACAGTGGGCGATAATCAAAATACGGTAGGTGAATTTACACTAATCAGCATAGTTAGGCAACTTCATGTGGTTCCAGTCGTTGGGATCGGCCTATGAACCTGGGGATCCACATCTTTGAGCTCAGGCCTTTGTTCGAACTTTGGTTTGTCGTTTTGTTTAAAAATTTGTATGAAATTATTTACATTTTTTGTACAATAGCCCGTTATGCAGTTACATAAATATATTTCATTACATAATATCTATGGTCAGGCTGGGCCTGCCTTAAAAGTTTTCTTATTTTGAAACGAGTTTCGTTTTGTGTTTTTGTTGTTATATATTAAAAACTAAATTAGTTCTCTGGGTTCGATCCAGCACGGCTCAAACCACGTTTGCTGCCCTCGATTTCACTTCCAATTTTCAAAAACAATTTTTTAAATATGTATATGTATATGATATATAATTTCTGTCTTCTCATTTAATGTTACGCAATTTTATTGCACAGTGTTCTTATTGGCAATCCAAAAGCTTTAGTTTTGTTTAGTCGAGTGTTGAAATAACAAAGTGTGCATTAATTACAGATCGGCTCATTAATTATACCATTTGTGCGCAAAGAGGACTCCGGGAACTATACGTGCCAGCCATCGAACAGTGTCTCCGTCTCCGTTGACCTGCACGTCCTCAGCGGTGAGTCCTTGACTGACACATATATATATATATATATGAATATGTATATGTATATGTATGTATGTATATTTATATAGTAGCAGTGGCTCTTGTGACGTGAGCGATTGCGAGAGTGTGTGAATTATTTTGTCAGCAAGTTAAATGATTCATATTAATTGCAAATGTCGCCACACACTCACTCACACTCACACACACACACACACTCACACACACACGCACATTCCTTATTGCCAACAGGTGAATACTCCGCTTCGGCTATCATGTCCGGCGCAGCAGAGCGTCAGCAGCGCAGCACGTTTCTGCCGCTGGCGATGCTGCTCCCGCTGCTGCTGCTGCCGCTGGTGTCGGGGGAGCGGGCAGCGCGGGGAGTGCGTTGGCTGCTGGCCAAGACGTGACTTGTGACGTGACTCGCTTATTGAGCGGCCAGCCCGGACTTCAATTATTTGTAAGCTTTTGCGCAATGTGCAGTTATATAATTTAGGTGAGAGATTAATTAAAGATGTCTTTGTAAATAGCAGAGGCCCAAGGCGAGTGGGCGAGGCGGCGAAGAGAAGGTGCAACTTTCTGTAATTAAGTTAAATGTTAGCGCATACCCGCATACGCTGATGTATGTGTGTGCGCTTGTGTTTGTTGTACATTTAAAAGATATAAACACAAAATGTATAACATAATACGCGTAATATAATTAATTGCTAGACTAAGACAAATCAAATTCTGAAGATAAATCAAAGAGATGTTGCCATTTACAGTTGTGAAACAGATCAATAATTAGATTATTGCAAATCTGCCAAACTTCAATCTGAATAATACACGAATAAACCCCAATTAATTCATGTGAACTAACAACAAGCGTATTTAATATCGACTCATACGCCTGCTTTTCCAAGGGTATTTATTTTTTTTTAGCCACCATCAAAAGCCCTCATAAATCGGATTGCATACATGAAGAGCTTTGAAATTGATACTTGGCTGCAATCCAAAAATCAATTAGCGATGAAAAATACACTAAAACCAGGTAAAAATTATCTATAAATATTTTTAAAAATTATGTACGACTAAAAAACGGCGAATGGATACCTTTTTATACCCCGCAACCATCGGAAGCTTTGAAACGATGAAACAGGCACTAGAAGCATCTCCGATTATATAAAGTCCGTATATTCCCGATTAGAGCTACGAGCCGAGTCGATAAGACCGTCTGTCGATATCGTAAACTATAAGAACCAAAGACTAAACCGATCTCCTCCCATTTTTATGTTATCGATAAATGTCGATTGGCCTTTAAACATAATGCGAAAAACTTGAGACACCAAACTTGGTGTGCAGGTTCTTTTGCAGTATATACAGATTGGAAATATTTCACTCTTGAGATACTTTATCCCTTAAATAGAAAAAAACTCATTTTCAAAGTAATCATGAATATTTGAAGTGGAGTTCGGTGCAGGGTACCTCAAGTCGGATACTGCCGACGAGAGCGCTCATTTTTTATGTTATTTATATTTTGTTATTTTTATTATCTACCAGGTTTAATACTATCACTAGTATATTTATTTACTCGCTCTAAGGATAGCTTATATTTGAAGAGTTTATTGAGGGTAGCATAAAAAACCTTTGTAAGTCTCTTCCTTTTGAAGTTCGGCTGTACAGCAATTGATGCTTAGAGCTTTCCGTTTCCGTATTGATATTTTCTCTATAATCCAATCCATTCAAAATGAATATGATAAATGGATACTAACGACAATGGAGGCCAGAAATTGGCTATATTCAGTTCAGGCATAAAAGCAGTTCGGTGTCCTTTTCTCAAAGGATGCGCATAAATAATTTAATATTTTATGGTAATATTTTTGGGTCTCAGGAACTCAAAACCAGCGCTGAAAACCAACCAAAAAAATGGGTCAGCAGCAACAGCACAAACCAAATGGCCAAAAGTGTGGAGAGCTCATAAAAAGAATGAAAGACAGAGAAAAGGAACCCGTAACCATAAAATGACGAATTCCAGTCGGCGACAAAACGGAGCCATAAAGCCTTTAAGGTAGACGCTCCATTTTATTGCAGCGGAAATCACATCCCAGTTAGCCACAAGGCGGGAGAGGGAAGGAAAATGCGAAGCAGCACGTAAAATTTGTCGAGCTGAGAGTCGGGCACAACTTGGGTAATATCCAGAGCAATGGAAGGCAAAAAAAAAGATGAAGACAAACTAGAAGGCAGTAAATATTTTTCACGTTACACCCAAAGCTGATGACTGAGTGGCTGACAGCAGGCAGCCAGAGGAGAGAGAAAGCGGGTAAGTAGAGCAAAGAGTAGAGTACGGGCAAAGAAACCATTAAGCCCTTAAAAGCCAAGCAAGATGAAACAGTTAAATGCGTTACAACTTGAAGTAGACGCAGGGCGAAGTACATGTTCAAGTGCATGTTAAGTAGAGCAGTCGCTTGTAAGATTTAACACTCACTTCCGAAGTAAACGGATATCTCAGTTATTTTAATTACAATTATTTCTGTTTTCAGTGAGTAAAGGCGGAATTGTAGTTGTGTAGTTGTATATGCAATTGCTTCCTTTTGCCTCGCAACCAAATTACACGAATAAATTTAGCAGAGCACAACACCAGATACTTTACAGGGACACTTTAAGTGACTGCCAAGGAATCTCATAAAATATGATACAACTTTTTTCTGGTGTGCTGTTGTTTGTTTTGTTTTGTAAGCTTTTTTTGTTCTTCGTGTTCTGTGCTGCTCGGTTGCTCGGTTGCGCTCTTGTTGTTCATCTTGAGAAACAATTTTTTAATATTTGGATAAGAAACAAAAAAATAGCTGGGCACATGCCCCGCGTGACTTGCAGCTTACAACGTTGCTGGGCAGCAAGCGAAAAAAAACTGAATGAAAAATAAAAAAAAATGCTAAAGAAAATGAAAAATAATGACTTAAAAATACATAGGAAGCGAAGGCAAGTGCACAAAATGACATCCTGCACTGACTTGCCCGGTCATCGTGCACCATTTCGTGTTGCCATTCAGTCGCCATGGCGTCCTGCCACCCCTTTAGGCTGCCGCCCATTTAATTGTGTTAACATCGAGGCTAACTCGGGCATTGCCCAGCCGGGCAGCTGCCCGCTTTCAGCTGCTGTGTATGCGTGTTTTTTGAATGCCTGCCCGTTTGTGGGTACATCAGACCAAATGCCCCCGTTCCCCCGTTTCCTCAGCCGCCTGCCGTTGGTTATCATGCACTCAGTTTGGCTTTTTGCTCCGATCGAGCGCCTTTTTACATAATTTTTGCCTCCGAGTCTGGAAGCTGCCCTTTTCTCTGCTTTACGCCTTCCGCTCTTTGACGTCCTGTGTCCATGACTGCCACCACTTGGTCTTGGGGCAGTTTTCCTGAAAGGCATTTAAGTTGGGTAAAGTATTTCTGGTTTAACTTTTCCGCATGCAAGCAGCTTCCCATTCTCAAGTTGCGCTTGCTTTGTTGGCTTCCAGTGGGTGCGGAGTGTTTTGTGTCGACTGCGGGGCTTAGTTGTGTTTGCGGTTTCGCATTTCGGCAAACAGTAAATAAGCGTGTACAAGCAAAAAGTCCTAAACGTCCAAAGTAAATAAATAAGCGGCGTTTCTGCTTTTGGCCAACACTGTTGAATGCCGAATGCTGGCTTAAATTCTCCAAAACCAAAATAAAACTTTTGGTAATTGAATAACAAAACTAAACACAACAAAGCAAATAACTTGCCATCAGTCCAAATAAATGTCGCAAGTAAATAAATTAATATTGACTTTGCTGCAACAAAAATAAACTCATTTTTGTTGTCGATCCCGTCTTTTGTTTCTCATAATGTCTCATTCACAAAGTTACGACCGGACTCCTTTCAATGTAGGCTCATTTCAAGTATTTAAAATATTTTTAATTTCGAATATCTCGCCTTAATACTATCTAATTTTCGGAGTATACTTTCCGTGACACGTACGGGCGGGAACTTTCGTTTGGCGTTCAAATATTTCCACCTAGCCACCTCTACGATTACTCGAATTCTGCAATCGGACTTAATTTACCCGAGTTATGGCCATTTGATATGTATTTTGCTTCGTTTAAACATGTTTTATTTTATATATGTATTTTGTATCTTTTCAGGTTCAAGAAGTTTAAAATCTTCAAAATCCAGTCGAATATATGGATTTTCACTAATCCAAAAAGGGCATATCTTCCTAAGATCGGACTTAATTTGCCCAAATAAAATAAGCAATAATTATAAGTTTTGCTCATATATGTATGTATATTTTTAAGAGCAACAAATAGAAAAAGTGCATTAAGTATCCCAAATAAATAAATATAAAAACGAGAAAGAAGGGCTATCTTCGGCATGCCGAAGATCTAATACCCTTGCAGACCCAACCTTTTAATGCCGAGAAAATGGTTAAGGCCGAGTTTGGTCAAGGTATATTGATAAACAAAAGGTTTTTTCATACAAAAACTTAATTTTCGACCGATCGTTCCTATGGCAGCTATATGATATAGTGGTCCGATCTTAATAGGATTTTGCATATATATGAGGAGCTTAGTAAAACTAATAAATGCCGAGTTTGGTCAAGATATCTTGACAAACAAAATGTTTTTTCATACAAAAACTTAATTTTCGACCGATCGTTCCTATGGCAGCTATATGATATAGTGGTCCGATCTTAATAGGATTTTGCATATATATGAGGAGCTTAGTAAAACTAATAAATGCCGAGTTTGATCAAGATATCTTGACAAACAAAATGTTTTTTCATACAAAAACTTAATTTTCGACCGATCGTTCCTATGGCGGCTATATGATATAGTGGTCCGATCTTAATAGAATTTTGCATATATATGAGGAGCATAGTAAAACTAATAAATGTCGAGTTTGGTCAAGATATCTTGATAAACAAAAGGTTTTTTCATACAAAAACTTAATTTTCGACCGATCGTTCCTATGGCAGCTATATGATATAGTGGTCCGATCTTAATAGGATTTTGCATATATATGAGGAGCTTAGTAAAACTAATAAATGCCGAGTTTGGTCAAGATATCTTGACAAACAAAATGTTTTTTCATACAAAAACTTAATTTTCGACCGATCGTTCCTATGGCGGCTATATGATATAGTGGTCCGATCTTAATAGAATTTTGCATATATATGAGGAGCATAGTAAAACTAATAAATGTCGAGTTTGGTCAAGATATCTTGATAAACAAAAGGTTTTTTCATACAAAAACTTAATTTTCGACCGATCGTTCCTATGGCAGCTATATGATATAGTGGTCCGATCCAGCTGGTTTTGACATATGTGCTGCGTGCAACAGAAATAGGGACTTCTGCAAAGTTTCATTAAGATAGCTTTAAAACTGAGGGACTAGTTCGCATAGAAACAGACAGACGGACAGACGGACAGACGGACAGACGGACAGACGGACAGACGGACAGACGGACATGGCTATATCGACTCGGCTGTTGATGCTGATCAAGAATATATATACTTTATGGGGTCGGAGATGTCTCCTTCTATGCGTTACACATTTCACGACAAAATTATAATACCCTCTGCAAGGGTATAAAAAGAGAAATAAAAAAATATATAAAGTTAAAACTTTGGTCTTTCTTTCATAAATTCAGCTGAAATACCAGGTGAACATAAATACACAGCAGGTAGACTAAAATTCAGCGTAGAAAAAATGTATTGCATACACTCAAGGGGCACCGTTGGCAGGCCACTTTTGAAGGATAATTGGGCTGAAATACCAGGCGAACAGAAATTCCCAGCAGGTACACAAGAAATTTTTAAATAAAAAATGTTAAGCTGCTGTTAACTAACAAGCCTGCTACATCGACTGTTAAGTCGGATGTTAAGGAACAAATACATATAGTATTTATTTAAGTTTTAAAGCACTATATATAAGGAAAATTAAGTCCGATCATAGGAAGATATGCCTGTTTGGATTAGCGGAAGTCCATATAATCGATTGGATTTTGAAGATTTTGAAGAAAAACATTCATAAAGAAAATAAAACATGCTTAAAAGAAGAATACATATTTAGAAAATATTTGAAATGGCCAAAACCACCTAAACGAAGTCCGATCATGGAAGGATAGTGTGTTTTCAAATCGTGAAGGTCCCTGGAATCGATGTGGTGTTATTTAAACTGCATCATCTGAAATGAGTAACCTTTTAAAGTATAATCTCTGAAAAAATAAATGCTCAGAGAGTGGAAAGCAGCGCTTTTTCTATATCTATTCATCAGTCGTAATGATGAGTTGGTATAGTATAAAAGTATGAGCCGCTTTATCGTAATGCATTCGAGCAGCTTAAATTTGAAGAAGATAAATGACATTCACTGGCTGCCAAAGCATCTAATTCGTTTGGCATTAGCCTCATCAGCCTAGCAACAGGATGAGCGGCAGCCAGCGATGCCAGGTGGCTTAAAACTATCTGCCCATTGTGCTCGAAATCCAGAGCCCCGCTGCCAGCCGGAAAGCGTGCGTGCATGGTGCAAATTGTGGGTTCGCTCTGCTGGGTCTGCCTGTAAATGCAAATCATTATCAAGAGCATTTGCATTGGAAATGCGAGCTGGATGGCAGCAGCAGCAGCAGAAGCAGCAGCAGCGGCGGGTGAGGCACAATGTGGTCTGTCCACAGTTGCCGCAGAGTATCGGGCGGGGCCAAAATGGCCTATTGGCGCTATCTGCGGCTCTTTGGCGGATTACGAGCGAGGGTGCGTGTGTTTAACGCTAGGCTATGTTTGGCATTGTTGTTATACTCCGGCTATTAGCGCTGATAAATTCACAGCCCAGTTATAAATACATATTCGAAACTGGCATTTGCATTTGCCAGCCAAAGCCGGAAATCCAATTTGTGGCAACGACTGCAATGCAAACAGGGTCAGCTGCTTGCCCGTCCAAATGATGCGACTATTCCCCATTCGGCAGCCAACATTCACTCGCCAATGAATAACTCATTGCGGTCGCGCCAGCACTACGAATAAACGTTGCGCACGTGGCGTATGCGTAATATTTACACAATACTCTTATGTAAACTGGCAAACAACAACAAACTGAAAACAACTTGACAACGCCAGCAGCTCCATTAGATGCCGCACAATATGAGAACTCCCACGAAGTTCTTTTGGGCAAAGTTCTGTTTTCAGTCCAAGAACTGAGCAAACTATGAGCAAATGTTGAAGTGTTTTGTACATTATTCTTAACTTTTTGGCGTTCGATAAGCGCAGACCAAAAATTATGATGATGACGACGATGATGATGTTTGAATACAGATAAAAAGTTTGTTAGCCACAAATCAAGTCGAACAAATTTATTTCCAGTTGCTAGCAAACGAAATAAAACACTTTAAGAACATTGCCCAAAAGACGAGTAAACAAAGTGGAGCTCAGCATTTAAGAATGTTTGTTTAGCTCTGCAAAATGCAAGTAATAGTTTTTTCCCTAGTGAAAGTTGTTATATTTATATATTATTATTTCATATTTAAATTTAAAGCATAAGGCTTTAAGTCCAAGCACACGGACGCAATTCAATTTTATTTTGCACAATTTGTATAGTCAATCTGAATAAATGCAGAGCTCATCTGTGGCTTAAATGTTATATAAAATTTTTTTTAAATTATAGAATATTAATTTGACAGAGAAACGCTAATAAAATTATTTTAAAATAATACTTTTTGTTCATATTTATACATATATATTTACTCATATATATTATTTAATATAAATAAATATATATATATAAAGCCAAACATAAAATTGTAATGCAGCGCATTTAAATTTTATTTAGCCCAGTTTATGTAGCCTGTAGCCTGTCCGAATCGGTGCATAGAATAAAAATGCAAGACTCGTCTGTGGCTTAAATGTTATTTTTTTATGACTTGCTTTTATTTGGCCATTAGTTGATGCTTTCGCGGCTCAAATTAAACCAATTGGCGGACAAATTTTAATTAGCAAGTTTCGACGGCAACAACATGCAAAATAACAATAAAAGTCGGCGGCATTTGTGGGCGCGTGTTTATGCCCAAATTCGTATTTATTGACAAGCAGCCGACAATTGTTTTAATTTTGTTGTGCACCGCTTGAGGGGGTGTGTGTGTGTGGGGGGGGGCGGGTCGAACATTTAAAGGCTAATAAAAAAATTATTCGACAAGTGCAATTAAAAAGCCAATAAGGTGCACAGCGGCCTAAAGCTACTTGAACTTGGCCAACTTTTTTATGGCCAGGCCAAATTTATGTCTAAGCATTAAGCGGCGATTTCTTAGCCAAGCCAAAGTGTCAGCCGGCGGGCTGCTTGGTTCAGGAACTTATACCCTATAGTCGTACAAAATGGTTGAATAGGTGTATGATGTACTCGCCAGCTCGCAGCCAGGTTTTAGGTATAAACGAAAAAAGTTTTCATATGGTCTAGGGTATCTTCTAGCCGAGCATTGCCCAGCAGAGGATTCTGCTTATTATTGACCTAGTCGTTACAATTTTATGATGTTCTCAAAGAAATCTACGCATTGTGAGCCCGTAGCAACTGCTGATGCAAGTGCAAAATTTATATGCCATAAAAAAGATCCAAGTCCGAGCTTATTCGATAAGATAAAAAACTGAAAGGGTTTCGATTAAAGCAACAGCTTTGTGCACTTTACGGCTTTAAGTGTGCCCGATAGGCATCGAGGTGCTCGAGATGAGGCGGCAGAGGAAAACGCGCTGCTCGACATACGAAAATCTATTAACGGACATTTTATTGATGAGGCCCCGAGCTCTGTGGAACCAATCAGATCAAGTCAATTAATCAATTGGGCTGCTAATTTGCTCAGACAATTGAATTCTCTGTGCGGCCTTGTGCTTTTGCTGGGCCAAGCTAAAGGCGCAGCAGGAGCTGCCAAGAGGATGCAGAAAAAATTGAGTGGCAAACTCAAGTGTGCGGCTCCTGCTGCGCAGCCTGACAAATAAATGGCCATAATAAAATGATAATAGTATTGGCATCAATCGAATATTGATTTGATGGCAACAAGCAGAGACAGACCAGAAAGTGGCAGAGAGAGCGAGAGAGAGTGGGAGACCAATAAAAGATAAATGCAATATATATATTTTTTTTCCGTTAGGCAAAACCAAGTCGAATCGTGCGCAAAGTTGGCAGCTGTATTGGGATTGGGTGCGGACTCACATGCTACAAAGAATATAAAAAAAATAAAAAGGGGCCACGCAGGACGCACAAACGCAGCGCCAGCAATTTTCCAATTTAAGCAATTTGTGCCGGCCGCCCAGGCTCAATAACAACAACAAGTAACAGCCAAAAAAAAAAAAGAGCCAAAAAGAAGATGAAAATAAAAACATGGCACTACATCCGTAGAACCCAATAGCATACGATGGACAGTTGGAGATGGCGTCGATAAGTTCGACATGAAACTGTCTGAAACAGGCGCTATAAATACCAGCCGTAGTCGTTATAGTTGCCCCAGTAGTAGTGAGGGGGCCAGTTAAATTCCAGCTGCCAAATCGCGAGTCCAGCCGCACCGCTTGGAACTTTGTATGCGCTTACAGTGGGTGCCATCAAGTTCGTATTACGCTCAGGCATAAGATAATAAGTCCAAGATTAAAGACGCTAACGAGTGCGAAATGAGACAGCATCAAATGCTATCAAAAGGCCATTTGATTCGGCAAAAAGAAAACATGTGTATCTTGCCTTAAGATATGCCACATAAATAGCCAATTACTGAAGATTTGTAAAAGAGCATATTTCTATAGAAGCAGAATATGGTTTATAGAACTGAAATGCATGTACAAATATAAAAGGAAATTCGATTAAAAATTCCCAAAAGCGATCGAAGGGAAATTTTGAAGGGACATTTAAGCCAAGAGATTGTAGAAGAGAGAAACGAAATGATATTCAATCAGACTTATAGTAATAAAAACTCTTGATAGGGAACTATAAATAAGTAATTTAAATAAAGCTTAATAACGAACACAAGCAGAGCCGTAAATTAATCAATTCTTTTGGGACTATTAATCAAAGTCAGTTTTTGCATGCTTAATTAATGTTTTTTGGTTAATTACAGCTGTCTGTTGTGTGTCATTGTGGACACACCCGAGGAGTGTAGAGTAGAGCAATCGTCGTTAGCAAATCAAATGGATGTTAGTCCCTCTGACAGCTTGTTTACATCAACATCTCAGGAAGTCAGCAATGCGGCAACGTGGGGCAGTTACGGCCTTGGACTCCGATAGGGCAGCAAACGAAGCAAAATGAGCCTATGCGGGCGAATTTCACAACCGATAAGACACCGCCCGCCACCCTCGTTGTCCCCCCGAGAGGTATAAGTCGCCCCCGTTTTGGAGCAAAGCGGAAAGTAGTTAGCAGCCAAATGGCTTTCGGTTACTTGGCTGGCCGCCCACATACATTCGCTCGCCTATTGCCAATACGGAATGGACATTATGTCAAATGCAAAATGGAGCCACAGATTAACCATGGGAAAAGCATTCAGCATCCAGCATTCGGGATTTAGCATGCTGCACACGTGTTCGAGCTGTTTGTGGCACTTATGGATTCACATTTCAATTAAATATTTAGGCCTGAAAACCCCCTTTAAATAATTCAATACGCAAATCCGCACATTTCATATAACAGAGAATTCTCAATAATTTACTTTACGTGACCCAAACACAAAAATTCCGCGCGAGTTTCGAGCTGCCTTTGCCAAGTGCAACGTGATCAAGTTTTTTATTATTTTATTTTTTAGCTCAAAATTCTAAAATTTGAAAATTTCAACAGATGCAAAGTTGTCAAAATTGGACGAGGCACATGAAATATAAAATGGCAAAAGCCACTGGAACAGACACTGGTCAAAGATGTGGAGAAAATGAAACGAAATGAAATGAAGCTGGAGAAGTGCACGGATTTGATCGACTCCGGATTCAGAAATTAGAAAAGAGTTAAAAGGAGAGTTTTTGCAGGAAATTTAATTTTGAATATTTTGCGTTCAACATTAAAATCTGCCAAGAAACGGAAGCTATCTTTGATAAGCTCTTACAGGGGAAATACTGAAGAATAAATTCAACGAACTTAGCAAAAAACGGATAAGTGAAACCTCATTAAACCTGAACTCCTTCGCAAATAAACACTATCGATTATTGGCGGAAATGGAGGCTGTTGAGAATATTTTAAAATTTGGTATTCGATTTCAGCCCTTTCGCTGGCAGGCAAATGCAACATAATCTGTGATAATAACGAAAACAAAGTCAAAGGCAAAACTTCGCGCTTGCTGCGTGTTTCTGCATAGAAACATGGCGTCCGGGAGTTTTTTTTTTGGAGGACGACTCCAAAATTGGATGCGGATGCGAATGTTGCGGATGCTTGCGCTGTGGCGCTGATTTTGGATTCCTTTTTTTTCGTGACGCCCAAAAGCCAATAATGTCGCGTATTTCGCTGCTGACGCTGATGGTGACAACCACTGACATGTCCCCCCCCCACACACACACACAGACGCTCGCACACACATGTCGCTTGGGGGCCTTTGGATAATGGTTTCGTGGCATAAAGCGGGGTCCTGCACGGACCTGGCGGCGCGGGGTGGGGTCCAGCGGTGCCCTCCGCAGCGTCGAGGCCCACAAAAAGCCAAAAGCAAATTTGGCACAGTGTCACACGTTATTGGTTTTGAGTCGTTTCTAGTGTATCGATTTAACTGCCAGCGCGGCGACCCGCTGAGAGCCCTGCGGCACGGTGTTTCGCTGCGGTTTGTTTGGGTTCCGTTCGTGCTGTTGTTGAGGTTGCTGTTTTCGCTTCTTGTTCTTCTTTTTTTGTTTTTTGTTTTTTTGTTGGCCCTCTCCTGTATTGAACCTGCAACGCGTTGTAGTTGTCAGCGGCAGCAATTGCTGTTGCTGTTGCCGCTGCTGCCGGCAGGAAATTGTTGTATGCAAACATTAAATTTTTAATAGGACTCCTTTTTTTGGCTTTCAGTTTTGTTGTTATATGTGGCAGCCATTTGAGCGGTTTATCGACGATGAGCGAAAAAAAACGCACGCCTAACAAATCCCAACAACAATTGCTGCAAAGCTCTCGCAGATTAGGGCAAAATTTTGATTTTGTTTACTCGCCAATTGTCACATTGCTTTAGATTCTATTTTCTATACGTATATATTTTTTCTATAGTCCGATTGTTTTGTTTTTTTTTATTGTGTGCAGTCAATAAAAAGCTCATCGAACAAATCAAACAGTTTCGGGCATGAATTAAATTGTTGCAAAATAATCAAAATCAAATATTGTAAAATAATTGGCATTAAATTGTTCATTTTGCTTTCGCAGCTTTGGTAATCAATTTAACGCTGGAATAGAAGCTGGAGGCGCTTTCAGAGAATTGAAGAAAATATATAAAAAGCCAAAATTATATATAGCATGCGAACTCAACGGGACACAGGTATATAAATCTAGAAATCTCTTAAGCAACAGAGAAGCCTCCCTCTAAATTGTTTATATAACACACAGAAACTTGACACTTGCTTTTTCGTTGCTTATTAAGGCATTTCAATGTAAATTCTTAAAATACAATAAAATATATCTATCATGCATTTTATATGCATTATGCACTCTTCCCTTTACTCATATGTACATATATCAAAACTTGAGAAATAGTTAAGATGCTGTAAGCCTTTCTTGTTTAAATTCTCACTAATTCGGATACAAAGGCGAGCTCTAATTCAACCAATTGCAATCAAATCAAATAGTTAATTTAATTAAATTGCATGCAACAAACCCAAATTTAAAGCCAGCATGTAATTAAATGCAGCTGCCAGTACAATGAAATATTTTGCACACTGCGCCCCATTTGCTGCTGCTAAAATTAGATGATTATTTAAATTCGATTGTTTCAGCTTTGGGCGACAGGCTGGACAGGACGATGCTGACAGGCGGTGACTGTTCGGACGGGCAAATAGCAAATAGCAAATTGCAGCGAGCAAAGCGCGACAACTTCGCGTTGTTGTCTGCACTCGCTGGCCGAAAAGTTTTCTTAGCCAGTTTCAGTTCTAATTAGCGCTCTCAAGATATTCAACACTCAGCGTAATTAAATGGAATTTTAAGCGTTGCAGCGTGCCAGTTCGGCAGCAGCGCCTTTTAATTACTGCCGAGCTGCTGCCCCACCAGATAGTGGGCAAATATGCAGTTGTTGGCAACTTCATTGCGACAAGCTGCAACAGCAACAACAACAACAGCAACAGCAACAGCTTAAATGACGGCCAACTTTTTGGTAAACGGCAAAACTTGGCTGGCACAAATTAATCATAACTTTGGAGGCTGCTGTTGCTGCTGTTGCATTCAGCTGCCGGCGAATTGGAAATACGAGTACCAAACCCGCATATCCTCTCCATCTGGCAGCTGGCAACACCCGCTTGCTGTCTCGCCTAGAATGTTGCTGCTTAGGGCCATTAAAAATGTGTTAGGTTTTTGTACAGCACCGCCAAGGTGCAGATATGTAGCACGTCTGCATTTGCATAGACTTTCATTGGGGCGCGCGTCGTCGCTCTTTCTAATAAATTTCAGCAGCTCCTCAACATTTATCAAATTGGCGAAAGTTTCCAAGTTGCAGCTACAGCTGCGCAGTGCTAGACAAAACAATTCTTTGACTACTTCCGTAGCTGGTTGGAAAACTTTTGTTAACCTCAAAAAAAAAAATTTCCTATATACATCCAAGAGCATCGTTGTGTATAGCTATATATCTATACGTGTAGTTGGAGTAGCCCCCTTACTTAAGGTATAAGCTTAAAATAAGACTAATATAATAACAGTAGAATAAGACAATATACCTACAATTCTGTCTTAATTGACATTCGCTTTGGTTTCTATCAACACATCGTTATTATTTAACTGCTTTTCTTAGTCGAAATTCAAATGTTGCACTGCTTGCTTCAATAACATACAACTGCTTGGCAGGCTGCTGCCTGCTACCAGACAAAAGCTGGCTCTTCACACGAGCTGGCAAGCAGTGCACTTAGCGATATTAAAGCAGTTCAGTTGTGCAAAATTTACGTTACAATTCAAATGTTTAATAAACAATATTAAATCAAAGTCAAAAACTTATGTACACTTACCCGTCGTACACTTATTATTACGTTAAGTGTTATATTTATTTTAGGTTAAATCGCATCAATGAAAATTTGTCTCGCATTTGATGTAAGAGTTTTTGTTTTTGTTTTAATTCTTTTTTTTCGTAGTCAATTACAGAAAAATGGCGCGTTTTGAGAAACGCAAATTGTTATTGCGATTGCATAAGCATTGTAAATAAATACAGAATTTAAATAAATAATATAAATAGCTAAAACCTAGTTTCAAGTAAGCACATAAATTAATTTAATTTACTTTAAGTTGTCCAGTCATACGCACTAAAAAGCAAGTAATTCGTAGCACCCGTCACGCCCTAGACCTCATTGCACTCCAGATACAGCTGGCGGCAGTCGAAACCGGAACGCCCTCTGCGTCCGGCATCGTACAGATGCTCGAAGCTGGTATTGCTGCTGCGGCCGAGCATATAGCTAGTGGCATAGCTGTTTCGAACAGGGTATATACGGATTTAAATACATATGTAAATGGCAAATATAGCAAAGACAACTTACGATCCCAGTTGGCAGAAGATGCTGCTGCCGCCAATTTCGCGCACACAGTCGGTGTTGGCATCGCACATGTAACGCTGCATGCACTTGTCCTCCGCGTTGCGGTAGGTGCGGACGTAGCCCTTGAGGAGCGCAATGCCGGCGACGGCCGCATCGCTCACCGAGTCACGTTTGCCCAGGGAGCGGGCGGTGAGCGAGCGGTGCGAGAATGAGGTCTTCAGTGCGTCCAGCAGATTCATCACGATCTGTATGAACTGTGAATGGGAGCGTCAAGAGTTGGTAGAGTGTGATGGCAAGGTGTGCGTGTGTGTGTGTGTATGAGGGGCAAGTCAATTGGGAAGCATTAGTCAATTAGTTTTGTGCCAATACAATAACTATGTATGTATATCTAAGTATAGCAGTGTATGTGTGTGTGTGTAGTGTGTGGTGTGTGTATGTACTGTGTTGTGTTTGTATGTGTGTGCTTGAAACTAATTTACATTGGCAGCACCATGCAACGAAGCGAAGCTGATGAGAAATACTCTTTTAAAATTATATTTTTGCGTGTAAACTAAATTATTAATATAATTCCACAGCTATTTCACGTCGATTATCGTTTTAATTTCAGGGCAATTACAGTGAAATTTACATTGTAAGCTGACAAAAGCTTATTGATTTAGTGATGGGCAAACAAGTGTTAACTGCTTGCAGCCAACGTGTGATTCGATTGTTAAAACTGCTTGAAATCGAAATTCAATTCCACTTTCGTAAAAATCTCTTAAAATTCCAAAAAACAATTTTCACATCAGCTCTGATCGCCCTAATTTTGTTGCATAGTGCCTTACGGTGTGCGTTTGGTGTGTAAGCAATAATGGTTTTACCTCGCCAGCTTGCTTGGCCATCGAGTTGACTTGATCTGGATCTCTGGTGCCCAACACGGACGACAGCACAGCCGCCAAGATGCCCTGTGCGAATTGGTTTTTAGGTTGAGGAATAGTAGGAAATAAATACATAATACAAAACAAAAAAACAAAATAAAATAAAAAAGAGAGCAGGCCAAACACCAGATGAGTATAAGTACATATAAATACAAAACAACTGAAAGCGGCCAAAACACAACTCAAAATAAATGGCACAAAAGCAACAAAAAAAGGTTGAAAATAAATGGAAAATAAATGGCCAAAATTACCTGCATGGGAGAGCCACCATTGTCGACCTTGTCGATGCCATCGCTGGGCGCACCGCCGCCCAAGAGTGTGTTGATAATGCGCAGGCCTGCACAAAAGATATTAGATAACCAATATAGCCAAGATACTCGTAAAGTATAGTGTATACTACGCACCCATCGAGATTACATTAGCCCAGGGGCTGCCGCCCAGACCAATGGAGCTGTCGACATCGTCCGACTTGGTGGGCGCATTGGCGGCGCCATTGAAGAACATGGTCATCACCGTGGACAGCATGTTTGACCAGGTGAATCCGCCGGGTCCGCCCACGCTCTCCTGTATCTGATTGCCCTCAATATCATCCTCGATGTCGTCCAGAGCCACCTTCTTGGAGGCATTCGGTTTCACGGCAAACTTGCGGGCGCTGCTCTCGGGGCGATAGACTGGCGACTGCGACTGCGACTGGGTCAGCTGTTGCTGGCGCTGGTACAGCTCCTGCTGTGGAAAGGCGTAGGTAAGCAGCAGGCAGTTGCTGGCCACTATGGAGAGTAGCAGGTAGGCGTGAAGCTTGCGTTGATTCAGCATGGCGCTGTCTGCAAAATAGAAATAAGCAAAGCAAGTTTGTGTCTTCAGTCTTTCATTTTGCGCACTTCCAAAATGTGAGACCCCCAACCGCCAAGTCCACATAACACTTTCACATTGCCCAAGCGCAGACGGGTTGTTTGAACTTGCCCATGTCCCGCGCATACAAATAAGCCCAAAAACTAAAGCTAATAAGAAGCACACAAAATAGTGTCCACTGCGCACGTGCAGTTACATGAAATAGTTGGCCCAATTCGCGTATGTCCATTCCGCAAGACTCTATTCAAATGACACAACGTATAATAATTTAATGACGACTCAAGAGCTTTGGGAAGCCTTTAATGAATGTTATAAGAACTCTTTGCTTTATATCTTTAAAATAACAATTGAATGCCAGATAAATGATTCCTAAACAATGTGTTTATAAACAAAAATTTATTTACCTCTCGACCAAAAAGAACAAAGCGAATTCACACGCCAAATGGAAATTTCCGTGGAAGAAAATATGAAAGTTGTTGCGCTTTATTTAAGCAAAGAGCGAACCACTTCCGAAACAAAAAGACAAAAACAAGTCTAACTGCGCGTAATTAAAATGCCTGGCCTCAGAGCTGGAGTCTCGGTCAAATTGAACCTGTTCCCAGTGGCAGGGGCCATATTAGAGAGCGGCAAGAAAGCGGCTAGAGCCACTGAATTGGTCAAGACCGGGCTGCCAAAACAAGACAACACCCAAGCGCTGGCTTCATTAAAAGAAGAAAAACAAAACCTGATGCTCACTGCACTGCGATATAAGTATATACTAAGTACTTGTTAGGCTGAAAGAAAGCAAGCCGCCGCGTGAGGTGGCAAAAGCAATTAGAGCCACAGCGAAAGACTTCCTGAAACTGGAGTTAACACCAATATTCGCCTCGATATTCAAATGGGTAAATTAGCTGTGAGTTCTGCTGATCTGCGGCTCTGCCCGCCAGATGAAGCAACAATCTTTGAGTCTCCATCGAGGCTTTGCTTTTTCTGGAACCAGTTCAGCTGTAGCGGTTCTTGCACACAGATGTCATGCAGCATGTTACCGTTAAAAATAATAATGAAAAAACTGGCCAGAACGAGCCACAAAGAATGCCAATAGCTGAGCTGAGCTGAGCATAGAGCAGGGGAGATGCGATTGCATTGATTTCCATTTAATTGCCCAACAACCTGTTGCCAACAGCGGAAACGGGCCAACTGAATGGGTCAACTTCTGATGCTGCTGCTGGCTTTCTTCTTCTTCTCATATCACATAACGGCTATCGGATTTACCATAGAAATGTAAATTGTTTCGCGATGCGATCATCAATCAACATTATGACACGCTTTTTATCGCGCCACCAAATGTGGATCGCTCTTATAATTATTGCATCTATGTAAATTTAGAAAGCTGTTAGGAACGTGCATCGGCACTTTGAAACGGTCACTAAGTTCCATGGGAACGTGTCTTTTTTTATGCCCCATTTTCTATCTTTTTGCCGTGGGGCGTGAGCGAGCGTTCAATCGTGCCGTGGATCAATGAATTAGTCAAGAGTTCTCAGTTATATTAACGTACGAAGAATATGCAAGGGGTGAAATTCAGAGAGATTACCTACAGAAACTCTTTGGAATCTTCTTAAAGGTTTTAAGTATTTACTCTACGGCTAAAATATAATATTAAGAGTAGTATTTAAGTGTGCATAACATTTTATGCTATATGATGATGGAATATGGAGAAAGAGATAGACATATAAAATACTATAAGAATCTGTTGCTCGAAAGAGTACAGCATGAAATTGTGTATAAAAATGTTCACCTGATAAAGCGTGACCTCTTTACATACACTACCTATCGTGCAATTGGTGGCCAATGTATATGTATAAGACTGCATTGTTCTTAAAGTTAATTCCCACTTGACTGTCAAATTTGCCATATCCCAAATACTTCAGTTCCGATTTCAGAATCGAACGGTTTAGGCTATGAGTTGGTCAAAGTTCAGTCCGTCAGTCAGCAGTCGGGATATTCAGTTATATATATAAATAAAGATATATAATATGTATAACGAGAATATATTTAATTCTTTGCTCAAACTAAACTCAACTCAAACTCATCAGAAGCCATCAATTCGACGAATGTGGCGTATGATATGATATAATATTCTTATAACATTAAGTATCCAACGTCTTGCTTGGGTAGTCAGCACTTTGTTTCGGCTTCAGCGATTCAGCATGATATATGAAATGGACTGAGATATGATTGGTTTAGTGGGCAATAAAGCTAAAAGCTTTTACTCTTTTTAAGGCTAAGCACGCAACTCTTACTTTCACGGTCGGCAACAACAATTCCATTAAATGTGGCAATTAAAGAAGTATTTTTTTATTTAAGAAAAAACAAACATAACTGTTACCAATAATAAAAAATAATTTACACATATGCGTCGACTAAACGCAATTAAAGCTATATTTTTTCAAGATACAATTACGAATGGACTTGGACACAAAATTAGAAAGTGTAGAAAAACCGCAAAAAACCAAACAAGCGCCAAATGGCCAAATGTTAACCAGTGGTAAGGAAGGGGGGTAACTGGGGGATAACTATAGTAGTTAGTGGTTCTTTGGTCAAAAGTGCCGCAAATTTATTACAATTCATCTTTCATCCACTTCTTTCGTCTCTTCAATGTGCATTTCGTTTTCAATGCGGTCGCCACCTTGGCACGCCCCACTGAGCGGGGCCCAAAGTCAAAGCTGAGAAAGTATCTTCGTGATTTGCGGTTGGGCTTCTACCTTTCCTTTGCACGTACATACATACATACTTATGTATATATATGGCTGGGGGCTTGGAGCTGGCGCTGAGCGTGGAAGTGCTGAATCATTCTGTGAGAGCCAGATTATCTTGTGGCTGTTGTTGTTGCTGCTGCTGCTTATTTTCGGTTAACACAAGCTCAGCGCAGTCATCGACTCGTTTGCGGCAAGAGAAACTCGAATATGTGTGTGTATATAACACACACACTCGCGTGTGCTTTGCGGCGTTTCACTTTCTTTTTGGCCAAGAATTCGAGTACCTTCAGGTTTATTGACCACAAAAACTAAAAGTAAGCCAGGCGCAGGCGCAAATCCCGCTCAGTTTGTATTTATAGTTCAGCCTGGGCGACTTGAACTTTCGAGCAAGTTCGTGTCTTAAGTCTTTCGTTTCATTCGCTTTTCGCTCAATGGTCAAACACCTCGACGACGTGCAGTGCCTAACGGTACACTGCGTCGCATTTAAATGCGATTTGGAAAATGCGACAGATTTGTTGTTGCTGTATTTTTGATCGACTATTTGGTAACAACAGGTGCCAACGGGTTTCTGCTGCCGTTCAGCATGGCAAACGCATCCAACGCCCGAATGACGCAATGCGATGAGCATAATCGAAGAGCCATTCCATTTGCATAGGCATCTGTTTGTCATAGCTGTAATCAAGTAGTTTGAGGCTTGCCAAGATCAAAGGAAAGCTGCTTGTGACAGCTGCAACAGTTGCAACAGCTGCAACGGCTGCCAGCATTAGTTTTACTTTTACCTGACCCCAATGGGCATATGACTTATAAGCGCCACGAAAGCAGAACAAATTGCAACTGTCATGAGGTATTATTATTATTTTATTTTTTTTTTGTATTCATTTTGCAGCTGCACTTGATGCCCGAATTGCAACTGTCACGATTTGCTTGACAATTGCCAGAGTCAACGGTGTGAAAATTGTGGCCTTGTTTTCATGCAAGTCTTCAAATTTCTAATTTTAAATGGACAGATAGATATCGAATTGAATTGGAAGAAATTTATGAAGTTGTTAAGTAATTTGTTTTATTTTTAGATATTTCTTTAAACATTAGCAGAGAAATAATTTGGAGAAACTACTAAATATGTTTCATATTTTTTTGTTAGCATCATATTTATTTGTATTTTTCTATATTTTTGTATGGAATTTAATGTAATGTTAAATTTTTTTTTAATATCATGGGCTCAATATTGGGAGCTGATATAATTTTCTTCTGTTTAATGTGTTTTGAATAAAGAAAGCTGGCAATTTAAAAATGATATTGAAGACTTTCGCACATTATATTAAGATGTTGATTATTTTAAAAAGGGACTAATATTTGTAATTTCGATTTATTTTATGAATTTGAATAAAATAAGCAAACGCAACTTATTAAGCAAGGTTTTTTCTGTACATTTCCAGATTTTGCTATTGTATTATTATAGATATAATTGGCTTAAATGTCTTGAAAACGAACTCCGAAGTATTCTTTTTAATCATGCTAACAGAATGGAAATTATTTATGAAATATTTGAAATATATTTTTAGTTATAAATATAAAATACTCTGAATTAATTTTAACCCTTAATTTTTCCTAAAAAATTCGTTTTTTCTTGAAGATATATTTGTATTTTATAATATTTGCTTGTTAATGTCTAATTTATTTTTTGAAATATATATTTGTATTTAATTGCATTTCATACGAATTTTATGCCCACATTATTTTCACCATATTTATCAATTATTTTATTTATCTGAGACGACAAAACTTGCTGCACCACAAAACTAACAATTTAGCAGTTAGCCAAATTGATTGAGCACGCTTAAACGGCTTGAAGAAAAACTTTCACCACCAACCGGGCAACAACAGCAGCAACAACAACCGCAGACCATGTTGACAAAGTAGAAGCCGCAAAATGCCAAAGAAACCACCAACAACAACCGAAACAACAATAACAACGATAACAACAAAAGCCACAAACAAATGTCTTGCATGAATGAAAGTTACAAAAAGACTTGCTTTAAGCTAGCACAGCGGGGCGTAAAGTAAGAAAAAATCAAATATCATATATACATATATTGAAGTCAAAGTCATGGAATTTACAAAACAAATTGAGCAAAGCAATGTGGCTTGAAAATGGGTTAGGGGGGGAGAGAGAGAGATGCCTCTTTTGGGCAATTAATAATGAATAAAACAAACATTGAATTCAGCATGGAAATCAAGTCAAAGCGCAGCCCCAAGCAAGGCGTTAATTGGCATGCAAAGAGCCAAAGAGCCGCACTCGGCCACAAGAATCATTTCATAGATACACACACACACACACACACACACGCACACATGCACACATAAACAAACACACACGCAGAGCAGTATCAAGGCCACAGAGCTGATGTTAAGGTGCGGGCTTTTGAAATTCTTTAGCCACAAATTTGGGTCAGTGGGTGGCCCAAAAAGTGGCAGCCAATTTGAAGCATGCCGCATGCAGCTGAGCTTGAGGCTTGGCTCAATGCACAATTTCCATAAGGCAGTCAATGCGTGCGCCAGTCCCCGTCCCCGTCTCCGTCCCCGTTGACGTCCCCGTGCCTGCCCAACCCCTGCCCCAAACATGACCAGGTGCTTCTGCTATGTGTGTCTGTCCGCCTATTTAAGCCCAGTCGCTGCGTGTGCTTTGTTTGCTTTGGCCTTTTTCATGCAAAGTTGTTAACTCGTTTAACAGACAATTTCTTGGTGGCCGTTCTTGAGAATTTGTACGCTACAGGTTCTGTTATTTCTGGGCCTGACCCAAATATTTGCTAGCTATTGCTGTTCTTTCTGACCGATTGCATAAATCACAGTCTCACCAATTCGCTTGTGGTCTGTGAATACCATTGAAATTTCCAAACTGATTATTTGCCTTTATTTTAAATCAATTATTTTGGCTATCAACTGCAAACTACCAAGTGCCAAGTGTCAAATGCCAAATGCCAAATGCTTTTCAATTTACACAACCACACATGAAACTAAGCAAGGGCCTATTGTGTCTTAATTGACTTTATGATTTAGCCTTAGATTGGGTATGATGTAAAGATTGAGAACAGATTGAGTTATTAACCGAATGTTAAGGAATTCATGATTTCATTTTAGGATACGCTTCTATTTGGCTTGAATAAAAATTTGAGTATATTTGCTTGTTCTAAACAAGTAAACATAGTTGCGCATGTATAAGTTTGCCCTATTCCGATTTGTAGTCGTAAAATCAGACATCTATATATTAAGCGTGGTTGGTATAAAGCCAAGTGCTTTAAATAACGAAGATTATTTAATTTATATTTCTTTTCTTTTTCAGCTGTTATATATATATATATTCTACCCCATAATAATAATTAATTGGCAGTTTAATACTGGTATTAAAATCTTTAGCACATTATATTAAAATATTTGTCTTCAGGTCTTAATCAAGCTCTTATTAAAATTGTGAAAATATCACAGAAAGACAACAAAATAAAAATGGAAACTTTTACTTTTACATATACTTTTCAACCGAAATCCTTTAAACCTAAATGCAATTTAATTATTATATTAACAACCAATATTATATTATTAAACCGAGCATTAAGAAAAATAAGCCGTTGCTTACCTGTTCGTTAGCTGTAGTCTAGCAGTTGCTAGCGCTTAAACGGTCCAAGTTAGCGATTTAAGCTATTAACTAGCAGCTTGTTAAAAAAATACGAGATTCACAAGGATCACGCAGCTCCGTTCATTCGCTCGAAATTTCGTTGCACACAATTTGAATTTCTCACGCGATTGTCGAAAATGCACAATTCACCTGTTGCACTGGTATTGCGCACCGCGTTAATAGTTCGAGTACAATTTATATCTCTGTCTCTTTTCTTTAATTTGCTCGAAAGACTTTCGTTTGCTTTAAGATGCGTCGCAATTTCACTACGCGTCTGTTTGTTGTTGTTGCTGTCGTTGTTGCTGCGGCTGCTTCGGCTGCTGTTGACGTCTGAAACGGCGATCGCCTTGAACTTGCCTTTATATAGGCTGACCCATTTTTTCGTGGCGAAGAAATGCAGCGAACCGGCTACGCAGCTTACGGCGTCTGCGCAACGGCAAATTCGGCTCGACGCGCAACATGTTCTCTGCGCTGTCGAGCCGCGACGATGTTGCGTCTGCGCAGCTGCGCCGCCTGCGTTTGACTTGGGCGCGTGTAATTAGCCATTCGCTTATGTTTCTATTATTGTCCTCTTTTGGGCTGTCGTTTATTGCTCTTTGCTGCGGGTGATTTACCGTTGTTTCTACCTGCTCATCTTTGCCAAGGTTTCGTTTTCATTTGCAGTTGCCGATTTACATTAAAGTGTATTTATGAGTGCGTTCAACAGCTTCCAAGTCGCTTTGTTCAATCTTAACGACCCCGACAAATTACTCATCCACCTTTTGTTGGTAACAGACCGAGGCTAACCTTGACTAGGATAACTTTTCCAATGTTGCGCAGCGTTGCGATGACTGATTGAGGCCCCAGTTGAGTCATGGGTTAAACACAGATGAGTTCCTAAAAAGATAAAATAGTTGAGGCTTGGTTTAGTTGAGATCAATAACAAAACTTTAACCAGATATATGTTAAAATGCAAGTTTTCAAGTTTATAAAATCTTTGTTATAAATGTATTCTAGTTTTAACAGCATGTTTGCATGTGGAATATAAAATATTCTTAATAAAAAGCACATACAACCTTTCAGCTTATTCAATTAAATAATAAATTCAATAAATAAGAAAATATGCAAAAAGCATAAAATCCATGTTAGTTGAAAGTGTGTTAAAAATTCAATGAATGCAAAAAACAATTCATTTGAACGAAATGCGAAAACATTTTAAAGGATTTTGCGAGCAAGCGAAGAATTTGGGCAATAATGAAAAAAAAAACAACAAGAAAGACGCAACGGTTAAGTGCACGTATGTGTGTGAGGGACTGCGGTGTCGGCATGGTGGGGCATATTTACCAAGGGCTGGCGGTGCTTGCATACAAATGTTTCAGGCAGCAGAAGCAGCAGCATGGCCTCAATATACCCCCTTGCATGTTTTTTTTCGCCTCCGTTGCTTCTTTTACATTTTCTTCTTCTTCGACTTCGCCCGGCCAGCGGCACACGTGCAAAAAAGTTAAGCCGTTCGAGCAAAAGTTTGCCAAACAGCCAGACGAACGGACAAGGTATTAGAACCCTTTCGAAATCAAATCTGAAAGTGGCCAAGCGAACGAGCGAGAGCGAGAGATAGAGAGAGAAAGAAAAACTAACACAGACACAGCTGCTCGGTCGCCAGCTGCATTTGTATGTGTTTACATTTAGTTGTATTCGATTTGCATAGCAGATTTAAGCAAGAGTTCAGACGAACTGGAGAAAGAGAGAGAGAGCGAGAGAGAGAGCGAGAGAGGGAGAGGAGAGTGGGACGGAGGAGTGAGGGTCACACCCAAATCAATGCCAGCTCTGCGGGCAATCAGCATGCAGCTGGGGCGACAGGGGCAGTCGGCGCTTAAACGCCTTCCCTGTTGGTTATTAAGTGGTCTTAAAGCCGATTGGGCCAAGTTTTGTCCTGCCAGCGGCTTTGCTTATTGAATAAATGTGCACGGATTTATGCAAATCCCAACTACAGCACCTGCCCGGCTGACCTGTCCAGCTGACCTGTCCTCCCTCGTATATTTGCACGGACCAGGCGGACCATTTGCCATGCGCCTAATCCGCCCATAATTGTTCAACATTTGTTATCTAAACAGTGACTGTCACAGTGACTGCCACTGTAACTGTAACCGTAACTGTGACTCTTCTAACTGACTGTAATCCATGGATATGTCCAGAGTTTAGTTGTTATTGTTTATCTTTTGTATTGGAATTTGCTCCGCACATTAGCGTAATTATTTGTGTTGTTAGTCTCTGTGTGTGTGTGTGTGTGGGTGTGTGCGAAAACCCGTTGCCAACAACTGTCTAAACATTGGCACACAAATTAGTAGCTTAACATTTGGCATCGCTATTGACTTTGTCAGCCATGGCCAGAAATATGGTTTACACTAATTCAATTGCTTTGGGCCAGATGATGAATTATGATTTAATTAGGCAAATTACGCACTTATTTCATACCATAATAGTTATTATTAGTTATTTTTCCGCTACTAAAACATTTATATTTAATTTTATATTCCCCATGAAATTTAGGATGGAAAAGTCATGTTATATCCAGACGTATCTCTGGGAGCTCCGTGAAAAGGATCATCCATATAAATTGTTCATATATTGGTCATTTTAATCGACGATTTACTCTGAAGTAGATAATTTTTCCTTTATTCAATATTTATTTCGGTGAATAATTAACTTTTAAAAGCTTTGGAATATGTGCGAAGTATTGTGGAGCAATGATTGTTAAATGAAAAATGTTTTATACAAAAAAAATATATTTTGTGATAACATATATTCATTATCATGTATGCCTTTTCCATTTAATTATTGGCTTGATTATCTTCAAAAAATCTTCGCTGGGTTTCTCTAATATAGCACTTAAATTAAGTAAATAGTAAAAGTTCTCAATCTCGAACCTTTCCAAGCTGTATAGAAAATGAAATTGAACTATTTAAGCGCTTGATTGTGTATCAATTAGCGCACATTTTAAAATTCTCTTTGTGTGTTTGCCTGGCGCATTAGCACGAATATTTGTCCCGGCGCCCATACCCCGCCCCACCCCACTTTACCTCATCATATGCGACAGCGATGCCCGCACAGCGCCTGGGAGAAACCGAAAAAGTGACCCACATTTCGTTTATTTTTTCTGTGTACGTTGCTGATGGTGCTGGGGTGAGTACGGGGCGGGGTATTGCTGGCAAATTGAAATCATGACATTAACCTCGACGTCACACACACAAGCCCAAGCCAAATAAACACACAGAAACACACACACCCACGCAGGCGCGCACACATGAAGAAATCTTAGAGATTGTTGCATACTTTCAGGCATAAAATTTATGCACAGACCCTGATCTATGCAGTCATGTGTTTGTGTGTGTGTGTGTGCGTGCGTTCGTGGTAATATGAAATCAATAAATCGTAAGTATTTTTTATTGCGCATCCTGCCAGACTAGATGACAGGACGCGGCCAAGCCTCTTTGTTGATTTTGTGTTTTTTTTTGCTCTTTATTTATTTTATTTGATTTTACATAAGGGATAAAGGCGGCCGGCGAGGATGAAGAAGCCAACGCCCAGGCCGAAGACAGTAGCTGGTGGCTCTGGGTGAAAAACTGTTACGCTTTGTGAGTTTATCAACGCAGAACCACTTCAGAACAATGATGTCTGCTGCCAGCGCAAGTAACAAGTGAAAGTCACAGCGGGAGGGAGGGCCGCATAATAGTCTGCAATATTTTTATATTAAATCAAATATTTTTGCTGCCCTTGACAAACTGCAACATGCTGATGAATATTTGCATTATTGCTGCACATCGCCTTCAGAAATTCAGGCGGAAGTAAAAGTTTGTAAGCATATGTATATTCAGTGGAAAAACAGATCACAATCAATATCAACTGCAGCCGGAAAGGCAATGCTATAAGCCAGATAATGCCAGATGCTTAACTCAAGCTGATACATTTAAGTAAAAAGGCTATTTGAAGTGCATTGGCTACTTGTACATATTTATCTCTAAGTAATGTGTGGTTGAACACTCTAAGAGAGTTTGCGGTTTTAAATACCAGGCTAATGCATGCATGTTTTAGGCAGAGGAAGTGAAAGTTGGTGTCCATATACATATAATATATATATATAAAATATTAATAATATAGTTGAAAATGCCATATGGCTGCCCAGATTAGAAGAGTTTAGATAAAAATGTAAATTTCAGATTCTATCCAATTAATTAATTCACATATACCTAAGTGTGTGCTCCAACACACACCCTTGCTTAACTACACGCCTATTAACGGCCCACAATTGTGCGAATTCGCAGGAGTATTAATTAATGGGAACCGCCGTATATTGGATATCTGAGGAGCTTGTCATTGCCACACACTTCATTAAATTATACGCATTTGGTCGCGTTATGGCTGGACAAACATTTTGGGCATTTGGCCAGACCCTTGCTTTATGCTGTTCGCTGGAATGACATTAATAGGGCTGTTAGTCGCCTCGACCACGCCCCTAAAATGAACTAAAGCAAATTATGGAATTTCATCGCGCTAGCAAAATTGCATTTCAATCAATACCCTTGAACAGAGACCACATTAACATATTTCAGCAATTAGGCTGTACACCTGTGTGCGACGGGGCTGTTTGTGTGTGTCTGTGTGTGTGTGTGTGTGTGTGTGTGTGTGTGTGAGGGGCGTGTTATATAGTGTTGGTGCAGAATTGACATTAAGCTCAAAGTGGATAACAATTTAGATATAAATGCACATAGAGCCTAAATTTAACCTAAGCGTATTTATAATAGAAGAGCGCATTAATATAATTTGTTGTTGTAGACTCAAAATCAAATTAGATTTAACTAAAATTTAAATCGAGCTACTAAGGCCCAGAACACAACAATCTACAATTCGAACACGTTTGAGTTTCAGCTTAATTTAAACTACAAATTCGTTTGGCAACTGCCATTAAATGCCAGCTAGCAGCTGATGGCAGAAAAAAGGATTCGTTTTACACATGTTCGAAGCGTTTTTTATTACGATCTATCAAAGGAAAAAAAAAGGGAAGAGGGGTATCATTAAAAATGCAAGCCAAAGCATTCGCTGGGCTCATAAACATCAAATTTGTAAGGACGAAACATCTGTTAAGCTTTTATTGCGCCTCTACAAAGGCATTATGAAATGTCGAGAAAGTTTTCCTGATGATACAAATGTGCCCCCAGACCATAATGCAAGTTTAATTTCCAGCTCGACACGCAAAAAAGGGCTCAATAAATAACGAAACAATATATATACTTTTTTTGTGTATAAAAGTAGATATATATAAGAGTTGTATATATTTCAGTGTGGAAAATGTAAAACTGTTGGCTTGGTGATTTGAGGCTGGCGGCGAGCAGCTGTTGACTGATGCCATGTTACTGGCCAGGCGGGCCTGTACAGGCAAGATAAAGTACACTTCCGTGATAAATATAACAACAAGTACCCAAGGCACGCACAAGCCGTTGCCCAATAAACCCGGCCAGGCCCAGCCAGACCCAGCCAAACCAGACCAGACCAGACCAGACCAGACCAAACGCATCCAAATTCATTTTGGCAACAGGCAGAGGCTTAGACTGGGGACTGCCAGTTGGGGATCCGGAATGGCAGCTGTTATAATGATGCCAACGATACATCATCGCAAAATGCTAAAATTTTTGGCAGCGCCGAGCGCCGAGTGCCGAGTGCGCCGTCAACAGCTGTTACCGCTGATGAATCCTTTGGGTCCGGTTCGCTCCCTAGCTGGCGGCCTCCCGCTGCCTCCTCTCGCAGCGCCCGGCTGCCTAATATTTCAATATTTCGCACATAAAAGGCGTAAGTTATTTTTCATTATCCCCCCAAACATTCTCCCAGCTAAGCTAGTGTCGTTGCAACGCTACTGCCTCCCTCCATCCACCTAGCCGCTAGCACTGCGTTTTTGGCTAATTTCCCTAAATAAATCTAAAAATTGTGAAATACACAACAACCGGCACATAATTAACTATCATATAATATGCAAGGCACGCGTTCAGATTCCATGTTGCCCCCCATTCCATTCCATTCCGTTCTGTTCCGCATTCCCGTTCGGGCTCCACGTACCCATTGTTCAAGATTATTGCCATTTGTTTGCAGTTCCATAAGTTGCTTCAAAACTCTTTGCTCTCTCGCATTTATAACCCTTTTTTGAATACCCTGCAGCCATTAGCATGTGTCAAAGGGGTATTATGGATTTAACTGAGAGTGAAGACGGGATCGGGATGGAAGTCACTTGGCAATTCCGCGGCTTCGGAATGTGGAGGACGGGCAGAGTTTTTAAATATTCCCGATATTATTTTGGGTATTCCAAATTGACGCTGACTCAGTATTTAAATTTTTTAAAATTTGCTTAATAGGTGTTAACAAAAATGTAGCTTATAAAGTAAATTGTAAAACGTTATAAAATGTTGAATTATTCCTAAGTAATATTGAGCTTAAGCTTTTTTATAAATGTTGATCAGATCCACAAGAGCTAAGCTTATAGAATTATGTATGTAGCTTATAAAGTAAATATGCTGCCAATCATAACAAGATTATACATTAATGAGATCTGATTACAGATCATCGTTTAGTCAAAACATACCAGCCTATAGCATTCCAGCTTGTTTTAATTTGCCGTGCGTGCCTTGTATATTTGGAATCTGCATTCACGTAGTTTATGCCCCCGTTCCCCTCGCAAAAGCATAAATCTACAAAACAAGAAACCTGAATTCGCAAAGTAAGCACAACGAACCACAAACGAGAAACTTGAAAGCCGCTTAAAACGAAATGCATGTGGGCCATCAAGTGACAGCCGTGCTGGGAAAAACTATGTGAACTCTAAGGAAAAGCAGCAGGCAGCACTCAGGAGTTCCCAAGGATTAAAATAGGCAGAAAAAGGCGCAGTGCTTGAAAGAGAAAAGCTGCAAAAGAATAAAACTCAAATTCGTGAGAGGAAAGCTGCAATTAAACTGATTGCCCAGATATATCTTTATAAAGAGTCTACAATCTATACACACATAAATTATCTCGGCTCGCTGACTCGTGTCTCCACAGAACCGGTTGTTCGTCATTCGCAATCATTTAGTTATAATTTAATAATGACTGCTAAGTATTTTGAAAGTCATTTATCAAGGCGTTATATCAAGTCTGCGGTTCAAAGCCCTGAGTAATACGAAAGACGAAAGAATAACATTTAGAAATGTTTCAACCCGCAGTTACTATATTCCAGATCTTAAAATACTTAGCAGCGCTGTCCGCCAATGGAAACTAATTGATTTTTCTTTTGGCCAACATTGTCGCAAAACGAAAATACCGACATTGCTCTTTATAAATAATTCGAGCATTTGTGAGAGCTTCTTCTCGTTAAAGCGCAAAGAAGGTCCTAACTAGGAAATAGTCTTCGGTCATGCTTTGAGTAAGATTAGTAGTAAAGTTAGCACACTCCACAGCAAGAACCATGTTCACATCCTAATAAATAGTTTTTAAATGGGATTCGCTTATCCACGCTCCCGTTCAGACAGACCTCTTGTCCAAGCAGCTTGTCGGGGTGATCAACTAGTTGACTCTACTGAATGCATATATCGGGCGGTTTGGCTCTATCTTAGAATTCGTAGCACTATAATGATTCGCTCCAAGGATTCGAAACCATTTCACAGTTCCACCAGCAGTGCATTCAAGGCGGCAACTATTCCCAAGTGAACTGAGAGGTATTCTACACAAAGCATTAACTGCCCTTTGAGGTTCGCCAGGTTCGAGGCGAACAATGTCAGACGACGACAAAAAATGCTTCTTTTATAGAATCTGAAGGCAAATCCCGAAAAAAATCGGATACACACGCCACTTAGAGTTGACACAGATATGGGAGTAATTATATCATAAATTATATTATTTGCTTTAGTAATTATATAAAAATACCCCAGCAGGCATAAGCAAGTAGCAAAAGTGCGTTAAATTTCCATATTTATTCCCGATGGTTCCTTTTGAGCTATTATGCTATAGTCGAATTAGTATGTGTGTCTAAGGAATCGCATTCACCTGTAACACCTCGCACCCACTGCTAGTTAAGGAGAGCAATTGTAGCTTCTCTTGCTGCGCATTGTCTGGGAACACGCAGCTGTCATAGACCAAAGTCCCATTTTTGCTTTGAACAAAACTCTCAAGCATATTCATCAAATTCCATGAAATAACTTGCTCGTCGGTACGCAGAGGTGTACCGATTTGACTGTTAAAGATTAGAAAGTAATCATCGCCATGTCCCGTTCCTATAATTAGCCTTGGTAAAGTTGAAGCACAAGCAACATATTTATATGTCTCTTACCAAAATTGAATTCACTTCGCTGGGACAGCCAATTTCCAGTTCCCTGATTAGCGGGATTATCATAGACGTAGCCATAAACTGGACTCTTTCCGTACTTCCCATGCAGCACTATAGAGCGTATGGTGTCATTTCTGAACAGCACATCCGTAAATATGCGCTGTACATCCAAGTAGCTCTCTGTGCTGAAATTGCGATTTCCCAGATATTCTTGTCTCAGGTTTCGTGAGTAGCCGTCCATTTCCTCAAGCGTATTCTTGGAGTCCCGATAGAACAGAAAGTGAGGCGCCAACTCGAACCAGCGACTGTTCAGCTCCTCAATCAGTTCTCTTCCATTATCTTGCTTTTTCATGAGCAGAGCAGCATTGTAAGTGCCATCGTCGTACGTGTAGGCGGCTAACCAAGGCGCTTGTCCAAACTTTCCACTCTTTATGATGTCAAAGGGATGTTGAGTGATGAAAGGCTCAGCTGCATCGACGGACTCTACCACAGGGCCGAACGGAGTAAAGGGGACATAGTCAAAGACCAGGAACTGTCGCACAGCGCTGACTATTTGCGATGCATCCTTTGACTTGAGGCACTTTCTGAGCTCCATAGAATCATTGAGCAAGCCGCAGCCCACAATGCGACCCAGTTCAAAGGCGCGTCGTCGTGCACCTTGTTGCACCACCCAGGGATTCAATGCATTTCCACTAAGCGAAACTGCTGCCTTTACCAGCTGGCCGAAATCCTCTTGAAGTAGCTGCAAATGCACGGAAGCACCTCCAGCAGAAAGACCCAGGACAAGTATATTCTCGGGCTCGCCACCAAAACGATCAATGTGCTTCCTAATCCAGCGCAGTGCCAGACGCTGGTCCTTTAGACCAAAGTTGCCTGATATAGCGCCATCTTCGGAGCTTGCAAATCCCAAGGGTCCCACTCTATAGTTTATCTTAACCATAATAAAATTTCCTCTGTCCATAAGTCGCTCGTGTATCCCCTCGAACGATGCTTTAAACATGAAGCCTCCGCCATATATATCCACCAAAACCGGAAAGCTTTTACGACTGGAGTTCTTGGGCTTATACACGCTCACAGTCAGACAGTCCTCTACACCGCGAAGTTTGTCCGATTGCTGAACCAACTGACTCCACTCCATGCAGTTCTCCTGAGGTTTGCTCGCATCGTAGATTGCTTTCCAGCGCTGAGTGTATGGTCTTGGTGCCTCAAAGCGCAGCTCACCCACAGGTGGCTCCGCATAGGGTATCGACTCGTAGCTATAATACCGCTCGTTATCCCGTCCACGCAATTGACCATATGGCAGTGCCACAAGCAGCGGATCCGTGGCGGCCACTACCCCAGCAAGACACAGCGCCAAGAGAAACGCAACGCAGCACATGATCCGTGCTTAAACAGAGCCCAATTGCGACTAAGACAGCCGACAGCAAGGAACGTTACTTTTATGAAATGAAAGTCTTTCTGATTCAAACTTGAACCCAATGGGGTTGACGAGCCTTTGACTTATTTAGATATTTATCTGATAATTGAATTAAAAGTGCATTATGGGGTTATCTTAACAGACACGCGTCTTTATTTTAAAGTAATGAATAACCAGTAGGACAGGCTCCTACTGGTATTCTTATTAGCCCAGAAGCCTACATATCGAATTTCAGGTTATTTGGGAAAGGTTGTGAAATCAATGCAAAACAATTTCAAGCCAAAATGGAATCAGTTCAGTGACCAGTCATTTGCATTATAAATGTCAAATTAATTGTATCTAATTACGTAAATTAAATACTGATCAAGATGCAAATTTTTAGGTATGATTTAAGGCGTGCAAGCTAATTGAGAAGGTTTTAAAGGAATTAGCTCACTTGAAGCACCTCGCAGCTGTTACGTTTGATTGAAAGCAATTGCAGCTGCTCTTGGGCCACATTATCTCGCAAAACACAATTGTCATAAGTCAAAGTCCCGTTGTCGCTTTGCACAAAGCCCTCCAGCATTCTTATCAGATTCCTGGAAATAATTTTCTCGTCTGAGCGCAGAGGGTGGCGAGCGGGATTGTCAAATATTAGAAAGAAATCATCCCAATGCCCTGAGCCTATAGGTAGATAAGTGAACATTAGTTACGGCCACTGTAGTACATATTAATAAAAAGTCTTACCAAAAGAAAAATCGTTTCGCTTTGCCAGCCAATGGCCACTGCCTTGATTAGCGGGATTGTCGTAGACGTAGCCATAAACTGGACTCTTTCCGTACTTCCCATGCAACTCTATGGAGCGTATGGTGTCATTTCTGAACAGCACATCCGTAAAGATGCGTTGCACATCCAAGTAGGTCTCCAAGCTAAAGTTTCGATTCCCCAGATATGCTTGCCTCAGGTCCCGCGAGTAGTCGTCCATTTCCTCAATTGTTTTCTTAGAGTCACGATAGAACAGGAAATGAGGTGCCAGCTCGTACCAGCGACTGTTCAGCTCCTCAATTAATTCTCTTCCATTAGATTGTTGCGCCAGAAGAGCAGCATTATATGTGCCATCCTCCTGGGTGTAGGACACTAACCAAGGAACTTGGGCAAACTTTCCACTTTTGATAATTTCAACGGGGTGCTGAGTAAGGAAAGGTTCAGCTGCATCGATGGACTCTACCACCGGTCCAAATGGTGTAAAGGGCACATAGTCAAACACCAGGAATTCACGCACAGCTCTGACTAGCTGCGCTGCATCCTTAGCTTTCAGGCACTTTTTAAGCTCAGCAGAGTCAGTTAATAGGCCACAGCCCACAATGCGACCCAGCTCGAAGGCGCGTCTACGTCCGCTTTTAAGCACAATCCAAGGATTCAGTGCATTTCCGCTAATGGACACAGCCACCTTGGCGAGCTTCTTAAATTCCTCTTGCAGCAGCTGCAGATGCACCGCGGCAGCGCCTGAGGAGAAGCCAAGCACAAGTATATTTTCTGGCTCTCCACCGAACTGTGCAATGTTTTGCTTGATCCAATTCAAGGCCAGACGCTGATCTTTCAATCCAAAGTTGCCCGGCAAAGCGCCGTCGCCGGTGCTAACAAAACCCAGTGGTCCCAGTCGATAGCTGATCTTAACCACAATCACATTGGCGTTGGCTATAAGCGGCTCATGTCCGTTTTCCGCAGCACCACCGAACATAAAGCAACCGCCATGTATAAACACTACAACTGGAAACGTGCTGCGGGTGGAGCTTTTTGGTCTGTATACGCTGACAGTTAGACAATCCTCAGTGCCCGTTAGTTTATCCGCTTGTTCGATGAACTGGCTCCACTGCATGCAGGGCACAGGTGGATGACTGGCATCAAAGGTCTTCTTCCACTGCTGGGAGTATGGCTGTGGTGCCTCGAAGCGCAGATCTCCTATAGGTGGCGCCGCATAGGGTATCGACTCGTAGCTGTAGTATCCATTATTATCGCGTCCACGTAGTTTTCCATGCGGCAGGTCCACCAACAGCGGATCAGCAAAGGTAGCTGATGCCCCCAGAGACAGACAGAGCAATGCGATGCGAATTGTCTTATCTGACATGACCTACACCCTGCCGCGTCTCAGTCTAAACTGTTCTCAGCGGAGACAATCCGCAGCTGTATTATTCTTGTTCTTGATTCGACTCTCTAATTTTATTGCTGCTCATTATCTGCGCTCGCACCACGCAGAGCGACTGAGTATTAACACGGAAATTGATAAGAAAGTGTGCTGAGGTCGGGAGTGCCCGACTGTGAGATACCCCGAACCCATATCATATCCTAAGATCGATAGTAATTATAAACTTGTTCTGCATTAATATAAGAAATATATTTTACAATAACAAAACTGTAGTTTTTTTAGTTTTTGCTTACACTTACATGGCATGGACAGAAAGATGGACGGACGGACGGATATGGTTAGATCGACTCGGTTCGACTCACAAACATTTGCACGAAAACATTATACCCGTTTTTTAGGAGTTCAGGGTATAAGAATAAGTATAACAGAACAGATAATTCTATTTATCAGCATTTGTTTACATTTAACACTACAAAACAATCAAACAACTATAAAATATAAAACTTTTGCTGGACTCTGTCTAATGGGAAAGATTTAGTTCAATATTTTCGCAGCTGCTGCTCTTGATGTCAAGCAGTTGGAGCATATTTTGGCCAACATTATCTCGAAACACGCACTTGTCATAGGTCAAGGCTCCAGTGTCGCTTTGTACAAAGTCCTCTAGCATGCTTATTAAATTCTTGGAAATGATCTTCTCGTCAGCACGGAGTTGGGTGTTTGGCTTGTCGAATATGAGAACATAATCATCGCCATGTCCTGTGCCTATAAGCATATCAATTGAATTCAGTTAAGGAATAGTTTATATACATATCCGTTTCTCACCAAAATAAATATCATCCCGCTTAGCTAGTTGTTGGGCACTGCCCCGAACAGGGGGATTATCGTAGACGTAGCCATAAACTGGACTCTTTCCATACTTAACATGCAGCTCTATAGAGCGTATGGTGTCATTTCTGAACAGCACATCCGTAAAGATGCGTTGCACATCCAAGTAGGTCTCCAAGCTAAAGTTTCGATTCCCCAGATATTCTTGCCTCAGGTCCCGCGAGTAGTCGTCCATTTCCTCAATTGTTTTCTTAGAGTCACGGTAGAACAGGAAATGGGGTGCCAACTCGTACCAGCGACTGTTCAGCTCCTCAATCAGCTCTCTTCCATTGGATTGTTGTGCCAGAAGAGCAGCATTATATGTGCCATCCTCCTGAGTGTACGATACTAACCAAGGCACTTGTCCAAACTTTCCACTCTGGATAATGTCAACGGGGTGCTGAGTAAGGAAAGGTTCAGCTGCATCGGTGGACTCTATCACAGGGCCGAAGGGAGTAAAGGGGACATAGTCAAAGACGAGGAACTGACGCACAGCGTTGACTATTTGTGACGCATCCTTCGACTGCAGGCACTTTTTGAGCTCAATAGAGTCACTGAGCAGGCCGCAGCCCACAATGCGGCCCAAATCGAAGGCACGTCGTCGTGCACCTGGTTGCACCACCCAAGGATCGAGGGCATTTCCACTTATTGAAAAAGCCGTCTTTGCCAGCTGGCTGAATTCCTCTTGCAGAAGCTGCAGATGCACGGAGGCACCGCCAGCTGAGTGACCCAGCACGAGTATATTCTCCGGCTCTCCACCGAAGCTGGCAATGTTTTGTTTGATCCAGCGTAGAGCCAAGCGCTGATCCTTCAGTCCAAAGTTGCCCGACAAGGCGGCGTCGTCGGCGCTTAGGAAACCAAGCGGACCGAGTCGATAGGCGATCTTAACCACAATAGCATTTCCACTGATCATAATTGGCTCGTGTCCGTGCTGGACAGGTCCACCGAACATGAAGGCGCCGCCATGAATATTGACCAGAACAGGAAAAGTGCTGCGACTCGAGTTTTTCGGCTTATACACGTTCACGGTGAGGCAATCCTCCGTGCCTATTAGCTTGTCTTCCCCGTCGACAAACTGATTCCATTGCATGCAGAGCACGGGCGGCTTGCTCGCATCGAAGACTTCCTTCCACTGCTGGGAGTATGGCTGTGGGGGCTCGAGGCGCAGCTCACCCACAGGTGGCTCCGCATAGGGTATCGACTCGTAGCTGTAATACCCCTCGTTATCGCGTCCCCGTAGTTTTCCATTTGGCAGTTCCACTAAAAGTGGATCGGCAATCGCAGCTGCAGCCGCTAGGCAAATCAAGGCGATCGTGATCATGATATCATTCATGATTTACACTCGAGCGAGTCTTGGTTCACACTAGTCTAGTCTGTGGCAAGTATTTGTTTTATATGCACTGAATTCACAACTGATTTCTGAACCAATTCTCGCACGCCACAAAGCCAATTAGATGCATGACCTAATATGAAATATGAGATTCGCTCTATCAACTGGCAAATCGGTATGTGGCAATCAATGTGACAGTTGATTGCAAATAAAAACTAACAGGGCGAGAAACTGAACAACAAGATTGCCTGGCTTGAAGGCTATGATATAATAGACAGCACATGCACACATATATGTTTATGTGTCCACAAGTTACAAACTAATTAAGTATAATTCCAGAAATATAATATTCTACAAATAGTGTTCAAAATTCACTATTTGTGTTTACAATTGAACTGCTTTAAATTATATTCAAATTGGCTACTATTGAGTAAGGCATTAAATACACAAAAAAAAAAGAAAAAACGGCACGCCGCAGATTAAATGCCCTGCTGCACATATGGCGCCAGGTTTTGCAAACATGTGAGGTAATATAGTCGACAGATATGGAGCATAGTGAAAACAATAAGGCCATATTGCGATCAATCCTATAATAACTATTTGTTATCGTGAACATCCAACAGAAAGACGGGCCTAGGCAAAGTTAAAAGACGATAGCTTTAAAAATAGAAACAGACAGACGGATATGGCTATACTGACCCGGCTGTTGATGCTGATGAAGAATATATTCTCTTCATGGGATCATAGATGTCTCCTTCTAGGCGTTACACATTTCACGATAAAATGAAAATATCCCGGTCGAAGGGTATAAAAAAAGATCAATTATGAAGTAAAACGCAAATAGTTCATGAAAATAACCCGAACTGCTTTTAAGCCTAATTTAAGCTTGGTTTATTAGCTTTAAGGTTTCCTCTGGGCTAAATTAATGGCTGAATTGGCTAGAACCACAACTGAAATCGAGTTTTTTAGTTCTTATTCAATTCTTAGCCCAAGGGCACAATTCATTTTCTATGAACTGTTGAACACTTGTGCACAAAGAACAAATATTATTATAAATTTGATTATAGCTTTTTTATTTCCCCTCTGGATCTGAATTTTTATTATGCGCGTTACAAACTGGTTACAAAAATATACCCATACCGCCAGCTTGGCACAGTGAAAACTCCTGATCGCCAGTCCAATCGATCGCATTAGTAAACAACAACTGGGCTTGGTGGGAGATTGTTGGAGACAGTGTCGGGTAAGCGATCCACTTTCCGCACTTTGCAGCTAGTGCGTTGAATGACCATCAGCTGGAACTGCTTTTGGCCCACATTGTCAGGGAAGACGCAGTTGTCATAGACGAAGTCACCGGATTCAAGAAAACCTTCCACCATCTTGACGAGCTTCCATGAGATGACTTTCTCGTCAGGTCGTAGTGGTTCGCGTATTGGATTGTTCATCATGAGGAAATAATCGTCGCCATGTGCAGTGCCTGTGAATTGTTGTATTGGTATTGGTTAGTTGTCAGCAGCGACCATTTATTGAATATCGTACCTAGGAAAACGTCGTTGCGCTTTGCCAGCAACTGTCCAAACGAATGATCAGATGGATTGTCGTAGATATACACATAAACTGGACTCTTTCCATACTTTCGCTGCAAATCTACGCCCAGCTCGACGCCGTTCTTGAATATCTCGTTTGTGAACATGCGCTGGAAATCCCAATAGTTCTCGATGCTGAACCTCCGATTGCCCATATAATGTTGCCTTAGTTTTCGAGAGTGGCTGTCCCTTTCCCTTCGGTTCATTGTGTTGCGATAGGAGAATAAGTAGGGCGCCAACTCGTACCAGCGTGTGTTTAGATCATATATCCTCTCCTTGCCATTCGGCTCTTTTGCCAGAAATATGGCGGCATTGTAGATACCCTCCTCTGGCGTGTAGCCGGCCAACCAGGGGACTTGTGCAAACTTTCCACTCTTTATTATGTCAATGGGTAGCTTGGTTATGAAGGGGTCAATTGTGTCCTCGGGCTCTAAAGCGGGCCCAAATGGAGCAAATGGAATATAGTCATAGACTAGAAAGTGCTTAAATGATCTGGCTAATTCATTTGCATCCACCGCTTGCAGGCACGTCTTGAGCTCGGCTGTATTATTGGGACTGCCGCAACCTAAAACTCGACCCAATTCATATGCCTGCTCAATACCACTTGGCTGCACAGACCAGGATGACACTGCATTTCCGCTCATTGAGTAGACGCCTTTCACAATATCTTTCATGTCCTCGTTCATAAGCTGAAGATGCACAGAGCCAGCTCCTGAGGAGAAACCAAAGAGCAATATGCTATTGGGATCTCCACCGAAATACGCAATGTGCTTCTTAATCCATTTGATTGCCAGACGCTGATCTTTCAGTGCATAGTTGCCCGACCAGCCGGCATCGCCAGTGTTGGCAAATCCCAAAATTCCCACTCTATGGTTGATCTTCACCACGATCACATTGCCGCTGTCCATGAACCCCCTAGCTCCGTCCTCAAGAGTTCCGCCAAACGACCAGGCACCGCCAAATATACTTGCCACCACCGGAAAAGTGCGGCGAGTCGAGTTCTTTGGCTTGTATATGCTAACGGTCAGACAGTCCTCGCTGCCCGTCAGTTGATCAGGTGTCGTGACGAAGTGGCTCCACTGCAAGCACTCTGCCGACGGCCGTGTAGCATCAAAGATTTCTTTCCATTTTCCAGCAAATGGCTTGGGTGCCTCGAAGCGCAGCGGGCCGACGGGTGGCTCTGCGAAAGGCACGGACTCGTACGTGTAATATGTTCCGCGATCGCGTCCACGCAGCGTACCATATGGCAACCTTACCAACAGCGGATCAGCTAAGCAAGTTGTGGGCCACACGCACAGCACTGCGGCCACAATAATAGAGCAATAATTCATAATGTACACTAAATGGGGTCCCAATGCAAACTGCAGCAAGCCCAGAAAATCAGCAGCTTTTTATGGCAACTCTAAAGTTAAAGATTTTTGCATTTTATGTAACTTTACTGAGTTGGAGAATAATTTACATTTGCATTGGAGCTAAAAAAAAGTGATAAAAAATATGACATTTGTCCTGTTAGGGGCAAAGTGAAAAACATTTGACTAATAACAAAAAACATAAAAAAACTGTCGTAAAAATAAATAATTTATATGCATATCAAATGAGCTAAGCTTGTGCGGAAAAGAAAGGCATTAAATATTTAGAAATACATGACAATGGGATTCATTTCATCTAACATATTTATTTACTTATTAAAAGAAGCACTGGGTTTACCCTTTATAGAATTTACTTCTTTTCTTTTGAAATAGCCACTAAGAACAAATGAACGAGCATCCTAATGCAAAAATGTCTATGTACATATACATAATTATTTCTATTGCTTTATTTGAGTTCTAAAAAAACTGCAGTATATTTGTTTTATTTTTCTGAAATACTGAAAAAATAAAACATTTAAATTGAAGTTTATCTAATCAAACGCTTTGAATTCTGTGATTATTTTGACTCGTTGATTCGCTTTTGTCATTCCTCGCTTTTGTCATTTTCCAACACTTTTCTACTGAACACTTTTACTTTGGCAAAACAATCAGCGCTGACACACACACGTACACATATATATTTCAAAAGAAATGTTCTTTTCTAGTTCTAGTGCGAGGGACGCACTTGAATTCGTGGTGAAATTATAATATTTAATAGCGAATGAGAAGTCAAGAGAGAGAGAGAAAGAGAGAGAGAGAGAGAAATATATAGATATCGAAGCGAATACGATGTAAAATTGAGACCATAATTGAGAACCAGAAGTGATTGTGCAGTTCTTGAGATTGTTTTTTAACAATGCCATGATTTATTTACCAAAGATTACAGTACCCATATATACATTTATACAAATTTACACCCATGGACTATTGAATTGATAATTTCATACAGATCGGCTCAGTAAATTACAATTGGATTTGGTGGCAGACTGTTGGACACCGTATCGGGCAAATGATCCACTTCCAGTTGCTTGCAATAGTTTCGTCCTATGACCACCAACTGGAATTTCTTTTTGCCCAAATTGCTTGGGAACACACAGTCGTCATAGACCAAGGTCTCGTGCGCGGCAAAATCTTCCACCATCTTGACTAGCTTCCATGACACGATTTTCTCGTCAGCTCGCAGCGGTTCACGCAGTGGATTGTTCATCAAGAGATAGTAATCGTCGCCCATTCCGGTGCCTGTGAATAGTTCAATTGGCATTAGTTACTGCAGCATTTTCGAACCATTAATAATTATTTTACCCAAGGAAATATCAGATCGCTTGGCTAGGAATTGTGCCAGCGAATTATCCGCGGGGTTGTCGTAGATGTACGCATAGACGGGGCTGGTTCCGTGCTTGCGATGTGCATCTAATGACAGTTCGATGCCTTTTTTGTATAGCTCGTTTGTAAACATGCGCTGCACATCGAAGTAGTTTTCGACGCTGAAGTTCTTATATCCCAGATATTGATGTTTTATTTTCTGAGAATGAGCATTCATCTCAGTCCTCTTCAATGTGTATGGGTAAGCCAAAAAGTATGGAGCCAGTTCGTTCCAGCGAGTGTTCAACTCTTCAATCCTCTCCTTACCATTGGCGTTCTTAGCTAGCAGAAGGGCGGCGTTATAGACACCATTCTCTGGTGTGTAGCTGGCCAACCAAGGCACTTGAGCAAATTTTCCACTTCTGATGGTGTCGAGGGGCAGCTCGGTGAGGAAGGAGCTATCCAAATCGGCGGACTCAACGACTGGGCCAAACGGACCAAAAGGCACATAGTCAAACACCTGAAGATGCCTTAAGGTGCTGACAAATTCTTCCGCATCGGTTTTTTTCAGGCAATCTTTCAGCTCTCGTGACGTTTTAGGGCTATCACAGCCTAAGAGTTTGCCATATTGAAATGCGAGATCACGAGCATTGGCCTGCACAGCCCAGGGAACCGTTGCAGTTCCACTGATGGAGATGGCCCCCTTCACCAGCTGCTCCATATCCTTGTGCATAAGCTGCAAATGCACCGAGGAACCGCCTGTACCGAAACCGAGAAGAATTATATTATGTGGATCTCCGCCAAAGCGTGCTATGTTGTTCCTGATCCATTTGATTGCCAGACGCTGATCCTTTAGTCCGAAGTTGCCCGGAATTACGGAATCGCCAGTGCTCATAAAACCAAGCGCTCCCACTCTGTGGTTGATCTTCGCCACGATCACATTGCCGCTGGTCATGAAGGGCTCGACTCCGTCATCGATCGCACCACCAAACGACCAGCCGCCGCCAAATATATGCGCCACCACCGGAAAGGCGGTACGAGTCTGGTTCTTTGGCTTGTAGATGCTGACGGTCAGACAGTCCTCGCTTCCCGTCAGCTTATTAGGCTGTGAAATGAATTGACTCCACTGCAGGCACTCAACTGGGGGCCGAGTCGCGTCAAAGGTATTTTCCCATCTTTCGGTGTAGGGACGAGGTTCTTCCAAGCATAGATCATCGATAGGTGGCTCGGCATAGGGTATTGACTCGTAGCTGTAATATAATCCATTGTCGCGTCCACGCAATTCCCCATTGGGCAACTCCACGAGCAGTGGATCGCTGAAAGCTGTTGCTGCGAACAGACAGAGCAACGCGATTGGCAATAGGATTTGAGTCATGGTGTGCACAGGACGGAGCTCTATCTTGAATTGTTCGAAACGGAGACAGTCAACTCCCTTTTTATGGTAACTTGAATCCACGTTTTTGTTCGCGTGAAAAAGCTGACAGCAATTCGATTAGTTCCGATTGCTGGCCTTTTGGCATTGGCAGTAAAACTGCGTTTAAAAATAAATTTAACACTCTGACATTTGTCTTATTAAGGGCACAGAGTTTGGAAGTTGGGTTCAGCGCTTAGTTTATGGGGTCTTCAATAGATGAGTCCCCATTTCTAAGATGTTCTGCTCTCAAACAACTGGAAAATTATAAATCTCGAGCTGACTATCTTAATAGCTAGCGAAAATGTGATTATGAAAGTAATATCAGCTGAGCTCAAATCTTCTCGTATCGCCTAGAACTCCACATCTCAATTTATATATTTGCAAATGCCAAAGTTATTTTGAAGTCAATCGGATGGCACACAAAAAAGTTTCGTAAAGTCATTTGCCGTCAATTTTCTGATCACTACCGGGTGGAAATTCCCAAGACCAGGACTAAACAGTTCTGTATAAAGGGTTTGCAACTAAAGTAATAAAAAAACTGGATTTTTGTTAAACGAGCTTAAATTGTTTTCGAATTGCTGCATAAACGTCAGAAATCCAAACGGCTTATTCGTTTATACTTAGGAGGAGTTGGGGACGGATGAAAGCTTCATTAATTCCACAATGTGCTTTGGGAGCGCCAACTATGTGGTAGCATCAGCGACTGGGGAGCAGTCATTGGCCAAGTCCCAGGCAAATAAGCGGTGCCATTATCAACGTTCTAATCAACGATGAAGAAGATGATGATGATGATGATGGGGCATAAGAATTGGACACGACAGGGAAGCACATGCCAGCTGATGGACTGTATGTGTATATAAATGAATTAGTTCGCATTAAGTATACGCCGCAGTATACGCAAAAGCTAAGCAAGCATGATTTCACAAATATGCTAGAGACTTGTGACTGCTGCTCACTCACTAAGGGGGCTGAATGTAAAGAGCCGAAGTCGGAGAGAAGTTACGAGCTGTGTCTGGTATGTGTGCAGCCGTGGGTGCTTAAGCTCTGCTGCCGCTGCTGCTCGCTGTGTGAAGCATGGAATATTAATTCCTTAAGTAATTCACAACATTTGTAACTAATGTTTGTTAATGAGCTATGCCCCACACCAGCCACCGCCCATCCCTACCTGACCCTTGAGCTCACTCTGTAAGCTCGTTGACTAACTGCCGAGTATTGGCGAGGTCAAGGTGGCGCCTCATGTTGAATTACAGCTGCGTCTGGCTTGCTAAATGCAAGCGCCCAGCTCCTCTAGTTAAGCAGAGGGTTTCTGTCTTGGGCAGACACTTAATGAAATAATTATGTAAAAGCCAACTGGCTGTCGTTATGGGACCTTTTCGGCCAATGACGTGGTTTTCACATTCATTAATTCTCCGGCATTTCATTTGAATGCCGCATTTTAATTATTTATTACGCTACAGATTGCTTGCAATATCATTTAATGTTAACACTTATAATAACCCTTAAATTACTTAACTCTTGGGTAACTACGGCATTAAGAAAGCCACTCTGCAGCCTTTTGGTGGGAGGTGGGATTGGAGTTAATAGTTGAGTTTAAATAAGCAAACATTTCGGTAAAGATGATGATGCTTTTAAGTCAAATGGGGTGAACTGAACAGAACCTTGAATTTATATTATTTAAGCGCTAGCATGGGTTTTATCAGGTTTAATAAATCTATATTCGATTTTGGGTGGAAGAAAATTTGTTCATGTCGATATCCACTTTCTCTACTTTTCTGCAACAAAATGCTTTGGCGTCATCTGTGGTCATCACTTGTTCTATGTTTGTTTTTTCTTTTTCCATATGTTTTGTTTGTTCTTGTAATAGGTTGTGTTTGTGTTTTATAAGTAAGTTTAATATTTTGGTATGGTAGAAATGTGTGTGTCTAGTCAATGTTCTTTTTATGTCAGGGTGGGTTTTTTTTGTCAGTGGTCAGTATGGACAAATACTGTGTCAAGTTTTTGATGAAGTTAGGTATTAAATTAGATTTTCTTCATTTTAAAAAAACTTTTAAGCTAGATTTAAGTTTAGTTAATTTTACCAATGTTAGCTGGAATTTGTTAATTGCTCTTTTGGAATCCTTGTATTTAGTTTTGATTTTTGTGTATATATATATTATTTACTATTTATTATTTATTTATTATATATACTATTTATTTGTAGAATATAATAATATAATAATTATTTTTCTTGTTAATATTATTATTACAAGTAGGAATACCAAAAGATCTGATAAATTCAGATGCAGATTGCTTAATGCATATTGATAGCTTGGGGGTTTCGGGAATAAGAGATAGATTTCTCGAAATGTATATTTCTGGTTTCTCGTGAGTCTAGTAGAAGAAGTTGACACAAAATTGTCGCAGCGACAATTTGAGAGGCAGCTAAACGTGTTTATGTGCCACTGCGGAGGTCTTACAAAATGCAAGTATGGCACAAATGCGACGCTAATCAGCAGACACCTCCCTGCCACTCCCTGATAGCCCAGATACGCGCGCACTAAACCACCAAAGTAGAGAGTTTGTCGCTGTGCCATAAAATATGCAGCGAAAAACATACAAAAATGCGGCTAACAAGCGGAAAGGCGGGTTGAGGGTGGCAGTTGGCGGCTGCATGTTAAATAATTTGAAAACACGGCATTTGCGTAATGAAGCATGCGGAAAGCGCAAGACGAAGCTGCTGAGAGCAAGTGAAAAGCGCTCATAAATGCCAGAAGTTATGCAAGTCCTTAACTTTTATGAGCAGTTGGCGGAGGGCTGTGCGGGCTTGCGGGTATGTGTGTGTGCAAATAGACTGCAGGTGCAAGTGGCGTATCACACATGTTTGTCATGCGAACAGAGTGCAGCGAGTGTGTCCCACTGTCTTTCAGTGGCTGCGGTTCAGATGACACAAATGTGCGAATTCTCTCACCAACTTTTTGCAACATGGCAAAAGCAAAAGTAAAAAAAAGAAGCAAGTCACTTGCGGCGTCTGGGCCAAAGAGTGGCATTCGCATTCAGTGCGTAATCTTCACCTTTTTCACAGCTTTGCCATGCACTTTTATTGCATGCTTACTGGCGCCCCAGCGCCCCGACACTTGCCGCTTGTATCGACAAAAGTTGCGCCTTGAATTTGCCACTTTACGCCACGTAGCTGCCACCAAATTCAAAAACCCAGCCAAGTCAGCTGCCTGCTGCCGCACTATGGGCTCTGCAGGTCTAAGCCGCGATTAAAGCTAAACACAAAGATGAACAGTTAGTGCACACAAAAGAATATTAGCGAACAGGATTGGCAGTTACAGAAAGTAATCTAACATTTCTGGTGCATAACAGAAAGTTATTTAACATTTTTGATATTAAACAGAAAGTTGACTAACTTTTCTATGCATAACTGTAAGTTATATAACATTTTTGATGCTTAACAAAAGTTTTTGTAATGCACGAATTGTATGTTAACTAACACTTTTTACGTATAACAGACCGCCTGTTAACTTACATGACCGTTAACTAATAACAAGTTCACAGTAAAGTGTAATATGTATATAATACATTTAACTTAAGGCTGTGAGCTCTCCAGTTAAATTTATATTTCAGTACAAATTAAAGCTCTCGAAAAAATGGCACATTGCGTGCAAATGTGGCCCATGGTAGCATGCAGCTGCATCCCGCTAAGTAGTTGTAAGCTGCATAATGTATTTACGCAAGCACCGGAAATTGGGTGCTACGGGCAGGCGGAGGTGCCAGCAGTTGCCAGCAGTTGAGAGGCAGCTCGTCAGGTTGCAGCTGCTGTGCTAAACGCGAATAGACAAGTGTGATCCCTTGCGGATGTGGATGCGGGCTGTGGGTGCGGGCTGCTGCTTGGTTTATGCGCGCATATTTGATGGCATTGTGAATTTCTGTGTGGAATTACAGCTCTTAGCCATAGAGCGCTCCCGCTCAGCTTGAGCATTCATTAATATGCGATACACGAGGGAAGCGGAAAGGGGGGGGGGGAGGAAGGGCTTAGAAGCGCAGTGAGCAGCTGTATCTGGCTTGGCTGTTGTGATACTTGGCGTATGATGGGCCAGAGGACAAGTAGCGATAAAAATGCAATCCCTTCGAATGCGCTCAGAGAGTTGCGCTTCAACAAGATTTGCCAATTAAGGACCGGGCAATTAAAATTGACGTAAATACGGCTAAGACGATTATAGCTGATTTTACCTTGACGCTTATACTAATCAACTTATGATATTAAAATAAAAACAGATATATGCCAATTACTATCAACGAGCATTGGAGTGCTTTTCAGAGCTTGTTGTTTTAAATCTTGTCAGATTTTTCAGTCAATCAGATATTCAAATAGTTTGTGCAAAAGTTAAACAAATGGAGGCTTAACTTATCCAAATGCCAATAAGTAATTAGCAGAATAAAAGCATTTAATGCTTAAGTATTTATTAAATGGAATATCACTATCTTAAGCTAGAGATGGGAGCAAAGAGGGCGCAGGTTCGAGTCTCTGCTAGTGGATGTGTGTTTTAGATGAAACGAATTTAGTATTAAACAAAAAATGTTCTTGGCTTGTAAACATTAATCATTGTGGTATCCCATTAAACATAAATGTATTTGATTACCTTTAAGCTTCAATAGAAAATTGTACTTTAATTTTTTGCATAATCGCAATAAGTTCTTATGCAATTAAGTTAATTCAAAACAAAAATATATTTTAAAATGAGATTCTATTAAATTCTCCTTCTTTAAATTTAGTGGAATTTAGAATACAGCAGACAACACATGCAGAGCAACTGAGTATTCATGCAAATTGTCAAGGGTATGTACATAAAGAGAGCATATGCATATACTCAGACATATATACCTCGGCATGTGTTGACACATATTTGAATAGGGCTGTATACTCTAATGTATGTTAATTTTCAGTAATTGCGGAGCATTTAGTTTTTAATACCAGACAGCAGCAGAGGTAAGCAAAAGTTTTCAACCACCTATGCACACACCACGCCCCTTAATACATCCACCCCTTGCCAACAGTCCTGAAATTTTTGCGGTTCTATGCAAATTAACTTAAAATGTCAACGCTGGCACACATTTTTTTCGCCGAAAAACGCAGTGTTCAGAGCTAAGCTAATGTCAAAAAGCGAAATTCCAGCCCAACAGCAAAATGGCTGAAAAATTGTGCATAAAAATGAGTTAGGGGCAGGGTATATGTGTAGACTGAAAAGAAAGTCACAAAAAAAAGAAAACAAAAAAAAAATGGCAAACTGCAAACGTCAAGCAAATTTCTTCTATCTTTTTTTTTTTAAGTCTGCATTGACTGAAACTCGGTGACAATGTTGTTAACTAGAGTGTGAAAACTATGATTGGCTGTCGAGAGATACACACAGAAGGGGTTTGGTATTCAAGGGGGGAAGTGGGAACGTGCAACAGACAGCGGCGAGTGATGAGAGGCTGTCCTTGTCGCTGTCAGCATGAGAAGCGGGCGCCAGCGCCAGCAAAGTGCTCTATGATTTATACGGTATTTGCAGTTACTGGGATGACATCCTTTTTACTTTAGGTATGTGCACACGCACACACACACACACACACACAGACAAATCTGTTGTTGCAACATGCTCACATACGCATTCAATTTGCCATCGCCTGAGTGAGGCACTGCGCCTATTGGCAGTGAAAAACCGTGCCAAAATGAAAGCAATTATTTTCAAATGCTGACTAATTAGTCGGGCAGCTCAACCAGAAAATCCTTCGCTGGCTTCTCGTTTAGCTCGCAATTTCAGTAGGACAGACCAACACTTTAATCAATACTGATTAATATAGTTGATCTGCAGATATTTTAAATTTATCATGAATACCTAATTAGTAAGCCAGTTGAAATAAACTATATTATTTTATTTGTTAAATATCCGCTATAGTATCTTTATATTGTTTTATAAAAACGTTTCTTCAAGGTTCCCGGCAAATTATTACAGCACTTTTGATTATGGAGTTATTCTTACTTAATCAATTTATGCTAAGGCTTGTCTGCTAGAGCACCTATTAATTTTTTGAAAAATCTTAACTGGTATATTTTAATTTTAAAATAATATTTTAGAAAAGAGAATACGTTTTTTACGTTTTTGTAAATGCTGATTTATTACATTCGATTGATAGAATAGAAAGAACTAAGAGTTTTTTTTAAAGTGGCGTATATATGTAGTAGAGAGATAATTTGTCGTTGGGTCAGATGCGATAAGTCCGGGTACAGTTGCAGTATTGTTTCCATGAATTCGCTTTCGAACATTCGCTTAGTTGCGGCCGGCTCCACAGTTGGTTACCATACGACGGTTGCGACAGACCTTTAGCTCACGATCGAACCATTGGCCGGCGGGGCAGACCTGGTGCCTGGCGCGGTTGTTGCGGCAAATGTAGAAGCGGCGGCAATGTCTGGTGTTTGTGAACAATGTGCCGTCCTCGAGACCCTGGCAGTCGCGCACGGAAACCAGGGCTTCAGCTGGGTTGCTAACGATAGCTTTAACAGCCTCTTCAGGGTTATTGTCAGGTTTTTTTGTCGTGCAGGGTGTGGTTGTTGTCGTACAAGGTGGCGTTGTTGTAGTGCATGGAGCAACAGTCGTGGTGCAGGGGGGCCTTGTGGTCGTGCACGGCTCCTTAGTAGTTGTCCCACAGGCTGTTGTTGTTGTTATGCAAGGAGTTGTCGGTATATGCTTTGTGGTTGTCGTCGTTGTTGTTGTGCAAGGTGTTGTTGTTGTGGTGGTTGTAGTTGTCGTTGTTGTAGTTGTTGTTGTCGACGTAGTTGTCGTTGTGCAAGGCGTTGTTGTTGTGGTTGTTGTAGTCGTTGTTGTGGTCGTTGTTGTGGTCGTTGTTGTAGTTGTAGTTGTTGTTGTCGAAGTAGTTGTTGTTGTGCAAGGTGTTGTTGTTGTGGTTGTCGTAGTCGTTGTTGTCGACGTTGTTGTTGTTGTGCAAGGCGTTGTTGTTGTCGTTGTTGTGGTAGTTGTTGTGGTCGTTGTTGTCGTCGTTGTTGTCGTCGTTGTCGTTGTTGTGGTCGTTGTTGTTGTTGTCGACGTCGTTGTGCACGGTGTTGTTGTTGTGGTTGTTGTAGTCGTTGTTGTAGTTGTAGTTGTTGTTGTCGAAGCAGTTGTCGTTGTGCAAGGTGTTGTTGTTGTGGTTGTTGTAGTCGTTGTCGTTGTGCAAGGTGTTGTTGTTGTGGTTGTAGTAGTCGTTGTTGTCGATGTCGTTGTTGTTGTCGTTGTTGTGGTCGTTGTTGTTGTTGTCGACGTCGTTGTGCTCGGTGTTGTTGTTGTGGTTGTTGTAGTCGTTGTTGTCGACGTCGTTGTGCAAGGTGTTGTTGTTGTGGTTGTTGTAGTCGTTGTTGTGGTAGTTGTTGTAGTTGTTGTTGTTGTTGTTGTTGTCGACGTCGTTGTGCAAGGTGTTGTTGTTGTGGTTGTAGTAGTCGTTGTTGTTGTCGTTGTTGTGGTAGTTGTTGTGGTCGTTGTTGTTGTCGAGGTCGTCGTTGTTGTGGTCGTTGTTGTCGTCGTCGTCGTTGTCGTTGTGCAAGGAGTTGTCGTGGTCGTCGTTGTTGTGGTTGTTGTTGTTGTCGACGTCGTTGTCGTTGTGCAAGGCGTTGTTGTTGTCGTTGTTGTGGTAGTTGTTGTCGTTGTTGTCGTTGTTGTGGTTGTTGTTGTTGTCGACGTCGTTGTTGTTGTGCAAGGAGTTGTCGTGGTCGTCGTTGATGTGGTCGTTGTTGTTGTCGTTGTTGTTGTCGTTGTTGTCGTTGTTGTCGTTGTTGTTGTCGTCGTTGTTGTCGTTGTGCAAGGAGTTGTCGTGGTCGTCGTTGATGTGGTCGTTGTTGTTGTCGTTGTTGTTGTCGTTGTTGTGGTTGTTGTTGTTGTCGTTGTGCAAGGCGTTGTTGTGGTCGTTGTTGTAGTACTTGTTGTGGTTGTTGTTGTTGTTGTTGTCGTTGTCGTCGTTGTCGTCGTTGTTGTCGTTGTCGTTGTGCAAGGAGTTGTCGTCGTCGTCGTTGATGTGGTCGTTGATGTGGTCGTTGTTGTTGTCGTTGTTGTCGTTGTTGTCGTTGTTGTGGTTGTTGTTGTTGTCGTTGTGCAAGGCGTTGTTGTGGTTGTTGTTGTTGTTGTCGTTGTCGTCGTTGATGTGGTCGTAGTTGTTGTCGTTGTTGTTGTCGTTGTTGTCGTTGTTGTGGTTGTTGTTGTTGTCGACGTCGTTGTCGTTGTGCAAGGCGTTGTTGTGGTCGTTGTTGTAGTACTTGTTGTGGTTGTTGTTGTTGTTGTCGTTGTTGTCGTTGTCGTCGTTGTTGTCGTTGTCGTTGTCGTTGTCGTTGTGCAAGGAGTTGTCGTGGTCGTCGTTGATGTGGTCGTTGTTGTGGTCGTTGTTGTTGTCGTTGTTGTTGTCGTTGTTGTTGTCGTTGTTGTCGTTGTTGTCGTGGTCGTCGTTGATGTGGTCGTTGTTGTTGTCGACGTTGTTGTCGTTGTGCAAGGTGTTGTTGTGGTTGTTGTTGTAGTTGTTGTGGTAGTCGTTGTTGTTGTCGTCGTGCAGGGCGTTGTTGTTGTCGTTGTTGACGATGTGGTTGTGCAAGTAGTTGTAGAAGTAGTTGTCGTCGTGCAGGGTGTTGTCTCTGCTTGTGGCGGTGAGGGCGTTGTTTTTTCACATGGGGGTGTTGTTGTTAGCTTTGGCTTATCACATGGGGGCTTTGGAGTTGTTTCGCAAGGAGCTTTACCACCTGATACCGCTAAATGCCCTTCGTGATCATGCCCGGAGACTATATTACTACTGCGATCTCCATTGTGGCAGTCCACAAGGCTCGGCAGGTTGCAAATTTGGGTCCTGGGATCGAAATAGAGGCCATGAGCACATTCCCTTCGCAGCGCACGGCCGCGCAGGCAAACATAGAAGCTGGAACAGCTTATTGGATCCGCAAAGGAAAGGCCATTAATGTGCTCCGTACAATCGGGCTTCTGTGCCTCTCCGCTTGCAGCCAGAGCAGAGAGGGCAATCACAAGTGTGAGCAGCAGCAAGTTGTCTGCAAAGGGCAACATCAGCATTTAGTATAGACCCAAATACCCAACCCAGTCCACAACTTACAAACTCTCATTGTTGTAAATAGTCCTGTGCTTTACTTTCTCCGTTGGGAGTATAAACTTTTCCACTGTACGACCAACTGCAGCAACTGCACCGCTTATATAGCGCCCAGCTCTCCACTTATCAACCACAATTACACCAAGAATTGCTCAGCCACTTGACTGCGACACGTCTCTTACACGTGTGTGTGTGTGTGTCGGAAGCATGTTGTCGGAATCAAGAATACCATTAGCTTAATTAACCGTCCGACGTTAAAACATAAATATTCTCGACCAGTATCAATAGATGGGAATGTGACGCAACATCTTGTCTTCTGGGCATAAAGCTCACTATTGTAGGGTACACAGTCATGATAGAAATACCCGATGTATAGACAGATATATATATCAAGCTATGAACTTTAAAATAACTTAGATCTTTTGTCGTATATGGACTAAAGAGCTTTTTGACGGCAGTTACAAATCATGTATTCAAAATGTCCTCTCTTAACATAATGCTAGATGGTTTGAGCAGTGTTCAAGAACTAAAGAACTAGTTAATAAACATCGTGATATTTAATTTACTATCAAATGGAAGAAAATATTATATTCAAATAAGTTAGAAAATCAAGTAACTCGCAATTAAAAAATAACACGGAATAAAAGAACATAAGTGTGACCAGATGAATTAAGAACCAAAACTATAATGGCGAAGAAGCTTATTTCAAAATTGTAAAAGGCTTTTTACTTTAATTTTGGTTGGCAAAAAATCTTTCAAAAAGCCAATAAAAACCAGAATACAACTTTTTTCTTACCGCCACAAAATGGTGCATTCTGACTTCTACAAAAATCAGATCCGACCACCGCAAATTTTGCAAATGGCTCTACACATCAAAAATTAATATTTTTTACTCAAAGTTTTGATATTTGCTGAAACGTTGGCTAAACCAAAGGTATATTTGTTACCAGGCTAAACTTGTGTGTGGCGTGTGTCTGTGTGCGTGGTGTAAGAGGAAGATTTTTCAAGCATTTGCGTTTTGCATTTGCCACCCCCAAACACTTGTGGTCCGACAAATGAATGAATATTTAACAAACTTGTGCACAATTTATGAGCACTGTTTGAATATTTTAGTTGACACGTTGAGTTCTAACACACACTCCCACTGACACAGACGACCAGCAAAAGTCCTTGTTGTCCTGGGTAGATGCATGTGCTTTTGTCTGCTAGCACTTCAATCTACGTAGACATAATATACTGAGAATAGATTTGTGACAGCATACATTTTCTCGGAACTGAAAAGAGCAGACACTGAGGTAGCCAACACTCATACAATGCATAAATAATGGCGTTTTTGAAATTAATACCTAGGTCAAACTTCTAACTTTATGATCTAATAAGCTGCAATAAATACCTAGCCGAATAGCTTTGGACAGTAATGAGGTACTCGTATATGTATATACTTACATAAATATGTGTTGGCATCCATAGTTTTAAAAAATACTGAATAACTCTTTAGCCTTAATATTTACTTTAAGGAAAATGTATTTTATTTACTTGTCATCACTTATGATAATCGCTTAGGACTTAATGCAAATAAATTTATTTGCTTAAATTTCGTCATTATTTTGTTTATTTTATTTATATTTTAAAGCACACATAAAAACAGAAAATGTCGCAAACATTCGAAACACTTACTATTTCTCAGCATAAGTGACGCTTCATATTGTTGCAAATCTTTAACACTAACTAAGGTTTGTTTGTAGTACCTAATATGTTACTGTTTATTTATTTTGAATTTGTGGTTTATTTTGGCTGCTTCGAGTATTTATTGTTAAGGAACGCTGTAGCTTACATATCCGATACACACACACATATTTACACAGTTCCTTTGAAATGATCGTTAATTTTTATAAATATATTTTTTTAATTCTGTTTTTATTATTGTTTACACATATGCAAAATTCTACTTTTTTGGTTTCATATAACTAATACGCACAATATTTTTATATTTACAAATTCATGCTGAGCCAGTTGTAAATAGAAAGCTGAGTTCTCATCTGTCGGAAGGCTTACGGGAAAGTTATTTTCAAAGGGAAGTACAATGAAGTAAGGGGTGTACCCAATATTTTATTTTCAAATATCTCTAGATTTTTTCTCATAACTTTCATGATATTACCTTTAACTATTTATTTATTATTTTATGCTCAATGCGGCATTTTCTTTTGGTTTTATTGTGCAGTTATTATTATACACTCATTTTCAATTTTTTCTTGTTTTAATTCAAATTTCTTTTGTATTCTTTTAAGTTTTAACTTTTATGTGTATATATTCTATTCTTCGGCAGAAATTAACCGTCCGCTCTTTTACTTTATGTGCTGTTTATTTTATTTCAACTCAGCAAAGCCTTATATATATGTATAGTAGTATAATAATACAACCGCAACCCATAACGCATTTCACGCGACTCTAAATCTTAAAGATTTCGAAATGAAAGTTGGCTCTCAAAAATGTCTTTCTTCAATATATACACAACTCACTAGAGGTTTTAATATAATTGATTTTTTATTACCCAAAGAGGTAGAGATTGAATTTGTTAAACGAAGCAAAAGAAAATATGTGAAATAAAAGTTAGTGGAAATATAGGTATGTATTTATTGTAAAGATACACATATGTATATTTAATATCTGTAAGCAATATGTTTTGTTTATGGCAATACATGAGCTCGCTTATGCATTTGTAGTGTATCTACGTTAAGACGTACTCGTAGCTACATTTTGCAAATGTATCTCATTGGTTGGACTTAAATTTCTAGGCATATTTCAATTTTGCCGCGGGCAGCATCCCTGTGTCTGTCTGCTCCTCTTGCTGCTGCTGCTGCTGCTGGTGGTTTATTGCTCAAGTTTTATCCTCGGCCACTTTGGTACCACTAATTGAGCTGCTGACGTGGCCACAGCTGCCGCCGCAGTCGCCGCCGAGTCCGTGCCTGCGGGTTGTCGTCTGATTCTGTGCGCAGAGCCTGCGGCTGACAGTTTCGCCTGCTGTTGTGGTGCATGTTGTCCTTGTTGGCGATTGTGGCTCCTGGAGCACTGTTGCAGGGGGCTTATTGACTTTGTTTTGGCCATGATTGCTGCACCTTGCCACACTTTTGGCGGACACGAATTTAATAATCCACAAAAGCGTCAAAATCGTTGAAATGTTCCGCCACGGCAAATAGCCCGGACAACCAATTAGCGTATTCCAGCTGACACTGCCGGATTTAATGGCCGATGCGGAGTATTCACCTGGCCATTGGAAAGAAACAGGTCACGTGTGTTTTGGCTTCTGATTAACAATAGCTTGTTATTCTAAGTTCAATTGCAGTTGGCATTCGCACCCGTTTTACGAAAATAAATGCACAAACTGAAAGCTAAAAATCCTGTTTAGGCCTCCAAATACATTCAATTTGAGCTCAAATTTGGTGTAAAACAATTTGTGCAATTTACAAAAGTGTGTAAAAGTGTGTGAATATGTGTGTGTGCTTAACGAGTCGATTGAATAAATAGAAACATATTGTAATTAAATATTTCTATGGCAAAATTGAACAACAAACAGTAAAGCCGAGAAGGACAAATAAAAGAGCGTATAAATTAACTGATATTTGAGCATCGTTTTATGGTATGGTATTTCATGTTGTATGAGGCAGAGGCGTGAAATGTGAACAAGATAAATATTTGAAATTAAATCAACAATGTCAAATGAACTAGTTATATGACATCAAATAAAGTGCACTAAAACAAAAGCTGACTAAATTGAATTTCAAATGTAACGGATTGATTTTTAAGCTTATGCTTAAATTAAAATTACAATTTAAGGTAAATTAAAAGTTTAGTAAAGTTGTTATAAGCCAAACTATAAATAATCTTAAATAAAGAACTGAGTATTTATTTAAAAAATAATTTAGTAGTACGCAATGATGGTATTTGCATGCATAAGATACTAAATAATATATATAAATAGTCTAAATACCACAACCTAGTATATACACTTGTATTTAATTAAAATTACGTTCAGAATTCCAAATTTGCCTAATCATGAAAAATTTAAATATTGCTGTTTTTCATTGCATTTTAGATTTTTTGCATTCGGTTAACAAATTGCTAAAATATCCCAGACATAATTTATGCATAATAATTAAGTATAACTAAATGTTTTGACCCCAAGCAGAACATGTCGGCATGTCGGATATATGTATATATAAATTATATAAATAGGTAACTTAATATATAGGAGGATAATCACGTAAATAGTTCGATATATATATGTATAAATATATATATGTATATATATTTATTGTGGTATATATTGGCATACGCATATGCTATATGTGGCTGGGCGTGAAGTACATAAGAATATAAATTTGACCACAAAATGGCGGCTGCACGCCCTATTCAAGAGCGTGCATGTGTGTGTGCAATAAATGAGGAAACGTGCGAATAAAAAATGGAAAAATGCATGCACATAAATAAATGATAATATCATTAAGTTATTAATAATCATTTGTCATGATTGTAGTTGTTGCCTTTTTGCTCTCATTTTTTGCAGCCATTTTGCAGCCGCCATCAACGAGTTGTCCGGCAGCAACAACAACAACAACAGCAACCTTTTACAATATCAACAACAATAGCACCACAGAATGACATTAAGTTTATTAACCCTTTGGCGCTCGTGTAAAAATGCATGTTAAAATATTGAATTTCAAACAAAAGTCGAGAAACCTGCGCTTTTGTTTTTTTTATTTTTTTTGCCATTAAAATGCATATGAAATTTGCAGATGAGCACACAGGCACACACTTGTCTCCCACACATACTCTTCCTGCCCTGCCCCCTGCCCCCCTCACCGAAACTCTCCTCCGGCCTAGTGTTTCTGTGATTTTCATTATCCGGCTTTAACATGTTTTACTCATTTGTTCGGCTTAAAAGTGCTGCGGGCTGCATTTTATCTGCACCAATTAGTCGAATATTAAAAATACATAAATTGTATGCAATATTTGTCTTGTTTTTTAATTTTTCCATTTTTCAGTTTTTTATATTTTTTTTCCTGTATGTTTGTGGGTTATTGTAAAACTGAAATCAATATATGTGAACGCACAAATGCCTACGAAATCAGCACTTTTTTTCTTCGGTATTTAACCGTTTTTTATGCAGTTAATTAGAGGTATATTTTGATATATTTAGTCAGTCTACGGGCAGCTCAATTAAAGGCCTGCCTAATTGGCATAATTGTGTGCTTGGGGGGAATCTTGGATAGATATAAACATTAATAATTTAACTGAAACTATTTAAATATATATCTGGGAGCGGAATTCTGTTCAAGGCTTCGCTTTTAAAATCTGAATGGGCAGAGCTTTAAGCTCTCAAGAGGCTAATGATGATATTATTTTGAATAATATATCAATATATAAGATATTATTATTAATTTCATATTTCATATAAAGTTTATTTAAAATTTTACAAATTATTTATTTATATATATTTGTTGAAGATTTTATATCTTGTAAACATATTTGGATGAACTTTTTTAAATGTCGCCCTCGATTTTGATATATTTCCCTTGTTGTATACGTCGTGATTCATTTGAAATGTTCATAATTTATGCCCTAGCCGATTTGAAGTGGCATTTAACAACTGCACGGCCGCAACCACAGCTGGGCCGTGGCATGAAAATTGTGGGGGCGCGGCTTATGGACAGACATGCCCCTAAATCATTGTTTTGCCCCTTTCTGACTTTTTGACATATGACAGAAAAAAAACATGTGCAGCACTTGACATTCGTATAGAACATGTTCAAAACCTTTACCCACACGATCCACAGTTTACCGCAATTGCCAATGCCATTTTTATGGGCATTATTTAAAGTGCCATTGGCCCGAATAAACGTGACAGCAGTTGTTGTTGCTGTTGTTGTTGTTGTTGCGCCTGACAACGTGTAAACGACAAGTGCAGAGCGCGCGCCTGTCCCTCAAGCGACCAGCACATCAGGTGTCATCATCGCTTAGCAGGCAACGGCACATCCATCCCCACCCTCATGTCTTGTTTGGGGCGCAGTTAAGTAGCACGCTTCAAACAGAACACATGTCAAAGTTGACATACACGCACTGCTCAAACAACAACAGGAACAACAGCACGGGAATATACACATGCTGCAGACCAAACGATTTAAATGCAAACACAAATTGTGTATTGGCACACAAATATCTCACGGCGCATCTGAGATATATGGATACGAAGATACAAAGATACATAGATACAAATGTATCTATGTGCGTAACTGGACGAACAGACAGGCAGGCAGATATTTGGCTCTCATATGTATGTGCTATGTTCAATCTCATCATTATTGTTAACATCATCATCATGAGACACGGAGATACACAAATACAAATGTATCCTTATGCATAACTGGACAAACAGACAGACGCTACTTGGCTATATTATGTAGTATGTACTATGTTTTGTATGCTTATAGCTTATCCTTATCATTATCATTGGCATTATCATCATCATTCGATTCAAGATACAGAGCTACATAGATACAAATGTATCTTTGTGCGCTACAAGACAAACAGAAAGTCAGATATTTGGCTTTTGTATGTCTGTATGTTTATAGTTAATAAGTCTCTTTAGGATAAACTTGTAATAAAATACATAGATACAAATGTATCTTTATGCGTAAGCAGGCAGATACTTGGCTATAGTCTATGCTATGTATGTATATGCCTATAGCTCATCCGCAGTATTATTACATTATCATTATCAACATTTACTCCAACATCATGAGATACAGAGTAGCGAAGATACATAGATAAAAATTTATCTTTGTTGTCACTAAGCTTAAAGTGAGGTATAGTATGTATGTAAATCATCATCATTTATATTATCAAGTGGTATGCAGAATCAAAGATACATAAATACAAATGTAGCTTTGTGCGCTAGTGGGCCAACCCCAGATAGTTGGCTTCCCATTGCTTTTGTTGCTTTGTAGGTCATCCCCATCATTATCAGCTAGATCATCATCAACATCATCATCTTTATCATCATCAACGCCATTCTCATTCTCACTGTCGCCGTTGCGGACATTGAGCAAATATCGCAATTGTGGGACATTTGCAGATAACAATAAAAGTGCACCCGTTGCTGTTGTTGCCTGCTATTTCTGTTGCTGCTGTTGTAACAGCAACTGCTGCTGCTGTTGCTGCTAATGTAACCGTTTCTGTCTGAGTGGCCATCAGCAAACGTACAAAATTGTGTAAGCAAAATAAAAACCAAAGGTTGCACAATGGAATAAACATCTGGAATAAGCTTATAGAAAGAAACGAAACTCGACTCCAATGTGTGTGACAAGTATTTTAGAAAAGTGTGACCAAGTTTTAGCTCTACTTCAATAAGGTGTGGTCGTATTAAAAAAAGGGAGTTCAGGTTTAAATTTAAATTAAAATAAAAAGTAAAAGTTATTAAAAAATATGTGAAAATGTGTAATTTATGATTATGGCTGTAAATAAATATATTAATATTTATTATAGCAAACGTGGAAAATTGTGTAAGCAAAATAAAAACGAAAGGTTGCACAATGGAAGAAACAGCTGAAATAGGCTTATAAAACGAAAAGAAACTCGACTTAAGTGTGTGTGAAAGGTATCTTTATAACTTTGCGAAAAGTGTGACCAAGTTCTAGTTCTACTTCAATAAGGTGTGGTCGCATCAAATAAAAAAGAGAATTCAGGTATAAATTTCAATTGGAATAAAAAGTTAATAAAGCTATTAAAATATATGTCGAAATGTATAATTTACTATTAGAGCTATAAAATATAAATATAAAAATATTTAACTATATATTTTCCACAGTATTCTACTGACAGCACATTTTTTAAGCACAAAATAAGCACTTTGTGCCACTGTGCGTACACTTGTGAATCAAAAGTCAGCAAAGTAAAATTCAATTAGGCTAAATGAAAACTTAATTCTATTGGCATGCAATACAAAAACAGTTGGCACTGACTGTGCTGCTTGGCCAACCCGTACCCCTTCCCACTTCCCTGCCCTGTACAAATGTCATGCAGACTTACCGTTTAGCACGTGCAGCACAATGGTGCGCGGGGCACTGTTCGAGGGGCTGCACGTATAGTTGCCAGAGTCCAGCTTCACCACGGCGGGTATGATAAGCGACGCGGTCTGCGGGAAAACGAAAACAAAAAGATAAAAACGAGAAAACAGCTCGTAAATATATAGAAATGCGATACTTGAGCTGGCGAGACAGCTGACAGACTCGTCGGCGCACGGGGCGTGGGGCGCGGGGCACGTGCATGTGCCACGGGATGCCGCACAGCAGGCAACTCCGGGTGCCGCGTTCACGGCCAATGTGAAGATGGGGAAAATTAAAATACAAAATATGCACACACTCATATTATATATTAAAATTATAATTTGACGACGTTGACAATTTTCGACAGTGTTGAAAAATTGAATGTAAAATGCCAGCGCGCATTTCGAGGGGCAATTTGCGTAATGAAAACGCGTTTAATAAAACTGCACTACAAGAAAATCAAGTAAATAAAATACTTCAAATGCTTAAAATTCTATTAAATTATGTTTAAAGCATTTTTGATTTAAGAATTTACAGTTGATGTATGAGAAGTAATACAAAAGGGTTGGCGTAAATGCAAAAAAAATGGAAACAAGAATTTGAATTTGAATTTGAGCTTGAATTTAGTGTTAAGTTCTCAATTATAGAAGAAAATTGCTCAGATTAAACTAAGACTTCTTGCTATGAGATTTTCAAACGTGACTATCAAAACTTTTGCATTCGAATCAAGTTGCTTAATCTTTTCTCCAAGTGTATGGGGAGACAGAGCAGCTGAGGGGCAGTTGGCTGGGCGAGGAGGTGTATGATAATGATGAGAGACACGCCCACACGTGCGGTAAGCCACTTACCGTTATCTGCTTAATGAAACTGCTGCTTGGCAGCATTGTTGTTGTTGTTGTAGTTGCCGCTGTGGTTGTCGTCGCTGTTGTTGTTGTGCTTGGCTCTGCCGTAGTTGTTGCTGATGCCGCTGTCATAGCTGCTGCTGCTACTGTTGTTGTCAGCGCTTCAGGTGCTGTTGCTAGCCCGGCGCCTGCATCAGTGGCAACGCCTGCTGCAGCTGTCGTCGTTGACATTGTGGCTGTTGTGGGCGTGGGCATGGGCGTGGCCGTAGCTATAGTTGGCAGCACGTAACCATATCCGGCAATGGCAGCCCCATCGCTCACCGTTATCGCGTCTAGAATGTACGAACGTGTTATGGCCGCTATATCATTTAGGGTATCTGCCGCAGTCGATGTCGACGCCGACGTTGACGTCGATGAGGACGTTGCTGCTGTTGCCGCTGTCGGCGTCGTTGGCACTTCCGTTGGCAGATCGATGCGCTCAATTTCCGTTCGCCAGCCGCGACGATTATGCAAATAGATTTGCTTCTGATTGTAAAACCAATTAATGAAAAGTGGCGGCTCCAGTGCCTGGCTAATTATGCAGCGCAGTTTCACTTGACTTCCGGCCTTCACGTGACGCGTGGACTCGCCAATTAATTCCGTTTTAGGTTCTGCAAGAGAGCAAGAGAGAAGGAAATAGAGAAAGCGCACACACACACACGCATTTAGAGAGTCGCTCACAATCTGCGTAATATCTGTGTGCCACAGATTTATTGTGCTGCCCTGTGATTTATGTTTGGGTTTGGGGCGTGGCATACATTGCATTTCGGTCTGGGTTTCATTGATTGTCCCTGGAACAGCTTAATAACAGGCTGAGAGGTTACGAGGTCAAGACTTTAAATCTGCTGATGCTGACAGAAAATCTGCAGAATGCATTTTGCGCAATTTTATTAAAGAAATTTGACGAAGATTTTATTGGAATGCCTGCGTGCATTTCTATAGGGCAACATTTTAAGAGCAATTTTGCTTTCAGTAAAAGCAGAAATGAATTAAGTTAAGAGAAATCTATTAAAAACCAGTCTCAAAATGGGAGCAGTTATATTTTTTAATAAATAATTTAAATTAATTAAGTTATATCGTTAAAAAAAATACCTGCATTCATATAAATGGATTTCCAGAATAAATATTTATTTTCCTTTTTAAAAAACAACCCTCAAATAAAGTTGTGTATTTTGTGAGTGGCTTTATTAAAAACAAATTGAAGTACCCCTGAACATATATTTCATTTTATTTAATTGGAGTGCGAATACTCGAGTTTTTTATATATATATTTATTTTAAGTGCAAGAAAAATGCAATTTCAATTTCTCTTTACGGAAATCATTTTTATGAAATATTTTTCAATTTTATCAAGAGCATTTAAATTTAATTTTTATAGAGGGACTACCACTATTGTTGGATAGTTTTTAAACTGTTTTTTATTCTTCTTACTTACCCACAATACGCAAGTGTACAATCGCGCTGGCCTTGGGCTCCGTGGAGACCTGACACTCGTAGGTGCCCTCATCCTTGACTTGCACATATTTGATCTGCAGGGACCAGCGCTCGGGGTTCGGGGAGAAGACCGACTGAAAGCGCTGATCCGCTATGAAGGTGGTCTGATCCACGGTGAGGATGTGACCATCCCGCATGCGGAGCCACGAGATGGGCTTCTTTACCAGCTGCTTGACCTGCGGGTGAGAATGCAAGATGACAATAAAAAAACAAACAAAATTAATATCGAATTAGGCAATAATTGAAAGCAATCTGTCAATATTGGTTTCATATTTTAAACTCAATTCAATTGGGAGCTTGAGCTCTGGAAGCCCCGAAGCAAATCCCCAGCTGACTAACTGAATGATGTCAGCGAAACTTTTGCTTTAAGAAAACTTTGGCGCCTACAACAACGGGACAACAGCGGTATTGGGGCACAATGTAACGGTAAACAATAACGGCAACAAAATGACGATTCATTTCTGTCAATAATGACAATAATAATTTAGAAGCAATTTTACAAGGCAGCACCCTTCCCCTTCCGATGCCCCCAGACCCAGACTGAGACCCAGAACCAGACCGAGCTCCGACCAAGCCGCACGTAAAGAAAATAATATAGCTCAAGACGGAAACTGAAAGACCTTTTATTGAATGTGTGAGGCAGTGGGCGGACGTGTGTAGCAGTGTGTGTGTGTGTGTGTGTATAAATACATTTTATTTATGTTGCTCGGTGTACCACTTGTACGGCAAGTGAACGCCGTTGTATGAAAGAGCTCATCGTAATTACACTTGACACAATTTGTGATTTACTTTTGCCAGACTAGTTTCCCCTTTTGTGGGGCAAGTTTTGGAAAAGTTCTTCGTTTACGCTTGTATTGCTTCTGACAGCTAGGGAACTTGCGATTGCCATTGATTAAATAACTCAAATTTATGGCATTTTCAAGAATTGCTTTACGATAAGTACCCAGTTCTGAAGCCAATACATGCTTTGCATAAGAACATTGGAGTTAAACTAGGACTTCGACTCGGACTTGGACTTGCTCTTGAACTTGGAATTGGACTAGAACTTTGATTTGGAAATGGACTTAGACTAGATTAAATATCAAGCCTAATTCCATTTAGTATATTTTTCTCAACATTAAAATAATTATAAATAGTAGCATTAATTTTTCAGCATAATTAAAAATTTCAAATTCCACCCTCGAATTAGAGCCCAAAAAAGTGTGCTATACATTTTTCCAATAATATCATATTTTTATCTTAACATTATTTTTAAATTTCACCTGGCTGTCGCCTAGTAGTAAATCCCTGCTACTGGATATATTAGTTGACATTTTTTAAAAGAAAAACTAATATGATACGTATATATTTCTAAATTATCATCTAATCCACTCTAAACTGTGATTCACTTAAAATTCCATGCACACACTTTGCTCGCAGTGTGAGTTGGCGCACATATACCCTATTGTAATGCATACGGGGGGGGGGGTCGTAGGGGCTACGCAGCTGACTAAAATGGCGATTGCGAACCGTCGCGCTCTGGCCCTGGCCCTGGCTCCGGCTTTGGCTCCGGCTGTGGCTGTCTGTGGGTGAGGCTGTGCCAGTGCCAGTGGCAAATGACAGTCTTTGAACTGCTGTCATCAACTACATTGTCCGCGTTGGCTACGGCGCCGTGAAGTAGCTGGCCAGGGCGGGTGGCTGGTGCGGGGTGGGAGGGCGCTCCGTTGAACGACGTCATGATTAGATACTATAATCATTTGTGTTTTATGTGCTTGTTGTTTTTCATTGTGGTTGCCGCCCTGTCGCAGTCGCCACGCAACTAAAAGTGTCTGAGGCACGCACACAAAAGGCAACCGACACACAGCCCCCACGCCCCTTCACCCCACACCCCAGCCCAAGCGGCAAGCTGCCCGACTGTCTGTCTGACTTGGCCATAATTGCTGGCAGTTCCTTTGGCCACCTACCCACAGCTTGTTGTTGTTGCTGGCTGCTGTACGTGCTGTCAAAACTGTATGAATATGCCGTACCAGAATTGAGTACACACACACACACACATACAAACACCCCACCTATTATGGCTATCTAAACACCATGAGGCTTAGTACACAACATCAGGGATTAATCTTCACAAGCCCAAATTACTAATTCGCCTATGCAATATACGCTTTATTATAGCTGGCGAGATTTTTATAGTATTTTCATTAGTTTTTCATTTTTTTGGAATTTTTAATAAGCTGTCGCATATTTTATAGCCTTGTAAGTCGAATGGGTGACAATTTGTGCGCGAGTGTATTGTATGTTGTAATATTTTTGCTTAATGGCTAAAATGTAGGAAAAACATGGGCAAGGTATATGAAAAAGGCTGTTATATTGTGTCAAGCTTAATCGCGAGTGCTGCTTGACATAGAAATAGAGAAAAAAAGATAAAGATAATTTCCTTGGTAGAAATTTATTAACAATGTGTTTGGTATAACCTTTGCCGAACAAAATGGTTATAAATAAAAAAAAATATTATTTGTGATGAAAAATGTCTTTGCACAATTTTTAAGGCCTCCGCAAGGACACGCAAAATTTCAAATATAAAACATAGAAAGCTTTCGTTTTACTTAAAAAGCTAAACAAGAATGTTCAATAGACTGATTTCGTTATGATAATATATAAAAGCCTCCCTTCTCTTTCATTTTCTGCAAACTCTAAATTATCCAGCTATAAATAAACCATTCTGCAGGGTGCGGCGCGGCGTCTTTATTAAATTTTGCGGAAGGCAGTGAAATCGTGAGTATCGCACAAAGGATGATTATCATCGGGCGGAGCATCGACATTATACTCAGTATATTAAGTGAAGATGCTTATCCAGTTGCCCGAGCTGAGAGACAGTTGGGCAGCCAGCCAAGCAGCTCCTAGGCACGTGCAGAGGCGGGGAGTAGGGGAGCAGGGGTTTGTAACTGGAGCAACAGCAAGGGAACTCCTTCAGCCGCATTTTGGAGTACGTGGCAAGTGTAAGTACACAAGGCGCTCTTTGTGGCACCTCCTCCTCCTTCCCATAGTACTGCTGACTGGCTGGCTGGCTGGCTGACAAATATTCATGTGGCTTGAGGCTCAGGTTGTGCCCGAGCTGGAACACCGCTTGGCGTTAGCTAATTTAAATTCCTCGCTTATGGATGGCGCATTATGCGGCTGGGTTCGTGTAGATTGCGCTTAATTTGCCAAAAAATTAATGACCGTATTTTGGCATCGAATTTATCAAGATGCCTCGCATCGGTCCCATCTCTGTCTGTGTGCGGCTTGGCAATTTAAATATTTTTAATTAGTTGCATTTAATATATACACTCTCTCACTTTCCATCTCTCAACTTCTTGGGCCAATGTTAGCATTGCATTAAAGTCAAGCGGCTGGAAACGGGCTATAAACCCGGCAAGTGGCACTTATAGTTTGGCAAACTTGACGGGCCGACTGCACCCATATCATATTATATCCAAAGCCAAAGCCAAAGCCAGACCCATCGGCATGGCCATAGTTGTAGTCAAGTTTTTGGCTCTTGGCTTTTATGTTCGTTTTACTTTTTCATTTGCTGTCGTCAGCAGCGATTTTTGGAAAACCAAAGGAACGCAGACAACAAAGTTTGCCCATAACATTTGCGAATTCTGTCTAAACTTGTTTGTAAATAATTTCTTTCTTTTATTTTGCCAATTCTTTCACACAACAATACACCTCAAAGAGCGCCAGCCTCGACAACTCAATGGATAACATTTCTTTAACATTTTTTTTTGCTTTCCTTTTCTTCATATCTGCAAAACGAAAACTTTTCGCAGACTTTGCAAAATAACCCAAAATGAGGCAGGGAAAGGACTGGGCGCAAAATCGCTTCAAAAAAATATCAAGTGCCCACAGGCAAAGTACTTCTTTTTTTTCCTTTGTCTCGATATACGCTCTATGTAACGCCTGCGGCCTTAAATTTATTATTAATTGATTCGGTTTAAGCTGATTTCTAGATTGCGAGCGTAAACATATTATTGGCTCCAAATACAAAATATATGTTGCTTTTTCTCCCTCCCACTTTATCGGATAATCAGTCTTAAGTGATGTGTTTGCTTACGCGTTGCTTGGCCCCCAGGAAAATCTGAATATCTGATGTGCTGTTTGGAAGGCCAAATATTTTGATAGGCTCTTCATTCCACAGGCATTGCAAAACGTTTTATTTATTTATTGCTTGAGCATTTCATATCCTTGAAATGTGTCTGAGACTTTGAGATATCCAAATTATATTTTGTAGGAATCTATTTTAAATTGGTTTAAGATTCACAAGTAGTTCAAATATACTTTTTTTTTTTATGAGGGAAAACTTATATAACTTCCTCTTTCAATTATTTTATAGTTTTTTTTTTCTAGAATAGAGAACAATTCATATAATGCTGGACAACATTTATATATTGACATATATATTTGATTTTTACTGTAGCAATCGCACTAATTCCTCTAAATGATTTCATAAAATTACCATTTGAAACAGATAAAATTTTTAAAGAGAAAATAAGTTAGACGGCTCTTGTCGGCAGGGCTCGACTAGGGGATACCCTGTACCCTTCTTCTACCAACACCAAATGCAGCTCGCCCTAGGTGGGTGGAGGCGCCGCGGTAGCTATAAAAAAGATACTTATTTGATCTATATATACTATTCTGGAAGATGTTGATTATAAAACCTTAGAGACGTGCTTCGATTCTTATCGATTGCGTGTAAACGGGGAATCGATTATCGGAAACAAACTCGTATTGCGCGGACATCAGGAGGTCCTACTCGGCTCGGCTATTGATGCTGATCGGAGATGCTTCCTTCTGGCAGATACACCTTTTTACCCATTTATAATGGGTTCGGGTTACAATTAATTGAAATATCAAAAGAAACTTTCTATGTCATATATATGAAAAGATAACAAATTTCAAACAAATGTTAATGTGCATAAATGAAGTAACAAATAAATAAATACCATGCAAAAAGTTAAGTAAACTTTCACCTCTCAAATAATTAACATTTTCAGCTGTTTCTTTTTTTGTTCATTCCTATTTCTAACAGAAACTTCGGTACTAGTGGAATGCTATTTTTGTTGTTGTTACGGACGAGTTCATTTGAATAAACACGAAGGAGTGAGAACAGAAAAGTGTTCGTTTGTTTTTTTAAGCAGCTGCCGACGCCAGTTGGGGTACTTTTGTATCTTCTTAGTTTTTTTTAGCAAATGGCAAGTGAAGAACTCAAAATAATTTACTCTATAAACAGAGCGGCGACTGCGCCAATTATAATGGCAATAATGATTATGCTCATGTAATTATAATGATCATTAACGTGACTATCATCATTCGCAGCTTGTGTGCTGTGTGCCAGGCACTGGGCCAAGGCGGAGAGGCTGCAGTAACTAAGTTATTAGCGGATGGACTTCGGCTGCCACACACACACGCGCGCGCACTGCTGCCACGCCCAAGACACTGTGCGTGTGCGTGTGTGTGTGGTGTGTGCACTGGGGCCAGGCCTGGAATATTTGGGTCAGCTGCGAAAATGGCGTTGCCTTTGGCTATAAATTGGGCTGACGCTGGAGACTGGGAAGTGGGTAGCAGGGAGCAGGGAGCAAGGAGCGGGGTGTAGGGGGCTTGGGGCGTGGCAGCAGCAATTTCCGGTTTGTTTTCTTTCAGTTCCGACAGCGCCAAGCGTAAATTAGTTCAAAGCGCAGCAAAGTTGAACTTTGCCACCACCTCCCGCACTTAAGCAGCAACCGCCACTTCCGCGAATTCCCCCGCGCTCCACAACCTGCGTGGGGTGACCGCAGCGAACCGATTGAGCAAGAGAACTCTGCATAATCAGATGCTTATTATAAATTACCAATGATTATTAAAAAAAGGAAAAAAAAAAAAAAGAAAAGAATACAGAAAATGCTTTGTCAATATTTTTTCTGTTATTATTATGCAAAAAAAAAGCAAAAAAAATAAATATAAAACCTGCGTTGAAAGTAAACAGCGCGCGGAGCGAGCGCTTGATTGGATTTGAGCAAAAATCAATCAACTTTTCATTTTGCCCTCTTCAGCTCCGCGTTCGGTCAACAACTTAATACTGTGCCAGTATTCAGGCATTATTTGGCATAAGCATCCACTTTATGCAAGTCATTGACAATAGCAACAAATAAAGGGAAGGTTATTAAAAAAAAAAGAAGCAAAATAATCATAAGTACTGTAAACTCTCAACTTTCAAGGGATGCTCACTTCTCGAAGTACTTAAGCCCGTTGAAAAGGTGTTGCATTATATTTTGAGGGCCCAAAAGTTTGTTAAGCTTGCGGCTGTACAATTAAATACTAAGCCGAATCAATCTAAAGCTCAAACCACGAGCACACAGGTCTGCATCAATCAAATTGATTCAGTTTTGAGCATGTTACGGATTAAAGAGGATTTGGTTAACTGGAAGGCTGATTTAATATGGTAAATTTATAAATCCACATTTTGGTTAGCTCTGACAAAAAGGAGATTCTTTGAAAATAGACAATACAGAATGAAAATAAAAAAAATATATACAAAATAATAATCAAAAAATATTATAAAATAAAAAGTTAGTAATATTTGGGCTTATAAATTTAAAAAATAAGTGTAGAGCCAAAAAAAATAATTACGATTTATTTGAAAGTTTTTGTTCAACTCTCTCTCTCACTCTCTCTCTATCTATCTTTGTGTGGTAAATCATTAAAAAAATGTTATTATTATTTTATTTGAAAGGGCTTATTCCACCAACTCTCTCGTTCTCTTCCTCTCTCTGCCTCTCTTAAAACAATTTGTGTGCGGTAAGAAACATAAAATAATTTATTAATATTTGTTTAAAAGAGTTCAACTTTATCGCTTTCGCTCTTTCTCTCCCTGCCTCTTTCTCTCTCTCCCCCCTCTCTATCTCCATCTTATTTTCCATCGTCCTGTCAATTTCCGTATCTCTCTCTCAATTATATTTTCTAAATTTATTTCTTAGAAAGAGAGAGAGAGAGACAAAGAAATTTAGAGCTTGGTCTGTCTCTTTTCTTTTAAGAATTCTCATTAATTTAAAAGAGTGGTTTTGTGAAACTCCTTCAAAATAATTATAACAATTTATTATACACCACAATCAGTTTTTTAAATTTATAAGCTCAAATTGTTTTTTTATACCCTAAACCCATTAAAAATGGGTGAAAAGGGTATATTGTATTTGTGCAAAATGCAAATGTATGTAACAGGCAGAAGGAAGCATCTCCGAACCCATAAAGTATATATATTCTTGATCAGCATCAATAGCCGAGTCGATCTAGCCATGTCCGTCTGTCCGTCCGTCTGTCCGTCCGTCTGTCCGGCCGTCCGTCCGACTGTCCGTCTGTCCATATGTATAAAGGCAAGGATCTCAGAACCTATAAGGGCTAGACTTGAAATTTTAGACGTAGGTGCTCCTAGTGCCTGCGCAGTTTGTTTCCGATAATCGATAACTTACTCCGTTTCCAAGCAATCGATAAAAACGATATCGACATCCAGTTTTTTGAGCAAATTGGGTAAATAATAAGAGCTAGAGTCACCAAACATAATATGTTGCTTCTAGAATATTATATATATATCAAGTATCTTTCATTTTATACCTATCGCCTATACCTATAGCGGGGAGGTGCCGCTACCACTTCAAAGAGGGTTCAGGGTATTCCCTAGTCGGGAGCTCCCGACTAGAACCTCTTACTTGTTTTCATTTATTTTGAGATTGCATGTCTACGCAATAAAATATAAAGGCAAGTATTTATATTGAGCATTAAGTTTGGGATGCAACCAAGATAGGATTGATAATTCAAATAAAAACCGGCCTAGTTTCAACAACATTAACGCTGTTTAAATGCTCGACTTGGCGCCTATCTATGGCTCTGCATAACTTAAATATTAACTTTAGGCTTTGTAATCCATGCGCACATTCGCTAGTTGCTTGAACGCATTTCCCAATATAATTATGACATTAACTAAGAACGTGTTGAGGCCTAGCCTTCATTTGAGGATTCTTCGGAGAAGTGTGTGTGCGGGCTAAGCCACATATTACGAATGCCCGACTGGCGGCTTTTCTCGCCCAGTTGGCCTTTTGTGCAGTTGACCAATTAGTCTTGTGGGCAAACAGCAAACCAGCCTCTGCCCCCTTTGATTGGGTACCTCATTTTGGGCGCATTATGGACTGTTAATTAAAGGGAGTTCGGGGCTTGAATTGAGTTTCACTTACATTGCAAGGCAGATAGGCGTGGGTTCCCGCTTGGCTAATTATTGTCTGGTAATCATCTATTGTTGGCGGTGGCTTCAGCGTAGTGCTCGGTGTTGGTCGACGTGTTGTCGTAGTTGTTGTCGTTGTTGTTGTTGTTGACTCCTCCGTTGTCGCTGCTGCTGCTGCAGCTGCCTCGACTGTTGCCGTGGAGCTGTTGCCCTTGCTGGCTGGCAACAATGCGTTGTGCTGCGTAATTTTGTTTTTGTGCTCCAATGGCTCCTGCTCCTCCACATTTCTATTGCTTATAATAAGATTTGCTTGCAGCGCGGCCGTCACCACCGGCACGGATGTGGCCATTGTGTATCCGCTTGTCCCCTGCCGTTGTCGAGCCTCATTGTTGCTAATGTTATTAATGTTGCTGAGGTTGGGCAATGCAGTTGCTGCTGCAATGGATAAACTTGCATTTGTCTGCATAATTGTTGTTGTTGTCGCTGCTGCTTGCTCGTCATTTGCTTTGGCAATTTGCGTTGTCGTCGGAATTGATGGCAACGATTTTGCGAATGTCGCCTCTCTCTTTGATTGACTTCCATGAAATGTGCCGTCATTTATTCTGTCGCTCCTTGATATTGACGATGTGGCCGTTGCCGCCTCCAATCCTCGTTGTGCTGAGAAAGAAAGAGAGAGAGAGAGAGAGAGAGAGGTGAGTGAGAATTGTAGAGAAATACAAATTAATGTGTTTGTGTTTTGTATTCAGCCTGCCCTTTAAGCTGCTTACATATTTCAAATGACCTGAGCCCATTTATCTAATAGGCCCAGCAACAATTAAAGCGATTTAATTCAACGCATACAGTTCAATAAATTAATCTCGACAAGTTTAAGAGGTTGCACCACCCAACCACCCGACCACCCGCCGCTATCAAGTGGCACTCATCACGCTTTGGCTCTGTCTGCATATTAAAACAATTTCGAAATTAATTAGCTAATTACCTTCAAGTAGGAAAAGCAAGTGGAGTTTGTATTGATTTGCATAATTTAGATGGGCACGCAGACAGACACACGGCCAGACGGACGGTCTTCATAAAATGCCCATTTGAATTAAAAAAGTCGCCAAGAGCTGGGCTGTGCTGGACATGGGCAGAGGAAGAGGAAGAGGGGGAGGGGCATTGCCTGGTAACCATTATATAATCATAGAAATTAAAAGCTCCGCTCGAGCCACGCAGCAGACGCGCAGTAGACAGACCCTTCAATTATATTTGCTTTTGTATCTGATCTAATTAAAGTTATTTACTTAGGCAAATGCCTCAATTATATCATTAACACTCTAAACAAATACTTGCTAATTTATAGCTAATATTTCAATAGGCTAATTAAATAAATTATACGCTAAACATGTGATTATTAATTACGTTTTTAATTTAAATTAAGTATGTGTGAGTATATACATGCTTATCTACATTCTATTTAATTAGTTGTGCATCTAGCTCTCTTTGGGCATGGCCAATTTTTGGGCTAAAGTCAAACAAAAATGTATTAAAATATATAGTATATTTAATTCAATTAAGTTTTGATCGGAACAGAAGAGCTTACACATTTTTCTCATTTTATTTATTTTGTTCCTGGCTTCTATGATGTATATATAATTCTGTAATTCACTCTAAAGACTGTACAAAATGTTGACATATTTTTAAAAGTTCCGACGCAGTTAACCTTTGATATTTCGAACACACACACATACCCACGCGTGCCTTATATTCAGCCAAAAGAATTGCAATACGATATAAGGAATTGGTCATAATTTAGGCACCTATGTCACTTGTTGGCTACCTGCCCTGTGGAGGGGCGTGGCCGGGGCTGCGCGTAAATTTGCCAAATTGTTGTCATAAATCTCGCAACGAACAATTTTGGCCAGCGCAGCAGTACAAAAAGTACAGCCAGAGGCATCGAACACCGAACTGTTTCGTGCCACAGATAAAAAGATGCCTGCCACACGCTGTGCGCCAGATGCACTGTGATTTCTTCAATTTAATTAGTATTGAGTGCAATTTTTAATATGCTGCCAAGTGCAAAGCTCGGAAATGCACAAATTCACAAATTACATGCTTCAAAGTTTGTAAGACTGGCAAAAACTTTTCCTACGTTGCACGCGGCGTATGCGTAATATTTAGTTGGGCCTCGAGCCCAGATGAAGTTATTGCTCGTTAATTAAGTTATGCGCTGTGGAAAGCGCAACTGTCGGAGAGCTTGGCAGCTATTGAGCACTTATAAGACCGAACTTAACCCAACTATCTAATCAACAGGCGGGGGAATGCGCAGTACGAAGTGTTGCGAGCAAATGCAAAACCCGATGGCGGCCTTTAACGAGCCGCAGCTTGAGTGTGTCTGTGTGTGTGTGTGTTTGTGTTTATGTGTGTGTGTCTGTGTGTGCGCCATGTTATCATGTTTTATGTTTATGCGACGTGTACGTGCAATAAAGATAAAGCGATTTCATATAAAAACTTTTTAATTGCCTGCTCTAATGATGCACTGCAACAACTTGATCATAATAATAATAATTATTATTATTTTTATAATAATCAAATTGGCGAAAAGCCCCACAATTGTACATACCACAATAACTGTACAAGAGGCCTAAAAGTTGCTAAATATGCCGAAAATTAAGTTAATAATTAAGTTGAAGATTTATTTATAGATATCACAACTGGAGCTGAGTTTTTAATTACTTAATTGATTTGACAAAAAGATAATTTCAATAAACAATAATATTTATGTTAGCGAAAATTAATCTATTTTTCCAATATAAAAGGTTATAATTCAATTATATAATGGCTTTTCCTGTTGTCTTTAAGTGTGTTTTTATATATATAGAATTTATTTCCTTTAGATTTTTCGCCATTTTAACGACTTTGAATGTGAATATATTTTAAATTTATATAAATAATTTTTATATAGATTTATTTATTTATTTTATGAAATTTATAGTGTCATTTTTAAATATGTTCATTTAACATTCTCCGGTTTGGATATTTACAAAATATAGTTTTATTTAAAAACTTAAATATCTTGAAGACATTTATTTCAAAAAAGCTTTTCACTATATTTATTTAACAGTATTTAAAAACTTGTGCTATGCACTTTAAGCACATTAATTCCTTTTAAACAGAGCGCTTGAGTACGAAATTATTCTCCTTTGATTTGCGGAATGCGGCCCACGGTGCGTAGGCTGCGTCAACTCATTAACCGCAAACAAGTTAAGGACCAAACAGCTGTCGAGCTGTGCGAGTTCAAGGCATATAAAAGCGAAACATGAATATTTTGTGGACGAGGCGGGGGGCGTGGCAGGCACAAATCAAAACAGCGTAAGAAAAAAGCAAGAGGGAAGCAAAACTGCAATAAAACAAGTGAATTACGCGAAGGAGACGCGCCAGGCGCAAAAAGAAAAACAAAATAATAAAACGGGAATATTAAGAGAAATATCATATTGGACGGACGGGCGAGAACAGCAGTCGCCGCAGCCTTAAAGTATGCTACGAAAATTTGCTTAATCTCTACGCAGCAAATAAGAGCCCAGGCAACAAACTAAAAAGTTATAAAAAGTCACACACACACACACACACGCACGCAACACACGCAAATTGTGCGCTGAGTAAAATATAAAAAGATAAAATGACGGCCGCTCTCCCACCCAGCACTTGCCCCAATTGGTGGCACAAACTTGCGTAATGAGGCTCGACCAGGCGGAGAAGGCGACTCGATGACTCGCTGCCAGACGGAGCCTGCGGCTGGCTCCAAGATTGAGTTTGAGCCTTGAGTGGAGACTCGAGACAAAGTCTGAGATTGTGGCATGAAATGAGTTTCAGCCTCGTCATGCAGCATTCGCAACGACTTTACTACTAAAAGCATTTTATAAACGTTAGACACAGTCATACAGCTATACCCATACGCACACACACATACACTGGGGGCTCTTCTCATACTAAAATTAACCAGCTAAGCCCCGTGGGCACTTAAGTCGGGATCAAGTCTACCAATAAAACCATCTAACAGACGCACTCATGTCAGCCCCCTCCGTCTTTCCCCCATTCCACTTACATACTTAATTTGCCTACACTTGACAAGAAGTACACCCCCACCCCTCGCTCTCAACACCCTACTAACTTTTGATTGGTGTGCAAATTGATTCCATTGGGAAACCGTCAAATTCTAAGAAATTCAAAATGGGCTTAAATTAAAAAAGAACTGGCAAATTCTTGGAAAGCACACCATAATAAGCACTTGTATCAATTTGGGAAAGACAACACATTTTTTGGAAACATTTTTCCAAATAAAAACAAAATTAATTCTAATTCAATTCGGATATTTTAAATAACCGGAAAAAGTGCAATTTCTTTTTGTAATAATGACTGTCAAACTATGGCTTAAAAAAATAACAATTGTGGCTTGAATTGAGGAGACAAATATGAGATCTAAATCTGTCGCTGATAAAAATTTCGTGGGTAGCCGTGGCCCAAAAAACCTTGCACTACAGCTTAAAAAAAAATCAAATATAGGTACACTAGAAAATACAACCCGGCATTGCCCGACATATATGAATAATCTAATATGCAAGTGGCACCGAAGTTTTCGCTCAATTTATTAACACACGTCGTTGCATTCGCTCTTGACATTTGCTGCTAAATTTGAACCGGCGACCTGCCGCTTGCTAGTCCGACGCTCAGACACGTTAGCTACACAGGCTCATGCCGACACGCTTGCTGCGTTTTGTTGATGTGTTTTATACAAACTTTGAGAAACGTTTTTTTACACTCCTCGTATGGTCCAAGACCCCATCAAAGTGTTCCCGCTTAATTCATAAGGAACCTTCTATACAAATAGTATGTTTCGCCAACACAAACTCAAAATATACAATTTAAGTACCAAACATATGCATCGTGAAGAGATTCTCTATTTGATTCTAAAATCAAATAGTTAAAACTTTTGTGGTAAAGCATTTCTGACTTAAACTAAACTAAATTGCTTTAACCCTTCTTCAGCTCTTGTGCTTAACGTTTGAAACACAATTTACACTTGAGTACATTTAAGAACACATGATTTTCTTTGCGTGTAATCCCACAGATGTTTGTCCGCTCACGTCCCGTTTCCTGTCGACAACAAATCGACACTTTTCCTAATTATGATGGGCATGTTTTTGAGTCGACTCGAGTCGACTGAAGTTGGAGTTGAGCTGTTGATGAAAATTGGGCATCGTTCGGAGCATGGTCATGGTCATGTAATCTCAACTGAAACACCACAGAGCCGGACACTCCGCTCATCAAATTGCTGTCGAGAGGGCGCTAATAATGATGAAGGGCCCTGCCCGCAGCCCACAGCTCGCTTCCAGCCACGGGCCGTAATTTGTGTAATAATTGCGCCTAAGCGTTTAAGTCAGGCGTGCCAGTTGAGCGGCTAACCAGTGGCATCTCGAGGGAGCCAGAGCCGGAGCCGGGCACTTGTCTGACAAGCCAGCAGTAGAGGGGAGGGGACGAAGTCCGCACGGGGGCTGTGACTTTGGCAGTAGCCAAAAAGCCAAAAACAAAACAACAATGAAGAATGGCGGCCAAATGCCTGCGGCCGTGGGCAAGTGAATGAGTTAGTTACTCGCCAAATGCCTGGCCACACTTTAGTACTGGCAGCCCTCAAGCCGCCGGACGGGCGGGCGGGCAGCAGTGCTACACAGTCAGTTTTGTTACAAGCATTCAATGGTGCTCGACGTGCTGCAGAATTTGATTAAACAAAAGTAAAAGTTTTCATCTCGAGCGACGAGCAACAGCAGCAGCAGCCACTTTATGCCGCACGGTTTTGTTGTTGTTTTCATTGTTCGACTTGGTCGCAATTTTCCCTTCCTATACCCTCCATATATATATATATCGAGATTCCCCGGGTATTTTCGTTGTTGTCGGTCTTGTAACTGGCGGCTGGTCCAATTGTAGTCGGAATTGTGGCTTCTCAAGCGCTGCGTCCACCACTTTCATGGCCAACAATCACAAAATCAACAAGAAGCAACTGGCAATTGTGTATTTAATTTTCTGGCATACAGACCAGCGAATGCTCTGCCAGGGCACTTGCGGATAATATGGCAGATGCATATGTGTATATAAAAGAATTAATGAGAAATCGTCAACTATCGCAAACGCAGAGAATTTTTCATCAACTTGGGATTAAAATTCATCAAGAATTAAGTTAAGCAAAAGGAATAACAAACATATTTGTGGGTGACGTATTTCCCAGACAATAGAGCTCATTTATGGGCTTGGCTAAAAGAAAAACAAGCTACATTTGGCTTCGGCTATAAGTAACATTTTCCACCTTTTAACACAATTTCCGAGTAAGTCACCCGGGCACGCCCACACGTCGCCCTTTGGCCAATCACAAATTTGAATCATATTGCCGCAGTTTTACAACATTTTCTCCTTTTTTTTTTGTTTGAAAAAGTGCCCAAGCGTTTGATCGCATTTGGCTCATTGAGTTGAGTCTCGTTTTTATTTGTTTTTCTTTCTTTTTTTGGGGGTTTTTCCTTTTTCCATTTAAAATTCTAACTACCCTTCAGGATAATTATTTTTTTTGCTAATGCATTTGAAGGACTCCTTTGTTGTGTGTTTTTCGAGTGCAACTTTTGACTGGCATTTGGCAAAAAAAGAAAATTCTGCTATATGTAAAGTCTTTTAATTAACCAAAGTTTAAGTCAAACAAACCATATTTGAACTGTAAAACAAAAGGAAGTTCTTTACAAAATACTTGTTGGAATGTAATATGGCAAATAAAAATAATTAGTGGAAGTCTAGGGAAAACTTGAAAATACCATTTCAATTTATTTTAATTTACCATATCCTGGTATTTTACACTCTTGCAAAAAATAGTGTTGGTAAATTTCACATAACATTTTATTAAATGCACATAACATTTTATTTATACAACCTTGGAATTGAACAACTTAATGAAATTTATTTATTTTATATAGAACGATTTTTTTTTATATTATATTTAATTTAATTTTATTAAATTTGTATTTATCATAGACATAGTTTGAAATATGAGAGCGACCAATTGTGAGAGGATTATAAGGATTACGTGATATATGTATTTATTAAATTAGGTATATGTATGACTGTAAGCATTCTTTCTTTAGTCTCCCTGTGCTTTATTCGTTGAACGCTTGCCACAGACTGACATTTCTTCACATATATGCTTAACATAATCTTTAACATGGATGGGACCTCCTATTGAGCACATTGAATCATATTCTATTTGCTATCCATCATATAAATGGGGCAACTCTTTCTTCTTCAAGATCATTTGTTTAGACAAATAGAAACTTTACTTTACTACACATTTTTCGCTCTGCATTTTCCAAATCTATCCATCCTACTGCCAATTACTAAATCACATATTCCTAAGCCATCTCTGCAAGTTAACCAGCAAAAAGTTTAAAATAGCAGCGCATTTCTGTAACTTAAAGCTCATATATTTTAAAATATGCAAAAAGTTGACCCAAAGGAGTAAAGCGCCTCAAAACCAGTTACCCCAACCGCAGATTCCTCACACCCTACGCTACCCCGCCAGCCAACGCCGCCTATCAAATTATTATTATTGCCAAGTACACAAAGAGCTACAGAGGGCATATAAAAGTAAGCAGCGTTTGATATGCTGCAAATGTAACACCAAAAATAAAATTAAATAAAATGAAAATCAAATTTGATATTATGCAAACTTACCCGCTGTGGCACAGTGGAGCAGCTGTGGCTGCAGGACGAGGCAGAGCAGGAGGCAGAGGCAGAGGCTGGCGAAGATCGTTGCTGGGTGCTGGGAGCGCATGTTTCCGGGGCCTCTATTAAAATGCCGGGCAAATTAATAATCCGCGTGCTCTACTGGTATGCTGTCTGCCAGCAAATCCGCTTAACTGGGTCACATGCGCCGTGTGGCAAATGCGGCAGGAATGGAGCGTGCCACACGAGCTGCTCAGCCGCATGCAGCCGCTGCGGGCGATGCGCAATCTTTTCTACGCTCTTCTGGCTGATATTGATATTGTTGTTGCTGCTACTGCTTCTGCTTATTATGGTTAGTTTGCTTTAAGACACAAGTTAGGTCTGTCCAGTGGTTGGACTAATACGATGGTGCCCCTCAAATTAGTTGCTTTCCCTTGTTCTTTACGCATACAATTGCGAGCTTAGCATATTTCACAATTGCACTCTCGACCAGATGCCACAGCTACAGCAACGACAAAAACAACAACACGTGGCAAGTTTTAAATATTCTCACATTGCCGCCCGCTCGCCCTTTTTTCTATTTTATGGCAAGGACTTGTGCAAAATCCGCTTTTGAAATGTTTGTGTGTGTTTTCAGGTTAAGTTATGTGGCCAGCAGCAGCATATAAGTTTAAAAGGTCGTTCCAGCAAACCGAAACGCCTTTTTAGCGCAAGTTTTAGCTAAGCATTTTACTGGCGTCTCTCAGTATACTGCCAATTGGTTCTGCTTTGTAAGCTATGCAAATTTTAGCCTTTTTGGGCAATTAATACTGTAATTACGGTGACGCATGACGGCTCTATTCTTGAGTTAAATGCAATTTTGATGAACGTGGGCTTTTAAAGCAGTGCAAACTGTAGTTACAGTTGGCCGAAGATTCTCTCTTGTTGCAAAATTCTTATTTCTTCCCATTTTCTAAAACTTAATAGCGCGCGCTGCAAAGTATGCTATACATTTTAGTGGACTGCCAAATAAATTAGTCTTAGGCAATACATACTTTAGTTATCAGCAAGTAAGCAGCTGTTAAAATACTTAACAGCACTTTTATGTATTTTCCAGAAATTTGAAGGTCTTGTGTTTTACATTTTGTCAAAAATTGACAAAGTTTCCGAACATGCGTTGTTGTTAGGCGTGTTATACTGTAACTAAAAGCACTTCAGCAAACTGTTAAGTACTTGAAAGTGTCTGACTACGCGCTTCAAGCAAACTATTTGCAGAGATCTTAAGTCTAGGTTAAGTTTTTCAGTATGACAAAAATGTTAAAAAATCGCCCAGAAATATGTCAAAGTTTGCCTGCTGTGTACCACTTAGGCGTGTAGTACTGTAATTATAAGCGTACCTTGTCAGCACTTAGAAAAGTTTACCATGCCAATATTATAAAGTCAAGACTTGAATTTCTATTGACATTTTAATGACAGCGCTCAAAAGTGTGCTACAGAAATTGTAGATTAATTTTTTTAGTTGCGCTCTTGTTAGGCATAGAATACTGTAGCTAGCAGCTGAAAAGCAGCTGGTAAATGCTTGAAATACTTAGAAAAGCTTGCTTTTTTAAAGAAATGCCAACATGCCTAGAAGTCCTGGAATTATGACGCGGCTGCTTCAGACCTGCGCTGAAAAGTATGCTACAAAAATGAGAGCATTGCGAATTGCTGGCGAAATTGCTTTCAGGCACATATGTAGCTGTGTGTGAGTGTGAGTGTGTATGTGTGTACTGAGGCATTCCATGTGGCCGACTGCTGCTGCTGTTGCTGTTACCTCATCTTTCTTTTACGCTCGAGACTATTTGGCATTAACTAAATTTATTTATGCGGGTGTTTAGTCGGGCGTAAAAGGTGTGCATATGGCCAGGCAAGCACGCCCCCACACAAACACACACACACACATGGGCAGAGACAGGCACAGACAGCACTTGGAAATGCACGACACGCGCTTACGAATTGAAAGGATTTGCCTGCCTTCTGCCTGGGCTTAGACTTGGGCGTGTTGCCAGGAGTCGGGTTCGAGTTCGAGTTCTGCGCTTGACCCGGGTTTTGTTTTCAGCTTGTGCGGCGAATAATGATTTAAATGCCTTTTGGTTTTGCCGCAGCATACAAAGACGAGGAGGCTTTGAGAAATGCCAGCCATACATAAGTAATGGCAACCGGTTACCAACTGGTTCATTGAAGCGTTAACGCAAATGTTAAACAAATGTTATGTTCTGGCCGAATGAATTGCATGCATTAAGGCGCTGCCTCTGTTGTTGTTGCTGATAACGTAAATAATACCAAATTGATTGCACAAACAAAACAACAAGCGGAAGTGTAAATGATTTAACACAAGTTCCCGTTGCTCTCCACGTTCTCCTCTCTAGGCCTTCAACTCCTGACTTCTGTTCACTGTGCTTAGCTTTTCCTCTGATTCTTGATGTTGTTGCTGCTGCTGCTGCTGCGGCAATGCAAACAGCTGAGAGCGGAAGATGAAATTTGTTAGCCGCCAAACCGGAAACAGAAATTTTTCTGTCTTGTAATTTAGTTTATTGTTGCCCCCATTATATATATACATTTTATATATGGTGCGGGTGTCTATATAATATTTTGGCTTTTAAATTATTGTTTTTATTGATATTAAATATTGATTTAAGCTGTGTGTGATTTTCATGATTATTTGTATTTGTTAAGCAAATCATATAATAAATAGTAGAATTAAACGAAAAAAGGCCAAAATAAAACGGAATAAATTACAAGATTTTTCTTGCTCCAGTTTTGAATTATTAAGGTTTTAAAAGCGCCTTTCAACCTTTCACGAAATTCTTTTGATACATGATTTGCTTGGGCAGCTGTGTGTGAATTCCAAGAAAATCAGACAACGTAAAAACAGCATGAGGCAAATTTACAATATATTTATATTGTCAAAAAAAAGAGCAAATAAAATAAAAGAGCTTAAAAATTTACGAAAAATATGTGAAAATTAAAACCATATTTTCAGCCTGTTTGCTTGAATTCCGATTTATATATTTAAAATAAATTGTTTTTAAATTAGTATTTATTTTAATTTGTTATTGTTTATTTATTTTATTTTTTTATTTTTCTTGTTTTATTTTTCTTTTTTTATATTTTTGAATATTATATTTAATATTTAATATATGTGTTTTAGTTCTGAGATGTGATATAATCTCACGTTTATTTAAAAATGCATCATATACCACAAAAATTCTCACTAATATTGTTTAATGTCCTATAATTTTTAAATTAATTACATTTATTCATATTTATTCACTGTATTCACACTATATATTCACTTGTTAAGTTCAACGAATTTGATGTTTCGTACCTGCGACTCTCAAATGATGCGCACGCGACACCGGCTAAAAGTAGACTAAACGATGCCAACGAAACGTGGAAGATGCTGTTCGGCTTATGTTACTTAACAGCTGTAAGCCAAGAGAGCAAACAAGAGCACGAAAGCGTTTGCTAACATAACGTGCATAACTCAGCCAATGTTAACTTTGCTAGTAAGAGATGCTGCGCTGTTAGGCAACTGTTAACTGTGACAGCTCTTGTTCATGTTAATGGCTTAGTTAAGCCGCGCATACAAAATGCAATTATTGTGTTTAAGTGTTTCTGTTGTAAAATATCTATTTATACGATCGTATTTAGCATTCCAGCAAAATGGCTCATTAGGATTTAAATGGCTTAAGCATATACAGTAAAATCTCTAAGTGCTGCCCAATTCAACTGACCCACCATAATCATAATGACAATTAATCCTCTGCTGAATGTGCTTGGCAATTCACACAAACAAATTGTGAAGAACAAAACACTTACAGACGCTTAACAGTGCGATAACATTATTTCTCATTAACGTCATGGCGGCAAATTGGGCAACACACACAATGGAGCCATAGAGCCGATAGAGTTGTGAAATAATGGAGCTGACTCGTAACCCTAAGAAACAAAAAACAACAACAAAGGCAAAGGCAACACCAACAACTACAACAAAAATAACACAGCAGGCAAATGCAGGCGCATTGAGGAAAAGTAGGACACACGCAGGCAACAACAATCAAAAAGCAGCATTGAAAACGTGCGTCGCAGGACGACTGGCAAGTGCAAAGCACAAGGATAAGCATAATATGCCAACGCACACACGCACACAAAAAGGCAGCTAAAAAGAAAACAAAAGACAAAATTATTCTGCAGACATACACGCAGGCCATAGATGTCGCCGCGACAGCCAGAGCGAAAGTGAGAGTGAGAGGGAGCGAGCCACACGCAGTGATTGAGGGAGTGGAGCGAGCGAGCGCGATGATGATTTGAGAACAATGCATTAGAGTGGATCGGGCAGGGGCGGGGCGCAGACTTTGCATAAAATTCAATTTGTCGTGTGCAGCAGCCATGAATATGCCGCACAGCCGAGCTTAAGCTGCCGCTGCTGCTGCTGCTGTTGACACTGAAGCCCACATTCTGCTGTCGCTAGTATATAACATAGCTCAAGCCACACTCGCTCTCTCGCTCTCTCTTTCGCCTGCTCTGTACAGTTGCAATTGATGTTATTGTTGCTATTGCTGTTATTGCCAATGTTGTTGTTGCTGTTGTTGTTGTTTTTGGAGCATCGCATGCAGCCGCTATGGCGTAACATATGCGCGAAATTACTTACGAAGCATCGCAGTCGCCGCCGCTGCTGCTGTCACTGGCAGCAGCGCTGGCCTCCTGGAACTGGTTCTGGTTCGGCTGCTGTTGGCTTGTAAAACAATGCCTGCATTTGGCTGCACACAAGACATATGCAATTATTAACAAACACTCAAATGCACACACACACACACTCATACACAATATGTTGTATAACAGACAATTGCACACTTTTTTGTGGCATTTTCAACAGTTAAAACAATCGCACACAACGCTGGCGTATTAAAAACTTTTTCGCTTTTGTTTTGCATTTTTTGTGGCCCGCAGTTGATAATTATCGAGGCCCTAAAACGTTTGCCATAGCCACAGCCGAAGTGGCCCATTATGTGGCAACAAATGAATGATAATCAGCCGGCTGATAGGGCCCAAGGGCTTGTTAGGAGGGGGCAGGGACTAGTGGGGCACGGCTGGCATTTAGTTTTTCATATGCTTGGCCACAGCATGTCCAAAGTTTTAAGTGAGCTCGAGTACGCGTGTGTGTGTGCGAGTGTGAGTGTGTGTGTATTGTCCTGTTTTGCCAGTTTGAGTGTCATAAGAGTTTTTCAAAGGGCTCGAGTGTGACACAAATATAACGCATACGTCATGTGTGGCAAGGACAGAGCGAAAGTGTTTTCGAGCTTAACTTGTTGACAATCTAATTTAAAAATATGCGCTCTAAATATTATTTTAAAAGCTTTACACTGCAAATTTGTTAGAAAATCTAAAGAGACAATATTTAAGCAACTCAATAAGATTTGATTTGTCAATTTAAGTATAACTCATAATCTATGCTCAAAACATTTGTTTGACATTAAAGGGTTTTTGGCTCACAGCATTTGCCTTAAATTATTTCTTGATGTCTATAAGGCATGCAATGCGATTTTTGTGGCCACTTGTGAAACTTATTTATGCAAAAGTGCATCACTCTGCTGTTTCACTCAATAGCACTCAATTAAGAAGCTGTTGAGTGTGAGAATTGCTGCGCTTTTCTTGCTGCACAAGTTGTGCACACCTTTTACTTTTACAGGTCATTAATCACAGAAATGCAAAAAGTGGGAAAACTTTAAGAGGCAGAGCCAGAGAAAATAAAATGATTTTAAAAAAATGCGTAAAGATATGTCTGTGATAAAAGAATGTGCGCTCCAGTGGCTCAGCTGACTTAATGCGATTAAATTGGACAAACGCTTTTGTGATTACAAAGATAATCAAATGAAAATCGAAAACAGAAACGAAAAAAAAACGTCTAGAAAGAAACTAAAAATGAGCAGCAATTAAGCTGTAAATGAAGTTGCAATTGAGTTCGACATTTTCAGCGCTTTAATTAAGTTACGGCTTAGCGGACAGAGTCAGCAGCAGCAGGCGGATATTATGTATACGTACGAGTGGAGCGCGGCAAACCAGGCGAGCTGTGCGGCCTTTGGGCCAATCGCAAACAATTCACGTCGTTAATTGTAGCCGGCTGCGAGCCGGTAAACACAAAGCTGAACTTCAACCGCAGCGGCGACATGACGACAACTACATAGATTACGATTGCCCCGTACAAACAAATGGCAAACGGACACAGGACGTGGCAGGCAGGCGCACCAAATCTGTAATTGCAAATGAAAAGCCGAAAACAGAAGCTGCAACAATTTGTGCAAGGGCAACAAGAGCTATATCAGCATCAGCTAATAACTGCCACAGGCTGGGCTTAGTCAAAGTTTAGCCCCAGCTGCGATATAAATTCTGTGGTTGCAGCTTCTCTGCTGCACGCCAGGACATGTGGCAGCAGCTCTATCGAAAGTTTCGGCAAGAGATAAACGCAATTAATTCAAAATTTATTCGATACCAAAGAGAAAACGACATGAGCTCCAGCACTAGACTGGACAAATAGGCATTGTTGTTGCCTCTGTTGTTGTCTCCGTTGTTGCACATTAGGCGTAGTCATGACGGCTGCAACACAGACTGCATTAGCCTCAAGTGCAATGTGACAGCGGCAACGAGTCGAGTGACAGCAATACTAACAGCAAGTCATACACTTGTGTCTACAGTCATGTCATCTAGCCCAACACGCTCCAAGCCCCCACGCCCTAGCAGTTTACACACACCCCAGCATCTATCATTTATGCTTGCTGACTGATTGATCCGGCACATACTCCACAGTGCTCCACATTTGAAGTGGGGCAGCTAAACGCTGCATGAATATTTCAGAATCTGTTGCCTGAATAGCACGTTGCATGTGGCATAAATACGCAGCAATTGTTGAATCCCTGAAGCTGCTAAACGTTTTAATTGCTGATTAGCGAGATAATGAGGTTTTCAATAAGTCGGCTAACTAATTAGTTTCAAATGCGAATATTCTATGAAACTACAGCAAACGATCGATTCATTTGAGAGCCAATAAAACTCACATATGTCTCATATATCGGTAGAGAGTTATCTAAGCTTTCATGAAAATTATCTTTATTTATCGATAACTCTTGACAACGATCCTATGCTAAGCTGTGCATTTAAGGAGTGTATTGATTAGTTCAATATTATTTTCGGTAAAATTTTTACATGTTAAGTTCTGGGAACCAATATATAGAGAATATTTCGGCTACTATATAAAACAGGCTTTTGGGGTAGAATATATTTCTTAAATATAAACCCAAGTTAAAATATTTAAGCGGAACGTAAATATAAGCACAATTATATGAATTGTACCAAAGACTGTTAAACTCGTGCTTATTGGTGCCCAGAATTAAAGCATCAGGAATATAATAATAGTTCATTCAGTCGAGTGTGCACTGTAAACGAAAGAAAATTAATTTTAGCGCATATATGCTTAAATAAATTTATTGCTAATATTTTAAATCATTTAAATTATAATTCAATTAATAATAATTTAAAAAATTTTTCTATACATCCTTTTTCAGATAATATATTTAAACTAATTTACGAAAATTGAAATTTCTCTAAACTATTTCTGATATACTTTATTTATCTTTTATTGACCACCTCTATCAAAAACCCAAAGACAATAACAATTATTTTCCAAAATTGAATAACAAATTTCAATTTAATTCCGATTCGGTGCAGCCATATCATTTAGCTGGTAAACCCCCTGGTAAACTTGTAAGCTCCGTGTAAGTAGCTTAGATACAGTTCACAATCGAATGACAGTGCAAATGTTTCACAAATCCACACCCTATGACCACCTCCCCACTTCTACGTCTCTGCCCGCCTTCAGCGTGGACAGCAGCAATTACACATTTACACTTTCGGTCAGATACTCCCCACATGGAGCAATTGGATATCATTAATGCGGTTAAATTGTATAACCCACTGCTGTCAGATGCTGCTTACTGGGCCAAACGGGCATCTGGTTTTTAGACCCAACTCCGCAAATGCTGATGGCTGCTTGTGTGTCTGTGTGTGGTTGGGGAATTCTCTGTCAGGGTTTCGAATAACAAGTGCCAAAAAGGAAAGTCTGGCCAACATTTTTGCCTTTGCTCTTGCTTTTATTTTCTTTCATTTTTTGGTACACATTTAGCCGCAAGCCCAGACAGCTATGGCAAGAAGAAGAAGAAGAAAATTTACCATAGTGAAAACAACAACAAGTTGACTCTGTTGCTCCATTTGCAACATTTATGGTGTGTGCTGTCTGTGAATGTGTGTGTGTGTGGAAGGTCATTTTATTGTTTCCAGTCAAAATGGTCAAATGGGAATTTGTTTTTAGCCATTTTTGTTGTTGTTGTTTTTTTGTTCGTTGCCATTTGCCTATAGATTTAGATTGAGCTGTCGTGCATGTTATTGGGGCTTGGGCCGTAACGAAAGCCCGGCGTCAGCCAGTCAGACAGTCAGACAGCGCCAGAGATTGCTTGGCGTATCATGTTAGTTAATGTTGGAAGACGGAGTGAGAGAGAGAGAGAGAGAGAAAGAGAGAGAGACAGAGAGAGAGAGAGAGAGTGGGTAAACCGAATGATTAGAATAATCGCCGTAGGTAGATTTTTGAGCTGACTCCCTGACACCCATTCGTATTAAACCGGAGCGAACCGGAACGAATTCAGTGTTGGCTCATAAAATTTGCAAACATTCAATAGTCAGTTTTGGCAGTGTTTAAAAATGTTTATTGACCTTGCATGGGCTTAAGGCAAACGGCTCAATTCCCAGTCAAAGTGAATTTTATGGCAATGTGCAATTTCTGGTCTAAAGGGTCGATTTGGGTATTTGGCAGATATAAAGCGCTTTGCTTTGAGCCAGCCCCAGCAGCCGAAGGGCTCCCAAAGGCAAACAAATAAATATTTTTCTATGCACATGAATTCAATAGCTATTCATGTTCAACTTTTGCAATTCTTTAAATAACAAAAGTTCTAGGCCAACATTTTGGTTTTTGAAAGTCTTTTACTTTAAGATTGAGCCAAGTAATTAAATTTAATTATTGATAATCAACAATTACATGAAACTCTGCAATTGCTCACAAGTAGCTGAAAGTTTTCCAAACACAGCAAATTTATTCAGTTCAACCTACCGAATTTCTGCGGAGGTTGCTATGACGCTACGGGGCGTGCGGCGGCAGGAGTCGGCATAATAATTAATTTTCAAATACCACCATGTCCTACGCCAAAACTCGTCGTCTTTCTTCGAGGCGGAGATAGCGGGGCTTCGGGGTGGTATTTAAGAGTTTGTTTGTACAGCAAATGCCAACGCATTCGCATAATTTTAGTCAGATTTCATTGTAAAGCGCGAGCTGGCAAATTTTGCATAGCTGACAAAATGTTGCTGGGTAGAGGGGGGCGTTGGGGGGCCTGGGAAGATATATTATAAATGTATTATAAATGTCTGTGCTGCCACGCCTTGCAATTTATTTAACATTGCGTAAAAGTGTCCAAAACTGCAAGTCGTAGATTTGTTTTTGTCTGTATTAAGCAACAGCTTATAGAAGGATAAAAACTTCCTTGAATAGCATTTATTAATCATATTTCAGATATTCAACATTAGTTAGATAGAGACAATAGCATTATTGTTTGGACACACCCAAAATTTTCTCTATTTCGCAGATTCGATCCAAGACTTCTTGGTTTCGAGCTCTTTGATCCTTAAGCTTGTCCGCTATGGCATCCAAGGTAGCTGCGATGGCCAACAGCGACACATCTGTCGTATTCAGATCCCTGCGAGTCGGATATATCTTAGCCACGGGCACAACTCCAGACTGATCCCCTTCTGCATTCGATAAACCAACTGCTGCACCTAAAAGTGAATCGTATAACTAAATATAACTGCCAGCAGATTCGCCCGAACCTAAATCTCCAACAGCTACTAGTGACTCCGTTTGTTTAGTAGTTACATCCATTGCCACTGAATCAGCTACAGGAACCGAAGTCTCCACGACAGCTACAGGCGTTGCCACTGGCTCAGCTACTGAAACCGAGGTCTCGACGACAGCTACGGGCGTTGGCACAAGATCGGATATCGAAATCAGAGTCTCCACGACAGCAACTGGAGGTTCCACTGGCTCAGCTACTGGAACCGGGGTCTCCACGTCAGCTACGGGCGTTGCCACTGGCTCAGCTACCGGAGCCGGGGTCTTCACGACTGCTACGGGCGCTGCCACTGCCTCAGCTATCGGAGGCGAAGTTTCCACAACAGCTACGAGGGCTGCCACTGGCTCAGCTACTGAAACTGGAGTTTCCACAACAGCTACTGGCGATGTCACTGGTTCAGCTACCGGAGCCAAAGTCTCCGTGACAGCTACAAGGGTTCCCACTAACTGTGCTACCGGAATCGGAGTCTCCACGACAGCTATGGGGTTTGCCACTGGCTCAGCTGCCGCAACCGCAGTCTCCACTGAAGCTACGGGCGTTGCCACAGGCTCAGCTATCGGAGGCGAAGTTTCCACAACAGCTACGAGGGTTGCCACTGGCTCAGCTACTGAAACTGGAGTTTCCACAACAGCTACTGGCGATGTCACTGGCTCAGCTACCGGAGCCAAAGTCTCCACGACAGCTATGGCGGTTGCCACTACCTCTGCTACAGGAATCGGAGTCTCCACGACAGTTATGGGAGTTGCCGCTAGCTCAGCTGCAGGAACTGCAGTCTCCACTACAGCTACGGGCGTTTTCACTGGCTCAGCAACTGCAACTGGAGTTTTCACAACACCTACTGCCGATGACACTGGTTGAGCTACCGGAGCCAAGGTCTCCGCGACAGCTACTGGTGTTGCCACTACCTCTGCTACCGGAATCGGAGTCTCCACGAGAGCTATGGGAGTTGCCGCTAGCGCAGCTGCCGGAATCGCAGACTCCGCTTCAGCTGCGGGCGTTTTCACTGGCTCAGCAACTGCAACTGGAGTTTCCACAACACCTACTGCCGATGACACTGGTTGAGCTACCGGAGCCAAGGTCTCCGCGACAGCTACTGGTGTTGGCACTACCTCTGCTACCGGAACCGGGGTCTCCACGACCTCTACGGGTGTTGCAACTGGATCAGCAACCGGAGGCGAAGTTTCCACAACAGCTACTGCCGAAGTGTCCATTACAGCTACGGGCGCTTTCACTGGCTCAGCAACTGCAACTGGAGTTTCCACAACACTTACTGCCGATGACACTGGTTGAGCTACCGGAGCCAAGGTCTCCGCGACAGCTACTGGTGTTGCCACTACCTCTGCTACCGGAATCGGAGTCTCCACGACAGCTATGGGAGTTGCCGCTAGCTCAGCTGCCGGAATCGCAGACTCCACTTCAGCTGCGGGCGTTGCCACTGGTTCAGCTACCGGAACCGGGGTCTCCACGACCTCTACGGGTGTTGCAACTGGCTCAGCAACCGGAGGCGAAGTTTCCATAACAGCTTCTGGCGATGCCACTCGTTTAGCTACCGGATCCAAAGTCTCCACGACAGCTACAGGGGTTGCCAGTGACTCAGCTACCGAAATTGGAGTCTCCACGACAGCTACGCGCGTTCCCGTTGGCTCATCTATAGGAACCGGAGTCTGATCGACGGGAACTGCCTTTGGTTCAAATAGAGGAGCTGAAATCTCTACGACAGGTTCAGGGGCTGCCACTGACTCAGCTGTCGGAACCGGTGTCTCCACGACAGCTACTGGTGCTCCTACTAGTTCAGCTACCGGAACTGAAGTCCCCACGACAGGTAGAGGTGTTGCCACTGACTCAGCTACCGGAACTGGAGTCTCCACGACAGCAAATGGGACTGCCACAGGGTCAACTACTGAAACTGCAGTCTCCACGGCAGGTACGGGGGCTGCCACTGACTCAATTACCGGAACCGGTGTCTCCACGACAGCTACTGGTGCCGGAACTGATATCTCCACGACAGCTACCGGTGTTGCCACTGGCTCGGCTACCGGTACTGAAGTCTCCACGACAGGAAATGGGGCTGCCACAGGGTCAACTACCGAAGCTGGAGTCTCCACGGCAGGTACTGGGGCTGTCACTGACTCAATTACCGGAACCGGTGTCTCCACGACATCTACTGGCGCCGGAACTGAAATCTCCACGACAGTCTCCACGGCAGGTACGGGGGCTGCCAGTGACTCAATTACCGGAACCGGTGTCTCCACGACATCTACTGGTGCCGGAACTGAAATCTCCACGACAGCTACCGGTGTTGCCACTGGGTCGGCTACCGGAACAGTAAGCGGTGTTCCCACAGGTTCGGCTAGATGAACCGGGTTCTGCACGACAGCTGCGGGCACTGCCCCTGGCACTGCCACATGAACAGAGGTCTCCACGACAGCTACTGGAGCTGCTACTGGGTCAGCTACAGAAACCGGAGTCTGCACAACAGGTACGGATACTGCCACTGGTTCGGCCATCGGAATGTGCACTTGCACGACAGCTACGGGGGTTGGCACCGGATCGGCTAAAGGAACTGGAGTCTCCAAGACTGATAGTGATGTTGCCACTGGTCCGGCTACCAGAGCTGGAGTTTGCACGGCAGCTGATGGGGTTGCCACATGGGCAACTACTGGAGCCGGTGCGTGCACGACAGCTACCGAAACCGAAGTCTCCATTACAGTTAGGGGTGTTGCCACAGGTTCGGCTTGAGGAACCGGATTCCGCACGATAGCTCCAGGGGCAACTGGCTCTGCTACAGGAGCTACCGTGGCTGCGGCAGGCTTAGCTACCGGAACCGGAGTCTCCGCGGCGACGATAGGGGTTAGAACTGGGTTTGCAACTGGCGCTGGTGACCCTATGCCAGGGACGGTAGATTCCGCTGGCTTTGCGACCGTAACTGGAGTGGACTCGAGTTGAGTCCCGACAGCCGTTGCTGGGGCTGCCATTGCGATGTTTTAGTATTTCGTTAATTGATGCTTAAGCAATTTTTCATTTCTTAAAAATGAATTGCCAATTAAATATCTGTAATTGCCTTTTAGCTTTATTTAGTACAAGGTATGCGAAACTGAGACCTTCAGCAAACGGTTTTCACTTTCATTAAGCGCAAATAACTGAAAGCGAAAGGAATAGACGAGACATGATAAGTCGCTTAGCCGTGGCCTTCAAAAAAGTCATTGGCCTGAAGGAAAGTGTTGCTTGGACATGATGTAAGAAAAGGAAAAATCAAAAGCGTAAAATTACAAAGCACACGTGCAATTTTAAACGAATCTGTCGTCATTCACGCTTTTTCTTTGTGCCTCAATCGATATATTGAAATGGACTTATTTTTTGCATAGGCGCCAGCTTGGCGAGTGTCGTGAAAAAATGCTTCAACGAGCACAGAACAACACGAAAAATCGGGTATATATATCTGACATATTATGGAGCACTTGAGAGAAATTGTTCCGGACTGAATTTGTGCTAAATAAAGCCAGAAGGGAATTTAATTTAATAATGTTAAGTTACGTAATGATCTTATGTTATTTATAGTTGAATGTAATTTATTATTTAATTAAATCGATTTCAGTTATGTTCAAATTTGGCATTTCATTTTATTTATGGCAAATTACTTTATATATAATTTTCACTGATTTGAATTATTTTTGTTTATAATTGGTTGTGTTTATTTAAGGAATTGTTAATTTTTACGCCGTCGAACCGCACGTTTGGCAAACACACGTTTAACTGGCCGTTTTAAAGAATTATTTCATTTTTCAACAGCTCTTATCGCTAATTTTCCTTCGTCAAGAAGCCCAACTAACGCCCATTGAGAACTGAAAACTACAAAAAGGTGTTCACAAGACCGAATGCCATGAACTGTTTGTTTATATTGAATGAGTATAGGCTAAGTGGCTTTCCGGGGCCTGACCTTAAATAATTTTCAAGATCTACGGGTGTTTCGGTTAAATTGGTGAGGAGGGAGACACTGATAATAATAGAAATTCGATTTTATTGCCTATAGAATTGTGCAAAATATTCAATTCACAAATTTAAAACAATGTCAACTAGGCAACACCTTGACCCATGGTATATAGCATACATATGATTTAATAGTTTATTATTTATTAAAAATAAACAAAATATCGTTTTCAATTCCAGTTAACTGAGCACATAGCTAGTTATTTATTTAAAGCTGATTACTTTGTGCAGCTTGTCAACAAATGGTAATGTAACTAACCCACGGCCGCCGCCGCCCAATTCGCTGCAGAGCAAAAGATATTGGGCTGATGGCATTCAATGTCTGACACATTGACAAACTGCCAGGATGGAGGAGTCGCTCAATCGGAACACATTAGCTGGAAAAAATGTAATCGCAGAGAACTAAGAAATAAATCTTTCAATTTTTCGAATGAATAAAGGAAATAAATGCAGCCAAATGTGAAGCAATTCTCGGTTGCATGGCAGGCCACGCCCACCCCCCCATCGCCCACACACTCCGGCTGCTGCAGCCAGTTTCAATAGAGTTACACATGTCGGCAGAGGCGACAGGAGACAGGAGATGGGTGTGGGTGCGGGTGCGGGTGCTTGGCGTAATGTGATCTGCGTACAATTTGCAGCCGTCGTTTAAATCCCAGCACACTTGAGACTTGAGACTCGAGCAAATAGTTTTTCAATCTGGCCGAGGAAAGAAATCGCGATAAAGCGTACAAAATAAAATAACGTATAAATAAAGGATGGAATAAAGAATTCATTCGCACAAATGCAAAATGCTTATATGGAAATGATTCCAACGCCGGGCCCCATCCAAACCTCAGACCTCGAGCAACAAAAACGAAAAAAAATGTATCCGTAGGAGACAGGAGTTTGCGTACAGTTGCTTGGAGATTGAATTGGCAGTTCAATTTCACGTATTATTGACATTTAAAGGCAAGCATTGGATATAAACTGAAACCCGCTCTCAGCCAGACAGCAGAAGCTATTGGCTGCCTATTATTTCATACGATAAATCAATCGAGTGCTGTGTGAAAAGAAAGAAGGATAATCAAAGGACGGCCAGATGCAAGTGTTGCCTTTTCATATAGTGGCCAGAATGAAGCTGTGAGTGGGTACAAATAATCTAGGCAGAATATTGAAAAAATATAAATCCGAAATAAATATTTAAGACTACTTATATTAATAAGTCAACAATATCGTGAGTATGAAAATAAATGTATATTAAAATGGGAAAATTATATAAAGTTCATCTAGTTTTATTTGAAAGAGTTGTGTGAGTGTAATTTATGTGTAAATTGTAATTGATATTTGTTGTATTATTGTGTGTGAATCAAAGGAAAAAAGAAAAATTAGTTATGTTGAAATTGAAAGTGTTATTTGACTGAACATGTATTTGATATTTGTCATGTATATTACAAAAAAAAATGCGTCAAAAATAATTATTTTAGGGGATATTTTATAAAGTAAAACAAAGAAGTTAAGAAAAAAATAATAATGGTGATAGAAAAAATATATCATATTCATTTATATGAAAATACAAATAATAAATAAAGTTAAATTTATTTCAAAGAGTTGAGAGTAATTTTGTTATGTGCGTGCATCGATATTGTGCATTGATTGGTTTTATTATTTATTGAGGAGTTAGTTAAGAGGAGAACAAAATATAAATGTTTACATTGGGGGGTCGATGTCTTTGAACATAAATGTGAATTTTATGTTCAAAAACACAAGTCAGGTATTACTATTTAAATTATTGAGGGAAACTTGTATTAAAATATTTATAAAATAATATTCTTATTATTTATAAGAAAGATTCATTACATTTATGTTTCATACATTCATGTCAATATAATTTTGATATTAAAAGATATCTATGGATACTACGCCAGCAACTTATTTGACTTGAAATACTATACAAATAAAATAGAATGCACATTTTTTATTTCTTCATATACCTGCAAAGTGTTAAAAAAAAGGAACACACATAAACGTAATTACTGCCATTTGGCACGCACCGCAGGCAAATACAAATATAAATCAGAACCCGAGTCAGTATCGTAATACGGCCCGTAGCATTCGAACCCGGGTAAAACACACGATCTGAGAGCAGGCATTGAACGCTTCCGGGCACATTTTGCTAAATTGCAAATATTTTCCAATTCGCATGCATCAGCAGCCCAAAATGCAAACAATTTTGCCCAGCAGCCACAGTGGGCCACAAAAAAGGGCTGACCAAAATGGAGAACGATATGAGCACACGACTAACATATACCCCATGAGCAGCAGAGAAGTACGCAACTATATATTTAGGAATATTCGCAGCATTTGATTGTTATTTTCTTGGAATATAGAATTTATATTATCTAAAAAAAGTATATATTCAAATAAATTTGCAGCTAAAATGTTTAAGCAGCTAATAGGCTTGCGCGCGTTTCGTATACCGCACCAGCTGAACTTGCGTGGCTACAGGGTATTGAAAACGGAATCCATTCAAATGGTTACAGCAAAAAATGTGTGTGGACCCAACAATTTTCCGTGCTGTTGCTGCAATTTTCGCAGGGTTTGGCAACACTGCACAGTCGCAGACTGCAACTGCAACTGCAACTGCAGCGGCGCAATTTATTTTCAGTTTGATTGGTTCTTTTTTTCACGTGCTTAATTGCGCTTCGTAATGCTGGCCGCTGCAAGAGGATGAGGGGGGGTGTTCTTTTGGCCAAATGATGACGCGAGCCGCGTTGCAGCGCCTCAGTTGAAAGGTCGCGCTCATCAGGGGGCTTTAATAAATTATTCAAATTAACACGCCTTCGTCCGACTGTCCGCCCGACTGACCATCAGCTTTGTGGGTCAGTTTTGCGTGTTGGTGTGGGCGTGGTCGCTGCCGCCTGTGTGTTAATGGACGCTGCCTGCCCACAGTTTGCGGTCAGCAAAAGCCAGCAAAAAAAATGAAAGAAAAAATAACTTCACACGCTGCTAAATAGCAAATACACAGACACACGCACACACACTGGCACACCCGCGCACACCTTCCGAGCATATGTTGTACAAAAAGGTAAATTTACTGCATATTTCACGCATTTTTTATTTGCATTCACATTTCAGCCGAGCACAGGGCAAGGGGCAAAGGGCAAAGGGCAAGGGGCGCCCACTGAGCGGCACTCGCATTCACAGCTTTTGACACTTGACAACATGATTGTTTTTAAAGCCAGTGATAAATTATGCAGCACACAAAAATACACTCAACAGCCCAACACAAACACACACACACACACACAAACAACAAAAAACAACCATAAAATTCCCAACAGCAAAAACGGAAAATGTCAACAATTGGAACGCAAAGGCCACAACTGAAATTCAGGACAAAGGTGTGAAATCCTGCATTAAATTGTGAACGAAAACAACATTACAAATGCACAAAATTTAGATGTCAATGTAGACATTAAATTATAAGCAAATGGTATTAGTTAAGCCGCATTTGACAGAGGTATGAAAGTGTAAAGTCTGGGAATATAATTTGTATAGGCCACAATTTAGTCCATAAATGCATAATTTTTAACATTACAAAAAGAGAATTAAAATTAAATTAATAAGGTTTATTTCCTAAAAACATTGAAAAAAAAGGTTGTTTTTTATTTTAAACATGAAATTTATATGCAAATATTTTGTTTTTCGTCATATAAATTATAGAAAATAAGAAAAGAGTTGTTGAATAAACAATAATTGTCTTCAATAAATGGTATTATAAAATCTCTTAAAAATTAAATGAAAGAAAATGTTTTATAAACATATAAAATTTGTATATAGTTTTATTTTAACAATTGCCAATCAGAACTAAATAGTACCTTATAATAAATATAAAATTAAGATGCAGAAACACGATAAGGGGCATTCCCATTGCGAATTAAGATATTAGAAGCACATAAATCATTATTAGAAGCAAATCAAAAATTACTGAATTAAGATGCATAATTAAAAAATAGACAAATTTTGCATCAAATTGTACCAGCTTCGCGGCTCAGAAATTCCAATGAGAGCAATTTGGAAAGGTTTTCGAAAAACTCGAGTAAATTGCAAAAATGTAAAATGTAAAGTTGGTGAAGTGAAATATAATTAGGCATTAAATAAACAATATTTATAACGTAATTGCAACTAATGAAGCTAGTTAAATGTTCATAAACTAATTAAGATCTCGTTCGAGTTGAGCAACAGAATTTGTTTTTATTGTTTTTCGCATTCCATTTACCCACTGCAGCTGCTTGTGGTAAATTAACTTGAATGCCGCAATGTATTTAACGCAGCTCAAAGCCCAAAGAAAAATCACAAAAAAATATAAGGAAAAAGGCAAAAGGGTTAAAATCAAACAAATCTTAAAGGAAAGCGAGGTGAGCGCAACGAGGGGAGGCCTTCGGAAAATCCACTCCGCCCCTTCGAACTGGCAACTGGGCGGTTCGCAATTCGCGTAACTTTTATCATTAGCCCGTTGGGAAATTTAACGGGCACTTAAGTTCTTCACTCGTTTTCAACTTATTTTCCCAGCCAGTATTGTTTCGCCATTTTTGCGCAATCTCGCGTTAGTTTTTCGCATGTACTTTTTTTCCACATTTTTGTAGGCTGCCAGGCGGGATGAACGGGTGAGCAGCTACTTCTGCCAGGCAGGCAGAGAGGAGGAGTGAGCAGCTACGTCTGCTAGTGTGGCTGTCACCTTTAACTTGCGCTGCCCGGCGTCAAGTGCACTGAGCCAACATTCCGCACCTCGGCTGAGAAGTTTAGGCAGCGGGGCGTAGACCGAATGAACAGAAAATTTATTTTATGCGCTCTTTTTTTTGTTTTTGGCCAGAGGCAGAAGAACAAACAGACCAAGCAATCCAAAAAGGTTAGCTACATCGTTTATATGAACTTTTCTTTTTTTTTTCCCCATGTGGCTGTTGTTCTTGTTATTTTTTTATTTGTTTGTTTCTTCTGTTGCTGTTTGTTAGTTGGTTCTTTCGGAACACATACATTTGTTGTTTTTTTTCGAGTTTTTTGTTGTTTTTTTGCTCTAAAGCGTATATTGTTGCAATTTATTTTATTGCATTTTGTGTAGAGTTTTTGGATTTAATTTAGTTTGCGAATCGCTTCTTCTATTTGCCGGGTACTGAAAATTATGCTACACTCGGAAATTTAACAAGTTGGCAAGTTTATAATGTGAAGCCTCAAACTTTTTCGATTTGGAATTTTTTTAAGCGCCTCTCGCACTTTTATAAATGTGTGTTATGAAGGTATTTTAAATTGAGGCCAGCAGATTTTGAGCTAACCATTTATTTAACCCAATTTTAAATATGCATGGCTTATACAATTTGTAAGAACATGCTTCCACTCTAGTTTCCTGCTTAAATACATTGTAAGCCGGAATTTATGGCAGTTTCCAATTGGTTTCTTAAGCAATCTGGCAACGCTCAACGAGTTTCATGCCTGCATTAGTTGGCTGCGCCTGAATCTTTTATGAAAGGATTTCAAATGCGCATGAAATTGTGTTTATGCACGCCTTTTCCGCACCATTTCTTGAAATGATAGCATAAACCCAATATATATATACATCTGGAGCATCTATTTACTATACTGAGCAGCAGCTATCAATGATGTTTGCACCATGATACTGGCCATTAAACAGCAACACTTCCTGCACAGACACGTACTTTAACACACACACACACACACACACACATTTTCATTTCCTAGCCAAATACTCGCAGCATGTTACAAAATTGCATGAGCTCATGACGACATATCCAAAAGTTGTGTCTTTTTGGGTTTAGGCCATGAGGATGGGAGGATGGGAACGCTTAAAGAAATGTCAATTACATTTGTCGATGTGGCCGTTGTTGTCGTTGTCCTGCTTGTTGCTGAAATTTCAAATTTTAGTCTGTGACAATTTCACCCGCAGTGCCCCTCGACATCCCCTAGAAAGGGTAGAACATGTCCACATATCGCTCAAACGGCCCACTTCGAGTGTCATTTGTCGAACGTTGTGCGTTTCATATTTTTCGTGGGATTCGGTTCGGGTTTGGGTTAGGATTTGGGTTTGTGGAGCTGAGCACATGTCGAATTCGAGTTAAGAATGTTTCTCGTTGCTCGAAACATTGCTTCACTCTTTGATAAAAGTTCGAAATACGACCTCATGTACGCAGTTTATGAACTTTTCACTCAATGCAAGCAAAATTCCACAACTGAGGTTTTTAGTTTTCAAACTAACAAAAATGCTCTTTTGTTGGGGTTTCCTTTACAGAAACCAATACGATTTCATTTAATTAACTTATTGTTATACATGAATTTATGGCTTTATGGCATATTTTCAAGCCATAAGTGTTGCAGCAGTTTTGTTAGAATTGTTTTTTAATTATGACTATAAACAATATATGCAAATAGCTCTGAGTTAAAGTATAAATATTCAGGGTAATTTATTATGACTATACAGTTTTCTATCTACCTAAAGACTATCGATAAAGACTTTACCTATTCACAACGATGGGATATACCACTTTTCTACAGTCTAAAAGACTCCAGTTTAGCTGCTAATAGAGCTTTTGCCAACTTCATCATAGTAGAATACTAGAAACGATCAAAATATTCGTGTGCTGAGAACTCGATGTGTGTCTATCGATCTCATCGAAATATTTACAGTTCTCTGAAAGCTTATTATCAGAACAGAACACTGAACAGTAAGGACTTGATATATCTAGTGTCTAGTAGCCTTCTCTGTTCACTCATTGAATTATTTATATGCCAATTTTTATATTTAGTAGACATATTCAATATCTACTACACATATCTACACTACTAACATTTTAATTTGGGTGTGTCGCATATGCTGCACTGATTCGATTTTGATTTTCTCGGCACATTCTGTCTGGTGCGTTGTTGTCGAATCGTGCAACAAATGTTAACTGTGATTTGTGGCACTTTCCCAAGTGTCAAACTGATTTTGTGCCGAGCAAATTTACACGCCCAAAAACCCAGCCAGCTGTGCCTCAGCCTGGGCTCCGTTTCGTTTCTAAGCAAACTGCAAAATATTATTGATAAAAATTCCGCATTCTCTTCATGTTGCGATTATATCTATGGGAATATATAAAAATTACCCTAAGTACTGGCACGCTTCGTTGAAGGAGCAGCAACAGCCGCAGCAGCAGCAGTTGGCATTGCATTTTACCTATGAGTATTCCCAGTTCCAAGCTCTAGCTGGGTTTTCTTGCATTTCCTTGCCAGCTGCTTCTATTCCGTTTATTCCATTTAGAAATCTCAATTTATTTTATTGGATGCACTGGTGCGTACACCATTTATTTATCATTTCTCTTTATTTTTTATTTTTTGTTGTATTTTATATTTCGTTCTCAACATTCAGAATTTATGCCCTGTAAGTTACGAGTATGGGGCATATGTGGCTATTCCTTTTGGATTCATTTTTGACTTTGACCTCATTTAGCTTTTCGTGCAGCTGGAAGCAGCGCTCCCTATTTAGCTCAAGAAAGTGTGCTACACTTTTTAGGATTAAGATTCGCAAATGCGAAAAAATGTTTTAATTATGCGCCAGTGTATAGGTTTAAATTGGGTTAGCGGAGTGAAGGTTAACTTAGGTTAAGGTTAGGTGCATTTTACGTTAGTTTTAGCTCGTAATATTTAGTAAGTTAATGCCTTGGTCTATTTGTATGCATTTAAAATTGGCAACAGCAAGAGTATAAAATCGAGTTAGGTTAAGAGAGATTAAGTTGGGCTATGCTGATGTTAGGTTAGATTGAGTTTTAATTAGTTTAGACTTAGTTATTTAGTCCTAGTCGTGAGCTAGGTTTAGTTGACTAACGTCTAGTCAGTCCTGGCCCTAAGCTTATTTGTGTGCATTGAAGTTAGCCCCTATGCGACTATAGCATTTGGTTAGCCAAGGTGAGGTTGGGGTGACTTAAGATTGAGGTAAGGTTCGAATAGATTGATTTAAAGTTAGGTAAGGTTAGGTTTAATTTGGTTTAGTTTTCTAAAATGCAGTCAAACTTTCAAACTCTTTGAATGGCTATGAAGCTGGCCCCAGCTAATAAACTTTTTTCACTTATCTCTTTTCCTTTTCAAGTATCCTGGTTACTATAGCAAAAATGTGGAAAATTGTAAAGGAAAAGCAGCAATTTGCACTTCATCGTATTAAATGTGCCCCTATTAGCTTAACAAGTACCTGACAAATAAGTTAATTCTCGTGCGTAAACATGAACGCACATTAACGCACCCCCTCCCCGTCCCAACCTCCCACCCCCAACCCCTCCCCCACACCACGCACACGCAGAAGAACAGCAGGCAGGAAACCCCCGTTGCGTTTGCCAACTAAACTCCCAAGCTTTCGCCCGATGCTCGCAGCATTTCATCAACTTTCGCACAAAAAGAAAAAAAAGAAAACTCTCGCCCTCCTCTTGAGGGACGGGGAGAGGATATTCACATTTGGCTGTGGCTGCTGCGCCTTTTGCTCATTTCCAAATACGGGCAACCTGAGGTTTGTTTTAATTTGCTGCTGCTTTTCTATGGGGCTGCCGCCGGTGATCGCTGTGCTGCTTTTCCATTGCCATTGCCATTGTCTTTCACCGTATGCGAAGCAAAACTTTTGCATTTTCTCATTTTCGGAAAATGTGCAAAGGGATTTGTTTTTCATGGCTGTGTTGCGCGTATTTGTATGTTTATGTTTTGTCTGATATGATTTCGGCTTTTGTCCTCTCGTCCCCCCCCTGTTAAAGTACGAGTATCTGTGTATCTCTGTCTATATATGTGTGTGTGTGCCTGAGTTCCTTTGAGATTATGCGAACACAACGGGCTGCTGGTGCTTTTTGGATAAGAAGGGGCGGGATAAGCGCCCAAATAAATAAAGACCAAGTACATCTGTTTTACCATAAATTTCATATGTGTGTGTGCGTGTGTGATTGTGCATCAGTCCTGTGTGGGCGTATTCCCTAAATTACAGAGTACCAAATACACGTACTTACAATGGACACACACACACATGCCCATATATATGCATGTTACACTCGACCTGTTATGTCTTCTCGACCAATGAATGAGCTTATCTGATTGCCTTGAGTGCACTTTACTTCCAATCTGTTCTACGAGATACACAAACATTTAATCTACATTATTTCACAACAGTTTCTGCATTCATTAAATAATATAAGGTATTATTATTATAATAGTGCATAAATGTCTGAGCATATTCATATATGTCGAATATATTTGCAAATTTGTGCAGTATTTAATCATTTCAGATTCTTATAATCAGTCACAAAATGCTGTAATTAAAAGTGATAGGCAAATGTGAACTGTGTTCTCACAATTGTAGGAAGTAAAGTTTAAAGCGCAATTCATGGTAAATCTGTTGAATTTTATAGCATCCAATATATTCAAGTTTTATAGGCCCATGCATGTAAAATAAATATCAAGCAGACTTTACGGATATGTTTGTTTACAAAAAAGGTGTATTTTAAGCCTTAAAGCCAGTTGAAATTATTTAAATCCTATTTCATACAGCTTTTACATTAAATGCATGTCCTATAAAACTAATTTTTTTAACTTGTTATATTCAGCTCCAAAAAGTATGGTATAGAAATTTTGATGGGAATTATCTGATACTAACAGGCGTACTTTCATTTTTGAATTGTAGATTCAAATGCAGTAAAAAGCTAAATAAATTAACTTAAATTTCCGTTTCAAATATCAATAAAAATGGTAATTAAAATGATCAAATTCGAGCTCTATTTATGTAGCTGGTTGCCAAAGTTGTATGCATACATTTATTTACATACATAAAAATACATATAAACGTAGCTAAGGCATTTCCGGCTGGGCGTGCTGGGCATATTCTATGAATGTCTGAAGCAGCCCAAGAGGCCGCTTGGCCAAGGCGAATGCCACATGCTGTGGCTGCTGTCGGAGCGCAAATTACATTGTTTTATTTGAATTACGATTCGTTCAATATCCTGGCCAGGAGCTGCCTGCCCCTCTGGCTGCCTGGCTGCCTGTCTGCCTGTCTGCCCGCCCGTCAGCCCGCCCGTCAGCCCAGCCGACTGACTGACTGGCCGAGACATAAAAGCAGCTTTGGTGTAATTTAATTTGTGCCACTCAGCGCCAAATGCGTGTTTATGTAATTGTCTCAGCGTGCGAGTGTGTTTCTGCGCAGGGCATCTGCGTAATACGAACTGATGTTCGCATACTTGTACTTTAATAAGTTGCATATCATTAAAGGCGCGCCGAGATCAGCCTAATTGAATAAATCAACGCCAAGGACATAATGAGGAGCCATTCGCATTGTTGACGGCATTTCGGATATTCCGGAATTGGCTCACTTTTGATTCGGTTGTACGCGGCTGGGCTTTTAAAACAATTAACTTTTAAAACTTTTCTGTTACCTCGCTTGTAACTTGCCGTACACAACACTGCGCTGGCAACACTTTGCAGACCCTGACTACTCTTCTTTTTTCAGTTTTTCTTTTTTTTTAACCTGCCCGTCACAGTGTTTATATTGTCTGCGGTGCACGCTGAAAGAATCCGACAGGAATCTGCGCTTCATGTGGCACAACCCAACAGACCTGAGCTTATTTTCAATCTTTTTTTCATTTCGTTGCCTTTCTTTTGACGTCGCACGTACGCCGCACCAGCAGCACGTGATAAAAAATGGCGCCCAGGCCAAGAAAAAACAACTGTAAATACAAGGATGATGGCTTACTTAGTCGGCCAGGTAATAAATGGCCATAGTCGCCACGGCCACAAATGATGCTTGAGCTCGTTATCCTGGCAGCTACACGGATCCCTTTGCCAAGAAAACTGGCCCCTCCCCCCTACTAACCACCATAAGCATGACCCTCAACTCTTGAGAAGATTTGATGAAATATCATAATAAATTGCATAAGTTAACGATATACTCTATTTTAAGTAATTGTTGAACTGCTGGTCCAGCAGTTGGTTATATAAAGGAATATTATGACCATACGAGCAAAAGAAAATAAATAAATATATATTTGACAAATATAATATCTATATTCGGGACTCTTTAAATAATAATAAAGAATTATAATAAAAAAATAAAAACGTAAAATTTTATGTTATGTGTGTTAAGTGAAATAAATTAATAATAAATATAGTACGAAATTATTTTTAAAAACATATAGTATTGAAATTATTGAAAATACACGAAAATAAATGAATATATTATAAACTTATACAAGCAAATCTTTTTTTATATATTTTTATTTTTTATATGGACTCAAAATTTTTAAGATTTGCATAATTATTTTTTTTGATGATAAAAAAGTTCACAAAAATTGATTGTTATTTTTTTTTAAGAATCTTTTTAGTGTCGACTTTTTCTTAAACCATGTCGGGGACAATCGAAACAATTCTTAAAATTTTTTCCTAAAGCATATATAAATTACTTTCCAACACTAGGTATCACTCAGAAATCGCACAATAGAGCACAAATATTATTCTGTCCATTGTAACATATTGTTCGATCTGTGGATATTGCTTAAATATTGGGCAAAAAGTAAAATTTCTTAAACATGCCAGTGAAATAAAATGATGAAATGTGGGTGGAGTCCAGCACATTGCAACCGCCTTCGCAGCACATTATCTATAGCAGCTGGAACTGCATGGAAGTCGCCCTATCACACGTCTAGAGGACTGCACAAAAAGTTTATGGAGGCATTGTGGTTGAGGCAGCGCATGGTGGGGGAGTGCAGGGCCGCTTCAAATAGCTTCTAGTGTCTATCTGGGTATTTTTTTTTTTTTTTTGAAAGACATATGCTTGGCACTTAGGTGCTTAGCCAGCAGCAGTTAGGTTTTTGCCACCTTGTGCACGGGTTGGGCTAGTTTTTCACTGCGCCTGCTTCTGCCCTGCAGCGCGTTCATTCAGCAAGTTTTCTGGCATTTTCGAGACTCACGTATGTTTGTGGTAAATGTTTTTCAATTTCTTTCGGGCTAACTCGCCAAGCGAAACGCGTCCAACAAAATGCACACAAATTCAGCGTTTTATTCGCACCTGCGGCTGTCTGGCTTTTTCAAGGTGTTTAACTGTCGGCAATTTCGTGTGTGTGCGTTTGTGTATTTCTTTGTGTGTGTGTGTATGTGCGGAAATAGAGCTTATTATGGCCCAATCTCTGCACTCTCCTCTGCAGCCCTTGCCAACATGCAGGTAGTCCTCACAGGACCATTCGCTCTCTCATTTCACAGTTCACAGATGGCTTTGAATCGAATTGAATAAAATGGGAAAAAGTGCCATAGAATTTCCCTTCGTTTAGATTTCGCACACAATTCTCAAGAGCCGTCTAAACACTTGGGTCCGCCATTTCAGCTAAGGCCCAAAACATGTTGGCACTTTTCTGGCTCATATTTATGAGCATGTGTGTGTGTGGGCGTTAGCTTGTTAATCTTCAGCCACTTGATGGGGGGGCCACAACATTGAAATAGATTAAGATTTTAAATGATAATTAACCTGAATTCTTAAGGGGAATTAAAACTGTTACAGAGCTTGTTCTAAGAGGAGAACTTGCTGAGGGCTGGAATGTGAAAAGTTGACATGTAAATATATATAATATATATATGTTTAGATATGTTAACTAAGCGTTATACATTAACATAATTTTGTAAAATATGTATATAAAATTAAGCAAACTGCTCAAAATCCATACGATTTGGGTTGCTTGTCCGGTCCAGCATAGCTCGGCCATTCCTTTAGAAAGCTCTAATAATACAAGTTGTAGCTAATTTTTTGGGTTTCCTTTACCCAGCAACGGCACAAGTTAAACCAAAAATGCGAATGAACTTCAAACAAAGCTCGACAAACTACTTGGAAATAGTTGGCAATACACGGGGATAAGGACACGATGGCAATGCGAAAAGGTACAAGGCGAAGGTTTTTCTCTGATGCAAGAATGCATAATTATGGGCGTGTCTCTCATTTATTTTCGCGCTGAATTAATTAAAAGTTCACTTATGCACGGAATTTGCATAAAAATGACATTTTAATTGCGCTTCATCTGTGAAGAGCAACTTGGCGCCATTGCCAACGCCTTTTGCGCCAACGCGTTATGAAAACGGCCCGCGATTGCCGGCAAACAAGACAAGGGCGGTGCGAAAGGGCTGGGGTAGGGGGCGGGGGGCGTAAATAAGGTGCAATAGGGGGCCCGGGCGAGAAGTGCGCTCGAGACAGACAAGAACACTCGGCGAAACACTAGAAAACGCACTTGCGCAACGTAATGAAAAAACACATTTTCTTTGCTTCGCATCTTGTTGGTGCAGGGGGAGTGGGCAGTGCTTGTGAAATATTTTCATGGAAATCCCTTTGAAAGCTCTTGGTTATGCGCTAGACAAACAAATAGAAATATTTATTAGATTTTATAGATTTTCCTACCGACTTTTGCGCAATCGCGCAAAAGAGCCAATAAAACATGAATTGGAATTTGTGGGTTCAGCAAAAGGTGAAAAACGAGTTGAAGGCCTGCGCAGGCAAGCCTCAAAGAAGTTTGTTTATTTGATATGTTAAGGAGCAACCTTTATTTATGATCCTTTCTATGTTTTGTTGCTTGGCGAGGCGAATATAATAATGAAAATAATGATTATGATTATGATTATGATTATGATTATGATTATGATTATGATTATGATTATGATTATGATTATGATTATGAATATGATTATGATTATGATTATGATTATGATATTGATAATGATATTAAAAATGATAATGATAATAATTATAATTATGATACATATATAAAAGATAATAAATAATATATTAATTTCAATGCCTTCTACAGTAATGTATTGAATAGATCGTAATCTAAAGGAAGCTAAGCATGATTGCCATAATTATAATCAACTCAGTAACATTCCATTGTTTGTTATTATAAATTCAAATTATCTAAAATAATTTCCAAATAACTTGGCAAGCCAATAACCGCAGCTAAACGCTTCATTTAGGTTGCATTCAATGTAGAAAACAATAGAAAATAACATAATAAATAAATAAACAATGACAAAAATGAAAATAAAAATGCAAATGAGCTGTGTTCAGTGTGCGATAAATGGCTAAGCGAGTGAATGTGAATGGCCAAAAGGCCGACTGAGTGAATGGATGAATGAGTGAATGAGCGCATGAATTAATTGTCTGGCTGTAAATGATTTTTGAATGTTTTGCATATTTTGCATGCGTCGCGGGCGACGACCGGCGGCTAATTAAAACCAAAAGCTCCACTAAATACAAATATATACATATAAATATATGTGCATAAGTATATATATATTATGCCGTCTAATAAAGAGTTGAGACCCTCGAGGCGATTCAAACAGCTGAAAAATGATTTTTGCCACCCACTTGAAACCGCGGCACGTTAACAAAAAAGTGTTAATTTAAATTTCGATACGTGCTGCGAATTCAAAATGCTGCACACTGCCAACACTGGCAGCACTCCCAGCTCTCCCAATATTCCCAACACTGGCTGCAGCCCGTTGCCCTCTGGCCCGCTTCGGCTTGTCGCCCCGCCACGTACGCAGCGCTGTGAACAATTTTATGCACGTCCAGCGTGTAAAACACCTAAAACGCCATCGTGCCGCACATATACACCCAACCTTGCCCTCCCCCCCCCCTCCCATCCCCCCTTCCTCTACGCACCATCATTTGCGTTTATTTTCGCAGCGGTTTCCGACCTGTTTCGTCCCACAACGCACGTTGCCATCGATTAGTTTTCATTTTGTGAACAATTTTGCATTGGCTGCGCTGATTATGCCGCCCTGCGGCTTTTCCACACTCCCCCCTACCAGACCACGCCCCCACTGGGCACACTCGCGGCACGAATGCCCATGGCTAACTATTGCCGTTGACTGTCAACGGCCCGTCAATCCGCCAGCCCCATTGCAACTCGAGTGGCTTTGCATATTTTGTCCCCCAACCCCCTTCTGGCCGTGACGATCGCTGACATCAAATGCATTTGCAAAAGAGTTTTCATCTGAATGGCACGCGGGTTGTGCGGGGCGGCAAGTTTAGCTTTATACTCGCAACTTGGCCCGTTTTCCAGCTGCAGTTTCTGTCGGAACGCATATTTGTCACGAAAGAAATTAAGAATCCCATATAGCATTTGAATTTTATCTTTTTGTTTTTCACCAAAATGAGACATAGTTGCGAAAAGGAGCTAACTTCAGGAATCGTTTATAAAAATTGGTTCACATTTCAACATTAAATGGAAGCTTAAATATTACGAATGTATTTTACTATAAAATCAAAGATTTTTATGAAATTTTTCATTGAATTTGGGCTTGAAGAAACAATATTTCAAAATATAAATATTGAATGAAAGGCTACATAATCTTAATATTTACTCTCAAAACATTAATAAAATTAAAATGTAAAGCCAAGCTGGAGCTCGAGCAATGAAAAGCCGGAATAGTTCCCAAAAATCAGTTGAGTTCTGAGAAAGCTTTGAAAATTAAAATAACAAGAACTGCCTTGAAAGGTAAATACTGTGACATTTGCCACAGATTTGACTGCAAGAAAATCACAGGGGCAGACTTGATGGGTGCTTGGCTTTTGGAACAGCATTTTGGCAGCTCGATTTGCCAGTCAAGTGCATGGAGAGCAAAAAAAAGTAAAAGGAAAAGTATTTAATGTCAAAATATTTGTTATTTATGATTTTTATGGCAAATGTCTAAAATCGCTGCAGTGGTGCATATTTCATAGCAAAGTGTAACGTGAAACTTTTGGCCACTGCTCTGCCACTCTCTCTCTCTCTCTCTCTCTCTTGGCCAACTCTTTGGCGCTGCATAGATGTTTGGCAGTGTTTGGTTATGCCAATGCACAAAATAGCAAGAAAATTCTCATAGCTCGAACACGTCTGAGCGCACACAGCCAAACAAATTGCTAAAACACACACTCACATATGCGTGCGCTTGTGTGCGTGTGTGTGTATGCACTTTATGCATGGCGTGATTTTATGATTTTATCAATCAAAATGGAAAAATATTGATCTGATTGATTTACGCGCTGCAATAGGTTCTCCTACCATGACCCCTTTTTTGAGGGGGGAATTTTTTATTTATTTAGACTGCACAGCTCTTAAAAGTTATTGAAATGACCGAACGTATAGATAAATGTAGGAATTCACTTAGGAATTAGATATAGAAGAAGTATGAACTGATACACAGTGTGCTTTTTAGTAACTCGACAATCTGTCTCTTAAGTAGAGGTCTACACTCAGTTATGTTTTATGTTGGTAAGAATTCTAGGTATCCTGCTTACTTGCTCTTTGGAAGACTCAAATACATATTGCATACAAATTTGTAAAAATAACCGAATATATATACATATATCAAGAGCGCAAGAAACTCTCTTATGCACAATTAAACTTCTCTTACATTTTAATATCAACTAGACTTTAAACTTAAAGTTCAAAAGATCTGCTCATAAGAAGCTGATAGACTTTTCCCGCTGCCGTAACTCAATCATCCTTTATCATAATTTTCTTTAAGCATATTCATATCCCTTATAGAAACACATGCTGGAAACATTTTTAAAAATTGAATACGTATGTCATATTGCCGCGCACGATGCTGGCTTCAGCTGCGACGTTCATTTCGCTACAATAAAGTCAATAAGGCGCGAAAATCGAATGCGCTGTCAAAGCCAATGAAGTGTGCCATAAAGCAAAAATCGCCGAGTTGTGGGTTTTCCGCGGCACATTTTATGGCACATATTTTTGCATTTGCAGCTACCACTCGTGCTACCACTCGCTGCATCTTAAAGCCAAGTAAAAATATCTATATACATATATATATATACATATGTATATATATATATATATATATGTATATATATTCTGCGGCACCTTGGAAACGTCGCATAAAAGACAAGCTGAATAATGCAAAAATGCACACTCCACACTTGCAATTCCACACACATTTAATTTCTTTCACGTACGTTTATAAATCGAAAATTGCTTAATATTATTGTAATTTAATCACACCTGTAAACAAGGCTTTTATTTTAATACTTCAGTAAAGAAAGTAATTTACTAAACGAATTTCTTTTGCTTGGCTAATCAGCACAGCAAGAAATATTTTGTTATTCTCTGAATAAATGATATTTAAGAATTATTGTAATTTTATTATCTTTCATATGGCTAAGTGCAACACTCGCATTCAAATGATTTGTGGCACGTTCAACATTGCGTATACCTAACATATACATATAATGCTATCCTCTAATTTGCGTACTGTTCTATGGGTCTAAATATGCCACTTGACATGCGGCCGGCAGTTAAACTGCAAAATGCCAACAATAAAACCAATTTGGTTGCAAAAATACAATAGCCATAATATGAAAATGGCCAACAATTTGCCGCAAACATTTACCAATTATATTTAGTACCTTCCACAAAAGCAACCCGCTGCCGCTGCCCGTCTCCTACCCATACACAGTCCGATTGCTGGAAATGGGAAAACACAGCACATTCTGTTTGGCCTGGCATTGGCCATTTGTGAGCTTTGGCCACGTTTGCGCTTGGCTTGAAGAGAGCTGCTGCTCGCCAAACCTCGAGCAAAGCGACAGCCAAATGCAAAGCCAAAACCAATGCACTTGCAGTGCACTTCAGCTGGCCATATTATTTCAATGCATGCCCTAAGCAAGGCTATATTGGTTTTGTCATGGAATAAGCAACACATATACGATGAAAACCTTTAAAAACATAACTGGCTTGTAATCAATTTGTGCAATGTCTGCTTTCTCTACTTTTGTCTAATTACTATATATTATACAACACACTGTCTATATAGTTGGTTTTTGAAAGTTCGCGTGCTGTTCAGTTTACAATTTTACTTCTCATATTTGACATTAACTCTTATATATGTCATCACGCGTCTGGCTTTGGCCACCTTGTGATGGTGAAGACAACATTTTAATGCATTTGCCATGATCAAACAATTTAATTATATTTTTCAATCGATAGCACACACGAAATACAAGACTAAACTCGTTTCGCTATTTATGTAGTCTAATTCTAATATAATTTAAGGGTATAAAATCTTCGATCATATTCAGTAAATATATAACCAAAAAACGTGACAACCGACGCCAACGACGGCAAGCCGATTTTAAAATTCATTTAAATGGCAAATTACAAAATATTAAAATTAACAATTTTTTTTTCAATATTTTTGATTGCGTTTGTTGTTTACATTGCAAACTGAAATGACATGCAAATATTACAATTCTCTGCCTCGCCCCCCTTCAGTTCCCATTTTATAGATCAGCCTTGAAATGCATAATTAAATGTGTTGTCGGGCTTTGTAATGAGGGCAAACAATTTGCCAACGAAATTGCGAAATTGCATTTAATTAAAAATTGCACATTTGCCAAGCGAAAGCAAATGTTTGTGAAGTTCAAGTCTGTGCTGCTATGTGAACCGAACTAGTAATTGGGTGAATCGTGAACTGAAGCTGAAAATGTCTGAAAAATGTCTGTCAAAGAGCCAGATGGACTGCCCTCAAAGGAATTTTTAAAAAAGGAAGCAAATAGATATCACAGAATATGTTTAGACGTTAATTATGAAATTCGAATAACATTTGTAAAATTGTTTGTAAAATATAAGTAAACCAATCTCAGCATATAAATAAATTGAGTTTCACTTCGATAAACTTGAGTTTCATTTAGATAAATTCTGGCAATCATTTCTTAACATTATTTAATATGATTCTCAGCGCACTTTGAACTTAATCTACAATCTTCTTAATACACAAATATGAATTATGTAACATGTAAGCTGCTGCCTTTTCTTATAGCAACATTTTTGTACATTTTACATTTAATTACCAGCCTGAGCTGACCGCATAGCCCGCATTCATTCACATATATGTACCATATAGGTTTCAATTGCAATGTCGCATATTGATATTTGAATATTTGTTGTAGCAAATCGATTGAATATTATTTGTGTATATATGCCAATATTTTATGCATCAATGTCAGCTGCATTTTTAGATATAACTGCATTAAATGCGCTACACTGCGTATGAGTAATGCAGTCAGCTGTGGTGCACACGCACACACACACACTCACACTTTGACGTTTTTAAGCATCATTAATTTGCTGTGGGCCATATAATCGTCATACCCCCGCCCTTTCCCCTTCGCTATGGCAGCAGTCAAGAGTAATTATATGTGCATAGTCCGGGCAGAGAGCTTGCACATGATATTCTCATACGCAGCAAGTGCAGCGGGGTTTCATGGCATGGGGTTTATGTTTGTTTTCTAATGGACTGTGGCCAGTGGCCGGTTAAACATTTTTGGCGAACCCTTATACGGCAGAGCCCCCAATTACGAACGCCTACAACTAATCGAACGCGAAGCGCAAACGAACTAAATCCGCAAACCGAGAGCTGAACCCAAACTCAAACCCAAAATCGAAACCCGATTCCCGACTGATATGGCTGCTGGTCTATTCAAAGCTCTACTCGATTTGCTCTGCGACTTTAATTTGATTTTGTTGATGTGGCCATTGCTGGTCTAGTTGTTGCTAGTGTTTTGTTATTAATGATGGCATGCAGAGAAACAGGCTGAGCGAGAGTGTGAGAGAGAGGGAGGGAGAGAGAGAGAGAGAGAGAGTGAGAGTCGGCCGACGTTAAATGACTGTCATCATTCATTAGCCGCAGCCGCTGGGCAGTTGTCTACGCAGGACTTGGGTTTAAGCTAGTTCGTTTACACATAGCTGGCTTATATCCTGCACACACACCTAGCTGCGCCTGTTTGTGCGTGTGTGTGTGTCCGCTTTAGTTGACCTGCTTGCGACGTGCTGCAAGGCAAGCCAAAGCCAAGCGGCTTACAGATATGTGCCCTGTCCTCGACATTGTCTAAGCCGCTCTGCCATAGCCCTAAAGCAAATTCATTTAAACACTGCACAACTCCCCAGCCCTCAGTTCTACCCCCACCCCCACCTACAGATAGTCTTAGTTGTACTCTCATCGCAATTATTGTTGTCTTAGTATTTTAATTAAAATGTGTTTGCCTCCAGTGGCTATTGCTACTGCTCATAATGGTTGGTAGATGGGGGGAGGGGGTCGGGGTGGTCTGCTTCGGCTACCAGCAAATTATGTCTGTTGAACACTCTCTTGGCCACAAGTGTCGACCACATTGATTCAAATTGGAAGACGACACAAATTACGGTCGCCTTCTGTATGTTTGGGTAAACAAACAAGCAAACAATTGCTCAAACGCACAGCACATGCTATTTCATGCGGTTTTCATATCAATTGAGAATGCATAAACATTTAATTTATTTTAAATGCAACGTAAAACATATATATCAACCAGCCTGTGCCAACGGGCCACTTTGTGGTGCTCTTGCTAAATTAATCAATTTTGAAAAAACATTGATTGGGCGAATAAAACGATTTTTTAGAAAGAGAAAGCCTGTCCTGGTTTTCATTCTGGATTTCTGGATCTGGACTCATTTTTATACCCTGCACCCATTTAAAATGGGTACATTTAAAATAGGTTTAATGATGTTATGCAAAAGTATGTAACAGGCAGAAGGAAGTAACTTTTTTTGAGTAACTTCCTAGAGTCATCAAACTTGACATGTAGCTTCTAGAATAGTATATACAAATCAAGTTACTTTCATTTTATGGATTTTAATCATCATCATCAAGTGATAGGTGTTCATTTTCCAAATTAGAGCTTCGATGGCCAATGATTCCTCCTAAATACCCATCGTAAACCTAGTTTTGAAATTGATTGCGAAATTTTAAGCACACACCACTGTTAACTGTACTATTTTTTATATTTTTACTTAGTTTATGTTAGTAACAAAGAGATTATAGATGAAAATGTATTGTTTCCTTAAACCAAACATTTTGCATAATAATATTGTAAAATATTCAAAAGGACTTCTTTTTGATTTTTAAACAACTCATTCGATTCGCACAGGTTTAAAGTCAGTTTTATTTTTGATTTAAATAAATACATATTTTCTAAGTTTAAGCATAAGTCATGTCGAGCTTAAATCAAAACAGTTTACAAAAAACAGCGAGCTTGAATTTGGTTTTCAATGAAAACTTTTAAGAGAGACCCATTATTAGCATCCCATTTATATATGCGACAGAGCAGGGTTCGAATCAATTCTTGGGTAAAGGACGTGAAAAAATTAGCTCAAACCGTAGACTAAGTTTTATTATTATTATTATTTTGTTTTTCAGCCCTGGTCAAAATCACAAATATCTCTCTACCATAGTTCAAGCGAACACTAAAACGTTTCACTGCTCATATCACATATCAAATAAAATTGAATCAATTACTGGGATTTCTAATAAATCGTTTTGCATGCGAGCAGCTTGTCGAAAATACTAAATGATTTTTTGCTAACAACCGCCCAAAAGCCTTTCATAGCTTTGGAAACCACCTGCCCAACTTTTTTTGGCTCTACATTTTTAATTTAGGTCCTTAGAACTTCAGGTTTTCAGAAATTGTTTGGCCAAAGACACAGAGCAAGCTCGTTTGTTTGATATTTAAGTAAAGTCTCCGACGTATTTGTGTATATAATTTTTTTATTTGTATGAGTTTTTATTTTATTTTGGCTCATGCGAACATCGCATTTGTGTCCTAGGTACGTGCTGCGGTCATATGCGAAATGTGTCCTATTTATATGTCTTTTTCGCATTTTCATTGTGTTGTTTGCACCTTTCTCTCATTTCTTTCGGGTAGTTTTTTGACTTTGATGTTGTTGTTGTTGTTGTTGTTGTGTTTGCTTTGCATTAACTTTATGGACCTTAACACAAGGCATTATACGCCCTGTTGAACGTAAGTGTATGTATGTGTGTATGCGTATGTGTGAATAGATCCTTTGGCTTGTTTTATTATGTATGTACGTCGTTCCACTTGTGCTTCTCTCTCTTTATCACACTCTCTCTGTCTCTCCTTCCCTCTGATTTGTCCCACATTTGATCAAATAATCGTAAATAAAATGCCCTTGTAATAATTTTTTTATGACCCTCTAATGAGCTTTACGTGAGCATAACACGAATTGTGATTTAGGTCCTGCCACGCAGACCGTACGCATATTCCCAGATTTAGGCCACCTGTTTTTAGATAGCGTTCAACTTGAACGTTTTTGCCCTGAGATAGGCTGTTACAACAATAATAAATACTTTGGCATCTGCTTGGATTCGGTTTTGTTTGTTTTGGTTCCGAACACCATAGGAACAACTTGCTTCTTGTTCTTTTCCATATACATACGCATATTTATTAATCTATTTAAAAATAACAACTTTACCTTACTTCGAGTTCTGAACCTAACCAGCAACAATTCTGTAGCTCCGCTTGTAAATAAAATATCTATCAGCTATATGTATAAAGGAGTTTCAGCAGCGAATTGGGCAATCGCGAAGTTTGAAGCTTAAACACCATATAAAATAAGACGAAAGATGGAATTCAAACACGCACGATGGCAGTTGAGTTACTTTTTATGTGCCTGAAGTCAGCGCGAAAGAGAAAAAAATAATTGTGATATCAAACGCTCGGGCAACGCCGGACAGTTTCTTCTATAGATTTATAATACGTACTAATTTGTAACAATTTCCCTTTGGTTTAATCCAGCTTTGTATTTCATTTGCTATTATTTTCTCGAGCAGCTCGCAATAGATTCTGACTCTAGCAAACCCTAACCAGCACAATTAAAATGCAGTCAACCCCGAAGCCCCACAGTTGAGTTGTGGCTGGGACTCGTATCAATTGAATACAATTTCTACTTAGGCTGAGCAGGAAAAGGGCATCCTTTGTGTTGTCCTGGACTCTATATTATTGTTGTTGTTGTTGGGGCATTTTCTCTGTTTCAACGTGAGCTTCGTAAGTTGCAATCAAGGCCCGTATTGATTATGAAATGAGGTCACAAAAGACTCAACACAACAGACCCAAAGCTGTTGCTTTTGTTGTTGTTGTTGACCAAAGTACGTAAACAAGTTAACTTTAAATGGTGTCGTATAATTTGTGTGTTTTAGTTGAATGCTTGGCTGATTCCCGAGCTTAAAACATGAACATTTATCAAATGGGAAGTATTGCAAATTTTCCAAAGCTGAAGGCGTCAAGCAGCAGGCAATTGGCCAGCTTGGGGTCTACTATAAGTCAAGCTCGTTTGCAGGCAACACCTAGAATATAAGCATATGTGTATGTGTGTGTAATATATTTATATAAATATATATTAAATAAAGGGGCCTATCAATCAAGTCAAGTGAAAATTTATAGCACTTTTGTTTGTTATTATTCGTTTATGCATGAGTTAATTAGAATATTGGCGTTAACCTCCCCAGCGGGTTCGTCCCTTTTGTTGTAACGCTACAAGATTTATGAGAGACCTCTCTATCTCTCCCTCTCTTTCCCTTTCTCTCTCTCTCTATCCCTCAGTGTGTGTGTGCATTAGACATACATATGCTGGCCACTGTCTGTGTCCACTGAAAAGTAGCAGCTAGTATGCGTTCATGTGTGTGGAGTGTGCGTGTGTCTTTTAGCGCAACAACAAAACTTGGCATGAGCCCCGTGCCAATAGTTTTGTCGGCTAATTTTGCTCATTTCCTTTAGTTTTCAATTCAATTACGCATTTTTGTGGGTTGATTTTAAGACAATAAACTTTTCTGCTTCACTTGGCTCAAAGGTTAGATGAAGTGATATTGGGATATCATATAATGTGCCAACTTGTAAGGGTTAAAAAACTCTTCACAGAATATTTTTTACAGTATAAATAAATATGCGACATTTGTTGTATAAATATATACAACATATAACAATTTATGCCATATTATTTTCTTCTTAATCATGTCCTATTTTTGTTATTATTACATATATTTATTGTGCAATCCATCTCGTATTTAATCAATTTATTTTGTCCATCCACAATTTAATTTCATGTTAAATAATTATTTATTTTAAAATACCAGCTAAAAGACCAATTAATGCCAATTCAAAGTTGAGAACTCCTATCAGAATTATTGTATTTGTTTGCAAGCGCAACGGCAGTTCCAATTAGACAATATGTGTCAAAGGGCCAATAACAGTTGCCATTCGCCAACAGCCGAGTGTCGAATGTTAACCAACGAGAGCTTAACAGCAGCGTAACAGCACAGCGAACGCATGCGTAACATTTGACGCTCTCAGTAGCGCTGTTAACTTAGTAGCTGTTAGCACCTAACAGCGGGCGGTCGCTCTGTAAACGTGTGTTAGTGTGTGAGTGTCGAATTTACGAGCTGTCGAGACATTTGAATAATGCAGTAAAAAAGGTGGCAAATTGTCAAATTGCTCTGCAAATGGCGAATGGCAAAAGACGCGGCTAATTTATGTCAATTAATGCATTAAAATTTCATTGTGCTATGGCAAAAGCGGCGCGTGTAGCGATTTTATTAATTTCTGGCAATACAACTAAAAAGTTGTTGTCCATAGAAATTAATAGCAAATATTTGCACAACAATTTGTTTGCTTGGGAACGCCCGTCCGCTCGGGCCGGCGGGCTCAGAAGGTTCTGCAATAATCAATTTAAATATGTTTTCTCAAAACAGCCTGGAAAATCGAGCACAAGACCATAAAAAATTTAAATAAAAAAAGAGAGCTCAAGAGATGCCAATTCAAAGCCAGCTGCAGCCACCAAACAACAACAACAACAAGTTGTTTCCGGTCTGCCTCTCTGTCTGTCTATGTGTGAGTGGGTATGTGTGTGTGTATGTGTGTGCTGCAAATGCTATCACAAATCCCCGCTAATAATTTGTCAATATTACGTGAGCTGAAAATTGAATAAAAAGCGTTTTTGCATTGAGCGCAAAAAAAAGTGAAGCAGCTGAAGCCAAAGGCAAAGGAAAAACTGCAAAGGCAAAGACCAGGAATTTCCCTAGAAATCAAATAAATTGTTACAAATGAGTGCAACTTTTGACTGTGGCCCCAAACTGAAACCCCGCCAACACCCGTCCCCCGCCCGACCCTCTTACAGACAGTCAAATTTTATTTATGTGCTTCTCTTTCGATTTTTCATTTGCTAAGCTGATTTGCAACTTTTTGCACTCCTCTCCCCTCTATATCGCTCCCTCTCTCTCTCTCTTTCTCTGTCTGTTTTTTTGGGAAAACTTTGCTGCCCATTGGTGGAAAAATGTATGAATAATTCAGCATACGATGCTGCTCTTGGCCGCATTTTCCGGCACTGTTTTGGCCAGCTTGTAATAAATGCAAATGAATTGATGAAAAGTCGCGTATTGCGCTCTCTGTTTACATTTTTACTGATTTGATATGCGCATCAATGTCAGCGCGAGCGAGCGGAGGGGAGGCTAAAACTGATAGCATGTTGCATATGCGTTTTCATATATATCATATGATCCATATTTTCATCATCAAACGGCATACAAACAACAACTGAAATCGAGGCAAATATTTTACTTTCGGTATTTTGCATTTTCAATTGCGCAAAGAACTAAAATTCAGCAGAAGTTGCCGGCACATCGAACTAAGCGTATTTGAATATGATTCATTTATTATTCAACATTCAAAGTTCCTCTGGAATGCAACATATTTCATTGGAAGAGAATGCTTAACAAATTCTGTGGAAATTTTAAGAAAGCATAAATCTAACTTAGGCTAAGAAAATATGTGTTGAAAGCAAACATAAATCGACTTTAAATCCAAGCGAATCGAATTAATTGTCCTAAAATCAAACATAAATTCGTTTCAATGTTTTACAATAAATATTCGAGTTAAGCAAACAATAAATTCGTAACTATAATCTCTTCATGATACAAATCTAAATATGTAAAATCAACTAAATAAAATGGTAAAATACAGGTAACTGCTTTTATTTGCTTTAATTTGAGTAATCAAATGTGAGATCTGATTCAGGAAGCAGATTATATAAGCTTTGGCCATGAATTGAAACTAAGTTTTCTTAGTTTCAAATATTTAAAAGTCGAATAAAGAAATCTATCACAATCAGCAGAGAGAGCTGGAATTTGTCTTTTTTCGACTAAATGTACTTTACGAACTTGCATATTTTTATAAAAATATAATTGAAATAAATAATAATTGTTATACTTATATCAAATTGCTACATGAAGGATACATTTAATATAATTTTTTTAATGAATATTATCTATTTAAATAAATATTCTATTATATTAAATTGATACTTTAATGATTTAATGATAAATATTGTAATAAATTAAAAACACTTCTGGGTAAGGCTGATGTTAACTATTTTTGACAATCTACCCAATTTTATTTGCTATGAGCTTTGCAATGGAAACAGAATTGAAATCGGGAATCACTTGCAGTCAGGCACCAAATGCACAAATCAAACCCATTCATTGAGCTCGTTTCGATTGAAATGCGACTTAATGGGCAGGCAGCTCTCTCTCTCGCTCTCTCTTTCCCTCTCCCTCTCGCTCATTCTCTCTCCCTCTCTCTTCCTCTCTCATTCCCTCTGCTCACCACTCACCCGCTTGCAATCATTTCATCCTATAAGCGACCACATTACACGCTGCATTGAGGAGAAGCTAAATGACCGCAAGAAACACACCTACCTACGGCCACAAACAGCTAACCAATAAGCACGCCAACCCACAGTTCCCCGGCCCATAACCACTGCCAAGGCCCTGCCCCCTCCCCTCCCCACCTCTCTTCGTTAATCCACCAGCTAGGACGTCCATGACATGCATGCCTGGCAACTCTGGCATACTCTGCCGCAAAGCAGCAAAGCAAACTTTACTTTAGCTTTAAGTAGTCAGTCATCGGGCAGTCTGTGCGCTGTGGGCGTGGCACGTCAGCATCAGCAGTAGCATTCTCTGGCATCTACACAAAGGCATCCAAGCAGACACACACACTCACAGAACAACACACATACATACACTCGCACATGCTGACATCCGAGTGCAAGTGCAGACCGTTTCTCCTCTTGGCGCTCCCACACGCCGGAAATAGCTTGCTCGGCACTCGAACTGTTTGCATTATGATGCACTGCCTCCTCGGCACGCTGCACCCCCGCATGCATTGCAGCCCTCTTACCCTCTCCCCTCAGGTTCTTATTCTGCTTCCTGAGTTTCTGTTTTCTTTGGCGAAACAGCCGTAGCGAGTGGCTCGATCAGCAGCTGCCCATTGGCAAAGAGCAGTCAGTGCCTCCATTTACACACATACACACACCTTCCAGCTGCCCCTCCTCGCCTCGCTGCTGTCAATACTTGCAATGAGCTAAATGGAATTTGTCTTGCCTGCCACTGACGACATCGAGTGACGTGCGGCAATTTGTTGCATGCCGCCTCAACTCGAACCTCAGGAAGCCTTTGAGCGGTAATAGCCCCAGATGACTTTCGCCATCTACTTAAAGCCACCTTCGCCTCCACCTTTGACAAGAGCTGCTCCTCCGAGATTCTTCTTTGATCCCTTTGGCATGGCCTGCCCACAACGCTGTCCTTTAATTTCCAGCTGTAATTACTATGCATAATTGTTATTTAATTTAATTTTCTTTTATTTTTACTTTTACATTTTTCACACACTCGTGCGGTTGCCATTTTTGTGGGCCGCAGTGCGGCGTATTTTGTGGTTGGTTTTTGTGTTCTGTTTTCTTTTATCATTATTTTTTTTTTTAGCCTGCCTTTGAATAACATTATGCTAATAACTAACTATATGCCATAGTATGTGCGTGTGCGTGTGTGCGCGAGCTCTGTGGTTTTAATCAGACTTTAGTTAATTGAGTTGATAAAGTTTAAAGCTCTCAGAATTTGTTGAACTTTAAATGTATTCAATTTAAAACAGTTGCTCAAGTGACATCAAAAATAATTTAATCATATACCATGTTTACGTTTGAAGCAATATTCAAATAGACTTAGATTAATTTCATATACATATATATTTTATATATACCTATATCTCTATATATAAAACTGTTTGTCCTGACTGACTGATTGATCAACGCACAGCCCAAACCGTAAGAGCTAGGAAGCTTAAATTTTCACCATAGTTACTTTATGTGATGAAGGTGCATGTTAACACGGGGTTTCAAGAAATTCCACCCGCAAGTGTGGAAAAATTGCGAAAAACGTTTGTATGAAACTATATATATATATATATATATATATTTTTAATATATAGCCCGGCTTTGCCCGTGGCACCTATGTTATAAAATCAATATATAACACTAAAGTGTTAAACAAGGGTGGGAAGCGGGCTTATGAAATATCTTTGGGAACCGTTCGATTGGGCTCGAATTCATTTTCAATTTCACTGGCATCTTTGTAAGAATATATTTGAGACGCGTTTCACACTTTTCTTAAAATACAAAACATCTGGATGCAAAATGCAAGTCAAGGAATTCAAACTTATTGACAAATAAATGGATAAATATCTGTAATAGAAATATCTTAATTTAATAGATAGTACGGGCAGATTTATATCTCCCACAAAATATACGTGTCTTAAATAACAAGAGCTGGGTAAGGCTAGGTAATACGAGCTAGTTTAAATATATGGGAGAGATTCTCATATTCATCTTTCAGTATTTCCACTCATAAACAGCAGCAGAATGCTCTTCAGCAGATGCATAACCAAATGAAAAGAAAATTCCCGCTTTACAAGTCCAGCCACAATGTCGTAACGCGGGAAAATTAAGCCCGAATTGACCGCATTTGCCAAAATCCTGTGCAAAAAGTGGGTGACCGAACACAGTGTATCAGAGTACCTGAGATGCATAACGAACTGTGACAAACACCAAAGGCAACAACAGCGACAGCAACAACAACACGAACAACTCGAACAGCAAATCGTTTGACTGAGATTAGATTTCATGACTTGCACTTTTCGTTCTCATTTCCACGAGCTACGCCCACTTTTACAGCCCCAACCTTTCCCGCATTCAGCTGGTTTTGTATATGGCTTCCTAAATACGAGACAAGTGCGCGCTAACAAGAGAAATCATACGCCCCGTGTGACATGGCCATTGTCATTTGTTTATGCTTAACTGTGTGTGTCGCCTGTATACGCTCTCTATCACTCTCTCCCTTTCTCGCACCCTCTCTTTCTCACTTGCACCCCGTCTCTATCAGTCTGTGTTACAATTTTGCCTTTGGTATTGTTTGGCTGGCAAAAAGTTTTGTATTGCAAAACACAATCAGACGCAGATGCACTTTGGGGGCCAGGCCGACACAAACAGAGCACAAAGTTTAAGACTCTTTGTGTCACTTTGCCTGGCAATGTGACAACAATAATAACAACAACAGCAGCAACCACAACAGCAACAACAACAACAATAAAACAAAGTAAAAAATAAACACAAATAACATAAACAAGCTATCAAGTAGCCTACAAGGACTACAAGTCACGCCCTGGCGTATTCTGGGTAGACCAAAACAAAGGTAAACAGCAACTCGGGCGCTTGAGCCCAGTCAAGAGCGAACAAAATTTATAAAAATATTATTTTACGATTTTTTTTTTCATATTTTGATTATGATTTTTGTAAGGCTGTGACTGTTATGAGTGAAATGTTGCTAAGTAAATATTAAATTTAAAAAAATATTTAATAAAACAATAAAAAAAATATTTAAATTTTCACGGACAACAATTCAAAATTGAGCTTTTACTGAGCAACAAAATTTGAGCACTAAAACAAAATATGTTTTAAAGTTAGTTTTTAGATTAAATTTAAGTTCAGAAAATATTTAACATTTATATAAACGTAAGCCAAGTGAAAATAACTAAACTCTAGAGTACTAAAAATCGAAAATAATAAACGTACGTTTTAATATTTCTAGAATGGCGACTAAAACTTGCGAATGTGAACTTAAAACATATTTATTAAAAATAAATAAGTACAACTAATAATAGATAAAAATAAATTAGTATTGTAACTAACAATAAATAAATAAAAATAATATTAATAAAATAAATAAATAATTAACGAATTATTTTTTGTGAATATTAAAAAATATTTTTTTAAATTTATTAATGCATTTTAAGGGCTTTCAACAAAAATTTAAATTCATTTCAGCTTTAAAATACGTTTTTTAGCTAGTAAAAAATTATGTGTATATAATTTTTTTTTAAATTTAAATGACCCTTAAAAAGCGGCATACAAATTGAAATTCGTTTTACAGCGTAATTCGATTAACTGAAGTGTTAAACAGACTGCAAACAGCAGGGTATTAAAACCGCCGGCGGCAAACGTTTACAATACAAACTAGGCAGCTGCTGGTGCTGTTGTTCTTTCTGCTGTTGCTAGTTGTGAGGGTGCGGGAAAAAGGGGCGTGGCCGGAAATGCATACGTCGGGCGTGGGGCAAAAGTCGCCGTTGCAGCATAATAATGTCAGACAGGCGACGTCTTTTTCATGCTGTAAATTGCAAAAATGCAGCCAGCGGGGCACAAACACAAACACAAACGCACACGCGCACACATACACACAGGGCGAGTAAGTTGCATAAACACATGTGCGCCTTTTTGCAGGTTTCAAGACCAAACGGAAGCGAGCGCCGCTCTGACAAGCGGCATGCCACACAGTGAGCGGCAGGAGTCGCGCGGGGCGAGGTTGAGTGCCACAAGCGAAACAGGCTTGAAAAAGCAAAGTTTATGTACATTTAATGCGCGGCTACAGCAGCTACAGCGACAACAACAAGGAAACAGCACAATAAATCCAGGATACATTAAATAACACACAGCAACACACACACACATACGCACACAGACACACACAGTTGCACAGTCGCAGATATGTAGGCGGCGAGCGGTCAACTTCCCTTTTCGTGTCTATGCGCTTGTTTTGGCCACGCCAACTTTTTTTGCAACCTGAGTGTAGCCTGTTTTGTTTATGTGTGTGTGTGGCATTTCCTGTTTGCTTCAGCGTGTGTGTGTGTTTGTGGCAGCGGAAGCACAACATGGCGCTGCTGCTGTTTGTGGCGCATCAACGTCGCTTCAGCCTGCTCATAATAATTTCTTATTTAGTGAGCGGCCAGAGAGCAGCCAGGTGATGCGATACACACACACAACCACACACACACACACAAACACACACACACACACACACACACACACACACACACACACACACACACACACTAATTCAGTCACTATGTCCAACATATTTTTCGCTTATTTTCGCTTGATTTTCCTTTTTTTATTTTATTTTTTTATATTTTTGTTTTTCGTGGCAGCACAAACTTGCCTCAGTGGCACACACACACAGCCCCCGCTGCCCCGCACAATGTCTCACTCCACAATTTGCCTCATTTTCGTGTGTCAGATTTATCTACTTTGTGCTCCTGTGTTTTATTTTTTTTTGGTTTAGGTTTTTTTTTTTGTCGCTTGGCATTTGTGTTGTGCACAAGAAGGTATTTAAATTCAAATTAAGCAAATGTCATGTTAAATTCAGTTGACAGGCGTCACCAGCGCCGCCACCGCAACTCACCTTACCTCACCCCCCACCCTACCCCCTCCGTCCACCAGCTGCAGCTGTGGTAGGGACAGCGGTGCGGGGTCCCAGGTGTAGATGTCATTTTTGCTGATTAGCGTAAATTACTTAATGCGTCGCCTTTGAAAATTATATTCGCACAGATTTTATTATATTTTTATTTAAAAAATGTGTTAAAAATAATGTGGAGTAATCAGAGGTTTTTTCTACGCATAACTGACTCAAATTATGTTTGTATATCAGATTTCAATTAGGCTTTGTCGTCATTTCTGATTTTACTTTAATTTTAATAAACAAGATTTTTAGGTATTTTCCGACTACATATGCACTGCCTGCAATAGAAGAGACCTGGGAGACGAATTCACAGCTGGACCGACAGTTCGAGACAGATCTAGACTGGTTTAAAATATATATTCTTTATGGGGTCGGAAATGTCTCCTTCTATGGGTTAAACATTTCATGACAAAGGGTATACAAATTTCCGATTGAAAGCCACTGTATTGCCAAATTATATATATATATGTATGTATATACAAATATATAAATATTAAAACCTTATACTTTTATATTTGTGGAAAAATATCTAAAATTTTTTTTTAAAGATTCGTTAAAGTCTGTTGATTCTGGCCGGAAACAATATTGAAATCGTATTTTAATTTTAAAATTATATTCAAGCAAATAAGTATATAAATTTATGTATTTGGTAATTATAGAATTTGTATCCATCTGATGGAAAGGTAAACTTCTTTATCGTATAATAAAATCGTTGAAATGGAACTCATTGTAACATAAGTAAAATTTTGTTCTCCTTTAAAAAAAGGAAACCAGCTCACATTTTGTGTTTGGCAAACTATTTAATCAGTTAAGTCATTATTTAATGCTCAAGTATGTTGCGTATGCGTGTGTGTGTGTATAAATATGTATTTCACCTACATTTGAGTACACATGAGCACCAGAAAGTCGTGTACTTAGCATGAATTTGGCTTTTAATGCGCTTGTGCACATAAAATTTAATTCAAATCAGCTCATTAAACGCCCGCCACTTGACACACTCATTCATGCGTCGACAGAGACATAAATGGGCGGCCATTGTGGGAGGGGCGGTTAAAGCAATGCAGGCAGAGGGTGGGGGTGTCGAAGCGCCAAATAGGAAGCGAGTCGTGGCATGATTTTGTTTTGGCAAGGAGCGTAAAGCAGAGTTTATGTTGGACATTAAAGCGCGGAAGTAACTGCCGCAATAAAAAATAAAAGAGAACAAAAACAAAAATAACGAAACTAAACTAAAAATGCAGGAGAAAAATAAGTACAGGACGAACAAGAAGAAGCAGCAGAAGAACAGCAGCAAAAATTCAGACACATTAAATATGATATATTTGCGAGACGGCAACCAGGACACAAGATAAGTTTTATGGCTGGGGTGACCAAAATAAATGGCTATACACTCACAGGTTCATAGGTTGCAAGCATTCATGTTATTCACGTTATTCACGTTATTCACGCTTCAGCTGCAAACACGTTTTTCTTTTATGAAATTTAAATTTAGTTTACAAGCAATTATCTAGTCTAATTGGATTTTTTACCACATAAAATACTAAACACAAGCACCAAAAGAATTGCTGCCAACATGGCAGCAGCTGCTAAGCCAAGCTCCTTTCAAAATATTCTTCATATTAATAGTCCTCTGTGTGCCTTTTGTTTTTTTGAGATTTATGCTCTTAAGGCACATTGCCGATAAGATTTTATTTTATTATATATAAATCAGGCATATATCTGCCTTAACATATCTTAAGTATTGCATAAAAATAAACTATATCAAAGGTTACTCAAGCTCAAACTAAACTGAAAGCAATCCTTAGTCTTTCAGGGCAAAAGGGATTCGAATCTTAGACAAATGGTTGTAGCTGTGACTTGATGGTAGACTATATTAATGATGGGTAGCTTCTTTTCCTAAAAAAAATATCAATTGGTTTTGTTACCACTCATTTACTTTCCATTTCTATGTTATAATACCCTTTTAGAGGGTATTATAATTTTACCATGAATCGCATAGACGGAGACATCTCCAACCCCATTAAGTATATATTTTCTAGATCAGCATTAACAGCCCAGTTGATATATCCATGTAGATCTGTCTGTCCTTCCGTCCGTCCGTCCGACTATCCATCTGCCAGTCTGTATGTTTCTATGTGAACTAGTCTCTCTCTTTAAATCCATAGTCTTGAAACGTTGCAAAGGTCCATCTCTCTGTTGCAGGCATTTCTTATGTCGGAACCGGCCGAAGCAGACCACTATATCATATAGATGTCATAGTAAAGATCGGTCGAAAAGTAGGGTATTGTATGAAACACTTTTTTGTTTATCAAGATATCTTAGCCAAAGTCTTTAATTAGTTAGTTTCACTATCCTGGCCATATGTACTTGCAAAAAGTAATTTACATTAGACCACTTTAATCATATAGCTGCCATAAGAACGATCGATCGAAATGTAGATTCTCGTATGGCAGCATTTACGAACTTTATTATTCTTAAATATTTGCACAACAGTAAGGCAAATGTTAACAAGGGAGTTGCTTAAGTTGTTCACTCTTAGCCAATATATTAAAATGTAAATATTTTCAGCTACCAATTCTTGCCACATGATTTGCAATCTCTCAAAATTGCAAAATATTTTAGAATAAATGGGATGAATGCTTGCAAGAAAAGAAAAGAAAAAAGAAAACTATTGCTGAGTGGACAAATTGCAGAAATGCCATTACAAACACCTACAAAACCCCTTTTCCATTACCGATTGCAGTAAAAACAAAAAAGAAAGAGAAAGAGAAAGAAAAATGAAAGAAGCAGGGAAAAGAGAGGACGTGCAGGGGGCTAAAAATCTGTGCAGCTGCCAAGAGCTGTTCACATCGCTCGCGTAACTTTATCAAAATCAACTTGAGATGCATTTTTGTGACGCCAACAAGTGTTGCACTTGATCTTTTTCTTGACACTGGCCAATGGCAAAGGAATGGAGTGTGTGTCCACACACACACGAGCGCAAGGAACCCGCCCACCCTTTTGGGTCAATTTTACTGCAATGATGGGGAAATTTGTGCCAGCGCAAGCGACTTGCAACTGCCACAGATTGCAGCGAGGTAAAGATTGAAGATTGGGTCGAATGGAATTTAATTTTGTGCGAAACTTTGTGCAAATACGTTGCACAAGCAATACAAGTATCCGTATCTTGTGTTGGGTTAACATTGTGACCGATACGAGAACTTGGCCAAGAACAACAGCCAACAGTCCATCCGGGACTTTGTCATCGCATCAGCTGTTTGGCCAGGACAAAAGGGAGTGCGGCCGTGCGAGTTTAAGTCAAAAGGGCAGCTCTCCACACTGACAAGGACGTAGATGGATAAAACCTAATTTGTTGCAAATAAAATAAAAATCAGCAATAGGAAATTTTATACTTTCATTGTGCTGCCGAGTAGATGCCCTAACAAACTGCGGTTGAAAATAAATAAAGAAAATGAATATGATATAATTATCGGATCTAAGCGATGTTATATCTCTGAACGAGATACTTTTTCATTATCAGTCTAGTTATATTTTTCTAAAGGTGATGAAAGCTAGCTTTCCTAGGAAATTATTGGTAAAGTATATTTGGTCCCAAGCCAACTATATGAAATACTGATACATTTCTGCTTAAGGTTTATTGTTTAAGATGTCTGTGGCAGGAATAAAGTTTTGCTCTCAAAACCGCACTTTACAGCTTTTCATACATTTGGAAACTATCTTATATAGCATATAAAAAAAACGTTAACAATAGAGATTTATAACTGGTAAGTCCAGCCAAACTATCAGTAAGTGTGAAAAAGTTCTACGCACAAGATCTTTATATTCCGAGCATTGTTTCTATGAGAGTTATAAGATCTTGTGATCATCTGCATTAAGTTTCATTAACAAAACTCAAAAAGTTGCGCAGTTCACATAGTGAGTTTTACAAAAGAAATGAAAAGACAAGACTGTTATGCAATAGCTGATGATCGTTAAACAATATATAAACGTTAAATCCTTTTTACAGATTCAAAACTATCCCCTTCAGTGGCTAACAGACTTTTGAGATATCTTAGTATACCTCTTTAGAAGAGCATTGGGACAATAGAAGCTAAGCGGGCGGGCAGCTGGCCAAGACAAAGTGGCAAGACAAAGCCCGTCAATGGGAACCAATTGAACAAAATCATTTCAAATTGTCTCTGTGAAAAGTTTTTCAGCCAGTTGCACTTAGAGCCAATGTCGAAATCAACGAGTTGTATCTGATGGATTGTTGTCTGGCTGCCAGCTGCGAGTGCCGTTATTTATTGTAATCTGGCAACGTATCTGGCAACTCTGGCGCCGCTGGCAAATGTTGCCAATGCGAAATTAAAAGAAATCAAATGCCATTTAAGCAGCCTTCACTCGCATTTGCATACGACACCTCGAGGCGGAATGGTGTGGGGTGTTTTGTACAAATCGAATATATATTTCTTCGTATATTCGTAATTTAAATGTTGTTTTCTTCAAATGTATTCACATATTCGTTTATGCAAAGTCTACTTACTGGAAAAACAATCAGCTTTCTGCCTTCTCCCTCCCCCAATAAGCCAAAATATTTGATGCGCTTCGGTTAGGGCTCGCAACGCCACAAATACACACACGCACGCACACTCTCTCTCATACACATACACACACACGCAGGCACTTGAGCATATACATATATAGGTATTTTCCATTCCGCACAGGTAATCGATTTTCATGCTTTTGGCGAAATGCACAAAAGAACCAAACAACAAAAAAAAGGAAAGCGAACCAGAAAAGCAACAACAAAAAATAAAGCAACTTTGTTGTGCGTCGGTTTTCCTTTTTACCTCTGTTGAATTTGGTTTACTCCCTTCTCTGTTCCTCTTCTTCTTCTGCTACTTCTTTGCTTTGTGCATTTTTGTTTTATTTCGCCTGCGTATACTTAATATTTATGTTGAAAACTTTAAGCAGTTAAGAGCTCGCCGAGCTTAAAATATTCCAATGGTGTGCGTTGAAGTTCGGCAACTTGTTGATTTAGTTCTACCTCAATTTGAAGCACATACCGCCGCGCCCTGCGACCCTTGCCGCATTAAAAATAAATAAATAAATAAAAGTAAGAAAAGGCAAGAAACCCAAAAATCTGCTTGGCATAATCACCATATCAGATGATGTGGAATGTTTTTGATCTTCTCCCAACTAAAAAGCAGCTCAAAATTGGGTAACGCAATTTGATTTTCTCGGAAAATTACTTGCGACAAAGTTTACTTTGGATGAGGGCAAAAAAAGTGTTGAAAATATACAAAGATGCAGCTTTTAAATTCCTCATGTGAAGCAATGAACATAATCAATGAACCCTTGGTTATGAAAAAATAATACATATATTAATGGAAACTAGTCTCAATTACCAGGCATCTCGGGGTCACATGAATAATGCAAGTGCTATTTCTTTTTCTTTGAGAAAATTAACAAACAGAATAAATTTGTGAACATTTTTAAAATTATTAGATCGACGCGCAGACATCTCAACCACGCAGGTTCATAACTCCACGTTTGTATAATTTGTAATGTTTGAAAAGTTTTTGACACAAACTTTGACACCAATATGGTGACTTGAAGGTGGACGCATGAGAAAGAGCTTGTAAAGATTTCAGAAGCCTTTTCAATAAAGTTTTCATTCAACATATTAAGCAAATAAACGTCTACCAATCTCTATTTGCCAGATCTTCACTTCCAAGTCTGTACACCCTTTTTTGGCTCACCTTTGGATCAATTTCGGACGAATTGCCATATTGCCATTCGAAGACTTAACGGATTGTTGAAAGAAATAACAATTGAAAAGCACTGCGCCTGCCCCCGGAATCGCACCAAAAATATCTCGAAAATTGCGTGTAAAATTATTCAAAAGTGCAAAGTGCACATGTGGCACGAGCAAAAATCCAATTACGAGCATCGAGCGAACTGCGAATCGAATATTTTGACAAGTATTCAATGAATTTAATTTGAAATTTGCGAACATTCAGAGCAGCTGGCTAACACTCTGACCCAGCCGCTGCCCCAGTCCCAAATTCAAGCCCAAACCCAAACTGAGCCCGACTCGACCCGGCACTCAGATCAGCGCCAGTCAATGGGCAGATGCAGACAGAGGCAGCCGGATGGATGCCAATGCCATTGGCAACGAACCTGCCAAATGCGCCGGCTGCAGTCGCCCTGGGTGCCCTGGGTAGTGTAAGTGGGACAAGAGGCGGGCGGGGGGAGAAATGAATTAGAAATGTGTAGAACAGAAGTTACTCAATTGCCAGTTGGAGGTCCCAGCAGCAGCAGAAGCAGCAGAAGCAGCAGCAACTATGAAAAATGTTTTGTGGCCGTAAGAAGCTGCGAACTGGGAGCCGTTAGCTGGAAAATCTCTGTGCGAGACGCAGCCGGAAAGCAGGAATGATTTCCGGCCTGGCGGGCGATAATTCTTAGGCCATCATGCAATGGGGCGGGCGGTTGAAAACTTTTTGCAGCCATTGTGCCGGGTGTCAGTGCAATGATTTCGCTGGCCCCCAGCGCGAAGCACCCGCAAAAGGGTGTGACTGAATATGAATGATTTAAGCAGCTGAGCTGCCATCTCACGGACCCACCGCCTAGGCTGCCCGTCGAAATATATTCACATCTTTTTTTTTTCCTGTAATATTTTTCAACATTTTTCAGAACTTTGCGCGTTGAACATCAAATTTGAGCATACCGCAAACTTTGTCAAAATGTTGGGCAAAGTTTTCTTCCCTTTTTTTTCTAGACGGTCGGCAAAGAAAAATTATCACTATTGTTACAGATTCGTAAATGGACGGTAAAAATTTGCTTGTCATTTCCGGTTCCGTGTGGCTTGTTTTGTCGCAGTTTAAATAGAAAAACAAATGTCTAGTTTATCTTTTTAAAGAAGCTTAAATTTAATAGTACCCAACATGCAAAAGTCAGTCAACGTGTTTTTCATAAAAAGCAAAATTATTTTCATATTATTTTTGGATATTAATAAGACGGAGAAATGATTGATATTAAGCTTTCATTTCATTTCAGTTTAAGGCCGATTAATAGAAATTTTAATTTTACCCAGACCTCAGCTATTCAATTAAGTTCAATAAAACAGAAAATTATTTTCCATTTATCTACCAAGCTTGTGCTTGGAATATTGCAAAAGCCCGTCGTGGTGTTTACTTACAACACAAAAATTAACTAATATAAAAAGAAATCATTTTGTAGCTCAGTTTAAGCAGCGCATAGATTAGCATTCAATCAGTCAGTCAATCAGACAAACACAATTTTTTACAGACAGAAATGCAATCATTCCACTTCTTGTTTAACAAATATTCTCATGCAACACACACAACATACCCATAATTTCGTTAACAGCAAACATATGTTGTCAATATTTTCACTGATATCTTAAAACAACTGTGCAAACATTTATTTCCATAGCTCTTAACGTTGATATTTCTTATCAAAGATCGCTGGGGCTCAGACAGCAACTACAGATCGGAGTATTTTTCCTCTGGTACTTGGCCACCAGCCGCAAGAAGCCTCTTTAGCTCAGTGGCAGAGCACTGGTCTTGTAAACCAGGGGTCGTGAGTTCAATCCTCACAGGAGGCACAGATCTAGCTGATATTTTGTATATTTATTATAAGATTTTAATTTTATTTATGTCAGTGTTACATAAACTGGGTATTTGAACGCTCAGATACAAAATTAATTTTGTTTGCTTTATATTTTTGAAATTAAATTCAATGAGTTTTATATATTGTTGTTCGAAAAATTTAATGCAATGAATTTTATATATTTTATATATTTTTGCTATATTCATTTTATTATTTATATTTTTCTTTGACATTTTGTATACAACATTTTACCGCTGTTAAGAAGAAAAGAGCGAAGTTCTTTCGCAAAGACAGTTGTTGCCCCTGGGTAAAACAAAAAGGGTGAACTCGGCTATGGTAACTGTTGTCTTCCTTGCCTTACACTTCAAATTCTCAACAAGTTAAAGTTTCGAAGAGGGGAAAAGTCGTTGGTAATACTAAAATCAATAACAAAGTCGACAAATTAAGGATCCTAGAGGTTCCCGAAACAGCCTCACGAGAAATTTGCTTCATTTTTCTAAGCTCTTAAGTCTTACAAATTTTATAATATACATATATTATTATATTTATTTATTTTAATTTTGATTTATATATTTTTATATATATTTTTATATTACATATTAAATGTTAACACAGATGTTACATATTAGATGTTAACACTTGCTTTTAGAATTCCCATATATCTTCATTTATTAGATATTCAAATTTTACTTTATTTATTTACTAACTTTTTTTAATTTGGTTTTTTTTTTTTGTGTCTATTTTAAAACAAATCGAGCTTAAGCCCTACACTACTTTTCCGGCCCATTAGAGCCCTTTTTTCCCCAATTTCCATATACAATTTAATAAGGATAACTCCACTCCCGCTGCCCACCGCGCACCATACACTTTTTGCCGCTGGCTTGTTGGAGACGAAAAATAAAAAGTTTCTTCTGACAAATTATATTTAAATGAGCTGCATTTGAAAAGTTGCGAGCGCTTGGCCAAATTGACATGGTCAATGTCTTGGGCCCGAGCAAAAAAAAAGCAAGCCAAAAGCTGACAGAAGTCGCCAAATTAAATATGCCAAAAGGCAAAGCAAATGCCAGTGAGAGAGATTCAAAAAGTTTACATTCGCCCAATTCTAAACTCTTTTTCAGCTCGCCAAGGGTACTTTTTGTTTGTTTGAGGGTTGCTTAGGTGAGAGGCTGCTCTATAGAGGGGAACGAGAGAGAGATGCTTAAATTTGACATTTAACAGATTTGTTGCTTAAACGATTAAATGCCTGCTGGCTGTGCAGAACGCTTAAATCTTTTCAGGCAGACGGTCGGTGGGGATGGGGGGAGGAGGGGAGGTTCGGTTTTGAGGTTTTGTGTGCTGTTTTCCGAATTGGAATTAAATTCAATTTTCAGCTGTGGGCAAAAGTTGTTGTGCGTATTTTTATTTACAACTAGTTTCATGTGTGTGTAAAATGCAAAAGAGTTTAATTTGCAATTTGTCGCCCTCATTCAACGCTTAACTTTTCATCTCGCACTCGGGCGCCGCTTGCGGTTCCATATGCAAATGCCGTCGGTTGAGTAAGCCATACCTCAACCAGCCCTCCCTCTGCCCCTTTAAGCCCGACTGTGCGTTAAAATGCACACAAAAGTTTTGCATTGAGGCACCACTTGAGCTGGCTTCGGAGTTGCCGCTTGCCGCTTGCAGCTTGGCGCTTGCCGCAGTGCCAAGTGCGCAGTTTGTTAAACGCCTTTCAACGGCGTGGTTAGCCAAGCGCAGACCTTGAAATGCAACGCCTGCCCCCGGCCAGAGCAGGCCAAAAACTCTTAGCCGATGGAGCCCAGCAGTTGCCAGCGGCCACCCAGGCAGCTAACCAGGCGAGCAACTTTTCTGTGGGGCAGCCACACAAGGCTCGCAACCATCAACAAAAGTCATTTTGTAGTTACTCCGGACATGTTGATTGCAAACAAAATGTTTTAATTGAATAACACACAACAACCACTTTTTTTCTAACTTTTCTACAGCACTTAAAGCATTTAAATGCCAACATTGCGTATGCTTCATTTTCAGTTTGATAGGGCTTAAGAACATTTATTACCTTTGAATTGTTTGAGCTTTTTTTATGGATTTCTAACTGAGTTTCTGAGTATTTTAGTTTATTTTCTTAATTTAGACAACGGTGCGTATGCTTAATATACGAATATGTTAGCATGTACTTTACGTTAATATGTAAGTTTGTTTTTGTTTCTAAGCTGCATAAACTTGTAAGAGTTTTGAATACATTTTTAGTTTTTCTGAAGGGCACTGTTAGAATTGATGGGCTAGCCATGCGTATACTTGATAAATAGAAGCAACTAAGCATATTTAAATTAAGAGTGTTTTTATACAGCGGGCATAATATAATTTAATATTCTGTATTTATGAATTAATCAACCTTGTTTATTGTATGTTGTTCGGTTGATGTGTTTTCTAAGTTACGCACTTAGGCAAGCGAACAAACGGAATGGATAAAAAAAAAGTAGAATACTCTATTCCTAGAATCTAGCTTTGCGCATTCATATGCCAAAATATAAAGTCATATACTTTATTTTAAAATTTACATGCTTAATTAATTGTCTTTAAGAAGAACAATTTTGTAAAAGCTACAAAGTAGAAACAATTCCCGCTGTATGTGCAATTAAATATTAATTGTAATCAAACAACTCGTATTTGTAATTCAACAGCTTAACATGTAAACACTTCACTCAAAACAAATGTACAACAATTGCAGAAAAGTTTCTCACAGATACTCACGCATCCTTTATCATTTATTTTAATTATTAAAACGTATTTAAAATGCCAACAGGCTTTTGTCCGGGCAATTAAACGATTTTAATGAAATGAAGAAACAAACTGTTGGCTAAATTAAATGCTCGTGTTTATGTTTTGATTATTATTGTTGTTGTTGCAACTAACAAAGTTTCAATTTGATAATTTAGTTGTGGGCCAACAAAGGATTTGCATGTGAGCGAATTCCCAAGCGCTGTCGATCAATTTGGCTCGTAATTCGAATGCAGTTTGCAATTTGTGCCAATGTTAAATCGGAAAATTTAATTAAAATTTTAGCACACAACTTTTTTAAATGGGCTGCTTCTAATGAAATTGCTTTGAAATTTGCATTGATTGATGCCATTTTGTGATTTATTGTAGCTGAGGCGAACTTGAGCAAAACAACAGGCGAATGTCCTGAGTTCAATTACTCGCTGTGTCTGTGTGGGTATGTATATTTGTGTGTGTGTGTGTTGTATGACAATGTCAAATGTCATTCAAGCACACACACACCCAAACACTGACAATGTACATTTATTTTACTTGGTTTCATTTCGTATTTCTTTGCATGCAGAACCGCAATGATTGATGCAGACATGTTATCATCAAATAACTGTGACTCTTGTCAGATCTCGAGGGGGCTGCCAGAGGATTATCTACAGGGATTGGGCGGAAGTATACCCATGTTCATAAGCCGACATATGTTCTGAGTGTGTGCGTGTGTGTGTGCGTCTTTTTGTGCTTGGTCAAAAACTCAATTTAAATTGTATTTATTTCCATTGTTCTGCGCCAGTCGAGCGCAGTTGCCATTTCTGTTGTTGGCTGCTGTCAGGAGCTCATTTATCTGGACTCACAGCTCGAGGGTGACTAACTATCAGTCAAACCACAACAACAACAAGAACAACAACAATAGCAATAGCAATAGCAACAGCAACAGAAGCGAAATGAATGAATATATTGTATTCAAATATTGTAACAAGTATGTGCACATTGATGAATTATCTTTCGAGTAGTTATTGACAGAAGAATTGAAAGACTTAAGAAACAAAATCAATCGACTAAAATATTGTTATAGATTTTATAAATATAGCTTAGATGATAATATGTGAAAAGCTAGATCTTGAAATGAAAACCCAAAAAATTTTCTAAGATTTGCAGCCGTGAGTCTAATGTAGCTTGGACTTGGTTATGATATCTTAAAGCCATAAAAAATGTATCATATAAAAATTCAAATTTTGACCGAACCAACCGAATACTATAAGTTTGCATCACTTGTCTGTTCAACCTAGCTACCCTAAGCACATTTGATACTTCAATTCCCTGTTCGCCAGAGATCATTTAATTTTCAGTTGAACACACAAAAAACAACTTAGATATACACACTTGAAAAGGAAGCAAATGCGTACTTAATGTGAATCTAATTACCCAGAGACTTGAGGAACGGCCTGTCATCGCTGGTCTCCTCGTCGTCGTTGCCCTCCGAGTCGAATGCGTTGTCGGGTATATCGTAGAGACGTATCATGGGCTTGTTTGGATCCTTCATGATCAGATACTTGCCATCCGGCTGCTTTAGCACAATGTCAACCAGGCAACGCAGCACGCCCCAAGCATTATCCATATTCAGATTGATTTGTGTGGCAAATTCCTGTGGCTTGAACTGCTGCATGCCCAGGATGACATGACGCAGGTGATCCTTGCCTGCGTAAGACGCTCTATATATAGGCTATATCAGAGTGTTATAATTGCATAATTATAATTACGATTCACACGCGAGACATAGCCCAGCTTGAGCTGATCGGAACCGGCGAGCACCGCCTCCACGGTCCACTTGGCCAGCTTGCAGGCATTGTTGCGCAGCTCGGAGGCGAGCACTGCGCCGCGCTGGCTGTCCAGCTTCTGGCGCCACTCGACGCTGTTGGCCGCCTTCGAGTCCCACTCGTTGAGCGCCTTAATGGAGAGGAACTGCAACTCTCCGGCTGGCGATTTGATAACGCCGTTGTGCTTGCAGCGCGCTATCAGAACCACATCGTCGCCCAGTTGCCATTGCTTGTAGCGATAGGCAACGGAGGCGAGCTCCACGCCGGGCTCCTCGAAGGGATTGGGCTCATCGAACTTGTGCTTCGGCTCCTGTTCGCCAATCTTGAGTACCTGCTGACTGAAATTGTGATTGATCAAGGTGGCCTCCAGTGACAGGCTCTGCGGCGAATTGATGGAGCCCTCCTCATCTTGCGGCGGCTCCAGTGCCGTCTCATTGACCGTCAGCAAATCGAATTGGGCATTGTCGCGCTTGTCCAGGAACACCTTGGTGCCCAGCTTTTCGATGACAATGTCCCAGGAGTAGTTGGAGCGTGTGCAACACATCAGCGTGGCAATTATATCATCTGTGGCAAACACATTGCCCATGCTCTTCGACAGACGACGTATGATGGGATCGTCAATAGTGCCCGGCACATTGATGATGCGATCGATCTTCTGCAGCGGTCGCTCGTTCTTTACATTAATGCGATCGCATTGCTTGTCATAGTAATCCAACGTACCGCAGGTGACCACATCCATACCGTCCTTAATATTCGGTAGCGACAGCTTGAGCAAGCGAGGAAAGTCAATCTCCTCTATAGAGACCCAGTCGGAGCGCACCACCACGGAACTTTCGCGGAGACGCACTGGCGCATTGCGCATAAAGCGGCGACCCATGTTGCCCCGCCGCAAGTCCCGTCCCTTTCCATACTTGTTGCCCGCCCCTGCTCCGCCGGCACCGCCGGCACCACCCTGACCCCCACCTGTGGCCAGATTGCCACGCACGTTGCGACCATGGACACGCACATTGTTGCGCTGATTGGGACGATAGCGGTTGCGCTGATAGGGCTTGAGCGCGCGCGGATTGCCGCCGTCGACCAGATGAAAGGTGGCATCGTCGTCCTCATGGAAGTACGCGTACTGACTGTTGTTGCTGCCAAAGGTCGAGGCATATTTGTTGGCGTACTTCTTCTCCTGCACGGGCATCATCCAGTCGCTGATCTTGCCAAGGCGATCGCTCTTGCAAAACGGCTGATAGGGCACCTCCATGTCGGGCATATCGCAGGGTCCCCAGCCGAACTGATTGTATTCGATGTAGGGCTTGATGAAGGGCGCATATTGCGACATGATTAATACTATTTAACCAAAACACACTATTTAAATTCAGATCTGGAATTGAACGCCTGAACCTTTCACTAAAATTATTCAAATTCGAGCTAGACTTATTTATATACGTTTCTTGATTTTTTAGCGCTACGGAAATTGTGATACGTTATCGGAGTGTGACAAGGTGGAAATGAATACTCAAAATTGATTCAAGTAGGGCGGCTACGTGATACACAAAATAACTCTTGATCGAAAATATATATAAAACAGAACATATCCATAAAAATGAATGTATGAAACAATGAAAAAATTCCGTAATTATATATATGTACATTTTAAAATAGTTAAAGAATTCTAATCTATTAATATTGTCATTAGGTATTTATCGACATTAATGATCGATTAATCGGTATTTCTAATAAGTATAAAAATTTCAGAAAATAAAAATATCTTAATTTAAATTAATTTATTTTACCGATAACAATTTGTAAGTTTTGCCTTGCATATTTGTTCCAGGCTTATTTAAGTACCTTAGTAGCCAAAGCTTCAAACATGTCAAAACAAATAAAAAACTTTTTTACATAAAACAATGAATGAACTTTGACAAAAACGATGGTTGATTGTCTGACGATCTATCGTTGGTGCATAAATACAATTATACTGTGTTTATGTGCCATATTTATCTTGCTACGCATGTTATTGGCTATCATTTGCAGTGTCAGTGGAAACATTTACCGGTGAGTAGCATATTTAAGAACCACAAGACCAGGCTGAAAGCAAATCAATTATTTCTCTTTCTGCTAGGTAACAAACACCGAGGCATTTACGAGTGATAAAGTAACTAACTACAACAAAAACTTGCCTCCTATCGATATATCGATAAGCAGGGCCGAAAGCTTTTTTAAATTTTTAATTATATTAAATGCAATTACCTATTAAAATATATACTTTTAATATAAATAATGTGTGCCAAAAATATTGGGCGCTGGAAAATTATTTCTTGAGCTTTTGAATCGCTCCAAAAACAATTGCTGTTTAATTCAGGAGCACGTCAAATTAGTCCTCTTCATAGCTCTCACGACGTTGTCGTAGGAAGTGTCTAGTGAAAATCTGATCCAGGGAAATGTACCCAAATCCCTAACGAACACCCAAAACTCGCACATTTATTATTATAACTTTAGTCCTTTGGCCATTGTGTGGCATTGGTTATGAGGAAATGAGCAGCAGAGAAAATGCAGCACAATAGAAATGCGAGTACACGAATTCAAGCGCATATACTCAGATACGCATGTGAGTACTCGTGCTCATCTGAATGAATGCGCATGTGGATGTGAGAAGAGGAGATGCAGAAGCAGGAGCAGGGAACATCCTGCATTTTATGCTTGAATGCGGCACGTTTCAGTTACACAGAATGTTGGCTGCTCTCGAGTTGGAAAATCTGGCAACAATCTCGTTAAAAGTAAAGGCCAAATTATAGTAAAACTAACAGAAGGTAAAGGTAATCACATAAAGAGCTTGTTACATAACAATCTCAGTTGCCGGGGCAAGCGCAAACGGAAGCGGATATCAAAAGCGTCGAGCGTGTGAATGTCTCCCAGGGGGTAGCGAAGTGTTAGAAGGGAGGCGCTCGTTTGCTGCATATATGCGAATGGACTTGGAATTCTGCTTCCTATTTCTTCGGTTTGGGACTGGCTGCCACTCAGCTGGCTGCTAAGCTTTTGTCAGGCCGACAGTGTCATGTTGATGTGTTCATTGTGTGCCAGTGGCAGCTGCTGCTGCTTACAGGCCCCCAACCCAACCCCAACCGCCAATCCCGAACCTCTTAATCCCACCCCTCGCCCTGACACCCTGAGCTACAGTTAACACACTTAAGCCACATACGCTCGGCTTGGCTGTGCGAGCAAGTTGGGTGATTGGGTGGTTGGGTGGTTGAGTGGCTGCTCGCGTCTGTTCGTGTGGATTATAATTGCCATGCGGCTGTCAGTGAGTGCCTGCACCTCAAAATGCAACCGCTCTGCCAAGCCTCGCCCGCACGCAGCTGCGGCTCATGTTGCATATCATTTTTAATGCTAACCACATGCCACATTATGCAGCTGCATTGCCGCTGTGGTCGAGCGCCAGCTACAGATCCTGCGCGGCTTGGTGGCGGCTACTGCTAGAGCTTCGGCTTTGCCGCCCTCCGCCACGCCCCCTTCTAGAGAAAGTATTGTTGTTGCTGCCGCCGCTGATGCTTCTGCTGCTGCTGCTGCTGCGGTTTGCTAAAGGCACACGACGAAGAATAATGTTCACACATAAGCAAGTACCTCTTCAGGATGCGACAATTTGAGCTCAGGTATTACTATCATTGTAATATCCTGGGAAAGTTATAATCGGACTTTAGAGAAAGAGTTCGAAAGTACACGCTAATTATTATTATAAGATGCCTATTCATATTATAATAAGCGCGTATTTTAATGATTATTGCATAATAATAATAAGATTCCCAGCGTGTTATGGGAGCTGACACCAAGCAGTCCAGCCTAGTATTTCATCTAACGAAAAGCAGAAGAACTATACTCACATAAAGAGAACCATGGGGCGACAAATCTTTTAACATATAAAAAATGAAATGTATAAAAATATGCATTTAAGAAATCAATTGGCAGCTCTTATATTAATATATATTAGTAGAGCAGGCAATTTGATTAAAACCACACTCAAGCAAAAACATTTATGTATATGGTAGCAAGGCATTCCCCATTTGGCTATTTAACTATAGGGTATATGCGTAACAGCAACAAAGTGAAAAACCGCTTGCATACTTTGCGGCGCTTGCAGGCGATAAGCGACGCTAGTTGCTATTGTTATTTTTGCTGCTATTGTTGTTCTTGTTGTTGTTTTTGTTGTTGCTGCTCCATTCGGTTGCATTGCCGCGGCTGCTGTTGCCGCTGCGGCTGCTTTTGTTGCATAAAAATTAATATTTATGCGAGGCAACTTGTGCAAAGCACTGCAAATGCCTCTCTTCGAAAACCACCCCTTCGGCTACACGCGTGGCAAGGACGTTCCGGGTGGCCGCAACTGCATTCTCAGCTCGTCAAGCGCAACGCAACGCCAGCTGACAAGACGTACATATTTTTATGATGGCATTCAATTACTTTAACCAAGCCACAACCCAAAGCCTCCCACACCCTCACTCCCCTCCCATCCTTAGGCAGGTGAAAATAAAAGTGCTCACACCTCGCCAGCTGTCAGTTAGTAAAAGGCCTCCATTTACCAGGCCCCACGCTCCCCTGGCCCACTCACAGCCTGTCGTAATGGCGCTTAAATTGCGTATAAAAATGCACGACAAGATGCAAATGTAATTAATAGCATATTAAATGGACCGACCATTAATAAAACATGATTGATTTATGCGGGTAATTAAAGCAGAAGTGCTGTCAGGTACACGACTAGACCATACCCTGCAGAAAATAAACAAAAAAGTTTGTGCTTGATAAACTACATTTTAAATTGGCATTAAGATAATTAAGAGAAAAAAAACTGTTTAGGAAAGAGAATACAAATTTCACCAGCTAATCGACTAGACAATACCCTACAAGTGGAATTAAAAAATAGATATCAAAATATAGGAAAAAAATAATAAATGGGCAAGAATAGTAAAAGGGATTCATGTTTAAAATAATGTGAAGCAATTAAAAGCTATGTATCCAGGAAAAATATATGTATATTATATATATATCTGATTAAAGTAGTAGTAGAAGTTAGGTTAGTTAATTATATATAACTAACCTATATATAAGAAAATACTGAATAATTCTGCTTTACAAATTTGAAACATTTTCGGTTCGAAAAATGTTTGAAAAAGAAACTTTGTATTTTCGATCAGGGTTGGGTTTGTGTCAGTATGTTCCAGAAACTCAAACCGAAAGCAGGTGCTCCTTAAAATTGTAGATTTTTGCACTTTTTATTTTAAGAAATGCAAACAAGCTGTTTAGTACCAATGAGAAGTGACAATTAGTTTGGCCACAGGCTATGCGTCGATTAGCAAGCAAACAAGCCATATCCAAGCAACTCTCAATCAAATTGGGACAAACAAATAGAGTTGGCGGTCGTCGTGCTATCTGGACCCTTAGTAGCCTGAAAGTGGGTAATAACATCGAAAGAAAGACCTGCCATTGTCCTCGAACTATCAAAAGGTACTCTAAGCGAAAAATGGAGTTGCCAGAGGGCATTCTAATTGGTTTCGGTAATCCGCTGCTGGACATAACCACCATTGTGGAGGACACAATGCTGCTCGAGAAATACGAGCTGAAGGCCAATGCGGCCATTATTGCCGAGGAGAAGCACTTGTCGCTTTTCGAGGAGCTGACCAACCAGGAGAACGTGCACTTTTCGGCGGGGGGTGCTTGCCAGAATTCGTTGCGTGTCTTCCAGTGGATTGTGGGTACACCCTTTCGAGCCCTGTTCTTTGGGGCCGTGGGCCGGGACAAGTTTGGGGATACGATTGCCAAGCGGGCGCTATGCGATGGCGTCCAGACGCACTATCAGATCAAGGACGAGGCATCAACCGGTACCTGTGCGGTCATCATATCGGGTCAAAATCGCTCCCTGGTCGCAAACTTGGGCGCCGCGGCTCTGTTCAGTGAGGATTGGCTAGATATTGAGGAGAACCAGTGTCTGTTTGAGCGCGCTCAGTATTTCTATGCGACCGGCTTCATTATCGCCGTGGACTCAGCCAGCGTGCTCCGCATGGCGAAGCTCTCCAGCGAAACCAATCGCTGTTTTGTGCTCAATTTAAGCGCTGTGTTCGTGCTGCAAACACACAAACAGGAGCTGGACGCAATTCTGCCATACACGAATATGATTATTGGCAACAAGCAGGAGGCCATGGCATATGCCGACACACATGAATGGAACACCACGGACATCTTTGAGATCGGCCGAAGGCTGCAGAGCCTGCCCAATGAAAATAATCGTCCCCGCATTGTCATGCTCACCGATGCCGTCTGCCCGGTGCTCTGCTTCCAGGAGAACGATAAGGTACTCGAGTATCCGGTGCCCAAGGTCGACAAGAAAATAATTGTGGACACCAACGGCTGCGGCGACGCCTTTGTCGGCGGCTTCCTTTCGCAGCTGGTCCAACACATGCCCCTCGACTACTGCATCCGCACGGGCATCTTTGCCTCGCAGCAGGTCCTGCGCATCGTCGGCATCCAAATCAACAAACTGCCCAAGTATAGGGAGAGTTGCATATAAGAGGCACATGTTAATTTTCAACCAAATTCAAGGGTAAATTTATATCTATTTTATAAATGGGAGCACCAAACAGTCAAGTTGATTTATTTGTAAAAAGAAGGAATAGTTTCCTTCGGCTTGTCGAAGATTGTATACCCTCCCCTGAATACCTTTAATGTAGATGACAGTTGCGCAGATGTGTGGCGATGATATTTTGGAAGACACGATCATTTCTCTATACATAAAGTCATTTTTCCATCAATTCAATCTAGGGACTTGTAGTCCGATATTGACAGATACCACTAAATATATACATATAAGGGGAAGAGGGAAACTTATATATGGCGAACCGAAATCAGATTTCTGACAAACGATAGTGTTTCATAAAAAAACGTTGACCGATCATTTCCATATAATATAGGGATCTGATCCAGCCGGAAACGAGAGGGCTGTTGATTTAGACGAATATATAAACTTTAAAGGGTAGCAGGTGCCTTCAACTTGAGTTCAATCTAGAGTCAAACTCGTCTGGAAGCGTATTTAGGCTTCAGATCTTTTTTATCAAAATAATAAGTAATTTATTCAAATATATTTTATTTTTAAATACATTTTAATATATTATGAGATTGCAACCTGCCTTAAAATGTTATGTAAATCAAGGTAAATTAATTTCTCATTTTTGTTCATTAATTTTTAATGCAAATCTTTTTGCATAAGCTCTCGTTAAAATTTAATTAAAAATAAAATTATTTCTCCGAATTAACAATCATCATTTTTATTTAATCACAAACGAAATGCTTTGATTTCATGCAACTTTTAGGGCACATAAACGTGCCTTAAGCCTTTGTGCAAGGCAGCGTTTCGTTGATATATGTATGTGTGCATGCATATGTATACACATATATGTATATATGTAAATATATATATATATATTTAAAAACAAACGGAACGTTAAAGGGGTGGTGGGGCTGGGGAAGTGTGGGTATTGGGCATGTTTGGTCCACTGAGCCGAGCAAGGCAAACAGAAGTGAAGTAAAAGTATGCGTTGCATACTTTGCAGCGCCAATGTAAATTTTACCACCCCCACCAAAAGCAACCCGTTCGCCCCCCTCACGACAACCCAGCGCCACGTTACTTGTCGCGCTTTGTCTTCTTGCTGCCACACAATCCAAGTGCCGGCTGTTGACTTTGGCCTGGACAAAATATTACGAATCGCAACTGGAGCTGGAGCTTGGCTGCCTGTGCTGGCGCACGTGCCCGTTGGCAGCGGGCAGCGGGGCGTGGCGGGGACTGCGGCTGTCGCCCACTGATTAAAACGATGCGTCCAGCGTTTGCATGACAGCGATTTTTTCTCGTTAAATCCTTAAACGTCGCTTCGTTTTTTAACACTTGCCAGCTTGTAACCTCCCACCCTCTCTCACTTTCCCTCTCTCTCTCTGGCTTTCTCTCTTTCTCCGCCAGCCCACTTTGATTTCTTGCCAGCAGCTTCCAGCTCCAGCGCCAGCGCCAGCTCGAGCTTCATGCTATAATTTATGCATATATCCATTGTGATTTATGGCTTGATGCGCGCGTTTCTTCTTCTACTGCAGCAGCATTGTGTGCCCAATGGCTTAGTCATTTCTTGCCGCATCCTTCCACTTGGCCAGGACACACAATTAGCCGGGAAACTGAGCAGCGGCACAAAAGAAATGCCTAAGCCACAATCAAACAATGCAGTGCAAGTCACAAGTGTCATGTGCTGACCCGCCCGCCTGCCCTTTCGCCCACCACTCTAAGGTAACACACACACACACAGCTTTGCAGTGGGCAACTGCAAAAGTTTCTTGTGGCAACAAATTTAAATAAAACTTTATTTGAACCAAGTGGCTGAAAACTTTTCAGATTTGTCATATGCACATCTTCAAGCTAATATTCCTTCACACTTAGTTGACATCCAACAAGTCGCTCGGAGTTATGTGGAACAAAGACAAAGATTCTTCTTGGCATACTTTAGCAATTGCTTGGCAGCATTTTCTGACAACTTCTGCTAGAGGGCTCACATAAAGCATCAAATTTTATACATTTTTCTTATGTATGTATGTCGAAATGTCTTTTGGGCAATTCAACCCCCAAGTGTAAGAAAATTTTAGTTAAAGCTTGTCTGAAAAACATCAAAAACAACGCATTCATATGTGACTGAGTTGGGAGCGTTGAGCTAGCAAGTGAGAAGTCGCCGATTCAATTTCAGCAATTATTTAAGGTTTTTATTCATTAAGTTTGTTCTTATTCACAAAGTAAAAACAAATAATGAATATACTTCTTCATAAATAGTGTTTCCCTTTAAAAGACTTTAAAATACATTTAAAACAGACAAGAAACAATATATATTTTTTCACCATTTTTAAGTCATTCACAAGGCATTCTTCGCATTTTTCAACAATTACTTAAAATTTACGCATGATAAGAGTTCCTAGAATGCAATTACTTAGGCAGGCCTGTGCCCAAGGCAAATTTCTGCCACTAAGTGGACCCCTAATTCGATTAAGTTCAATAGCAGACAAAAATGCAAAAGACGAGTAGGAAAAAAAAAACAGGCCATAGGCGAGGCAAAAACATGGGTCACAGGCAAATTAACAGGGGACCTTTGACCTGAGCGCCGCTCATAAAAAATGCACAAGAGCAAAGGCCAAATCAAATTGTACCACAAAACGTGGAACTAAACAGTTAAAGCGAGCAAAATTGAGAAGCAAGGCGAACACAGACAGCAAATAGTTGCATGGAGGTTTGACTCATAAAAATTACTCATACGCAATGGCGACCTCAGCAGCGGCAACGACTTTGACTTTGACGATGACAAGTTTCAAATGCTGCTTGTAACTTTGCTACAACAAAAACAGCTAAACACATAAACAACAACAATTGGCAGTGTGTGTGTGTCTGTTTTTGTAAGAAATGGCAAAAGTTTTCTACTTACTTTGTGAGCAGCGCTCTTGGCCCGGCTCAGACACCCATTTAACCCCCTGTCTGTTTCCCACTGATGTCGCCTGCCATTAACCCAATGCAGGCAGCGCGTCGCTTATAGAGTCGTTCAGTATTCAGTCAAGTTCGCAACAGATCCTGCCCGGCCCCGTAAAGACCGCAGACGCGTTTTGTCCTTGGCTTCCGCTTGTTGTTCTTGTTGTTGTTGCCTGTCTGAAGTGCTGATTGTCTGAGACATTGCCGGAGGCTAACATTGAATCAGCACTTCCACTCAGTCGTTAGCTGTGCGTGTGTGCGTGTGCCTGTGTGCGTGTGTGTGTGTGTGTGGATTATTTGAAATTATCGAAGATTTCCGGCATAATGGCAAATTGTGTTTCCATTGTTTTTTCATTGCTGGAAATTTGTTAGTCACTCGACACTGATGACACCGAGGATTCAAAATATGTATGTGAGCATCCATGACATTTAAAAGGATCTGCCACACAGACAAAAACACACAGACATACACACACAGTTGCGTGTCGCCGCTGACAGACGCTATAAAATTGTATTAACTTAATTCGATTGCCATGTTCCAAATGTGATACGCGTATTATTCAAGTACTTGAACTTGATTGCTTCAGTTATAACATTGTTTCAATTAGATATCTTCTAAAATGTTGTGTGACGCAGCGATAATTCACCTAATTGATTAGATATCACATGAAACAGAGTGTGGATGTGCGTGTGGGGCGTGTGCTAAATATTTAAAATTAACTTTGAATAAACTTCAATAATTATGTAACTAACTGGCTGCGCTCTATGGAAACAGGCGAGACTACGAGTTACCCTAGAAATCATTACGAGTATATATATTACAATTTTAGATATAAGAAATGAGATTCGGCTTACAAATCTCAAGCTAATCTAACTAATCAATTAGGCAGATAAAGTAAGTCATTTATAAATTATCCAATAAAGGTTGTAGCAATATAGGTACATATTAAATATTCCAGACAAAATACACTTTATATATGTATTTTTCTAGTTTTCCGAAAAACTTTTAATTTTAAAATTTGTCTTCTTTTTAAAAATAATTAGTTATATACTTTTTATGCTCTTCAAATGGCTTAACTTTAAATATTTTCCGTGAATTTACATGCAGCTCTTCTTGTCACTTACTATAAATTATTTATTTACTTACGGGCGACAACAAAGAGAGTTTTATCACAGCAAAAGAAAAGCTTTTCCATAAGCAATCTAGTGCGATAATTTGCAGCAATATTATGTTACTTGGATATCTTTGGACCAGTTCTTCTTTTTGTCTGCACCAATAAAAAGCAAACGAAAGTGGCAGCAAAAATAAAAAATAAAAATAAACAAATGTAAAGAAAATATTACGATATTGTAAGAGGGTTGCAGGCTGGATTTTATTTTCGAAAAGTTTGTGGAGCTCCATTTTGTTTATATTTTGGTTGTCAAGACAAGAATAAAAATTCGATGTCAGACGATTGACACAAAGCACCAAATACGAAATAAAATCCGTTTGCGTCACTGACTACAAAAAGTAAGGCAAATGAAAATAGGAATAAAATTTGTCAATGGCATCAAATTTTGTAGCGATTGTAAATGTGATAAACATAATAAATATATCTATACACTTATAATATGTAGCTAAAGAGACAGATTGAGCTGCAACTGCAGCGCATAAACATGACTCAAATGCTACAGATGGCAGATTGCGCATACGCCTCGTGTTTTCCGTTCAAGAATTGCTCCTTTTGGTACTTTGTCGCTGCTGTTGCTGCTTTTCTTGGGCCACTTGACGCTAATGGACTTTAAAGTGTGTTCTCATGCATTCAATGCCAGATTTTCAACAGACAGTTGCTAAGTTTAAAGTGCTTCGCACATTGTTGTCACACATTGCGCATACGCCCCATTGCACCGGCAGCTGCCAAAACTCCCCTGACAGTCATATAAAGGAAGGCAATCGTTGCGAATGTATATACAACCACATAATTTGCTGAGCAAAAAATAAAATGTCCTAATTCAGGATACGCCAAAACACGCACACACACACAACAAAATTAGACACAGCTCAGCTCAGTTGGCGCGTTCTTGGTTTTTTTCAATTTCGCAAATTGCTTTCATCGCCACACGCAAAGACCAAATGCCCCTGTGTGTCCGTGTGTGTGTGTGTGTGTGTGTGTTAATTAGGAATATCAACAGCACTTAAATTTGCTGCCGATTATCAGAACAAAGTTCTCTTGTCTGAGGCTTGAGGTCAGCTAATACGCTGCTTTCTGCTCTAAGCTCATTGTTTCAACTTTCAAGACAATCGTTTCGCATTTGGTTTTCGGCTTTTGGGTTTGCTTGATTATGTCGTCTGGCCAGTTGCTTAAGTTGAGTTGGGGATAAATAATTAATGTAAGTAAAGTTGAACAACATTTACACATTAAATTAAAAATGCCAAGTTTTCAGAAAAAAATGTTGTAAAAGTAATTGAAATTGCTTAATCGATTCCCAAATACTTGTAAGCAAATAAAGCTATTAAATTCAGTTTAATAAAACGATTCTAACATTATAAAATTAAAAAAGAACATACAAGTTTCGCCATATTCCGATCGAGAGCTACATGGTATAACAGTGGAATATAACAGTGTAACTAGCTACATAATTTAACAGTCTAGTATAACAATATATTTCCTCAGAATTGTATAACAGTCAATAATAGTATATGAAAGCATTTATAACAGTGAAGGGAAAAATCTATCGTGTCGCCGAGTATAGTAACAATTCAGGTATAACAGTAGAGTTTATCAACAAAGTATAACAGTTACGGAAAATGTAGCATAGGTGAAAAGTCAAACAGTCAAGAGAAGTAATAGAGTGCATCAGAATGGTATAACAGTAAAGTATAACAGTTAAGAAACTTGTCTATTATGACTGCTTAGCTTAACAGCCAAGAATAGTGATAAAGTATCGTAAAATTGTGTAACAATTATATATATAACAGTGGATATAATAATTAACCATAACAGTTTGGGAAACAGTATAACTTAACTGCAAAGATAAACAGCTCAGAGTAGCAATAAAGGATCCCAGACTAGCAGAATAGTTCAAGTATTACAGTCTAGGCAAAAGTCTAGTTTAAAAGTAATCAAAAATTAGAACACAGGAAGGCATTTAACCCAAGTTCTCCCTACTTCAGACTTAATGCACCTCTTTTTAAACCAAGGCTCAAATAATTTGACAACAACTCTCAACAAACGAGTTGCCCATTTAAGCTTTAGCCGAAAAGAACTGCAAGTTCCCGGTTCCAGTTCCAATTGCCCAGTCATAAGTATCAAAAAAACATTTGCGCGCATTACACGATGAGAAGGGAATGTGTGTGTGTGAGAGAGAGAGAGGGGGAAATGAAAAAAAAGAAAGAAAAAAAGAAGGAAAATGGCAGCAAAAGAAAACCAAATGCGCATTTAGCAGAAATGAGCTGCGTTTTCCGAAAATTAACTTTCAACAACATGTGTTGAAATGCATTTATCTTCCGGACTCATAACGACCATGCCCCTTCCCACCCCATGTCCCAACCGGACACTAAAACTTCGCTTAACAACTGCAAAAAAGGTGGAAATTAATTTCTGCCTAGAGCGGGGCCAAACGGCGAGGAATTGCTGCTAGGAAAACCTGCCAAATTGTGCTAAATGAGCGCCAGTTGAAATTAAAAAAAAAAATGGGTACACAAGAGCGCACGGCAAGGCGGCAGGGGACGGCGGGAATGTAGGGCAAGACGTAGCCGAGCAGCCGCGGCGCAGTTGGAGCAACTGCCTGCAGCAAGTAGCTTCGCATTATGATTGCATCATTTGGGGCTAATTTGCATTTAAATACTAGGGCTCTGTTATTGTTCGAGTGCAGCATGGAAACTTTGCCACCACTTTCTGTGTTGCAAGTGCTGCAAAGAAGCCAGCGGCGCCGCCGGGCGCTGCCGCTTCGGTGGGTGAGGGGCAGCGTGCCAGGGTGGCGCCTGACTTGGCGCAAAAGTTATGCCGAGTCAAGGATATCATGAGATTGTCCTGCAGTCCTGCCGGCCAACTTCAGCTTCAGTTAATGCGTTTGAATAATGAATGCAGGACTACTTTTAGCCGGCGTGCACCTTGCTAGCAAGCCTTTCCCCCCATTTCCATCACCCAGCCCCCCTCGCAGATAACAATGTACAAACTGGCGCCGTCGCGCGGTCATTATTTAGGGGGCCGTCCGGAGCAGAGCTCGGGACTTGCAACTGGCGGCCATCTGGCAGCAAAAACGCGTTAAGATTTATTGAATGCCAGATGAGCCATTTTTTCTTCATTTTCCAATACCCTGTACCCATGCTAAATGCATGAATGGAGGGCATGCTGCAGTTGTTGCAGGCATATGTAACAGGAGGAAGAAGTATGTACAAGCAATTCCGCCTGTTTTTAAATTAGAAACAAATCGGAAATGATCTCAATACCATTCCCAGGTGAAGCTAATTTTAAACTATCGATAACTTCCACCCGTTATGAATAATCGATAAGCTTAGATTGCAAGCCTCGGTTGATTTTATCGGAGATTATAAGTATATACATATATAAGTAGATATATGACATTTGGTATGTACCTCTGGATGCCATATTTAATTGTACAATAAACACAGAAGTTATTTAAAAATGAATCTTCATAAGAAGACGCACAGCCGGCGCGTGGAATATTTATACGGACAACTCAGAGCTGTGCACAAGGTATCATCCAGTTGGACACTCGTGAATAACGCACTCTAAGTTGATCTTTTTTTCTTTTGGCGCTGAAGCAACTCTTTGGCGTTGAAGACCTCCCCCCGACAGCCGTTCGTGGCAGCACCCCACGCGGCAACCCTTGTTGCCCCACAAGCATTGCACTTTTAATAACTTGCATAAAAGTTTTATGTCTCTCGCTGCATGTTCGGGAAAAACTTTGCGTGTGTTTGGCACTTGAAAAGTTTGGAGCGAGCCCGTGAGCACTGTTCACCGCGTCGCGTTTGGGGAGTATGCAAAGCAAAATCGCTGGAAAAATAATCGCATCAAGTATTTAAACTGACATTAAAAATATTGAAAAACTCGATAAATACTTGTTAAGTCTGGCTACGGGCAATGTTACCTTCAGCTCTCTCTCTCCCTGTGTTTGAGCTTCTGCTGCTGATTATCTGCAAGGTTTTCAATGGAGTCGCGTACAGCGTGGCGTATACGTGTTTATGTGTTTTTCTTTAACAGACTTTAAATAGATTTGCAAGTCTTTAATAGCGCGCTACGCTCAATGTTTTTAATAGTTCAGCTGTAGTAAAAGCGTAAATTAGCGAAAAAATAAAATAGTTTTATGGACAGTACTTTATAGGAATGCAATACAAAACGCTTTCGACTATAGATGTTACTGAATATATTGATCAATGCTGAATCAAGAGCAAATCTAAGAATAGGGAGTGCACTTAAAAGACAAGGATCCACAGATGTAGTAAGTTTTATCAAGTAAAGACCGTTGGCGTTGAGTTAGCCCAATGGGAAGAAGAGCATATTTACAGCAAAAGCAAGTATATATACCAAATTTCAGGAAGACAGCTGCCCAACTAATAGAGTTCACACAGTCAGTTCAGACGTCGTCATTGGAAAGGAATATTAAACATTTATACGCTTCACAAATTATGCGCAGTGAATAAATTAAAGCGATTCACTGAAATTTACTTTCGCATCAAAAATGAATTACATTTATTTTCCAAATGGAGTAAATAATTTTCCCGTTCACTGCACACAAACTCTTCGATGCTCGCAGGTCCTTTTTCAGGATCTTCTCAATGTCAACGCCTGTGACTGCGTTTCAATTTCTGATGTCAGGTGCTTAAAGGGTGCTTAGAAATGCATTTTGGTTCGCTGTCAGTGCTCGTGTATTTACCTGTAACCTGTATCAGACAAATTCAATTCAGTTCAATTTCATTCGATTCAATTCATTAATTGAATTCAGTACTCCAATTACTTTTGGTAATCGAGGAAAGTACGAGGAAAGTATATTTGTAAATTTGTACGTGTAGCTGCTCTACCCGCACCTGCACCCGCACCTGCACCTGCACCCGCACCGTCACCCTCACGCCTCGCTGACACGCAACAGGAGAAATTGATATGCCGAATTTAGGGTAAATGTTTTACACTTCGACAGCAAGCTAATGAAAAGCTGTGGGTTTTCGGAGGACTTACCTATGCAGGTGCCTAAATTAGCTTCACAATCAGCGTCCTCCCTCAGGCAATTGATTTGCCAATTTAGTAAACCAACGGAAATACACACGAAACGATGCGGTTCAGTGGCTCATGCAATTACACATCGATTGAGACGAACAATACGAGGCACAGTCAAATGTACTGACGGATTTGATTGAAGGCCGGATGAATGAACGGATACATTGTCTATCACTAATGTAACGAGGAACTCAATTAATTTTAGCATCTGATTCATGACCCAATTACAGGAAATTATAGACAAAAGCTATTACTTTGAACTATAATTGCCAGGAAACGTATGTATTGATATAGATTGATTATTGATATTGATTCTCCCTATAATAAAAGATAATCCTATAATAATTCCCAAAAATAGAAATGGATATGATTTATTAGCTACATACCATAAAATGCGATCTGGAATATATTATAAACAACTATAGAACTTATTTTACAATAAGAGCTAATCCTACCATAAGTTCTCCAGCCGAGTCAAGTGTTCCCACAGGAAAAAATGTTTTTAATAATAACAACCTGATATAAATGCAATCTACAATATATTAACTTAACTGGGGAACTTTTCCTTATCAAGCTAAAATGCAAAATTTATTATTTAAGATTACAACTCACGGCTTTTCCTACAATATAGGCTTATACCATAATAAGTTCTCTAGAATGTTCATAAGAAATGATTTATTTTATTTCTAATTTATAAAAACAAACATCTAATAAGTTTTCCAGTGTTTAAACAAAATTTTAGACTGCTTGTATCTTATTTTCGTCATTTCTTTCTACTTTTATCATATAATATCTCTAACTACAGATAGTTATCGTTGCGCTGAAAACATTCGCGTCTTGCACTCTTATCTATGAGCTCCTAAGTAATTAATATCATTTGATGTGGAGAGCCTCTTTACCAATTTCTCACTTTCTTCTGCTAGAAATATTTGAACTAGAATGTGCGCCTCTTTAGCTCAGTGGCAGAGCACTGGTCTTGTAAACCAGGGGTCGTGAGTTCAATTCTCACATGAGGCAGGAGTGAACTCCCAATTTCATCTTTTTTAATAGTAATAGAATTTGGTAGATATCTGAGAAACGTTTTTATACTTTTTATATACAAATATTATGCTTTTAAATTAATAAGTCTTAAAAAATTAAAAGAAATAAATTCAAGAATCGTAGAGAACTGGAACTGTTTCTGCAAATTTAATAAGACAATATATAGATAAAAAGCCAACTTAGTTGGAAAAGATATTCAGTCTTTATTCCTCCCAAAAGTAGAAGTACTCTCAGGAATCTTTCAAATAAATCTTCTGACATAACAAGCCAATATATAACAATCAACCGCGCTTAGATATTTGACTTGAAGTGGAATTTCAGCAGAAATCGGAATCTAAAGACAGAGCAGAGATGTCTTCGGTGGGACATGACAAGTCAATTGACAGACAACAACAATTTGATGCTGTTGAAAATGCGCTTAAGGCGATGCAAACGAGTGGATGCAATAATTTGTAATACCGAATGCCGAATGCCGAATGCTGTTGTCCGCCCACTATAAAACCAGCAGCACCCGCAACACCACGGCAGCAGAGCACCACATGCAACGCCCCAAGCTGACAAGAAGCATGTAGCATCCTTTGCGGCACACAGACACAGACACAACCGCATCCCGCTGCCATATAGCACAGAGCAAAAGGTCCTTTCGTGACGTCCATATTCACAGTTCATAAAATTGAACCACTGGGCGGGACGAGGCGAAGCGGTTGCGACGGCGGCTCAGCAAATCGAAATAAAAATTTATGTGCACATGTTTGAATTTATTGCCCATCTTTGGCCAAAGAAGCGAGTGCCTGGATATGGGCGCACATATGTATGGCTATGCGATAGCAGGACTCGCTACCGTAAACAGGACTCCGGCGTTTGCGTGTGTAAATGTTATTCAATCAAATGTGAAATCATATGAACGATTGCGTTCCACTCATAAACATTTTATTTACCTTTAATTTCGTGCGAAGCGCCCTTTTGTGATGCGTCCGTGATTTAATGTGATTTAGCCTGCGACCCAAACTCCCCGCCAGCAACCCCTCGAACCTTTCCAGTTTAACATGTGTCAGAATTATGGGGCAGGTCTCCCTCGCAACCTCTCTACCCCCTGCCTCTTGCAATTGTTGAATTAAATGCGCGCGATTTTTATGACTAAATAAAATGCTTTTATGCCCCGGCACCCTCCTTTGCGAGCGGCACTTGAATGATATGTGGGCATCCCTTCTCCGGTTTATTTGACTCAAAATGCCAATTTCTGTTTACCCAGCATCGAATTGTATCGACGGCGCACACATGAACTTGAAAGTCTTTAGTCATAAATAAACACATACAAATTTTCTGTTCGGCTCCTGATTTATGGAACTTAACATATATTTTTTTATGCTTAACGTTCACCAAATGGCGTGTCGCAATTGTTTTGTCGGGCACTTTATTTGTTTAGTATTTTAGGCAGTTCATATTTAATCTATTTATTTATGTTAGGCGCTTGGAAAGGGCAAGTATTTCATATTTTTATTTTGTTTTAAATGTAAGAAGTTGATAAGGATAAAGTGGGTATTCGATTGAAGTTATAAGAGCTTTCTCGGCATAAAAAAATGTATCCTTTAAAGAGATTTATTTTTAATTAATGTACTCTTAACATGATATAAATACAATAGAAATAATATATATAATAATAGAAAACTAATAATAACATTAATAGTAGTAATTATAATAATAATGATAATATATTTGAATAATAGTATTTTTAATACAAAAAAGGAACTGTCTAAATAATAATTAATATTCAAATAAAAAGTCAGAGTAATAAATAATAACTTATATTTAATTTCAAAAAAGTTCTATTCAAATGTGTATTTATATTTTCCTACCTTAATCTTTAATATTAAATATAATTGAGAGATAATAAAGAGTTATTGCAGCTGATGCGAGGATTGCAATAAATATATTCACTCTCATTTTAAAATGTTCATTCCCAATTCATTCACAATTATATTCAGCTTAACCAAACAGTTTAACGCATAAGTACACACAGAAATTCGTACTTATATAGTATATAATGTACCATTAGAGCTATTGAAAGCTCGGCTCTTGGCTGTCAGATGAAAAGCCATGGCATATCCTTTGAATTTTCATTACAGTCAGGTTTCTGCCATGGAATAATCTGGCAATTCAATGATGCAATTGAATAGTTTTGGTTTCGCTTTTCTTTTTCCTTACTTTTCCCATGATTTCTTTTTTCCACGTTCTGAATTTTACATTTTTTTTCCTCTGTTAATTTTGCGGCTGTCGAAAAAGTTGTTGGAGCGCACCTTTATTTAAATGCCTCAGCCAAAAGTTTTCTCAAGATATTTGCAAACATCTGTTTCCTGGTTGCCTGCACCCGCCCCTTCGCTTTTCCTTTCTCCTTTCAGTCCAGTTCCTCATCAGAGGTAAAAATCAAGCTGCAGCTTGGGCAACATGGACCAAGTGCAGCGCCAGCAACTGCCAGCAAAATCGCTGATGATGAAGTTCCTATGCGGTCTATCCAAAGGCTTAGCGACAATTCTCAGACATTCATTTGACAAGTTAGCCGGCTTAAAATACCCTGTATTTGTAGGGTTATCCGGTGACAACGTATCGTTTTGGGGTTACCAAAAAAAACTTTGCCGAACGTTTATTAAAAATATGCTCTTTGTTTACTTAAATAAGAAAAGACGCCTTAAATCAAGAGGTGGAAAAACTTGGAATTTTCTTGATGATGATGATTTAAAATTAGGCTAAAAAGATAAACTGTTTTTTCTATATATATACATATATGCAGTCCTCAACAGTGTACACTATCTCTGCATTCACCTGTAGGGTATCCTTACAGTCGACTACCTTAGTATAAGCTCACTTATGCATAATCATTTCCTTGCGGCATGAATATAAAATGTTCTATTCAGTTGGCTGGCAAACGCGGCTGCTGCTGTTGTTACGTTTGTTCAATTCACGGTTTTTCTTTAAACTTTCTTACTGTGATTTTGTCACAGTGTACCGCGGCACAGCCTTCAGTCCGTGCTGCTTCCTGCGCTGCTTCCTGCGCTGCTCGGACTTTTATATTAGCTAACTAGCCGGGGCGGGGCTACAGTGTATTTTTGTCTGTTTAGGTTTGAGCTCAGCTCAGGTATTCTCTCTGCCGCTCTTTGACCATATCTCTCGCTCTCTCTCTCTCTCCTCTTTCTCTCTGTCTGTCCAAAAGCAAGTTATTCGCATTCTTGTCGGCTGCTGTCCCACCTTTCGCTCGGTGTGTTATTATGCTGCCAGTTTTTTTTTTTTTAGTTTTTTCTTTAGCTTTTTTCTACAATTTATTTTATTTTTTTTTTAGGGTTTCCTGTAGTTTGCACACAAGTTTTTCATTTGTAATTCAAGATGTCAGTCAGCTGGGAGAACCAAAACTTAATTAAAGTTCCGCACTTTTCCTGTGCCCAGACGCTGCACTCTCGCTGCAGCTTCAATGTACGTATGTATTTAGCCAGACCCGTTACGCCCACCCGGCACGCCCACATTTCCTCGGTTTGTCTGTCGGCATTTTATATAGCTGGGTTCCTTCTTTTTTACTGTACGCTGTACCCAGTGAAAATGCTCAAAAAGGGCATAATGTTTTTGTGAAAACGTATGTGAGAGGCAAAAGCAAACAAATCCGACCATGTAAAGCAAATATATTCTTGATCAGACTGATAAGCTCAATCTATCTAGATATTTCTGTGTGTAAGCGTCGATTTGAGAAACTACAAAGTCTAGAGACCTGCTTTTTTAAATCCAATAAACAGTTTTGTTCGATATTTAAACTCATTTTCATAATATCGATTCTGAGACACAGGTTTTTACACATAACCCGAAGATTATAAGAGCTTAATATACCAAACTTGCTGTGTAAGTGCTCGTATTGTCTAGAGAGATTAAACCTATTTCCCTATTTAGATAAGCTGAACATTTCACAAAGATCGGACCATGAACACCGACGAAACAGACGAAAGCTAGTTCAGCGATAGATGCAGCGTATCTCCTAGTCGGGCACACCCAAGTGGGTGTGTGGGTGAGTGGGTGGCTTTGAGCTGGGTTTATCTTCCAACTGCACCTGCTGCAAATGGTCGAGCATTGCGACTTTGTTTCCACGCTTGGCATACGCTTTAGTTGGCTCACCCCACACCACCCCAACCACCCACCCCCCCTCTCACGACCGTTGCCATAGTCATGTGTGTGTAATTTTATGAGCTTATTTAATACTTTTCAGTTCTAATTTGGTTTTATGTTCATTGCTTATAAGCCATGAACAGATTTCAACTTGTTGAATTAACAAAATACACGGCGAGTCGACTACAGTTTTGTGTCAAGTGAAATTTCTCGTTGGTCAGCTCCGGAGGTGGTTTCTGAAAATGTAGAGCCATTAGTTGGCACAGTTCTCGCCACATGCCGCAGATCAGTTTCACTTAGCAGCTGACCGGCTAAAACATCGCATTTAATTAGCCAACCAGCCAGAGGACACAGAACTTGAGCGTGGGGGGAAGGGGGCGGGACGTGCTACTCGTTCATTAGCTATGCATTGAGTTTTGGCATAGCCATCCTCATCTGAGGAGCTGGCATCAACGACAGAGCAACTTGATAACTCACATATAATTAGCATATGAAGAAATCCGACTAGCTTCATAGCATTTTGTCCTTTTGAATGGACCTGTTGGGTTTCCTGGGCAATCAGGCACGTGGAAAATTTATTAAATTGGCCAGCTTTAGTCCCCCTACCCTCCAACCGAATATGCAGCATCTGTTTGTGCACATGCATGTAAATTTAATTGAATTACTCGTACATGCGAGCTGCTTCTGTGGCCAGGACCTTTACAGGTTTCATGCCAAGGAATATCTCACAAAGTCAACTACAGGCAGCATTTATGCAGATGGCTAAGCAAATTGTTATCCAGGGCATATTTAAAGCAATTAAGGAAATTTTCAAGAATTACAAACGAAATTTTCAGAGAAAAGTAAACCAAGTAAAAAAAAAGAACATAAAAAAATAAACTTATGATTATGGGAGATTGAAGCCTGTGAAAAAAAGCTTTGGATTTGCGAACTTTAAAAGTCAAAAATTTTGTAAAATTTGCTATGAAATGTGATTACAAAATATACTTATATCTGAGGGGATCATCTATATATACATATATATTCTTATTATAATTCAAATAAAAGTTTGATTATTTCTCTTTCTTTTAATAACATCAAGTATACGCATTCTCTGCCAGCCGACGTAGCGCTTGTTGTTGCCGCCAGTGCTTGCAAAACTTGCGCTGCATTTTTATTAGGCCCCCAAGGTGAGAGGCGACATGAGGAAGAGACAATGTCAATGCCATTGAGGAGGGGCCTCAGAGTGGGCCAGAGGGGAAATGCCGAAACACAAAATGCCAAATAGAAAGAACTACAAAATAATCCACTCGTTCGCCGAGAGCAAACACAAACACAGCCAACGGCCCGGGGGCGATTGTGGTTGAGGGAAGGGACGCGGAGCGAGTGAGGGGCGCGGGGCATGGGTGGCAATGGGGCCAATAACTAAATCAGTTAAGAGAGCTGTTGGCGTCCGTCGGAGGTCGAGAGGCGGCTGCTCGCCAAGTGCTGCCCCGCCCCCGACCCGAATTGCCCTCACTTTTCAATGATTCGCATTTCTCTTGGTTTTTTTTTCTTTTCGTTTTGTACTTTTGCATTTTGTTTTGGTTTCATGGTTTATTTCGTTTTTCCCTTGCTTGCGAAATTATTTATGCATTTTGCATTTTGTTCCTTACGTCGAGCGCTTATTAGTTGCAATTTGCTTGCGGCGAAAGTTGTTCGCCAACAAGTCGAACAAATTAAATAATTTAACACAAAGAAAGTTGCGAAAATGGGTAAAAATAAAGGCGGCGGTGGAGGAGGAGGCGGAGGCGGTGGCGGCGGAGGTTCTGGTGGTGGCGGCGGCGGCGGCAATGTAAGCAATATTTGTGTTATGCAACTCGCGTTTTAATTGTGAGTCTAAAGATGTCATCATTAAAATTAGTTACAGACTCGATCTGATTTTAGACTAAGACATAAAAACCTCAGACTATATACACATATATGAACGTATAGAGAATGTGCCCATACAGATGTACACCAAATTAGTTAGAAATAGTTTTCTTAATAGTTTTTTTTATCTAAAAATAAACTTATTCTATACTTATTTATAGAGGATACTTTACCAATATCTATAAACAAACTTAAGCTAGACATAAAAAAATATTGAAGATACTTTATCCATATTTCAAGAAATTTGTATCTATAGTATACCTTTTCTATACTTATTTACAAATATATCCAGAAATTCTTAGTTTTTAATTTATTTAAATTTCATTTATTGTTTATCGATTTATATTTTTAATCCTAAATAAACCATTTAAGCCCTAACCAACATGCATTTAAGAAATGTTAATTTAGGCACAGTTTAAGGTTCTTTAGATATCAAAAATGTACTACATAGCTTAAAGATATACTTTTATGTATCCCAACATATCTCTCTGGATCCGCATATATGTAAATGCAATCAAAGTATTGTTCAATTACTTCGCATGACTAAAACATTATCTTTAAATGACGCCCAAATTATTGTATCTCAAGCTCTGATCAGTCTGGAAAATGAAAGTTTTTATGTTATCCCAAGGATAAATAGGCAGAATCGATAAACAGGCGCAGAGGCTGATGGATGGGCAGACAGGCGAATGGTCAGACAGGAGGAGCTGCCTCACGGACGAGCAGCCAGACAGACGAACCCCTAGATAGACGAGTAGCCAGATAGAGAACTATTCAGATGGACGAGTAGTCAGACAGACTAACTGCCAGTTAGATTTATGGACAGACAAAAAACTAAGCGAACAGAATAAGAACAATTGGTCTTTAGTCCAAAGGGTCAAATTGGTATTTTAATTAAAATTACAAATTCAAAGTTGGTAAACGCGAACCTAAATTCCACATTGGAGCTCTCTACCTCGTTTATAAGTTCTCTAAAATCGATGAATAGGAAAAGCCAAACGGACAGAGAGACAAAGGCATCGACCAAGCGCTGATATACTGCTCTGTTGACGTACATTTTTTTTAACTTAGCTAAATTATGTATTTGCAATACTTTTAATAGCTTATTTTTGTTATTTTTTAAGCTCTTTTTTAAACAGACTACTTCAGAGAACAACACTGAAGCTGTGGTTGTACATTATCTCCTCGAAATTAATCTCCTTTATGCTCGAAAATGATCTCCTTTTTGTTTCCACAGCCTAATTTGTGCTCTCATTCATCAATTTCTCATTGATAAAACTATAGATATATATGTTTAATCAAATTGCCATAAAATGCATAAACATTTTTTTCTTTAAGATTTAATATTATAACTAGAGCACACTCTAATTAACATTTTAAACTCCAGGATTCTAGAGTTTCATAAAGCTTAGCAAGATAATAAGCGCAGATCTCTTGAGAAACACGCTTAAGTCTATGAAGAATAGCACAATTTATGTACTTACCTGTTGCCATTTCTTTGTCTTTATAAATCTTTATTATTATTTGCACTTTTATCACTTTTTTGTAATCCTTTTTATGCTTTCTGTTAACAGAAAAAAGGTGGTGGCGGTGGAGGCGCAGCAGGTGGTGGTGGTGGTGGCAAAAACAAAGCAGCTGCTCCGGCCGCAGACAAAGCTGGCGCCAAGAAGGGACCAGAGCCAAAGGCAGGCGGCGGAGGCGGCGGTAAGAAGGGCGGCAAAAAATAGGACAGCACATTGCCAGGAAAGCGCATTAAATTAAAATATTAGAATAAATATGTATGCAACTATATTTTTTAAGTTTAAAACGAGATATTAAACGCGAGAGTTTTTAATAGCCGACTGTAGTTAAATTACGTTATTTGGCTGCATATTGCAAATTGTTTGGATTTAAAGTTTAGCGCTCGGAATGCACAATTAGCACACACTCACGCACACGCACACACATACACACACACACACACAGTGAGTGCAGTGGCAGCTGCTGCACGGCCTTCCGCTTGGCTAAGCGCGTTTCGTGCTCTTCACTTGGCCACTTCATTAGACGCATCTCAGCTGTGGCGGCCAGTGGCTGTTGGCATCGATAGAATGCCCGTTCCTAGCGGAACCACTCCTGGGACATGCCAAAGAATGTGGCGGCGCTTGACTTGGATTTGTTGTTGTTGTTGTTGTTGCTGTTGCTGCTGCTGCTGTTGGCATCGCTTTTGCGCCCGGGCAGCCTGCGCGCTGGTGTCGTCGTCCCCTGAAGCATTTGGAGAGATATATGTGTTATTAATGAAGTGCGTAATTTTTGTGATTAATCTATTCATTTGCGGCGCACACGGTGCACAGATTTATGGGGCAGAGCAATAAACATGGAAGCAAACATAATTAGAGTTCAATTTATTTGCTGAAACATGCGACTAAATGCGCGCAAATAAACAACAAAGTCAGCGGCTATAAATTAACATTTTCCTAACGATTTGATTTCAATAATGGACCAATTCATTAATTAGCATTTAAGGTACACTCTCACGAACACACACACACACACACACACACACACACATACATACACACACACACACACACACACACACACACACACACACACACACACACACACACACACACACACACACACACACACACACACACACACACACACACACATACACACACACACACACACACACACACACACACACACACACACACGCACACACACACACACACACACACACACACACACACACACACACACACACACACACACACACACACACACACACACACACACACACACACACACACACACACACACGCACACACACCCGTGGCAGAAGGAGGGGTTTTTGGTTTCTGTTTCGGTTTTTGGTAACTGGCAAAACTTTTGGCCAGCATTTATAAGTGGCAACTGATGCTGTTGCTGCTACTACAGCTAATTATAATTTATTTAACGGCAGTTTTGGTTTATTTATTGATAATTGGGCAAATTTGTGAAACGTTCTTCAGCTTGAAGACGCATTTGCGCAGCTAATCAAATGTTGTCTAATGAAAGTCCATTCTAATTAGAAATCATGTTTGAAAATTATTTGTGTTTTATAATAAGTAAAAATAATAAAAAGGATAAAAAAAAAATAAACTCAAGATAAGTAAAATGTCAACAACACATACAAAAGCTGGTTTCTGTCCTGACTAATCTACATAGGAAATTCAAAGCAGTGCAAAGCAAGCAGCCCTCATTTAACACATTTAACGTGCAGCAAAGCAGTGCAACCACAGGCTCATTAACTGTTCCTAGTTGGGTTAGCGTTAATTTGAAAAATTACGGTTCAAAGTACAAAATCAATATGAATTTTAAATTATGTTGTTTATGTAGGAATATCCATTTATGGCTTTCTAAAAAGCAGCAAATATTATTTATAATTAGTAAAAAACAAGCAAAAAATGTTCCAGCTGACGAACGATAAATAAGCAGTAAACAAACATATGACAAATTAATTTTCAATCTATCAATATATCAAAAACCAATAAGGAACATCAACAAGCATGCAAAATTTGTAACACAACTTGCGTACACAATGCCTACCAAAAATGAATAAACGATGATAAATTTTAGAAAGAAAATTACAATTCAAAGAGCGCCTATAAAAGAAATATATATATATATAAAGATGTACATATATACGATACCATTATGATAAGTTATAGAAAAAAACAAGAAGAGTTATCTTCGACGTACCGAAGAATGTATACCCTTTGCAGACCTATAGAAGTTGTGAGGTATCTGTGCCTAAACTGAATTCGACGACCTATTTTCAACAGTCTTCATCTTACCCAGGCAACACCGGGTTATTTATTGTAGCATGTAATGTACATAGTAGTCCCACATTCATGGAAAAGACGGAAATATGCCAAGCTTTATAAAGACAGCTGAGAACTAGGCGGACCAAACGACTCAGATATGTCTATAAAGACGCATTTGATACGGGTCGAGATATTTCTTCTTCAAAGTTGTAAAACCCTCTGCAAAGGTATAATCAAAATACAAATGCATAATCCTACGAAGTCTAAAAAATGTAGGGACTTAAAATAAAAGCTCTCGTGGTATTCTTTAAAACTCTCCTGGGTCGAGGATTATGCTTTTGCTATGTTCCATATTTTAAAAGGGTGGTGAAAAAAAGGGTTTAAAAGGGTTGACAAAAACTTACCTTATCCGGCTCTGGGGCAAGGGATTTGCGCTCAGCTTGAACAGCTGTTGTTGCTGCCGCCGCCTGCGGCATGACAATGGGCAACAGGGGAAACCATAGCGAAGTGGAGCCGGTGGAGCTTAGACAAAGCACGTTGGGATCAGCCTCATGGGACAGAGCGCTGCCACTGGCCGCCTGCGTGTTATCATGCGGCGGCGTCAGGACGCCCAGCTCGCCATGCAGACGCGCCGTGGAGCGCGACACCTGCGCGGTAATGTGCTCGGCGAACAGCTCAAAGTCAAAGGGATCGATGCAGTCGCGCAGGCTGCGCTGCAGCGCATGGAACTGTTCGTAGAGGCTGCGCTCCTCGCGAGTCACGCCGAACACACACTCCAGAAACTTGAGATCAAAGTACAGCTGCAGCGCAATGTTCTGGCTGCTGCGCGTGCACTCCGCAGCGGCCAGCTGTTCGTAGTGGGTCAGGAGTTGGCTAAGCAGCTGCTGATTGAAGGCATGCAGCACCTTGGGAGGCAGCGTTTGGGGCACAGCATTGTTTAGGGCTTGAATCAGCTCATGCAGATGCGTTTGCAGCGAGAGGCGCGGCTGGCTGGGTATGCGTATGGTGGACTGCACATTCTGATCGTGCTCCTCATCGCGCTGCTCCAACGTCTGCGTTTGCCAGAGCTGCAAGGGAATGGAAGGTGGGTTAGCTGGCTGCAGCAGGCACTTGCGGCAACACGAAGAACTTACAGCAAAATCTCGCAATACAACATCGTGTGTAATGGGATGAGGCAGCTTCTCCGCGCAACTGTGCCTGGCCAGAATGTCATCGACAATGCGCAGCCACAGCTGCAGCAACTCCTCCTCGAACTGGGCGCACAGTCGCTGCCACTGCTCGGCACCGCCAGCTGTCAGACTGCCTGCCCATTGACGCCAGCTGCTGGGCTCGCAGAAGCAGAGCTTGAGATGGGGGCACAGCTCAATCAGGGCGAGTGTATTGCGCAGCGCTTGCAGCAGAGCATGACGCTCCTGCAGGCGCAGTGCCTTTAGCTGACGCAAATATTCCGTCATCTGTTGCTGTGCCGTTTCGTGCAGGAATTTGATCAGCGCCAATTTGTCCTCGGCCCGTGTTGTTTGCTCCTGGAGTAGCACATTCAGCTCCTGCACAATGGCCGCCAGCTGCGCATCGAACTGGGCGCACAGCGCTATTGTCGCCGTTTCGTAGCCCTTGGTGCGATTCGCCAAACGCTTCGGCTGATCGCTTAGCGCCGCAGCCAGACTCATCGGCAGGTCGTCGCTCTGTTCGCGCCAGATCTGCAGCGGCGCTGGCGGCGTGCTGTTCTCCACCAAGTGGACCACCTGCTCGTAGGTTTGCTGCAATGCTGCCGCCCAGCTGCTGCGTATGATCTCCCGCACACGTGCATTAATAAGCGGCATGTATTTGATCCTGTAGAAGTCTAGTTGAGCCTGCGGCAGCTTCAGCTGCTGCTCGAGCTCGGCATAGCTGCGCTTGGCCGTCGCGCCTGCTGCCAGCTTGATGTCCTGTATGGTCTGCATGTTGCCTACCAGCGCAAAGATTTGCTGCAGCGGCTTTGCTGCCAGACTGTCTATTTGCGACATCCACTGACGCAGGGCATCGCTCAGCTGCTGCGGCGCCAATTTCGGCGTCTCGAACTGCGGCTTATAGCCGGCTATAATGTCGGGCAGCAGATGCGCCAGCTGCCTCTCGCTACTGTCCATGCGGTTGATGCTGGGCGGCGAGGTGGGCGCGACGCACTCCGCCAGGCGCACAAAGAGCAGGCCATTCGCTATAAAGAGAGAGAAATGTGTTATTAATTATGCTTAAATCTCTAATGTACTTTTACAATGATCTATGAAATCTATGATCTATGAAATTACGTTAGGAGAAATCTAGTGAAAAACCAACAAGAAATGGGCTGTTATCAACGCGCAGAAGATTAAATACCCTTGTAAAAAATATAGTCTACTTTGTTCAGAGATATGAGGAGAATAGCCCCTCACCTAGCAGACAGGTGTCAAGGAGCTCAATGGTGCCGTTGAGTATGTGCAAGCTGGCCAATATGCGCTCCTTGACACGCCTCGGCTTATCCTTGTCCGCGTCGCTGCTTTGGCTTTGCAGGCAGTTCACGTAGGCCGTGGCCCGCAGCTGCAGGAAGGTTTGCAGCACCTGACCCAAATCGCATTTGTCCAGCAGCAGCAGGCTCAGCATGCAATCGACGGCCATCTCGGCGCTGAGCTGTTCCCGCTCCAGCACTGCGAGCACCGACTGCTTGATGGTCACATGAAACGGACGCAGGATTTCCCATTGCTTCAGGGCGACGGGCAGCCGTTGCATCAGCGCATTCTTCGCATCCAGCTGCAGCCCGGTGCTGATGTGCCGACTGAATATAAAGAGCTCGGTAGCTGCATAAAACTGTTCCCGATCAATGTGCGTCCAGATGAGCTCCGGCAGGCTGCTTAGCAGCTTGATCTGCACCATGGTGCTGTAATAGTTGCTCAGCTGTTTGTTGGCGGTCCGCTGCTGCAGCAGCACCTCCGCGGCTGTGGGCGTGGTCTGAAAGCCCAGCAGCTGCTGTTCGTTCAGGCTGCGACAGTTGGCCTGGACGCAGTGCACCTGCTCGATGAGCGTGCCGGCCGATGTTTGCATGGCTGCTATGGTGTCCGCGGCCTTAAGCAAATCCCGATAGCGTTCGCTGAGATTAAACCGCAATTAATTATGTTGCGCTGGCTGCCCAAACATGCCACATCATAAAGTGGGCCCACGACTTACCCGACCATCGTGCGCAGCTCTTCGCGCTTGTTTTCCACCACCGTTTGGATTTTCTTCTGCACAGCATCGATCTCGGACACGCCGTGCTGCTCGAACAGCGTGTCCACATCTAATTGCAGTAAATCGGCGCTCATTTGTTCTTATTATGCACAAATTACAAAATTCTTTTCGGCTTCTCAATGCGATAACACTGCGATAACAAATATTGTGCAAGTCAGCAACTGAGGTGGTCGGTCGATAGACTGCTCGGAACTATACTATCGCTAAAAGTAGCTGCGAACAGCTGTTGACGTTCGATTATTTGTGGCGGTCGCGCGACTTGTCAGCTATCTCCCGCTAAATTTAAAAACAGATCTTACTTAATGCACAATTTTTTTCTTTGCTATTATTTATGTATTTAAAAAAAATTGGAACTCCTTAGCAATACGTAATTGGCTATCCGAATGTATTTCTGAGAAGCCTTCGTAGAATTCGCTAATGTTAGCCGTTTGACGATTATTTACGCCAGTTATATTATTCATCGATTATATTATTTATCGCCCGCCAACTTTCAATGCAGATGGCGATAAAAGCTCGACTCACTTGTTTAAATATTATCTGTTTATTTTAGCTAATTGTAAATGCTTTGCATTACGCAATTGGCAATCACAATGCGCTGTATTTCGGAGGTGCCCTCGTAGATTTCCGTGACGCGGGCATTTCTATAGTAGAGCTCGGCGGGCAGATCTGTTGTATAGCCCATGCCGCCAAGGATTTGGATGCACTGATGGGCACAGTAGGTGGCCGTTTCGGAAGCGTGCAGCTTGGCCATAGCCGCCTCCTTGGTGATGGGCAGTCCATGGTCTTTGAGCCAAGCGGCGCGCCAAGTGAGCAACCGCGAGGACTCCACGCGCAGCGCCATGTCCGCCAGCTTCTGCTGAATCATTTGCAATCGGGACAGACGCTGTCCGAAGGCCACACGCTTCTCCGCATAGTCGACGGCCAACTCGAGTGCCGCCTGGGCAATGCCCGTGGACTGTGCGGCAATGCCTATGCGACCGCAGTCGAGGGATTCCATGGCGATCTTGAAGCCTCCGCCGGGCGTTCCGAGCACTTGGGACTGCGGCACGCTCAAATCGTCGATCGTCAGCTGACACGTGGAGCTGGCGCGCATGCCCAGCTTGCTCTCCTTCTTGGCTACGGACAGGCCGGGCACCTGCTTCTCCGTCAGAAAAGCTGTAATACCTTTGTGCTTTAGGGATTTGTCAATGGTGGCAAAAATGAGTCCACCGCTGGCCTCCTTCGAGTTGGATATCCAGGCCTTGGTGCCGCTGAGCAGGTAATCCCCACTGGCATTTAATTTGGCTGAGGTGCTGGCGGCGCTGGCATCTGAACCGCTGCCCGGCTCCGAGAGCGCATAGAAGGCTATGTGCTGGCCCTGGGTGTAGGGCACCAGAAACTGTTGCTTCTGCCCTTCCGTGCCATGCTGCTGCACTGCGCCCAGGTACAGATTGTTCACGCCCATTACAATGGAGACGGCGGCATCGCCGCGCGCCACCTCCTCCATACCTATGGCATAGGCCAGATAATCCAGCCCGGCGCCACCTGCAAGTAGTCGTCGTTCAGGCTCTGCACAATCTCTGGGCCCCCGTGCTCACCGTATTCCTCCCGCACAGCGACAGACATCAGCCCTAGCTCGCCAAGGCGGCGCACCTGCTCCGCCGGATGCAGCTGCTCGCGATCGTGGCGTCTCGCATGCGGCGCCAGCTCCGCATTGGCGAAATCGCGGCAGGTCTTTTGCAGCATTTGATGCGTTTCCGAGAGCGCCGCCAGGCAAGCGATGCCTCTGCCGCCGAAGTCGTTGCCAGTCCGTTGACCTACAAAGCCGCAAAGCTTCAACTAATATATTTGATATTGTTACTATTTGCTCTATTACCAAGCGTCCATGCGCTTCTACAGAGCTTTTGCATGTTGCCAGAGATTCAGCTGCGTTGCGTGTGGAATGCGAAAAAGCTTTTAGCGCCGTCCGCTTCGAGCAACGATTCGCCACACACTGAAAGCCGTCGAGCAATCGTAAACAATCAGCGAGCCATAAAAGCTTTTATATGCATTGCAGAAAGCTCTGACATCAGTTGAAGCTGGCGCGTGCAGCCAGAGGCGCAGTTGTGGGTGTGCGCCAGGGGCTCTGAAGCAGGCAGCAAGCAGTTTGTTGCAAGTGTGTGAAGATCTGCACTCCTGAATTCCGGCCGCAAGCAGTACACAAGCAGTTGGTCTGATCTTTGGCAACTTAGGCCTGGATTCCAATTAGAATTCCCTGCGGAATCCTCTGCTAGTCTAATGAGCGGCAGTCGCGTCAAGATCTCGACAGATTTGTGTAAGGCAGTGGGAAGCAGTTGTACTTATTGGAATTAGGTGGGAAAATATTATCCTTAGTCATGAATAAACAATCGACAAGCAGTTTCTTTCAAATGATATGTTTTATTGGTAAGCAGCAGAAAAATGGTTTCTAATTTGCTTTAGGCCCAGTAGCAACGGATATTCTCGCTCTGATTAGGTTTATAAGCAATTGACGAGTTTTTCTAATAGGAAACCCCATTTTTAATTGCAAACACAAAAGCTAACGCTTATTGGTTGGGGGTTTGCTCATTATAATGTCAAATTAGACCTTAGAAAACTCTGTTAACAGATGGAACCCCTTTTTAAGGCGCCACTGTCCTGCTTAATATACACTGCGCCTACTTCAAGTAGATTCAAGTTTGCATATTTGATTACTTCTTTGTATTGAGCTTTTAATGCCGCATGCGCCATGTACTCAATGGGGTATAGCCCACTCACTAGCCATGTAGACGCAGCTCTCTGCCTAGGGTATCTGCCTAGTCGTGCACAGCATGACATGTGAAAGTGCTGTGCTGGGTAGAAAGTTCAACTGCCCGAAATGGAAAGCGGTTCAACGCTTTACGGAAACTGTTCGCACCTGACGACAAACTTTGCAATGCAAATTAAAACGCGATTAAATGACATACGATATGCGAAATCCAACACACCCACTTTTGCAAAGGAAATGTATACAGCTGTGGTAATTCCATAAACTATATTCATGGATAGTTAAAAGAAACAAAATCGATTTTCATATCATAAATCACTGTCTATACGAATAGCCTAGCACTTTGGTATGTACATGCTTTTGTGTGGCATATATAAGCCCACCAAATTTCATAAAGATCGGACTATAAGCACCGAAGCTGATCAAGAAGTGCCATACATAGGGTGGGGGACAGTGAAAGAAGAAGCATGGCGATGTATAGAAAGAAGTGCGTAAGATTTGTATCGTCAGCTCTGCGCGAGGTTCAGGGTATCTCCTTGTCGAGCACGCCCAACCAAAGCACGCCCAACTCGTGCTAGGTAGATAAATAGGAATAGTCCCAGTAGGACTTTCTTTCTAACTCAATAGCTTGTAAATGTTTATATATATATATATATATTTAATTTAAAGACAATCTGTAGATTTGAACACAACTGCTGCAACAAATAGGTTCAAAATTATTTTAACTGGTTTCTTTTAAAACGTTTCCAAAGCAAAACTTTACAAACATACCAACATGAATTATCTCATACAGCGCGGAAAGGTGCGCCAGCAGGCCATTAACGTGCCCGAGGGTCTGCCGGAGCTGCTCTCCGACATAACACGCGAGGTGCTGCGCTGCCAGCCGACCAAGGAGTGCCTCTGCCAGTTCATTATAGACTATTTGCACTCGGTGATTGTCACGCGCGAGAAGGCCCTGGGTGAGCTGTATCCAACGTATATAATGTATATATTGCAGACTAGCTGATATTTCCCGATCCTACCCCCATTTTCCTCTCGTGGAAAATTTAAATGCTCCCATAAAAACATGAACTCACGAATCTTAGTGATATTTTATATAAAGATTTAACAGTTCCGGCCGGAATTCCCAAAAAGCCGATCGGACAAAACCTAACACCCTTGGCTATGAGTTTGAACCACCAACTTCACTTGCCACATCTCTGACCCCTGTTTCCACTGAAAGAGGTGGATTTAGCGAATAGTGTGAAATACCTCTCGAATGACTATTCACAAGGAATCGAATGGTAAACAAAAATGTTACATACAACAGTTTCCCGCGATTTTTTCACGCTTGTGGGTGGATTTTCCAAAACCATTTAATAGTAACTGCAATAAAATGCACTCTCAATCACTCAATTAATCTGTCAGTCCGACAATCCGTCAGTCAATCTGGACAAACAGACTTAAATATAGAAATATATTTTGTAACAAAGGTTTTTCGCAGTGGCCAAAAGCATATTGGATCGCGCTCTGCGCCAGGTGGATAGCATTATATCCGATTTATGCGTGTGCGATTTGTCCAAGGAGAAATCGGATGAGATGGCCCAGGTGATGGAGGATTGTTTCCGCAATTTCCTGGAGAAGCGTCGATGTGAGATGCGTCGCGGCAAGGAGGGGGTCCAATTTGCAGACATTGACATGCTCGAGGAGCTGATCAGAAAATGCCATTTCTCCGAGGAAGAGCTGGACGCCTCACGACCAGCCATTGAGAGCGCCTACAAGCGATTCGTGGATGCGTACATGGCCGCGGGCAAGGACTCCCAGGGTACCGAGTTACTTTATCAATACTTCCGCGATCGTGAACTGAAACGCATCGAGGAGCTGATGCGCAACCAGGCGGCCGTCACCATACAGGCCGCCTTCCGGGGCTATGTGGTGCGCCGCATGATGGCGCAGCATGTCTGTGTATGCACCTGCATGCTCGACGAGAAGGATGAGGATGAGTACCTGCGTATGGACAGGGCTGCACGCATTTTGCAGCGCTTCTTCCGTTGGGTTATGTCGGTGGGTTGTCGCCTTAATATTATTTTAATGGATATCAGCTAATACCTTCAACTCTGCCCTACAGCGCCAGTCCATAAAGCCGGTAAGTCTTGTAGATGCCATACTCTGCCCTGGCTTTGACCTCTAAACTATCCAATTAGATTGAGGATCCTTGCCAGGAAAAGGAAACTCCTCCTTCCAAGGATGAAGACTCGCCGATCGCTACAGAAGCCACATCTGCTGAGACAGCTCCAGGCACAGCCGCTGGCACAGCAGCTGGCACAGCAGCTCCTACAGCAGTTCCTTCCGAAGCTAAATTGCAGCCCGCTGCGGAGGAGGCTCCCGCTGAGGACGCTCCACCTCAACCGGCTGCCGAGGAAGCTGCCCCAGCTGCCCCACCTGCCCCGGAGTCTGAGATTGAACCGGAAGCGCCCAAGACCGAAGAACCTGCCCCAGAGCCAGCTGCAGAGCAGGCAGCACTACCAGCTGAGGAAGCGCCCGCACCACCGCCAGCTGAAGAGGCGCCACCACCAGCACCAGCTGAAGAACCACCAGCAGAGGAAGCGCCACCAGCCGAGGAAGCAGCTGAATAGTATTGAACACAGCTTAGTTTTTTTTTTTTGCTTGCATGTTTTCTTATTTATTAACCGCATGATTCTTTCTGCTTTCTTTATGGCCTGTACGGATTTGTGATATTTAGCTTGTAAATTAGTTCAACGTGTAATTGTATGCATTTAAAATGTCTTAAGGATAGCCTTCGGAACTGCCAGAACGATTAAAAGAGAACGTTGCACAGACGAACTGATCTGGCTTTATCTATTAATATACAGAAATATTTGAGCTGACTCGAGAAATTTGTAACGGAGCTTCCTTTTGGGTCATCCTACAAGTGGAGAAAAAAGCGAAATGGAAGAACGGAAAAACAACATAATCGACAGACGAAAGAGCGAAAAGTCGCTGGTTCAAATGCAAAAATTGTCAATTGTTATATTTGTATTATTATTTTTGTTATTCACATAAAAATAAATTAATAAGAAATGCCGGATATTTTCTTCCCGTCGAAATCTACTTTATGCGCTCCTGTAGCCAGTTGCTAAAGGTGGATACTCTTGTGTAGACATCGGGCGATATGAAGAGACCGCACACGACCAGTCCATAGGATACCACTCCAACCTGCTTCAAGCCATTGTCGTTGCGGACCAGTGGACCACCAGAGTCACCCTGTGGGTGGCAATTTCATTTCAACATGATAATGCAGGCTCCTTCAACCTGTGCACTTGCTTACCGAACAGGCGCCCCGGAAGACACCTCTGGCACAAATCTCCGTATCTGAAACATCTTCCATGCCCCGCTCCCGACACTCCTGATTCGTAAGCGTACTGTAGCTCATGCGCTGCAGCGTATTTGGAAAGTTGACGCTCTCTAGGAATGGAAAGGCGACCGGCAAACGCAAGCCCCAACCTGTGAGGGTAACTGGAACGCCGCCGCCCACAAACTCTTTCGAGGCAAACTCAATGGGCGCTACGCTGACATTGTTATAGACCAAAGGCGGTTCAATGCTGAGCACTGCAATGTCGCTGGTCACCAGCTCCCTGTAGTCGGGATGTATGTCATAGGAGAGCACACGAGAGCGTGATCCGCCGCGATCGTCCAGATTACGTATTCCGGCGACAACGGACATGCGCGTCGCATTCAGTCCCTTGCAACAGTGGGCGGCCGTGAGTATGCGGTTCGGGGCTATAATCGAGCCGCCACAGAAGTGCACATGTCCGTCGCGGACTCTGTACTGCAGCGAGACCTGGTAGGGCACGTAGTCGCCATGTGGCACATCCGAGCCGCCCACGACGCGTGTGGGCGTAAAGCCGCTGGGCTGGTGTGCTGCTGGCGAGTGTTGTAAGGTATTGAACTATTTCTTCCACATTTCATAACCTCAACTTACAATTGGATCGCGCCGTGGCGCCACCTAGCGTCAGAGCTGTCATCAAAACTAGTTCAACTAGAGTCATGCTTGGTCTGGTTTCTGCTGAAGTTACGGTCTATGCCGCAGGCTATTTATAGGATTGGAACCGACCTCCATTGGGTTGCATTTGCATAGATAACGCAGTGGTTATGCCATTTATTTTGATCTTGAAATTCAAAATATAACGAGCTTTCATGACGGTAATTGGCATATGCTTCAAACGTCACCCTTACCCAGAAAACAAATTTCCACACGTAGCTTTCTGTGGGTTAGCAAAGGCAAATTGTATATAAATTGTCTGACTTTCAAAGGTGGCAAATAAGACTCCAAGATCTGACTGCTCAATGGTTTGGTTTGTAAAACAGTCTTTTTACATTAATAAACACAGATTTTGGTTGGAACCTGTGTCAACATTTCCTTATTTTCAACAAAGATCTCTTTTCAAACAAATGTTCTCATAGGTTCGATTCGTGCATTGCATTCTTAGATATAATAATTCTTTACACATTTTACAGTTTCTTTTAGCGTAGTTTCTGCCTGCCTCTTTCTTGTTTTTAAACAAAAAGCTGACATTTCGTATTCAGATCAAGAATAATATAAACTATGCTATGTCTTCCGTGCAACTTCGACAGAAGGTATATTATTTATTTATTTTCTTAGTTTTACTTTTCTTTGTTTTCTCTCATAACATATAAAATATAGCTCTTTCCGCTTCTCTTCTATATAATATTGTTTTTCTAATAACTTAAGTTTTGCTTATTTATTCCCGCATTCTAATCTTTCTCTCAGTGTAGTCAAGCAGAGCAATACATTCCCGAAATATTTTTTTTTTTTATTTCCATTAATTTTGACTTAATACGTTTCACATTGTCTTTGGATTTTAGACGACTTTTTACGCTTCTCGCATTAGCATTCGATTCCCTAAGTAGGTCAGTTCTCAACTCAGCTCCCGAATGCTGGTCTATAAAACTGAGCTGTCATTATATTAGTCTGCAGTTCATAAAATCAGCTCGCTCATTCAGAGAACAACAAAAGAGTCTAACCAATCCCAGCTCATAAGCGATATTATGCTTAAGCAATAAGATGCCATTCAAGTTCGCCACAATTCTTTGACATCGATTATAACTTTGGCCTGGAATTGAGATACTTTAACATATTTAGGCACAGTTTTCTTTTTGCACATCAAGAACAAATAGATTTTCATTAAATAATATTATATCATTTATTTGACTTTATTCTCGAGTATATTGCCCTTTTCGGATTGCGTCATGCTGTTCTGGAATTCAATTATGTGCTAATATATGCACATGTGGGTCTTCACATTTTTTAGCATAGTATACCGAGAACGAAATATAATCGTTGCTATGCCACAGATTAAATACCCTTTTGAATATTGGCTTACGAGACATTTTGCTAAGTTTCGTGTTTTATCACATTGAAAAAAGAACTTTTCCTTCGACTGATTCTTCCTTTAGAGGTTTCTGATATAGAGGTATCTGATGAAGAGTATATACATACTTGATGCGTATATATCTCCTTACAGCCTTCTACACAAATAGGTTGCTTAATTTATCATACCCTTTGCAAGAGCACAGAAACAACTGTAAGCGGTTCATGAAACTTGGAATTCAGTTTGAAAGATTTGAGATTGAAATTTTGCAATAAAAATAAGCATAAAGAAATTTTGGTGGTTTTGAAAATGGAAAGGTTTTGTATAAAAGGAATTAATTAATTGATCGTCAAAGCATTTGCGATTTGGACATGGAACTGCGCATAACGCTCTTTTGCCTAGGTAAGAATGCTCTTTAGATAAACAATTTTGAATAAAAACAGATTCCTCCACCCAGGTCTGGTCCACTTGGGCGGCATCAGTTCTGCCGAAACGTATGAAAACAAAGAGGCGGCCGGCCGAACAATTGCTATTCATGTGCCGGAGCACAGCTCATCGAGTGGACGCTACAAAGGTGAACCGAAATACTTTCCGCCAACGGTTTATCTCCATCCCCCACCTGGAATTGATTGTAATTGCCCGCCGGGTCCACCGTCCAGGCAGACCCGGCAGACCGGGCAAACCAGGAAATCCGGGCACTCCCGGCAGTCCTGGCCCAGTTGGACCCAAGGGTGATGCCGGTACCCCAGGCGAGCCTGGTGAGAAAGGAGACAAGGGAGATACGGGCGACATAGGCCCACCAGGACCCATGGGTCCACCAGGTATAGGCTTACTGCGCCTGGATGGAGATGCGCGCTTAGTGACTCTGTCCCTAGACGAAGGCTTTGATGCGCTTGAGGACGAAAACACGTACTCTGTTGTAAAAGGCATACGAGTTGGAAAAGAATCCAAAGACGAATTATTGGATAACAAAAAAGATACGATAAGGTTAGCCTGCAGAGCTCTGTGATGTGCAGGATACCAATTTTGAACTGCTTTCTGCTTGACTTTTTGCACTGCTTGACTGAAATAAACAAAACTAACTTGAAACCCGCTAAAAATAATTTGTTCGATTTTATTTGCTTATATTGTTATACTTATCACAATATTATTTATTGTTATTATTTTATTATTATTATTATTATTATTATTTTTATACCTTAAAAAACTTGCTAATGCATAAAAAAGGAGACAGAAGGAAGCAGTTCGTACCCTAAAAAGTATGTATTCCTGATCAAGCCCGTCCTTCAACGAATCGATCTCAGACACTGTTAGAACTAGAAACTTCTCAATTTCAAGCCTCTAGCTCAAGTTGATCTCGGGGACTATAACAGCTAAAAACGGAAGTATTTAGTATGTAGATTTTCAAAAAGCATACACATACACAGAATATAACAATTTTTGAATAACTGTTGTCTCCTCCCCTAAAATTCCCCTTAGAATTCCCGACAACTATCCGAGCACTCTACTTATTATGGTTGTTATAATTTTTTGGGAACTTTTGAAAAGGAAATATATACTAAACACAGACTAGTTAGCTCTCTTTAGATTTGAATAACTAAGAATCGTAAAGGGAAAAGCTTACAGCTTTACCTGATATACGACAAGTAAATAAACATGAGTCATTTATTATTGAATAGAGATTCATTGATAAAGTTGAAGTTTGTACACAATTTATATTCATATTTGTTTGAATTAATTATTTTTAAATTATAATTTCAGTGAGGCTTTTGAAAGCTAGCTCATTCTCTGTTTTCATTGAGATCTGCCCTTTATCTAGGTTATTAGGCACGCGATTTCGCATTGTTGTTGAACGAATCTTCAGTCCATTAAATTCAATCTTTATGATCAATTTGTGAAGTCAACAAAAAGCTAACAAAGAACTAAGAACTCGTGTAAGTTATTATGCAGTCCATAAATATATATATTCAAATCAGCAAAAGTTATTACACATTCTCATTCTTTGGCAAACTAATGACGTTCAAGGGGTGTGGGCTTAACATATTAGAAAAATATATAAATATTATTTTGATGAACTAATGCCAAAAATTCCCAGCTTCATATCAAAACATTTGGCTCCAATCAAGTTGAGACCAGAGCATATTTATGCATATTAATTGTGCGATGATGAGGCGACAATATGTGGAGGCTACTATTAAAAGAACAGTAAGATAGTAAAAGATGACTATTAAAATAAGATATCTTAACGTATATTATGCTTAACGGTTCCTTCAAATCTGGATTTCGGAAAGTGATCTCATATGTGTGTATATGTTATGTATATCTACAACCGATCCATTTCTTTGCTATAAAAGAAAGCAATTACTCGCCGATTTCAGCAAATAAGTTTGAGCCATGGCACAGCTCGCAACGCTTTTCTGCCTGAGTAAGTGGCCTTTATCTTCGATATAATTTTTCCATACTGCAATCTTAACCATTTCACAGCTCTGGCCTTCTCTGACGGTATCAGCTTGTCCACCAGAAATCAGAACAACAAAAATGCCGGCAGACATCTTTCAGTTCAGTTGCCGGCATCTACACCCGCTCCTGCGCCATCTCCGCCGAATGTGATTATCAAACGGCCAGTTCACTATTATCCGGCACCGCCACCACCGCTGCCATTGCCACACTATTACCCGCCACCGCCGCCGCATCATTATAATCCCTCGACGAAGTGTAATTGTCCGCCCGGGCCACCTGGGCCACCAGGTCCTCCAGGACACTCGGGTACGTGTTTCTTTCAATGACAATCCTTAGCCTTGAATCTAGCAATGCAATTGTATAGGTGATCCAGGAAAACCGGGACATCCAGGCTCGAAAGGTGACAAGGGTGATGAGGGCGAGAAGGGTGAGAGGGGAGGCAAAGGAGAGAAGGGCGACAAGGGTCACACCGGTGCTCAAGGAGCTCAGGGACCACAAGGGGCGCAAGGACCTCAGGGCCTTCCTGGAGCTCCAGGCCCACAAGGTTCTCAGGGACCGCCAGGCTCCCAAGGATCCCAGGGAACACCAGGCTCACCTGGTTCTGCAGGTTCGCCCGGTTCTCAGGGACCTCTGGGACCACCAGGCTCTTCGGGATCTCCGGGCTCACCGGGAGCACCAGGCTCTCAAGGACCGCCAGGACCCCCAGGACCACCGTCGCCCGCATGGCCTATACCACCACCTCCACATCATCACCAACCGCCGCCAATCATTTACCCTTATCCCTTACCCCCATACAACGGACATCATTCTAATAAGGGAGACCATCATCATCATCATCACCACGAGCATGAGCCGCACGATCATCATCACAAAGGAGAGCATCATCCGCATGAGCATGAGCCGCACGAGCATCATGATAAAGGAGAGCATCATCCGCATGAGCATGAGCCGCACGATCATCATCATAAAGGAGAGCATCATCCGCATGATCCACATGACTCGCATGGTCCCCATAGGCCTCACAATCCCCACAAGCCCGCAAAAAAACAGCTGACAACTGATCCCGAAGTAAGGAAATTTCATAACCTACAATCGGCTCAGCTTGCGAGCCTGCAAAAAGTTTCAACAGATTCTTCTGAAACTGAATCGGAAAACGTTCAGCTAAATGAAGAAGAGGATCTAAAGAGCGAAGAAGTCGAAGATGACGCTGTCGATGCGCCTGAAGAGGATGCGGAGCAAATGAAAGATTCTCTTAAACACGACTCCGCAGAAATAAAATCAGATGGAGCCGAAGAGGCTAAGGAGAGCGATGAAAAGTTTGAAGATCAAGAAGATGAGTACGAAACGAATAGTGAAGAAAACAACCACATAGAGAACTCTGATCAGGCAATCGAAGGCTATTTGGTTCAGGAAAGAAGTGGAAATAGGCCTTTAATATTATCAATAAGCAAGCGTCGCAATCCATTTCATATATTTAGAGATTACATAGATTAAAGCTCATTAATCAATTAATTATTTAAACAAAATCGAAATAAATGTGAATTCGAAGACTGTATTTGCGCGCTGAGATATTGATTTTCATATATTTTAAATATTTTATTTTAATTTCGTGCAGTCAATATTTAAACTCAATCCGCACTGCTTGCAATTTCGCGCCAGCTTAAAAGTATGCTGCAAAAATTACACTATGAAAGGGATTGCTTACGTTATTTGTAAACTGCTTGAATTGAGCAACCGCCATAATTTTATGAATTTAAATTTATTTTGTCATCTTATTTATTGGAGTAAGGGTATGTGTCCTGTGTGCTATGCCCTTGCATCCGCCTAGACCATGCGCTCTTTAATCCAAGTATCAAACATGGAGACGCGAGTGTACACATCGGGGCTGTTGGAGGCGCAGAAGGCAGTGCCATATGATACAACGCCCACCTGCTTCAGCGATTCGCCGTTGGCCATGACCAAAGGACCACCCGAATCGCCCTGCACAGGAAGAATAAGTTGAGGAGTAACATAGTCATATTAAAAACTATCCAGCCTTTGGCTACTCACATTGCAGGCGCCTTTGCCAAAACGTTCCAGAGCACAAATCTCCGTATCCGTCAGCTGAGTCATCGTCTGCTTGCACTTGGCATTGTCGAGGGTCTTGTAGGAGAGTTTCTGAAGTATGGTCGGGTATTTGGCAAAGGGTCCGGTGCCAAAGTGAAACACAGAGCCCCAACCGGTAAGCAGCACTTCCTGATCAGCTCCAACCAGTTCATTGCTGCTCACATCGATGGTGCCCACGCGCTTTCCATCCAACTCGAAGGGTGGATCGATCTTCAGTACGGCTATATCGCTGGTCACCAACTCCTCGTAGTGCTCGTTCATCTCGTATGACTGCACCTGGGCACGATAGCCGCTGCTGTCATTCAGATCACGTATGCCCGCAACCACGCTGATCCGGCTCGCATTCTGCCCATTGACGCAGTGCGCAGCGGTGAGCACCCGGTTGGGCGCTACTAAGGAGCCACCGCAAAAGTGCCGCATTTTGCCGCTGCGCGTTAGAAACTGCATGGACACCTGGTACGGCACATACTCATCGTCGGGCACATCATAGCCGCCCACCACGCGCTCCTGCGAACTGCTGTCCGCACTCTCGAAATAGGCATCCACTGTGTGTGAGTGGACTAGGTAAGACTGCCCTTATGATATTATTTCTTGCACTTACAATCTATTACGTGGCCCATGGGCTTGCCAGCTGTGAGCTGCAGCAGACCGAGCAGCAGCAAGACCCAATTCCATCGAGCTTCCATGTTCTTCTTGTGCTTTGGGATTAGAACCCTCTACTGTTTGGCTTCGACTAAGCATTGCGGGTTTTTATACGTTGCATTTGGGCTCATTAGAATTTTATCGGGGCGATAGCTGTGGGTGGTCTGACCGCATATAATAGTTAACAAGGTCGTTCCATAAAGCGAGATAAGCTAGTGAAGCTAGCCAAGCTTAGGGTCTGATAACCGGCAGCTCATCAAATGTGGCACAGTTTGTTTGTTCTTGGTAAAACCAGCTGCGATGAGTTGTTCTTCCCCCGATTTGTGTGTCTTGATGGCTCCGGTTGCAATCCAGAATTTTGTTTGGCTCAAAATAAAAATTTTCGACTAAACCATTTTCAAATCTAAGCAGTTTCCCAGCAAGTTCAATGGGATTGACTACCGCATTTAATCAGAATTCTGTGCCAGGGCGAGAACAAAGCCTAATGAGTTAACATGCGGATTAACCTGTCAGGGAGAGTCGGTGAGCTCACATGCAAATTAAGACCGGCAGCTAAATATAAAATTCACCAAGATTCAAATCCTGTCACGTTGTGCGGCTTTGCAGGGTGGTCCAATTAACAAAAGCCAAAGGCAGACGCAGTTGGAGTGGGGCGCCAACGGCACATCCTGGCCAAAAACAAAATGAAAAAATAATAATAAAGCCATTTGAGGTTCAAATCGGTTCAGGTAGTCAGCGCCAAAAAGCCAGAGCCAACAATTAACACAGTAGTCCAAAGATCAAGACCTCAACATGCGACTCCAGGAGAAGCTAAGACCAGCCAGAAAACGTGGAGGTGTGCATAATTAATTTGCGTCGCTGCCACACACACACACACACACACACGCATGCTCACACACTCTGTCGAGGCACAGCAAAATGATTCATTAGCCGGCTTCCAATCAGGCCGGAACTGACACATGGCAGGGTTACGGAGATAGCCCAGGTCTCTGGGCCCGCCCAGGTTCGCAAGTTGATTTGCATCGAACATGTGCGCCCCGGCAACAGATACAGTCCGAAATGCAACCAAAAAGGTGTTGATTGCTCAACTGGCTACGGTGCTCCAATTGCCTGTGCCGAGCACCTGCCCTCCCTTCCGTCCCCACCCAGCGCCACCCATGCTCCGCTGTCTACAATGAATTAAAAGAAATGTCCGCAGCCAGCAGCAGCAGCTTGTTTAATCGGAATATTTAAATTATTCATTGATTAAAACTGCAACCAGATCAAGCTGCAGCCACTCTACCTGCCTCCGACTGACACCCCCCTCCACTCCACCATCCCCGCAGTTTCTTCCTCTCTGCTGCTTGTGGCACTTGTGTCTGTGTCTTGTCGTTTCAATTTGGTTGTAGGTGTTGCTGCAGCCAGGCTGTAGGTGCCATTCCCAGGAATTGAGGAAACAGCCTCCGCCTCTCCCCAATCCCAGCTCTGCCAAGCGCTGGCTCTCTGTCTGCACGCGAAATGCCACCCAAAATGAGACACACAAGAAGCTGCCCACAACAAAGCGAAAGGAAATTGAATTCCTTGCCATGATTAATGCATTTGCCAAGCTACTCCCTGAAAGGGTATGCAATCAGTGTTCCAATTGAGTTTTCTAATCAGCCATTTCAAAGCAAATACCACATCATCAACAACTGTTAAAGAACAAACCATACTTAAGATTCGTGTTAAGCCACGGCCAAGGTCTTTAAAAGGGTTTGTTAAGCCTGGAAACTTAAAATTTTCAATGTTTCAATTTGTTTGTGGGCCAGCTTAGGTTATGGCCGGCTCTGGACCTGGAGCCTAGCGCCTGTCTAAACACAAAAATTTAAAAAAAAAATAAGAATACCAACAAATGCCCTCGACTATTTTGTAACTAATATGAAAGCAGAGTTTTCTTAAGAATTACCGGGAATAAGGAAACTCAACTTGTTGAGTTTCCATAACTCTATGGGATTTATGAAACATATTGGACTGAAGCTTTTCAGATTTAGCTAAACTATTTCTGAACTAGCTCTAGATATCTTAATGATTTTTTATACAAAAATACAGTTTGGTATTAGATAAAATAGAATTTGATATGATAGGACTTGATATAATATAATAATGTATATAATATTATGTGAAATGATTGAATGACAAAATGATTTTACATGATATGAGATTAAAAGGAGCATGGTAGCACATAGTTCGTAACAAAATGTTTTCTTATAAAAACTTATGTTGGGATCAAGTGTTCCTCTAGGAGCCATGAGACATTGGGGATAATATGATGTGATATGATATTATATGCTACTGAAAGATTCATATATTGCTCGAAATTCTCAAGTATTTAAAATATAAATATATTTACTAAAAAAACTCATGCTTCGACCAATTTTTCTATTGGAAATCATATGATATTATTGATATGATAGATATATTTTAAGCGACTCGTCTATTAATGCTGACCAAGAGTATAAATATATAGCATATCACGCCTTGGCCCAGGGCAAACAAGTAAAAGTCTCCAGGAATATATATTTCACAAATATTGAATTCTTTCTCACATTTCACTTCAATCTCAAGGTCCTGACTTGGTCACAGTGGGACAATTGTTGCCGCCCGCTGTTTGGCTGTGCGTGCCCGACAATCATAAGAGATATCTTGCAGATGAGTTCGCTGCAATCATATTCTCTCACCGGGTTGACAGAAGCGCCTACCTGTTGTCATCAATTAGGTAACAAGCACACGCGACCGATAAATATTACGAGGAGCGAGGGTATCCAGTAACCCGGCGGAGTCGCCTGGCTGCATATCTACAAATGGTTCAAGCTGCTTGCTGTGATCTCAGATCTCTTATCTGATTTGTAAATAAAAATGTATTTCATTTGGACCCATCGAAGGGGCTCTAAGAGAAAGAGGCTGAGGGATCAGACGGAGAGGGGGGCGACGAGCACTCGACTGCAGTCATAATTTATAGTGTGTGCATATGGCAGGCTCCTTGGACGGGGGCTGCCTGGGCTGGCGCACCTCGTGCTGCTGGCAAATTAGGTACTAAAATAAACGACCAATTTACTGATTATGCAAAACATGCAATTAATTTTTTTCCACTCCGCCAACATTTATTCCAAATCTTCCATGCTCGGTATTAACTAAAACTTGTTGTTGTTGTTGTTGCCCCGCGAAATTGTCGTAACGAGTGCGAAAATTAATTGCCGCAACAACAAGTGGAAAATTTATTTGAAAACGCGCTGACTTACAGGCATGTAGAAAATGCCAATCTAGGTCTTATTTATTATCCATAACTTTAGCTTGACTAATTTGCATATTAGGCTAACTAATTGAATTAGAAATCGAAATTATTTTTACTTGTAATTGAGTTTGTGTTTCAGTAGTATAGAGGAATATCGTTCGTGCTTCCTGATGAAGGAGAGAAGCACTCTTGTTGAAGAAGCTTTGATCCAAGAGAATCTCTCATCATCCAGATACTTTTGTCTATCAATTCAATTCATTTAAATACTGTCATCAAATAAGGCATTCTGTCGCTATACATTTTTCGCCTTTCAATATTATCTTGAATCCTCCAGGTTAAAGACCAATTCGGAGTAGAGCACACGTGCAGGCCGCAATTTAATTCCCAGCTCCAGGCTGGCTACTGTATTTCGAGGGTCCAGCTTGAGAGCCGGCAAGTCGGGTCATAAAATGAGCGGCTTTGCTTTTGAGAACCGGGCATATAAATCAGATTGAAGAAACAGCAACAGGCAATAAAAGTTGCAGTCTGAATATTTTGTGAGGCCCTCTTCTGGTGCCTGGCCGGCCACACGCACAATTCCCTAGAACTTGGCCGGCGAACAAGGCCGAGAATGAGGCGGGCAATCAACCAAAATGTCATAATAATGATGGCGTTCCGGGCGGCTCTGCCGCGACGGCGACGGCGACAGGATGCTTATCTTGTTAACACCGTGCCCGTAACCTGACTGGTCCAATAAAAACTCAAACTCGGTTAACAAACTGACAACGGATCTGCAGAAATGCTTATGAAATGCAGTTTTTATACGCTTGCAGAGGGTATTTTATTTCTGCCATGAAATGTGCACAGCATAAAAGAAAACTGACTCCATAAAACATAAATATTCCAGATTCCGTATCAAAAGCCGAGTCTATATAGACAAGCCCGTGTGTTTCTACGCCAACTAGTTTCTCAGTTTTCGTCATGAAACTTTGCCCACACTCGACTTTTTCTTTCCAGTCTGATCGAACGACTATATCACTTAGCTACCGATTGAAAATATAGTTCTAATATGAAGATCAGTTTTGTTTATCAGGATATCTTCCCCAAATTCGGTATTTATTGGCTTCCCCATACATAAACAAAGTCCTTTCAATATCGAACTACTTTAACTTATAGTTTCATAGAAAAAATTGGGCTAAAGATCAGTTTTTGCATAGAACTCAACCAAACTCGGCAATTACGAGCTTTACAGATTTTCAAGGGTATTTAATCTTCGGCCTGTTAGTCGTTCTTTTATGTTTCTTCGTTTTTTATCAAGCATTTTGTTCGGGCAATTTGTTGGGAATATGCAACTGAATTGACAGACATGAATGAAGAACTCAGTTGGAACTAAAAATGAAGTAAGAATTTCGAAAATATGTTTATACGTTTATGGGAGTGTCCCACCAGCAATTGCCCAAAAGACTCAAATAACTCGAGAGCCTAAAGAACTTTCAGTAGGCGACTTGTTCCAATAAGAGACATAATTACACTCAATATAGCCGAATGTGATCGATCATTTTGTAAAAGCAATTAAGCCGCGAATCGTGTCAAGTGGCAACGCGTTTAAGGCCCTGCTTAGAAGGCTAAGTCCCAGCTGGGCCGCAGGTGTCAGTGTCCGCGTCTGGCCCGAAAGAAGCGCGACAAGAAGCTGGAGGACAGCTTCCTAACGTCTTTAAGCAATTAAAGCCACAAATAATGCGCGAGGCGATAAATTTTGTTAAGTGCGTTCACATGAAAGTTGTCAAAAAGCGTTTGAGAAATTTTCACCGCGAGCGGCACATAAAAAAATATAAATAAAAAATAAACCTACAAAAATCCTAAGACATGACTTGGGATGTTTATCAAACACCTCTGCCAATGCGTGAGGCCTCGAGGTGTGGCACCAAGCATGCCGCACGGCTCCATGCTACACGCAAGCCCCAGACCCCAATCCAAAGAGCAGAGACAGAGCCCATACTTGGGACACGACGACATCGCCTGATAGCCAAGCGATAAGCAACATTACCGTACAATTTTCAATTAACACGAGGCAACTGTAAAGAGCTCTCGGCCCAGGTATGCCACATGGCATTCCGCATGGCCCGATAGCCCGTGCCTTGGCTCTGCCACCAGAGTGGCGCTTCCAGGCAAAAGCTGAAACAGCTCCGCAGCTTCTCTACAAATTGTCTAATCTCTGCGCGCCTCCGACTCCAGTCGGGCCTGGTCAGTCTGGTGATGGTGGTGCATCGATCTCTGGTATTGAAAAGTTGTCGACCAGCAGGCACCACCAGACCAGAACTGGCCACAGTAGACAATTTATCATTCGAGCTGCCGCCTAGTGGCGGTCGTAAAAGCTCTTTATGGCTGCTTCTGCTTCCACCTCTGCTGTGGATAGCTCCAGCCGTATCCTATCCACCTAGCTTCACATACTTTGCCAAATGTCCCTTAGTCAATTGGTTTTTTTTTTTCTGTTTGCATTCGGTGTCCACGCTTCAGTTTGACAGTTTGCATTGAGCTGTCGCTCGTTTTATGCTTGAAATGATTTAACTTAGGCTCCCCTCTCAAGGCATTATGCAACAGTAGCTGAAGCTATTCCAGAGATCTGCATTTTGAGTATGATATCCTTCAAGTGCATACAGGTTTATATATCTTAAATGAGCTCACATGCCAAGTTTTGGTAAATCTTACATGTGTACTCCCTGAGTTAAATTGGGAAGACTTTTTATTCCAAGCAATTTACGAGGAGTAGATAACAAACAGCTTTCAAAACATAAAGATAATGCTTTTTAATAATATTTAAATCTAATTTTTGATAGCCTTATATTAGGGAAAAAACCATTCATTATATTCCTTATATTGTACTCATGAACTTAAAAACCGAATTGCCCAATTCCAGCATGCGTAGTTCCTGAGTTAGTTGTAGTTGGGTTCAGCCAGAGTCAGAATACCATAATTCAAGGTAAGTAACAGGTGATTCGTAAGAAAGATAAACCTTAATTTTTAAACGATAAAACTTTAAAACCTGCTAACAGTTATTATTCTTATAACATACATTTTAATTCCTACGGTGCGATAGACTTAAAATTATATATCGGTAGAAACCTGATACATCATTTATTATATTGTATTGAAGAACACATATACTAAATTTTCCTACTTCAGCTCGCGTAGTTCCTGAGTTCGTTGAGTCCAGGCAGATAAAAAAGAGTCTGCATTAATTTCAGGGTACAGTCCTGTACAGTAGGCAACAAAACTAAACTACACTTAAATGTTTGTCAGACTTTTATTTTCTTAGACTCTGAAAATTGTAAATTGTAAGCAATGTCTGGGTTTCTAAGGCTCGGCTACGGTGGTCACCTGCTGAACCTCTGCTTTGGCAGCAGGCAGAACAGAGGCGCCTTTGTGGATCCACCAAAATGGTTATCTCTGGAGCTGCAACGAAAATACTCTCAGAATTGTGAGAAATTCACGGTAGTTATGGTGCGGCACGGGGAGTCTGAGTGGAATCAGCAGAATCTGTTTTGCGGTTGGTACGATGCCAACCTGTCGGAGAAGGGGCGCAAGGAGGCGTGTGCGGCGGGCAAGGCCATCAAGGATGCCAAGCTGAAGTTCGACGTGGCGCACACATCGCTGCTGACACGGGCCCAAGACACATTGCAGTCCATACTGGAGGTGACGGGACAAAAGGATATATGCACACAAAAGACGTGGCGCCTCAATGAGCGCCACTATGGCGGGCTGACTGGTCTGAACAAAGCGGAGACGGCCAAGAAGTATGGCGAGGAGAAGGTTAAGATCTGGCGACGCAGCTTCGATACACCGCCGCCGCCCATGGAACAGGATCACAAGTACTACGAGTGCATAGCCAAAGATCCCAGGTATTGTGATGGACCAAAGCCGGAGGAGTTTCCCAAGGCCGAATCCCTCAAGCTGACCATCGAGCGTACTTTGCCCTACTGGAACGATGTAATTGTGCCGCAGATAAGGCAGGGCACAAAGCTGATCATCGCCGCACACGGGAACAGCCTGAGGGGCATAGTGAAGCATCTGGACCAGATGTCCAATGAGGCCATCATGGAGCTCAATCTGCCCACGGGCATACCCTTTGTCTATGAGCTGGACAAGTGCATGCTGCCGCTGGCGCCCATGAAATTCCTGGGCGATCCCGAAACCGTCAAGAAGGCTATGGAATCCGTAGCCAAGCAGGGCAAGGCAAAGTAGTATGAGGTCAAACTTTATGCACAGCATCCAAAATAAATGACGATAAATACAAGAAGGTCAAAATAATAATTCTTACCCAATGCACTTGCCTGCCCCAATCTGTAGCTGAATCTGTATCTGAATCCGAATCAGAATCGAAATCGGAATCGCAATTCAGAGAGTGAGCGAAATAAACGCGAATGTCAAGCAGCAAATAAATTTATTTGATTTTAATTGACAATGAAAAGTCAACAAAGGCTGCAAGACAGCGCCTCCGCTGGATGTATCTATATATGCATATAGTTATGTATACATATATATCTCAGAGTTAGCTGGCTGCAGGGTAATAAGTATGTCTCAGTCTTTGGTCTTCGGTCTGCGGTCTGTTCAGACCCAATCCCAGTCTTATTTCAACGTCAATTTTAATTGTTGTTGTTCGGGTTCAGTTGGAATTTCTGTTGCTCGACATTCAAATGGGTCGAATTTTAATTTGTTTAAATGAAATACTCATTTAGGTTTTATTGACAAATAAATTGAATTGATTGATCTAAATGAATTTATGCGGTCAGCGTCGAGCGTCTAACAAATGCACGCTCTCACTCTTCCTCTTTTTAACCCCACCTTTACCCCTATGCCTTGCACAAGTTTTACACTCACTGTAGCTTGTATTCATATTCATATTCTTATGAGTCAACTCTGAATAATTCTTGAGTCGATGTTGCTTCTAGCCACTCCGAGCTTTTACTGCAGAAGCAACGTGCGTCAACAAAGGTTAGATTTGTCAGACAACTTTTTAAGCAAAGAGTGTGACCATATTGATTTAATATGGTCTGGCCAGTGTTTGAAAAGACTAAACAAAATGAGCGTGAGATACGAGATTCATATACATACATACATAGGTTAAAAAACAATGAGAAATTTGGCAAATTAAATGGAACTTTATAATAAGGAAAACATAATTCAAACAATTATTTAAAATAAAATAATAATATTTATTCCAACATTCTGTTTATGCAAGTTCATAATCAAAAATAGGTTGCATATTGGAATAGACATTAAATGACTTTAAATATTTTTTAGAATTATGAACTGTCGCAATTTTGCAGATTATATAATTTGTTTTTCCGCTGTTTCTCCGCATAGCTCATAGGTATTTGGCATGCACAAATCGAAAAGCGTGAGCTCCACATTATTTGAAACTTAATTATGTTGAAGAAAAGCAGAGCTCTGGGTGCGCATCTTTGGCATCTGTTGCGCGAGTTGGTTCCACTACAAATACGAATGCAGCATAGAAATTGAGGGAACATAAAAATGTTTGCACTTCGTATTTGTCGCACATAAAATCTAATATCGAATTACAAGAGCTTGCGCGGAGAGCGAGTCGCCTCGGTTCGGGCAACGCGTTTAATGGAGCAGCAGGCGGCATGCGGCATGTGGCATGCAGCAGGTCCATGCAGCGTGCGTGTCAGTGAAACTTTGTCTGGCCGACTGGCTGGCAGGCGTGCCCCCAGCTACAAAAGCTGCTGCCCAACGGGCCGCTGCCCCGTCTGTGGCTGCCCATAAAGAAACTGAATTGAGTTAAATGTGCGATAAATTGCTTTTTGCATTTATCATGGTGCGCGCAGAGCGGGCCAAAAGCTGGAGCCGAGCCAGACCAGACCAGCCCCGACCCAGGGCACAGGCCAGGCCTAGGCCTAGGCCCAGTGCCGGGTTGAAGACGCTGCCAGCCCAGGCTGCCAACGGCTGTGGCGAATATTGAACAAGATTTTTAATTAGCCGCCAAAAAAAAATAAATGAAAACAAGCAAAAATTCTCCAGCCAAGGCAACCCGACTAGGAGATGCCCCGGACCCAGCGCCGAGTTGCCGCCACAATCCTTTAAAATTCACATTTCTCCAGCTTATAGAAAAATGTTGGAGGTATCCAAAAAGTTAATGTTATTACCATTCAGTATATACTATATGAGAACCTTCATACCAAATTAAGTGTATATAGCTCTTGTAAGCCTCGAGTTATGCTTAGGACTCTCAGAGTCAAAATCGATACATAACGATATTTTGGAAATGCGATGAGATATCGATAAAGAGGTTAAGCTTCCTCTGCGTTAAGTAGAGGAGAATATATATTTTAATTTGTCAGTCTCTAGCTTTTGCAATATCCGATATCACACGGTCAGTGAAAAGGACATGGCTAGATTAACCCAGCTCGTCCATCAAGAATATATACACTTTTTACGATCGGTGCTGCTTTTTTCTGCCTGTTACATGTGCACGAATACATGTACATACATGATACCCCTTTTCACCAATTTCATTTAGTTTAGGGTATGAAAGGAAACGAAATAAATGAATAGTAGAAAATAAGGTAAATAAAATGTGAACCACAAGAGAATTTATTGCTTATGCGTCGCCTGGGCCAGATCCTGGCTAAGGATCTTGCGGATGTAGGGCAAAAAGCTGGAGACACGCGTATAGACATCGGGCCTGCCCTGGGCGCAGGTGGCGCTGCCATAGGACACAATTCCCACCAGCTGCTGTGGACGGCCGCTGGCCGTCAAGATCAGTGGACCACCCGAGTCACCCTGTTGGTCGGAAATGCCAGCAGTTGAGTTAAGCATAGCAAATCTCCAGTCTAAAACGCTACTTACCATGCAGGCGCCCTGGCCGGGCGCTGAGAGTGCGCAAATCTCGTTGGGTGTGACGCGAAAGCCTTTGTGGACGCATTCCTCATTCGAGATGGTCTGATAGTTGAGCACCTGCAGGCGATCCGGCACCTGAGCGCCCGTACTGCTGGGCGTTATGGAGCCCCAGCCGGTGAGACGCACGGCCACCTGGCGGCCAATGCGTGCGCTGTCACCCAACGGCACGGCGGAAATCTCCGAGAGCTGCAGCTGAAACGGCGGACTGACCCTCAGCAGGGCAATATCATTGATTATGCGCGGACTCATGCTATACTGCGGATGCACGTGCTTGGCTACAATTCTGTGCCGATGCCGACTGTCCAGCTGCCAGTTGAGTGTGCCGCCCAGTACGCTTAGGTTGCCCACCTGCATCTTGTCCACGCAATGCGCCGCCGTCAGGACATGCTGCTCGCTAACAATGGAGCCGCTGCAGAAGTGCCGCCAGCGGCCGCGGCGCAGCGTCTGCATGGAGACCTGAAACGGCACCGATTCGTTCATCAATTGGCCGCCATTGATGCGGGCTGCAGTCGGATCCTCTCCAGACTCGGGAATATTGCCAGTAACTGCGTTTGCTAGAATCAGGCAGAGGATAACCATGTGGCAAATCTTGAAGAGCTGTTGATATTTAGCTATCATTTTGTCAGTTTACGCTTTACGAATGTGTGCGTATCTGTAGAGCTGTATCTTTTATACGGCATGTATCTTATAGATGCGTTGCGTGTATCTTTAGGTCGGGCTGATAATAATGCCCCAGATAAGACTGGGCTAAACAAATGCTTGCAATTTTTTGCTGCATAAAATAAAATATTTAAGCTCATACAAATATATTTGAATATGCATATATATAGATGGAAGATGATTATGAATGAGGTCATGGTTAAGAATTTCTCACCGAAGGAAAACCAATGAAAGTCAAGTTTATTTACACGAGTTCTAGGTTAAAGATTATATTTATTATATTTGCTGAAATCCAAGTTAGTTCCTCAGATTTAAATAAGAGAGTACATTCCTTTTTGACTGAGCGTCAGCACGGAGTTAAGGGATCAAATCCCTGTGAAGACAAAAGCCAGAAAATATCTTTTAAATTTGAAATTAAAATATTTTTTTTAAATATATATGTAAATGGAAAGATATATTAGAGTAGCGAGCCCATGTTCAAGAACTACCGACATATCTGTAGCCATCGATCAACTTTCTACCCGTCTATCTATAATTATCTATCACGTTCCGTTGCGCCTAATCATATTTCGTAATGAACTTTTCTTTTTGCCGAAAAAAAATAAATGAAATGGCGCTTACCATTACAAAAATTTCAAGTGACGCGTGAGAAGGTCAAAAGTTTTCCGAACGCAGTGAATGTGTCCAAAAGACATGACGGGAAATTGAGACTGGAAGCGGGAGCCGCACAGAGACACCGACCGCGACCGAGACCCCAACCAAACAGTGGCCAGCGTTGGGGCTACTGCACAGCTGCAGTTGAAATTGAGATGCAGTTGCAACTCACACACACACACGCACACACATGCAGCACGTTCATGAACTTTGCTCGCTTAACCTGCGCTTGTGGTTCCTGTTGCTGTTGCAGTTGAATTTCGGCTCGCATAACTCGTACCTGTGGCAATTTGAGCACCTGGTGCTGCTCGCAGGCTCCTCACATATGCGAACTGAACTCATTTTCCGTTTTCCCTCGGTTAATTTGATTTGTCTTTGCGTAAATTGAAAATGAGCCTCTCAAGGATTTCATACACACATTTACATATGTAGTGTAATTCCAAGCAGCTGCAATCACTTATGTGCTCACATGTGCTCCATTTCGAGATTGATTTCACAACTTGAAATCAATGCAAATTATGAAGATTGCATTTGGAATTGTAACTGATATGCAAATTTGCTCGGAGTAAGATTAAAGTCGGATATTCAATATAATAAAGTAGTCAAGATATTCTTCAATCAGAACTAAGTGAATTACTATTAAATTATACTGAAACTATATTATATTTTACAAAATTATTAACATTTAAATAAATAAAATATATTCATAAATCAATGTTGTTTTTAACATACGCATCTATTAATAATTTGCACCTCTCTTTCTTTATTATATTTAGAATATGTTATCAAATAGAAGAAAATAGAATATAGGCAAGGTCTAAAGTTAAATTTCTGAGGTAAACAATGCATTCAAGTACATATTATCATTGCAGTCAAAAAATATTATATTGTCTATGATTGTGCATAGTCATTATTTTTATATATTTTTCTAATGCCTGGACTTTAGATCTAGCGCTTATTTAGAGTTTATTCCATAGAAGACAGCATATATAGAATTATATATAAATTTTACCCACACATAAACTTAACAGATCACATATTTATTTGTATGTTTACGTGTAAGAATGCGTATTTACGAGTGTGCGTAAATAACAATATACGAATCTATGAGTATGCGTAACTGTGAGTATGACTACATATGAGTATTCTTAGTATGCATATCTGTGAGTATTGTGCTTATCTATGAGTATGCGCACTTCTGTGTATATGCGCATTTATGATATATGAGTATTCGTATCAACGAGTATAGAAATCTATGACTATACGTATCTCTGAGTATTGGTATATGTGGATATGCATATATGTGAGTATTCGTAGCTATACGTATGCGTATCTATGCGTATGCGTTTCAATGAGAATGCGTACTTGTAAGTATGCATAACTGCGAGTATACAAATCCATGAGTATTCGTAAATGTAAGTTTGCATATATGTGAGTATGCAAATCTATGAGTATTCGTATATGCGTATATTTGGGTATGAGTATATTTTAGCAAACAAGTAGATAGGTTTATCTTGCCTGACGAATGCTTGTCAGCACTAAGAAAATGGGAATTATTATATATCTTGAAAGAGAACTTTATCATTTTTAATTTCAGCTTGAATTTTCGCAAATTGACCTTAAACTAGTCAGTCACCATATTAAGAATTGCATATGTATGTGTCCCGCTCCCAGCTATAATCTATAAAAGACACACAAAAGCCTCAATAATTTCTCCTTCTTCCACAATTACTCATGTTCCCATGGAAGCCACCCAAGAAATTAGTCGAATTGGTCAGCTCACAGGCTTAGTGAAGCGACTGCCTCACATAACTGAGTTCAAATTTAAGAAAGCAATTTCAGATGTACTCAGGCCCGCACACCTGTGTACCCGCCCGACGCACACCTTCAGCCGGGCAAGTGGAAGTGGCGCTGCAGACGAGCATCGTTCATGTGGGTGTGTGAAATAGGGCTGAGAGCAAAGAGCTGGGAGCTGAAAGCTCCACGAGTTGCGACTGCGTGCTGGACAGGGACTTGGCAATAGGCACAGCTAGAAACAGGGCGGGGTGAGCGGGTTAGGGGCGTTGCGGTGTGGGTTGCATGGCACTCAGCATGCGATTTCATTTTGATAATAATGGCAAAGTCAAATAATTATAATGATCATGATTACAATCATCGATGCGGGCAGCGCTTGTCGTGGCAGTGGCTGCGACCGAGACGGAGACTGAGACTGAGGCCGAGGCCGAGTCTGTGGCATCATCAACGCAGCAACTTGGCCAAATGACTAAGCAATTTACCGTTTTGTATAGATTTCAAACTCTTGCACCCATCTACTACTCCCCCTACCTATAGCTCTGCCCCTGACCATGGCCCTGGCTGTGGCTGTTGCATGGACCGCGCGCATCTTCAATGAAATTTCAGGTCAATTGTGTTCTGCGGCTGCGTCTGAGTCCCAGAACCCGCCTGCAACTACTTTGCCAGAGCGAGAAGGTATGCGAGTGTGAGAGACGCCAACCGAATACGAGTCAACCGCAAACGCAGCTCTTGCCAATTTCTACTTTCGTGCAGAATTCTAGACAGTATTTTGTGTGAGCTGTGTATTTGAATACCCTAGCTGCAAGGGATAGTTCAATTTTATGATGATACTTGTAACATTCCATCCTTTAACTGTTTGCAGGATAAGTGCGAAGTTTAGCAGAAATATCTTTTATCCAAAAAGTATTTTAATTCTTGATCTTAACATAAAGAGCCCAGTCAATGAGCTATGTTGATCTCTTTCTTTGCAGGTTTATCTCCCCATTTATTATATACTAAAAAAAATACGATCTTCAATATGTTGTTTATAGCTAAGAAAAGTGATGAACATTATCGGGCTACTATATCGGATGGTTTCTATAGAAAAATCCTTTTAAATATTTGATCTGATATATCTGATATATGGGTGGAAGGGTATTTTATGTGCGACACTTTCCCAGTTAACGGTTCTGTCTGGTTTTTTATTATTATTATTTTTTCGTTGCACTCTTCCCCCTTCCCCACGCTCCGAGAGCCCGTTGCGTAGGCGCTTTCCACAGATTAATTGAAGTCATAAGCAATTGTAAACTTATCGCTTTGGTCTTTGTACGGGGCCAGACGCTGGTTGCGGGGAGCAGTCGGATAACTTATTTCGCGTCTCTTAACTATTTTCTTCTTCTTGTAAATATATATATATATATATATATATATTGTATTTTATGTTGCGGCTTTGTCGATTTATCGATTCGCAGGCAGAAGCAGAAGCAACCGCAATGACAGTTAGCTTTGTTGTTGCTGTTGCATTTGGTGTTGGCGTTGTTTAATTTGTTGCTATATTTGATTGTGGCACACTTTGCGCAATTATTTGATTGCGTTTCTATTAAGTACCGATACAGTTCAAGAGTTCAACAATCAGTAGCCAATGGCAGCACATTTATTTCATTCCGCTCGAGGTTAAATTCCATTTGCTCTCCGGCTTGCAGTTGTGGCAGCCACTTAATGGAGTCGGAGGCACTGCAAACTAATCAAACAAACTCTCTAATTGAGTTGCTGCACTCGGTTGTTGCCCTACGCTGAGTACCAAACAGAATTTGTGCTCAGATTTTGGGACTCACGGGGGGAAATACTCTCCCGAGCGGAAAGTATGCTCCAAGTTGGCTTTTCTAATTAATCAAATGATGTCTGGGCTTAAAAACTTTGGCGTAGTATGTTACACACAGGGGATGGACAACGAAACAGGCACGACAGGCTCGGGCCTTGAAATACACTTTCGTGCGGGCCTGCGCCTGTCTCGAAAAGCACGATAAAGACACGACGAAGTACGAGAAACAGCTACGTCAAAAATGGATTCATATCTGAATATTGCAGCTGATCTCAATTCTATCTTGAACAATCGATAAAGATAGATAGATATAGATATATTTCCCAAAGCCTATTAAAATTGAAGCGGTTGTTGAACAAAAAGTCTCGGGAAACAATTCAAAAATCATGTTTTTAAGAAAGTGTAGTATGTTTTTTGGGTTTTTTAGAAAACTGTCCATGCGGGCTCGGGTTTTTTTTTTTAATGCTCCTGCTGAGCCGGGTTTTGAAATTAAAACCCCCCGCCCATCTCTCATAAATACAGCTGCGAAAGAAAAAATACCACCAAGATCTCTGTTGATCAGATTTAGTTACTATACGATCCTTTTACACAAGTACTTTAAGAAGCTTTAAAGAATGTTAGGCCAAGATTTTACTTCTATGTTACATCATTATAAAACACACATGTTTTTATAATTTGACACAAATATTAATCGAGGCAAAGAAAATCGAGGGGGCGACAGTTGCAATTAATTTTCAATTAAATCCGCAACAACATTTTAATTGTTTGTCTGCGGCAGCAACAGCAACGAGGCGAATGAATAAGCAAACATATGTTCAGGGAATTGCTAACCATATTTACACGCCTGTTAGGCGAACGGGGGGAATCCCATGCCCTCCCCTCCCCTCCCCTTTCCCCTCTTTCCACACACAACCCAACCAATCCTTAGCGGAAGCCTAACAGATTTAGATTAAGGCTTGCGGCACGAGCTGAAAGTTGGCTTTGTAGCACGTTTAGTTGCAAGTGCCGCACGCAGGCACACACAATAAAACACAGCACACACACACGCACACCCAACACCCAGTGGGTGACTTTGCCATGAATTTCAATTCGCGTCTTTTCATTTATGCTCGCAAGCGTAAGCAAACTTTCAAGACGGCAATAAAATTCGCTCTCTAATGCCGTCAAACTTCCGGAACCACTAAATTCACGTACTGTGTATTTACATATGCGAGTGTGTGTGTGTGTGTGTGTGTGTGTGTGTGTAGGGGGAGCATGCGAGTTGGGGGTCGCAATAAGGAGCTGCTGAAGACAGGCAGCTGCTGCTTGTGCTGCCTACTCCTGCGACTGCCTGTCACATTTCCATTAGCATTTGCCATTTAACTCATCAGCTATGCATGTGTGTGTGTGCGTACAAGTGTATCATCTTGCTGCTGCGTCTGTTTAGCACATTTATTACCCATATTTTGACATCCGGCTTTTATCCTTTCGCTCCTTTACGCGCAGCGCCGCCAATCTCCAATCCGATGCGCCATAATTGCAGCCTTTAGCGACAGGCACAGCCCATCTATATATCGTATATGTGTGTGTGTGCTCCATCCTTATCCAGGCAAAAGTTTATTATTGCCATTGTTGTTATTGTTATTATTCTGCTTACATGTGTCCTGCGTTTTAATTATTCAGCCACTTGGCAAGCGTTGAGCGTTTAAAAAGTGTATCCTTTCAGATCACAAAAGATACATATCCATGGAGGGGATGTATAAATTAAAATCATAGCTAGCGCTTGACTAATATACTTGCAGCATTCAGATGTATATCGCATATGCTCTTGAATCTTCAACTTGGCTCTTTAATTGCGCATCGCCTTTCTATGCGATTTTCATGCGTTAAAGCAACCTAGAATGCAGATTCCTTTAGTTCACTTAACATATTCTGCTTTCAGATACATATAAGCTCCGATTTTCTTTTTCAATGGCACTTCGCCTTTTTTTGCGATTCTTATGAGTGGTATTTTCTGGAACTTGATTATAATACACTGTATCATGGGAAGAAAACAGTTTACAATAGTAGGGATTATAAAGTTTATTAATTCTTGATCAGAATCAACGAAAGTACCGATAAGTTTCTGTGCCCGTCCTTCTGTATGGCATATGTTCGGCGATCTTAGGAATTTTAAAAGCTTGATGGCTTGTATTTGAACTATATGTTTTTGTATATGCAGGTCATGAAATTTCTAAATATTAATTATTTCCCCGAAATCGATAAATATCGATATTCAGCTTAGGCTACTTGAATGCAACTCGCAAACTATGGATCTTGCGGCTAGTCCAATCGTAAATTTTAGGTATTCTATTCAAAAACTAGCCTATAAAGTTGATCAATTGCCATTTCGGATACTTGCCACGCTGCTGCAATCATTAGCAGCTTTGATAAATTGATTTTTGTGGCAAATTTGACAAATTTGCTAATCAAACAAAATGCCAGGAGATTGGGACGAGACAGAGGAGAGCAGCAGAGGAACATCTTTGCCTTGAACAGTTGAAAGGTGTTTTTAATTACACAAAGTAGTTGACAAGAGGAACAATTAGAGGCCGACGACGCTTGAGCCTTGGTTCAGGGTGACATTTAACCAAATGGAAAAGTGCAAATATTGTCAGCTAGTCCCGGATTGAATGGAATGGTTAAGGCAAAGGGAAAGGTAAGACGGGCATAAACCCACACAGCACATCATTAGTGTCCCGCTCCGCCGCCCCTGCCATTAGGCATCAGGGCATCAGGGGGATGCTCGACTTTGTCTTGAGAGTTGAGAAAATTGACAGCCAAGTCGCAAGGCAAACAGCACAAATTTGCACCAGGTCTCCGGACCGGGACCAGCTTTTTGGCTCTGTACAGATTTTCTAAAACTAAAATAATTTGCTAATATTTGCACAGCAACAAAGTTGAGACGCCGCGCGCGCCACATCATTAATTATTTCAGGCACAAACCGAGCCGAGACAAGACGAGGTGAGCCGAGGCGAGGCTCAGTTTCAGTTTTGGTCACGGGTTCGAGCTGGGGCGGAGGAGCAGGGGAGGGGGGCACTTGGGAACGTTACTGCCGCTCTGTGGCACCGGTCGAATGCCTCTCTGAAAGGTTGTTAATTAATAGAAATTCGCGTTGGAATTTCACAATTTTTGCATTCGCATTTGCCACTCCGCATGGCATCCATTTAACGTTAATCTATGGCTAGCTATATTTATGATCCACAACTGGTATTTTACGGAATGCGCCAAATTTTCAAGAATTTTTAAAGAATGTCTCGCATATGCTGAAAGGAATTTTTAACTTAACAGTTGAGCTTGTATTAAATATATACAATTATTAACATGTATATTATTATATAATTTACCAGAAATTCCATAAGTTGGACTTATAGAAATAAATAAATTTCAAGTGAAGTATATTTATGATTTGCGTTTAAAGAGAGAGATTTAAAATTAGAATCCTTTCTACTATTCCTATTTGACAATTCTATCTGGTTATGAATAATCTAATAATATTTTATAGATTATATTGCCCATATTTTTTTTGTTGTATGCCCATTATTTTATCCCTTGTATTCAACGTAATTATTTAAATATTATTTATTTTTTTATGTTTTATATATTTTTGAATCAACTTTAATGTTCCATTGCCTATTAACATAAGCAAAGCATGCTGTTAACTAACTCCTTACATCGCTGTTAAGCCAGCCAATTGGCAAACTGCTCACTGTTAATGTCACATAAGAAACGTTTAACTTGACGAAACTCAAGAATTGCTCATTAAACTCATGCACTCAACAGCATTTACTCTCACTCACACTGACCCACTCATGCACACTCGTACGCTCTCATGCTCAGCCAAAGCGCCGCCCATTTCGTTGAGTGCTTTGCTGAGCGCTGCAGCTGCCTGTGTGTGCGTGAGAGCGAGTGAAAGAGAGAGAGAGAGAGAGAGAGAGTGCAGAGCAGAGCAGAGCAGCGGCTGGCGCTCATTTTTTATTTGCTAATCAAATTGTGTGCTACTCTAACCTTCGGACCTGCACTACGAGACCCCAGCGCTCCAATTGTGGCGACTGTGTGTGCGTGCGAGCGAGCGAGACGGCCGCAGTTGATGAACGACGCATGCAGAGCGAATTGCAGAGGAAACACGCGAAATGAGAGATTTTCCAGTTGGGAAGCGAACTGGCGACAGCAGAGTGGAGCACGCAGCATGCTGCGTCTAACGGTTTCTAGTCGAATCTTTGTTTTTGTGGCATATGCTTATCAGTCGGTCCGCTTATCACGTTGAGTAATGAATTTCTCGTGTGCCTCTGTCGCCGGGCTTCCTACACACACATATACATATATATATATATATATATATATATATATTTCATTATTTCGTATTTTTCGAAGCAGCTATTAAAAAAAATATTGAGTTCTTTACAGTCAGTCGCAGGAATTTCAATAAGAAATAAGAGCCGTTTATCAGCAGCAGCAAAAATCCATAAAGATTAAAATCCCCCCGAAAATATACAAAAAAAAAGAAAAGAAAAACATGATAGACTTTGTGACATAAGCTGGCAACAGATAATTCCGAATTCAATGAAATCATTTTGCTATATTAAGTTGCCCTCTCGAGGGGCTGCCGAGGTTCAACCATGTAATTAATAACTTGTTGTGCCAATACCCCTTGAACCCCTTAAACAAATAGCCCCTGCGACCCTTGCCCAAAGATGCTGCAACTCATTCATCAAAGTACGATTTTATTTTGGGTTTAAAACTCGAAAAAAAGTTAATTTTTGTTAAAGAGTTCATAAAGAGAAAGGGATGATGCTGATGAGGCACGAACAGGATGCGGAAAGGGTCTCACCCTTTTTGCCTGTGTCAGGAGCGCAGATCCTTAAAGATCAAAGATGCTGGTACATTTGGCCAATATGTGACTGGGGTTAAAAACCAGAAGTGTGTTCGCTTTTCTTTTCCTCTTTTTGAGTTAAAATCTTGAACTTTCTTTATTAATTGCCGCTGACATGTTGTCAGAGGCGATTCGGGCGATCTGCTTGGTTCAGAGGTGACAAGCGGTTTGGTCCAGTTAAAAAACAACTCTCCGCTCCCAGAGACTGGAAATGATGGACAGTTGACCGTTAGGCGTTTGGTTTTCCTGAGAAAGCCAGCAGCTTATATAATAATAGAAGTATTTTTCATAGTTTCTTGTAACTGAATTTTTAAAGGAGCACGTAATAAAATTAATATAACGTAATTTGGTTCAGTTTTAAAGAATATATACTTTTTTTTTTTTTTTTATTTGGTTTTTATTATCTTTTTTTGTAATTTAGTTTGATTTTTGTGTTTTGCTTCTTTTTATCTTGTAAGTTTTATATCTCAAATCAACATTATTGTTTTATTTATTTGGATTTGAGCTCTTTTCTACAATCCTCAAAACATATTTACAATTAATTTATTTAAGATTATTTTTATTTCTTTATTATTTATCAAACATATATTTATTTATTCAGGCACATAAAAATTTGTGTTTTTATTTTTTTTTTATTATTTTATTAATTGGTTTAAGGTCCAAGCTTAATTTCTTAAAATAAAAAGTTGAAAACAATTTTGTTTTAATATTTATTCTTCGGTATATATTTTTATTTTTATATAGTATTTTATATATTATTTTATTCTATTTATGTTTATTTTCATTTAGATTTCATGTTTATTACTAATTTTAAACTTTTTAAAAAATATTGAAAAATGTTTAATTATTTTGGTTCCATTTTGGGAATCTGTACTTTTTGTTTACATAGCTCACATAACACACCCCACAAAAAAAAAAAAACACAAACAAAAAAATTATTTCAACACATAAAAATCGAATTAGTCACAGCAACAGATAAAAATGATAATTAATGATCTTTCGGCGAAACCAGAAATATGTGTAAATGCGTTGAATTTCGCGCACTTTTCACAGCGACGCCTCCTCCTTCAGCCCGCCCAGCCCGGAAAACTGGGTGTAAAAATGAAAATATCGTTACAAAAATGTTCGATAAATGCGAAAATAGAACAAAAAATGCGAAATCCAAATGATTTGCAGTGGAAAATGCATTGAAAATTGACAGAAATCATGTCAAGCGTAACGAGGGAAATGGCAAAAAGGGCGGAGGGGAACAGCGGCATATCAAGATCGAGCCTGAACTAGGGCATATTTTTTTTGCATATGTGACGAGCGGCCGAAAATGCATTCGCATAGAAAATTGTTGCCGCTGCGCACCCCGAAGCGGCCGACGATCGTGTCTGTGTGCCTGTGTGTGTTCGTGGCTGACCTTTGACCCAGTTTCTTAGTTTCTTGCCAATATTTTTGCATCTTTGGCTTTTGCATATGCAGCAGCCACAGCAGCCGCTGCCGTCGCCCTTTGAATATTTCATTGCATCCGCGTTGAAGGCAAACAAATTCATTTGCTTTCTTCTTTCTTGGCTCGAAATTGGGCTTAGGCTGAGGGCCCGGAAAATGGTAAATGGAAAATGTGAAATGGGTATGGAAATGTGCAGTGAAAAGCCGCGTGGCGTCGGGCAGCGCCCATTTTTGCACTTCAGAATTTGTTTTGTCTGCGTTTTCTACATATATTTTTTTTTGCACCTTTGTCAAGTTGACTTTATTATTTTTGTTTACGCATAATGAATAAATATTTATTGACAGCTCGAAGCATAAGCGCCCGAGAAGAATGGGAAGTACACAATGGAGCTGCAGCAAATTTTCGCGCATTTTCTTTAATAATTTGTAGGAATAATAAAAAATAAGTTCGCGCCTAAAGGAAGATTTTCTTGTGCTCTGTTTGGTTTCGTACAATATGGATCATATTATAAGAAATTTTATTTCGAGAAATGTGATAACGTAAGAAAATAATTGTAGATTTTCATATAAAAAGAAAATCTAATTAAGGCATTTTGATTCGATGTGGGTTGAAGTAGTCAACCGATTTTTTAATGATTTTACTCATATTCTGAAGGAAGAGTGAAGATCGGAATTTAATTCATTTCAATTTAATTCAATTCTATCCAAGTTTGGAATATTTTGAAAAGGAATCATGTGTTTTATGCAACAATTTATTATTTGCCTTACTCTTTTTATATTAAACATAATTTTATTTCTATGTGAAATAAATAGATAAACTTTGTATGATTAGTCCGATATTGATTATATAATTCCTATATGGCAAAGGCAATCAATCGCTTTTATCGTTGCGCATTTCTTAAAAAAGTTAAAAAAAATATTTTAAAAAAATGTTCAAATAATATTTGATTTTAATTAATAGAAAATATCAAAAAAATTTTGAATAATTTTAAATATGATTTATTATATTTAAGATACATAATAAAAGTAGAGGAGATTCAAGAGCCACAAAAGGCACAGTAGCAGCTACTGTACGGAGGAAAAAAGAATCGCTCACATATCCTGCGTTATATTTTATGCAATGACCAATCCAAAATCCCAGACAGCGCCTCGCATAAATATCTAATTAACTTCACTTGAGGCATCATTTCGGGCTTCTACTTATATCCAACTATAGCCTTCGGTTTTATAACACCCATATAAAATAGAGCTCACATTGCGCATAGATGACAGCCGAAATGTCAATCGAATTGAAGGTGCCAACTGCCTTTTGTCAGCCCCTTTTGGCACGCCTCATAAAAACAGCAGTCGCCGCCACCAACGCCAAGGACAGGGGCAGGAATACCGCTCACTCTACCCCGTCGCACTCTGCCCCCTCTCTCGTTCTCACCCTGCATCGATATTGGTGCTAATTGAATTGGGCAAGTACCGGGATGTGTAAAGCAGCGCAGAGCGGACATCTGCCTTGAATTTGATTGCGCAAACGTTGGCACAATCAAACCTCATATGTGGTTTATGTCTTGAGATATGTCTAGTGCGATACGATTGTCATGCTTATGAATACTCTTATGGACTGTCACGCATAATAAGCCTCGACGGCGGCAATTGCGATTTCATTTTTATGGTTTTCTAATGAAAAATCACAATTGAAGATCTTTGAGCTTCGGACAGCAGCAGCAACAGCAGCAGCTGGACAAATAAGCGTATAGAAGAAAACCAACCCTTCGGCCAAAGTAAGCAAAGGTCCGGTAACTGACCTTAGGTGACCTCAAGCATTACTTGCATTTGCATAGTCCGTTAAGTTTTTAGACAATTAAAATTAAAATAGAATTCTTGTTCGCATGATTTTTACAAATTTTCTTACATTTTTTTGAGGAAAAAAACTTGAATTATTTTTGAACGAAATGGGGGAAATTTTTAATGCATTTTCTTGAAGCTCTGCAGGGTGAGAAAAACCCAACAATATAAAACCGAATACGCTGCGAATGCCTATTGAACCATAAGATTGAAATGTATACTTCAATTTTCGGTTTATCACAGATCCTAAGTTTCTCTAGAGGCTTGCTTCATAATTCCTTGATTGACATTTCGCTGGCACTTCCATCAAATTGCATTTCTATTATGTTTTTCTCTTTTTTTTTTTTTTTTTAATTTTTTAATTGTATTTGACAGAGTTGCAAAACAAGATCTTCATTTTTTTTTTTTTTTGTGGAGGGTCGCGCAAGGGTCGCAGCATCTTGAGTATTTTGTTTGTTGGAGTTTGTTCTTGAGATTTTTGTTGCATGAGGCCGACAGCTGCCCTTTGCTGCACACACAAATATAAGTTGACATTGGGCTTATAACTGACATTTGACCAATGGTCAGCTGGGTTAGCAAAGGGTTGTCTTTAGAGTTGCCCCTGATGATGCTGCATGGTTAGGACTGCGAATAATGAGGCTAGCATCAGATGAAGGTAACGGACATTGTGTAGGTAAGGGTTAAGAGATCTCTCTCTATCGCTCTCTAAGCAAGCAAGGCCTCTAGGCCGCTGTTGCGGCTGTCATGCAAATTTTAAGGTTAGATATAAAGAAAGTAACGAACATTAGCTAGGCATTTAATAAACTCTTTAGCTCTCTCTTAGCCAAATAGGCAACAAAGCAGTCCTGTGCCAAGAGCTCTTCTAGGGTTATCGCTCCCATGCTGTTATATGGTTGATAGTAATCAAATTGAGGATAGAACGGAAGAAATTAATAGAATTTTACTTTTCTCCAGGCTCTCTACGCGAATTTCCCAAAAATCCCAAAAATTTGACTACAATCTCAAGTTGGCGATAAGGAGTACAAATTTGGAGGCTAGCATAAACGAGAGTAACGGGGATCTCCCTCTCTTTTCTATCTCCACTTTCCCCTTGCCAAATTACCTAAAAAGCTGGCTAATCAAAACATCTAATAAAGTATCATATGGCGCATAACCGAACAGCAATCTTTTCATTTGTATTTTTTTTGACTGCACAAATTGCTTGACAAAATTACAATTGCGGCTAAAGAACAATAAAAAAAAAACACAGCAAATAATAACAGAAATGGGCTTACTAATGTTTTGCGGTTTTCGATTTCCAAAAAAAAAAGGATGCTCACAAAAGGGCTGCGCCTCCGAAATTGATACCAACGCGAGATGCGGCCCAAAGGGGTGGCAATTGTTGCCACACGAAAAGTGGAAACTGTAGCAAGAAAAATTGAGCCTGGCCAGAGTATCGCATTACGGTCCGCAGATTGCCATCTTTAACCCGCCGAGGGACGGGTTGCCGCGTGCCTAGACAGCCTGAGGCCTCAAGGCATTATCTAATTACCGCATTAGCCGCCGGCTGAGGGCCGACTGCCAGCTGCCACGTGGGTGTGTTGGCCACGTTGCGGAATACCAAATAGTTTAAGCCCAGTCGCATGGTTTTGATGTCTTTGTCAGCAGCAGCAGTTGGCAGCCACAGGAAGACTGTTGTTGCCGGGAAGGACAATGGTCAATGGGCAACACCTACTGAGGCGGCACTCTCTTGTTGCCTTTGACTTGATTTACGTGCTGACGAAAGGACCACAGGGCGACCTGCGATACAAGACACAAGCACACACACACTCACACACACACAGACACATTGTGTTGTTGTTGTGTCTGCTAGCTAAAATAATTGCCCATATTTATGAGCATTTTAGCCTTTTATGCTAGCATATTTCCTTTGCCAATTGTGCATTTATTTCCACATTTCTTTAGCTCGGACAACTATTTTAGTTTCCCCGCCCGACGCCACGCTTTGCCACAACCACGCCTCCATATCAGAATTGTTTTAGGCCTTGTTTTTGTGGCACACGAACTTCCTTCCGTAAGCAATTTCATGCTCATTTTGTGGGCGTTAAAATTGGTTTATTGTCCTCGGGGCCAGATGCTCAGAGCAAAAAATAAAAAAGTACAAATACAAGAAGACAAAAACTGTCCATTGGCCAGTTGACCAAGGCGTAGGTCTGAATGTCTTTATGTTCAGGTGATTAGTGCTCTGGCTTCTGTTTGATCTCTCGTCCTCTTGTTATAACCTGAACCCATTGAAAATGTTTTAAAAGGGTATACGTATTTCTCTTCTAATAGTTTTGGCAGTTTATTTTCTAACTATCAAAAACATTCGTTTTTTGTTTTATTTATAAGTAGGGCCGGGAGAAGGAAATAAATTTGAATATAAATTTAAATACGAATCTTAAGAGCATATTTAAGTTAGAGTATTTAAGACATCATCACGCTTTTACTTAAAAAAGGAAGAGCTGATAATCACATTATTGAAGCTTGGTTTTCTAGGGCTAACAAAGAGAAGACTTAAACGGATCTAATGCTTCTTTAAGTTAAAATTCATGAAACTATAAATAATATAATTAAATATTTATAATTTATAATTAAGTAAATTACATTTTAGGTTTAATTTTGTTTACTTTAGTCTCAGTAAAAGCTGTAAGCTTCAAGCGCTAATCTTTTCCTTATATATAACTAGCATACGGCAGCTTATTAGATTCTGTTTCGATCAATTGTTTGATTCGCAAAAATCAATGAATATCTAAACAAAACTATATGCAACATGAAGTGTTTACCCAAATAAAAAACAATTTAAATTATAAAGTGATCTGCCGCTCACCTCTAATGCCGCTCGCTGAACCCTCTGCCCTCTGCTCCCAAGTGTGTTCATGTTTTCAACTAAACCAGCCCAAAATACTATTTCACAAGAGCTGCTCACATGAGGCTCGGGGCCTCAGGTCTCCTCTTACCGGTTGCTCTCAGATGCTGAGCCAGGAGATCAACAAAAAGTTTAACCCCTTTTAATTTGGCCGGTCGCTTTTTATTGTGGTCAACAAATGATTTTTTTCCTCACCACAGTTTTTATTTTTTATGAAAATGTTGCTACACATGAGCGAAAACTGTGATTAAAAAAAATAAAATGAAAAAAACTAATGAAATTTCGCAAACAAATATATTAAAATGTCAAGCAGGCAAATGTCAATACGCGGGGTTGGTTCGGCACAACATCAATTATATGATTATACGAGAATGTTTTTTTTATATTTCTCCTACTCTGTTTTTTTTTCTCTTCTCTTCGTCTGATCTCTGCCGCAGCGGCTTTCATTTAATTGTCGCCAGCAATTGTCAGGGGGAGGGGTGGGGGTTGGGCTTAAATGCATTTTGATTTTGCAACTGGCTCGTAGTTCGTGATCCGCGAACTCTTGACAATCCGCTTGACATTTACAAGCCGCCTGCACTTTTGGTTTTTAATTAGATGAAGCCCAAGCTGGCTGGGTGGTCTACCCCCCGCCCCCTCTCTGTCTCTCTCTTTCTCTCTCTCTGTCTCTCTGGACCTGCGCCTTGAGGTCTGCTTTGGGGTCTGCTGATTATCGACGCCAGCGCTTAGATCTTGCCGTCGATTAAGCTGCTTAATGCCATTAACATGATTAAGTAACTGCCTGTTAATGAGTAGAGTGGAGCAGTAACAGAGGGGTGGAGGGGGCACCCGCTGACTGCCCTTTAGGGGGGGAGGGTAGGAGGCAGCTTTGCACTCCGGGAGCGTTCACATTCAAATCAACTTGGCATTCATTCATATTTCTCTTCATACACAGAAGTTTTTCGCGGCAGCTAATTGAACAATTGAACTCTGATCGCGCATTCTTAATTGTGAATGTGAAGTGAATGCATATGAAGGGGAAATGAATCAACTAGCGACTAGTTGCTAGCTACTCAGTTTAAGTCGGGCAAGTTCCGGGGTTCAATGTTTTTTTTCTCTCTTTTAGACTATCCTGTTGAACGGGTCGCGCTTCATTTTAGGGTGGTTCGTGTCAAAGGTCAAACTGAGCGAAAACTTCCCATGGGTCAGTTTTTTTTTTCGTGCACAGAAAACTCGTTTTTGCGCCAATTTCAATTACCTTTTTTTGGTATTAAAATTTTAATATGACCTTTGAACTTAGCCAAGGCCCGCTTGAGTATAGGCCAACACATATTTCCAGTATTCTTCTTCTGTTCTTTTGGGTGGGAAAGCGCCTTGAAGCAGCTGCTTCAAGAATGCACAACTTACAACCAGAAATTTTGTCAGTTATCAGCGCGGCCATAAAGCAAAGTCTGTAGCGTGTGTAAATTTATTTAAGTCTATTTGCATTTAGCGGCAAGATTTTTAGTTGAAATCTCAACTATTTCATACCAGAGATATGCACCAGCTGACGCAATCCACAGACTACTTTCTCACCAAATTTATTTTTATGAATGAACTCACTTGAGGCCCTCTGAGCCCCAAGAAAGAAATTAACTAACAACTAGAGCTGAAGGAAGTGCGAGTATGCGTAATGCAGTAAAAGACAAACAATTGTCTAAAACACAGAGACCCAAACAAGATCTTCCAAGTTTATCAGCATGCAAATATTTGACATCATAATAGAACTGTGCAGTGCAACTGGGTCGCCGACAGAAACTTCGGATGCTCCTCGGTCTCTAATCGAGTATATGCACAATCTGTTGTCTCTGGAGAGCATTTCGTAAATACCAGAGGTGAAAAATGTTGTGGGAACTGTTGAAACTCAAATCTGAGAAGCGACCCAGCGGAAGTTTCAGATGTCTGTGGACATAAAAGTGGTTCCGTTTAGGATTAAATCGTTTATTTCTGATAAATACAGATATGCATTTATTTCATGATAAGCCAATAGAGTTTACAACTAGAGTTCTTGAACAAAATGTTGACTATGCGCAAAATTATAATGGGAAAATCAGTTCGAAAAGGCTTTAAAAAAATCAATCAAAGAAAAGGAAATTAAGCTTAATCACGCTTTCACATACCTATAGATCATATATATACTTAAAACTAACTCGTCATTATTGTTATTAAAGCTGAGAAAGAAATCTCATTACTTCTGTGTGAGCTTGAAATGTTTTTAAAACTTAAACTCTGGTCACACAGTTGTCACTCAGAGCTAATTTACAAATATACCATGCATATGCATAAATATTTCGTTGACATTCTTGAATAACAACATCTGTGTCTGCAATTTCGTATTGAGAATGTGTTTTAGCTTTTTATGGAAATTGAACTCAATACGATTACGCCGGGCATCCGGTCTTAAATATGCATATTTTGCCAGAGCTATTTATACGATTTCTTGAGCATTGCATTTCTTCAGTCGTTTAATTACTTCCTCGGTGACGTTTTGAAATGTAAATCGCAGACATTAAGTGGGGGAAAGGGCATGCGATTGACCACTTGGCGAGTGGACAGCCGTACCGGAACCTGGTTATTTAACGCTTTCGATGCAACCCTCTCGTATCGAAGCCATAATTGGTGAAACCCAATCATTTTCTCACATTGTTTAGCTTTGATTGCCTTGCGGTTTCGAGTTTCTATTTTTTTTTTTTAGAGGAACCTGAGCGACAGTTGCCAATATCGAAAAGGGGTGTAAACATATCACGGCACGGTCAATAAACGACCCTCTAAGGGTTGCAGCAATAATATTTGATAACAATTGATATAAATATTGAAAGTATTATTGAGTCATAATTGAGAGCGAAAAAGGGGTGCAGTTGATTCGTGTGAAATTTCAGACATTGGGCTGCTGATAAAGAGAACACAAAATCTCTATATTATAATCTTTTAACTAGCTTATCTGAAGATAGATTTAGTTTGGGGTTTTGTAAATTGAGTCACTTGTTGCTGGCGGGCAATAAATAAAATTCGAACTACTCAATTGGAAATGATAAGCCACGGCCATAACGCTTATCGACTGATAATTGGAGCTGGAAACAGAGCATGTCGTTGGCAGATAACAGACGGCCAGATCTCAACTTACAGTTCACAAAACTCGTAAATAACTCAGCAGCAGCGCATGGGATAGCAAAGGATTTCTCTTCGTGATCTGAAAAGTTCAGTTAATGCCGCCACATCCTCATCCTGCCTGTCGGTGTATAAAAAAAATCATATACTTCTCACGGAAATGTTTTCTCTCTGCACTGTAACAAATTCCAACGAGTGCAAGAAATGCACGCCTTCGAGCGGCAATTCCCCCGTTTATAGTTAAATGTCGTGGAATCGATTGGGTCTCCTTCATAAATTGTAATCCTCCACGGCCAAATTGTCGTAGATCCACCCAAGGAATATGAAATTTAGTTTTTTATTTTTAATGCCTGTCCAGATGTTTTCTTAGCATATTACCATGTGTCGAGGTTTTTCCTTATTTAAATGTTGTCGTTGGAGGTTTTCTTCTCACACTCGTGTAGCTAATTTGTGATTTCTGGTGTTTTCGGTGTTGGATTTTTGGTTGCGTGTTTGTTTTACGGTTGCTTTGTCAACTATTTTCCGGCTATTGATTTCATAAGTTCCTCGTTGTAGCAGTTGTTGTTGCTGCTGCTTTATTGACACTCGAGTGGACGGATGACATGCAAGTGCCGCATGATCTAATGATTTATTGACATGTTTACCAAACTGCGGTTAGAGGCTAGAGACTAGAGGGGATGAGTCCAGGTTTAGAAAATTGCAAGAGAGCTGAGCTATGCTAGTTTCGAGTTGAGCAACGAGCACAGGCATTTTCTATTTGGTATCTTTTCTGTATTGGGGATATGTTCTCCTAAGCTCAGAATATCTTCTTTAACTCTCTGTTTATTTCTTGCTTCAGAATCTCTTCTTTTATTTACTATTTGCAAATCTTATTTACATTGTGCATATTTTCTCCTGACTGCAAAATCTGTTCTTTAATTTTTCTATAAAGCAATTTTTATAGCGGATATATGCCTTTTTGGGTATATGCTGTCTTTACTTGTCAGAATCTTCAATTATACTATTTTATAATACATCCCTCTTTTACTATCAAAACTAAGACCTTCTATTACTTTAAGATTCCTCCGCGCATGCTCACTCTCTCATTCAGTGTGATCCTGAGAAAGTTCACTTCCTACACCTGTTTGGGCCAGAGCCTAACCGGCCTAGGCCCACACATCCTGTATCCGGGTCACCAGGAAATCCAACTGCTCCAAAATCACGTAAAATATTTAAATATTTACCTAACACAAAAGAAACCCACACAGAAAAGTCACTCAAAGAATAGAACAGAATGTTACATGCCACAACTGCTGCTGGACTTTTCCCAAGGATATTCAACTACACGCAGGCAAGCGGGAAAAATGCATTTTCCAGCCAAGCTGGAGGGGCAGCAACTGCGTTGTGCGCAGGCGGTTGGGACGGGGGCGCAATGAGCGTAATTTGAACACCGCGAGAAACGCGGCGCGGTAATCCATCGGGGAACACAGATTTCCAATTTGAATTTCAAGCAAGAATTTCCCACAGTTTTCTCAAAAGATTTTCGGAACACAAAAAGAACAGAGAAATTAGTCAGTTTATGCTTAATTAGTTTCTCTGTATTGAGTTGCAGTGAAATGTCGCAAAACAGGAAATGCCTGCAAATCGTTGCATATGCCAAAGGCTGACCCGCTGTGAACCACGGCCAGGTGTGGCGTACCGTGCACCTAGTGCTACCTGCAACTGGCAACCGAGTCGAGCCGAGCCCTGGGCACTCGCTGCGGTTTTGCCCTAATTGCATTCTGTAAGCGAGAGCTAAACAAATCACGCCAAACAAAGCAAGTCAAGTGCTCGAACCCAACTGATCCTTGGCTACCTGCTGTCAGGATATCTGCTCGGACTGCTGCTGCCAGCCTGCGCAGTTCGGTTTCAGCTGCCACAGGACATGGACACTGGACAGCGGCTGCACTTTTAGCACTCGCTCTGCGGTTTTGCGCACATGTGCGTCCACCAACAGTGCTATATACATATATGTATTTATAAATATGTATAACCCATTGGTAGTCTGCGGCGATCGCGTGCCAGAGTCTTCTGCTCGACTGAGCTGACCTCAGCAAAGGTTTGCCTTTAAATTAGTTAAATAGGTTTTAATTTGAGATTTTGCTTTAAAGTCTAGCTAATTATTTCGAATATTTTTTATATAAAACTAAGCACAAATACTAAGCAGGTTGTTATACCTGTACACACAATTGAATTGAACAGGAAGAAGAAGGCATTATCTATTCGTGTCCAACATTAAGAGCTGAGTTCATCTATTCATATCTGTCTGTCCTTTCGTTCTTCCGACGGTCTGTCCATTTATATGAAAGCGTGGACCTCAGAGATTATGAGAAAGTGTTTCAAATACCTGACCATAGTTATCGATAAATTGCGCCTTTTCCATGAAATCGATAAGAATCGATAATGAACTCTTGTTATTTGAGCATAACAAGAGCTATAGACCCCAAATTTGTTGTGTAGGCTTTCGTTTATCATAAACAGATCCTGTTTATTTCACTCTTTATATGCCCTTAGTCTGCATAGTTATTAAAGGAGGCCATTCCATGATCAGCAGACCTTGCCATAGACTCTCACCCTTTCGAAGCTTTAACTTGTTGAGAATTGTAAGCTTACACAATTATCGAACACAGCTCATTCACCTAGCTAGAACCTAACAGTTCCCATGTCAAAGCACATCATTAGCTATCTATAAATACTATTTATTACACGACAGGACTAACAGAATTTTCCCACAAGCCCACTCACAGGCACAGCCTGCAAGCATCCTGTCATATGCCAGGCGCAGGAAATGATCTTTTGATCCGGAAACTATAAAATTGGTTTGTGGCACAACAAAATCTGTGTGTAAATGTTTTTTTATGTAACCAGGCGAGTGGCACGCAAGCACCACAGAAACGTTGAAGGAAACCACCTGCGACAGGCGCAACCACAGGGGCAAAGCATTATCCAGAACAAGGGCTGCTTGCTAGGGGCGAAATTAGGCGCAGCTAGAGGGGAATAGAGTAAGTAAAAAGTGCAATTAGTGTTTGCTTTAAAATTAAATTTTAATTGGAGCTACCGACTCCTGGGGTTGGTTTGGTGGGAAACTTCGGGTAACTCGGCTCCTAATAAAAATAGACATGTCCTCAAATAAATATGCCGCCTCTGACAGTTGTCAAAGGCAACATTTTCGAACATTTTGAGACACTTTGAAAATATCAATTTCTCACCTTATAGAAATGAAAAAGAAGAAAATCAGAGACCACAGCGCTAGGGCTTCCATTGGGACCCTCGATTGTATTCGTTTGGGGCGATCGTATTACCACGCAGCCTAATCCGCTTGTTGACAAAATAAATACCGAGCCAATCGAAAGGGGTGAGCCCCGATGTGTAGGCAGCCGCTTGCTATAACCCTTGTAATTAATTGCCTCCTTTGAAAGACTGCAATTTATGCGCGTCAACAACGATTAGGCGACAAATGAAGCGGGCAGACACATGCCAACAGGCCCCAGCTACAGCTGCAGCTCCCGATCAGGTTCCAGCTCCAGTTCCAGCTGTGGTTACATATTCTTTTCTTTAAATATTTATAGAGCTTTGGCACGTGGAATACATAATTGACAAGCACATATTATAAAAAACATCAGGGAAAATACTTAAAGGTTGCAGATAGAAATATTAAAGATCTTAAAGGGATCTTAACTTTTGAAAAAATCGTAATTCTTTATGTACGTGTGAATTCATAAGCTTTGAATATTCATAAAGATTTTGTATTTTTTCTGATTGTAAAACCCCAAGAAATAATATCTATATTATTATTATAGGTATACACGAGAGAACTTTTAAAAAATATATATTTGACAAGATCTTCAGATTTTGAACTACACCTATATTTATGATAATATGAGTGGAGATATTTTAGTTTAAGGTGCAGAAGATATATCTAGTAGATACTCGAATATTATAATCTGTGATAGAGTTGGCCCTTAAAAAAAATTTCCCAAGAACTGTATAATATTTTAACATATCCGCATAAGTCACCACAGGATATGCACGTGAGGCGAAGCAATAAAGAAAATTAATGCACTAACTGATAGCCGCTTGGCATGAAGTTTGGAAAGACGACCATCGAGAGCGTAGAGAAAATCTCAGCGCGTAATTTACGTGACATTTATCGTGCGCTGGCAAATAAAACGCAAACACAGGACATTCGCCAAAACGCATTACACGACTAAGCTGTGAATATCCTTTAAGTAGAGGCGAAGCTGGGCGACCAAATGGAGCTATACATATTTTTTTTTGTAACCCTTTGATGGCTGCCAACATCCCTGGCCACCTTGGGTAGTCCGCCCGGCAATTGGTGAAGTTTTCGCAAACATTTTGCACGACTGGCAAAGGACTGGAGATAAGCTTATGTGAACTATTGCCGGGCAGATAAACAAAAGCAAACACACACACACACAGAGGCACACACTGGCGCAAACACGCACGCCGCACGTATGTCCTACCATCCGGGGATCGGTCAAACTTTGGAGTTTGCGTAAATGATATCCCGTGGCGAAAGGATTTCCTTTATAGGCCGCTGCACACTTTAGCAACACTCAACAGTCGACGACGCCTCGATTGTCTTTCGGCGGCAACCCTTGCCGTTTGCCGGCATGTCCTGAGACGCGGCCGGCGTCTGTTAATGTCCTTTTTGCATATTACTTACTCGACTGCTCTCAGTGGGATGTTTGGTATGTTGCGATATGTTGTTGTGCAGCATTCCCATTATGCTATTTATCATAATTTTTCAATTTAACACCGTTCCATAGAGCCACCGGCTCCAGGGACAGTATGTGCTGTATGTGCGGCATATCCTGTCCTGCCCTGTCCTGTGTATATGTGTGGATAGTTGTCTCAATGTTTACTTGCGCAAACATCCTTTGACAAAGTTCCAACCATTGTCCAGTTGCTTTGTAGGCTTAGCCTGTACTTTTCGGATTTTTGCATTCTCATCCAATCGATTCATTTCTCTCTCCTTTGCTAGCTGCCAATGTGTTTGCCCAGCGCCTGTTATCCTTACATGCCATCCCAGTCATATCCGCAGCCGCATCTGCATTGCATCCAGGTTTCGATTCCGCGTTAAAGACTTTTGTTATTAATGAGCATTTTGACACTTACGTCTTGACATTTGCACAGCTGCTCGTTTGTCTTAAGACTTTCTTTCGATCATTCCACAGCAACTGTAACCCCAGAGGTAACAATATGGGATATGGCAGCAGCAAAAGGTCAACTGACCTCAGCTATTTGAATAAAACGACAATTATGTTTGATTTTCTTAAAGGTCACCGAATTGATCTCGGGGGTAGCTCTTAGTATTCTTAGGCTTATGTTTGCCAAACCAAAAGTATATATAGATACGTTTATTGAATACAAAGATGTTTATTCTCAAAAAGATTGAGATGGTTGCGAATTTTAAACACACGAAATATTATGCAAAAATAAAATCAATTGTATATATTATTATCATACTCTAACTTCATTGTAAATGTGAAAAAGGTATCATGTGTTTGTGCAAATGTATGTAATAGGCAGAAGGAAGCATCTTAGCTGAGTCGTTATCGCCTGTTAATCTCAACACATTGATCTTGGAAACAACAAAAGCTTGAGACTTGAAAATTTAAACATATTCTCCTATTCGCAGAATTTTATACACATTGGTATTATTCCACTCTCTGGATACTTTCAACCATTTTCTCTAAAATTAGAAAAAATGTCTTTATTAAAGCTACAGCCTTGTGCTTTGGTATATGCATTCTTTAGTATGCTATGTTTAAGACCTTCAAATTTTATAAAGATTGGACAATAAACAGCGAAGTTAGTCAAGAATACATTTCGCAAAATTGGATCTAAGGGAATAAGAAGCACAGACCCTGCGTAAATGTCGCAGCAAGCGGTGTGCATGAGTGTGTGTGTTTGTTTGTATAGACGAAAGTTAGAATAGCTTGCCCTGGCAGCTTGGCTCTGGGTTCAGGGCATCTGCTAGTCAGGCATTCTCGAACAGAGTACCGTTTCTTCTTTAGAAATCACAATTTATTTGTCATGAAAGACATACAGACATCGATATCGATGCTGACACTCGGTTGGATAACAATTATTTAAACAAACTTCAGACTAGAGCTTCAGTTTCTAAGAATCTGACAAATAGTTGACAATTTATAATAAACAATGCTTTGCTTTTATCATTCCACAAGTCAGTTCGTACTTTCAACTTCTTCATTACTTAGTTTGACTACTTTGTTTAGGCACCAAGTGCAATCAAATTAATATATTAATCCAAAAAGGAAAAACAAACAGACCGTTCAGACACACAATCAGCGCAATACACCCCGCTGTCACATGCTCGTCCAGCGCCTGCTCAAGTTGAGAATTGCAACGCTGACCAGTGTCCAGTCTCTCGCCAGGCAGCTGTCCAGAAAGACCACCCCTTATAGGAAGACGAAAGTGTGCAACGGCATCCAGTGCTGCCTGTACCGGTCCCTGTCCCTGTTCCTGTACCGAACCGAGACACAATCCCCGTGCGGTATGCGTCTTTGTGCGGATTGTTTGCCTTCAATTTGACTACAAACCATAATTTATCTTTTCAGACGTGTTGGCTCGCTGGTCAGCCGATGCGACAATGCGAGGCAGCCAGCGTCAAGGATTATTGATTATGCAAAGTGCCCCGAACCGGACAATGGCGAGAAAAACAAAAGGCTTAAGCAAAGAAAAAGGATGCGAGCTGTGCATGTAAAAAAAAAAAATAGCCCAAGAAGGAAAAATCAGGGACTGCACAAAATGAAAGGGTTGCAAACTGGTCAGCAGAAAATTATGAAATATTCAGCCAGGTATATACCTCAAGGAATTCCCGAGGAAAGTATCCCCTTACGGGCCCAGCGCGTGTGTTTATGGTTATTAGAGAGATAATAGTTTCTGACATTGACCGTTCGGAACTGATGCAACTGATGGACTTCGCCGTCTCAATGGTCAGTTTCGCTACTTTGGCATGGTTAATTATTATCCGACCAGTCGGACGGAGTGTGAGAAAGTTGCGCCTAATGATCCACAGAATCCTTCGCCTGGAAAGTGGCCATTGCAAACTGGGCAAACGGCCAAAAAGGTGAGCGAAAGGCTTCAGCAAATGGCAGTCGTTGACGGCTGCTGACGGATTAGGCCCATAATTAATGATGCCGTTTTCACAAATTGACCAAATCAATGGAGAGCAAAAGCTATAAAGGTGCTGCCCAAAAGGTCGGCTATTGTGAGCCTAATTTATTAATTCACTTTCCCACAGCATCTAGTTATTTTTGATACGCCCCATTTATATAGATCACTTACCCGGATTTCTTCGAGATGGCAGAGATCTTCTAATTTCATAGTAAAGGCGGCTGCTTCATTTAAATATTATTTTTAAGCTGTAAAAATAAAAGAAATAACATGATATTACAAATTATAATAAAAGTTCTTATAATTAAATTAATTTAGAGTTAGATATGCATTTAATAATATGAGTTATTAAATATGGTATTTTTAGCATGTCTTATTAATTATTCATTCATTAACTTCACTTTAACGCACTTCCCAAATGGAGGCATATTTGGGAGCCTTTGTTACAGCAATTCATGCATTGCATATATAAAATTACACATTCATGTGAAGTACGCAGATGATGAGTCTCAAGTGTCCTAAGCATTATCCTTTTACGCCTATTGTCTGGGCAACAAAATGAGGCTTAGCTGCGAAAGGCACTACTATACATAAATGAGAGCTTATTTGTGATTATATGCAAAATATATGCAGCTGCGTTAATTATTTTGGATTAGTTTTTTATTAATAGTTTATTATTATTATTTAAATAATTTTATTATAATTTAATATTTTGTATCCTTTAATTTGTTATTAAATATTTTATTAATTATTATTAAGAGTTTTTTTAACAATATAATATTTATATCCGAAAATTTAATGATGGTTTTGGCGACCTTTCCATTTTATAATTGTTTAGTTGGCTGGCTCGAGGTCCTATTTTTGCTTAAATAAAACAATGAAACAATTTTATTGATTTTGCTTCCAGTATATTTCGGTTGCGCATCGGCAAGCCGTCTTCAGGGCAATTATTTTACACGTCTGCGCTTTATGACGTGGACCATTAAACTGATATATAATATAATATATATAATCTTATATTTATTATTAGTAAATATTATGATTATTATTATTATAATTTCAAAAAGTATTATTATTAATCTTATTAATTTATTTTAACGAATTTATATGAAATGCTTTATTGTCAAATATTATTTCTAAAAGAAATTCGTTAGCTTCTTTATCAAGTTTGGGATCATAAATAAATACAAAAAACTTGTAAAAATAATACAAATATATATTTGATTTCATTAATTTGTATTAGATAATTTAATTTTTAAATTTTTAATTTAATCACATGGAATGCTGTAAGAGCTCCAAGTTAATCAAATTTTTGCATACTCGGTATTTTTTCACATTTCAACAGGCTCTAAGCCACTTTGTCATACCAATTCAAACTCATCTAATCGAATCCCAATCAGGTCCATTTTTTTTGTATACACTGCAATTGTGTTTGACGCTGCACAGTTTTGGGGCCTTTCTGTCGAGTGTCCCAAAACTATTTAAATTTTTATGTGCCTTCGGGATTCGGAAGGAAACTGTAATTCAATCGTAATTCCCGACTTGGACAGCTTGCGGTCAAACAAAAACTATAACTGGGAGAGTGAGAGAGTGAGAGGGAGAAAGGGAACGGGCGTCACATAAAGTAAGAAGAATTACGGCCGTAATGGCTTAAGGAAAAAGATTTTCTGAGATAAATGGGCAGCCGGCTAATATCAATATCCTTTGACAAGATCTACAGAATAGTCAAGCTGTGCTCATTAAACGGTATTTTTGTGGCCAGCCAGAGTGCTACCCGCTGCCCATTGTATCTGAGAGTTTGCATCTTGTTAGCAGTGTGCGTGTGTGTGTATCTGTGCGTGTGTGGGACTGCGAGGGTGCACATTAGACAATATTTACAGCTTCCTTGGCGACAATTTGCGGTTGGCAAAAGAGAAGCGCAGAGCAGCCAGCGAAGCATTCCATACCATCCCATCCATCCATCTATGCCTCAACTGCTGCAAACAAAAAGCAGCCTTTGTTTGGGTTTTGGGTTCGGAGTTTGGGCTCGTGGGATCGTGCGGCTCCTGCAGCAGCCGTTTTAGCTGAAGTGCACTCACAGCCTGCCAGCTTCTGAGCGCATGAGAGGGGCTGGGGGTGGCAGCTAATGTGCATCTAATATGAATATGTATCTATTGTCTGAACCACTCAAAATGAGCGGCTTTGTTGGGCAGCGTGGGACACAGACACACAGACAAAGATGCAGCAACACTCAGCAAAAACTAGCATGAACCGAAAGAATTCAATATATAGTGCTCTACATATTTAAGGTATCTTTAATTTTAAATTGAAAAAAAATATTCATAAATTGTTAAAAAAAAAACTATTCTATTTGAATTAAGCGAAAATTGTTTTCATTTAAAATATACAACTTCTTAGATTTCTTAATTTGGCCTTAAGAAAAGGTTCTTGAGATCAGAAGCTTGTGCTTGGTTTAAGAAATTGGCTGCTGCACTAGGTATATGCTCGGTGTTTTTTTCCAGTGAATATCGAAAGATGCAGCTAGTATAGGTTTAGCTATAGATACATTCATGCCGCCTGCCCAGTTGCCTGATTAACTTGTAAAACAATTGCACTATCAATGGCAAATTCTCGACTTGGCAATCGATTCGCTGCTTTCATGCTCAACTAAGCAGCGCTGCTGGGCGCCGTCTTTGGCTGTCTTTAATCTCAATCTCGGTTCAGCGTAAACCTAATTGAAATTGTTCACCCTAAAAATTGATGTCACCAAAGATCGGCAATGCTGCACTGCTCACAGATCAGGACCAAAAGTTCAGCGTGGAACTTACTCTACTTATAAGCAGAGTTAATCGAGGCAGAACAGGAAAACAAAATAAAAAAAAATATAACAAAAATCAGTACAAAACAATTAAAACAAATACAAAAAACAATCACACTTGCCGTTACTATCTATAAGAATTATATAAACCATATGCGATTATAATGAACAACGCGCGCAAATGCTGATGCGTGCGTCTGATAAGACAGAGAGACAGTCGGTCAGACAGGCATTTATATGTACCATATAGCCTGCATATATATTTTTTTATTTAGTTTTTTATTTGAGTGCCATTTAGCTGCTAATTATGAGCGTAGATATTTTTTTACAAACATTTTATTTATATTTTCTATGCAATTTTGTTTACATTTTTAGACAGACAATTGACAGCCTGTCATAAACAAAAACAGACGCAGCAGCAGGGAAGTGCTGCGTGTATTTGTAAGGAGGGGCGCGGTGAGTGGGGGCAGTGGCACTTTTGAGAGCACTTTTGATGAAACGGACGCGCACAAGTTGCCGCTTAAAAGCAGGTCAATCGACCTCGTCCAGCATTTTTTAATGGGGCTTATCAGTTGTTCAAAAGAAACAAAATGCTTCTTATCAACAAACTGTCTGCAGCAGCAGCAGCAGCAGTAACAACACTTGAGTTGGCAGCAAATCATAAATATATACATGTATATATATAGTATATATAGAGAGGGAGATATGTATAGAAAAAACGACATGTTTTGGGTCCCCTTGTACTATATGAATTATTTTGCTTGTCTGGAAAAGTTTTGTTGTCGCTTCCATTTTGATATATGTATATAAATTGCCATTTAGGCATGATGAGTCAAATATAAAACCTGCTAATACGAAAATAATTATAATATAAATATTTACAAATTATGTACAATTGCCCAATAAAGAAGCAAAATATAGGAACTTAATTTGAAACTTTTTGGCATTTAAAACTAAGTTAATGTATGCATTCGGATCTTTAACCTGAATTTGTAAGATCTCTAAAATGATTCGTAGACCACCATAGAAAACTGCAGGATCTCCTTAGGATATGTCATTTAATCTTTTTGAATTTGTGACTATTTGAAAATGTATCTTCAATAACATTGAAAGCCTTAAAGTTAAGAAATGAAAATGTCAAATAAGGGCCCCAATTATTAAAAAATAAAAAATATTTAAATATATTTGCTTATTTTAAGATACTTCCAGTGTTTATAACGTTACTCTGTATGTTCCTCAGATTAATTCACATTTAATCAAATCATTAATGTCTAAGGTTTTTAAACACCTAATGAACAGCTAACGTGGGGCTTACTTCCGCATTTGATTTCTATTAAGTGTGTAATACAAATGCGCTATAAGCCGTTGTCATGAGAACTTGTTAAATGCGTTTTATGTAATAAAAAAAAAAGAAAAATGCCGTAATGACAAAGACAAAATATTAAGTAGACCGTTACCATACCCTTTCCGCCCTTAACAGTTGCTTGCTCGCTGAAAAGTTTAAGCGATTAGCGCAATTTAGCGAAAATAACACGTAAAATTGCGCGCTTCAACGCCTTCTCAATGACACTCGAAATGCACACACACACTCACACACACGCACATTGTGACAAGTGCCAGAGATAGTGAGAATTGGCAAGGGCTGTGCCCAGGGGCGCCCCTGCTGAGCGCGGTTTGAGTCGAGCTAAAAATGTGGGAAAAACGGAAAATGTTGCCGTCACTTGTCGCACGCCCACACAACAGTTCTCGAACAACCCCCGGGCAGAAGAGTGTTAAAAACCTTTTAAACAATGGCAACAATTGCAGATCCTCACAATCGGATTGCTATGCTAATCGTTTCATTCTCAAGCGGATGCGTAAAACTCAATGAGCATTCGAGAGTCAGTTGAGAAAACCCTGTCATTGATGATTTTTTGAGCTCAAACCTGGGCTGAGGGTTGCGGGACAGTAGCTGGAGCTGAAAAACAAAAAAAAAAAACAAACAATGAGGCAGCGCAGATCTCGTAATCCTTTCAATGCGCCACTTAAGCCGATCAGGCGTGGCAAACGGCAGACAGAACGAGATCAAAACCCTTGCACCCGTATAAACCCTATGACCAAGGTCCGGACCCTGCGCGTGCAGCAGCCTTCGAGCTCATTGTGGACCATTCCGTGTGTGTGGGTCGTCGGCTCTTTAACCCATTTATGTTCGAAACGAAGTTAGCTCGACAAATTAGGGCACTCAGCATCAGCATCGGGGATCGTCTTCATCATCATCAGCCTTGTTCTTTTTGGGCTATCATTGAGTTCGGGTTTGTTTGCTTTTTAATGCTTAAGATCAAAATGTTTGCACTGAAGGGTTGATCTTGTTGATCTTGTTCAGCGCCTTCTTTCCTTTATTTATTTTTTTTTTTTTTGGTACATTTTATCGCTCTGTATTGCCATTCTTCTGGTTTGATTTATATGCATCTGCATTGCCGATCTTGATTTGGGATGCCTGAATGCTCAGGTTCTCGGCTGCTGACTATTTAGTTTGACTTTTGCACTCTCATCTTTGGTCGGGTTGCCTTTTTGTTTTTTTTTTCCTTTTTTATGTCAGGCTACACGTGCCAAGAGAACTTGCAGGATGCTCGTTAATACATAATTGAAGAGATATAAACTCTGTTTGATGAAGTCAACAATATTTATTGACGTTTTTCAGATGCTGCAAATCATATTCGAGGCTTTTTCATATAAATTTGGTCGTAACATTTTATTATTTTAAAAAACTTTTAAAATGCCTTGCTTTTCATTTTTTGTGAAATGCTTTAGAGGATTATTCTACTACATTCTACTTCTCCTAATGTATAAAACAAAAGTAAGTAAAAAATAGACAATGCCTATTATTACTCCAGAAATTATTACCTTTTACGGGAATATTATTTTCTATGATTAAGTTTATTTGACTTCGGAAAATCTAATCCCTTGGTCTCTCTTTCTCTTTCATTTCTTAGGAACATATCCATTGTAAAGCTTTGAACTGTCTATCTCTCTCTCACCTTTCTAGCTGAAACTGAAAAGCTTGCCTGTAATCATATTATATTTCAAGTATAATAGATCCTTTTAAGCTAATTATTCAAAACACAAACCTAAGCTGTACTGTAAAGCTTCCGCTTGGAAATCTTTTGATTGATGTTGGCATTGTTTTGGTTTGTCAGCCCCGATAAGTTATGGAACGCAATTGCGATTCGAATTACACCTGGTGGCAGAGATGTGTGGCCTAAAAAGGGGCGCAACAAAGGATGTGCGGCCATTTCAATTATACTGCAGAAGCAAACAGATTATTTTCATAAATTAGACTTTATTAATCATTAAGAAGACAGGCAAGAAGTAGATCTGGCCTGGCCTGGCCTGGCCAAGCCCATGCTCGAACAGGACAGTTGAAGGACAACGAGTTGAGCCTCCATCCATCCATCCCTTTACGCTCAAAGGATATATTATGCGGCGGTCAGCTTACAAACTGGACATTGGTCAGCGCATTGGTCAGTCACGCACGTAATTTTCGCTTGTCCTTTGAGACGCGTACAGGACACCCAACGGGATCAGAGGTCAGCACCGTACTTTTGAGCATTTCTTCTCACAGTACAACTCGTCGTACTCGTCCTCGCAAACAGCAGGAAACTTAAGACGTTTTCACGTTGAATTTTAATGATTTTTATATTCAAATTAGCTTTGCGCGCCCCGTCGAAAAGCGCGCAGTTTTTTTTCCTTTGCTGCTTGTCTCGTTTGCCCAGTTCTGGTGCCAGGGGAGTGTCCGAGTCCCAGTTGTCCTCATAGGTCAAGCTGCGCGAATATATTTTCAAAATGGCCCTGGTCTCATGTGCGGTTCGCATTGTTACAATTCCGCCAGAAAGGGTCAATGCGAAAAGGGCAACATTTCATGTCCCAGGCGCATGTGTTGAGTATTTGTCGCTGAAGCCATTTTGTTGAAATGTGACCAACCAGGCCGCTAAAGAGTTCCAATCACATGGAAATACTAATTTTTTATCAGAAAGTAATTTATGTGTAATAAATTAAAATTTTTTAAGAATCCTATTAAACCCTTTTATTGATATTTTAACAGTGCTGAGCTTTCAAAACCTCTGCTTACCTAAAGCTTTGTGAACAGTGTTCTCTTGTGCTCGCGTGAGCATTAAATTTTACGCATTCCCCTTTGTGCACATCCTTAAACGTATAATAAGCAGCGCTTCAGCTCGCCACATCGTTGACCGTAACCCATGTGGCTTGTAAGTTCCGTAAAACTAATTATCTAAGCAAACATCCGGCGCTGTTAACTGAAAACTAAATTTTCTTAAAAACGAGAAAGAAGGGCTATCTTCGGCATGCCGAAGATCTAATACCCTTGCAGACCCAACCTTTTAATGCCGAGAAAATGGTTAAGGCCGAGTTTGGTCAAGGTATATTGATAAACAAAAGGTTTTTTCATACAAAAACTTAATTTTCGACCGATCGTTCCTATGGCAGCTATATGATATAGTGGTCCGATCTTAATAGAATTTTGCATATATATGAGGAGCATAGTAAAACTAATAAATGTCGAGTTTGGTCAAGATATCTTGATAAACAAAAGGTTTTTTCATACAAAAACTTAATTTTCGACCGATCATTCCTATGGCAGCTATATGATATAGTGGTCCGATCCAGCTGGTATGTGCTGCGTGCAACAGAAATAGGGACTTCTGCAAAGTTTCATTAAGATAGCTTTAAAACTGAGGGACTAGTTCGCATAGAAACAGACAGACGGACAGACGGACATGGCTATATCGACTCGGCTGTTGATGCTGATCAAGAATATATATACTTTATGGGGTCGGAGATGTCTCCTTCTATGCGTTACACATTTCACGACAAAATTATAATACCCTCTGCAAGGGTATAAAAATACCAGCGAAAACCTATTTAGGTGAACCTTTGTGGACCTCAGACGTTGACTCGTGTGGCTCATAAAAATGCTTGAATTTATAACTTCATAAGGTTTTTGTTTCTAGAGCAGCGACCGTCCAAATGATTTTTCATGACTTTTAATGGCTTTTTAACGGCCTGGGCGACGTGTTTGTTTTAATGGTCACATCTTGACCAGCACCGTTGACACCTGCAGCTCAATTTGGTGACAACTTTGGGTCGCTGTGAGGGGGGTCTTTGTTCCAAAGATCTTGCTAATTTGCTCACAGCTATGCGGCGCTCTGACTGTGCGCGTGTATCTGACGGATGCAACTGCAAACACAGCTTTTGTTTGTTGTGCTCGAACTGCTTTGAACTGAACCGCCGACTGCTGCTGCTGTTCCCTGGAAGTATTTACAGGTAGTGCACTTCCGGAACTGCTGCTGGCCATAAAAAAAAACAACAAAAAACAGAAAACGTTTGTTCAACTTAAATGAAGATAAATCTCGTTAGGCTTGTTCGCTAGAACAGTCAAGTATCTGTCGGATACGAACTTCTTTATACAAGCTTGCAGTTGTGTTTTGGTTTGAAATTTCACCTATTGACACCCAGCCGCCGCATATCTCTCTGCGTTTCGCTTGACATGTAAATTAATAAACTTCCTGGCCACACAGTATCGTCCGTGCAGGATAACAGGCGCGTAACAGTCAATTATTTGCCTGCGAGCGGCATATCCTGTTTCTGCTGCCAGCATCCAGTTTCGCCGTGGCATCATCATTATTAACACTTTCCACGGCTCTGCACAGCACTTGAACTTCGCTTTCAGCTATTGTAGCTCATGTTTTTGTTGTTGCTGTTGCTTTTGTTGTTTTTGTAATTTCATATAATTACACCATCAAGTTGACTGATGACACAAATGAATCCTTGTCGCTCCTTACAACACGATCTGCATAAATTCATAATTTTTCTACTGCTTCGCACTGGCCCAAAACCGAACCCCTTTTTTTTTGTTTAGCGGGCTGCTCTTAGGTTTAGGGATAAAGGTTTGACTTTCACATCCCATGTGATGGGTACAGCTCAGCTACCCTCTGAAGTAAACAGTATTGCTTCATGGACTAAGCTTAGTTGAGGTATATGTGTATTTAATAGAAGCGATAGAAAGATAATATCTGCTTACAGAGCATAATCTGCAAATTAAGAAATCTATAAAAATTACTAATATATTCAATCCAGAATTTTCATCTCGAAATTGAGCTTTTATCTCTCTGATTTAAGCTAACAAAAGTTATCTTTACGTTAAGAGAGAAAAGAAGGAATTAAAAACATCTATTCAAATTTACTTTAAATTCCTCGGATCTAAGATATCAATAAAAGTGTAAAAAATACGTTATTTGAAAATCTAGAGAGTAACCTAAGAATTAAGAAAAACTAGGAATTTGAAAATATGGAAACATGATCAAATCGAATCAAATGAGTATTTTTTCCTGGAAATGGAGCGTTGTTAACTCTTGTTTAAGATAGCGATAGAGGCAACAGGAAATTAAAAAGTTGCTTCAGGAAAGGAGTCTAAAAATAAAAATCAAAGAAGATATATAAAAATAGACAAAAATTCTTATTGTTGATATATCAGACTTTTTTTGGAATTGAGAATACTAGGTAATTCTAATTCAAGCCTTAAGCCGTAAATCTAAGCCTAGGTTGCGTTTCCACAAAAAGATGATGCACTGTAGCTTAAAGTTAATAATTTGGGAGTCGATATGAGAAGAATTAGGCTAGGACAATTTATACAAGAAAATTTAGGTATTTGGAGAATGTTTTATTAAAAGACATTATAATCTGGATGGAAGCAGAATTTACAGACGAAGAGACTCTCCTCAAAATAATGTTCGGCGCTTTGAAAGAGGAATATAATTTAACTTAGTTATAACAAGGCTATGTGGATGAATTGTTTTTGGTAGTGATTCCTCTAGTCCTAAGGCGCTATTGTCGACTTCGGAGGGTAAATAAAAAGCCTACATTAGCTAGGACCCTGTCAAAGGATTCACTTCTTGCTTTTCATCAACTTACAGTGTGATGATTACAGTCTTTATAGAACTTGAACTTTAAGAGCCAAATTCAATTTAAAATTACTTTCTTTTAGATATCAAAGAAAATGGTACAAAGTGCCCGTCGACGTGCTGGGCGATTGTTAAGAAATAAACCATATGGTGTTTGCTCTGGGCTAATGCGTTTTTGTGTCCCACCTCTGGCTGGAGTCGATCTGTCATAAGCCACAATTCGAATGTCAAAATTTGTGACACTTCAATTTCTTGCAAAAAAAAGAAGCAAGAAAAAAGAAATGTAAAAGGAAAAACAGACGAGCCAAATGTGCGACAAATGAGCAGCTCGCGCGTTTCCTCTGGCAGCATCCAGGATGAGGCCAGGCTGACAGGAGGCATGGCATGGGTATGAACTGGAGTGTTGGCTGTGTGTAGGTGCAGCCGTTGCTGGGCAGACGGACATGCGCCTGTCACTCGCGCGTTGTCATGCGTCAAAATGAGACACACACACACATACGCACACACAACTAGGCTGAAGAGCTGAAGTCAAAGCAAACAACATGAAATGGCAGCACAGGAAAATTAAATTGAAATTTTCAACGCAGAGCAACCAGGTTGCCACAGTTGACTCTTTTGATAAACACACGCAGACACAGCCACACACACACACGCAAGATATCATTTTCAGGCTGCCTTCTGCTCATTGCAAAAATGTTGATTACAACTTCCAGCGACAACAACATAGAGATACACACACACAACACACTCACACATACAAAGGCACACGGCGACACATGAGCCCGACATTTCCGCCTTTGAGGCCGCAGCCGCAAAAGGACATGCGCCAAAAAAAAGGAGCAAAGGAAATGAAAAAATGTACAAAACGCGATTCGCTAAGCGGGAAAAGACACAGGCGAGACTGCCCGACTAGTAAATACCCAGCAGACAAAAATCAAAAATGCTTACAAAAATAGAGCCAAAAATGTTGAAAAAAATGAATATTGTTGTGTACCCTATAATATACAAATTTCATAAAATACAAATTAATTTCAAAAAAGCAAATGCTATGAATAGTAAGACTTGAGTATACTTATGACTAGTCAATACCCTGCGATTGGTGCGAAACTGGAAGAAGAATTCTTCAACAAATGTTGCAATAAAACTAATTACACGCCAACAAAGACAACTCAGCCATGCCCTTTTATTAATTTCAAATTCAAAACATAGCTCAGTTCACCTTTGCAAAACTGATGCATATCCTGCAATTATTGTTTAAAAAATGCGTGAGAGCTAATTCATTAATAATATTTAGCGCTCTGCAGCTGCAGCTGTCATACCCAATCTAAAAGTGAGTATACCCTACAGGCAACTTGTTTACATCAGGATATACAAATAAAAGTATCCATGTCTGCCGGGGCTTGGCTTTGTTATATATTTTAACTGGAACGCGTTGCCGAAAGAAAAAAAGCCGCGTCAACCTGGAGCATTGACTTCCCAAACAAAATGGCGGCGCTCGTCACAGAGCTTGACTTTAAGAGCTGTTGAAAATTATGTTGAAATAGAATTCAATTCAACTCGGACGCTCACCTGTGTCTGAAGCAGGACACTTTCTGCAATAGAATACACAAAACAGGACACTTCAAGCGAGGCGACGCTTAAACAAACAACATTTTAATATAGTTGAAAATAAGAGAGTGGAAATAAAAAAAAAACTACAAATCACATTTCCTGTGCAGCGTCAACTTCCTGTTTGTTAAAAAAATCTCCAAGTCACTTTTTCACACGGCGCTGGCGTTGTCTCTGCGCTGTCATATGACAACTGAAAAATCAAACGAACCTGCCACAGCTGGCCGCAGCTTTGATGTTGCATGCAACGTCGCCTATTTTCCGCTGTGTGTCGCTTAATTGTCAGTCAACCAGGCAGACAGTCAGTCAGTCAGCCCGTCAAGCTGCTTCAGTCAAGGCACTCAGAGTCCTGTTTGGTCAGTCATGCACTCAATCTGTGGCTGGACAGGCGGCATACTGTCCAGGCTAACAGGCCAGCAGCCCAGCCAAATGACTCAGGACTTGTGGTGGGGTAACCCTCACAGCCGGGGCGGAGGCCGGTTGTGCTCACACCCTCGCAGCCGTTGCAGGAAGTTTGACTTCCTAAGCGGAACTTGCAGCGTTATCCTTCCATGGGAATTTTGAATGCTTGACTTGGTGGGTGGGGCGGAGTGCAGCAAAGTTGGTAGCAGCCAAAGGACAAACAGTTTATGCTTTATGATTGCATTAACTGCATGAAATGTGTGCAGGAACCACTAAAAGTAGTTAGAAACGCATGTGAACCCATTTGCGGCAAAATAAATATTTTGTGATTACAAATTTTGAATAAAGTACCAAGGTATGTCTATGCTTACATTTCTTGAACCGGATCAAAAGTAGTTCAGCATTATATTAATGCAAATCTGAATAGATAAGAAAAAAACAAATTTTAGCTCTTTATTCATATGTTTCTAAATGAAGTGCAGGCAATAGCAAATATGTATGGAAACCTAGACCTTAAACAAATTGTGGTTAAGCCAGGAAATATTTGAGGTATCATGAGGAGATGTATATGTGTAAACTAATCTTAAGAATGCATAAGAAGCGCATACCAAATACAATATATATGCAAACTTGGCTTTTGAACCGGTTCAAATGCGGTTCAGCGTCATAAGGCAATATTTGAGGTATCATGATGAGATATATATGCTTAAACTTATCTCAATTATGAACAAGAAAGGCTAGCCAAAGTATATACTTATAAGAGTTGAACTTTAAACCAGTTCGGATGTGGTTCAGCTCTAAAAAAGGGAAATGTTTCAGGTATCGTATATGAGTTAGATATGGGTAAACTCAATTTAACAATGCATGTAGAGTGCAATCCATAGTAAATGTATAGAAACTTGAACTTTGAAACGGCTTAAATGTGGCTCGACGCTGTAGCTTTGTATATATTTAAGCTATCACTGCAAGATATACTCCAGGACTTATACAAAGTAATATTTTCGCTTAACCAAGTCCATGAACCGATCCAAAGGTGTTTGGATTCAAAACTTAGCACACATTCAATTTGTGATGCTGAAATGTGGTATTTAGACTGTTTTCTGAGAGTTATGCATGAAACCGGCCTGTATTAACCGGTTCACAAGTGGTTCAGCTTTATATCTCTGCAAATATTTCAGGTACGATAATGAAGCTTGGAGTATTTAAAAAAAAACATGCAGACCATTATCTGTAAAGCAAATTTCTTGAATAATAAAAACAATCCCGATCATATCCAGTGCATGGATCTTAGCCCCAAATCAATACACAGAAAAATCTGAAGTGCCACCACCTTTAGTTCCACTGCCCTGAACAAATTTGTCGAATTCGTTTGCCATTAGATATAATTATTAAAAAATACCATTATTAGATCTAAGCGCGCTCAAGCTAATGCCCCAGGCAAACCGCACCTGCCAATCCATCCAAACGACGGCCCACAGAACGCGCCCAAAAATTGTAAGCCCATAAAAATCTAGCATTCGGATGTTTGACATTATTCAAAATACGAAACTACAAGATTCCCCAAATGCTTGAGGAGGAGCAGCAGCAGGGACAAGCAAATGATGCGATGATGCCACGCCCTGCCCCTATGCCTATATACGCCTGCCTGCCTGCCTGCCTCCCTGCCTCCCTGCAAAAAAGGCAATAAAATTTAATGTCAAAATGCAAGCGGAACGAGCGGCGCGAGTGCCACAAGTGGAGGCATCCAGTCCATGGAGGCAAAAGACATAAACGACTACATTTTTATCTTAATGTGCTAATAAATTTTCCAGCGACGAAATCTCTGCCAAAAACCAAATAAATTTACTAATACCAAAAATTAACACAATGAGAACGGGAAACTCCCCAGCACAAATGAAACGAAGCGCCAACTTGACTCTCAAGTGTGGCATGTGTGGCATCAAAGAAATGTAATTAAGGCAGCTCAAAAGACAGCGGGAGTGGGGTAGAGCCAGATTAAGAGAGAGAGAGAGAGGGGGGAGAGAGGGAGCGCTGCCGAGCAGACGTCCAAAAATGATATCTCAAGTGTTTAAGTAGCTAAACGCTCTGACAACTTGGAAAAGTTATGGCACAGCCTGCAACTGATGACGGCACGTGCTTCCAGAGAGCGTCCACGACCACGCCCATGCCTACGCCTACGCCCACGCCTATGCCCTAAGTATTCTGTCAACACACAAAACAGTTCTGGTGCAGAAATACATCCTCCACTTGAGCAGCACCTATTGAGCTGCTGGTAAAGAGTTTTATGTGGCACGCTTGCAATTTCTACTGCTCTCTAAAAGGGTTCCCGAGGCTTGTGCTCATAAATTTACAATAGATCTCAAGTGTTATTTTAATGAGCTCTATCACCTGAGGTTGGCTGCAAAGTAGCTTAGTTCGTGGCAGCAATTCATTTGAATGGATTTCCAAAATTGCATTTTGATATCATTTTTACGACCAGCTGATGGAATATTGTAATAAATATGATATTTATGTCCAGATAGCCTCGATATAAACTACAATACTTTAAAACTTGAGCTTATATGCATACCACTCTCCCTAACATATTTCATTTTCCTTCTGCTTTTCTATTTTCCTTCCTTGTAGCAACGTCTGAGTAACACACCCCGCGCGCCTTTCGTCCAGTTCCACCCCTAAGGTCCGTTTTCTTTGGCTGCAATCTCATATGCATTATTTTGCATGTCTGGAGATTTGGCTATTCAGGCGTAAAGGTCAAAGATCAATGTTGACAGAGTTGTAATTTCCAAGCAGCCGTGCAAAAAGGTAAGTTTTCACCCAAAATATATGCCTGACATTTTCACATTAACTGCTCTGATTCTATCTGCTTCTTCTTCTTTTTCTTCTTTATTTTCTTTGGGTTTCAAAATTTATGCAGAGCTGTCTTTGTCCGGCGTCTTAGCTGATTAGGCGTGAAGTCGGCATTTGAATACGATTTTTGGGGTTTCTGGCTTAGCTGACAGCATTGCAATTTATTCTGGCGGTAAAATTAACAGTACCAAGGCCAGGTGTAAGAGCAAATGGTACCCGATCTACAGGATATTTAAATAAATTTCAATTTGTAACAAAAAAAAAAACTGAAAACACTTTTGTGTATCCATATTTTGATATATTTTGGATTTTTTTATCTTGTTTTAAGTTTTCGGGTCTCTCTCAAATTTTTGAAACAAATAATTAAAAATTGTATTTGGCCTTATCAAAAGTACTTTAAGTTGTGCGGAATTAAATAGGAAAAATATATTACACCGAATTTAAAAATGTTTAGGATTTCAAAATTTTCCATTGAAAAAAAATATATTGATAAGTTTGGTGGAATCTTTTGTTAAATAAAGAGGACCTTTTCTTTAGATATGAATATTCGTATACCCTTCCCATAAATCTTCTATTTGAATAAAGAAAAAAGTAGTTTTATTTCAATTTATTGTAAAACACACTTCTCAAATTTTTTTTATTTAAATTTGCATAGACCAGAATGCTAATTTTGTATTTTTCTCTTCTTAGGAAACATACTCAAAAGGTCAAGATCGGCTAATTGAGGTTATGTCTACCCCAGCTACAATTCCTAGCAACACGTAACGCCCTATTATGACTGCGCGAACAAAAAACAAAGCAAATTCTCTTACCCCCACAAAAAACACACTTAAAAAATTGCAAACATGTTTTGCATGGAAAAACCGATCATCAAATATTCACATAATCAAAAAAAATGGTACGAAAATCACAGAAAATGCATTTAAGATCTGCAAAGATCTTGAATACAACCACCAGAGGTAAATAAGTCCAGTTCGTGTCCAGCTGCGCCCGCCGCGTTACCTGAGATCCACAGACACCCTACGCGCTGGTCCGGGACACAGATCCATTGTTGCAGGACCAAGTAGAGCACGCATATGTAGGGCGGCTGGGCATGTGCGAAAATCTACCCCATAATCCTTATGAAAATCCCAAAATTAAAGTTTCCGAACGAACAAAGGCGAAATTCAAATGATTCGCAGTTTTGTTTATTTGCGTATCGAAATGTTTGCCTAAAGGTACGAATATGCATAAATCTTAATTGCAAAGAGAGAACAAAAGGCATGGATATGAAAAATATATCAAAGTATTTTCCTGAATTTCACACATATATAAATTGTAGTTCCAATAAGCTGACAAGCATGAGCATGAACTAGTTCCGTTAGCAACTAATTAATTTAGTTAGCAACTGACAGTCGGAAATGTCATGTAGCTTAAATATTATGTAATAATTGGTGTCATAAAAGTTAGTTAAAGCCCATTGAATGCCTGTCAAACACGTGACATTTCCGTATTAACTCTCGACAAAGCCAATAAAAAAAGTAAAACTTGAACTCATATACCATATAATACGATATATGAAAGGGAAACTTCAATTTTTGGTGCACATTGCGTGATTTAATGCGCCTCCCATTGTTTTGATGGCATGCCAAATGGTTTACGCTTTATGTACATATATATGACATTTTACCTGTCAGCGCCCTTTTCAGCATAATGACAGGTTCGTATTTCCACCTATTGTTCAGGTGTGGGTGGGTGTCTCTGTGTGTGTGAGGCGGGGGGCGTAACCGACAAGCGGCGCCACTCGCAAGTGGAAAATAATCACAAATTTACAGCTCGTCTGCAGCTTAAATCGTAAATAATTCACATATGATGAAATACTTAGTTATGTATTTATGGCGTTTAGTTAGGGTCTTTAAAGCTAGATTGAAATAGACATCGATTTAATACATAACTAATATCTATCTTATGATATTATAGACTTCTATCTCAATATATCAGAATCGTATAAAAACTGTGTATATCAAGCGAAATTGCCTGAAACTGGCGGGCTTTCTGACTAAGACTTCTACATGATTAATTTTTACGATCTCGAAAACTGTAAGAGCCCGAGACCTACAATTTTGAATATATATTCGTCGAAAAACTTTATCATGTATTTCCGATATCTACTCCCAATATCAAAATATCCATAAAAATCGTTTTACGACATGTTTTTTTAGGTATAGCACGAGAATTATAAGAGCTAGATATACCAAACCTGATATGTAGTTTCTCCCAAAGAATATACACTCTACAAATATTTCTATTTGGGGATACCTTCTGCCATTTCCCTTGAAATACGAAAAAAAAAACCATTAGAGCTAGAGTCTTGCGATTTTGTATATACACTCTTTTTTTTGCTATATTTAATCCCTTGTAAGGATCAAAAGTTAATTACGTATGCATTAAATTAACTTTTTATATTTGTGTTATTATTGTCTAACTTGATTTAATCATGAGTTATTTAAAGTCTGACTCATTGGTAGAACTAGTCATGCTTCAAACTTTCACTTTTCGTTCCGACGCTGCGCAGTTGTTGTAGTTGTTGAAGAACTTGTCTAACCAAGTAGGTAGCTCTGTGAGCAGCACCATGATCAACAAGCGATCGTTTGGTGGTTTCAACAAGACAACAAAAACAACTCTTAGTTTGGGCAAGTGTGTGTGAGAGTGTGTGTTCAACTGGCTGATATGTCTGTAAATGTTATGCTCGATCGAGGATCGGCAACACAAATCACCGATCGCTGGCAGATCGCGTAGACGCGCAGCCAAGGCACAACAGTGGCAAATATGTTGACAGGGGGAAGGCGGTGCTCGGGTTGGGGTTTTGAGCATGCAAAGTGAGTTACATACAAGTTGTACGATCAGTTGGCGCAGACACAGTTACAGATACGGCAAATGCAGCAGACAGATACAGATACAGATACAAAATACAGTCGACAGATAAAGATGCGATAAATGCTGCGCAAAAGCCAAGCTGCATCAATAAGTGTGGAGAGACAGACAGAAAGAGAGAGAGAGAGACAGAGAGAATGGGAGAGGAAGAGAGACACAGCTAGATTGTGGCGATCATGTGCGAAAATGTGGGGCAGAGTGCTGGAGGCACTTGACAGGCTCGAAATGAAGAAATAATTCCATTGAGCTGGCAAGTATGCGGGGAATCTCAAGCGAGACGAAATTAGACAAGCGTCGTGATTTACGGGTACCCTTAAATCACATGACAGCACACACACTTACACACACTTGCACACACTTTGCCACACACAACAATAACGCAACGACACATATTGAAAATCGAAGTGAAAACTCGCCAGAAGAAAATGCTTTGTCGAACTGAAAGTCTGCGAAGCACATGTGCAACTGGGTGGAACTTACAAATCAGAGCACCGCACAGCCAAACAGCCAGACATTGATAATGTTAATGAATACGATCGTGATCATGATCATAAGAATCATGAGGATGATCTGCTCTGTCGCTTCGTTGACAACAGAATCGATCGATGCTTCCGCTGCGCAGCGCCAACTTTGCTGATTTATGGCGCGAATTCATTTGCCCCACAAGTTCGAAGTTTTATTTGCCGACTCACATATCAGAATCAGAAATTAAATAAAAAGAAAAATAAAAATAAAAGCACAAACATGAAGGCAGCTTATAAAGATCAAAGCACATCAAATTCAAAATGGACAGCAACAGCTTTTTTTTATTGATATTTGTTTTCTATCCATGTGGTAATTTAATATGCTTGTGCTTGGCGTCCAATCATTGATCATTCTGGGCATTTCCAGCGATAAACATGTATTTGTTTTTAACCCAAACATAACAATCATCCAGCTTCCGCATCGAAAACGTCGTATTGCCTTTTTCTATGATCAACAAATAATAATAGTAATAAAAGACTGCCAGATCTTACAACAACACAAATCTTTCACACTTGTTTGCGTTTTGTTATTAACACGTTGGCGCTAGGCAAAAGGTCTTGTTATGAAAAACTATACAATATCCAGCAAATGCTCTTTCCCATCTACGAACTGTCCTAATTAGGAAAAATTTTTACAATCAATATAATTCGAATTGAAGTTAAAACAAAATATTTAATTTATTATTTAGTTATTTATATTTTTTGTATTATTTTGGAATTTAAAATTTCGAAAATTCCATTAATGAGTCTCTAAACTTTCTATGTCTTATAGCGCACACTTTATCCCAACTGGCCCACAGTCAAACTATGCCAGAACTGTATAAAATTTCCATATGAAATACTCTGAATTTGTTTTCTGGCTGACTGTTAAATTTGTATAATTTGTGCAAATGAAATTTGTTTATAACTTTTGGAAATGGAATATAATTGATATGGCGCTAATCAATGTCTTAGTTAAATACATTTTCAAATGATTTTCTAGCTGATTTGCATTAAAGTAAATCGAAATTCTGGCAACCAGTTTGTAACTCGGCGGAAACTCTTGGCATATAATTAACTGCATGATATCAGAAACGCATATTTCCAGTTACATAACCATATGCGAGAATATTTAATTAAAAAATATATTTTATGCGTACTGACAGCCTCAAAATACACGCAAAAAGTCCCCAAATTAAAATAAATATATATCTCCCACGAGAAGGCATTTGATATAGATTTTCAAGTAATTTGCATAAACTGAAAAGAAATCGCATATAAAATATCAGCTCATTGACTTTTTGGGCGCTGTCTTGGGGCAAACAAAAAAATAGGTTCGGAACCCGTTTTTTATAGACTCATCTATTTCGTCACAAAGCCTGTCAAAACTAAAGTCACAAAGAAAAAAGAAAAAATTTGCGGTTAGCTAAGATTAAGTGGCCGGCCAAATTGTGTTTTTGTTTTTGAGCTAAGTAAAAAACAAGTTTCTGTCTTCTTTCGATTTTTGAGTAAACATATGGGGGGAATTCTGCTTAGATTGTTCTTGAATTTCATTAATATTGAGGCGATAAATGATAGAAACGCTGCCTATAAAAGCGAATTCTTGGCCAACAGCCGCACACAGTTCGATTTCTCGATTTGCCAAAAACACAAGCAAAAAACAATAATAAATAAGTTCAGAATGCGTGCCGCAATCTTATTCGCCGTGATTCTGGGTGTCCTGCTATCCCTGGCCTATGCCCAGGAGCAGGCTGAGGAGCAGGTGCGCACCAAGCGTCAGTTTGGCTTTGGTGGACCCTTTGGCGGCGGATTTGGCGGACCCTACGGCGGCGGCTTTGGCGGACCCTATGGCGGCTTTGGCGGCGGCTATGGCGGCTATGGCGGCTATGGACATCATCATCACCGCGGCGGTTATGGCGGCTATGGTGGCTACGGCGGCGGCTTTGGACGTCCTGGCTTTGGTTTCTACGGTTAAAATGTGTAATAAATAAGACTGAAAGTAACTGAAAGTGTTTTTTATTCCATTTGATTTTGGCCCCCAACAAAATATGCTGCTAATTAGATTAGTGCGTTTATGAATTCGAGTTCTTAAAAGTGAAATTCCACATATGGAGAGCAGAACTTGACCTCGCCCATGGCAATGTGTTGACCCGGTTTAGGTTGTGCGTGCCTGTTGCCTGTTGCCGCGACGCTGTCTGCTCGGGATATCTGTTTAAAAATAAATAACAGCAAATCTCCATTTATTTATTAATCTTTGCCTGCAGTCACCCCAACCCCCTGCCGTCCATGGCCAGAAACCTACTAATTAGTTGATTTTCGTGTGTGCCTGTGCCGTCTGTTTGTTTATGTTCCAGAGCTGTCACGAGTTGGCGGCTGCTTCTACTTTTGGTTTTTGGAGACACGTCAGACCATCATCCAGCGACGCATCCCAGAGTGGTGTTGGGGTGTGCGTGAGTGTGTGTGGGTGTGCCTATGTCTTGCTGCAATTATCACGTACGATTGCCATAATTATTATCATTTGAATTTTTATTAGATGACCTTTGTGTGCCAACTCTCTCTCCCGCTCTCTTTCTCTTTCGCTGTGTCACCTTTGTTTGTTGTGTTTTTTATTTGATGCTCTGCCAGCAACTGCGTGTTGTTTTTCCCCCGTTAAATAAAATACGTATTTAAATTAATTTGTTTGTTTCTTCAAGTAAACAGCGCGTTCCGCATAAATTACCTTTGAGGTGGACTCATGTGACCCGCACATACGTATACCTTATATTCTTATGCCTATTCTTATCACCTAAACCTATCCTTAGCTATAAATTCATTAAAGATGTATAAATGCATATCACAAAAGTCTTTAGCGTACCGTACCTCAATTCATGTTATCATATAGCCTACACAGTGTACATTTAAGAAAGCTTTTTAAGCATAAGAAGAGCTTTAAGCATGTTAAAGCTAAATATGTGTGCTCATATATACCAAGCTGAGCATACAAAGAGGGAGAAAGAGAGAAACCTAACTGAAAATTTAATTTTAAAATTTTTCACTTTCATATAACTTTTCTCTTTGCTCTTAAATATATGAATTAGTTGCGCGCAGCATCTGATTACATCCTCAATAGACCAAGTATCAAATTTTGGCAGCTGACAGTCTGGTACACACAAATATACACAGTCTGACAATTAAATTTGCGGCATATGCGTTAAGCACGCAATAAAGCCCGAACTCACAAATTGAACCAAATATCTGCTGATTAGATTAATGATGTATTAATCCCGCTAATAAACATAAAAATCAACGCAAATAAAACTCTGCCCTCGCACCCTTCTGGAAGCCAAACGCGCAATAGCCGCAACCCAAACCGAGGCACGCATATTAATTTTGCGCCAATTCAGATGGTTATCCCTGTGGGGCGTATGGGTGCTCGTATTCGTATTCGTATTCGTATTCGTATTCGTATTCGTCTACGTATACGTATTCATATTAGTGGCCTGTTGTGGCAACAGTTCCGCCCCCTGGCTTGACTGTCTCGGGCTATTGTTTAATTGTCAATAGACATCGGCTTCTATCAATATCATAAAAGCTAATATTTTGCGGTTGGCTGGACGAGGCGAGCCGCCGACAAACTGACTTGTGGGCATAAATAACCGCAAAACATCCCATCCAACCCCCGCTTGCGCATTAATCCCACCGGATATGCTCAATCAAAGCTCAAAGTGTGCGTGCTGCTGGTGTGAGGTGTGACCAGGACGAGGGTTCGCTCTGGACTCGAACCTGTCGAGTTTCTCGCCCAACGGGGGTGGCTTGTTGTCATTGAAAATCGTCGTATTTCATTCATCATTTTGCGCCTTTTCAACGCCAGCAACAACAACCCCCACAGTTAGTTAAAGGTAGGTTGTCCAGGACCTCGAGCTGAACTCGAACTCGAACCCGAACCCGAGCCCAGGACCGGGCCGGGCCCGGAGCCACAAACTGACTTTCGTGCCGGGCATGTTTTGATATTAAAATTGCGTAATTATAATTAACCACATGTGGGTTGCGGCAGAGTAAGAGTCAGAGCTAGAGATGGGGTTCAACGTGTCCACGACTGCTTCCGTTCGTCTTTCGCTTATTTGCGAGGCTTTTGTGACGAGGTGTGTTGCCGGAAGGAAGCGAATCGGTTATGTTTTGCCACACAGGACACGCAGGACACGTGCGCCGTGCGGGCACATGGTAACCGATATGCGGATTGTCCTCGCCCCAGGGGCATAATCCATAATTTAGCATACTGTCAGCCAATTGATATTGCCTTGCCTTTAGCCGATTGTATCTACCTTACTGTGTGTGTCACATGATTAAGCCCCAAATTTTAAATTTAATTAGTGCACGATTTTACAGTTTACACTTTCGTGTGTGTGTGTCTGTGGCACACGTGTTACATTGTAGCTTCCTTTTTTTGTGGTTTCATAAAAAAGATATCTGCTAACTGAAAACTAATGTATATACATACATATCTTTAATTAATATTTTATATATATTTTGTGTTAAAGGATGAGTAAAAATGAATGCCAAATAAGACGCTTCAAGCGTGATGAAACTTCGGCTTAAAAAAAAATGAGGATGAAGCCAGAGATGATTTGAATATTAAGGTCGAAGCTGCAAACTGATTTTGAACCGATCAAGTTTAAATACATGCAGAGAACCCCTAGATATATACAGATGAGGACTGAAAACCAAGGCAAGACATTTTTAAAGCATATGACAAGGCAATGCTTGAATCAAAATCTAGACATTGAATGTGGAAAACCAGATTCATGAGTATACCGTACCGTTAAGCAATATTTGATTATAAATAAATAATTTCATAAAAAAATAATTTGTACATGAACCGAACGAACTGAATAAATATCTGTTAAGACTAGCCCTGCTTTTCTATAAAATAGTTACGCTCAGCAAAAATAAAGCATGTACATAAATTATAGCCACATAATCCTTTTAATAAGCGCACAATTTACTGATAGAACTTAAAATGATCATGAAGCTTTTTTAAAATTTAATTTCTATATTGAACGAGTGTTTTCATTTTATACAAAGAAAACATATTTAAAAATTTTCTGCAGCTTTCTGACAGCTACTTTTACTTTTTGCTGAAAAGAAAAAAAGAAACTAGTCCAGCTCCTAACTCGAGCCCATAGCTATTAGACGCCTAACCCACCGACCTCTAATTGTAATTAAGCATGGGAATCAAACTAGAAGAGAAAGAGAGAGAGAGAGAGAGGGAGAGGGAGCGAGGGAGAGAGAGAGAAGAAACTAAATCTGTGGCCAATAAAATGAGCATGAAAACGAATGTGTGGGTCAGGAGTAGGAGTCATATAAGAAATTCCAGGCGTGCACACATGAGCATGCCTCGAATGGAAGCTGGATGAGGATGAGAGGGCGGGGGCTGGCACACCGGGCAAACGTAGATTACAAACGTGTTGCCATTAGTTAACTTCAGCTTTGATTGATTTCAATTAATCTTGGACGCGTGTAATTAATCATTGAACACTTTAATATGGTTAACAACTCTTGACCAAGCAACGGTTAAAAAGGTTCAACGAGCCGCAACAGACTTCTCAGCCCAGACGGTACGCGACGGCTCCAAACGGGGCCACAAGACCCAAACTGACAAACTGACAAAGTGACGTACGAGCAAGGGCAGAGGGGCAGAGTGGGGAGACTGGGCAGCGGGAGCTGAAGCTGAAGCTGTGTCTGTGGTTACCTTGGCAGCCGCCGTGTGCAATGTCTAAGAAAAATGACCAAGTTATGGAAAATGCGTTGGAGTAACGAGCCCCAAAAGATTTTCATATGTGTGCCGGCCAAGAGGCAACAGATCTGTGGCCGCAGCCCCAGCACCCGACTAATTGTAGTTACACTTCGCGCTAAGAAAACGTTGGAAAAACGGCCGGCGATTGATGGCTATCAATGCCGATGACTTATGGTCCATGTCCATGTCCATGTAGATCCATCTATGTGGCACTTTGTTGTTGTTCCCCGTCGGTATTGTTGTTGTTGTTGTTCGTTGCCCAACTGCAGCCGCCGGGCCAGACGGGCATTTTCCTGGCCAAGAAATGCACATTGATTTTCCCATGCCTCGCAGACTCAACAAATAGCCAACGGGCAAGGAAATCATTTTGCGATTATATTTCCACTCTCAGCATTTGCCATGCATTTGTGCTTGCGTCCGATTTGTGGCTAAACGGAGATGCAAAAGGTGGGGCCCAGTGTGTGGTTAACATAATCCGACTTGATAGAAACTAAGAAAGATTCGAGATTTGTGTGCGAGTGTGTTCGGGTGTGTGTGCGAGTGTGTGTGCGGGTGTGTGTCCGAGTCAGTCTGCCCAAATGACTGTAATTGGACTTAAAATATGGACTAAAAGAAGTATTTTTGAATAAACAAACAACAATTGTTAAGTCCCTTGCTAAACTATCCTCTGATAATAATTAAATGCAAAATGACTAATAATATCCATTGGTTGATAACTGGAATAATTGACAGTGAAATCTTTACTAACGAACAGCTTTCTTGGGCTGACTCATTATTTGTATATTATTTTATTTATTTAGCACCAAGAAGTCTAAAAGTCGATGCTGCAATATTTTTTGCGGCCAAAGTCACATAGTTTTCGCACATTTCTTTTACATTCTTATTACATTGAAAACTCTCCTGAGCGTCCAGTTGGGTAATTATTGTCCGCACAAGGGGAGTGCTCGCCTTATAGAGAGGCAATGAGTATGGCCTGGATCATAATGGTTTGAGAGAAAATGTCTGCCCCTGTTGAGTTTCTGCATAATAGTAGTTTTTAGCAGAGTTTTCACTGTGATGTAAGTAGCATATGTGCAGAAAAATAAAAACTTGTATCATTAAATAACCATTTTTTCAACCGATTGTTCCTATATCAGTTATATGATATAATGGTCCGATCCGGATATGTCTTCTTCTATGCGCAAAGCTATAAAAAATATAAATACAATCATTTACATAAAAAATGTGAACAAAATTAATACTTTTATGTGTTCAACAGAAATTGTTTTCAATTATGTTAAGCTCTTTCAGCAAAAACAGCAGCTGTTCGTTTTAGAGAGTTGTTACTGTATCAACTGAAGGCATGCTCCTGAGGACAGTATTCAAATAGAAAGTACCCTGCCTTCTCAGGTCTAACTTTCTTATAGATAAGACACACACATTCTCTCAATAAATACTTCATAATGCAATTTCATGTCTTTATTTATTTGCAAACTAACTGTAAATGATTTGCATTATTCGCTTATTTAATAAACTGTTTTGTTTCTCGCTTCTGTTTTTGCAATATAATAGACTCCTAACTATAATGTGATAAATCAACATTCATAAACCATTTAGACCGTAAAGAGTCAAGGCTCAGATGAACTCTTTGGCTATAAGATGCCTTTGTTTCTGTTGTTGTTGCCATTATTGTTGCTGCCACCGTTGGCTGCCATAATTAAGCAGTCAAAGTCAATCGTTGGCAGCCACACACTGGAAAAAAAGAGTGTCCAACTCGCGCCGAATGTTTTCTGTCTGCGCTGGCAGCTCTCAACAATGGCAACACATTTCACCCGCTCGCTCCGAGTCTCGAGTTACAAGTTTGAAGTTTGATGAATGATCTCATCAGCGAGGTGTCGGCCACAACACAGTCGATGATTGGGCCCCAAGTTGTGCCACAGTCACCCGTTGTTGTTGCTGTTGCTGTTGGCCCCATGCGCTGATGAGCCTCATTTGGGGCCAAGTGTGTAAGACTTAAAACTTAATAATTAACAATTGTTTTTTAATTCCACGGCAGCCAAACTCGAACCTCAGCCTAAACTCAACTCGAGCTCTCGCATTACTTTCGCCCGGGCCACTTTTGGTAGCTGTCAATCGCGGCGCATCACCCAAATGTCCACCCTCCCGCCGCGCAGATGCCACGCACTCGACGCAAGATCTCTTTGTTAGCGAATGATTAATGACGCGAAATTATGAACTCGCTTGTTCTAAGTGACGTGCAGCAGAATGTGGCAACGGGGGCAGGCAACGCGATGGGGCAGCAGTGCAGCGCGGCAGCGGGCAGGGGCAGTCGCTTGTTGTAAGTAGTTTTGTTAATCGGTTTAAGAAAAATGACTTCATTAAATTCATTAGCGCCCATGTGTGAAATTCGTTCAATTCGTATTCAATGCTTAACCTTAAGAGTGCTTTCATATGAACGCGATTAGCCGGCTTTGCTCGGTCATCGCATTTTCGGCAGCATTATTTTTGTTTTTTCCATTCAACCATTTTTGACTAAATTTACGGATTTACGGGTGCAATTTTCCCAAATACAAATCAAAGCTTTCTCTTAGGACTTAAAATGTAGCGAATGTAACAAGAAGCAGACTTCCAGCTCGTATGCTTTCATCAATCGGTCAGTCAGTCAATCAATGCGACAGTCCACGCAAATAGTCTCCTGCATACAAAAAATTATATTTCTATCAGGCTTATGATAAAGTTTCTTTAAGTTTTTCGTCAGGGCTGCAAGCCAAAAAATGTTATCGCAGGTTTGGTTTACGGTTCGAACAGTGTCCTGCCTCAATGTTCAGCACGTGACCTTGATTTTCTACATCCATGCCTTGGCTCAAGTCTTTTTCAAAGTTCTTTGTTTTGAGCCAATACATCTTGCAAGTCAATCTAGCCAGCATAGTTCAAAGCCACTTTGCAGCCTTGGTTTTCATACGGACTACCAAATAGAAAAGCCAAATCTAAGAGACTGACTAAGGTATACATTCAGCAGTTCTCTGCCAGTCCTAAAACTTGATCTCCCCCAGCAAGAAATCAGTTTCAGCTGCTTGGAAAAAAAGTTTATTCTTCCAAATAGTTTTACCTCGGAAAATATGAAGGAAAATCTTGCTTTGAATATATGTACACAAAAGTGAATGGCGAAATAAATGTGAAAAACGAAGGAACTGGAACAAGAACCAGGCGCACAAATGCAGCAGACCGCAAAGCGTTGCGCTTCATTAAAATCGGATTAAAGTCCTTTCCAAGCTGACGCTGGCCAATATCCTTGTGCGCAATTCCCACGCTGACCAAAAAGGACACGAAACGCCAACAAATCTCGGCGTATGCAAAAACTCAAAGATGGAAATGCGTATAAAATTGACCCAAAATCAAAATCAACCCCCCTCCTAGGCCAGAAGGAACTCCGTTCCAGAACCCAGCCAGGTAGAACCCTTTGGAAATATGTGTGTGTAAGATTTTAAGAAAATCAAGCAGAAAATTTACGCAAAAAGGAAAAATTGATTGCATTTGCTAGCTGACCAGTGTGTGTTGCCCATACGTAGGGTCCAGTCTAGGGGGTTGAACTTGTCAACGTTGCGCCGTGAGGTTTTAGCCGTCGAGCACAAAGGTTAATTTTCTTATAGCATGGGGTCAGCGCCGGACACTCAAAACTAGAAACTACCTGAGCCAGCTTCTGCAACAGTTCAGCATTTGAATTCTCGTAGCTCGCATCTCGCATCTCTTGGCTATTGTTCCGCAGAGGAGCAGCCTCTGACCTTTCTGCCTGTGGCCGCAATTAGGCAAAGTTTTAAGGTCAAAATCATGCATTTAAATATTTTGCATTAAATTCTGTATTTTTTTCCCTCTTTTAGACGCAAGCCGAACCGCTGTGTTATTTGCTTGGGATTCCAGGCGGTAGTTATATATGTGGCCTGGGCTATCGAGCGCCCCATTTTGTGTGACCTTTTGGCACCCGATTTGAATATGTGCTAATGATTTGTGACATGTTCTCCATTGCAGTTCCAAGCTGTTAGCCCAGCCTTTTATCGCAAATGTTTAATTCATGGGGCCTTGGACAATGCACTGGGAGCACGAAGGGAGCGCGGGAAAGTGCACTCACAGAAAAAGTGCATGATAAATTTGTAGTACATTAACTTTTTTAATATTCTTAAATTGAGTATAAGCCAAAATAAAGTTTATTGAAGAACAAAAATTTTAAAAATAAATTGCTTTGAAATTTTATTTACTTATTTGAAGAATTTGAAGAATGCCTAAAATGAACTTGAAAAGTTCTGAATGAACATAAAATTAATTTAGGTAGATGATATTCCGCATTTGACTCTTGTATTTAGAAATTACGGTATTCAAATCAATGTTCTTGAGCTGCGAATTTCCATTAAAAAAGTTCTGCCTAATTTGAGTATAAGAGTCACAGTCTTTTCTCTGAGTGTAGCTGTGCTTCACATGGGGTTGGACTTGGGCTTGGTCGAGACACATAAATAAAATTGGGCGTTTTAGTTGCTCATACTAAAAAGGGGAGGCTCGCATGTAATTACTGCCAAGCACAGCACAAACACACACACGCACACACGTGCGCGCTCACACTCGCAGTCACACACACACACACACACACTCGCTCAGGTGACCTTTTGACATGCGCGCTCGAAATACATTTCGAGTGGAGCACAAACAGTCTCTATATAAATATATAGATATATATATATATATAAATACATATACATATATATAAAGGATATATATTGAGGGAGTATTATATGTATGTATTTATGGTATCTATATGGTATATGGCATTTGAAACCCTTAAATTTATCGCTTTTCCGGTTGCATGTGCTGCATTTGATTGGGCTCAATGCATTTAAAGGGCAAATGACTTTCATAATGAAAATAGCACTCGAATTGTTATTGGTCTGCTTTTTAGTTTAAGGCATCAACTTTTTTTAAAATATTAAATAAGTTTTTTATTTTTCCAAGTAAAAAAGCAACAAAAATATGCCTAAAAATAGGTTTTACTGTCAAAAACTGACTTGGGCATTATACTTTTTGGTGAAGGATAAAAGAGCCGAGAGTCAAATAAAGTTGACTAACTTTGATTCAACGTTTTTTAAATATAAGCAATATATAAAGAAGATGAAAAGTTAGTGAAAAAGGTGTATCTCAACATCTTTTTCTATATTCCTTTGCATTTAAGGAGCTTTAAAATGATTGCTTGAAAGTTATTTTTGTTTACCATTCGTTCGACCTCAAAATCATTTTCAAAGTTCTTTGTGAAACTTAAATTCCAAGCATGTTTCATACTTCTTGAAAACTCCGCAACTTCTATAAATTAAATGCGGCAGAAAGATTATGAGGGCGAAGTTTTAAATTCGGTTCGATCGGCTTAATACCTATTTGCAAAACCCTACACAAAAATGATATAAAGTATAGGCGCTTTTGGAGATTCCACCCGCTACTGTGGAAATTTGGCGGGGTATACCCGCTACTATTATATATAATAATTAAATTTAACATCTCAGTAAGTGAATCAAAATATTGAGAAATAATTTAAATAATGATAGAAATAATAAAAATTACAGTGTTAATATTTCTGTTCTGACATATAATATGTCCATCTATATAACTCTGCAAATATCTATCTATCATTTTTATAAAATCTCTATAACTTTCGGTCTGTACAGCCAGCTTATATCTCAAAAGAAATACAATAGCTCAAAGTACTGGCTAAAAAAAAGAAAAACAGTACCAAAAGCTGATGAAAATTTTAGCAGAGCACAAAAAATGAATCCATCAACGGGACGCACAGTTGAGAAACTCCAAACTCTGGTGGCTCAATTTCAAATGGCGGCTGTGTGTGATTGTCTGTGTGTGTATCTGTGTACTTGTAAAACAGCGAGTGAAAATGTACGCGAATACATTTTGCTCATTTTGCGACGGCGACGGCTCCACTTTCCCCAATGAATCATCAAGCTCTAAAACAAAAACAACAACAACAACAACAAACAAAAGATACTTTTTTTAAACGAAAACTGGAGCAGAGGCTGGTCGAGGATGGCAGGGCATTGCAGATGGTATGCTTCTGCTCGTCAGTTTAACCAGGATGACATGGCCCGGTCCATTGCGGTCCTGGACTCTGGCATTTTAGCACTTATTCATAAAGTCGTCGCGCAACCAGAACTTGCCCCAAAATGTTGCAAACAGGGCAAAACAAGCAAAAGCGACGAGCCGAAAAGAGGAATTACTAGAAAATTTATCAATGTAAAAGTTTTGCGCTCCACGCCAAATGAGAGCAGAGGGTTTTATTTTATTTCGTAGGCGAGGCAAAGGGGCGTTAGGGTGCTGGCCGGCTGAAGGCGTGGCAAAAGGGAAACAAGCAACAATGTAAATTATATGCCAGTTGGCTGCTGTGGGCTGTAGGGTTGTAGGGGGCTTAGGGGGTGATATGCTTAGGATTGGAGGTTGGGGGAGAGCGAAGTTTGGCTTTGCGTGAAGTATCCACGTAGCTATGTAGATGCTTTATAGCTGTATAGGTGTATGTGTGTGTATCTGTGTGTGAGTTATATAAGTGCACTTCCTGCTCGATGCCTTGGTGCATATATGCATGTATATATATTATATATATATTTATAAAATTGTATTTCTATTTACAGTGCAGCACCCTCAGCTAGCTGCAGTTAAAGCAAACCCGAAAAGTTTTAAGACACAGGCGAAACTTTAAAAGTTATAAACTTGTGCCATATTTGAACATTGTTGCCCGTGCATACAAAAAATACTATATAGAGTTGAACTTATAGCAACTTGCACTTATTTCTCTCAAATTAAATTAAATTAGGCTACTCGGCCAGAATTTAATAATATTTTTCTGGGCATAAGCACATTAAGTGTTCGCGTTGCAAAGCAAATTTAATTTAATTTGAGTTTCAATTGCCCTGTTAGCTATAGCTATAATAAGGAAATATAATTTTAGTTAAAGATAACCCAAAAGCTTATAGCATTAATTAATAAATAAATAAAAAACCTTAGGCTAACCGACTAAGGGTCTAGATCGTATATAGTATAAATATATGCACATATCCATAATTTTATTATATATATTCGACATTTTATTATTATATATTTTTTAATAAACTATTTATTTTTATCAGCATTTTTACATTTCTAAATACTGACAAAATATTGCAAAAGAAACGGGTTAAAAATAGGCAAATATTGTGAAAAAAATGATGTAATTATAAGGAATATAAATTATATATATTAAAGAAAAGCATGTTTTTAATTGCAAAGCTAGAATAATAAACAATACAATTAATATAAATATAAATAAAATTAAATTTAGCACCTATTATATTTAAATTATTTTTCTACATTATTTAATTCATTATTGAACAAAAATATGAAAACTCTTATTATTATCATGTTTAATATAGTTTACTCTGATTTATTTTCATAAACATTGTATATTTTTATTTATTATTTAAGCAGAAATATTCTGCATTATTTTCATGGAAAATGAATATTTTACAATATTGTAAAAGTATAAATATGTGAAACTCATATATACCATTTAAAATCATATATACAAAAATTTTCAAAGTGTAGTTGGTTGGGTTGATTAGTTGATATTTAGCCTAGCTCTCTTTTAGATTAGTATTTGGCGCATTTTAAAGCATATATCAAATCACTGTGCCTGTACGGAAACAATTTTTATTTTTATTACAGAGAACATTTAACGTGCAGGCACCTACTTTCAATGAACTGCCCCAACGTACCAGAACGAGGAGGACGCAAACAAAAAAATTGAAAAAAATTACAAGTAGAAAGAAGAATGGAACTGGCCAGTTGCCAACATGGATGGCAAAGTTGGGGGTTAGGTGCCAAAGGGGCAGCAGCAGGCAGCAGGCAGCGGGCAGCGGGCAGCGAGTGCAAAGAGGCGCTCAAATGGGGTTGTCAGTATTTAACCCAAAAGGGTGGAGGTGCTGCCTGGCTGCGCGAACTCTGCGCAGAGCCACGACCACAACAATGCATTGCCAAAGGAGCTGTGCCAGAGGGGCGGCAGGTTGGGAGGGGGACTGTTCACAGTGCACACGAGTAACATACGAGCCACTAACAAGAGGTGCCGAGAACCAAGAGATTAGGTTCAAAGGCAGGACGCTAAACAAAAAAAAGTCAGCTGCAGGACGTGTTAAACCCCCCAACGCCGCTTCCCCACTCACCCCCTCCCACTGACTAAGCGGCAGCATCTGAAATCCAATTGAATTAGACTTTAATGGGCGCCAGAGAGAGACATCTAGCGGTGTTAATAAAAAGCAAACTCAACATTTTTTTGCTGCTCTTCTTCTGTTACTTGTTTTTTTTTTCTGCCTTTCAAAGAGCGCCAACAGAAAGCAAATTCCGATACAGTTAATGATAAGCCAGACACGGCGCTGTAACGCGTGCAAGCGAGATAGCTGCGCCGATAGCGTGAGCGGGATGCACTATCGAAGGCGTTGCCTGGCTGTCTCGCATTGAGTGAGCACAATTGAGTGTGTGTCTGTGAGAGAGGGACTCAACGAAACTTGACGAATCTTGACTGAGTGAATGTGCTGCTGCTGCTGCTTATTGGAAACACACACTGCAGGCACTTCGAATTGGCACTCGACTTATTAGCAGCTGCCTGCGCCCTGCCCAACCCCGCCGACCCCCTCAACAAGAAGCACTCCACCTCGCTGATCATCCAATTGTACGTTTGCTCCGCATGCCCTACCCCAAAAATAAAAAAATCTGACAATTGTGGGCTGCGGGGTTGGCCCCTGTTTGGCCTCTCAACTGGGTCGACAATATTTTCAATATTTTTGCTACAGCTTCCTATGCCCCCTCCACCACCCCTCCAAACTACCCTGCAGCTAAAGTTCGCGTGCCTTCAAATTGTTTAGGCCTGAACGCATTTAAAACTGTTGTTTCAATTTCTACGCTCTTTGCGTGCAAATTGCTGCAAAATGCTAATTCGACAATGTTGTAGAAGAAAATAAAATATATTTATGTTGGCGTTTCTAATTGTGCAGCTTTTAGCATGCCAAATGCAAGACTTGGCCAGGTGTGGGCCACAACGTGCCACATGTGGCATCGCTTTGCCGTCTCGTTAAAATCCAATTAAATTATGATTTCATGTTTTGGCACTTTTCAAGTGTATCCTATTGCATGTCGCGACACGTATATAGTGTCTAATAAGAGCGCGCATGCCTTATCCAATTAGCATACGATATTATTCTAATTTTATTAAGTCGCAAGCAGTCAATGGGCTTCACTTGGAGCAGCCCGAAGTAACAGTAAATGGGGGGAAATTTAAGTAGAACAAACATGAAAAAATAGTTGAGGGCAAAAAATATTTTTTGTTTATGTGAGTAAAAGCTAAAGAAGTGCCTGAATTTGAGAATTTAGCATAGAGAAACCTGAGGAAATAAGGTAATCTAAAGTATCATTTAAAAATGTAATTCTGGCAGGACTTTTAATATAATAAAGCAAATATGTGCATATTTTTCAAAAACTCAAGAAATCTGAGTTCTAATTAAAATCACCAATCAAGGCTTGATATAGAAAAAAGAAGGGCGGACATATACCAAATTTGCCAAAGATTTGCTCAATATTTAAGCATTTATGCTAGTTTTTAAATAAATTTGAATATTTTGATTAAAACGAAGACGGCTTTAAGTTTACTATGCGAAAGTATAGTTAGACTCCAAAGTGTTTATTAAATACACTTATAATAAACTAAGTATATCTCGACAATAATATAATCCTAATCAAATATTTGATGTGAGAATGATATTTCAAAGAGAATATAAGACTAAAATCCAGCTTATTTTGTAATCTATTTAATAAATGTGTACTTATTATTATATTATAAATAATACTTTAAGTTTCTTTCAATTGGAAAAAACCGTCAATTTATCATCAAGTGCATATTCACACAATATAGTTTGCTCCATAAATTTAAAGGAGAAACTTCGCACTGCCCAGACTTTTCAGTTAGCTTAACTTATCTGTGGGCACAGCCAATGGCAGTCGGCTTTAAGAGTATATACGCAGGTATATCTCGCAGATCGGCCATTACTTTTAAAGCAGACCAAAGATAAGCGCACACGACAATATTGTCAGCACAGGAAGAGCAAGAAAATGTGGAGCACAACGCACTTTAAGCAGCCAACCAGAAAACCGTACAAGTCAAAATTTATATAAATTTTTTAGCTAGGTAGGTGGAGCTCATTTTAAAGTAGCCGAAAAAGTGTTTTTTGGGTGCAGTTAGATAAGAAACTTAACGGTAAGTCAACTAACAGATGCGCCAACTAAAAAACTAATAGGAGACGAAAAAAAGCAGCAGCAAAACAAAATCCAAGCAGAAACAAGTTCTTGTTGGACGCCCAGCGGAATCCAATGAGCGCGAGAGCCAGCCAACTTTTCACTCACGGAGCGAAGGCGAGAGACAGAGAGAGAGAGAGCGTGCATGCAAATGTAGCTGTAAAGTGAGCTGCTGCTGCTGTTGATGGTGGTGGTGCGACTGTCGCTGGTGGTGGTGGTGATGGTGGTGGTGGTGAGTCCGCGTGAGCAAATCAGCCAAACGCATCGAAGGTCTTGCCCCGCCACCAAAGAGAGCCAGAGCGCGCGCGTGTGTGTGTGTATGTGTGTGTGTGCGAGTGCGAGCGGCGATTTTCACTCAAACGCGATACGGGCCATTGCAATGCTGTGGGTGCGAGCGGTGCAGCAATAGCGCCGCGGCAACCGGGGTGCAGCTGTATCTGTATCTGTATCTTTGGCCGTGTGTATCTACGCGAGTGGTGGAATGAGAGAGATTTGTGTGATGTGTCGTTAGGTCGAAACGGTCGAGTCGGGTCGGGTCGTGTACCTTTTGCCACGAATGTTTTGCCAGTCAGGCTCTAAAAGGCCTTACGAGAACAGCTGAGATTTCGCTGCTCGCATGACGCGCATTTTCCACAAAGATAGAAAAAATTTTTGAATTTTCTTTGAAAACCAAAAATAATACAAATACAAAATTGTCTACGTCAAAGAGCCAGCGCAAAGGCGAGCAATGAAAAAATATATACAAATTTTAACAAGTCGCAAAAAAATTAAATTCGTGCGTGTGCAACAAAATAAATTGAAAACGCAATGAAATAAATTTTTAAAAAATATTTTGAAATAATTAAAAATCAAAGAAGGAAAAAACGCGCCACAAGCAAAATTCAAAAACCACAAAAGTGTTTTTCGTGCTATGTGTGTAAAATGTGCAGAGCCAAAATAAAATTAAATTCAAATTAAATTAAAAAAAATTAAAGAAAAAATATTTCAAGCAAATACTTTGCCAAAAAGTGAGAAAGCAAAAAAAATATTGAAAAAATATTTTTGAAAATATTTAGAGAAATTTTAGAAGCAGTCTTTTGGTGACTTTTCTGCGTATTGTGCGTGGAGGCCGTGCAAAGTGTATTCCAGCGGTTATTCCACGTGTTCCGATCCGGCCGCCAAAATTATTACGCACAATTCCCTGAGCGTGTACGGTGGCGGCGTCATGTGCGCCTCACCGTCCACAGCTCCCGGCTTCTTCAATCCGCGGCCGCAGTCCGGCGCCGAGCTGTCCGCCTTCGATCTGGGCCTGTCGCGCTCCATGACGCTGGGCGTGCCGCCGCACGGCGCCTGGCATGATCCCAACTTGGGCGGCCATCTGCATGCCTCGGCCGGACCCGGCTCGCTGGCGGGCACCAACACAAGCAGCGGCGGCGGCGGCGGGGGTGGCACTACGCCCAGCAGCGTGGCCAGCCAACAGTCTGCGGGCATCAAACAGGATCTGTCCGGACTGAGCGCCTCCACGGCGAACCTGAACCAAAGCGCGCATCATGTCATCAAGGAGGATCTCTCCAGTTTGTCCAGCGCCAACGGCGGCTCCACGTCCGCACATCACACAAGCGCCGCACAATCCGGCCATGGCGCGGATCTGGTGCCCATCATCAAGGGCTCCCAGTCGGCCAGCTGCTTGGGCGGCTCGGCGGGCGGCAATGGTGGCAGCACCACGCCCAGCTCCCAGGCCAACAGCTCCCACTCGCAGAGCAGCAACAGCGGCTCCCAGATTGACTCCAAACAGAACATCGAGTGCGTCGTCTGCGGCGACAAGAGTTCCGGCAAGCACTACGGACAATTTACCTGTGAAGGTGAGTACAGCAGAGGGGTTGTGCGGGGGGTTTGTATTCTTATAAGACTGCAATTGGCGGTAAATCTGAAGAAATCGCTAGTTGATTTCAATTGTAGCTTCTTCGGCTTTGTAGCCGTATGTATCTTTGTATCTTTGTATCTGCATGGATGACCAAACAGAAATGTTGACTTTGAGTTCAAATAGTTTTACAGGCAGAACTCAGAAACTACTCAAAAGCGTGCTGATCTTGACAGTTACTGTGAATTATGGCAGTTTGATGAGTTGGCAATAAAATTTGGTGATGTATGGCAAGTTGTCTAAGGTGGGTGTGCGAGTGTGTATGTATCTGTGTGTGTGTGTGCGTTGCAAATATGCAGAGAGTTAGACGTTAAGATAGACAGCATCTATGAGATACTTTGCTAACTGTGAACATAAACATACAGTATATGCAGCTGAAGTGCAACCAGCCTATAATGTGTGCTGTTAGAGAAATTCAAGCAAAATGTCGCTCTTAGCGAGTTACCACTGTAATATCCGATTCAGATACAATTGTATTTTACTTTCTGACACCCTATTGAACTCTTAATTTCTTTTGCTCTGCCAATTACTTACTTTAGATGCTTTAAAGATGATTTAAAAACACCGAATCCTAATTTACTTGAACTAAATCCTTAAAAGATACTTGTGTATCTTAGCGACAGCTTAACGCTGCGCGACTTCGTCATTAGTCAGTATAAATAAGTACCTGCCTTTTTTACTTAGAGCCTACACAGATACTTTTGACTATTATCAAAAGATACTTTTAAGCTGCTTCCACTTTTAAGATAATTTTGCTTCTACTAAAAGCATTTCACTATATCTTTGCATCTCAATCCCAGCTTACTTTTCACTCAATAATTTTCAGTAATCGTTTGTCAGATACTATTTTATCTGAAACTCAATTCAATTCTTTCTTTCATTTTTCTTCAGATACTTTTGTATCTTAAGTTAAGAATCAATTCTTAGCTACTTTTACATTTGCCAGCTTTCATTGTAGTTGCCTACGAAAAGTCGCACAATATCAAAACCCGCGCTCTCTACAAAATCTGCATGAGATACTTTTGTATCTTTGTAGCTGCAGGCACAATTTCAAATCTCAGCTACTTTTGCATATGAAATTTTTCGCAGAAAATCTCAAAAAGTGCCGGCACTTATGTAACGCACTTACACAGATACTTTTGCCGCCACGGCCTGGTCAAAACGCCGTTACAGCTGCGTTCCGAAGCCCGCTCCCGGCGCACGCACCCGCCACGTCTCCTCGACTCGCTTATCGCCAGATAAAAGAGTAGAAATAAAAAAATAAAAAAAGAATTATTATTATCTAAATAAAATACTGTGCGCTTTTGTAGCAAGCCAAACAATTGTTGTGCAAACATGCAAATTGTGCGGCTGCGGCCGCTAAATGAAGCGCCCACCTTTTTATTGTCTTAGACCTGGCCGAGAGACCAGGTGGTAGACGGGAGGGCAGCGAGGCGGGACTGGATCACTTCAGCGTTGAGGCAGGAAAAAAAAATAAAAACTGCATTCATGAGTTTAGATTAACGCTGCACGCAGCGGCTCTGGCATTTAGTAGAACGCAAAGTTGAAGTTGTCATATTCGTATCTCTTCAAATGTTCTGCTTTTAGTCAGAGAGAAATTACAGCTGCAGAGCGTATCTATGCGCACAGTGGTTGCAGTTATTGAAAAGTGGGAAACCCTAACTCAGTAGTCTTCAGTATTCTCCGAGTTTTGCTGGTGCTGAATATTTTTTAACAATTATTAAATTTACTATATTTCGAATCCAGTTTTATGTTAGACACTTTTGAAAAATTGGCTTCAAAATATGTTTAATAAATTTGATTGAAAATTTCTGTTCCATTTCAAAGTAAATAAATAAATAATCTATGTAAATACATTTTAATGATATATGAGGCATTAAAAAAAAAGTTTTTCCCAATAATTTCAAGTAAATAATATTTCCCTTTTATTATTCAAATTTATTATTATATATTTCTTTTCATAGAATAATTCGTGGCTTCTTTTCATATATAAATGGACTCTACAAAAATTTAGAAACTAAAAGGAAATTGTTTTTAACATGATTTCCCTGGTTTTTTTTAGCGGCCCATAAAATATTTAAGAAAATCAATCCATAAACGGATTGAAGGGCTTTTCTTTACAAAATAATATGTATAGTACATATGAATATATATTTTATATTATATAAATATATATTTTATATTTATATATAACTAGCTGCCATTCCCTTTTATTTTTTCTTATCAATGCCAAACAGCAAAAAGTATCTTAAAGATACATGGCGTATCTCCTACCACTGTACGTTGGCGGTTCGCAATGCATTGTAGGCGCTTTTATTATTATTAATCACCCAGCATTTTGTACGCATGCGCATGCGCAGCAACAATAACAACAACTAGAATGCAACAACAACAACAACAATAAAAATATGTGGCTCGGTGACCGCCTCGCTGCGCTCTGAAGGTGTTTTCTGCAACTCGCCACCCGCCGCTAGCCGCTAGCCGCTTGCCGCATATAGCTCACAGATACATGTATCTCTTGTTGTTGTTATTGTTGTGTATCTTTTGGGGGCAGCGGTTGCTGCTGCTGATGATGTTGCCACGATAGCAATCTATTTTGTTCTATGCTCGTCGCAGTCTCAAGTCTCGCGTCTCAAGTTGAGGCACACACAAAAAATGTTTTTCAAAATAAATAGTAAAGCGCTTAGGCGCATATCATTGCCAGTTATGCGTTATATGCTCTTCCACCCTCTCTCTCTCTCTCTCTCTCTCTCTCGCTCGCTCTCTCTCTCTCTCTCTCTCTCTCTCGGTTTTTTTGAGAATCGCTTTGGCACCAAAATGCCATAATGTACGCCGTTGCGTCCTTTCAGCTGATTCACTTCCAAGCTGAGATACACGTACTTGCAGATACTTGCCACAACTCGTTTTCTTGCCCGCGCTGCTGTCTCACTTGTCTGTCTGTCTGTCTGTCTATCTGGCGGTCTGTCTGTCTCTCTGTTCGCTGCCTGTCGGCGCTGTCTGCCAGCTCTGTCCAGTCGTAGGGCGCAGTATGTGAAATTTATTCCAAAAGGCAACCCCCTCCACAACGCCGCGTACTCTAAGATTAATTGTAGCTTATGCGTGCATGTTTGTGTGTGTGTGTGTGTGTGTAGAGTATCTGTGCCTTGAACCTTAACCCCTCACCCCTCTGGGCTGTGTCCATTGTATTAGCAACTTGTTTGATTTTGCACAAGCACACAGCTGTTCCGCCGAACTGTTTCTTCTAATTTGTAGGTGAAATTGGGCAAAACGAGTACTATTCAGAATTTATTCTATATATATATATATATAAATTTATAAAACAAGACACATTCTCTCTCAACATTTGCGAGCTGCAGTCACAAATTCTGCCTCCTAACCTTTTGGCTAAAAAGTCACGGTTCAGGCTGCTGACTGAAAAATGTTTGCTGATATCAGCCGCCTGATAATATTAATGATGAGTGCATGCCTTTAATGTGACAGACCAGCTAGAAAAACAACAAGAAGAAAAAGAACAACAACTGATGCAACCACATAGTGTTCCCTCGCCTATTAATTTAGCTATTTGTCATGGCTATTAGTAGGCAATACTTGAGGTTTTCACAGCTTATGTATGCGACTTTTTATAGCCAATACCCATTGAAAATGGCTGAGAGGGTATCATGATTTTGTGCTAATAAATGCAATTGGCGGAAGTCAACATCTATGAGCTTACAAAGTATCTGTATTATGAATGTTTAAAATTGTTCCTTGGTTTTGGTATCTGATCCCCCAAATATTCCATATAAAAACCCGCTAAATTTCATAAAGATCGGACTGTGAAGACCGAAATTAATGAAGTTTTGTTCAGGGTACCTTCTGGTCGCGCACTCCCGTCTGGTGAATTCTAATACGTTTTGATATGGCTGCCAGCGGCTTTCCAAGAACTGTGCGTTTTCCATTTTCCACACCTTTTTGCATTGCAAATGTTGCTGCGTTTATTTATTGCATGAAAACTTATCTTAGCGCCCATGTCAAAAGCTAATTAAGTTGATTTATCTGCTGCCCCACATGAAAATGACAAATAAATTTTATGAAAAATTGCTGCAACAACTAAGTAGCAGGCATGCAATTAATTAAATGCCACATAAACATAAACTAGCACAAAGGAAAAGCCTTTGGAAAATGCAGTGGAAAATTCATAGATATAAAATAATAAAAGCAGACCTGGCCTGGCGCCTCTGAAGAAAATTGCCAGGTTGTCTAATTGTTAAGCGCGAGCGGCGCGCATTAGCTGTGTGCGAATGTATCTCAAAGATACACAGATACTTTGTCAACTTGATAGAGTAGGCCGACGCAGCGCATTAACATTTTGCACAGTGTGCATTAAGCAACAAAAATAAAAATAAAAATATGAAGGAAGTTTTGATGTCAACCCATTTAAATAGTTTCCCACGTTGCCGCAATTAAAGCGCAGCCCAAACTAAAGAATTCATATGCCGAACCGCACGTTGGTCAAGCCAAGCGGAGGTTCGTGTTCCATGTTAAAGCCCCCTTCCCAAAAAAAAAGCCCAAGAAAAAAAACAAAATTTTGATGTTGACAATGTCACAGTTTGCTTTATGCTTGTCCATAGTCATCATTGTGTGTCTGTGTCGTGTATCTTTGTATCTTCTACTTCATTTTTTATGGAGGGGTTTCCTTTTGAAGAAATTTGCTGAACAACATGTGTGGCTTTTTAATTCACTTCATTATGATGTAGGCAAATAAAGCATTTAGCGCAAATTTCTCTTCTCTTCAAGCGAACTAATTTGTAAATTGCCCTCAGAAAATCAAAAATGAAGAAAATAAGAAAAAAAAATAATAAATTAATCTTATTTGCCAAAGTAAAAATTCTAACATGGTTTTGGCAGTTTTCACTCAAAACCGTGAAAAATGTGTGAAATGTTACTTGTGCGTTTAGCCTTTAATTTTTCATTTAGTTATTGTTAACATATTATACATTTTTATATATAAATTTACCAATTTCGGTCAATTTCAAATTCACCCGTCAAATTCACTTTCTTAACTTTACACTATATGAAAATGCGTTCGTTCATAATCCACACGCATTAGCGAAAAATGAGTGAAAAGTCGTTAGACAATTACTTGGCAATGGCCAAGAATGCCTTATACCATATACAAAAATTTATTTTTTAATGATGCACATAAAATTCCTTGACCTTTGACTTTTGATGTTTATTACAAATAATTTGCACTCAAGTGAAATTCTGTAAATTTCATGGCTTTTCGCATTTGCACCTCGCAAGGGTTGGGCTAAAAATACTTGAAATGGCGCCTTTAGCTTGGAGAGTCTTAAATTATATGAAAATTCCAGTTGGTAGACACATTCGCTGAGCTTTAACAAAAGGCGCACATAAATCAATTAGCTGTCTACTCGATGCCCCAAAAAACCAAAACAAAAAAATAATAAAAATCGAATAAGTAACAGCAACAAAGTAAATACGATTTCAAAAAAAATTAACAACGCCCACAGCGCCTTTTTCAGATGTGTGTGTGTGTATTATTTTTCTTCGTGCTGCAATTTATGACGTTGCAGCCTTATGCAGCGCGGTTGTATATTTTTCAGGGGGCGTGGCAGCGACGCCCGCCACAAAACGTATTTTACTTATTAATTAGTAACGAAAAGCTTAATAAATTTCGAAGCTTGTATTAAATTTGCATTCATTTTGGCTGCCAAGCAAGAGGGAGAGAGAGAGAGAGAGGGGAGAGAAATGAATTAAGCATCCATAACATTTATTATAAGAGCATATAAATCGCTTTATGATAAACATTTATAACTTCCGTGCGATTTGGCGCGCGCAGACAAAACACATGATTTACGCACACCCCATTTCAGGCATCACTCGGGGCACAAGCTGTTATTTGTTTTATATTATTTTGGTTTTCTTTTTTGTGGCCATAATATTGCGAGGTAGCTAAGAAAATGGGGATATTTATGGTTATATGCATTATGTCTGATCGAGCGCTGTGGCAACTCTGGCTTTGGGGTGCATTACTCAACTCTGTGTCAACATTAATGAGCTCAAAGAGCTTGGCCTGTTTACAAAATATTTGGCACAAGCGCCGGCCCTTCATTAAAAAGCTACAGCAAAATCGCGTCGAATACGAAACTTAATTGTACACAGATTTTCAGAAGACAAAACAAACAACAGCAACAACTGAAACAACAACAACAGCAACAACTGAGACTCGACATTGTAATCATTAAGCGCTGACTTATAGTACAAATCGTTGTACTTAGAAGCCAGGTTAAAGCCAATAAAGCTGCTGCCACAGTTGCAGTTGCAACTCGGTGCCTCGTCTCAGCCAAATGAGGCGCAAAAAATGCATCCTGACACGATGCGATTTCGTAAAGTTCCCACTCCCGTTCCCCTCCCCCACTGCCCGGCACAGTCGGCCGCAGACGGACAAAAATCGTGAACTAGCGAGCGACTTGATCCGCTTTATAATGTAACGGTTTAATTAATTATGTTAAGCAGCAGCGCCGCAGCCAAGGGCCAACGTGCAACAGGCAGGCAGACACAGTTGTTGCCACTTCATGCGCAATTTTCGTTTTCAGCTAACTTGGCTAATCGATCAGCTGCAATGTGGCCCTAACACACAAATATATATTTGGTTTCTTTTACTATTTTTCAACTGTGCACGTTTTGTGGCATCCTCCATATGCACTTGCAACATTTGCGGAGAACAGCTCATGACGACATGCCCCGCGGTGTGCCACAGACTCCATCTCTCCCTCTCCCTCTCTCTCTCTCTCTCTCTCTCTCTCTCTCTCTCTCTCTCTCTCTCTCTCTCTCTCTCTCTCTCTCTCTCTCTCTCTGCATGTCTTTAATAGTGCAACACCGCGGCCGCAGCAACATAACCTTTCTTATCGCCATGTGCTGCTGCCACAGAGAGCCCTTGTATACATGACCAGGCGCGCGGACTTGGACTTGAACTGGGCCTCCGCTTCGGCCTGGCCACTTCCCATTGAGGCTGACTTTCGGCTGCATAACTTCACATAGCATCAGTTAAATCAAAGCTAAATCGCTTATCTTTATTTTCGCCAAGACTCAGTCGGCATTTTGTTGTTGATGTTGATGTTGTTGCTGTTGCTGTTATTGTTGTTGTCGGCTGTGCAACGTGCGAATTGCTCTGCATATGGTGGCATATGGGCAGAGTATTGCCTGGAATTGTTGCTTACAAAGCAACGACTAAAAGTCATCTAGTGGGAAGTGCCCTACTAGGAGATACCCACAGCCAAGCGGCTATACTATTATTCTTTCTATACGAATACACACATATGCACATGGGCCATGCGTTCATGATTCACATCAGTGTTTAAAGTCCGATCTTAATGATCAATTCAGGGCTTAAATGTGGCATAAAAATGGTGTATATATAACAAATCGCAAAGCTCTAGCCCTAAGAAATGAAATTTTGTGGGGAAGAACGGCAGGTATCCGGAAAGTTAAGTTTTTTTAAACTGTATGTACTACACGAGAACCTACATACCAAGTCTGGAGTATTTAGCTCGTATAGTCTTTGAGTTATGCTCGAAAACCCAGGTTTAACAAGTAAGAGGTTCTAGTCGGGAGCTCCCGACTAGGGGATACCCTGAACCCTCTTCTTCCAACACCAAATGCAAATATATATACTATTCTAGCAGCTACATGTCAAGTTTGGTGACTCTAGTTCTTATTATCTACAAAAATTGCTTAAAAAACAGGATGTCGATATCGATTCTTATCGATTGATTGGAAACGGAGTAAGTTACCGATTATCGGAAACAAACTCGATCTGCGTAGGCCCTAGGAGTTTTTAGCTCATATAGGTTCTGAGATCCTTGCGTTCATACATACGGACGGACAAACAGACGGACAAGGCTAGATCGACTTGGCTATTGATGCTGATCAAGAATATATATACTTTATGGGGTCGGAGATGCTTCCTTCTGCCAAAAAGTTATAAGTTCGTTCTGCCCTTGGTATGGGAGTTCAACATGATCATATTTAAAATTTTAAAGATAGACTCATCTCGTCTTCCTTATCAAGACTATATATACATATATACATTATATAAATTATGGAGATGGACAAAAACTTCCTTATATGTTTGCACAAAAACATTATACCCTTTATATACAAAACTCAATAGGTTCAGGGGCATATAAAAATTGTGGCTTTTAAAACGGGTTTGCAGTGAGCAGCTAGCTGAGAAAACTACTCAAATATCTCTGCCAAATGTCTGTACCTAAGGCTCTTAGCTAATTTGTGGTAATACACAATAAGTTAAGATCTAAGTAAATTTCTGGCTCTATACAAGTCGTATCATATTTTTAGCTACAAAAATAAATATTATTTCCAATCAAATTTAGTCAAGTTAGTTAGTGCTTAACCGGTGTAATTTGAAATGAAAATTTACGACTTAAGCTTATATTAAACGATCTATTCATATATTATGAGATTATTTTTAATCACAATCGTTGCTATCAAAGTGTATTGAAGGTTTACTATTTTGGCGAGAACTATTTGCAGCCTAAGATAGACTTTATACATAATTTTACCTGATCGGGCTCTGCTCTGTTACCTTATCTTATCTGAGGTTCATAAACATTCAAACTATTTGTATCTCAAGTCTTCTCAAAGTATCTTCAACATTCAATTGCCTACAGTAACCAGCTGCAATTCAAACAAAACCAATTTTCAATTCGCTAAGTCTAGGCAACATTTTCATTAAGTGGAAAGTTCTTAAATTTGCCACAGCTTGTTTGTTGTTGCAATTGCAGCTCAGCTCACAGCACTCAGGTCTCAGCTTTGAGCTCAGATACTTCCCACAAGTATCTTTACCATTGACCTATATCGAGTTATAAACCCTGCTGCTTTATAGCAATGTCAACCCCAAGTGGCGTTGTCTGCTGTTACCTGTTACCCAGTAATCAGCTGTAGGGGGCACCTGCAACTGCAACTAGTTGCCAGCAACTGCAATTGGAACTGAGCTTCCGCCTCGTGAAGTTCAAGCGCGTTCATAATCAGCGCATTTTGTAGATACTCGAAGTGCATGCAAGTTAAAACATTTTGCGGTTCGTGTCTGGGTCTGCAATTATGTTTCGGTTGTACTCCAGATACTTTGTCTAGCTTTTGCTGCGCTTTGGCTTTGCCGCCGCCTCAATCTCAGTCATCAGTTTGCCAGTCTTCCAGAGAGATGAGCGCGTGTCAGATCGTTTACGATACGAATACGAGCACTAATATCGACACACAATCGACACGACTCTCACGACTTTTTACTCATTTAATATATTTTTTATTTCTTTGTTTCCAATAGTAGATTTCAGTAGTATTCATATATTATACTGTTTTCCAACACTAAACAAAAAAAAACCATTCTACATTGAATTTAAAATGTCAGATAGGTATGTTTATTTGTGTTGGTAAATTTAAATTCGTTGCATTTGCCTCTTCCAAGACTAACAGTACACTCGTTTTTATCATTTAAATTTTTATACATTTGCAACTAGTGTTGATTTGTGTTTGCTCGTGTCACGACCTGCCCCCATCTCTAGCCTTCAAGTCTTGAGCCGCTGTGCTAATTACTTGAACTAGCTGCCTGCACATGTAAGCTTAACATTTAATTATTGCGACTTAATGATGGCTCTCTAGCTGTGTACTTTGGGTGTGTGTATATGCATGTGTTTGTGTGTGTGTATTAATAATTAGAAAATGAGCCGACAATGGGGCGGCGTCTGGTCGCTGCTATTGACTTTCTGTGTGTTACACTTCTCGGCAACGGTGCATTGACCGAGCGCAAAAAAATGCAACTGGCCAAAAAACCGAACTCAAATTGGCAATTGCAGCTAAGTGATGCTCATACAAATACTCATGGGACTCATAGAGATATTCGCAAACACTCATTGGGTACTAATTGGTACTAAAATGTACTCGTTTGCTGTATACCCAACTTGAATGGGCAATTACAGCTCAATATATAAATACATTAATATATTAAAGCTCACACAGAAACTCATATAGATATGCACAAATACTCATGGGTACTCAAAGATACTAATATATACTCACTGCTCGTATTAATTGAATTGCGTAATTAACAAGTACTCTTATAAGTACTCATTGTACTCATAGAGATACGCACAAATACTCAAAGGTACTCATATGTACTCATTCGCTGTGGCCCCAACTAATTTCACGCTTCAAATTGAGGCGGCCAAGCGGCAAAAGCCGCGCGTTGACTGCACTTTCATTTATGGGGAAATGGTTGGGGGTCTTATGACCATGGTCACGCTAGCAGTAATAGGGTATAGGGGAGGGGGCGGGTGGTGGCTAACTGAGCAACGGGGGGCGCATTAGTTATCTTGCCTTTTCGCACACATTTCAGGAAGTTCAATTAATAGAACGAACGCTTTAGCTTAGCTGTAGTTCTTGGAAGTCTAACTGTATTGAACGCTTTATGGCGCGTAGCGCACGCGAGAGTTGCCCCGCACCCGTCCTCTAGACCCACTTCAGCTCTCTCCCTACGCTTGCAATTAAGCTTCAGCGTAATTGAAACTACCGCAAAGTGCGCCTGGCTTATAGCTAAACTGTCTGCACTTATGAGATACATTTTTGAAGCCATAGCAAGGCCCCTGAGAGCCAGGCTGCTCTAAGGCTTCCCAGAGGGCAGCGGGTAGTATGGATGGGTGGAGCTGGCTGGGTACAGAATAGGTTGGCTTGCACTCTCAGTGACTGTTTTGATATTTTTTGGTTCTTACACCTTCACAGCCTCAGCTGCATCTTCATCGATGGCTGCATCTGTATCTGTAGCTGTATCTGTATCTGGACTTAGGCATCTCTCGCTCCACCCTTTTGCGGTTATTGATATAACATGATATGCCATAGAGCTCCAACGTATCCCCTCGTCTGGCCGGAGTTTACGGTATCTTACTGGCTCATAGCTGAATGCTTCTGCTCGTATCTTCATCAATAACGACACGGCGCAGCGTTCGCATCGTCTCAGCTCCAGATAAAGCAGCGATATGCGCATATGGGCAGCCGCCTGGCCGCTTGCAGTTCTTTTATTTTTCGATGCTTGGCCAAAAGCCGTAGGTACCATGGCCAAGCCTAAGCCCGTCCAGACTGTCCCGCAGTCCACACCAGCAACAGCAACAACAACCACACAGTGTGGAAAAGAGGCAAAGGCAACGGTACGTTTTGTGCAGAAATCGTGACTTGGTACAATATCGTTATTCGTAGATCATATGGTGTAAAAGCTTAAGTGTGTGCTGTGCATGAGTGTGTGTATCTGTGTGAGTGTGTGTATATTTCCTAGATGCCTTTTAGTTGCATCTTGGGCTTGTCTAGCGCGGCGTGTGAGGCCAACGTTTTGCTTGGCAGCTTAGACACTGCAGCATGCCCTTCTCATATTAGATGCAGCTACACTCAGATTCTGTATCTTATCTTGAATTATAGTTACAGTAGAAAGCTACAAAGTAGCTCCTTTAAGTTTTTATTTTGAAGTAATTTCCCACTGTGAGCTTTAAGATGTTTATTTACAAAAGCTTGGCAAGCTTTTACAGTTCTTGCGAACATTAAGCCCTATTATTAAGTATGGAGCTTTCAAAAATATTAAAGCTTTGCAATCTTCAAAGCTTAAGCCCAACTTGCTTTTAATTTGCCTTAAAGCTTTAAAAGCCTTAGACTATACTTTCTGTTATGAAAAACAAAATTAAATGCTGTGCCTTTTGCACTATAACAAAACCTTTCCTTCTGGCTTAAGAGCTTCCGTTTCAGCTTTGTAACTTAGGCTTCTATTTGTCAAGGGCTTTACAACTTTAAACTTAATTTTGTTTTATATTTGATCAGCTTTAAGCTCAACTGTAGCGCATTTGTTGATCGACTTGGGCTAATAGCTTAAAATTCTTTGTGCCTGGGCACGTTTTGGTGCACACGATCGCAACGCAGTCTGCCCTGTCTGCGTCCGTTCGCTCCTCCACCCTTCACCCCCTGAACGCTTAGGCAGGAGCGCGCATTGAATAGCTTTTATAGCGCTGATCGCATAGCTAGAGACACGGCTGCGACTGTGCCTGGCACTGGGCCTTACATATTTTGTTTGATGATGATTTTACAGCTTAAAACGAATTTTATGAGCATATGCCATTGTTTTGAGTTATTGTGAGAAATTTTGTGTGGCATGGCCCAAAGTACGGCCCCCGCAGCCAAAGAGGGTCCCCCACCCAAACAGGACGCTGGTTTTGCCAGTATGCAGGGAAACGGAAGAGGGCAGGAGCCACGCAAGTGATACACATGTTCAGCTACATGGCGACATCAAATTGCAGTGAAGCTTGTAAACAACAAAGCCGGGTTCCAACTATATCAGCGAGTGCTTAATGGCTGCCCACAGCTACAAAAACAACAACAGCTTGTCTAGTCTTCAGTCTTAACAGTAAATTCGTGAAGCCAAAAACTAAAATGCAGCAGCCGCCCAGCAATATAGGAGGCACTGCCTCTTCTTCTACTTAGACTCTGGCCACTCAGAGATACATTCGTATCTTCGTGCCCAAAGATACACTTTGTTAATTGAAAGCCATTAAAGGTAATTTTATGGAAGGCGTTAAGCCATGAAACGTGTAACATGACCATTGACATGGGCAACAAGCGCGGCAGAGAGGGGTGAAGGCGAGTTGGCTTATACCAGGACTAGGACAAAAAACTGCGAGTGTCATGAAGTGAAGCGCAACTTGCCGCATTTGGTGGCATGTTCTGCACTTTGGATACTTTGCTTTACAAGTGGTAACAATTTTTGTTGCCCCTCTTTTCTTTTTTTTGATCCAAGTGCCATGGAATTTGTTTTGCTTGTTGCAAAGCATTCGAAGGTGTAACTGACAGCGAGAGTTAACTTGGCTTAGCCATAGTTTAAGGTATGCTGCCATATAGGCTAGGTCATAAAGTTGTCTACGGAAGAGAAGAGTATATAAAAGAGCCATAAAGCTGTGGCCCTATGCGAGCTGGACATTTGATGGGGAGGAACATGTTTCAGGCAGATTGAAAAACTAATTTTGAATAACCTAAAGCATACATTTTGGTGCTCTATATTTTTATACAATTTTGTTATCGATAAAAGCTGGCGCTTGACAATGTTAAAATTTTAGATAACTCAGTCAAAACCATATTATGATTTATTAAAATTTCAATGTTTTGAGGAAACATTGTAATTAACTTAAATATTAAGTCTACTTTCGCCTTCAATAAATCCAGCTATCGATATTGATAGCTCTGACTATCGACTGTCGATATAAATACCTCTGACCATCAAATATAGTTGGTTTCTTTATTAAGACAAATATCGACATTGATAGTTCTTACACACGACTATCAATATGGACATTTCTACTTTTATAAGATATCCTGTTCCTGTTAATCGAATTACCTACAGCGCGCTTTATTTTTCTTTTGCAAGCAAGAGCTACATTAAGAAAATCCTAAAAATTATAAAATATATTTCATCAATTCGTTTCATTAATTTCTACAATTTTTATTTCTTTTGCTTATTTTCAGGCTGCAAATCGTTCTTTAAGCGATCCGTGCGACGCAATCTGACATATTCGTGTCGGGGCAGCAGAAACTGTCCCATAGATCAACATCATCGCAATCAATGCCAATATTGCCGTTTGAAAAAGTGCCTCAAAATGGGCATGCGACGCGAAGGTAAGTCCTCCCAACTGCCCGGTATCATATAATATGTACTATTTTCTACAATATTCGAAATTTCTCGCATTGGGTGTGGGTCAATTAAAAGTCAAACAGTGAGGCAAATACATAAATAAATTAAATGCGCAGAGACCGCAGGCGAAACGACGAGCAAATAAAAGAAATAAAACAACGATAGAAACGGAAGTAGAACAAGAAATAAAATTTGATTTTCAATTGTATGTAGGTTACATTCGGTCCAATAAATGGGACAACTAAATGTCACATGCTAGGAATTTTCACACAATTGACAACTGTGCGCTGCTCTTTTGGGCGCTCTACTTGCTGGGGTTTATTTGGACTCTGCCAAGTGGTCTGCCAAAGAATTTGGCTACAGTCAAAGTGCCACTTGATGATAGGCCCAAACCTAAAGAGCTCAATTGAAATGGTCGTCGAATGCTGCTTCAAGTCAGCCTCATTCAGATGATACATCAGTTACCAGACTCTTAGAGAGTAAGTCTTACTAAGAAAAAAACTCTCTATAAGGATACATTAATATCAGTTCAATAGCTTAAACTATTGGCAATTTTATGCATTAATAAAAGTCCTCCAGATAACTCAATAAGCTGTCCACATATACGACTTTATAGACAGCCAATTAGCTATCCAATCATTGTCATATTCCATTACATATCAAACTCCATGCGTGACATTTAGCCAAGTTCCTAAACTACATTAAAATCAACCCATAGAGTCATTTGTCTAGGCACACATACAACAAAGTAATAACTATTTAAGCTGTGACTTTGTAGTAAGTGCACGACTAGGCGTTATCCCATTATAAATATATGAAGTGAAGTGTTCCGCATCGCTTCTCTTATGTGTAACACAAGCTTGCACAGATTGAGCATGCTCACTTAACACATTTTATGGTTACAGGGTATACAGAAAGAAAAAAACAATTAAGCATTGGGTACAGCATATTGACCCTAGAGATCAAATGCAAACTTGTTCGTTTGCTGGTTAATAATTAAAAAAAAAAACAGCTTTGTACGAGCATGAGTTTTCGAATATATCGAATACTCGGAACAGTTGAATAATTGAATACTTGAATAGTTGAGCATACTCACTCGCATTAGGAATTAGCTCGATATTGTAATTTGAGTGTCGACACTTTTTTTCTATGCCTCTGGTGGCATGCAGCCGCTAGACACAAATGATTTATTAAAGTTAATTCGATTAGAGCTAGAGATATACACTTTAAGAAAATAGGGAGTAAAAGCTGGACAGCTTAAGGATAAAGTCGTGCTGGCTACGAGGGACGGAAAGTGCCCAACATGCTCTATCTATTTTCCATCTACGCGGGGGCTCAAACCTTAAACTTCAACAATAACAAATATTTTGTATATATTTAGTTTATGTCTCCCGATTTTTCGCAGTGCATGCTTCGACTTAATCAAAGGCAGCATGCAACAGCGCTTGCTGCACAAATATTTGGCATAGTTGGGCCAAATGTTTTGTCCGCGAATTGGCAAACGACGACAAATTGACAGACGCCACTGTGAATCGATCAATGGGTGACTGCATGACTGACTGACTGAGTGAGTGATTGACTGACTGACTGGTTTGGTGACTGCTTGACTGGCTAGTTGGTTAGTTGGTTAGTTGGTTAGCTGCAGTTGTCGGCATTAACAATTAACATCTGTCTGGCCGAGAGTGAGAGAGGGCGAGGGAGGGATAGAGACCTGTCCAGCTGCTGTACAAAGCTGTTATTATTTGCACTAATATTGACAGGTTTTTCGCAAAATGCTAATAACCCCCCCCTAGCAACAGCAGATGTTGAGCTGTTGCTGCGATTTGGGTTAAGAACGATGCAATTAAAATGCAGCTATAGCCGCATTGTAATTAAATGTATCTAAACATTGATTTAAGCCTCGTCGCGTTTTGGCATTGCGCAAAAATATGAACAACAAACAGCCGAAAAAAAACAAAAATAATAGTAAAAAATTTGCCTAGGCCAAGTACAAAATGTTGTTTGTGGCTAATGACACAGCATGAACCCAGCTGTGGGCTACCTGTTTGGGCCATTAAATATGCGATTACCTGTGGCTGCCACCAGCACTGACAACAACTTGTCAACTTTATCATCATAATAAAAACGCAAAAGAGTTCAGCACCTTTGGTCCCACCACCCCGTTCCTCTCATGCCATTTCCTAATGTACAAGTTCTGCGTAAAACTAGATCACAATAGCCCAAAACCTATATCACCGCCGAGAAATCGTGAGAAAATGTCTTTTCTGCATAGAATTTCAGTCCCTTTTTTATTTTTTTGCCTCATTTTTTTCCGGCGCTACTTAGCACAAAAGCGGCACAAAGGTTATGCCTTGGGAGACCTGGTCAAGAAATTCTAAGCAAAAAAAAACCTGAAAAAGCGCATAAAATCCAGGCACGAAGGTCGCTCTAATTAAATTGCAATGTCAATTGGAGGGGCTGGACCGGACTGGGCTGAGGTTGGGTCAGCGTTCTGGACAATAATTTGTGTGGAAACTTGTTTTTCCTTTTCTACAGCCAAGGGTTGGGCTAGTAAAATTAATTTCAGTTTCTAAAGGCATTTTTGTGACGAAAAATAAATTAAAGCGGCGAAATTTACTGCTGAAGCAGTAAAATTGAACTTGAACTCTTCAAACTGGTCGGCAAACTATCAAAAAAGAGGGTTGAAGGGTGGTTTCTGTATGCAGATCAACAGATATATGAAAACTAGGCTATAGCTAGATAAAAAGCAGTAAAAATGTTAAAAAAATGTTTATATTTTATAAGTTAAATAATAATATACTTTTGGGATAATGAATTAATAGTTTCTTTCGAATAAGAAGCTCTAGAAAGTAAAATTAACTTTTTTAAGATACGTTGCATATAAAATCCCTGAACTTTTTAGAATTATTTCCTATTCTTAAACGCTTTGCAATAAAAAAAAAACAAAATTTTAAAGGCATTCGACTAGCTAAATTCGCTTGACACTTTAAATCTCTTATATCATCCCATGAATATACATATATGCATTATAATTAACAATGGAAATTTTAACTTAACAACAGCAGCTACAAAGTACATTAAAAGCAAGGCAAATATTTAAAACGCAAATTCGCATATAAAGTGAAAGGCATTTTGAACCCGAGGCCGGAAATTGCATTTCCATAGATATCCATTCAAAACCCTTTGGGTACGGATTAAGTATGGCTCGGTTTTAGATGCTTTATCCACTTAACCACAATTGGCTGTGGGCCACTTGGGCACGCGCTCAAGTTGCTGCTTGACATGTGCGATGACGCGATGACTCGATGACTTGTATATCGTTTATCGATTACATAAGTGCGCTGCTTAACACACAGCACAACACAACACACACTCACACACCAAAACAAAAGCGCAGTCGAGAGACTTGAGCACGTGCGCTGGCCCACAGAATTCATTCATTAAGTAATCAAGCAAAATGGCAGAGCAGAGAGAAGCAGTCTCTGCCATCTCCTACTCCTGCTGAAGCTTCTTTCTCTTCTTGTTTATGCTGGCTGCTGTGTTATCTGGAGTCGATCTGCGATGCAGTTGCGGTCAGTCTGGCAACTTTTGAGTCACTGTGGTCAGCGTGGAATATATTTTCCCAGGCGCATAAATAAGCCCATGCTCAAAAACTGTACACTGGAGTGAAAGAGATGGCGCCAGACCGGTTAGCAGCGTCTTCTGCCTGCCTAGATGTGTATGTTGAGGATCAGCCGCTTTGCCTGCGCAAATTACGCAAATGTATTTTATAAATAATTGTCTCGTCCGGCGCTGGACAGTGGTCAAGTCTTTTGGTAGTTCCGGTTCTGCAACCCCCTTCCACTTAATTGCTTGGGTAAAGGCAATAAACAAATACACTTCTTCTTCCCTTTTTTTCTGTTATCCTATCCTATACCAGGTCCTGTGTTTTTTTTTACGATTTTTGTGCGCTTTGTGCGAGTGACCAAAATGCTTTCGCTTTTCGCTTAAACAAAAGACGTTACTTTTGCCGGGCCAGCTGTGTGTGTGAGTGTGTATCTGTGTGCGTATGTCAGTGTGTGTATCTGTGTGTGCGCTTGTTGTGCCTTAGACAATGGCTGTGCCCAACACTTGGCCTGATCAATAATCATGTTTAGCTTTATTTGCTTTTCAGCGCCTTGGGCTGAATTTCGCGATTTTTTTGCTTCGATTAGTTTTGGAACCCAGCCTATTGCTTCAATCTCTAGAGTGGGGTTAGGTGTGGTGCATATGACTCGTCTAGGTGTGTACCTCATATTTTGAGGTGTAAGAAAAAACCTTTGCTAACCCACATTTGCTAACCACACTCAAGTATCAACGCGCAAAGCTCCATTGTTTTTCGCAAATAAATGTAACAAATGCGTTTTGGAGAATGGCCAAGCCTCTTAAATAGTTGTCTCAACTTTGTATCCTATGCAGGTGTAAGCTCTTAGGTTAGGGAATTGCGGGTCAAAGTTCAAAGTTAAGGAATGCGCTTGTACTAAGAGCCATTGAGCGCTCCTGAAAGCCAGGTTTTGCGTCAGTTTGTTTTGGTTCAGGTTTTCTGATCATTTGCCTCTCAACTCAGTAATCAGTAATCTCTCTCTTTCTATTTCATAACCTGTCGCTCTCTCTTTCTGCTGACAGGATTTGCTCGGGCGCAGCTTTTAAGTAAGTTTATCTCTCAACTTAGCAAAAATAAAGCTCATTTTAAATAATCTTTTGAAGAGATTTGAACTCTATCCGAATCAGCAATATTTCTGGCTCTCTCGGCTCTATTAAAGTGCAGCTTTTCTCATTCGCTCTCTTTTTCATAAGCTTTCATAAATATAATTTGTCCGAAGCGGTTCTTATGCTCATATTTATATATTTAACTTAAAGTTATGTTCTAAAATTGTCTTGCGATCAATTTTAATACATAGCTTGCTGAGAGTAAATACCCAGCTGTTTCCTTTGCTCTCTCCGGGAAGCTCTGTCTCTCATTTGGTGCTGAGCTTTGATGCTGGAGCCGAACAGCTGTAGACTGAGCTTTGATTTACTAGTTGCTTCCGCTCTGTTGATACATTTTAGGCTTAAGTTCCGCTCAACAGTTACACACACACTCGTGCATGTATCTTGTATCTTAAAGATGCGTTGAAAGTATTTAGTCAAATTTGCATATCTAAGCAGTTGTGGCAACAAGGGGGTTGCATTTGGGTACGAGATTGAAAATGTTAAAGCAAAAACAAAAAATAAAAAAGGAATGGGTTTAAGGGTAGCTCAAGGTATTGCAAAGCCAGTCGCAAAGCAGAAAAGTATCTTATGACGTTGTCGGGACGAGAACAAAAGGGAGCGCAGCGTCTCGAAGAGGTTGCGTACAGATTGAGGTACCCGATAGGCATTGTGCGTTGTGGCAGCTTTGCCAACAACGTTGAATGGGGCAACATTGTGCGGCGTGTGATGTCGCGGTCAAAATAAGCGCACAAAAGAGCGCGCATATTGAATTACTTAGCTGCATATACAGAAACATCTACAGCTACACATGCACACAGATACAAATACTAATTTTTTTTTCTCTCTCTCTACCTCATTGCAGCTGTTCAACGTGGCCGCGTGCCGCCCACACAGCCCGGCCTGGCCGGCATGCACGGCCAGTATCAGCTGGCCAACGGCGATCCAATGGGCGTGGCTGGCTTCAATGGGCACTCGTACCTCAGTTCCTACATCTCGCTGCTGCTGCGCGCTGAGCCGTATCCCACATCCCGATACGGCCAGTGCCTGCAGCCGAACAATATTATGGGCATTGACAACATTTGCGAGCTGGCCGCCCGTCTGCTCTTCTCGGCAGTCGAGTGGGCGAAGAATATACCCTTCTTTCCGGAGCTGCAGGTGACCGATCAGGTGGCACTGCTGCGTCTCGTCTGGTCGGAACTGTTCGTTCTGAATGCCAGCCAATGTTCGATGCCGCTGCATGTGGCGCCACTGTTGGCCGCCGCGGGTCTGCATGCCTCACCAATGGCCGCGGATCGTGTGGTGGCCTTCATGGATCACATACGCATCTTCCAGGAGCAGGTCGAGAAGCTGAAGGCGCTGCATGTCGACTCCGCCGAGTACTCCTGCCTCAAGGCAATTGTGCTCTTCACCACCGGTAAGTTGCTGGACATCCTGTACAAGGATGTGCCCGCACTACTAACCAAAGTTTCAGCACTGCTGGGCAAACGTGTGCCGGCAGCGTTGGCGTCCACATCCAGCGATGCTGGCCTCGCCGATTGCAGCAATGACGATGTGCTTGCCGTGGTGCGTGAGCATCTCGATGAGCTGAATCGCTTGGAGTTCGAGACCCAGCTGCAGCAGGCGCCATTGCATTTGGCTACCTTCATGAAGAGCGTGGCGGGCGTCGAGGCTGCAGTGCAGCAGGCGGAGCAGCAACAGCAACAGCAGCAATTGCAGCCGATTCCCAGCGAATCGAAGCCCAGTGCTGCTACTGCTGCTGCTGGGCCTATTGTGCCCTCCGCCGGCAGCGCCTTCAGCAGCTGCGCCAAGTCCAGTGCCAATGCCAATGCTAATGCCAATGCCAATGCCAATGCCAATGCTGAGGTCGATCTCCTTGCCGCGCTTTATGCTAGCTCCAATGGCAATGCCGGCGATTCGAGCAGCAGCCACAATAACAGCAGCGGCCTGGGCGCCTCGCTGCCCACACACTCCCACAGCGCCTCATCCTCCCACAATTCACACACCGCCTCACCGCGCAGCACAGTCGCAACCACCGCCGCCACCGCGCTGACCACCAGCAGCAGCACAGCGAGCAGCTCACTGGCTGGAGCATATCAGACGCCGGGCCAGCAGCAGCAGCAACAGCAGGCGGCTGCTGCAGCGGCCATGTTCTATCAGACACCGCCGCGCAGCGCCTTCGGCTCGGCCTTTGATATGTTCCATCACAGTACGCCCTTTGGGGTAAGTCATGCGGCGGCGGCAGCGGCAGCGGCTGCAGCGGCCGCTCATAATGGCAGCGGCGCCAGCTTCGGTAGTCCCAGCTATAGATATTCGCCATATAGCCTAGCGGGCAGTAGATGGCAGTTGTAGCCCCTACCCAGCTCCTAAAGACTTAGTCGATCTGTTTTTTAGTCAGTTATCAAACAGTTTGGTTTAGCTAATTTATCTATCTATGTATAGCTTATTCTCTATGTATCTATGAAGTACTTAATTATGTATTTTTTGTAAAGTTAAATTTAGTGCCTATTTGCTAATGTATTTATTGCCTTTAAACTAAGTCTTAACTTATTTTAGTCGTAATTTAGCTTAGAACAAAAAAACATTACCAAAAAATGCATACAAAGAAAATGATAAGGAAAGTGTAGGGAGAAGCGTAGCGAGAAGCTCGAAGAAGACTTAAGAATATACACTGCTGTTGCTGTTAAACAAAAAATTTAAATCTAACCTGTGTTTTTACTTGTGTTCCATTTGTTACTAATTCTTTAAGCTTGTTGACTAATTTTAAGCGTTTTGTTTTTGTTTCGTATTTTGGATTTTATTTTTGGCCTATTTTTAATTTGGTTAACTAACCAAATTTGGAGTTTTGCTTACTAATACTATTATTTTATACTAATACCAGAACATTATTACTAAAACAATATTAATAAAAGAAAAGTGACTTCTCTTAAAGTTTCAGCTAATCTATGTAGTTTAAACCAAATGCGTCTGCTTGCTTTGAGCACAAATAGAACAAATTTAAACATTTAAATTTTTTTAGAGCACACTTTTAACAATTTTGATAAATGTTTTTAAAAACAAATTATCTTTTAAATTGTCAGCTTCCGTAGAAGAACATTGAGAGAACATTTACAAAAAATCGCAATTTCCACATAGACATATTATCACGAAGTTTTTTTTTTATATTTTGTTTTTAATTATTAATTATTATTTTCTTTTATATTTTTTCCATATATTTCATCTTAACTTTCTCAATTTTAGCTAATTATGTATGTTATATTTTTTTTAAATTCTTTTTTAAACTCTTTATTTGAAAAATATTTACATATGAAAATCCATTTCACTTTTTAAAATAATTTCTCTACTTTTAAATTTTTTATAATAATATAAAAGATTTAAAAATATTGAAATTATGTTTGTTTTATTAAATTTTTAATTTTCATTTATTCATGATCAAATTATTTATATTTCATTAATAATTATACATTTAGAAATAAAAAAGGATTTGATCGTCTTTAAAGCAATTTTGCACAATATTTTGTTATGAAAAATCTGCTTAAACTAATAAATTGCCAAGAAACCTTAAAATGATGAAAAATTCAAAACAAATAATTGCTGATTGAGGTCTCTGGCAACACCTATAAGTCGGGCATTAAGCCAAAGTCATATTTAATGCCCGATTCATATGCCATATCCGAACGAAAACTATGAATGCAGATAGTTTCTTTTTTAAGAAATTAACAAAACATTTTAGCTATAAACTAGCTGCCTTCATAGTTTTCTATATACATTTTTTTCGATTACTAATTTTGCATTTTTTATTTTTAAACCTCACACAAAGCAGCTTCGCACACTCACATTTCGGCACACTCTCTGGACTTTGGAAGCAACTTGCACTCACACACATACCCATACTTGCATACGCCTAACACACACACACACACATTTACATACTTATATAATAAGCAGTTACATAAATATTAAACTTTTAAAACTAACATGGCACATGGCTTAATTTTAATGTTTTTTTTTCTAAATTTTTTTATTTTTTATTTTTGTTAGTTTTTCTTTCAACTGAAATAAATGCACAATATTTGTATGCAAATATTATTTGTTAAAAAAAAAACAAAATCAAAGCTCTGCATATTTATTTTATTTAAGTTTCTTTTAAATGCCAAACTTAGTTTAAGTTAAGTCAGCTTAAGTTGAAGATCGCGCAGCTGTTGCTGCTTCGTCTGCCACGCTTATCTGCCCATTGTCCACTTTACGGTGGCCAAAAAATGCAGCGATGCATTCAACTGCAACTCTGCAAGCATGCCCCTCCACACATCTTATCTCCTTTTGCCCTCCGTCCATGTGTGCTGCTTTGTCAAACCGTTGGCTGCTCATGTCAAGCAGCTGTCCCGGGCGCACGTTGCGGCGGCTGTCCTCGATCTGCGACACTGACTACACGGCAAAACTCCCCGGTCCCCCCGCTATCTTGGTCCACTGCTCCCCCCTTTGGAGCTGGCGACGTTTATTGACGTCGAGATACCACATTATGAACATTAATACAACACTCGTTTATGTCGCTTACTTACAAGCCGCAACGACTGCTCCTTGGCCAGGTCTGTTGTTGTTGGCCAAGTCCAGCTAGAGCCATGAAAATAATTTTCCAATTTCCCAAACGCTGTGTGTGTCGATCTACGGGTTTTGTTGCCTGGGCTGGGGTTTCTGGGTCCATTGTGAGGGGGCGTCGCGAGTTCGTGTTGCCAGCGCTGCGACTGCAACTCTCGACTGCAACTCTCGAGTCTTGTGCAGCGCAATTGCATTTGAATTGGCTGCATGAGTCCATAAACTGCAGCCGATCAATCGCTGCAGTGCCCAATCCCCCTCCACCTCAACCCCCCACCAACCCGCTGCTCACCCACCTGCTTGTGATAGACACGATCGCGCGGTAGTAAAATACCGGGTATAGACTTAGTAGATCTTCTGCCTTGGACCCAGGCGGCGGCACGTTGACGACATGTCTGCGCGGGCTCTGTGGTGCATCTTCCAATCTGGTTGTTGGCCACGTCTAGCTCTTACAACCGCCACCCTATCCCCTTCCCCCTCCCAATGACCGCACTGGCTGCCTGATTGCTGTCGTTTGTTGCAGTTGTTAAGAGTTGTAGCTTTCATGTCTTGGCCACACTTTTTGACCAACATTTTGTGTTGGTTTTAGCTTTGGCTACGACTCTTGGCCAACCTTTGTGCCGCGGCTTCGGCTTTGCCTTTTGCCTATGTCTGCCTCTGTTGTTTTTTTCTATTTTGCCCAAATCGTTTTGTGGATGCTCATTGATCGCCTGCGCTACTTTCTGAAAATTGCCACAGACGTGCCTTTTGTGCCTTGTAATTAACAGTTTCGAACAGAGACCTCTTTGATTAGAATCATTTTTGGGCGCGTTTTTCCGTTTCATCCCAGCTCGCCCTCTTACTCGGAAACCCTGATGCTGCATCAGTTAAACTCAGACCCAAGATTTAGCTGCAATCAAACTAATCGCCATGTCAGATATTAAATACTTGCCGACCGATTAGCAGAAGGTTCGCATTAGTTTTTATTCAACATCTTTTTAATTTTTTGAGTTAAGGTAAATTTTTTTTTTCTTCATATGATAATCTCTTATTATGATCTGTTAAAATTCATTTTATATGCATCCAGCAGAAATTATGTATACCATTTATGAAATTATTTGAGCTCCAAAATCTATTTTAGCTTGAAGTTCAATTTCCCAATAAAATCCTCTTTAAAAAGTTAACTACACCCAACGAAATAGTTTCTTACATTTTTTCAATTCGACAAATTTACATGAAGAAAAGTGTAAAAATGTTTCTTGTTGCAAACATATTTATCCTAATTTGTAATTTTTATCCAAACACAAGAAATTGCAACAGGAATTTTTAGTTATAAATAACATAATATACATTTTTTTTTTTATTTTCTATAAACCAAAAAAACGGTTTAAAGGTTATAAAGTTAAATTTTCTTCTAGGAATTTTCTCATATTAATCAAATATTTATTTTTTCTAACTGATCTTATTATTGTGGGCTTTAAGCTTTAAAATATCGTTGTACAGTAAATAAATTAAAACTATATCGACTGGAACTTTTTTAAAAAAATCTTATTAAAAAAACATATAACTTAATTTGAAAAAATATATAACAAAAGTTCTAATCCACAACTCAAATGTACTCCAATATTATAAACCAAACTTTCAAAAACAGAACAATTTTCTCTGAATTAGATTCTAAATAAGTATTATGTATATTTCGTATCTATTAATTTATATATTACCTCAGGAGAAATTCTTTCAACTTTCTTTAAATAGTATTTAAAGATATATTTTAGGAATGTTGCTTGCCTTGACAAAAATGTATCCTTTGCCCATTTTTACATTACCTTCTCCCCAAACTTTGTCAAATCGTTGTCACCCAGCAAATACCTGTCATTTATATGTTGCATTTTTTCTTGAGCAACTCTTAAAAATGCCGCTCGAATATAAATTCACAGTTGACCTAACTTGAACCTAGCCCAAAGGCCCGAATCATATCTGCAGGCATATTATTTTTTTTTCTTTGTACTAATGCTTATTAAAACTAAATAAAGTTATAACTGTTACCAGAGCAGACACGAAGCCCAAGTCGAACAACAACAACAACAGCAACAACGTTGGCCATAAAAACTATATAATAAAATATAATGCAGCAATTCATAATTTTTGGTTAAACAGCTTAACCTTTGCTATGGTCCGAATCGGCTTGAAAGCGAGACAGGGTCGTGGGGGGCGGGGTGCAGCCTGTGCCACGTTCTTGTGTGACCAAAATACAAAAAAAAATTTCTGCTCCTTATTCGATATGCATGTTGTTGTAGTTGCAGTTGTTGTTGTTGTTGTTATTGGCAGCACAATTCGGTTACGTAGTTACATCAACTACTTTACGGTCATTATGCATTTAAAACACGCGGTCACGATCTCCGCGCTGAGTTAGTAACTGCGCAGAAGGCAGCCAGGCAGAGGTCCAACCAAAAGCGCAGCCAGCCCGAAAACAGTTAAAAAAAGGAAAAAAAAACACCCAAAAAAAAGCCAAAAATCAAAGCCAAGTTAAGCCATAGCTATAGCCGCAACCCGTTGCAAACGCCCGAGAAAGCTGCAGCTCGCGGGCTCCAAAGCTGCATTTCTTTTGGCCAAATCCACAAACTGGAATTTCTTTCACTCGCTCCTCGTCGTCGTCTTTGTCGACGTCTTCTGCATTTCAATGAAAATAAAATTTTTGTCTGGCTTATTGATTCGAATTGTGGCACATTTTTTTTCGAAATACCCTTGCCGAGGGTACAGTTATTTTGTCAGAAAATGAGTTACTCATAAGATGAGACCAATCCGACTTCACATAGTATTCGTATTCCCATCTCTCTATTTTTGTGCACGCTAGTCTCTCAGTATTTGATGTATATAAAGCTGTCGTCCTATTCAGAAACTGAATTGGGCGGATCGACCCACTTTATCGTAGAGCTGCTATAGGCACTAACGATACAGCAGTTTTCAGATATCCTGGCTAGACTCAGGTATTACGAGCTTTACTATTCCCCTCAAACATTTGAAAACTTTCTCATAAAATCCGCATACCTGGAAGGGTATTTAGTCTTCGGCCTGCTGGAGATAGCCCGTCTTTCCGCTTTTTTGCTGCCTTGTTCTCATGTCCTCCGGACTCGTTTTCTTTTACGACATTCGACTGGCACTCAGGCACAGGATCATCAAAGCTAATGGCCAAAGTCAATTGACAATTATTGACCATGGCCAAGCGATGAGATTCGCAGAGCTTTTCATCCCCAACTGTTCAGATCTAATTTGTAACTTCACGATTATTTTCGGTTGGTTGTTTATGAAATGAAATGGTTAATAATGGCTAATTGAATTTCTGTTGCCTTTGGCGACAAATCATTTATCTTGATTTACGCGCATTGTGTGGCTCTGGGAGGTGGGGAGGGGTGGCCAACTCTGGAGTTCAGTTTGGTTGTTTATTTGGCCTAAATGCAAGTTTTTGTTGTGCCATAAAGTATCTTGCGGCGTGGAGAGTTTTGCACAAATAGCTTACAGATTTTTTTGCAATTTTTCTGTCTTTTTCTACACTTGAACTTTGTGCTTTTGATGTGATTGCAGTTCTTCTTCTTATAATCGGCTTTATAATTTAATGCAATTTTTAATGTAATGTTTATTTATTCAGCTTTGCGGCATATTTAAAATTGACAATTCACTTAGCAAATGGCAGAAAATTAACAAAATGAATGTAAACACTTCTCGGGAATTTGAGTTTTGATTATTTTTACACTATGCACACAAAAGTCATTTATCGGCGATTTTATTTAAGTTTATAATTGAATGCTTAAAATAGCCAGCATTTGATATTTGCTGAAAGGCAGAAAATAAATTGACTTAAAAATAAAAATAAATGAAAATATATGAATATATTATATGTATTAAAATAATAGCAAGCAATAAATAGTGACTGAAATTATTTAAAATATATTAAGAAATATTCATGACAATTTTTCAATATGAAAGCTAAGAAAATATGTATTTTAAAAATAAATAAATAAAGTATTTGACTAGCTTTAACTTAACTTAAAAAATATTATCTAATTTAGATACTAATTTATATATTATAAGAAAGTTAAAAATATTTTAAATAAATATTATTTTGAGGATAAATAATTTTTATAGAAGAGAAACTAATATGAGAAATATTCATTAAGAATCAAATAACTTCATAATTTGGCTAGTTTCAATTTAAGTTAATTATGCGAATACCAAAAAAAAATGAATTGAGTTGCTAGTTAAAAACTTAAAGAGTTATATAGAATATATTTTAGAACATGTAGCCAACTAATTAACACTTTATGCCAAAAATATTCCCCGATAAACAGACACTAATTGACTCCAGCTTATGAGCTCTTTAAAAGACAATTTTCCAACTTTATCGCATAACCAAATCCAAATAGCGATCGGTTACTTTGCGGGGTTAACTCTAATGAACCCATTTGGCAATTTGTTTGTCTCATTTTACATTGTGGCTCAATGTATTGGCTTTCAATTGACAGTTAACAACTTTAAGTACGCTTTGCGTGCAGCCACAGACTGCTTGAACCAATCCAATCGCATAATGAAATTCAAAGAGCTGAGCGCCTAAAAAACTTAGCTGAAATGCGAGACATTTAAACGACACATAACGTCCCATAGGCTGGCATTTGGCAATGCAATCAAATTCAAATTCACACCGCAATCGGATACGCCGTTGACGACGAGTTGGACACACAGCGATGCCATCAGAGTTTGGCCACAAAAGCCGCCAAAACTGGCCAATTCATTTGGCTGCCGCAAACCAGCTGCCAGCCAAACCGTTAAAAATGCCACTTGTAAATTTTGCGTAATGTGCAAAAGATACTTTTTTTCTGGGTTTTTTTTTTGAGTAGCAACAGATATTTTTGGCGTTTTGTATACGCTGACTAATTAAGCAAATTAAAACAGCAGCAAGCAAAAAAAAAAATGCAGATATAAGACGCATTCTTAACAGCGACTGAGTATGTTTAAAGCTATGCAAATTTACAAGTGCTGATGTCTAATTTGAATTTCAAATAGGCGCAGCACGGCAAATATGAGCAGCAAATATATATGTATATATATGCATGGGTGTACAATATGTTGTTGTTTTACAACACTCAAACACACACATACATGCACAACAAACATGTATATTGATAGGCAAACTTTTGTGTCGCTGCCAATTAACACTTGACGGCGCACGCTGCGTATGCCCAATGTCTTCTCAATTTTAACGACAAGTCAACAACATAGTCACCGCTCCACCGACCCACCCTCCTCCCTCCCACACACCCCCGCAACTGTTTATGGCTCTTGTGTTGAGGGCGTCGCCGCTTAGTTTAATTTTTGTAAATTTAATTAAACGGTCTCTTGTCTTAGCGCAATTCGTGTTTGAGTCCACGTCCACGTCCATGTTGTCTCAATTGGACATAAATCATGCGAGTGACGCAATTTCGTCATGTGCCATTTTATAGTTTTTGTTGTTGTTGTGTGTGGGCGTGGCCTCAATTTCTGTTGAGCTACTTTTAACGTAAACGCTGGACGCCCATTCGCTGGAATACGTACTAAACTTTTTTTTAGCCCAGTGCCAGCTGAACTTCACGTACACAAAAACCCATTTGTCTTTGTTGAATTCGATTAATGCTGGAGTTTTAACCTAATCTCTTGCTTATTCATTATTTTTTAGATGCCTGCGGTTTGTCGGATGTGACACACATTGAATCCCTGCAAGAGAAGTCTCAGTGCGCGTTGGAGGAATATTGTCGAACGCAGTATCCGAATCAGCCCACGAGATTTGGCAAATTGCTACTCAGATTGCCATCTTTACGTACCGTCTCCTCACAAGTAAGTAAAATCTATGGCAAAATAATGAAACTTGGCTTTAATTCAATTTCAAATAACAGAATCCTTAAGATCATCAGTTTTCTTAATCTAATTTTTGTTATATGAGCTGTTATTATAGAGCTGAATTTTTTTTTGAGTTTCACTTTAAATAACAAAGAGATTCTGAGTTATGTAACTATGAAATTTTTTCCTAATAACACAGCACAAAAAACAAAAGATCCTCAGAATTGAACACTTATTCAATTTGAGAATTTATGATTATGATAAAAATCCACCAGAAAGCCTTTATCATTCCCATATAATCCTCATGCTGATTTCTTTTTTCTTCTGCTTTTCTGTTCACCAGGTCATTGAGCAGTTGTTTTTTGTGCGTCTAGTCGGCAAAACGCCCATCGAAACGCTGATACGCGACATGTTGCTGAGCGGCAACAGTTTCTCTTGGCCCTATCTGCCTTCAATGTGACACACAATGTGGCGCCAATTGACAACAACTTGATCATCAGCCGCAGCTGTGGCGGCCGCTGTGGCAGCCAATCATAGCAACACTACGCTCAACATCAATCCCTGCAACAACAACAACGACAACATCACTAGCAACAGCAACATTGGCGGCGGCGACGGCGACGGCAGCGGCAGCGATGGGTGTGGGGGCATTGCTGTTGCTGGCAATCACAGCCACGATCACAGCAATGTTGCTGCCATGCATGCAACATACGGCAACGGCGGCAACAACTGCAGCAACAGCCTCAACAGCGTTTGCAATCAGCAGCAAATCAGCAACTACAGCAACAACAACATGAACGTCAGCGGTTTTCTTGGCGCCGGTAGCAGCAGCGATTATATGGCCAATGCAACAGCAGCTGCTGCTGCTGCATATGTGACACCAGCAGCAATTGCAACAACAACAACAACAACAATGCCAGCGGCAGTGAGCACAACAACAATGCTGTCTAATTACTGCGATGCAGCGACTATGATGATGGCCGCTGCCGCTGTCAATGCAAATCAGTGCCTGCAACAACACCACCAGCGATTGCTGCTGGCCAGCAGCAACAGCAGCCACAGCCACAGTCACAGCCACAGCAGCAACAACAGCAATAGCCATGAGCAATTGGCCACGGCAGCGGTCATGGCCTCCTCCTCGTCCTCAGCTGGCTCGCTGTCATCGGCATCGTCCACACCGACAGCAACGGCCGTCGCGACAGCCCAGCAGCAACAACAGCAACAGTCGCTGCCATCGCCGCCAAATTTAATCGATATCAGCGAAGTTCCTCTCATTGTGGATGTCAAGTAGTGTAATTATTTATGCATATTGAAAAAAAAAAAAAAAAAAAAAAACCAACAGAAAAAAAATCTCTAATGAAAAATGTAAAAAAAAAAAACAAAAACAAGAAACGAGAATCGTGTAGCTTAATTGTTTTAAAATCTCCTTTAGTTGTTGTAACTTGTACATAAACAATTTTCAACTTTCACCCAAGCGCCCACAACTGACAGCCAAATGCGGTTTTGTATCTTGTAGATACAAAGCTGCTCCCTGGTTAACAGTTGCAGAAGAAGAAAAAGATTAAAATAAATCCTAATCGTTTAACGTTTTAAGATTTTGTACTTCTCTTTTTTCTTTGGGCGTCCATCAGTTCTACTATATGTCTGTATAATATTAAAAGGCACTGAGTTCTACTTAATTTCTAAATCAAATGAAAACTAAAATAAAGTAAAATTCTTGATATACCTTACCACAAACGAAATATATCAAATAAAATACACAAAAAAGACAATGTAAATGTATGTTAGGCAAAATATTTATGTATTTCTTGTAGCATATATATATATATATTCATTTATATATACTAGACAACTATAACTATATAGGTCTATGCGTTCTATAGTGTACTTTAAACTCTAATCTCCCAGTGGTTTGCAGAATTATACCAAAAATATATTTTTACTTTATGTGTGGCAATTATATTTTGTGTGTGCTTTAGCCGTTTTTTTTACTTTATTTTACTTTGAGTAAAATGTAAAAAAAAATAAAAAAAATAATATCAAATATCTTGAGGAAATTAAGAAAATGAAATTCTCAACTGCTCCAAGCCATGTCTCAAAGATGTGGCAAAATTTTAACGAAAATACAAATTTTATTTTCATTATTTTACAATGCAAAATTTAGCTAATTTTTTATTTTTTATAAACAATTGAAAAAAAAAGCGGGCAATACCAATTCAGTGCAAGTTTTCAGTTTTAAAACGATCTTTTAGACTAAGCATTATTTTATTTATATGTATAAATATAAACGTTTTATATATTTTATAATAATAAAAATTGCGTTTTTAAAGAAAGTTTTTTGGTTTTCTTTTTACTTTTAAATTGATTAATTATTATTTATTATTTTCGTATAAAGAAGAAAACGAAATATATGACAGCCATATCAAATAAATTCTTGTGGAGTTTTATGCTCATTTTTCTTTAGGATATATCCTGATATAACTTGGTATGGATACCAGCCCTACTTTGTTTACTATATCACAAATCTATCAAACTTCTTTAACTTATTTGCGTTATTATTTTAATTACTTTTTAACAGCAACTGCAGCCAAAGTTTTGTACATAAAATTGTGTAAAACACCTTTTAAAAAGTATTGCAAATAATAAATAATAATATTAATAAAACCCAATTAAAATTTGTTCGATATTTTCGTTCATAGTCGAGTATTTGCGCATTATTGATAAGCAAACATTGTGTAAATAAAATATTAAACTATATATTATAATAATTGAAAAATTACAGCTACTTATTAAAAAGCATCGCATGAGCGCGTGTAAATACAATTTCGAGTCGCGAAATTTGTAAATTAATTGATAATAAATGTCAACCGAATGGTAAATATATGCATATACACCGTAGTGCTGATCAATTGCAGCTATAGACGTAGATCAAGTACACATATATATATACTTTATATATATATATAAACCTTATCACAGTTGATAGTCGACGAAGGGAGAGAAGCGGAGTGTGAATGAATGTGTGTGTATATATGCATGTGTGAGTGAATCAAAATTGACATTCTTAAAGTACAGCAGAATATAAAATTTCCGCATTATGCTAAAATTTTGATTGCGGCAATCGAAAACATATTTATATATATTTAAGTATTAATTAGTTTAAACGAAAAAGTGAAATCTATTTGTTTTTGATAATTTCTATATGAAAATCCAGTGTCAGTTAAACTAATTTTATTTAATAAAAAATACATGAAATAACAAAGAGGATTCTTTCGGGCAATTGAATATTTTCTAACTCTCATAACTCTCTCTCACCCACTCTCTCTACTCGCATATCCTATGTGTTGCATGTGTTGCAAAATAAATGTTCAAGACATGCCGCAGCTGAGGCGTGAACTTCGCTTACGACCTCTATACAAATGACCCTCGGCATGGGCATAAGCATGGAGCTTGGGCGATTACCCCGAACTGCTCCAAAATTGCCAATAATGAGACATGCAGCTCGCGCGCTTAGCCTCTGTAATGGATTGCCATGGATTGGTATCAATTGCAGGTCAATTCCTCAACGCCACGAAAATTTCACGCGCCGACAAGATAATCGTCGCACATAATGTCGGGATTCCCTAGTTTGCTGCAAGCAACTCCGAACCAAACTTGAAAGGATCGTGCAACGCAGACAGCGTGTTGCCAGTTGCCAGTTGCACAGTTCTTGCATGAACAAATTGAGGCTGTCTTGTGGCCCGTCGCTGCCGTTGCCGAATGACAAATTAGATATAGAAAACAACAATTTGATCGACAGGCGATCGCCACCGAAACAAGCCGAAAAAACTGCAGCAAAAGTACAAAAAAACAAGGGTATAAAAAAATAAAAAAAGATTGCTTTGCGATTCGAGCCGTGAGTTCAAATTGCCAGCACAAAATAAGGAAGGCATTTTTTTGATACCCTTGCAGAGAGTCTCACGGTTATGTCGTTAAAAGTGTAACGCAGGGAAGGAATTTACGACTACATAAAGTATATACATTCTCTTCATTCTAAGCCTACTGTCCAGAAACTAAAACGGATGGATCGGTCCACTATATCATATGGCTGCCTAAGGAATGATCGGTTCAAAATTAGCTTCTGGCATGAAATACTAATTTGTGTTTCAAGAGATCTTTGCTGGTTATTCAAATGGAATAAGTATGTCATATAGAAAACATCGGCCGAAAGCTTTTGATAATGTATCATTTTTCAATTCTCAGCACATGTAAGCCACATGTGTACAAGGGTATTTCATCTTCGGTCTGCTGCAGCTAGACATTCTTTCCTGGCATATTTTTTATTGCGGTTGGGGCAAGCGTATCCAAAGGAGTTGATGAAGGTGTTGATTTGATTACTTTTATGTAAGCGGCGCAGGCAGAGCTGCAGCTTGAAAGATCTGCTGCAGTTGAACATATTTCTTCAAATCGTGATCGTGGCAATTTTGGGATGGATCGATTCCGAGTCTGCCTTCAATTGTGCCGACTGACTGTGATGGACGGTGGAACGGCAGGGAGTGGGTGTAGATTCTCTGCGCCTGCCCCGCGGCCAATATCTAAATGTGAAAAATGATTTGACTTTAATGGCCGCCACTGAGTGATCATCTGATCAGATGATCATCCGATGATCAGCACAGCCTTGGACTCGCTTTAGGTGTTAAGATTTTGTGACCAATTGGCCTGATAATCCGCAGTGTTGCCACCTTCCGTCAGAGTTAACGGTTGCAACTATTTTGCATGCCATGCGATCATTTTGCAACCCGCCCCGTCACCCCTCTCTCCCACTCTGTCGCTCTACGAAACTGGGAACTGGAATCTGGCTAGGCAAATGATTGATTCGTTCTGCGGTGCTGGAGAACGTGGGAATTTGGCTTGAAGAATCGAAGGTGTGTCCGCGCACTACTTTTCGTACTGCAAATTATTATCTTTACGAGCTGTAAATGAGTTATGGAAAATTAGTCGAATTACGTGTATCCAGCATGGCCTAGAGTTAACCACGACTAATGTAATAATCCGTATGTATATTTTGGGCATATCATCTGGCAAAAATTACTCACTTCTGTGGTGTTAACTTGCCGAAACTAATTGAGTTTTTAAGTATTAAAGGAAGATTTTGGAAAATATTGATATTCTCTTGATAATGATATCTATTTAAATAATTCTTGCGCTTAAATAATTATTCTAAATTTTTTATATAATATAAACCATATAAAAAGAAAAAACATATTTATATATTATATGAATACCAATAAAGCTTAAAGACATGCATATATTATTTGCATAGGCGAATTAAAATATGATACTACATTGGATAAATAATACACTTAACATATGAAACGTTCCATTTCCCAGATACCTCTGCACCCCCAAAATTTTGCTTTGGTATAAATATATTTCATCTATTTATCTAATTCTTTTTAGCTTTTTATTTAGATAATTTATAAGTTTGTGTTGTTTCGCTTGAAATATTTATCAAATTAAAAAGAAAGAAAAATAATCAAACAACAAAGATTTATGCATGGCAAAGCTAAGCATAACTACTGTGTGTTGCTTGCAACACCAGGCAACAAAGTGCAACATACACTTGGACACACATGCACACAGACGCACACACACTCGCAGGCACACGCACACACAGGCTGACAGAGTGGCCCGCACAAAGCCGTCACAAAGACCCAAAGATATTAGTGGGCATTTTTCAATCCTTTGACGATGGTCAAAATAAAATATTATTTCGCGCGTTAATACGCAAAAATAAGCGACTGGTTGGGTGGCTGCCACGGCTAGGCGGGTGGGCAGCCGTGAACTGGTATATCCCACTCCCCCCCGCTCCGTTCACTCTCTTAACCTGCTGCCTCTGCTCCACGCTCTGCTGTTGTTTGGCCGAGAAGTTACGATGGGACGCTGCGTCGACTCTGGCAATTGCAACGTGAATTTGTGACTCGTTAAGAGCGCGTGGCACTGGTCCCGGGGGCAAGGATCGGGTTAGGCAGTGCCCGCTGCCGACTGCCTGTACCGTGGCCGGGACCGTCGCCATGGGTGGGCCTCTGCGCCTCTGATGCAAAACACTTTTGACAATTTGTACTTGTTGCTACAGCGGCTGAGGCGCGTTATAAATTATTAAAATAGAAAATAGCATTCAATTTCGATTTTTTGGCATGCGGTGTGAAATATGCGTAATTGGAAAACAAATTCCTCCATTGCCTAATTTATGACTTGTGAAAATTGCAAAGATATTTATTGCGGCTCGCCCCACCTAGCCAAGCATATGTTGGGTCTGCTAATTAAATTATGAAATGCGTCTGCGAAAAAGGCAAATATCATGCCTTTCGCAATCCCTTAAGCGCTGCTGCACCCGCTCCCCCTCTCTGAGACGTAATAAGGACCACATGTCCGATTCGTTTTTTGGGTGTATTCAATTTCATGCGCTTACAATAGATTTTATGTAAATTCTCGTAATTTGACAAAACAGGGAAGCACACGCACACACACACACGCACACATTGCGATGACATTTTGACAAAACATAAGCGTCGGACGAGGGGGTTAAGCTGGCGGGGCTGGGTAGGGGTTAAGGCGCTGATGTGCCTAATGAAATTGGACACCGGCGTTGTCCACTTTGTGCCCCTTTTTGCTAAGCATTTTGGCATCATTTTAAGTAACATAAATTAATGTATCGTGCGCATGTCACCGGCGAGACAAAGCGAGAGAGAAAGAGCGAGACAGAGAAAAAGAGAGAGAAATATGTGCATGGAGTTAGCAACCCGAAAATTATGCAAATCACAGGCAGAATCTGTGCTGGCATCGCCTGCATATGCAAAATGTTTAACCCTTAATTGGCCCATGCGGCCGGGACGACATTCTGTGGCCACCGGCCGCTCACCTATCGCTGACATTGATAGCCATCGCCGTCGCCGGAGCCAGCGGCAGTGACAGATTTTAGATACGCGTCCCCGCCGTCAACTTTTTCAATTACACAACTGGCAAACTGGAGCTGGAGCTGAAGCTGAAGTTGGAGCTGGACCTGGTTATGTGTGGGCAAGGCTCTGACTCTGTCTCTAATTCCCTGCTTCCGACCCTGCCCCTGTATTGTTGCCCTGGCGCTGGCGTGAATTATCTGAGCAAACAGCCAGTGACAGGCGTTGAATTGCCACAGTTCTCTTTCTCTGCCTAACTGCCCCCCGCCGCGCTCCTTTTGGCTCACAGTCCAAGCCGTGTCCAGTGGCAGTTTGTCGCATAATATGTTAATCAGCGCTCCCTGACATGTCACAGCCACACTTTGCAGCGCTTGAGTACCATAAAAATTGCGGGTGGTTTCAATTGCCAACAAACAATACGCAACGATGTTATGGGCGGTAATTGTAGATTTCTGTTCAGTGGCATGGCTAGGGGTATTTATAGAGCATATGAGACAAAGAATATAGAGGTAAATGATGTCTCAGCGTTTTAACCTTTTAAATATAAGATATAACATATACATATAACGTATAATAAACTTAACTTCCTTAGTAAATCTAGTTTAATTTTTATTATAAATATTATATTATATGTGTTTGTAGAGCGAAGAAAATTATTATTTTCTTAGTAACTTCTTTATTAACCGTCCCTTAGTCATAAGCCTATTGGGTCATTGAAAAGACCTTCCCGTATCAATTTTAATTTAACATCTCTAAGAAATCGAGTTTCATTTTTGTATTATTTAAGCGTATCAAAAATTTAAATCTTCTCATTTGTATTTATAGAGCAAAAAATATAATTTTTTTTTAAAACAATAAAGATTATATATCTTAAGATTGATTTCAAATAATTCAAGCTATATTTATTTTTCTATTTCTGGCATTGGGTAAGCGTATCCAAAACTAATATCTTTGTTTACCATATGTTAAAAATGTCGAGAAATGATCAAGAACTCGTGGTCAGAAATCCATAATTGTCAAATTTGAAAAACTAGGTTATGTTAACACGAGAATGTAAGGGATCTGTGATATGTTTTGAGTTTGTTGAAATATCTTTGAAAATATAACGCATTTGGCCTATCATATGATATCGAGGTCCGATGTAGATAAGATTTTGCAAATATGTAGAAAGTATAGTGAGCATACCAACCTCCTGCGTCTTATAAAATTTCCGCAAATAATATTTCATATTGAAGAGCATACGTCGCCTTATTAAAACACTTAATAAAAAAGTCGCTGGTTGCAGCAACTAAGACGCTTTCATATGCGTCGCTTTTCGAGATCGGTTTCCACAAATTTCTAGCTACAAGCAGGCTATATCTTATAATGATTCCCCTTTCCACCTTTCCCTTCTCCTCCTGTAATTGCTGTAAAATAATAATACGAAAATATTTTTACTCAATCTGTCCAGTTACAGTTACACGCATCCATTTTGCATGCCCATATTTTACGAGACGTTCGCTGGTCCGTTTCATAAACGGACGCGCACACAATAAAAGCCAAGGGGATTTGGGTGAAGGGGAGATGCATGTGGGATTTTTTTTTGGCAATAAATTGGCATTTAAATTAATACAATTTGAATTATGTGGCCTGTAACAGGCAATGGGGCAAAAACATGGCGCAGCCCCCCACAGCGTTAATTTTCAATCAAAATCGCACATCCGCGAAATTATCATGAACTCAGCACAACAAAGTCGAGTGTGTGTGTGTGTGCCCTGGGAGATTATCAAATTGATTCCAATTAACACTTGCCACTGCATCAAAGCTGCAGTTCAAGCCAGGTATGCAAACCTTATAAATATTTCACGTTTTTACGGTTAACAGAGCCACAACAAGATCAGGCCAAGTGGAGGCCCAAGCTCCATTCTTGCGGGGAGCGGAAATCAAGTTTATGGCGGCAAACCCTTTTCTTTTTTTTCGATTTTTGATTCTTTTTTTTTTGGTTTTTGCACCAATCTCCAAGCCCGCACATAAGTTAAGCGCACTTTGTCGTTATTCGTAATTCGAATTGACAAACGTTCGTGCAGCAGGGGCCTTGTCCCGGCACCCGCCACCCGCTCCACAGCTGACCAGGCGTTTCCAGTAAGTCCTCTGGCGCAGCTCGTGTGAAATGATAAATATTCCATAATTTCGCTTGGCATTCAATTTCGATTTGTGTGACACATAAATTACGAATTAACGCTTTAAGCTCAACGCCAACCAGTTGAGTGCAGCGGGGCAGAGCTGGCAGGAGCTCAGGAGGTGCTCAGGTTGGCCCAGGGGCCTCTAGTGGGTCACGGGTGGGCAAGCAACAACAACAATCCCAACGACAACAACAACGACTCGGCATTTTTCGATCAATTTGATAGCTGCACATGCGTCGGACTTATAAATCAAGCAAATACCCTACACATACGCACTCAGCTTTAGGAACTGCATAGGATTGTGTCGTGAAGCTGATAGTTGACTTATTCAAATCATATGTTATATCATATATATCAAAAAGCATTATTCTTTCAATAATCATAGTCAAGACATTTTCTTGGCGCTTTGACTGCTGACAGCTAAAGCAAATTACGTAAGATCATGAAATTGTATAAATTATTGGACTGTGAGAAATTTAGAGAAATCAATAGTAAAACCATTTAGTAAACATGTTATAAAGTCTACTAAGTCTACTAAGATATGAAATTATAACATTTTATATAAATAAAATTAAAACCATTTAAATAAGCAATGAATAAAGTGAAAATATGCCCATATAACATCTTATCATCAATAAGAGTAAAACCATTTAAAAAACAATTAAAAAAGTTCACATACTCAGAGATCCCAATATAATATATGATATTAATCATAGTAAAAATATCTGAGATACCATATTTTATTTTAAATAAATAATCAAAACTTTGCTTTTCTGATATAAAAACTCAAATTTTCTTAAAAAATCATTGCTCATGTTAGATAATCCAAAATATTTTTTTATTCTATTAATTAATTTGTTTCACTACTTTCATCAACTTGACTTTCATTTCAAAATCGCACCTAATAAATAAATACAAATACACTATAAATATAAAATTTAAATGTGCCCAAACTTATCCCACTTATCTGTGTATATACAGTAAATTAGAGTAGCCCATTCTTATCTTCTGGGTGCATCCGAAAAACTTAATTAACTTGATAATTTATCAAGTGCTTCGCTATGAACTGAATTTCATTACAGCCAAGTTGAAATTAAAAGGCCAAAAATAAAAGCGCGGCTCAAGTAAAAACAAAATAATTTTCGTAGCAAAGGATTTCCTGGCGTTCTTGCCAGCTAACTTCCTTGAAACGCAAAACGTTGGGGAAATTCGTGCTGAAAGAAGTTCAAAAGTGGCATTTGGGATGGTGCCACAGCAATGAGGCATACGAAAAGTGAAAGATACGCACAAAAGATGATTAATAATCTCAAAGGCACACGCTTCACATAGAGAATTCGCTCCACTTCCCCCTCCACATTGCTCCCACTCTGCCGCTTGCCTGTAAATCGAAAGAAAAGCACGCGGAAAATCTGCAGTTTCCCTTTGGACCTGGCGCCAAGACAAATGTCCTTGCTGCGTGGTCGCTTTTACAGTTAATTTAAGTTGGCAGCGCCCAAACGGATGCAACTCCCGACTGTGCTACCCACCCCTACATCCCCACCATTCCCCCTCAGCCCCTAGAAAATGCTGATTTTGTCAACTGTTTTCGACTGATAAAATTATTAGCTTCTCTTTGTTTCACACCCCGCAACAGGGCTTGAAAAAAATGTTGTGTCGCGTTTTGCCGCATTTTTGTATTAAAATGCAAATTTTTGGTTAATTTTGTTGTTTCTGTTTTAATCAGCGGCCAAACAGGGCGACGTCGCGTTGCTCCCCGGACAAGGAGAAAAAGCTCATCCATTTACCAGACGGAACACATCCTGTCTAGCGGTTGCACTTGGCTGATGATGAATAACCTCGGCGTGTGCTTCGCGCACCCTTATCCCCCTCAACCCGTCGCATACAGCAGCCCCCTGGTAATGCCCTTGGTTTTTGGATTAAAGATTTGTTGCATAACCTGCGGCTATGTTTTTAATTTTCAGCTCTTAATTGTAGCTGCTGATTGTTATTTCTTTCTTTTTTAATTAGCCTGCCCCATGAACTAAGAATCATAAATATTATAACAAATAAAGTTATAATTAGAATTTATTTTTTATAATTCGATTTGTTTTTTTACCATGTTCTCCAAATGTTTCAATTAATTATTAGTATAAGTTATAAGGTATAAATATCAAGATGTTGTCCTTAGCTTTGGATATTTCCTAATATTTTGTAATTTCATCGGAGTGTTCCTTCCAATATGTTTATAAAAAAAAGAGCTTTATAAGGTCCGTTAAACTTTAAGCTACAATAATTGCCCGAACTGCATGCAATTTATTGAACAACTTATTCAAGCTAAAGTACAACGAGACGTTTGCGGAAGTAGCTTTAGGCATTAAAAGCTCTTCGCAACTTTAATATAAATTTAATATATAAATTAATATAAATTTATTAAGCTGCCTGCAATATTTTTACACATCATTTAAATCTGGATTGAGATATTGACTGCATAGAGTTTACTGGATAATTAATGCTAGAATTTATTCTAATTCATCAGAAAGTCTGTGGATGAACTTAAAGCATTAAAAGCTCTGATGAGCTTTAACATAAATAAATTGAAATAATTTCGGTACATTAAACAAATTTGTTAGATGTCTAATCTCTATATTGATGTCAGATTATATAATGCCTGAGCAAGTGACGATTCGTATCGGTTTGCTCGGTTTGCTCCAATTTGGCTGCCCAAATACACATGCTTTCGCGAGGCTAATCTATATGTATGAGTTTATCTGGGATCTCGGGGCAGGCACTTGAAGAACGCGACATTGTATGGGCCTCTGCCTCGAGTCTCACATAAAAGACATAAACAATTAAACTCATTTGACGATTAATTACGCGTCGCTGCTAAATCGCGTGCCGTCGACGACGCCAGCAAAATGTGTGCTATCAAAACAACCAGCAGCAGCAACAACAACGACAACAACAGCAATGAGTTGCTCTGGCTGGCAAAGAACAAATTCATTTGCTGCTAAAGACACTGGAGGCGATCGGAACTTGCATGTCGTGTCATAATCTAGATGAATGCATAATTGCATGCCCCGACATGCGGCACCCAGGCAAGCCATGCCACAACCCCGCCTACCCCGTCAGGCACCCACAGCCAACGACCTGCTATTTGCGGTTACGTGTTCCTCATCTAATGGGCTTAAATGTCAACCAGCATATAAGTGAACCCGACTCACAGGCCGCCAAGTTCCAGCACTTGTGCTGTGTCTATTTTCAAAATATTTTCATATACTTTAATAGAGAACATATTTTCTTTTTTCCGAGTCTTCTACGAGTTTTCCTCTAGGCGCACATGCAATTAATGAATAATTACTTAGGCAGCAACCCTCGAGCAAACCCATTCAAGAAACCAACCAACGTCGCCTCATCAATGGCTATTCACATAGCTGACCTAAATTATTCAATTCATTTTTATTTATTTTTAATTTTTTGATTTGTTGCAATGTTTTGCTGTCTCGCTCTAACAATATAGCCAACTCCCTCTCTTTCTCAGTTCATTCCGGGCATGTTAAAGGGGTCTCTGCTTGTTGATTGTTTGTATAACTATTTATTCTAATTTGACCCGCTTATTGCTGGCCGCGTAACATTCTCACATTTGGTCGCTCGCAGTTCCGATTACGGAATAACTATTTGTAAGATATGAGGGAGCCGATCGCCCATTTACCCCGTTTTTAATTGCTCTAACAATGTCGCCCGATGCTCGGCTCTTAAATGATGAATCACTTTTTCATTAAAATTTGACTTTGAGCGTGACCCTCATGTTTTTGCCGTTGACTTCAATGCGGCTAATGTGAGTAAATAACTTTGCCACTATGATAAAATAAAGAAGATGAGAGAGAGAGAGAGAGAGAGAGAGAGATACACATATAGCATAACTTTGATGTGAAAGTAGTTTATAAAAAATACTACAAAATCTTGAATATTATTGTCTTTCAATTTTTGTTTTCGATTGGATCGTTTTGTCATATAGAACTATATTGTGAAGAGCCTAAAAAATATCTTGATGGGGTCGGGAAGAATCGGCGACGGCTGGGTACTCTCATCTCATCTCAATTATTTTCCACTTCTTTGTTGTTTTAATTTATCATTCTCTTGCTCTCTTTGTAAATAATAACAAAAATGTATTTAATATGTCTGCTGCTGGATTTTAGCCAACGACTTCTAACTTAATGTTTCGACTCTCAGACACCTAAGGCACGCACTTACCAGGCACATTTATAGGGTTAAGTTTTCTTTACTGTTTCGCATTCAAACTTTGACCAGCATTAGCACACACTTAGAGATCAGAATATAGGTCAAATTCTGTCATTCATATCATTCAACTTCTAAGCGCTTGCCCTAACAGCTTAGCCAAATCTTTAAACAAACCAGCAATTTATTTATGCTGCACTTTTTATGTTAAGCAGCTGAAACAAACAGCAACAATTAAGCAGCTTTTCTTGTCAACGAATTCGTGCTTGAAAATGCGCTCAAACAAAAATGATAAAGATAAAGAAGAAGAAAGCATACATATATGAAAGAAATTAGAACATTTTACACATTGCTACTAAAGCTCAAAAGCCGATAGTAAAAATATGTCAAACGGTATTTAAGCACAGTTGCAAGCCGCAATGCAAGCACTTGAGTTGAAACTTACAAAGAAAAACAAAGCGAGATGAAACTTCTGCTTCTACTAATTGCAGTGATGGGCGCACAGGCCACGCCCAACACAACTGAGAAACAGACCACAAATACAACAGCAGAGGATACCACAGGAAAGACGACAGCCATAAGCTCAATCACAGAATCCCTGAAAGGAGTCATCGCCGAACAGCAGCTACGGAAAATACTGAAACCAAGCTCATTTGACTTAAGTCCTGGCAATAATTTTTTTGACAAAATTGAGAATGATATAGCGTTGTTATCCTTCAATCTGCAAGAGCAAATCGAGCAACTGCCTCAACCTAGCTCAATGCAACTACAACTGTTCAATGGAGCGTACCGTACGCAACATTGATTTGCTGGCAGGGGAGCAGCAACTAAATAAGGATCGGATCAAACGCCTTCAAAAAAAAATAGATTCTTTCAGCAAAAGCTGCTTTACAGCTCTCTGGATATTGATAATAGTCTCTTACTTTGTTTGTCGAGTCTGAACAGCTCCTTCAGCAGCCTGAATATCTCTCAGTCGAGTATGCCGCAAGAGCTGCGGAATTTTGAACTACTCAAAGCTGTCCACGAGGTATCTGTTAACAAGCTCAACTTCTTTGATCTACAATTGGCCTACTTGAATGGCACTCAGAACGCGCAGCTGCATAAAGCTGAAGCCGTCACGCATTTAGCTCCAGAGCAGCTAAAAATAATTGACAAAGCTCTTCAAGATTTGGTTGTCGCTCAGAAACGCATCGATTGAAAAATGACCATTTGCGATAAGTGGAGCGCTTTCCTAGAAAAACCAAAGAGCAATGAATTAAATAATGGATCAGCCAAAAGAGCTACACAAATCTTTAAGTCTACTAATCAGAATCTATACCAGCAGCTGAAATCTATCGGGATTCTCCACCAGGAACGCAAGCTAAAGATAATAAGCTCCAGATAATAAAGCAAACCTCGCTTTCCCCATCCAATCCCAATCCAGCATCCACAGACTATTACGTTACGGATAAAACATTTCCACCAGAGTCTTTTGCGCATGATCAGTCGTCCATAGCAGAAACTGTGGAGTACAAACAAAATGATTTTTCATACCAGGACAAAGAAGTGCTTGAGAGTAAGCCTCATGCTATACTTAAGCCCGATGTTCAGTCCAGTAAACCCGTTGAAGTATCTCTTCTCAAGGAACTACAACCACTAAACATCATTGATAATAATGATGAAATTGGACATAATCAAGCTATTGAAACATACGAACGGGAGCAGCTAGAGCAAGACAGCTTCAATATTGAGAAGTTCCGGAATGAACAGCCCCTGCAAACTTATAATAGTCCACAAATTAAGTCCAAGTCTCATCAAACATACTATAATAAAGGCTATAGCAGTAGCTATACTGCACAATCTGTGAGCCCGATTTGGAGTCAGTTTGCACAATATTAAATTAAACTTCAATATTGAATTTTGAAACATGTAAGCCGAACCTCTCTTAATTAATAAGGTAATTGTTTTTTTTTATTAAATAAAATGTAAAATAAAAATGCAGAAAATCGTCTAAAAACTAATTTTACCAAGCATTTCGATGCACAAATATTTGAACAAGAGTCTTTGCGTATTTTCCCAATATTTATTTCTGAAATCAAGAAAAGTCTGAACATTACTTTTATTAGAATCGACTTTACAAGCTAACAAAATCGAGGCACTGAATCGACACAAATTTAAACAGCGTCCAATCGTAATAAACTTAAATCGAACGGACTACAAATTGTCCAGCGACAAGTTCGAGTCCACAACCAAGCTGAAGTTAAAGTCAATGTCAAATATGCCAGCTATTTGGTGGCTATCAATTTACAGACAAGAGCAAAGCGTGAAGCAGCCAAATGAAACTGATACCAGGCAAATGGTAACGAGCGCAAAGAGTGTGAGGGTGAATGAGAAGGGGTAGGGGAACTGTATATGGTAGGTGGCAAGTAGACAAAAAGTCGCAGGAACAAGCGCAACATGAATGAACCTTTTAACATACTTGTAGTTACTAATTCCAAGCGACAGGCGACACAGGAAAAACAAAAGAAAACAAAACGTATTTTTCATTTGTTTTCTTTGTTGGCCATTTATAAAGCGGCCGAGGTGGGCAACGGAGGGGTGCAGGGGTGGGGGGTAAAAGGATAAGACGAAGACCCGAACAAAGTTGTATCAACAATGTGACCAAATCACTGGGCAATGGCAACGGCTACCAAAGCAGCAGCAGCAGCAGTTGTTGTTGTTGTTGGTGTTGTTCTGGTTGTTGGCCAAACAGATGCTATGCGAAGGTGTTGCCTTGCCCGCATATATATACCTATATATACACATATATCGACGGGGCTATTCAGTTGTAGCCCGGGACTCGAAGAGTTTTCAGGCACACGACCGTTTTTGGCACAAGCGATGCAATAAATTATCAGCTGCACAAGGAGTCCCAAAGAGAGCGAGAGGGCAGTAGACTATGCCACTCGAGTGAAAAGAGATGGCAACAACAACACCAATTGACGAACATAAAAGACCAAAAACAAAACAAAACTCGAGCTCGAGCTGGAGAATGGCCAGAACTATACGGCCGAATCGAGAAAAAAAACAGCGTACGACAAAACAAGACAAAATGCAGCCACAATAAACACTGGACAACATGCTGCGACCCCGAAGCTAAAGCCTGAACCCAAATCTCAACCTGGTAAACGGGGCTCTGCTTTGCTCCGCTCTTATCGAAGCCAGAAGTCAGTCGGCAGCAGCCGCACAGCAGTCCCAAATGACAACTTTGAGGGCAAAGTCAATGAGCGCCTTCCTGCACCCAGTTATCCCCTCCGTTCGAATGGAGTGGACAAAGGAGGATCCCGGCGCGTTCCATATCAAAACATGAATACAACGACAGCTAACAAAACTCTCAACATGCGTTGAAATGTTGAAATGCTAAGAAATATTTCTGCTGCCTTCTGCCACAGTCGACGGGGACGACTCGAAACATGCAACGACTCAAAATGTTCTTTGCCAATAAAAACAAAACAAACCAGGAATGAAAATTTAACCCAAATATGGCCGAAGTTTGCATACTCTAGCTGAGGTTTAATGTATGCCCGATCTTTCGATTTGGAGAAGGCAGTTGGGCAACATAAAAAGTTATTTTTAATAAACATTTTAATTATTTTCTTTTATTCTTATTTTTCTTAACGATTTTAATAATTTTATTTGTATACAACTTTGGTCCTTTTATTACTTATCATAAGGTCTTTAGCAAACATTTATTTAATTACAGCGAACAAAATCCTTTGCAATGTGTATCTACTTTTGTCCTTATGCTAATTACACGAAACTCAACCTCACAGAAACACAGACTTTGAATATAAATCGCAAGGGTATACATGAAACGTTGAGAGGCAAATCACATGCCTTATAAGAATCGCGGATTGTAGGAGTTTTAAGAGCACATGATGTCAGAGCACATGAAGAATTAATGCGATTTCAATTTTTTACTTAATAATATAAGGAAAGGGCCTATGGGCGTATGGGTCAATAGGCTTATGGGTGTAAGATCCTTAAATAGATAGTATCGATAGACTTTGCATATAACAATACTCGAAAGGTGCACATTTCGATAGACTCTAGTTGAGCTATAGGAACTATCGAAAGCTGAGCTTATTAAAAAGAAATGGAATACCTTCAATAACTGAGAAATATATTAAATATTATTATAAATATAATATATGCATATAAAAGAACAAGTCCTGACAGCTCAGGCTGGAAGAGCTGAAAGTCTTGAGCTAACGAGCGCGAAGTCGCCGGTTCAAATTTAATATTTGGTTATCAAACTGGTTTTTATGCAATAACATTTAAAAAACATAAATTTGGGTAAACATATTAATAGAATGAGAAAGATTAATAGCGTTTACAGATTTAGCCAGATAATAGAAAATAAATTTGATTTTATAATAATGCTTCTCCAAATATTTATGTATATAAACTAAAAAAATGTTTTAAAGAAAAATAAAAGTCTAATGTTTTGAATGGCGTATTTAATTTTTAACTACTTGCGATTATCTTTAAAAATGTCCGGCACTTTATAATTTAGCCGATAGCAAAAGCGGAATGAAAAAGATAAAGAGAAATAATAAGCAAAACAGATAGCTGGTAAATGACTTGAGATTTTAGAGGCCATTTAAACCTAGCTAAATTTGATTCAAGCAGAAATAATAACAACAGCAAGCAATTGGAGTCTGTATCTCTCTCGCTCGCTCCCAATGGCTGCATATGGCATGCTGCATGCCCCAGTGCTGCTGCTGCATACTGCCTGCTGCCTGCTGCATGCTGCTGCTGCATGCTGTGCGCGATTCATGTTTGGTGATTAAAGTAAAGTTCGTAAATTTACAGTTTTCATCAAAGAGGCGACTTTTAGTGGACTGGACTCACCTTTTGGAGTGCAACACCAACAAAAACAACAACAACAGCGACAACAGCGCAGAGAGTTCAGGCCCGGGTGACTGTGACGTTGACTCTATGGCGACTCTGACTGTGAGCTGACTCGGGCAGCAGAGCTCCAGAGAGCTCGACTCCACATACACTCGCTCCTTTGGCTTTTTTCTAAACTGATTTCCAGCAATAAGCATTAGCTGAAAATTGCAATTGTTTTGGTTTTTTTTCCTAGCCAGCTAGCTGACTGGCTGGAAGTGCGCTGCGCACCGCGGGGGAGTGCCTAGGAGGATACAGACCCAGCGCGGGCACGACTTCACAACGAGGCATGGGCACTGGCACTGGCACTGGCCCAGGCACATCATCAACTTCGACAGCGAGCGCAGCCCCAAAAGAAATCCAATTGTATTTAACGAATTTTTGAGTAACCCGAAAAGCATCTGCGGATCGGTTGGCGATGGCGATGGCGATGCCAGGTTTGGCTGGTCAGGCCTGGCCTGGTGCGCAGTGCCGTGAATCATATGGACACCATTAAATGGGAAAGGCTATGGCAAAGGCAATCACCAACACGCGTCAATTGCGCGCTGTGTGAGACTGAGAGCGCAAAATGGGCAGTGGTGGGGGGCGAAATAAAAGAAAAACTATGAAAACTGTGGAAACTGCGCAAGGCGTACGGACAAAACTTTGATTGCAGACGCTGCTCTGAAATCTGGCCGCGTTTTTCGCTGGAAATGCGCAACAGATGCGCCTGAGATTTGGACAACAGCTTGGGTGTGAAACTCCAGAGTAACGCAAGACGCTTGTCATTGGAACTGCAAACCGCAAGCATTAATAAAACCTAATAACGACATTAAGGCACAGATCTGTTTGGGTCCAAAAACCCAATCAGATCTCTCGATAAGTGCACTAAATCAGCTGCTCAAAGTGTGGGTAATAAATGTAATTTGAATTTCGCACACACGGCAACAACTGTTGCTGCTGCTGCTGTTGCTGCTGTGCCGGCAACATTACTTAATTGCATTGCCAAGGATATCACCAGGCAATCGATCGTCACGGATTATCAACTTGTAATAGAACCCGCTCGGCGTTCATATCTCAGCGTTAAATTATGCGTTGAAAGGGCTCCGCTTGTTGCTGTTGGGTGTTGCTGTTGCCTGCTGCTGTTGCCTGTTGCTGTTATTGTGGCTCATTGGACAGGTGTTGATTGCTCTGGTCAGGCTCTGGTTTGCCAATTTATAGCCCCAGCCGCCGCATCTGTCGGTTCGATTAGAATACGCTTGCAGCATCAACAGTTGCTGCTTGCTGCGGCAAGTTGTTGTTGCTGTTGTTGCTGATGTGCATGCACTTGCCGGGCGAACGTGTTGCAAATTATTGCAACTTGTACGTGACTCAAATGACGACAAAAGCCACACGCAAATTCGCGTTGAATTGAATTGGATGCAGAAATTGTTCAAGGGCAGGAAAGAAAAAACTTGAAAAGATCAGAAAATATAATATATAGCCAGCAGATATATTTGCAAAGCTTATGGAAACGGCAAAATTGAGAACTTATTTATGTTGGTCAATTTTACACTCTTCATAGAATTCTCGCCGGTTCAAACCAAGCCAAGAAACTGCCGAAGCTAAGCACGAATCAAGTCACAAATTTGTATGCAAATAAGTGTTGTCTAGTCGGGAGTGACTGACTAAGAGAGACCCTGTATTAAGCTGTGCTTCTTTCTCTCCGGACAGGCAAGGCTCGATAGAGTCAATAATGTATATACATACATACATACATATCATATGGATATTAACAGTTTTCTTTCTGACTGTAATTCATATTTGTACAAAAGCAATATACCCATTTCTTATATGTCTACCTTACAGTCAAATAAGGCATCATTAGCATTTATCTATACAATAATTCCTTATAATATACTTGCATGATTTAGTTGTAGTTGGCTTGAACTTCGAGCTGATTCCTTCCAAAATTCCGGGTACAATTAATGTCTACTTCATTTTGTTAAACTAACAAATTGAACAAACTTTGCAATTGCAGTTCAATTCCAGCAACATGACTTTATTTGTTGTTGTTGTTGCTGCTGTTGATTGTTGCGGCAGTTGCTCGCATTTGAAAGACAATCATTGCGAACGGCAGCAACCACTGCACCACCGTCATCGAGTGGCTCCGTTGCGGCAAAAGCAATGCAATTTGCTTAAAATTTAAGTTCAGTTGCGGGTCAAGCAACTGCCGGCTACTGAATTTCAGTGGAGGGCACTACAAAAATCTATTTGATTTTTTTTAATATATTTTTTTGAGGTTTTTTCTTTTTTACTATCTCAAATCGCGCATTCAAAATTGTTTTTGATAAAAATCGCAGCCCCCAACAACAAGAAGAAACGAATTTTTTATTCAAACAATAACGTGCCAAAAGTTTGCTACTGCATTTTAAATATTTATAATCTCGAGTTTGTCGTCATTGCACGCCCCAAACCTCATCACACCGCCCCCTCCTCCTCCCTGCCACCCTTGCTGCTCAATTGAAGCTGTCTGTGGCTTTTATTAAGTTTGTTTTTGGGCGCACGTTTTAGTTGTAGTTGCAAAAGTTTGACTTGAACATGAAAAATATGTTGTTTAGATTTTAATTTGTAGATAGACAACAAGTAGACTTAATTATCATTTTTTCTGTAGCATTTTTTGTATGCCAATGTCGGCATGGATATACATAATACATTAGGAGGCCCGCACTTCGAGGGCGGACTCTAGTCGACTGTTTCATTTTGACCAACTTTCTATGGGGGAAATTTTCGCGAAAAACTTGAGCATAATCATTTCCCAGCAAATCTATGCGCATCTCCCACTCGATGCTATGCAAATGTAACTTGTATTCACCGAATTAAGCACAAGAATGCCAAAGACTGAAAGAGCGAGAGAGATGGAGTGAGAGGGAGAGATAGAGAAAGAGGGAGAGAGGAACCGAGGTAAGCAGTAGCTGCAGTTGGGTAAGGTAAACATATTTTCCATGTCGATGCCATCGATTGCGTTATGCAAAATATATGCAAATGCCATAAATACGACTACGAAACCAGAGAGAGACCAGACCCAAGCGGACCAGACCAGACCAGACCCAGGTCCCGAAAAAGAGCCCAAAGTGACGCAGCAAAGGAAAAACTGTTTTTCCGCAGAAGTTTAAATTGTTGTTGTTGCCGCTGCTGCTGCTGCCTCTTTGATACGTCGCGATGCCAAGATTTGTGAAATTTATCGGCCAAGTGATTGGTTAGGTGTGGGTGTGTATAGCCAGCCGAGGGGGGTGTTACCATCTGTAGCTGTACTGTGCCTTCTCGGAACGGTAGTTAGTGCCTCGTCTTGAATAATCGACGACTTTGACAACATTTGAATATCGCTTGGTAGTCACTTCGATTGTTATTGTTGCTGTTGTTGTTGTTGTTGTGAGGCGAAAATTGAGTTGGTGAAAGAATAAATCTGCACAATCACGATGTTGAACCCATCTGTCAGGCGTTTGTAATTGACCCAAGTCCGCCATACCAAAAATGCCATCAAGTGGGATGTTAAGGTGCCGTTTTTCATGTTTACCCTATGCTGGTTCATGAATGTCAGCTCAATAATCAAATGAGAAAGTTTCCTACAAAACTTAACTCTCTTGCGCGCCTGCGAATTAACGCATACATTGGCTGAATAGCTCGCTGGTGAGCCAAAGAGACCTTCGATTTAGTCTGATAACTGCATAGTTAGAACTATATACAAAATCAAAATAAAGTGTTAACTATACATATATGTTTATTACATATTAAGTTTTCAAACACTTGATCTCTAGAAGCTAACATACAAAGCTACCTTTATCTGAATATATAATAAAAAATTCCCAATGCTATTTGATTTAGGGAAATGCGTTATTTGGCTCAGCTTTCAATACAAATATTAAGCATAAAGCCAAAATAGATGCATCTATGACATGTCTGTGCCATATTTAAACACAGTCAATTTCATAATGTTCGGACTATAAACAGAGAAGTTACTCAAGATTTAACTTGCCACCCATGGTGTGTGGCCAAGGGAAGAAGAAGGTGCGCAGCTGGCGGCGTGCGTGTTTCTGTGCGTGTGTGTGGAGAAGCAAATTCGAATGCTTGTCATTAAGTCAGCTCGTCAGTTCGTCAGATCGGCTCGATCAGCTCTTTAAAAACATTTAATTAAAGAATAGATTACCACCGAGAAAACGAGCATTTCATAGATAAAAATATAAATCTTAAGGGCTCAATAGCAGAGTAGTATACAAATAGGTCTGATAACATGACCGACACGATGCTATATTAATTAAGAATATATAATAAATAGGAATAAATTAAGAAAATGTTATTAGAAAGTAAAGAAATTTGTAAGGAAATATAGAATATTAAGTAGATAGGGCAGAAAGGTAATGATGAGAAGTTAGTGAACCAATAGGGGAAATTTTTAGTCTGTCCAGCAAGCTAGCTCCTATTCATAGCTGGGCGTGACCAGTGAGTTCTCGAAGGTATCCTGATTTTATCCAGGACATTTTTATAGAAATACCAAAGATTTGCCAGCTTATAGAAGGCATTATTTCGTAATTCTCCTGCCTTGTGGATTCCCGCTCACACATATACCTAGTTATTTATGTTGTAATATTTATTTTATTTTTTTTTTTTTTGGTCAGCTAGAGGGAGAAAATCAAACCATAAATCTTGAGCAAATAGCACTCAAAAAGCAATAAGACTATTTCAACGCCATTGTGTGCTAAGTAGATTTGGAAAAGGCGATACAAATTTCACCAAAGAATACCATTCTGGAAGGCATGGGGACAATGCCCAGCAGATCTAGAGACTGGACGCATGCAACACAGTTGCATTTGCAGCGCAAACGCATTTCCATGACAATGCGGCAAGACAAAGACAAAGACAAGGAAACTGAAGGCAGGCGCAGTGGCAGGAGCTGAGGCAGGAGCCGAGGCAGGAGCTGAGGCAGAAGCCGAGGCTGTCTGTTGCAGGCCTTCAGGCTAATCTATGTGGCAAATCACAGCGAAAGATGCGCCATATGCTGCTTATGCTGCTGCGTGCGCTGGCAGGGATCGTGCCCGGGCTGGCCGCTGTCCAGTTGTAGCTGCAATCAATTTGTTAGAAAAGTAGCCAGAAATTTTAGCGGGAAAACAAAAGCGAAAAGAAAACAAGGCGGACTGAGGAGGCGTGTGACATTTACACACATTGTGGGCTACTTAAGATGCCAGGCAACGGGGGTGGTTTGTGTGCTGTCGGTTCCCGTGGTGCGGGTGTCCAAATAAATGGACAAATGGCTGGCTAACTGTGCAGGTAATCGCATAAACATAATTTGTGGCTATTTTAAAAGGCAGCTGCTGATTAGCAGCAGCACCACCAGCAAAAGAAGCAGCTCGAACGTATGGAAAATGCAGCTAAAAGAGGCAAAGTTTCGCACCACTTGAACATCATAAAGAGCCACATTGGGTCGGGCAGCTGATCGCTTATCGCCACAATTCCACTCAGCAGCATCGACATGACACAGTTCTTGAGTTATGCCAAGGATGAGGAAGTATTTGCGGTGCCAAAAGTGTCACACATGCAACGTCATCGCTGTCGCGAGGCACAGTCAAAAAAAAAAAAAAACACAGCCGAATATGAAATATCCTTGAAATATTCATCTTATCTCATCTTCAAAGTGAAGATTTCTGAAAAAGCTAAAAAGTTTTCTACACTAAAACCTAATTATTCCATCGATTTTTCTTATAGTGATATATGATATAGTAGCCTATAAAGCTATGCGATATAGTAATCCGCTGATGGATTATATCTAAGGAATATAGTAAGGCGAATTAATGTCGGATTTAGTCGAGATATCTCGCTATTTCATATATTGATTCGATCCGCCAGGTTCCGCAACAGAAAGATGGAACTTTAGAAAGTTTCACGCTGACAGATTAAAGACTGGCAGATGAAGATGCAGACTATATCGACTCGAGTCTAGATACAGGTCAAGAATGAATATACGCCTTATAAGGTCGGAGATGTCTTCTTCCACGCGTTACACATTTGATGACAATATTATACAATACTATAATATTAGGGTATACAAAAAAATCAAGATGCAACAACAGCAACAAAAATCACAACAGGCTGCTGGAACAGCCTTCACGTTCTACCCCTCTATTTTACTCTGCCTCCTCTCTCAATCTCCCTTTTTTTCTCTCTCTCTCTCTCTCTCTCTCTCTGTCTGTGGCTTTATCTGATCGCCGGCATCAATAACCTGGCTTATGGCTGACCAATATGCTGAGTTAGCCCAACAACAATATCGATAAGGCAAGGGGCCCGTTGCTTACCCCCAAATGAAAAAAAATATTTTCACGATATTTGGCAAGAAATACTGCCAAAAGAAATACTGAGGCATGTTGCATGGAATTCCGAATTGTTTTGAAGGTTTCTTTATCGCATGAGATGCAAAAACCGAAAAAAAATCATTGAAAGAGGATTGTGATGTATGAAAATATACAAATGTATTGTGTATTTCCAACAAGCAGGACTTAAAAGTATCAAATAACAATTGAACTAATTGATGAAAGATAAGAAATTGATGCTCGAATCAAATATGATAATCAACATTTAGAGTAAGTTTCGTGAAGAAAGGGGAAGAGAAGAGAAGAGAAGTTTAATTAACTTTAAAGTTAGGTTAAGTTCTGAAAGTTAGGTTAGTTAGAGGAACATGGATTTGTAGGCTGACGAAGTGATAATAATTAAGGTATGTTTGCTAGAGGATGTAAGGTTATGTTAATTGAAGTAACAATTTAGTTGTGTTAGTTAATGTTGGGAAACGCTAAGTAAGGGTAGTAAAAACAAGCTTAGAATAAGTTAGATACAAGTTAACAGGTGGTAAAGCCACTATGGAGAAAATAATAACATAAAGTACAGCTGATTTTATAAAGAATATCTAAGCAAACGAATCTATAAAAGAATGGTAGATTTATAAAAACTGCAATAAATGATGCTTTAACTGATAGAAAATAAATTTATTTGCATACATTCTTCCTATATATACGTAATTTTTTGCAAACATTCTTCTTACAGACCATGACAATATGTAAGTAAAGTTATTATTTTGAATTGCTTAATCAAACATTGTGCATTTGCAAGCTGAAGGGACAGCATGTGAATAGATGAAAGTACATCAATTAAAACTAATAGAACAATTAAAGAAATGCAACCAGAGAGAGGGAGAAAGAGAAGGAGAGAGAGAGAGTGGGAGCAGAGAAAAGAAAAACAAAAGATCTGCGCCGCATGCGGAACTGTGAGAGTGACGAGAGTTTTGTAGTCGCCGACTTAGGCAATTAAACAAGATGAATAAATAAATGAATGAGTGAATGAATGAGTGTGTCGGTGTGCGAGTGTGTATGCATGTGTATGTGTGTTTGTGAGCTTATAATTTCTCAACTCTAATTCCCAAGGCACACACAAATTAGACAAATGGGCGCAATGATGGGATAGAATTTCTGCTACATAAATGAGGCAACTGACAGCGTTTGCCTGCAGGGGGGCGTTGCCACAGTTGCAAAGTGAACACAAACAGTCAAACGTTGTTGCAGTTGCAATTGCAGTTGAAGTCGCCGTTGCAGTAGCCGCAAGCCGCAACATGCAATTACTGAGCAGCTGCCACAAGATATAAACAATTTGCGCTATGAATTATGAATAAAAATATGTATTGTGAATCAAGCAAAATGAGTACCAAAAGACTCGCTCTAATTAACTAAGTGCGAGGCGTAGCCGGGCAGCCCGGGCAATCAGCGTGGTTTGAGCCAAAACCCATTTTTAGCTTCATGCATTTTTAATTCCCTTAATAGCTTTTTGTCTCTGTTCCAGACATTGATGGACCAGCCAAAAAATGAAAATAAAAGTAAGCCAACAACAAAAATGAAAACGCCAAAATATGTTGGCTGGGGGCAAGCGCAGCTGCCAGTCGTCACCCACAGCCCAGAGATTAGGCGGCGGCTGCTGGAAAAACTTTCGTTGGTCCTGGTGAAAAGTTGTACTGGTTGCTTGTTACCTGGGTACGCAGCTGTTAGCCAACTAAGCGCAACGTGTCGTCCATCAAAATTAATTACAAAAGACGCACAGTGCAGGCCAATTGTCAAGCAGATACGGGGCGTGGAGGGCCGTGGCGGGGCTGTGGCAAGCTCAAAAGTTAAAAGGGGGTCCCGGCGACAGGGCAATAAGCCAGGCAACTGGCGCCCTCTAACGGCCACTCACACTCGGCCTTCTCTTCTCCCTCCCACCAACGGGCAGCCATGTGCTCAGCCGTCAACACTGTACTACGTGGCAGCCGCTTAACAAGTTCCAACAAACTCGCCAAACTTTCCAACATGATAAATTGCCACACCCACAACCCCCAGCAGCATTTTTGTCTCGCAGCATTTTTGCTTGTCATCAGTAGAAAAAGCATTGCATACTATGGGGCGACGCGTTGACACTCCAATTGGAAGGCGAGCAGCCAATTTGCTTCTGATTTGATTGAACTTTTGCTTTTACAGCGCAGTTTTGTTATAATTTTAATGCAATTTGTTAATATTATATGCTAAAAATAAAATCACCAGCTTTCTGGCATTTTAGATATAATTGGGCTTTATGAATCTTTACAATTTAAGATATTTTATACCCTGACCCATTAAAAATGGGTAAAAAGGGTATATTGTATTTGTGCAAAATGCAAATGTATGTAACAGGCAGAAGGAAGCATCTCCGACACCATAAAGTACGTATATTCTTGATCAGCATCAATAGCCAAGTCGATCTAGCCAAGTCCGTCTGTCTGTCCGTCCGTATGTATGAACGCAAGTATCTCAGAACCTATAAGAGCTAGAGAAATTTTAGATGTAGGTGCTCCTAGGGCCTGCGCAGATCGAGTTTGTTTCCGATAGTCGATAACTTACTCAGTTTCCAAGCAATCAATGAAAATCGAAATCGACATACTGTTTTTTGAGCAAATTGGGTAAATAATAAGGGCTAGAGTCACCAAACATGATATGTTGCTTCTAGAATATTATATATATATCAAGTATCTTTCATTTTATACCTAGCCACCTCCCCGCTACCACTTCAAGGAGGGTTCAGGGTATTCCCTTGTCGGGAGCTCCCGACTAGAACCTCTTACTTGTTTAATCTATTGATTGACTGATTGACATTTTTTACATTACTATTGTGTTATTTGCCTGAATAACAATCAACATATACAAACTTTACAATCTAAGAGCAAGTTTGTATCTATTTAAGCTTTTCAATTTAAGAGCTACTTCATTTTTTATTCATTGATTTACTAACTAATGATCAGCGCCTAGCCCAAGCAGCTTTAGTTTTTTGCGTGATTCTATTGTAACTTAATAATGGCTTTAACAACAATAAAAATGTTTTTACTTTACAATTTATTTTAAAACAACCTTTCTTTTATCTTTTTATTGTCTAATTGAAGATTGCCGAAGCGTTTTAACTAACCTAAAAAACAAACCAACAAAAACCTTTTTTAAAACTTAACTTAAAACTTAAAATTTCAGATCTACTTAAATTTGTAATTATTGATACACTGATTGTTTGATTGATTATCAAAGCACAGCTAGAACCATGAGAGCCGGCCTCGCCGTAAAATAAAAATAAAAGATTTTTCTTCTAGTTTTATGTATATATTTATATATATATTTTAATGTATGTAAAATGTGCTTCTAGGTTTCCAAGATAGGAAGACAGGCTCGAACTTTAAACATTGTGAAGGGTTAAAGTCAAAAGCCGTACACGCTCAGAAAAGAAAAATTCAAATATAATTTTGAATATATGGATTACATTTTCTTCCATGTATAACCCCTTTCACTGGCTTTGAATGCAGCTGCAAGCGGAGCAAGTGTGCGACACGCAATTTCCACATTTTAAATGTGCTACGCTATGGTACAACAATGGCCATGTTGGGGCATTGTCAGGATAATAAGGATAATGGAATCAGCGGGCGACGCGTTGCGAGTTGCACTGATTTATTGGCTAATGCGCATTTCATGCTCGGGCCAAGGCCAAATTAATTAATAACAAAGCGCTTGCGGCTCAATTGTTGGTTTTTAATTAAGGCCCCTGAATGGCCAACAAATTAAATGCGATTTGTGCGGCCGATAAACGCTGGGAGACACACAAAAAAAATGAAAAGAAAAAACGCGTTGCAAGCGCGACTTTAATTATAAACAAATAGCAGCAGATATGAGGCCATAGATAAAATAAACAACATAATTAAAAGCGAACAACAAGTCAAATAGAAAGTTGTCAATGACGGACAACGTTTTGAACTTGCGCGCGCGGGTCGCAGCTGGCACAAACATTTGTGCAAATATTTGGGCAACAGCGACGACATCAACTAATAGCTGAAGTATCCTTAACATGTCCTTGAATACAACGAAGCCAACCCCCAACCAAAAGCCCGTACTATTTGCCCAAGCCTTTTAATGCAAAGCGCAAACGTCGCCGGTGGAGGGTGTCAACAGGCGCCCTCTGGCGTTGGGTAGCTCGTGCCGTTGATATCCTGTCAGCGATAATGTCACACACGGCTGCCCTCTCGCATCCTTGTGTGACTTTCTAATTAAAAATGTAAAACATTTGCGCTTGTCAAAGGACTACAATATCTAAATTGAATATTCTTTGAGCGCTGCTCACATATTCCTTTTTTTATTTTGTTCAGCTTTTGAACTCGAGCAAGGACACGCTCGCATTCTTGATTGATTGAATTGGGCTATTGTTAAACAATCTTGAAATCAAACTGAACTCGAAAGTGTATGGAAATTAGAAAAATATAAATGTTGCGGACTTGAATCGCATTCTCAAATGAAGGTATATTAGTGGATTTTCGTTAGGCTCGCATACTTGGCCTATATAAAAAAATGTTTGTTCTGTTTGGTTGATTGATTGATGATAAACGCAGAGCCCTAACCGTAGGAGCTAGTAAGCTAAAATTTTGACAGTAGTTTAATTATAAGAAGTAAAATACAAGAAAAACCTCACCCGCGACAGTGGAAAATTTGTGAAAAACGATTCTGTGACTCTGTAAAAGTTGCATGAGTTCAAACTCAGATGAAAGGCTAAACATTATAAAGCAAAATCAATGAATAAAATAGGGAGGAAACCGACCAAATGTGAGGAGACTCAAGTCTAAAATTTAAAGAATAAACTTGTCCGGGGAAAAACGGCTGATACCCGCAGTTGTAATATTTACATTAGGCATATGCTTTAACAATAACAATAATATTTAAAGGTCATAATAATAATAATAACAACAATAATAATAAAAGCAACAACAATAATATTAACAATAAAATAACTATTTATTGGCCTGCCTCCTGTGAGGATTGAACTCACGACCCCTGGTTTACAAGACCAGTGCTCTGCCACTGAGCTAAAGAGGCGCACATCGAAAGTGCAGCGCGTAACCAGCACAAGTTGAAGAATTGGCAGCAGTAGAATTGGTATCTATCAGTACGCTAGTATCTGAAGCTAGTTCAAACAGATATCTTTCATTTAAAGTTAGATAACAATAAGTTGTCTCTAATTATTTTAAGTGCAGCTTGGCAATACTTGGTTTTTCTCGAAGATAAATGGCCTGGAAATGATTTTCTCAATTTAAAGATAAATTTTTAATATGATGTTAATAGTGTCGGTCGAAATGCGGTTTGGAGGCAAGTTTATTATATGTGATAGATAACTATGAAAATATTAAATAATATAGTGGTGAGATATTCTACAGTTATAAATACAGCTATAAGAATTATAGGCATATCTATACTTCATAATTCAAGGCTTGGGTCGATAATTGATAAAAAATAGTAAGATGGAAGTTTAAACAACGCACACAAACTTTCTTCAACCTGCTCAAAAATCATTCTATTAAGAGGCGAAATTGTTGCCTCATTTACTTCAAGTACTAAGCCGCATTTAATTCTATATAAATCCAGATTAGAGTTAAGAGCATAACTGAAATGTTAAGCTTTTATCATGTTTCTTTTTTTTATTGAAGCGTTTTGTTTTGATTTTACAGCACTTTTAAATCCATCTATTCCCAGACCAGAGCCCCGAGCCAGAAAGTGGGCTGTGCGCACAGGTTTGCGGTTTAATCCTTCCAGACGAATGCGTTGAAATTATTTATTATGACGCAAAACTTTTTTTTTGCCTTTCGCGCGGCCGCGACACGGCTGCGCCCGTTATCTGCCGCAAAAGAGCAAAAGGGCTTCAGCCCGAGGGTAAAAACAAAAAAAATAATAATTTGAGTATTTCGTGAGTTAAGCTTTCGGCGAGGCTTTAAAATGTGGACAGTTCTTAGCGGGCGTTTCAATGAAAATTTGACTGTAAGCTGATTTTTCAGCGACATCAAAAGATTTGTTTATGCCGCAAAAATCGGGCGTAATTCTGGCATAATGGCTAATTTTGGCTGGGATAAGGATGTCGTAATGATATCCTGTCATTATCCTAGCAATGAAATGACTATGACATCATTGTCAGCCACAGACTGGAGCGAGTTAAAGGGAATGTAAATTGAATTTGGGGTAATGCCCTTTTTATTTGTCTGGACATTAAGTTTTTGCCTTGAGTGGCAAATGGAACTGGCTAACCCTTTTTCTTAGCTGCTGCTTTTGAGTCTGATTTGCCATGCAGAAGTCATGTTTTTCTAAGTGTCTTATTGTTAGCAATTAGTGCGGCTTTAATTGCCAAACCGTTAACAATTTATATGCCACAAAATGTGGCAACCGTTGCGCTTTATGGTGCCTCGAGTCAGCGCCCAACTGGGCAGAGTGTCGGAAAGGGCTGCCAAACACCTCAGCGGGGGATTGTGCCCATATACGCATTGACTGACCGGATCATTAATCCTGCGCCTTGTTAGCCCAAAAACAATTTGTCCAAATAACAATTAAGGCTACCAACCACAAGCTCGCACCCTCGCACACAACACCCACACTCACAGAGCCATTTGACAGTCGGCTAATGAAATCTGTTCTGTTCGAGTGAAAGTGACGCAATTGCAGTCAAGTTGCCATTGATTAATGATTGAAAGAAATGATTCCTCTTTGATTTCTAAATTTCTTTAACTGCATTTGTTTCAATTTCTATATAATTTAAATGTTTCTTTGTTCCGCATTGTTTGTTGCAGTCGCTCTTTGTCCTGCGTTTCAGTTTATGTTTACATCCATTAAAGTCCATTATTTCTGGTCAGTTTTTTTCTTTTTTTTTTTTTGTGCACTGTGCATCACATTTTTGGCATAACAATGACTTTTAGAAATGGAGGATATGGCTTGTAGGTAGACGTTATAAATTCTACAAAAACTAATGGAACTATTGTTAGGCATTGCACATTGGCTTTAAGCATTTGTATAGTGAAGAAGTAAACATTTTAATAGATCTACGAATTTATTTTTAAATCTCAAATATTTATAATTAAATCGAGTGTAGTTTGATAAAAACTATTTATCATAGAACTGATTACTTTGTATATAATTATAGATAAATTACTTTGCTTATGGGATATTATTAAAATGTATTAAAAGTAAATAAACAAATAATTTGTCGAATTAGCTAGAAAACTATTAAATATTTATTTTCAACTACTTTCTTGAACGCATCACATTTTATGTTACAAATGTTCCAAACTAAATTGAATAATAATTTTTCTTATATAACATATAACACTAAATTCACCATTCGAACGATCGTCCAAGGAAGAGTAAGGTTTAAAGTTCACATTTCTTAGATAGAAAATAGCCGCCCAGAACATGGCCACGGTAGGGTCATATATTGTGCAGTGCTCCGCGGGTTATTCACTCTCTCTTCATATATGCCCGTTAATAGAAATAATTAGCACTTGACCATACAGCAATTGTCAATAATTAACATAATGGAACCATAAATTGCGAAGTTCCACCCCAGAAGAAAGTCCAATTGACACAAACAATGCGAAAGAAAGCAGGCAAAAATAAAAATGAAAATAAATATTATCGTGGGGCAGCATAATAAATTCTAGAGAAAGCACAAAATGTAACGCCACATAAATTAATATGAAATGTGCATATGGGCGTTCGGAGCTGTATGGCGATGCTTATCTCTAAGAATTGCAACCAGTTGCCAGTTGCCAGTGAAAGTGAGCCGTTCACATGGCGGACAGTGAAAGAATGGGCCTTAATTACGCTATACTGCCCCACCCACTTGTAGAAAGCATGTCCGTTTGCCTGGACATGACAGTGGCTAGCCTATGGGCCTTTGGAGTCGCTTCTTTGGTTAATTACCAAGATGTATGCGTGTCGCGCACAGCAGCCCAATTAACCCCCATTATGGGCGACTGCGCCTGTGGGTGACGACGACCACGACCACAACGACGACGACGACTCAACACTTCAACCCCAGCTCCAGCTGTAGCAGCACTTGTCCTGGGCGTGTGAGCTCAGGCGCTGCACGAGGTCAAGCGTTCGCTTGGGCAAGTAATTAAGATTTCTGCCTGGTTCCCTGCCCCACAACAACATCAACAACAACAACAGTCGTGAGCAACAGGCAGCACATATCCATAAAAACGCTCTACGCAACGCAAACAACTCAGCGCGTTACGCCCCCAACCCCTTCAGCCCCCTCACAACACCAAATTGCTTTATGATGTTGCAGATTATGATAATGAATGCCATCTGGACTTGCACTGGACACTGTGCAGGCAGCCAAGGGCGCCTCTGTGGCAGCCACAACGTTGACACTTTAAGTGATTTAATGTTATTGTTTTCGAACAGTTCCCCAGCTATACGACTTCTTATAGTAAGTGCCACATACTCCCTCCACCTCCCTCCCCTTGACAGCTAGAGTCTAAATAATTTAATGAATATTAATGCGTAACATTTAATTGAAATGCTTCGCTCTTGTAAAGCCTGAATCCTCTTAATATTGGAAGGAAAATATTATAAACAGATTTAAAAATAATAAATGTTAAAAGAAAAAATATTAAACAAAGCAAATAACTGCTCTTAATCAAAGATAAGTGTATAGAACTTACACAGGTTTTTAAAGTCCTTATTATTGACATAATAAATAAATAATAAATAGATATAAAATAAAAGCATTATTATAATCTTAAAAATAAGCTATATATTGACACTAAAATGAAAAATAAATATGTAAATTAATTTAAAACGCAGTAATAATCTAGACGGAAACTCATTCAGCATTGGAATATCTTCAATTTTCACCGATTTAACCGTCGAGAGCCCTGGGAAAAGGCTTTTCTGGTAGATTTGACCAATCTATAATATAATACTACTCGCCATTTAAAATGTTGTCTCTCTTATCGGGCTAATGCATCACATTTAACATTTTGTGCAGGCTTTATTGACATGGAATGAAAATAAATCCGACGCCGTTAGCCAAACTCCACTGAACTGCGCTCAGGGACAGCTTCCCTTCTCCTCCCCCCCTCCCCACCCACAAACACACACACTTTTCTCACTGTGTGTGTGAGAAGTGCTATTGAAATGTTTTTGATTGGAAAAAATTTAATTTCCTATACGCCGACAGAGTGCGCTTATCGGGCGCAGCATTGTGTCAAAAAATTGTCAATTTTTTCGATAAGGTTGTTTTTTGTTTAATTTTTTTTTTAAATTTAAACTGAGTGTGGAAAGCATTTAACGGATATCTAAACTTTTTTATATGCGATATGTTGTAAACGCACAAAAACGACCCAAACCACAATTAATTAAGCGCCAGCTCTTGACAACAATGCAGTAAAACTCAAATGCAAAAATTCATAGACAGTTGCCAAATATAATTTTTTTTTTTTCTGTTTTCTCATTTTTAAAAGTTGCACAAAGCGCGTAGCTTCAATTACGATTTGGAGTTTCGATTTGTTGCGTAACGGCGGCAAACGCGGGAGATGAAGAGCAAAAAAAAAAAAAAATGAAAAAAAGAAGGTTCATTAAACGCTTTTCCTGACTGTTGCCAACCAATTTTCGCATTCATGAAAATTCGCTGCCCACACAAAAGGCGGCTCGAAGGAAAAAAAAATGAAGAATAAAAACCGCAAAGCGTGGAGTGAAATTCATTTTTTCCATTAAATCGAACCGTTGATTGTGCATGAAGCGCACAGGCGCAAATGTCAACGCTCGGTTAGATGGCACCAGCCTGATAGGTTGCCAGTTCCCAATGCTCCATCCGCCCCCTTGCTCCCGCCCCCTTACCAGCTTATCCGCATGTGGAGTGCCTGAGTGGCAAAACGCGTCGACTGCTGTCACATGCGAGTGGCAAAAGCCCACCCAGGGGAGTTTTTTTATTTCGGAGCACGACAATTCCGACTGTCGCAACACCCTACCCCAAACAAAACGCAGCTCAAACTGAGTTTGACCAGCGAAGCTGGCTCATGTGCTGGATATAGATCTATATACTATGCAAGTTTTTTGGCATATCGTTCTTTTTTTTTGCTATACTCTTGAAATTCGATACGAACCGAAATGGCTTTTTGACAAACAATGACACGAACCTCACCTCCCACTATTTGGGGGCGCATTTGTTGCGATTTTTCTCTCTTTTTATTTGGCTCCCATTGAGAATCGCATTTGCAAATGAATTGCTTATTGACAGTTTGATAGAATGTTGCCCGGTTGACAGTTGGCTTTTGTTGTTGTCCCGATACGGTTTGTCTTTTGTTATTCTTTAATTATTCGTTTGCGACATAAAGAAAGCATAAGTAAGCAGCACGTTCAACTGAAAGAAACTCAATCGTTCCAAACATAGACAAGGTTGATATAAAATTATGCTATATGTGATATAATCTCAAGTGTGAGGCTTTAAATATAAATTTAGGATATCAATTTCAAACGCAAGTTGAATTTTATAAAATATTATAATATCTTAAAAATCAAACTACATGAGATGCTTGACTAGGCTTTCCAAGCAAAAAATTAATCTATTTAAAAAATAATTTTTATAACTATGCGCTATACTTTTTTATTGTATATCTTAAGATATCTTTAATGTATATTTATATATATATATATATAGGATACGATTTAAGAAAGATTTTATTTAAAAAAAATATTTTAACAATTTTGTCCAAGGTATTAATTTAGAGAATTTTTAAAAAAATTAGTGCAAGGTAGTTTTTTACGAGATAATTATTTAATAAAGTTTGACACAACAAGTTTCAGTTTAAAAACCTTTTAGGTTAAATTTTCTAAGAATGTGTAATTGGTGTTCTCTTTATGTAAGACCTCTAAAAGCTCAAACATGTCTGCATGCTCAAGATCGTTCCATTAACTTTTTGAGCATTTCAACAGTTGTCCATTTTTAGAGCACCCTTTCACATGGCTGCATACTGCAGAGCCACGCACTTCAAATTTGTCGCATTTCCCCTATCATTACACAGAGATGGGCGACAGAATAATAATCATAAATTCGCATTGCAATTAACAACTTGGCTTCGCGTTCAATTTAATGCATGCAAAATCCATTAAATCACTTAAAATGCACAAATCTCGCGGTGGCTGCATTAAAAAATGCTAAAAACCGAGCAGAGTATTTGAGAATTTGAGAGCACTTCAGAGCAATGACATATAATACGACTACAAACAGTTGCCGCGGAGATGATGTTGGCTGCAAAGTCAGGACGGGGCCAGGACATGCACAGGAACAGACGACCGCACCGTGCTGCCTGATGTCGATGATAATGTAACACAGAACACTCAACCCCCTCCTCCTATTGAAAAGGGAACTAGACATAGCTGGGGCGTGGCAAAAAAGCCAAAGGGTTGGACATGCGTGCAAAATCCTTAAACAAGGGTAAATGGAAAAGCACCGCAAAACGAATTGTCACAGTTTCCAAATTTAATTACAGACATGCAAATGAAGACATGACTGGACTTAACCAGTAACTTAATCAGATCTATAATAATTTAGCTACTATGCCAGTGCAGCCAAATGACTCTTTAAAAACGAAACTAATACCAATGTTAGAAATAGCAAAAACTTCTCTGAAGCAGCTTTCCTAACACACACATAGTTGCCAGTACTTGTCATTCAATATATTTGAAATACCAACAGACAGCCTTTGAATATATGTACATATATTTAGATAGCATTTAGCTGGGTTGTTAACACGCTTTAGTTCTCTTGTAGTTCATTCAAGTAGTTCCCCTTCCAGAGTAGTTCATTTGCACTTCAACTTTGTATCTTTCAGTCTCCCTCTTGCCCTTGCCTGAACTGAGTGTAATTAACATTGTTTAGTTCGCTCCTTCTTCTATCAACTAGTTCCCTTTGCAGAGTAATTCACTTGCATTTTAACTTTCTATCTATCTGGCAACCCTAACATAGTCTAGTTACTGTCTCTTCTCACCCTAGCCTGAACTGAAATTAACCCATGTTTCCATCTAACTACCAGATTATTAAAGCAAATTTGTATGACAGCCCTTCCACCTAGCTTCATTCAAATGTTAACTTCCTGCCCTTTCCCAATATATTCACTTTTTTTGCGCATGTTCATCAGCAAACTGTCAAAATTGAAATTTAAAAATGTCAAAAAAGTTGACATGTACCCACGTTTACAATCCAGATGCGAATTCATATGTGAATGATGTCATGCATGAATAACTGATAACAAAATATTGACAAAGAGCTCACTGAAAATGCAAAAAGTCTAGGGTAGAAAATTTTGTAGGTCTTCAATTTACATTTAATAATTTCAGATATATGCATAGATATTTTAAGCCTTTTGTATGCGAGGAAATTTCTACATTTGTTTGTTTTTCAATGAACCAAATTTGGATAAGATTAAGAAAGCGAAGTGTGCCCTTTGAGAGTCTAAACAATGCAGGCATATTTTCACAAATTTTAAATATATTTAAATACTTTTGTAAATTCTTACATTCAGACATACTTTGCTAAAAATAATTTATATATTTCAAAACTACATTAAGCTAAAGACAATTGTGTCTCACTGTACCAATAAACCACCAAACTTTGTGACCCACACCGCCAACTAATAAACCACCAAATATTTTCACCAGTGCTTAAAGCTCATAAAACTCAGTTATTAAAGAAAAATGAGCATCATTTTGTGAGGTGGCTTACAGCACTGGCAACTAACGAGTACTAATGGAGCTGGCGCCCAGCAAGTAGACCATTTGCAAATTGCCGAAATTTGTTGGCCAGCTGCGGCCCGTTGTCCAAAAAGGTGGGCAGGATTTTTCAATTAGCCTAAAACCAGCTGACAAAAAGGCTGAAAAGCTGGTGACCAAAATATTTAATACCTTTTATCCAGCCTCATAATTCGCATAATGACAAAAAGTCTCATTTGGTAATTTAGGCAATGGGCGGCATGGAATCAACCCCAGCCACATTTAGCTGACCAGCCGGATGCACTTCAACTTTCCACCCTGTTGCGTACAATCAAACGTGTGTCAGGTGAGAGGCGGGGCGGGGGGAGCGAAAGAGGACCCCACCGGCACACGACAGCCGTCATCGTCGTCGTCGAATTGTTGCAAAAGTGCGAAACCGCAAATGTTAAGCGCAACACAGAAGTCAATGCCACCCCACCACCCAAACAAACCCACCGACAAACCGCAAATGCCTCACGACGCGCTGCGCTGTCGACCCACTCGATGCATCGTCGACAAAGCTCTTCAATTTGCTTGCCATCTATTATGGCAGCTCATTGTGGGATTACCGACCCACAACCACTGAGCAACCACTAAGCATGGTTGGGCCGCGTTGTCGTTGGCGTTAACATTGGCGTTGGCTGTGCCAGAGGCAGGAGCAGGGCCAGCAGGCAGGGGCGTTCAGCAATTGCTAATAAAAAGGGTGGAAAATCCACTTTGCTATGGCATTTGATTTTGATTTTTCTCTCTGTTTGTCCATTGACTCTTGGGACTTGAACGCGGCTTGACAGCAGCAGGGGAACAAAGAGGGAGATACATTTCGCCCGCTGACTTTTGATGTCATCGGATAAGCATAGGTTCGCGTACAGCCAGCCAGGTAAGTTTGGGGGGAATGGAAAAATACTGTCATAAATAGTTATATGTATATTAAAATTGATAGTTAAAGGCAACTCTGTAGATAAAATTTGTTAATATGCTAAAAAATACTCAAATATGTAAAAGAAATGCTACAACTTTCTTAAGGTAACTTTGGCAAGGAAATAAAAATCTTTTAAGTAGCTTTAAAAATAGAATAAAATGGCTTGAACAATCGGCAATGGGCGGGACCAATCGACATACATATGTATATATATACAAACATACTCAGAACGAAAAATTTGATGACTAAGCTATAAGATATGTATATATTTTAATACACTAAAAATACTAAAATATCTAAAAGAAAGCTTTTCTTAAGGTAACTCTGGCAAAGCCACAAAACTCAATATTGCAACTCTGGCAATACCCTAATACTATATAAGGCAACCCTATGGAATATCATCTTTGGACAATCTGACAGTTGGGAGAATATATATATGTATATATAGATATGTTAAATAAGGAATGCGAAACCAAATCGCGAAATACTATTAAATATATTTTACAAATTAAATGTACTTACAGCTTAAATACACAATAAATCATTTTGGCAACAGAAAAAAAGCATTTGCAAAATACCTCAATAATACAACATATTTTTAATAAATAATATTTTTAAACAATAATTATAAGGTGTACATAAATATGTAAATCTAAAATGAATTAAAAGGATCTTAAAACTCTATAATTTAATGTTTTAAACAACACTTTTGTATTATAATTAATGGCATTTAGATGCAGATTTAGTAAATAAAGTTTCAGTAAAGAATCGTAGACTCGACCTGAAAGTGAAACCTAACCCAATAAAAGAAAACTGACTAGAAAAGCTAATTCATCAGCAGGAAGTTAAGCGGCTTCTGGTTGGGGCGGGTGATAGGCATTTGGAAGGACGCTTGAACAATGAATGAATGGCATCCAGCTGAGTGAGTTCGTCTGTGCAGGTCTTTACAGGATTACACTCGATTACAGGATACATTACAAGCGACGACGGGTGGGCAACAGTTAGGCAACAGCCATAGGTAGTCAACACCCGCTGGGAATGATCAATCAATTCGCATCAAATTTGATTTTATCCAACTGACTGAATCGAATCCGTGTGTTGCGGGGTGGAAACGGGGAAACGCGGGATTCTATTATTATGATTATTGCATTGCGATTGATGTGGAAAATGGAAGCCATGTTAATTATCAAATTGCGCTTTGGTTTTCGGCTCGACCAAGCTGCAATTAACCACTAAAAACTGGACGGCAAGCCGAAGCGATTGTCCGGCAAACAAATCATTTTGTGGGTAGCGATACGAATAAATAAAAAAAAAACATGAGAGCACAAAACACAGACCATAGACATTTTGATTTGGCTTTTCGTCTGGACTTAATGAAAAACGGAAATGCCACTTGTTTTATTTTCTCATTCAACATCCTCGTGAATGCCCGCCGCAAAAGCTTTTGCTTTTTGCGTATGATTACAACTGGCCATGGGCGGGTTTGTGGCGGGGGGTAGCTTACTGTTTGCTTTTGTACTTTGTTTTTAGCGATTAATTAATGCAATTAATCTGCAGCTGGATTCGTGACTTAAGGCCAGAGCCTGTTGCCTTTCAGTTTTGATGAAATTGTTTGTGCGCATTTCTGTGTATTCCCCTGAAACAGACCCTGCCCAGCCCGACATGTGCCTGGCAAAGATTAAGTTGAGCTTAGAAATTTATTAAGGCGCATCGAATGTGTGCATATACATTAATAAACCATGCAATAAGAAAGTAATTAGCTAATTAAGACATAGTCAGACAGTAGAAAAAATACACAAATATCCTCGAAGGCAAAGTCTATTAATACTTATTTACATAACGGCATAGATATATACATATCTTGAGCAATAAAAAAAAAAATCCTTAAAAATTGAACCCACATAAAACAACACACATATCGATCAGCCTGGTGCCTAAAAATGAATTGAATATGGGTTATTATATGGATTGCAAAATATATTTATATTAACTTCAAATGTTGCATTTTACTTTTCATTCAAAATCCCACATATTTCAACATGTAAACACATTTTCCTGAGCCAACAGAGTGTTAAGATAGACTTCGATTACGAGCTGAATGAATAGCTACAAGGGATCATTTGTCAATCAGTTGCTTCTCATTGCTGCAAGCGATCAGTTCAGTATTTAAAAAACATACGGAGTTGCAATTTTTACCGACATTATCAGTAAAATTCTCCGATTCATAATGTGTATCAAGGCGTATCAACTTTGTAAGCAATGCATCTTTGGTTTCATTTCTGATTGCGACTTATCTTAACGATAAGTAATATCTAGAAAGTAGAGCTTCAAACTAGCAAAAATATGTTTGTATAAGATAGTACGTAAGTACAATTTCTTCGTTTCTTAATATACAAATTGAATTTATTTTAATTTAATCCAAAGTCGGAACAACTTTAAATTTTAGTTTATTTGATTTTCTTATTTATATTTAATTTATTTATTTATTTATTTTATGATAAGCTATACATAATATTAAACAAAAATAGGCCAATTAATTTATGAGAACACGAAGTAGCATGTTGCTTTTCTTCTCGGAATGCATCTATTCTTAGCTTCTCCTCTTTCTTGAATACTTCGTATATATTATACTGCAGCTTTCGCTGGAGCTGCTGATAATTTATTTTCGTGCTGGAATGGCGAATGTATTCCGGAGAGGACTAAGTGTGATGGCGTACTGGATTGTGAGGATGGCAGCGATGAGACCTTTCTGGCCTGCTATAATAGCACCTGCGATGCTTCTGCCTACTTTCGCTGGAATTAGGGGGGCTGCATCCAGGAGCAGCTAAAATGCAATGGAGACTCCGACTGTTTGGACGGAAGTGATGAGAACAAATATTTGTGTGCATATGATAATCAAATTGATTCCTTACTAAATGAATTGAGCGGTGAGTGCAGGTGAGTTGCCCAAAAATATGCTTATACTTCATATATTCAAATCGAGACAGCGAACTGGTTCGAGTCTGAAATGCTTGTTACTAATGCAAACGAAACATTGAACTGAATCAGTTGCCTAAAAAAATTGCCCAACAACTTTTTTGTAAAAATTCCTTTGCTCAAAGATAAACACATATTTTTGTTCAGAAATCGAAGACGAGGTATTCACTTGAATATTTTATCAAACCGAATAGAGAATATATACTCAAGGCTTGCAAACTGACTTCCCTATTCTAATGCAATCCCGCCCATGCCGTTAGCTGTGACAAGAAGTGCCTAAAGTGGAGTCGGGTTTGTAATGGCCACAGCGATTGTACGGATAGCTTTGATGAATCTGCGGAGCTGTGTACCGTCAGTCTGTGTCCAGCCGAATCGTTTCGCTGCGCTAATGGCGCCTGCATCAATGCCGACTCCTTTTGCAATCATGTGCTCGACTGTGCCGATTGCAGCGATGAGATACCCTCTACATGCCGCAAGTTGGGCGAAATGGGGCCCAAAATGGACACATGCCCACAACTATTAAGCGAACAGATGCCACAATCGACAGCGACTAAGGAAGAGTCTTGTGTGCCACAAACAAACACCTGTTCACTGGAAACGAGTGAGGGCAGGCATGTCAAGGATTACTTCTCGGGCTTTGAGTTTGGCTCAGCTTACGGAGTGCCAGGCGGCAGAATCATGGAAGTGAGCTGTAATGAGGGCTATGTGAACTTCGGCTCGACTATCAATAGATTCAGGAGGAGCCAGTGGCAGCACGAGGATTTCGGTTGTTTCCGCCTATGCAGCCAAAAGGATGATATAGCCCAGGCACACTGCGACGCAGTGCATCCACAATGCCAATTTGGAGGACTGTCAAAGTGATTCGCAATTATTTGGCACAAAATTGTTTGTTACCTGTACAGACAGCTACAAAAGTGCGCTGAAGCCTAGTAAACCAGGTGAACATAGCTGCAATGAGGTGGGCACCTGGACAACTAAGGTAAGCAATCCCGAATGTAATTTGTGGCATTCAGTCCGCACAACATCCTCAACCTGGACTGTGAGCATATTCCAAAGGAACTCAAACAACGCGGCAATTTATGATTTTAGTTGTGCGGGTACCATTGTCTCCGGCCAATTCGTAATCACAGCAGCAGCCTGTTTCACCGATCAATTAAATGGTACGGAGCAACATCTGAACTAAAACATTGTTCAGGGCAATCACAGCATAAGGTACAGCCTGAACGAGGACCATGGCTATGTTACACACCTTGGACGTGTAAGTATTCCCTGAAATAATTAGTCGAGCTAAGCTTAACTTTTGCTCTCACATGCCATAGAAATTCGAACCAAAAATTAGTCCTACTCCAACTGGCAGAACCGTTTAGCTTGGGCGCTAAAGTCAGACCCATTTGCTTGGCTGACAAACCAATTGATTTAAAAGCTGCGCTTGATATAGAAAGTTCGGGTGACTTTCACAAGCATCAGCTGGGTGAGGCTCGAACTTTATACGTCAACAATAAATATATTTTAACACATATCGTTATTAACAATACTACTATGTACAATATAAATAAATTTCTGTTGCCCATTCAGAAGAAAATAAAGAATTCAATCAATTTAAATTTGATTTAAAAGCGAAAATAAATAATTGTCTATATCTACATCTATATCTATATCTATATATACATATATCTTTATCTACATATTCTATCCTCTAACATCTCCTTTCTCTTTAGTTTGACTCATCGCCATCCACTTTGACATTACGATCCCAAACGAAGCCGCAGTTCATCGCAACTCATTTCGAATTGGCGAGTCATTATGGCTCGTAGTATCTATTAGCACTTGAACAAATTACCATATTAATTGCTACTAATTAAAAATGCATTAAAACACAGAACTCTGGCCGTATCAGAGCCGGAATCGGACTCGGGGAGTCTGGCAATTTATTATGCTTTGTCATCTCTGTGTCGCCAGGACCAAATGTGCAAAATAATAATAATAAACATTTTCATATTCATTTTCATAATGCCACGATATCAATGAGTTCATAAAGAGCCATAGTCCGCACTGTGTACTTTCAATTAAAAGCCAACTTTCAGCCATAATTCAAAAACTAAAATATGCAAAACGAGTTTTGCGGCGAAAGTTTCAATCGCATCGATTTGCATAGACAGACGGGGTGTCTAATGTATATGCACATAAGGATGTGAACAAAGGTATATATGTATATTCATACCGTTCTACCACCCAACAAGGCGCACCTGTAACATCTGCGCTCCACCGCAAATTTCGCTATTCATGCCATAAATTCCGGCTGTGTGGCACATTAATTAATTTGCTTTGCGGCATTTCAAAAGGATTATTTACCGCTCATTTCAGATGAGTGTGTGTGTGTGCGAGTGTTTGGGTGCGTGTGCGTGTGCTAGTCAATCGGCTTAACTTAGGAGAGTGAGTGCGTATGTGTATACTTATATATGTATGCGACTTGTATGTCCAAATGCAAAGGTATTTTAATATAAAAGCACTCAATACAAATTACATATATATAGTCTGTCTATGGAGAATGCAAAATATTATGGACTCATATTTAAATATAAAGAATATTAAATAAATATATATAACATAAATCAAATGAAAGAAACACAAATCTTTTCATTGCGCTTTGATAAAAAATATATTTCTTTATATTTATTATAAATATATTTACTTAAAAAAAAGGTATACTTTTTCATAGCCCTCTAATAAAAATGTATTTATTTATAGTTATTAAAAATATATTATGTCATATTTTAAATTTCAAATGAATATTGTTTTTATCCAACTCGAAAACTTATTTCCTTTTTAGTCACATCTATAAATTACCTTTTTTTTTATGAGGAGTGCCATTAAGGATTATGATAAAAATTCTACTGTCATATTTGTTAAGTCTTATATATCTATATATTTTTCTTAAATATCTCTTTTCGTGGGTTCTCTCTTTATATGAAAAAGCTTCGCCTTCCATCATGCAATACTTTTCCTTCTACTCATTATATCTCATTGAAATTTCAACCGACCGCAGAGCAGCACTCAGTCTCAGCTGCGTGTCGAGAAAGTTTTCTGACATTCTCAAATCTAATGAACAAAAATTAATTTACAATAATAACTCAGCTAACACGAAACGATGGCACAAGCTGCTAACCACCTCAAACCCCAAAAGCCCATCCAATAATCCGACAGCTCCTGTTTCAGCCACTGAAAGAGTTGTGCCGTGTGCCCACAGTCGGGCCCAGAGGGAAGAGGCGGCGTCGCGATTTCAAAGTGTTTCCGTTTGCAATTTGCATAAAATTCGTTAAAATGTCTAACGGCATTAATGAGCTAGCCGGAGGGGGTTAGAACTTTACCTGTTGCCCGGTAAAATGCCATCGACTATGCCCAGTGGAGCTCAAGTGTAAATGGATCGCCTTGTGGTATCCGGTAATTGAGTGTAATTAAATCCTGCCCCAAAAAAAACACAAATGACAAACACTTTGAGCCTGTGGTTACTCGGTGGGTGGCATTGTGGTTGCTCGTGGTTGCCTTGTGGTTTGGCGATGCCAAAGCTCAAACCAGAAGCCGAAACATTCTTCAGGCTCAACCCTCTCAACCCTTTGCCTTTTGTCTTTGTCGCATTTTGTTTTTAATTATGTAGCGTGAATAATTTTTGCTCTTTGTATCATCTATTTACGCGTCATTGATATTCCTTTTCTATGCTTTAATTAGTGGAAATTCTGTTGTAATTAAATACAGTTGGAGCTTAATTGGGTTTTGGAAAAGCGGAAAAGAGTGTGCGTAGGAAATTGTTTAATTTGTTTTAGTATATCCATGTAGATGGTATTATTGCCAGGATGGTATAGATGGTTACGTCAGGAAGTAGTCAAGATCATATAGCCATGTTAATATAGCCATGCCTGTCTTCTGGCTTGAAAACTTTACATAGTCTTTCTCTTGTAGATAATACAAATGACAATATTACAATAAAACATGGTAAAATACTATACATATAAAGTTCTTGTATGAAAGACATTTTTCCTATTCAAGATATCTATGCGCCCTATATATAAGAAAAATCTTATTAATATACAGGATTTATTTATATATCTTTTTCTGTTGAAAATGTTGATTCTTTATGAATGACTTAATAGACAGAGAGCTCAATCAAACTTTTTAATCAGCAAAACATACAATCCTTATATATTCAAGGGTATTTAATCTTAGACGTACGACGGTACACGCCTTTTTTCTGGGAAAGCTAGCTTCAAAATATTTTTGTATGCCAACTGATTTTATTTCGATCTTTAGATATATTCAGATTTCTGTATTGTTTTTTTTTAAATTATAAAGGTAAACTAAATATATTTCCACATTAAGTCAATCGCTCACAATTAAATTAAATGCAAATCTTGTGATTCATTTCATTGCAGAAATTTTTGTGGCATATTGTAAAAGTTCAGTTAAATAATTTCTGTAAAATCCCTGTGTGCGGTCTTCAATATACCCACATATCTTGCCGTGGAGTTTCTCTAACTTTAGTAGCAACAAAATGCCACAAACCGCAAAAAGTGAAATACATTTCCAATTTTTTTTTTTCTTTTTTTTTGTTCGCATCATGTTAGCAGAGTTTGTTTGTCTAGCTTAAAGCGAACTTCTAACACTTTTATTTGCATCGTGTTTTTTTGGCCAAATTGTCGCCAGTCGGTTTGCTGCTGCTGCGACTGCTGCTGCTTGTTTTGCTTGCCACAATTTGCGGTGCCAGCAATTTGCAACAGCTGCAGCAAGCTGAGATCATTGACAGCGTAGTTCCCCTCACCTCCTGCCCTTCAACTTTGTTGCACACGCTGTTGATTGTTGGCTGATTGAAGCCACCAGGAAAATTGCGGTTGTTGGTTTTATTTTTTTTTTTTTTTTTTTAGTGTGCACTGCGTGGGTTCTGTGAGACTGATTGCCTTACAATTAATGTTTTTTGTCGGCTGGCGCACAAAAAATGTACATTTAATTTGACTAAAATGTTCGCTTGCCCAATGTCTACGAGTCTAAGGAGGTGCTAATGAATCTACAATCCTGCGTGGGCGCCTGAAAAGTTGTCCCAGTTGTTTTCCCACTTTAAATGAGATCTTAAGTTATTCAATTAACGTATTACTCAATCAACAGGAAAAACTATCACGATTGTCTAGAGAGATCAAGTAGGTTCTTAATATATATATAAATAATATAAATAATATACTACTACTAAAAATAGGTAAGACTGCCCGACTAGGTATACACTTACCCTTTACCCAACGCAAAGCTGACGATACAAACATTTAAACTTTTATAAATACATATACAAAGCATACACACACACAGTAGCCAATACGAATTATATGAAGTGCATTCTTAAAGTAACTTCGATAATGAAACTTTGAAGGCATAAATATGGCATACAAATGTGTGCATATACTAAAACGCAATGTTACAGCTTTTGTCTCTTCTTCAATTTTGGAGAAACGTGTCTTAACTGGTCCTTCATGTATATAAACTCTACTAATGCTGACCAAGAATATTTATGCTTCATGAGGCAAGAAGTCGACTTTAATATCAAATTTAAGCTTAATAAATGTGATCATATTGACAACGAATATAATACTTTACGAGGCAAGAGTAACCAAACACAATAAAATCAAAGTTAATTAATATTTAACTATTTTTTTTTACATAAATATTTAATTCTTCTACATTCTACACATTTGTAATTACCATCGAGTGCAAAGAGAAAAAACAGATTATGTTATCTGAAGTTGAACGGCGACCATTTATGGCCGTCGGCCGACCTGACCGAATGTTGTAATTAACCTCGGAGTTGGCGAGAGGGAAAACAAGTTGCGACTAATCCTGAATTATTATTTGCCATAGTCAGGCCAAAGACAAGGAAATGGTTTATTTTCAATTTATGGCACGAAAGGGTTGCCCCAGCGAGCGGGGCCAGATGTGAGGTCAACCCCCTTGGCAATGTTTCCAAATCATTTGCATATGAATTTTTGGGCACTCGCACTTTTGCCTAGTTGAGCATTCAAATTACTGTTATTATTATTTTCACTCATATGCCAGTCGTCCGGATGGGTTTGAGGGTTTCTGTGGGCGAGTGCAGGGGTCGGTTTTGGGCAACCATTAAAATCCAGCACGACCTTTGCGCTGCGGCGATGCGCTTGGCGCACTTCCGTTGGCTTTTAATTCTATTAGACGAGGCCACAAGGCTCATCGCTTATCGCTGCCGGCACACATGTCGCCCGCCGCCTCCATCAAACCCAACTGTTGGCAGCGCCCTCTGGCGGTGGGGCAACTGTTTGAGGCGCGTAAAAGGTTAAAATTATAATTTGCGGCTTCTGCGTGGCACTTTATTACGCAACTTTTTGGCATTTGCAGTCAACACGAGTCGACCCGCTTAATTTCTTGGCCGCCTTTTCATAACATTTGTTCTACATCATGTATTATACATAGAAAGGGAGCTGTGCTGAGGGGCGGGAGACTGTTCTTTGTTTGCCCGCCGTGTTCTCCAAAAACAAAAGAACATTTTTAATGGCCCTGCGTGGGCGCTTATCAGTCTCGGATATCCTTGACGCAGTTGCCACAAAACAAATAAAGGTTAGTTACGAGATTCTCGAGGTTTCGGTTGCGGTTTTGGCTTTCCCCTCCCCAACTTTATTTGTTTGCCTTTACTTTACACCTAAACGGCAAAGTTTCGCACTGCTCTGTGCGATAAACGAGCGATAAGCCCCGTTTGAATTATTTCGTTAGCTGCCAAAATGGTTTATCCTTCTGTTAGCCAAGTACAGGTATCCCCTTATTTAGTATGTGCAAAATATGCAAACAGGTTATTTGGGTTATTTTGGTAAAATTCACACAGAAAAGGTTTACCTATACAGCGGTACTTGAAGATAAACACGCAACTGCTCTGCCTTTATTACTTGGAAGCTTTAGGGGCAGAATAACACCGGAAAAGTGACGAAAAAATAGTACTTTGTGAAATAATTTCTCATGTTTACCAAAATTAAAGTATTCAAATGATAAATAAATAAAATCAAAGAATAGGTTTAAAATTGTTACCCAAATACGCTTTTTAAAGCTAATCAGAAAGAAGTAAACATTTAATATCAGCTAAATTAATATTATATGGCCCAAAATATTATCCATTTACTAATCTAATTTATATGCAAATAAAATATACTATGGAATATATAAATATACAAGGATATTCATAAGCTACAAACAATAAGAAGGCTATAAGACATTCGAATACCTATTCGAGAACTCGGAACGTTCAAGGTATATGAGATACGAATAAATATAGATTACGTATCTGCTAATCTAACTATACTTTTTTTATAGCTGCAATTCTCAATCAGTTCCTTCACAGTACCTTGTTATTTGTTGAGCTCGAGCTCGTCAGCTTTATGCTTTTTAATTAGACTAAGAAGAATCTACCCAAACCCTTTTCCACTAAGAATGTGGCGAATATTTAGTTCTTACTTTCTATATTGCCCTCAAGCACCTATTATCCTAAGCTCATTTCAAACAGTTACAGATAATATTATAAATACCCACATTTGTACAAGGATATTTAAATGATTTGATGCCCCTCTTTCCAAATTACACCCACTCTTCTCTGCTTAAATGGGATGCAAACAAGCTCAAGCCTTGGCCACACCCATTGCGAAAAAAAATATATATAACAAATTGTCAACACACAAGATGGCATTTAATCTTCAACAAATTGTAAGCCACTTGTACAGACAGCTTAAATAAATACAGTTGGCAGGCAGCACCACCTGCACCACCACCACCATGAACAGCATCTCGCCCGACCCCACCTGTCCACAATTTCGCCTGGCAATCTATCAAGCGGGGCGCACTCTGAGTCGTACGCAGCGTGTTATGCGGAAATTTGTGAAAATCTCTTTGGGGTTTTTATTTTTATTTTTTTTTATTTTCTATTTTCCACTTTTCTTGTAGTCATGTGAAATTTGCATTTTAAGTCAATAAATTCACTTTGCATACGCACACACGTTGACTGGAAGCCAAAACATGCGCCGTGTTGTGCTCTATAAATCTGTGCGAGTCGTCGTCTACTCTCCCTGGCTGACTCTGAAGGGGCGTGGCGCGGGGTGTTGTCTTAGCGGCTTAGCCTTCAGCCTGCGGCTAACTTGAGTCTGGCTACTGACTTGCAACTGCCTCCGCTCCCTTCCCCCTCCCCACCATGTATTACAAGATTACTGCAAGTGCGAGTGGGTAAATAACTGAGAACTGAGAGCTGAGAATTGCGACTGCCGTCGCCTTTTGTCGCTTTGGCAGTGCTTAAGGCGATATTTGCGTTATTTACGATTATTTACAATTTAAAATTTACATGTGCCAAGTAGTCCCCGCCCACCCTTGCACTCCTCCCCGCAGCACTGCCTTTCTGTAGCCAAGATGTTGTACATCCTTCGGCTTGTATCTTGATATGTTGATTTTTATTTATATCACAATTACTTGGCTGTAACTACGGATTTGTTGTGCTTAACGGTGGGTAAGCGATTCGATTTCGGATTTGGCAACTAGGTAGCATAGTTAAGGTGGGTTTAAAATTTGTACAAAATTTAGATGGAACAAGGAAATATGCGGAAAATTCCAATTGTATGCTACTAAATACTGTATTGAAACTATCGAACCAGCAGCCATATTTTTTTTATCTTTCGCCACCCGCAAGCTACCACCAAGCCAGTAAAACCCTACTAAATACAACACAGAAACTTTGAAATCATTTAAATAATTTTGGATATATCAGCAATAATTTAGAGTATAAAACATATTAAATCATATTTATAGCTAAGCACACCTAAGAGTGGTATATATAGTAATTATATTAATGGATTAATAATATTATTAGGATTCGAGCCTATGACCTATTTGGATTATAATGATAATGATATAGTGATATATTTGAATACCATTTAGATGTCTGCATAAATACAGATACCCATGATAAACTATATAATATTGTTTTCCTTTATTTTATTTTTTTTTTTGGTAGAACTGACTACGCCTAAAAGTTTATTGGCAACCAGTTTACACAATTTTCACTACGTGCTCCGCAAATTTATGCAGTGGTGCGATATTTGGCCGGCGGCATTTGGATAATCGAGGCCCGCGCTGCACCGCAGAAACTTCTGTGCGACTGCAACCAGGCTCAACAAGCAGCCAACAGCAACCAACCACAACAGCAGTCAGCATCACAGTTTGGCATCTTTTTGAAGCAACTAATTGAATTATTAGCGACTGCAGCCAGTGGTTGCGCTGCGGTTGTTGTTGGGTCTGCGGCCGCTTCGTCTGCCCCGTTGTGTGCACATTGAAATTATTGTTGGTGGTTGACAAGGATCAGCGCCGACGCCTTATTTGTGTTCATGCTCATTGCAGCCACAGCCGCTTCCCTCTACCCGGACCAACTGCTGCTGCCCTTGGGCAATGGGTGGACCAAGCTCTAACAAGCGGGTGTTGGCCACGTTGCAGCCCAGTTGGTTTTTTTTTTTTTTTTGGGAATGGGCATTTGGTTTGCTGTTGCCGCCGGCTGGCGACATGTGCACACGTATTGTTCTTGTAAATCATTGATTAATTCTTACTCTTTTTGCATATGATTAGAGAAAGTTATGGGCAGAGACTTGAATGCGGATTCCAATTGGGTTTGCCCAAGCAGTGCACAATTAAATTACGGCCACAACCCTTGGTTAAACTAAAGGACTAAGTGGTTGGAAGAACTATTTTTGAAGAGCTGCACATTTGATACACTTCAATATTTCTATTATACCTATATGATATGGTAGTATCATGCTGATGATATCTTCCTTAAAAAGAAAATAGTGTTTTATACAAAATTTCATAGTTCCTAGAACGGGCGATGTCATTTAGCTGACTTTAGTATATACACTACTAACATAAAAAAGAAGCTGCATAACCAAGTTTCATAGTGATAAATTCCAAGCTCACCGAGAACACATAGTTAGCTACATGGATAGACATGTCCAAATACACCCAGCTCCGCTCGATCAAGCATATATCTACTATATGGGCTCGAAAGTGTCGCTTGCAATGCGTTGCACACTTCGTATTAAAAGTATAATACCCTTCAGCAGGGTATAGACTACCCCATGATGTAATACATGTCCGTACAACCCTTTGTTATCAACAATCAAAGTCCAAACTGGGATATGAGACACACACGCACACTTCTCTGACACTCTGACACTCTGCTCTGGCATCAGGCAAATGTCACGCATGTCACGAGGACCAAACAATGGCCAGATATAATCAGCATGTCTTGCAGGACTGCAGATCCTGACACTTTAGCAGTTTCTATAAGAAATATGTATTGAAATACTGAAACTTTCAAATGGAAAAACTTGCATATCTGTTCGCCAAGTTTGCGCTGGTATTGTATAAACTTTTGCCTATCAACTTTGAACTCAGGAGTTTTCATCGAGCAGTTGACACCAGTTGGGCTGTGCAGAAGTCTACAGTTTGGGTACATATATCTATATGTATATAGGAACTCCCGTAAGTGGAGCACACTCAGACCAGTAAATGGCCTGCGCTTCCGCACAATTAGTTCATTCCAATTGTGTGCCTTTGGGTGTCTAGAGAAATATTTAGGAGAGGAAAAAAAGAAGGGAAAACCCATTTTTAAGCTAGCAATTTGCAAGGTGTTAGACTTAAGAGCAGGCTGGGGGAGTGCCGGGTAGCTGGCTCGGCAGACAAAAACAAATCACTTAGCCCTAATGGCTTATGAAGGCAGCGCATTTAACCAAAAAACCTCAAGCAGTTAAGCGAAGCGACAGTGGGCGACGATGGGAAGACAGCTGGGTGGGTTGGACCAGAAGGAGGAAGAAGAGGATGAGGAGCAGCCGAAGAAGCTGTCAAATGGTTGTCTTTACCCGCAGCTCACACATAAAACTGGAACATTGCACGCTGCTGACGCTGAAGGCGTTGGGTATGAGATGGAGATGAGATGTGAGAACTGAGACCTGAGACTACGACTGAGACTGCATCTACAGCTCGCATAATGGGCGACCCAATTAGGCAAAGTGAGTGTTGGTGCAATGCATATGAACCATAAAACAATTGAACAATGTGCTGGCAACAATCAACAAACATGCACAATGGCAATCAAAAGGATAAAGACCTGCAGAGCCTAGGTGGAGAAATTGAAGGAAACCCAGGAACTGAAGTATACATATGTGTGCATATTTACATTAGTTAAGTTTTCTTCAGGTTCTTAAGTGTCAAAAGATAAACTTTTTTTTAAAGAAATCCTGCTGCTGTTTAGCTTTTAGGTTTATGGTTGGGTTTATTATAATTTGAAAAAAATTGAAATAATTAAGAGTACCCAATATCGTAAAATGTTGCAATAATATTATAAAATATAATACTTATATAAGAGTGGCTTATGTGTGTGATCATCGAACTTGCAAGCGAGAGGACGCTGGCTCAAATGCGAATGTAGAAACCCCTGATGGCCTTTTAAGTAGCCGCTTAAAAGCTGTGTACCCTTCAGATGTTGGTGCGAAACACACAAACCATTTTGATACCTTTTCCATTTATAGCATCATTCATGTAAACCGAGTAATGCCGGGTAATCTCTTGTAATCAAACATAAACATAAAACAATGAAATTTTTTGAAAAAAAAAACTTTGCATCTTAGGTTTGTGGACTACTTAATCTGATCAAGCCTCGGTTAATAATTTGAAATAAAACAAGTAAAAGGTTCTAGTCGGGAGCTCCCGACTAGGGAATACCCTGAACCCTCTTTGAGAGTGTAGTGGGGAGGTGGCGATAGGTATAAAATGAAAGATACTTGACATGTATATAATATTCTAGAAGCAACATATCATGTTTGGTGATTCTAGCTCTTATTATTTACCCAATTTGCTCAAAAAACAGGATGTCGATATCGATTTGTATCGATTGCTTGGAAGTAAGTTATCAATTATCGGAAACAAACTCGATCTGCGTAGGAACTAGGAAAACCTACAGCTAAAATTTCAGTCTCTAGCTCATATAAGTTCTGAGATCCTTGCGTTCATACATACGGACATATGGACGGACAAACGGACGGACAGACAGACGGACATGGCTAGATCGACTCGGCTATTGATGCTGATCAAGAATATATACACTTTATGGGGTCGGAGATGCTTCCTTCTGCCTGTTACATACATTTACATTTTGCACAAATACATTATACAAATGGGTAAAAACCATTTTTAATGGGTTCAGGGTATAACAAAAGAGTTCCGAGTTTGAACCAGTTAGGTTCAAATCCGGTTTCCAATCTTTAGTGAATATCTATATATAATCGAATTTTCTTATACATATAAACTATGTCAAACCTAAAGCTAAGAACTAGAACTCGAACCTAGAACTTTTAATCTTTACAATTCTGGATAGCCACAAGCGAGATAACCCCAAGCTTTTCACCTTCCTAATTCGATTAGCTAAAAGCTTTAGTTAACATTGGAAACAGAAGCTTAGTCAATAAATTGCGCACAGCTGTCCGTCATTCGTTTATTAGATTTGTCAATGCAACAGTTTTTTGTCAAGTGGCTGCCATTCGAACAGCCGCAAACTGGCCATAAAAATCATCGGAATTGCAAATAGATTGAGCAAAAAAAAATAACTTTGACCGGAGCAAAATTTAGCGTCACATGCAGGCGTTGCGTATAAATTAGAGTGGCCATTGTGTGTGGCATCTTAAATGTCAAAAGTGACACCCCTCGCCCTGCACCCGGCGCCCTGCGGCCTGCACCCTCGCCTTTGGCTAGTGCACCTGAAGCGCTTCAACTTTGACTCAAAGCGCTGGCAAAACAATAAATTTCCCTTTGGCAGCCATTGACTAAGGGCAAAAAGGAGGCGCAGCTTCAAACCTGACCAAAGCCCTTACACATCACACACACACCCACATACACACGGCTCCACATGTGGGGGCTGGGCAAGAAAAATGATGACCACAATGCGCTGGCAACTGGACGCACGGCCGAACATGAGGGCATAAAAAAAGGAGGAGAACTGTTAAGGAACAACTTCTGGGCTAATAAAAAAAAGAATCAAAAGGCAAAAACCAAGGGAAAAACATGCGGAAAAACCTGTTCCAAATGCATTTGGCCATTATGTCCTAGCTGGAGGGGGTGTTTAAGCGGAAAAGGTAAGTGATGCTGGCGTTGGGTGGGGGGTGGGCTTTTAGTCAATATCTCAGGCTATGCTGCAATTTTTCTTCATTTTTTTGGTTTTTGTCACCCAGCATGGAACTCAGGCGGAAGTTAAGCTGTTGTTTATGTGTCATCGTAAATCATGTTCAATGTACACGAAACAATTCCACGTAAGTGGATAATGGAAACTCTCATAGACTTGTTGGCTTTAGTTGGGGTAGTTAGTTTTATGTATGTAGTTGCCGTTAGAAGCAGTTCACAACATACAGCTCTTTAAAAGCTTAACAGAAACAAATTACGTACAGTAACAATTTTCAGCAATTTACTACAAATCAAATGGAAGCTTAAATATGTATGGCTACAATGCTAAATTTCACATGTATTCCTTGAGACACTTCTACCAGTCGCTCGGTTGGCAAAGCGTCAGCCAACTAAGCACGGAATTAAACGATTGAACCCCCGCACTTCGACGCAAACAATTTTCGTATCGATTGCATTTGAAGCATTCTTCATTAGATCCGCGCGACGCCTGGTAATTTCCTTTAGCATACTTATATATCTATATAATGATATTAAATGGCTGCAAATTGCATTTCATGCCCAATTCGTTCTACATAAAACTACTATTTAAGAGCGCTTCCAAAATGTGTAAAATAAAGCAGCGTAACTTCGACGTGAACCATGTGCTACCGCCGTTTCCTTACAATATTTCTCATCATGCCTCTGTTTTTGAGAACTGCATCGAAGGTGGCCAACAGCAAGGGTACATAAGAATTAAAAATTGAATAAAATTGCGGAAAACCGAATGCATAATAAAGACTTTCTTAGATAGCTTTGTGGGGTTATCCAAAACGGCAGCGCCTAATGCGCTGCCTAATGCTGAATTTAAAACACTTCCGGGCGAAGCGCCAAATCCTATACCATATCCATTTGTAGCATCTATACAGATGGTGGAGAATGGAAGGTACCAGCACCTTTGTGGCGGCGTCATACTGGATAACGAATTTGTGTTAACGGCAGCCCACTGTAATTTGAAACCTCGCCTACTGTTTGCCAAAGATTTACTTGTGGCCGCTGGCTCCAATCAGTTGTTCGATACGAAAGCCCAACGTTTTCAAGTACGGGCCATTAAAAAGCATCCGGAGTTCAAGCCGCTTTATGGTCATGATATTCTAATGCTGCAGCTGGCAACTCCCATACCTATCGATAACATTCGATTCGCTGCTATCGACTTTAGGAATTCCACTAGCAGAAAGGACGGCAATTTGAATTCAATGCTACTCGGCTGGGGCCGCACAACGCCCAATGTGCCCAAGCAACTAGAAGTTGTGCCTTTTCGTACCATTTCCGATGAAATGTGTTTTCTTAAATATAAATTTAAATATTTAACACGTTCGGAAATTTGTGCTGTGAACACAAATGGACCTCGTGGAGCCTGCGATGTGCGTATTTGAATCTGATTTGTGTGCTCATAAACTATTATAATTCTTTACAGGGTGACTCGGGTGGACCTCTAGTTGATGCGATTCAAAATACGGTATATGGCCTGCTTTCATACGGTCGTAAGCCATGCGAGACGGGCAAACCCTTTGCCTTTACACGAATCAGCATCTATGTCAACTGGATTGAGGAACAAATGCGATCAATGAGAAAACTGAATAATACGAATGCTTTAAGATAGATATATATATAAATATATCACGAAGTTTTCAAGTCTAACTCTCTCTCTCTCTGTTCTTTTGTTTAATATATGCAGCATTATTCCCACTTGACATTTTTCGAAAGTAAAAAAATGCAAATAAAAGACGTCACTTAAAAAATTATGCCGCCCAGCTTGGGCAAGTGCCACGGGATATCCACAGCAAAAAAATAAAAATAAAAAATGTGTTAATGTGCCGAGCCGCAACGCTTTTAGAATTCATGTCACTTTTATAAGGTAACAGATTCACGCGCTATTGTCACTTACGCTGATTTCCGGAACAGGCCCCCAGAGAGGACTCCCCCTGAACAATTGAGCCTGATGGTGTAAGGCGTACCCCCAACCAGGCCCAGGCAACACACAAATGACAGTTACGTGTGCGGGTATTTCATTTCTTCCAACAGCTTTTGTTTTGTGTGCCCTGTACTAAAGGTATAAAGGAAATTGTGTTTTTGGGTCTAGTAAGTGAAAAAGTTCTGACATTTTCAGTAGTAAAAGCAAACGCTTATAGAGATACAATATCTAATTATCAGATAATTATCAGAGATTTTTCTGTCAATATGATAATGATAATAACAATGATTTCCTGTCAAAATGATAATGGTAAGAATCCATTAAGAAGGACGACGGGCTCAGTCGATCTAGCCTTTTGTGTGAACGTGTCGATCTCGAAGTTAACATTTGAGAACGAGTTATTGATTCCTGTTCAATATCGATTAACGCTTTACCTTCTTTTTACCTTAAATTAAAATAATATTATCTGTGTAAGAAACTAAACTAAGCTAAATTGAACATTTTTTCAGTCTTACCAAAAATTTTTTATAAATACTTTTGAAAACGTATTATTATTACAAATATTTACTTTAGCTGGAACAGCTGCAATTGCGAACTGTGTTGACTTTTTATGGATAAAGTTCAAGGCACATGTCATTGATATAAATACATATATATATATTTAAACGACTTAACTGCCGTCACAGTTCAATTTTAACAATTGTGAAATGCGGACGCATTTTCTCTGGGGCTTCTCGGTGATTATCTTTGGCTGGAGCTGCAGCTCAGTTGGAGCCTACAGACTTCTCGACTCTACGAACGAACGCTATGGAAGCTGTCCGGCGGTCAATTTAAATGCACAACATAAAATATATTACAATGTGAATAAAATAAATACAGAGGAGGCGGCAGACGGTAAAGAAACCTGCGTCATATCCGATAAGCGGCCGAAGCCCGTGCATCTGCTGTTACGCATCATCAATATAAAGGGCTGGAGGAGAGAGCCAACAAATGTTATAAAGTCCAGGCGTAGACCGGACCCCGGAGAGGAGCTTTTTAGGGGAAATCCAGTTTTGGAGAAGCCCAAACGAAAGTTGATTCTAATTTTAAACCAAAAACCCGAACGCACAGAGCCAGCCAATCATTGCTACATATAAAAAAAAAAGTCTCATATTTCCAATTCATCAAGTTTAGCTAGTTTTAAGAACTCGTAATTAAGCAAACTTTCTGAAAACATATGTGACCATATTTGGCCATAAATTAAAAACATTTTGTTGCCGCAAAGGATTTAAAACTCAAAGAAAATGACTTTGAAGACTTTTACCAATAAATAATAAAAACCCACACACACATATGAGCTGCATCTGGGCTTTGACAGAAAAAGCTTCTGTAGCAGTTGATTGCGGTTACAACCACCCACCCGGCCAACATAAAGCCAGCCGCATAAAAAATGATGTTATATGCATGACCCTAAATTAATCTAGCGAAACCTTTTCCTTTACAGCAAACAACGAGCTCCCCACCCACGATTCTGCTGAACGCTTTAGTCCGGGCACATCAAAGCCACTGAAGTATGACAGAAACGAAGCTATTTGAATATCCACGTAAATGTCATATGCGAACAAATTAAATTTGGCTTATGACCAGCTCAGAGAAAGAGAGAGAGAGAGAGAAAGAGAGAGAGAGAGAGGGAGAGTGGGAACAGAGGGAGAGAAATAAGCACAACGGGGAGAAAAACCCAAGGACTTTACAAAAGGGAAGTTTGCTGCGTCTTTTTTATGTCGATATCATAAAAGAGTAGTCCTTGGACATCTAGATATTTGATCATATTTAAATTTTGTGAGCCATAAAATGACTCATTACGGCTTTGAAGTACCTTCATAAAATACAGCTACAGTAAATAATATTTCTACCTTGTACAAGAAAAGCCTATAGGCCATCTTTTAAGTTATATCACAGATAGAAGCGCTTGCTTTCATCAAGTCAAGTCCCAATCTTAGAAAGCTTTTATTATCGATTTAAGGAGCTTTCTTTTTAATCAACTTTTTCCAAGCTTTAAGCAAACAGTTTGACTGAACTTCATATCTGAATGAATCAAGCGTTAATTTTATTTAATTAATTTTATTATTTATGACTAAAATATTATTTTTGAATATTATATATTGCATTTTTAATTTTTTGGTCTTTCCTTCTCCCCCTTTTTAACATATTATAACACTCATAAGCTTCAAAAACAATTTTAATCCTTAGCTACAACGCGCATTAAGTTTAAATATTATTTTAAAACTCTTTTCTTTAAGATCTTGTAAATTTCTTGCATATTATTTTCCCTCCCTTTTTTCAACGCAAGATTTTTACGTGCTGCAATTGATACGCGTAAAATTCAGCAAGTTTCGTGTGGAAAACCAAAAAAGATAAGTAAGAAAAGCTGAAAACTAGCTGCGCAATATGTCGCTTGCAGCGAATTGAAATTATGCAAAACAAAAGTAAGAAATAGAATTCCATTTGAAATTCAAAATTCTTTTTTTTGCGCCCAACTGCGCTCAACAAGACGTTGCCAGACTGTCGCAATGCCAGCGAGAAAGAGACTCATTCGCATGCAGTTGGCGTACCGCAAAGTGGATATTGATATTTTGTTCTTAAATTTTGTTATTTATGTGGACACGCTCCAGCCCCCAGCCCAACGCCACAAACATATTCCCGCATATACTGTATAAAAACCAAGCAGAAGTTTACAATTTGCACAAGACCGACATTTTTGCCAACTTGTGCAAATTTAACGCGGCATTGTGAGAGTCCCGGAATACACTATGTCCTTCCCTTTTTAGGGGCGGGGTTTGGTCCGCCCCAGGGCCCCGGGCTTGTCATGCCCATTGACATGCACGTCGTGTGCCAGTGCAGAGGCCGCCGCTTAACTTTGACAGACCAAACCAAATAACCCGCCCACCAATGCCCCTGCCCTCTACTCCCCACAAGGCAACCCAAAATTTTGCCATAAATTTTGCAACGTTTTCGACACATTGGAAAAGTTTTTTTACTTTTTGTTTTTTTTTTCTTGTGTATGGCAACCACTTGAATTTTTCAATTGTCACAAATTTATTTTAATACAGCGTGAAATTTATGAGTGACAAATTGAATTTGAAAATTGAGTAATATTTGTACTTTTGCGAAATAACTTTAACCCTAGGGAAAGTAGCTATTAGGTTAGAACTGCAAAAAATATTATTGGGAACATTTCTCGGCTTCAAACTGATTAAAGTGAAATTGGTGGAGCATATCTATATGTATATATATATATATATATATATATATATATATATATATGGCATAGGTGTCTGAGCGTATATCTCCTAATAAAAATTATTATTATTAGCAGAATAACAAAAATAATACATATTTAAAATGAAAAGACGCGTGGTGGCATTTGTATTTGAAGACTGAAGCTAGCGCCATTTTAGCTTAGTCAATTTTTATGAATATGATAATAGTGATGCCTAAAAACCTCCCTCTTATAGCATAACTTAAAGACATGCCGCAAATAAAGTTGATTGATGGTTCTTCGCTGACCAAGTGGCCCACCCCAAGAGAATCATAGTTTAGCCCATGTCAGAGTGATTCGATATGGATTGGTTTAGCTGCAGGACATTTATAAGCACACAGCACAGCCGACTGCTTAGGGATACGCGCGTGTTTTAGATTGTTTCAAATGGGCCAAAACACTAAACACTCCATAAATAAAACCATTAGAAGTACCATTAAACGAGAGCAGAAAAAAATAAATAGAAATAATATTAAAGTAGAAGCAATTTTTTGTTTATCATTTTTATGTGCGCCCTGAGTATGTGGGCGTGTGCCTGGGAGTGTGCGTGTGTGTGTGAGTGTATGGGTGTGTGTTTGACATACGCAATCATATAAATCTTAATGTTTATAAATCACGTCGTATTGTTATGCCCCAGGGTCATTTTCTTTTTTCTTTTCGATAGCCTGCAATACGCCTTAGAGTATATAAGAAACTTAAGATTATTTTGGCTGGGTTCAAAATTAAAGCTTGACATCGAAGGATAACCAATAAAAAAAATATTCATAAAATATTAATTTAATACAAACATTTAAGCTTCTATAAATAAATTCCATGTTTGGGAAATGCATTCCTAATTAACTTCGGTGCTCAGTGTCCGATCTCTCTGAAATTTTGTAGGGCTAAAAGGTGACACACAAAAGTGTTGATATATCAAAGCCCAAGGCTATAACTCTGCATGAATTTAATGAATTTCATTTAAAATAAAAGGTTAAGAACAGTCCGCAGAAACCTCGAAGAGAAATGTCAAAAACCACACTCCCACTTTAAGAGTATACTTCTCTATTATGCTTTAAGAAAGACACATTTTGAACTTGATTTGTTTTTTTTTTTATTCTTTCTTTTTTGTGGCATTTTTAATATGCAAATAATTTGGTGGGCAAATGGCAACCAACTGTGACCCAGCAGCAGATGACAATGGCCAACGCCCCACGCAAAGGAAACATGCGAAATCTATTCAAGAGTCAAGTTGACAACAATACGACGGGGCCTACTTGGCACTTGCCAAGAAACAGGAACAGGATGTGACCATGATGCCAGGGTCTACCTCCCCGCACGATATTTGAATATGACACACAGATGACAGCTGCTCTCAGCTCGGTTCTGGGGATGGCCAGGATGATGCGTGTCTATTGTGCGCATTTGACGTTTGGTTTATTAATCAGTTTGGCCTGCGGCCAGGACCAGGACCAGGGCAGGACCAGGGCCAGGGCCAAGCACAACCAAACGCCGTCGCAATTTTCTACAAATGAATAATTTTGGTGCGCAAAAAAAAAGGGCAAACTCAAAAAGCAGCCGCAGTCCTGAGTTCATATTTTTGTCGCGTAACTCGCATTTTAATTTCTCACAAAAGAAAAATAAAGTCAAACAAATGTCAGTCGCGTGTTAATCAACTGTAAATAAATGGCGCAAAGATTAGAGAGAACCGCAAAAAAACAGAAACAGAAAAAAAACACGGGCAGTAATTTATACTTGCCTGACTAGTAGATGCCCTGTAAACTGGCCCAAAGAAGCCTTAAACAATTTTTGGTTAGATATAAGAAATTCTGATGTTTTTTTTAAATATATTTCAATATACGTTTAGCAAAAATTTAGGTTAAATTCTAAAAGACCCCCGAATTTTATAGTTATAATTATTTATTGGACAAATAAGCTCACATGCCTAATGTAATGGGTCTAGCTCCTATAATTTCCACGGTATAGACACACTTTAAGGCTAGCTGAAAGTCGAATAGACGGATACGGATATTGAAGCTGATCAGAAATATATTTGTATTTTATATAGACATATCGGAATCATTTAAAAGAAATAAATATAATAATATAAGCAATAAATAAATAATTCTACAGGGTATTACGCCAAGCAAAGCCACGAAACATTAGAAGCCCCGCAAAAGCGTACGCAAAGCAAATAAAAAATGGGGTGTGATGCAGGCAACAACAAAAAATTCGGAGCAAAAAAACTGGCTTAAAGAAAACATTTAATGGTTTTTTAAATGTTTTTTAAATGTGCGTGAAAAATCTGTCACTCGACACAGAACTTCAAAAGCTTAAAGCTGAGGCCACATTTCCTGTTTGCCGAAGGCGCAGGCAACCCATGCAAATTGGCTCTAGCAAAAGTTGTTATCATGAATCCAAGGCGCGTTGTTATTGCTTGACACCCACTAAATCCGCAGCCCAGCTCGAGCTTGTATGCCCAATAGACGAAGCCGTAGCCATTGCCGCAGTCAGCAACGCCTACAATAAATAAATGCGCTCAGACATTGTCCTTTTCAAGGCGCAGCCTACGTGCCGGGGGTTCGGATTGCTGGTGTTGATGATACTATTATCTTATATCGCGACCGGGAAGGACTCTGCTAGCTGTCAGTGGACGCGGCAAAGGACTTCAATAGTCCTTTTGCCAGGCATTTACAATTCATAGATACTCGCAGTTAGATAGTCGGCGGGAAAAAATCGTTTTATTGGCTTTCGAAGGTCCTTTTTGTCGCCTCAGCCGCCCACCAACAACAAAAACAACAACAACAAGGACATAAACCGCAAATAAGTTTAACATTGTACAACATTTACGTTCCGGCGAGTGCCAGGGGTTTCCCTTTTGTTATTGTATTTGCTGTGATTTGTGTGGCTTTGTCCAGGGCAGCGCTTGAATTTTAAAATGTCGCGCACAGTGGGACAAGCCGTGTGCGAACACACACAAAATTGTGAGAAGGTGCAAGGAAGTTCTTAAATATTGGACAATTGATTAAATTTTTTGAAGATTTATTTTTACGTAAATGTAAAATTACTTTTACTAATGCCTCAGCTCGATGATTTTGAGTATGAGTAATACGCATACCTATTCGGGGCGATGTCAAAAGTACTCATTTTAAACTATCTTCAATTTTAAAAGATTAATTTATACGCATATACAAATGTGTCTCTGTTTTGAGTTTGAATACATCGCATTCATACCAACGACTACTCAGAGTCAACAGTACTCCAATGGAAAGGGCTGCAGTTCTTAAAGAGTTAAGGTGTATGAATACTACGTATACTCATTTCATCCGACTACTTAGTTTCAAAAGTACTCGCTGTAATTTCTCTATTACCAAAGAACTCATTAAGGATTTGAATTAGTAGTATATTTACTCATCAGCACAACTACTCACTTTATACTCACGACAGTTCTCTGGGCTAACTTTCCACCAGTACAAAATAAAAGATTATTACCGCCAGCCTCGTTCCACTGTGCCACTTTTAAGCAAAAGGGGTGCAAATGGTGCAATTTGTAAAATTGCTTGTTTTTTCTTGAACCCAAAACCCAGTAAAGACATTGCCACAAGACGGCACAATGCTATCTAATCTTATTTGATATTATTTTTACGTTAAACTTGCATTTCAACACACTTTAAGGCCCGAGTTGGGGCTATTGTTCAACCACCCCCCGCTAAAACGGAAATCTAACAAATTGTCTTTAATAACGAGTCGTGCCTTTAAACTTCGAAAACAAGCGTTTTTAATGATATTTACAGGAAATGCCAGCAAAACGCATCAATCATTTGTCAGCCATAAAAATTCGTCACACATGAGCATTAAATTATAAAAAATAGTAGAAAAGGCCGGGTAAAAAAGAAACCAGAGAGAAATTCTTAATGGTTCTTTGTAAAAATGACCTTGTAAGTTATGAAGCACAGTTGGGCGCCCTTTTAGCCAAAAAGCCACGAGTCGAGGTTCAACAGCGGTCACTCCAGCAAGAATTGGGCACAGACCCGAAGCCCAACATCCACTTGTGGCTGTGGGTGGCGCGGGTTCAATTGGTTTAACAACCGCCTACTCCTGCTGCGTATGAGTGTGTGTGAGGTAGTCAAGTGCGTGCGCGCTCATATGTGAACATTTATTGGAAAACATTATTATTTATGACTTTTTGAATGACATCGCTTGAACTTTTTCAAGCAATAAAGTCCAGGCACAATAACAGCGGATATTGCGGCGGGACTTCAATTTTTTATTTCCGTTATTTAAAATTGCATTCTCCATAGAGAGTTGAGAGTTTTTGATTTATGAAGATATTCATTAGGAATTCGGGATATGCTACATACGTGTAGGGTGAGGAAATCTTAATGAAATGAAACCAATGAGAACCATTTTTGAACCACTTTTAAATGGCTAATGAACCAATTCTTAGCTGAACTTCTGAGTTAAGAATAATAAATATTTAAAAAAAAAGAATATTGTTTTAAAAACCAGCTAAGACTGATTTTTCTTAATCAGAGAATGATTTTATAATCTAAAGAACTTTTTAAAGAAAATTCTTGAAGACACCAAACGTTTTCATCCAGTGCAGCGTGTATTTGTATTTAATATTTTCTTTGTAATTCGTAAAGTAAACTAAAAACCCAAGAAAACCAAATTGGTGTCTTAAGCCACGCATAAGCTAAACTTCCAATCTAAAATGAAAATCTTTGTGCCCACAATAAACGACCTAACAAATAGCAAAGGCATGAAATCAACACGATAAAGGGTTATATCCCAGTCCCAGCTGCAGTTAAGGAGTCCTTTGCCATGTGAAGGACGTTGCATATATTATATGCGCACGCTTTAAGATCTTATCAAATAACCATAAGAACAAAAATGATTATTTTAAGTAATTGCCAGCTATTGTTAGCTGAGAACATAGCAAGAAGGACCTTTTTCTTATGACAGGCATTCGTAGCCTTAATTTAAACTAAAAACTGTGACTTTTGTTTTTATTTACTAAACACTCCGCTTATTTACTGTTGCCATATAGAAGGGAGAATGAAAAAAAAAAAAACAGAACAAGAAGGAAGCTATTGTATATGTATGAGTGAGATGTGTACATGCTCCAGGCGCATGACCCATTCCTGAACTCACACACAAAGCTCTGGCAGCGTTGGATACGACGGATACACGAGCTCTCGCACTCCCGACTAAACTAATGCCATCCTCGTCTAGCCTCGTATCTCTGTCTGTGTGTAGGGTGCGGGTGAGTCAAAGTGTAGATAGCTGCCTGCCATAGGACGACAACGAAGTGAACGATGTCGACTCCGCATACATATAGAATGTCCTAAGGTGGAGCAGAAGCCATGACTGCGGCCATGACAGCGATAATGTATACCAGCCAAGCCGAAGGCGAGGTTGAGGAGGCGTGTGTAGAGGAGGGAGCGACTCTTGTAGGGTTGCCGTTTGCTATGGCATCACCCACCCAACCCAGCCCGGCCAACCAGCCAGACCCAACCAACTGCCTGCTGTCGTCTGCAGCTGTCTCTCTCAGACTTGCTTCCCTCTTTTATGCCTGTTTTAGCTTTGTAGGTATTAAGTTTTTGGTCTTAATGCTAAAGATAAATGTCTGTGACTGCACTTATCGAGTTACTACTTAGAGGGTTTATCTCTTTTAGCTGAATTATCTTAATATATAATATCAATTAATTAACTTAAATATCATAACTAAATTCTTCATATATAATATATTTTGGATAATTTATGAGTACATAAAATATCATAAAAAGGGAAATCACATATTACCGTTTTTTAATGCGTTTTTCCCACTAGAGCTAGAGCTTTTTTGATTTAAAAAAATTAAATTTGTGTGATCCTAATATGGTTTTAAGCAAGTTGTCTACCTTTTTGCCTTGCTTAGGTCTATTTAATTCATATGCTGCACTCATAATTGTTATACCCCGAATCCATTGAAAATGGGTAAAAAAGGGTACAATGTATTAGCGCAAATACGCGTGCATGCGCGTCTGCTTCGAATTATAAGGTGCATAACGAAATTATACGAAACTATCAAAATATTACTTTAAACACTCGCCAAATGTAGTTTTATTAACTCACACGATGGAATAAAATAAGAATGCAAAGCGTATTGTGCTTTAGAGAACAGTTATATTCTAATTTTGGGCCATGCTGGTAAAGCCCCGTTAGACTTGATACTAAAAGTCGCTGTGTTGCTAAAAATTTGTAGTAACGAAATTATACGAAACATTCAAAAAAGTGATCTATAGGTGTGCGTATCAACTTTGTTTGATTGGGTTTTTATTTTTATGCCAAATTCATTAAAATTCCACGGGGATTGCGTTTGACTGGAGAGGAAAACGGGAAAATTGTTGCTTTGAAAGCCTCTGGGTTATTAATTAACCAAATTGGACAATTAATTGGTCGTACATGCAGCGTAACCAATCATTTTTTAAAAACTCAAGAAGGATACGGCAAAAATAATAATGCTGGAAGAAAATCCAATCTGTCTGGCCGTAACAAGCGTCAAATTTAAAAAAAAAAGAATCAAGTAGTTCGACCTTGTCGTGTCAACTTGCTGCATACTGCAGCATTCCAGTGCCCCAATGTCCGTTTGGCGTACTTTGAATACATCCACACATAAATTGCGAGGAATAATGAAGAAGAAGCCAACTTTCACGAATCACCACAAGGGAGAACGACTTGAATTCGCTTTTAAAAGCCTTGATACGTCCTGAGACATGTTAAGGAATTGTTGTCTTGCAATGTTGCATGCAACATAAGAAGTTTCTTAAATATGTTTTTTCTCAAAAAAAGTATTTCTTCGGATGAGAAAAAGTTACATTTGGATGGTCCAGATGGTTTTCGCGGCTATTGTCACGATTTGCGAAAGGAACCCCTCGTATTTTCGAAACGGAATTATAGAGGTGGTTCTGTTATGGTATGGGGTGCATTTACCTAGTGTAGCACCCATTAACTCCGCTTTGTGACTTCAAGAATGACAAGCGGATTGTATGTGGGTTTGTGGGCAAATACTCTCCTAGCGTTTTTACAGTATAACAGGATATGTCGATCAATATCGAAAACCTCTGGGGAATTCTTGTACGTCGTGTTTACGCCGAAAATAATAAAATTGTTAGTGTTACTGAACGAAAAAATACGATTTTAAGAGAATGTGGAAAATTTTACCATATCCTTTTTGCAAATTTAACAAACTCAATGCAAAAGAGGTTATTCAATGTGGCAAATGACAAAAGAGGACATATTTTATATTCAAATTTTTTTTAAGCCATTATCTCAAAGATTTATGGTTTTATAAGCTAAAAAAACAAGTTTTCGTATCATATCGTTACACTCGAAAAGTGTAATTTTTCTTATTTTTTCAAATATTTTAAAAACTATGAACATTTAAATGCCTTTGTTATTATATAATGTTCCTTTAATATACATTTTCGAAGAAAAAAAACGCATTACTATAACTCTAAGATTACTCAAACAAAAAAGTTAAAAAACAAAAAGTTTCGTATAATTTCGTTACGCACCTTATCAACAGCATTGCAATTGCGATTGTATTGTTTTCTGTGCTGCTATTTGAATTCTTTTTCTCACAAAGACTCAATAATTAGTGTGGCCGTTGAGTAGAGGTGGTGGCAAGTGGTGTGGTCCGTCGCGAGTTCGAGACCTACCGAGGGAGCCTTTTTTTTTTGGCTGGTGTGGCTGTTGAGTAGAGACTTCGGCAAGTAGTGCGGTAGTTGCGAGTTCGAACCCTACCAAGGTAACTTTTTTTTTTTTTTAATATTTTTGTTACTACTAAAGCTAAAGAGCTGCGGAGCTCCCGACTTGAACCTTTCACTTGTTTATATTTACTCACGCGCTCACTTGTTATACACTAGTTAAGAATTACAGCGAAAACTTTTCGGCTTTCGACGTATTGAACCTGGTCTCAAATTAGAGATGTTTACACGTACGCGAACACGACACGAACGCGAACACGACAGGAACGCGAACACGACACGAACGCGAACACGAACATGACATAACACGCAAAATAAAATATAAAAAAATATTCTTAACTTTCAATAGATAAATGCAAACAGCCAGGCTTCATTTATTTATAAAATTAAGAAGGTAATTTAAATTAAATTATATTAAGCGTTGCTATTAAATTCATACGACTAAGTGTCGAGCAATTAAAAACACTTTATAATCAATTTAACTAAAAGTTTACGTTAAGCGGAAATTTTGTTTCTGATTGATATTCTTTTATTTTAAAAAGCAATTGATCGTTTAAAACTTTCTGAAAGTTAATCTTATTTGACTTAAAGTCAGGTATAAATATATAAAAATAGTTGCTAATGGCTGAATGATGTCTGATTGTTAATATGAAATACTCTCCAATATGAAGGAATTTAGTTACAAGAGATTATAGAACTTGTTTAGCCTTAATAAATTTCGAGGGCAGTTTTATATGAAGCTCATAATTTTAAAATTCTAGAGGCAAATGTTGTTTACAGACCTATAAGCATTTATATATATATGTATATAAATGCGGGTAGATATCTGCGCATATGAAATGCGGATTGCAATTTTGAAGCACAATCAAATTCACTTGGGACACTTTTTTATGACGCACTTTGTTAAACGATGCGGTTTGTTTGGATGTGAATTCTCGGCGCCATAGCCAAACACAAGCTGTAGTTTCTAGCAACCCCAACAAATGCTTTGCTTATCGAGCAGGCAGCTTAAGGCCTTGACCGTGGGGACGTGCGGGTCGCTTTTTTAGCTGCTTGTTGACTGGACATATGAGACACTTTTTGTTTTATCGTGGACGATACATCAGCCATCAAGTTGATTAACTCACATGGAATGTGCCAAAGTGCCCGAAAATCAAATTAAATTGCCTTGACGTGAATGTTTGTGACATATATCCAAGTGGTTGTTATGAGGGAGGAGTTTGTCCTGTTTGGGATGCTGTTGGGCCATATGATTTATGAATTGCAAATCGATAGTTTGTGTGGGTCCTTAGAGTAAAGGGATAAGTGTCACATGGTAGAGAAGATGATATGATGCACAGAATTTGAAAAGTTGATGAAATGAGTAACAAGTTGCTACTAGACGGCCTGCTTGGCCTTCATATGCTGCTCGTACTTTTTCTCCAAGAACTTAAAGACAGACTCGATGGCTGAATAGGAGGTCCACTCGTGCTCCGGATGTCCAGCAGATACACAAGTGATATTCTTGGCTGCATCGCCTTGTGTTAAATCCGTATCGAGCGGCTCGTTGCTTGACACCCAATTGCATGTGACATCAAGAAAGTATTTTTGACAGCCGGCCGGCGGATGACCCACTGTGCCATCGGTCAGAGCAATGGCATATACTTTTTCCTTAAAGAATTTCGTATATTTCTCCGTCTGCAATAAGTAGGATTTTTATATTTAAATCTGATTAGAGTACTTCTGCACAAACCAAAGCTCTGCTCACAGCCCCGCCAAAACTATGCGCCACAATAGCCACACTTTCGGGCTGGGAGGGCATAATAATATGTTCCCATACGTAAGCGGCATGAGTCATGGAATTGTCCACACCTTTGATCGGCGTTCGCTTGCCCTTTATCATGCGTGTGGTGTCATTCGTATTGGTGACGAGTATATCGTAGCCCAGTTTCTGGGCTCGCTGAATATAAGGGAGCTGTGTGCCGTGATCCAGGGAATTGTTTATAATCAATCTGAAAGTAATGATAGGAATTGTTTTATGTTGAATTGAATGAATTTAAAATCGGAATTTAAATTTTATTTGTATCAAAAGTACTCATAGAGGATTTAGGTACTTAGCAAATACATTAATTAAAAGGGTATTTCTTGTATATTTAAAGCCTTTTCTCCATTTTTTAATTATTTTTTAAGTATTCGCCTGGTGCTCAAGCCACAACAACTCGTGATAAGCATTCAGAATGCGTCAATATACACATTATGTATGTATACTAGCGGGAATTACCCGACTTGCGTGGCAAAATGATTTTGATTATATTTAAATATTTACATTTTTTTTAAATATGTGAAGCACGTGCTTGTTTAATTTCAAGTCCCAAAAGCATTTCTTTTTGGGAAGATCGTAATAAGCTCTTTCGTAAGTCACGGTCAATCAAAGATTCTATCAGTTGATCAGGCAGTCAATTAAATCGTTAAACAGTCTAGATAACTATTTTACCCGATTTTAAGCTCATATATCCATCTCTGTCAATCAGCTGGTCATGTAGCCAAAATAGCTAATGTACAAAATTCCTCCTCTAACTCTTGTCAGTCCCGGTCAAATCAAGCTCATATATCCATCTCTGTCTATCAGCTGGTCATGCAGTTACGATAGCTACTGAACAAAATTCGTCTTCTAGCTCTCGTCAGTCTCGGTCAATCAACGAATCCATCTGTGGGTCAAGCAAGCTTTTATGTCCCTCTCAGTCAATCAATAATTCAATCCGTTGGTCAGTCAAACAGTCAGAAATGTATGTATATCGTTATTTATAGTTATATATATATATATGCATGAATGCGTATATTATACCTACCTTCTTGCCCATTGCCCGGCTAGCACATACCCACTGCCATGTATGAGCACAAGCAGCTTCTTCGACTGGGACAGCGGCTGCGGCTGTGAGAAAACGAATGTGGAATGCTCAATGGGCACGCCTTTGGGTATATAGGTCCTCTTTAATCCGTTCTTTTCTAACAGTTCGTATATGATTTCTGGTATCTGATTGGCCAGATGCTCGTAGTGTTCCTGATTCTTAGCCTGATTGTCGCTTATCTTAAACTCGTAGGCCTCCTCGCCGGGCTCTCCGCTGATTTTGTCTATTTTGCGCAGTTGTCCAGCTGCACTCAAACACACACACACATGCATACGTATTAAATGAGTATGTAAAACCAGATAACTGTAAAACTTTGCAAATTCACCTTCATTGAATGCATATCCAAATTCCCGCAAGCGCGCAATAGCTTCTTGACAATTGCTGGCACTCGGTTCCGACATGGTACTCTTCTTGCAGGTATTTATGTGCCCTGTGGGAATAGATTGTATAGTATTTATAAAGCGCCTCCACATGGCGCATATTTATCGCGCGTCACTTACTTAATAAAAGCTAACTGTTCTCTTGCTAAAGACCGGCGTTTTTGAGTACTTTGGCCAGCAGCATCGATACTCACTGAGTACATAGCGATACAGGCGAGAACACATTATGAGGCGGTCTGCCGATAAGTTCATATAAGAATTTTCGATAAGTAATTATTAGCCGGAAAACTTAAATTGCATATAATTATGTTTATTCATGAATCTTCATAAAATTCTACGTTCTAGCTTCAAGAGGGGCGTGGTTTTTAGTTTAATGGTGATATTTTCAACAAATTGTAGATTTTTAAAATTAAAACTTGTGCTAAATTTGTAATTTCTCAGTAATTTGGCCAAAGTCACTTTAATAGATAAAGTGGCATAACGCCAGCCTGAAATTTTAAATATATTATTAAAAATATGGATTAATATTTCGTTTAACATACACCACGCACCTATGCAGTTGCGCACACCCTTCGTGAAAGGTATATAAGCATACGGATGCTTTTCCTGAAAGTTGTGTGTCAAAAAGTGCTCGGGATTAAAGGATTCCGCCTCTGGTCCCCATATATCCTTGCTGCGTTGCATGTGAAATATGTCAATGACAATTTGCATCCCCTTGGGTATACAAACGCCATCTGATAGCCGCACAGTCTTCGATGTTTGCCGTGCCACAAGCGGAATAGGCGCTATGAGGCGCATGCACTCGCGCAAAACGAGATCCAAATAAACCATTTGTTGGGTATCCTCGTAACTAACTGAAAAATCGCCTGCTTTGGGAAACAGCGCTTGGATTTCCTCAAATGCCCTTTCCTGGTACTCGGGAAACATGGCCAGCAGCATTAGCGTATGGGCCAGCGTATTGGAAGATGTCTCAAAGGCGGCAAACACTATTATAATGGACTCATTTTCAACATTCTCTCTGTCAAAGCTGCCGCTTTTGAAATGTTCAATTGCCAAATTGAGAAAAGAGTTCTTGTTGCCTGTTGTCTCGTCCTGAATGTCGTGAGAGAGTTTCTTATCCACCAGCTGCAGGAAAATATATATTATTCGTTAATACCCAAGATGGGCGTGCTACTTTTACCTTTCTGATAAACGATTTTGATTGTGTTTTTGACTTGATATAATGCTCCTCTTTGCCCAGAATTTGACGTATAATTCGAAAACTGAGCCATGGGGCTAAGATAAAGTCTGCCACGCATTCCTGCAGCCTAAATGTGAATGCTTGTGAATGCTTTAAATTTAAATTTAATTTTGTACTCTACTCACCATTCAAAATTTGCCATTAGGGAATTGTTCTTAAAGCTCGGATCTTCCTTGATACAAGTGCCCATTGTGGTTTCTGCTTATATGAGTTAACTTTTAAATGTTTTTTAGTTAAAAATGTTCTACTTACGCGTAGCAATGCTTAATGTTAAATGTTTTAGAAGAGGCAGTATATCCATCTCCCTGCCATCGGCCATTTTATCAAACTCTTTTAATAATATTGCCGTCTCGTCATTGAAAATGGGAAAAAAACTAAGCAAAACCTTGTGACCAAATGCGGGATTAAGCATTTTTCTATGTTCAGTCCAAAGCGGATCTAGACGACGAAACTTAGTTGCCTTATAAATATGACAATTATAATGAACTGCGCACCTTGCAAGCTTACTAAACTCTTGCCCCCAGCATCGTCGAATGTCTTATAAACTAAACTTTTGTTCACACAATGCGGGGAATTTAGTATATCCTGCGTCACTTGAGGATCGCTGACAATTAGCAAAGGTAATGGACCCAACCAAGTGACAAAAGTAGTGCCATAATCCTTGATATAAGAAGCAAACAGGCTAAGCAAACCTATTATATACAAGATAGCCTGTTAAAATGCACTCAAGCCTCGTCTGAAGTTCAATTTACCTTCCTTACTCCGCATTTTGTGCGCTATTCCGATTAGGGGATACCCTAGAGGACCTGGTAATTTCGCAAAAAACTTATAAAACTCACGTCGCGACCACAGATAGTAGGTTCCCAGCAAAGCCATCAAAATTAAGCACAATATCAGCAAAGTTAAATTCATGACTAATGTCTGAAGCTCGCTCGAACTTTACGATCTAAAAAGCAAAAATATTTTAAACATCTCAACTTAAGCTGATCTCTTATATATGACTGTCGGACATTAGAACAATTTATTGTTAGCACATACAAATTTAATAGGTGTTGGACTTTTCACTTTATTTTATGCCTGTTAAGCTGTATCTTTTCTTCTTTTTTTTTTTTTCATATTTACTTTGGGGGCAATGACAGTCGTACAAAGTAAGAGTGCCCTAGGTGAGCGTGCTAGAACAGGCTTAAACCCTGTGCTAAGCTCCAAATCGTCGTAGCATCTACTCATAATATCTTTTTTCTCTAGAGTTTTAATCATTTTATCAAAAAATTATTATAATCTGAGCTTCTACCTATAATATTCTCCAAGTTAAGCTTAAAAGATAAAGACGCAAATGATAATTATCGATTTTGAACACACTTATTAAATCTGTTTAATATATGTTGTGTAACTCATTTTTTTACCTTTTGCATAACCTTTTTTATCCAATTTCAACACATGCAGGATATAAAAAGCGATTTTGCGAAGTTGCCAAATATTAAGTTTAAGCATATTTTTTTAAAGCAAACAATATATTTAAGTAATGTATGTTGAAGATTCAAATTATTGGCGCCTCAGAACAAGTGAAACGATTTAAAATCGATTTCGTTAAAATCTTTATTACTGTTTTGTAATCGAACTCATTTGCAAGTCAGCTGTTGTATGTTGTTGGCAGGTATCGAAATGTAATCGCTGGGATAGATGTTAACAACAAACGGTAAAATTTAACATTTAAAAACAAAGCTTGCTCCATTTTCAATTGCTGCCGCTTAGCAAACAATAAGCAATCAAACAGAATTGATTCATGCAGTGAGAATTTAACTCAGTTTAATAGAACTTGCTATCGTAGATATTCATTGGCCAGTCAGCTGTTTTGTGTTGTTGGCAGTTATCGATATGTCGTCATTCGTGGAATCTAAACAACAGAGCCAAAACGGACACATCACATAATATAAGCTGGCCGCATCCACAGCTTTTTCGCTGCCACGCTGCCAAAATTCAAAGTTCTAAATGCAAAGCACGACCTACGGATTCAGGGATTTGGAAAACTCACCGCGCACTATGCATATGCGCGACTGGCGTACCGCCCTGCGTACGCCAACCTATCGAATTGGCAATCGCACAGTTCGCTTTAATTATCATTTTGCATTGCTTGTGTTTTGTGCTTTTATCCTCGCGCTGCTCTTTCTATATGCGCGCCAGGGCAGTCGCAGCTCCTCGGATGGCTATTGGCTGCGCAGCCGTTATGCCAGCCAAGAGAACGCCGCTTCCCTAGCCACGCCCTACAATACAACATATCCATTGACGCCGCCGCTGAGCGTGCAGGGCGGCGTTATCAGCTATCGCATCGCCATGATAGCAGATCTAGATACCAGCTCGAAGGTTGTCAAAGGCGATGGCAGCACTACGTGGCGCAGCTATCTCAAGAAGGGCTATCTCACGTATATGCCCAAAAAGCAGGAGATACAAATAAGCTGGGACGACGGTGCACCGACGGCGTTGGAGTCCTCGTTTGCGCTGAAGGATCGCGGCATGGAGCTCTCCGAGCTGGTCACATTCAATGGCAAACTGCTCAGCTTCGATGATCGTACCGGGCTCATCTATGAGCTGGCCAATGACAAGGTCATACCCTGGCTAATACTGCTCGATGGCGATGGCCATAACGCCAAGGGCTTCAAATCGGAGTGGGCAACCGTGAAGCAGCACACACTTTATGTCGGCTCCATGGGCAAGGAGTGGACAACGGGCATGGGTGAATATCAGAATAATAATCCCATGTACGTGAAGGCCATAAGCACAACGGGCGAGGTGCGCTCCCTCAACTGGGCGGAGAACTACAAGCAGCTGCGACTGCAATCGATGCAAATCAGCTGGCCCGGCTATATGATACACGAGAGCGGCGTCTGGTCGCCGGTGCAACAGCGCTGGTACTTTCTACCACGTCGCTGCTCCAAGGAGAAGTGAGTGGGCGCAGCTTTGATCCTATTATTATCTTTGATTCAATTGCTCTTCTCCACAGATACAACGAAACCTTGGATGAGCACATGGGCTGCAACATACTAATCTCGGCGGATGAGCACTTTACGAGTATAGACACGCTTAAATTGGATGCGGCCAATACGGCGGCCACGCACGGCTTCTCCAGCTTTAAATTTCTGCCCAATACAGAGGACTCTATTATTGTCGCGCTCAAAACGGAGGAGCTTAATGGCAAAACGTCCACATTTCTGACGGCCTTCAGCGTCGAGGGCAAAACCCTGCTGCCCGAGACGCGCATCGAGACGGACTACAAATACGAGGGCTTCGAGTTTATTTAGCGAAGCGCCGCTGCTTAGGTATTCAATGTATATAGTGTATTATCTTATATATATATATATATATATATATATATATAGTCAAGTTTATCTATAGTCAGCTTTAAATATAGTACGCTTAAGTTATGTCTGTTAGGAGATGCTCATAGACCAATGCCATTCATACTTACGCTGTCTAACATACTCTGTTTACCATGTGACCGAATAGGGTATATTGGTTGGCGTTATGTCTGTCTGTCCGATAGAAAAATATCTTTTATTGTTTATATTTATATTGAATATGCTTAGTTATCTATCAAAGCAGACAACTCTCCTGGCCGTACATTTCTTCTCAAACCATATTTTTTATGTACGTACAATTTATAAATTAGGCTCGACGCCGTCCGCCCATGGCAGTCTTCACTGTAGTGTGTTTAGATAGTGTTATCAAATTTGACAGGTACATGATTGACAATTTCATTTCAATTGAAATTTTATAAACATAAAAGTAGTTCTTACACAAACTGTAACATAGAGTCTATATGATATAGTTATAGATATAGTACTCAGCTATTGACAAGAGCTTGTTATGCGTAAAGAACGATATAAAGCTCGAAATGGCAAATAAAATGTTTGGTCAGGTTATTTTAAAAAACAAAGAAGTTCCTATGACAGCTATAAGATAAAGTGGTCCGATTGGGCCAGTTCTCGCATGCCTTCAATACAAATACGTATCTATGCAGTTTCATCAAAATATCTGAATTTTTTTCTAATAGCAACAGGTACTGCTCTAGAATTTATATACTCTATGGACTGGTAAACAGAGTATGGTGCCGTCGGCTTGCCAGCGACTGGAAGTTCTTTTAAAATTATGTGACGAATCTGGAATCTTGTATTTCATACTCAGCAAATGCTAGTTCGTATTTATTGTAATGCAATACTTGTTTAACAGAGATAAAAACTTGAAAACTATCACACTGCTAGGATCTAGCTAAATTATTTATACTAATTGCCGATTCCAGACCTGCCACAACCAAATCTTCATTGTCGATGCGTCCCTCGCTGGCGCGGACCTCCAAGCGATCCGCATTGTGATTGACATTCCATAGCTCAGGCAAAAATCTTGGCTGCATTGTATGCAGAAAGTGCTCCCGCCACAAACGTTCCAGCTCCACGAGGCCACCAAATTTATCCCGATACATTTGCACCACCTTCTTGCCATGCTGGCAATATGACTCGTTGGCCACACGGCACTCCAGGTCGGCGGCCTTTTGCAGCAGCTCCGGCGTTATTTCGGTGGTGTCTGTGTAGTAGTCTAAAATGGTCTTCTGCAGTTGTGCGACTTTTTGGCTCGGCATGCGATCGCTCTGCGATAGCAGAGCCTTGCCAGCGCACTTGACTTTTCTGGAGAAGATTAAAAGCAGTTAGAATAGATGCAAATTGAGTCGGTCGACTCGAACGATTAACTTGAACATGTTCGACTCGAGCTGTTCGAACCTAGTTCGATGCAAATGAATTAGCCAAGACAACTCACCTGAGCTGCTGATCATCGTGGTACTTGGAGACGCCCTCGCCATGGCCGATGGGCGCCTCGCATGTGGCCGACAGCTTGTTGCGTATCTTGTTATCCGATATATTGCTTAGCTGATGGCAGCTGGGACAGAGCAGGAGTATGTCGTGGGATGTGTGCGATTTCATGACAACGGGAAAATGTTTGCGATATTCGCGTGGCACCACATTCTTCCGTATATAGGCATCCCGCCGCCCGCAGACCACACATTGGTTCTCCTTGGGTGTCTGATAGTAGCGACCCACATCTCCGACCGCGCGACCCGCCGGCTCAAAGTTCAGGCGCACCGTAAAGGGCTTGTCACTGATTTTTGTACCCAAATTCTGATTTAAGTACCAGGAGGCCTTGCGCCGATCAATGGTACAGAGCAGTTCGCCATCGGGCGCCTCCAGCACGCAATTGTCATAGAAGGCCTTCGAAAGGGTGCCCAAACTGCGGACTTGCTGCTGCTGTGGCTTCTTGTTCCTCTTGTGCTTGGCTCTGTCCGTCAGCGGGCTGCTGGAACCGTCTGTTTTCGTCTGCGATTTGCTAAGGCCGGCGGCAAAGCCTTTGGTAAAGTCCACGTCCAGAAATGGCTCTATTTTTGGACGCAGCTGCTCGAATTTAGGCGAGCGCCAATCCCAAAATGTACGCGGATCCAAATCTTTGGATAGCTTTTGAAAAATGGCCACAGCGGCGAGAGCATCATTGGCCGCATAGTTAAGCTGTGCGGCCTCCAGCTGTGGCGCCTCCCAGTTGGAGCAGGCCAGGCGCCAGTTCTTGTCCAGCACATAGTTCAGATGTGTCTGCGACAGCTTGCCCAGACCCTCCGCCGGATGCCCCGACATGATGGCCATGTAGCGCAAATCGAGAGTGCTGGCGACACCGACGCCAAAATCATGCGATAGCTTCATGGCATCATCTTGCGGTGCCACGCCCACCTTGATAACGGAATCATCCTCGAGCAGCTCACGCAAATCCTTGGGTATTTGCTTCATGCAGCACAGACGAAAGAGCGCACAAAGACCCTTGTGCGAGCTGAGCTGGAGCAAGGCCACCGGCCTGCGTGTGCCGCCCACAGTGATCCATTCGCAGTCAAAGCCCAGCACTTTGAAGGACTCACAGTGGCTGCAAATTGTTGTGTTTACCAGGTGCTAAAATCCGTTTAAGCCCGTGCCCACTCACCTCTTCAGTTCGTTTAGAATACGTTGCGACTCGTTCAGCGAGGTGATAACCTCGATACGTTTGTGCTGCAGCTGGAGGGGACTGCGGCAGAGCGTTTTCCATATGAATTGTCTCTGCCGCACGAGCACATAGACCAGGCCCAAGCTGGCGGCGAACAGTGCCCAGCGTTTTGTGTTGTTGGCGGTTTGGTTGTTCATGGCAAGTCAAAGTCGAAAAGTGTTGATGAAATTACAAAATATATCGAAATTTCAATAAACTACGGCCCCGATAGTCCGATAAAGAATGTTAATGCAGCCTACTCGACTTGCCGCCAAACAAAAATATGAAAAGCTATCACAATTCCTTTTTAAATGGCACACTCCTCTCAAGCTCAGGCTTCGGACTACATGATATAATAAGTTCGTTTTATTTTGCCATATTTAAATTACTATCTGTTTGTACGTCTGTCTGTTTTCATTAATTGTTATCGCTGTTAACCTAACGATAGCTGAGCTGCTGCTTAACATAACTTTCTGAGCATTACATTCTTTGTGCAGCGCGTTGGCAGTTCTGTTAAACAGCACTGTTCGCCAACAGCAACGACAGCTGTTAATTAATTTGCAAAAGTTTGCTCGTGCTTCGATCAAATGTTTGTGTATGAAAAACTATTAATTAAATCTTTTAACAACAAATAAGAATGAAAATAATCACAGTTAGTCATGTTAAGCTAAGGAACGCTGCATTTTAGCAGCCACAGCTTTTTGCATTTTGCCTAAAACGCTGCAACACGATTGAAAAATCGATTTTTCTAAAGCAATCAAAAAAAAAACAGGTAACATAATTGAATAACGGCACTTTGTAACACCTCGTTTCCTAACCTAATTAAACGCTTGTAGGATGTGCCAGTAAATTAATAAGTAGACTAGCATCTTAGAAAGCGGCACAATGCCAGAGAACTTGGAATTGCATCAGTTTGTGGATGGCACACGTCCGGGCGATATATCAAATCAATGGCTGGATCGCCTTAAAACGCGCGTAAATTGCCCATATTTGGGCATTATACTGGCCACGCTCTCATCGCTGTTCTTCTCGCTATGCTCGGTCATAGTCAAGGGCCTGGTGGATGTCAATCCCATGGAGCTGGCCTCGTTCCGTTTTGTGGGCGTTCTCCTGCCGGCCATACCCATACTCATCTATACCAGGCAGCCGGTGTTTCCAGAGGGCAAACGCGTCATCCTGCTGCTGCGCTGCTTCATGGGCACCACGGGACTGATGCTCAGCTTTTATGCGTTCCGCCATATGCCGCTCGCCGATGCCAGCGTCATCATCTTCTCCACACCTGTGTTCGTAGCCATATTCGCACGCGTCTTCCTCAAGGAGCCCTGCACGCTCTTCAATGTGTTCACCATCAATATGACGCTGCTGGGCGTGGTGCTCATCACCAAGCCGCCGCTGGCCTTTGGTGATGCCAACCACCCCGCGGTGGGCAGTGAGAACTCTTCGAATAAAACATATGACATCTGGGGACCAGTTGCTGCCATATCATCCACGCTGTTCGGTGCCAATGTTTATATTCTGCTGCGTGCCCTCAAGAATCTACACTTTTCGGTGATCATGACGAACTTTGGAGCCATCGCCCTGGTCTATACACTGATTGTGTGCGGCTCCATCGGCGCCGTCTGCTGGCCCAGTTGTGGACGCGATCGCTGGCTGGTCGTCGTGCTGGGCATCTTTAGTTTTCTGGGTCAAATCCTGTTGACACTCTCGCTGCAGGTGGAGCAAGCGGGTCCGGTGGCAATTGCCCGCTGTGCCGACATTGTGTTCGCATTTATCTGGCAAATCCTCTTCTTTGGCGAGGCACCCAATGCGTATTCGTTGTGCGGCGCCCTTATGGTCGTCAGCTCGGTTATTCTAACGGCCATGAAGAAGTGGGCAATGACTTTGCCCCGGGAATCCTCGTTGCGCAAGCGTTTCCGTCTCATTCTGCTGGAGTAGACCAACTATTAGCTGTAGTTTGTAGTTAATTCGAATGCTTTAGCTATGTAAGTGGTTTCTCAACGTTTAAAATCAAACTTTCATCGGGCATCAGGCATCGGGGAACAATGCTCAAAAACTAATACGATAAACTAATTCATACACGATTTAGACTTGGATTATTAAAAAGCTCAGCTTAGTATACAGAAATAGGCGCATTATATACTCACTCACATATTTTACATAAGCATAAAGTTTTAAAGTTCGAGCGTGATACTCATACCATCTAAAAAAGCATTCATACATATGACTATGATATATACACTTATAACTCTAATGTTTTAGTTTAGCCAAATTCATTGACTTGTTATTTTGTACATTGTTATACATGCTTACACTAAAGTATTTCGAAACAAAAAAACTTATTAATAAATACAAATTGTGAAAACGTAAAAACCGTTAACCGAAATTTAAATTTATGTAGTGTCGCAGTTTCTTGAGTTGCAGACAGAGGGCGCTGCGTAGGCAACAGCTGTTACCTTTCGATACTTGCCTGTATGCATGTGAGGTACTTAAAGATAACATGCCATTAACATGGCGCAACCTAGAATTATTTCTAGTCCTGCGGCGCGTCGGCGCCATCGGTTAGCACAGCACAATGCAAATATTACACAAATCATAAAAACACAAGGCAGGTTGTCACATTTTTACCGTAATTTGAAAAGACGGATTTAAAAATGCAATTGGCAGCTGCGTCTACAACTGTAAGCTGCTCAATACCTGCAAAAACATATTGTACTCGTGACGTCACACGCTCTAGTTAGGCTTCGGTAATTAGTATGCTGTTCATGTACTCAACATTAACATTTGCTTAACATAGTGCAACCTTTCAGTGTTATTAAATTTGTGAACAGCGCGTCGGCGCCACCGGTTGCCACAACAAAACGCAAAAAGTACTCGAAAAGGGACAATTACTCAAAACAAACAAACACGCAATTTGCCGGCGAGGAAAAACAAAATGAACTAAACCTATTTTCAATTGGAACGTGAATACATAGTGTGCCTTGAATTTACATATGTCGATAATATTATTATATTTAAATACATTGAAAAAAGGAACACTACGCAAACAGTAAACAAACACGTTGTACATTCGATTTTTTTTCACTGGGGAGCAGCAGCTGTTTTTGTTGTTGTGATTAATGCGCCTAGAAACCCAAATCGGCAATTACCGCATCCAGTTCGTCCTGCAGATTGGTGGCCCTGGACCGCACCTGTGAAATTTGATCCTGCAAATTGTCCACATTTGCCTGCAGCAGCACATTGCATTTCTTCATAGCTGCAAAGCGACTCTCGTGCTTCTTCACGCGCGGCTCCAAGTTGCATTTCTTGGCGGAATTGGCGGCATCCTAAGGAGCAGAGGTAAACCGTTAAATATATATATATATAAATACATGCATATAAGTGGTCAGATATTCGGAATTGCCTGGGCCAGGGCAATGCGCATGCATCCCATATGGTGTACTTACTTCCGCTTCGGATTCGCTGCCCGATTCCTCTTCGCTTTCTTCAGATTCCGATTCGTCCGATTCCTCCTCGGACTCTACTTCTTCTTCCTCGTGCTCCTCTTCGGCTGCCTCTTCATCATCTTTGTCCTCGGCATCGACTTCGTCTTCGTCCAGCTTCATCGATGCGGCCATCTTTTGCACCTCCTTCTCCAGCTTTTTGAACTTTTTGTTTTCCTCTCTGCAAAGAATCTTTTATGAGCGCAAACATTCCAATTGTTTATAATATATGGCCGCCCTACTTGAGTATAACATGATTCTTCTTCATGGCCTGCTTCAGTGCATCCTTCTCCTTCTTGGCGGTCTCCTCCTTGACCTTCAGCTTTGTCAGCTTGCTGCGCAGCACCTTCACCTCTTTGCCCATTCGGCGCTCGCGTCTTTCTGTCTTCTTCTCCTCAGGCTCTTCGGGATCGCTTTCGCTCATCTCAAGCTCCAGTTCGGGAGAGCTGTCGCGTCCGAAATGCGCATCGCTTGGTCTTCTGGAGCCGTCCGCTGAGCCACCGCCCTACATTCACAATAGATGAGTGGATTAGGAAAACATCTCGCCAAAGGCAACGCCTGACCGAATGCATCTGTGGGCATTACCTTGTGATTGGTCACCCTCGCACCGTAGTAATCATCGTCTTCGTCCTCGTCGTCGTCGTAAGCAAAGCGAAAACTAATATGCGGTCTGTTAGTGCTTGGAGTCGTATTTGCCTTATATAAATAGCGATTGCGTTGGTTAAATCGGTTAATGTTTTTAGTATGCGGGATATAGAAAAGAAGCAAAAGCGTTGTCTTTGTCTATTTGAATAGATTTTCTTAATATTACAATATCTAATCTTCATTTGGGAAACACATCTTGTGGGTGTGTGTGTGTGTGAAAGGAGGTTGAGATACTAGCTGAAAGATTGTAAGTTTAAGGCATCAATCATTTAGTGTGCCTTACCTGCAGATATGAGAATCGCATAGAGAGGCGATTTTTAAAAGAGAAGAAAGCAACTTGAAGAGAGTAAGCGATAGAGGGTGAGATCGGGAGAGAACATCGGGGGAGGGTAGAGGAAAATAAATGTTAAGAAATATAGAAATAAAGAGATGCGTCAAAGGAAATTGAGCGAGAGTCGGAACGCATGTGAAAGATAGAGAGAGGGAGAAGAGGGAGATAAAGAAAAAGAAGAGATGGGGGTCCATAAAAGAGTAAAACAAGAAAGAGAGAATAGGTGTGACTGAGGAGACAGGGGAAAGAGGGAGATAAAGAGAAAAAAAAACGAGGAATGGAATGAGCAGGAAAAGGTCTTGATATCGTTTCAAGTACAAATTGAGACAAAGAATCTCGCTAATTGGCGCTGCAAATTTTAGCAACCTGCCCGCGTCTCAGCAGCCCCTCCCCACAAATGTCTGAAGAATGTGTGTCGTGTTGTCAGCTGATGTGTAATTATTTATCGTAGGTGCTGCTACAACTACAACAACTACAGAAAAACTACATTCAATGCGAAAGCGACTAATTGCGATTGCTTTGTTAGCTGGTTTTTTAGAATTTTTTGTTTGGTTTTTTAGGCTGAGCTGTCGCTCGGGAGGCGGCGGCGCAGACGGCGCTGAAAATGTGCGAGAACAGGTGGATATGTGTGGGTTACGACCCCAGCTAGAACTTCAACTGACAACAACTGACAACACACGGCATCTTCTACTGTCTAGTGCCACGCCCACAGTTGTTAGGGGGCTGGGGGGCGCCCCGACGGCGCTGTCGCTTACCTGCAGCGCAGCTGCCAATTTGCGCTCTAGCAATTGTATCTGTCGCTTTTGTTCCTCGATTTCCGTTTTCGCCTCGACAAGCAGCTCGCTGGTATCATGATAGTTCTTTTCCACCTCCTTGGACACCTTGCGCGCATCCTCGACCTCACGTTTTAAGGAATTGACGTACGCCTGCTCGGAGGTAGGCGTGGGATCCATGGTGGCCACAATAACATTCGAGCCATATTCCAGATTCTTTTCGCGCGACTTCTCACGCTCCAGCTCCGTCTCCAGTGTGCGTATTTTGGCCAAGAGCTTTTTATTCTCCCGCTCCTGGGCCTCACGATTGCGCAGCTCAAGGGCCAGCATTTGCTTGGTGCTCTGCAAATCGTCGCGTATCTTGTCAATGTCGTCCAGCTCATCGGGACTCTCCTCGTCTATGGACATGGTGGACACTATGCTCGGCCTCGAGCTGCCCGCTCCGAGCGCTGTGGCACTGTTCGGACCCAGTGCATGACTGCTGGGCGCCTCGCTCAGCATATTGACCTTTGACTGCGACTTGTGCAGCTGCTCCTCGATGGTCATCTGGCGGCGGAACTTGCGCAAGCCCCCCAATATCGGCTTGCTGCGATCGTTTGTCTGTGTGGGCCGCAGACGTACGCCGCCCTGAATCTGCTTGAGCAGCTTATTATGCGAATTATCCTTCTCTGTCTCATAGATGAATTTGTCATCCACTTTGGTCATCGATTTACATGTCAATATGGGCTGAGATCTAAAAGAGAAATTAAAGTAATGAAAAATTAATGTCTACGTATATATTTCCATAATATATACATTTTTTCTTGGGTTCGAAAAATAGATAAGGTTTTAATACACTTTAATATCCTTTTCTATTGAAACTTAGTATCGTAAAATTTTATTATTATTGTTATTTCGTCATTAAAATCTGTTAATAATATATCATAAAGGTATTTGTGACATATTGTCATGGGATTCTCTGCAAAAAGACTTCAAATTGACCATTTTTTTGACATATTTTTAGATTGTTACACAATGGGTTCCTATTGGCTCCCCAAGTGGTCCCTACCTAGCCCCCTATTGCATCCCCAATGTGCCCCGTTATTGGGATCGGATAAGTTAGATTTAAATTCAGCACGCTAAAGTTTCATTTTCGTTGTTTTGTGGCTGTAAACTTATTAATGTAGGTGGTTTTTTTTGGAAGGTTTTCCTTCTTTTAGTTGTTAAAGGTTGAAGCTTTTAGCTAAAACAATTGTTGTCTGTAGATGAGCACACACAAAATGGACTCTGTTCAGCACTCAGTATTTTGTACGTTGCTTGACGCTTGCAATTCTCAACAAGTTAAAGCCTCAAGCGTGCCAAAGCGCCTGCAGTCGATAGCAAAGTCTGCGCATGATGAAAGCAGGATGTTCTTGATATCGTATGCAGACAACCTGTTTAAATTAGTATAAAAAGTAATCTCTTCAAACTTCAAATTTCAAACTTTCATAACTTTGTGAAAAGTAAAGCGTTTCCTCTGATTTATAACTTGTGGGCTTTCCTTTGAGTGCTAGATTAATTTGATTTCTGTATAGAATTAATTCGTTAGGATAAAACCCTTTTTATTTGCCAGTTATTTGCCACAGCTGCACTTGCAACGACTCCATTTGCAATCGATTGTGGGCGAACTGTAGTCATTTATTTATATAATGGCTAATGAGCTGCTCACCTGTCGTTGCATGCCACGTGGCGCAGCTTCTTGCCGCTCTCCACCTCCTTCATCATCTCGGACCAGTCGGGACGTCTGCGTGGTCGTGTTCTGTGCAAAATGAAATAAATGATGGCTTAGCTGAAAGCAACCAGGAGCTGCGCTTGGCCACTTACTTGAGCTTCTCGAGCGTTTTCTTTTGCGTGTCGCTCAGCACCCGCTTCTCGCCCGGCGCCAATGGCGGCGGCGGCGGTGGCGGCGCCTTTGGCACCAACGAGGGCAGCGGCGGCGGCGCGGGAACTGCAACAAAATAAAAATAAAAATAGGTGGAGTAAACGGTTAGCTGGGGCTTAACTGGGTGTGGGGTGGAGTTGCAGATGAATGGTCGAGCTTTTATTTCAGTTTTTTTTAGAGTTGTTTTTTTTTTTAGCTTGTTTTTATTTTGGCGCATAAATCGTTTAGCGCTGCGTGCACTCGCGTTTATTAAATATAATTTTAATTTAATGAGTTTGCAATTTGTGTCAGTTTGTTTTTTGCGCCAAGTTTTCCCCGCTCCCTCTTTTGAAGCTGCAGGCCATACATATCAATTGAGTTTAGTCTGGGATTGTGGGGCGTTGTGTGTGTTTGTGGAGGGGGTAGGGGGCCTTGCCTTTACATTCCAATTCCTGTGTCTGAAGTTTCTCTGCATTGGCAGAGATTGAAAAGTTACTGCCGTGGCGTCAGCTCAACCCATGCAGCTGAACAGCCCCACAACCCAATTTGTTTTATTGCCTTAACACCTACTGCTTCGCAACCCCCCTCCCCCCTTTCCCCTTTCTCCACACACAACCCCACACTGACAGTCGGCTAAAACTTTGATTGCATTTTTTATACACTAGCAAAGGGTATTGTAAATTTGTCTTGAAATGTGTTTTGCATAGAAGCAGACATAGTCGAGCCCATGAAATATATACACTCAAGGAGTCTATATAGTTCGTCTGTCCACATGTTTCATTTGTATACTATCCTCCCACTTAAAAAGCTGCCTTAAAAAATAATCCGTTTAAAGCCCAACTGGTTGGTACCCGGATTTCTAATTTATTTTCTACTGTGAACCGAGCCCGAAACCAAGCAAAGTATTCAAAACCAATAAAAGAACTGTGACTAAAAGAAACAATATTTTATCTTAAAAATGTTTTGATTTTTTCAAAATAACCTCTGAGGGAGAGTCAACTCCAAAGCATAAATAACCTCGACTCCAACCCTTGCATACACCTATATTTTACGGAGAGACTTATAAATCGAATAAAATATGTAGAGCTAGCAATATTTTCCGCACAAAGCGCAATTATAAATTAAAGAGGGACTTTAAATAAATATGGGAAAGCAAGGTTTGAAGCAAAAACTAGATGCATGCATGCGTAAAATGAGGTTCAGAAAACGTAACTAATCGCAGGGCGCAGGTTCAAATCGTGAACCGAAGTAGCAAGAACATTTGTCAGGGTTATATGTATTCAAGAATTAATTGAACTCAAATGTATTCAAAAAGTTATTTTGACAATTTCACCCGCCCATGTGGAAAAGGAAGGGAAAAAGGCTAACAATCCGAACAATTGCAAACTCGTTTCTAAATATCATTGTAAAACTTTGAACTTTACGTAAAATTCGCATGTGTTTTATGAAGCTAGGGTATTTAATCTTCGTTAAGCCGTGAAAAAACGTTATATTTTTATTTTTCTTTTTTGGTAGTTTCTGCCTTTTGTGCGTTGCGCTTGGCTCGCCTTTGGTTCGGGTTTGGACTTTGGGTTTTAGTTTCAGTTTGGTTGGCTTAAAGTCTGTGATGCGCTTTTGCCGGCACACATTTTTGGTTAACTGGGCCCAATTAGCCTGTAATGTTTGCTGCCAGCTGTTTCGTAACGTTGCTCCAATAAATTTCCGCTTAAATTGCTGGCCTAACAAGTTGCCAAGTTCCACAAATTTACCATTCTTTCACTTTCAAGTTCGGCCTTGTAATTAGCAATTGAGCGAGTTTATTTTTATTTTTTTTCTGTACACAATATATACATGTATGTATGTATTACCGTATCGCTTGTGCACGCTTTGTGTACAATACTTTGCATTCTTTGCAGATACTTTCAGAGTTAAAACCCTGAAACCCCGAGTCGCCCCCGCAGGTTGCTGACTTTTCTTTGTTGTTGTTAAAAAAGTGCAAAAGTCAAACAACTGCTTAAGACAATGGCCGTGCGCGCGCGCGAACCAAGTGATGAAAAGCTGACAAATCTGTTAATTAGCTTTGTTTGAATGAACCCCGGGCAAAAAACAACCATCCACCCTCTCCTGCCCTGCTCCAAAACCATTTTGTTACCCCCTTCAGTTGCTCTCCTTTTGTCTGGCCTGTCTGTCTTTATTTTTTTTTTGCTTTGGGTTTGCTCGCTCGACGCGCCCGACTGAATCTGCACTTAATCTTTAAGTGCTTGGCTGCCTCTTTGTGGTGCATTAGATGCTGCTTCTTATTACTTTTGCTCCTACTACTCCTATATATGTGTATATATAGTACATATATATATGTATACATGTGTGTATGTGTGCTCTGCACCTGGGCTTTGAAACTAATCCCGAACTCGTGTTACTTTGGCTCAATGAAATCAGCGCCAAACTTGATTATTGTCTGGCAGTTACCCGGCTGCATGTTAATGTCCCTGTGCACCCCAGCTGCTGACTGCTGGGTCCTTGCCTTTTTTTTTTTTGGTTGGCTCCCATTTGTAGTCACTGATTAAAATACGTGGTCAACTTTTTGGGCAGCCAATTGAGCGCTCGTTTAGTAAGTTTCGCTTAATTCGTTTTAGTAATTTATGGCAAAGCACTGGCAAAAGCGGCTACCTAAATCTGTGCACACACCCACTCACACAACCGCCCGCCCACAAACACCCACCCGTACACACTCTCACAAACAAAAAAACTTACCCAAACTTGGGCAGCCGTGTAGCCCAGATAAAACTCTTCATTCATTCATTCATGTCGACAAAATTATTTCTTATTTAAATAAAATGCTGAGCAGCATCTCTCGTCTTTCGAGTTGATGCTCCCACTTAATATACCGCAAAAGCCCGCACTTACAACGACGCCAAAATGAATAGCGGGGTATGTAAACATAAATTTTGCGTATCCCCAACCTAAACCACCAGCCCCCAGATCTTCTTGTTACTTTCTCCTTCTCCCCCTCGCTCTCCCCATATTGTGTTATCATCAACTGAGAATATTCTATGCATGCACAAATGTTGCCGTTGTCATTGAATCACGCTGTGCGCCGAGCGCAGAGCTGGGTTGGGTGGGGCTGGGAGGGGGGCATTAGCATGGACTCCACTTTGATGACTGACTTTGTTCGCCATTGTCTGAGCTTTTCTGCCATGACGAAACGCTGCGCGGAGAGTCTGCCATATTTTACAGTCCCCATCCGTACTGGCAACAACTGACAGCCCCTAATCCCAGTCGGGCTGCAGGCGCCTGATTAACGTTTTTCATCTAGTTAATAACTATGTATTGCCAGCTTATTTGTGGCCAACTAAACACACTAGGCAACATGATAACTCTTTTAAATAGGCGTTTACAATTGCACTGTTAAAGGTAGTTTCCATAATGCTCTTTTATAGTTTCCTAAAATTTTTACTGAAGCTTCCTATTGGGCTGAAGGTGAGCTCTAAGATGCGGTCGAACTGGTCAAAGAAGAATTAACAAGTATTATGTGCTGTCGAGAGAGTAAGCACAAGAGAGAGAAAGAGGAGCAGAAGGAAAGAAAGAGAAAGCGTGAGAAAATAAAAAGTTTCGACTTTTTCTGACTAACTGCAGATGTAGACTACATATTATTTTAATTTAAGCTTTAAAAATGCTTAAAATATTTTTCCAAGGCATTTTATTTTAATTATTAATCTAGCTGAATATTCATACATTCCATTAAAAAATATCTAATTAATTATTTTAGCAATTTTAAGCCTTTGTTTTGTGAATTTCACATCTAAAAAGCTGTTTGTGCGCTCTTCGCATTTTAATGCTGGCCATGTTGGGGTCAATTTGGTTGTCCGCTGGCTATTTGTAATTTACAAAACGTAATGCGATTAAAAATATCAGCACTTTCCAGTTCATAAAACACATGTCACAGCATATGCATCAGCGTAGAAGCGCACAGTCTTTACAAATATTTTGGACATATGCGCGGTAATTATTTATTTAGTGGACCATATTAATGTCGTTCAGTGTAAATATTGGTAACGGGAATGCGTCATGACCAAATTCGAATTGGCCTAATCATCTTTTATGCCCACCAAAAGAATCGCCAACCAACCCCCAAAGCTGCACCTACTGAAAGTTCACATTTCTAATGGAAAACGCCAAAAACGTAGCTAATAAAAAATGAAAAAAAAGAGAATATAGCACAGCCGTTACATGTTCTCACACACACAAACACACGCACACATCGATACAGATGTAGCTATATGGGGCAGGCTCATTTAAATAAAAGAATATATACTTATATATATATATATATATAATTTTTTTGTCCATCCGCTTGTCCTTTCAAGATATTTGCTGAGGCTTTGCGGCCGCCCTATTTTTTATATATTTTTTATTTTTGTTCGTTTTTTCGTGTTTTTTTTTTTAGTGCGTATATTTGAATATAAATGGCGCATTTAGTTCGACTATATCAAGCACATGGCCATATATCTTGGCCGGCTTTTGTCCTTAAGAGTACGAACTGCTACTCTGTGTTCCCCGTCCTCCCATCTATTGATAGTTGTTGGCTTTAAGGCTGCTCGAGAAACAAAACAGAAACCATCTACGAAAGTGCCTTTTCCACTCATCTATCCTCATCTGGTTTTAAACATTCCACTTTATGTTGTAGTTTTGACACAATGAGCAATAATCATGAATTTTACTTAGACCATAAAAAGAGAGATGAAAACACCCAGAAAGTCGGCCCAAGACGTCGTCCGAGCACATTAAATAAATGTTTTTCTTTTCTGTCTGCATTGTTGCCTTTTTTTCTTGGCTTTTTTTATGCGCAATACCCATTGAAAACGGGTAAACAATAGGGAATAATGGTTGGGTTCAAGTGCTTGTGATAGCCAGAAAAAATAACTCAATTGACTTTCTCAGAGGCTAAGAGCAAGAGTATATGGAAAATTATCAGTTTGTATAAATCGATAAATATCGAATTTATGCATAGATAAATATCGAACGTGTATATATCGATCTATAGCGACTTAACAGGTCGATAAGTTTCGAGTTTGGAAATTAATAAATATCGATTATAAAAATTGGAAAATATTGAATCGAATTAATGAATGTTAACTTTAAAAATCAACAAATATCGAATGTGGAAATTTTTTTTTATTAACTTTAGGTCTACAGCAAGCTTTGAGCTGAAGAATGTTTTTGTGTATGCATTTATTGAAGCTGGAATGTATAACAAGCTCTTTACAGGGTAGGTGCTAGTCATGCCCACTTCCTTCCTCTTTGTGACTGCTTTAAAGGACAAACATTGGGCACAGCGGTTACCATTTTGTTGAGTGACCTGCCCATGTCCTGCCTTTTCGCATTTTCTTAACCCTCGACCCTCTGCACGCGCACACGCTCACCACCTTAGCTCCTTGCCACTCTCCTCTCATACCCCACTCGAAGGTTGCCTTTTGTTTGCCTGGCAAAGATTAGGACGCATTTGCGGTCACGTTATTGCCCACTGATTAGGCCATGTTGGCAGCTTGCCCCGCCCCGCACACCTTAAACGTGCACCCTTTTGCGCCTTACTGTCACTTAATGGGCTTTACACTTCATGTTTGTTGCACCCCGAGGGGGGCTTTGCTTTTCAATTTGTTAACTTATGCAACTCACTGTGATAGTTCTCAAATTGAGTATTAAAATTTGTCCACGCCTGCAGCCACAAAATGCATTTCGAATATTACAAAATGTACCTAAAATTTTGAAAATGTTATCGTTATTTTTTGTGCTCTTGGTCTTTTCTATTTTAATAATAATAATTTGTATTTTGGCCTTTTGATCGGTGGGTGGGAAAACCGTTTTGCGCCTCTTTCGACTCAATGCACAGCACTCACTAAAAATTTAATAAATAAAATATGTTATTTATATTGCTTTTTAGCCCTCTGTGTGTGTGTGTGTGTGTGTGTGTGTGTGTGTGCCTGTATGTGCGACTGTGTGTCCTTATGTGCTTTGTCGTTTTTGTTTGGGCTCACAAATTTTTGATGAAATGTTTTCATTTAATACTTATATTCCTATAAGCAGTACGAGAGTACTCCCATAGATGCAATATACACACAAACAGCTCTAGATGCGTTCTTCAGTTGGACCTGAATGGACCTACACACACATATGCATTGGTATGAGTAACAGGTACACACACACATATATATGCAGCTAGTCTAGAGATGTCACATGACTAAAAATATTCCGTCATGCATAATAAAACATGCAACAGAATTGCATTTGTTTCACACACAGAGTATTTCTTCTTTTCTCTTTCCTTATTTTTGATATGCTGGAATCCCAGCTGAAGTTGGGAATGTCGTCTGGCATAAATGGCAAATGGCTTGGGACTTGGGTATGAAAGTAATATAACATATATATTATACGTGAATTTTAAATTTGAGCTATGTTTCGGCTAGTCTTAGAGCAAAATACGTTAACAAACTACGCTTTGCAGCGGGTTTTGGCATTCATTTGGTTTCTTTTTGGACAGAAACAGTTGGAATAGGGTTCTTTTCAGAGAAACCTATCAAACTAATGACAATATGAATTCGTTTTGCTTAAATAAAACATTGACAAATGCAACATTTGCAAGTTTTTCACAGTCTGTCTGTTTATTCCTACGAATTCTAAAGTATATCCCCTTTTCTATAAGTTATACTAGTTTCATAGCAAATAGGATTTGATAGCACCAAAAAAGGTGATTTGTTATAGATATATACTCAATATACATTAATTTGTTATAGATATACAATATGTATATATAATGGCTACTATTCAAGGAAAAGGGAAAAGACGTTTTGGCCCTGGCTTAATAGAAGAACCTTCCAATTGCGGGTTAGTCTTATTCTTTTAATAGCTGATCTCTCTCCCTCTCTTTTAAATATTTATATTTTTCTTTCTTTCGCTCTCGTTTTCTCTCTTTGCTCAATCCTTCGGAAAACTTACAAAATTAAACTTTTTACTTTTACAAAATTGAAGTTTTTGTATCTTATATGAATGGAGAAATGGTTTGTCAGACGCTATCACTAACAGATTTGGATGATGGACTATATTTTCAGTTGTATTTGGCTTTGGCTTGGTCAAGATTTTAAGCAAATTGAGTTTAATTTAAATTGTCACTTGATGATAATAAAATAAAATAAATTGGAACTTTCAAAAATGGGAGTGAATGTTCTTTATACAAATTTATTTAAAATTATTATTTATTTTATTCACCCAAGATTTTCAGAAAATTTAATATTTTCAATATTTTATATTCAGTAAGGAATATTTTAAATTTGTTGTTCTTGATTGTGATTTATACGCACTTAATTACTTTGATTTAATTAAATAATTTTAATATTTAATATTAAATAAAGATTTGTCAAGTTTTTAAGTGCATGTGATTTGTTTAGAATTTCCATAGTTTTATTTTCATACGAAATTAAATTATATTTAACTCACGATTCCACCTCTAAGTCGTTATACTAGACGTATGAGCAATACCTGTGCTGTTACATATAAAATATCACTCATACGCTACGTTTGCCGCGTCTGTCTCTTATATTTTATTCATTTGGCTGTGACGTCTGTCGGCCTTGCCTTTGCGCCAGCATTTTAATGCCCCTTAATAAAAAATAGAAAGGGTGAGGGGAGAGCGAGGAAGGTGGCGGGCAACCAACAAAAGAGAGCGAGAGAGAGGGCAATCAATGGACAGGTTAATATGCGAAAAATGCACACGGCCGTGTTCATTGATATATCAACTGGCTAGTCTTTTAAAAATACCCCAAAAAATAATCACTAAAAATCTGCATATTTTAGCCAAATTACGCGAGTTGTGTTTTAGACATAAGCGAAGCGCGTGGTTTAATATATTTACAGCATTTGTTTTTTGTTTTTGGCTATCCATTAGAGTTGTTAATCGGGATTTGTTTGCTTAGCATCCGGAGTTGCGGCTCGATCTACCGCTCGCAGGGTCGGTCGCGGGATCGTCACTTACCATTTTTGATGCTCGGTTCGCGTTTTATTGAGGGCGCTTTTCTCAGGGTTTTGGTCTTGAATTCGGGCTTGGGTTCTTCTTTGGGTTCTTTGAGAATTTCATCAACTTTGGGTACCTTTTTCAGCACTGGCCGTATTTTGATCAGATTATCGGTGCTCTTGCTGGGCAACGGCTTCTCCTCGCGCTTCACGTGCCGCAATTTCGGTTTCTCTAGCTTGAAGCGCAAACGACGCTCGCGCTCCTCCTCCGTTTCGCCCTCGACGGCCTCATCGTCATCGTCGGGCGCCAATTTTTTCATCGATTTGTCGCGCTTGACCACAACGCTGCGCAATTTGGGTTTCTCTAGGGTGAAACGTTGTGTCAACTCACTTTCCTGCGGTTCCGGCTTCTTGTTGATCTGCGTCGGACGCAGCTGTGCGGCCTTCTTCACATGCTCCGGCAGCTTGGCATCTAGTGTGGTGTCGTCTTCGTCGTCGTCGTCATCGTCGTCGTCGTCGTCGTCGTCATCTTCTTCCTCTTCATCTTCGTCTTCTTCGGTTGCTTCCTCCTCGGTTTCGGTTTCTTCTTCACTTTCCTCCTCCTCATCTTCGCTTTCTTCTTCCTCAGAGGAGGATTCGGGCGGCGGCGTTGGCTCCTTCTTCTTGGCTGCCGGCTTTTTTGTTGCCAAACTGGCCGCCGCTTTCTTAACAGGCTCTACAGCTGATTTCTTTGCTGGCTCTGGTACTGCTTTTTTCACGGGTTCCGCTTGCTTTTTGCCAGCTGCTGTTGTTGCTGCTGCTGCAGTTTTCTTCACGGGCTCTTCAGCTGTCTTCTTGGCTGTTGTTGTTGTTGTTGCCTTTGCTTTGCTATTGCTTGTTGTTGCTGCTGGGGCTGCCTCTTCGCCATTCTCCTTGGCGGCTGCTGCCTTTTTGGCCCAGGGCGTTGTCGCTGGCTTTGTGGCCGCATCCTCTTTCACCCATGGTGGACGAAATGTGGTGCGTCCGCCGCTGCTGCCGGGGCCAGCTGCTGCTGCTGCTTTTGTTGTTGTGGTGCTACGGGGCGTCACGAAGGGCATTTCAGAGCAACTCGGCAACTGTTTTCCGTTCTGTTAATTCTCCAGGGGTTGTTGTTGTTCTTGCTGTTCGCCCACTTTAGCTCGTCTATTTGCACACACTTTTTAAATAATTTTCTGTGATTTTATGCCGCGTTCTTTTTGTTGTTCTTGTTATTCTTGTTGTTGATGAAAACACAAAACTTTGCACATTAGCACCAGCGCGGGGCGGGCGGGCGACGGGGCGAACACGACACTTGGCTCACTCGCCACTTGTCCAAAAGTTGTTTTTTTCTTTCTGTTTTTTTGTACAATTTTTATTTTATTTTTTGTATATTTTTTATGTACATATATTTTTATTTTTGTTCGTTTGTTGTTGTTGTTGTGTGTTGCTTGTTGTGCTATTTATTTAAATTTCTGTGCTGTGGACGATGAGCAACAGCTGTTTAAAATATTTTCAATACTCAATTCCGTATATATTTGGGTATGTTTCATTTTGAGAATTTATTTTTAAATGCATGCGCTCATTAGCTGGCGGCGCATTTATTGTTGTTGTTGCTATTTTCAGCGTAAATGTTTTGGCCAAAATGCACAGATAGAATGTAGGCCTTTGTGTCATAGTAACAAACGGCGTCTAAAACTGTTCAAATTGGCCAGATTTTCCGGCTCTAACAAGCTGTGTTACGCGTTTAATCCCATGCATTTTCAGCTAACTGCCGCAACAACAACAATAGCAACAACAACAGCAGCAACAACAAACGACAGCTAACAATTTGCTATGCCACTGTGCCTCCGATATGTAAAAGGCGAAAATATTTAATTTTAGGTTCTTTGTGCCAGCGAGAGTCAAAAAAATCGTCGGCAGAATCAAAAAAGAAGCAACAAAAAAAAAAGAAAATTCGGAAAAGCGGAAAAAAAATCCGTGCTGCCTCTGACGCTTGCGTCTTTTGCCGCTTTTGCCTCGTTTCACAAAGTATACAATGAAACGCACACTCACACACACACAGAAAAGCACATTAAAGAGGAAAATACACAAAAAAAAAGCAGCACCAAGAGAATGAAATGTGAATTTGTTTCATTCCATTGCCAGTTTCCATGGTTTTTCTCTCTTGCCTTTTTTTTTTGTTTTTCCATTTTCCATTTCTCCTATTCGTGCGACGGCCTTTTGCAAATTTTGGTTTCTTTCTTTTTTAACAAAAATTCAGTTTTGCCTTCGCGTTAATTAAACATGACATGCAAATAAAAATTTTACTTATAAATATGCCGTCATTAGAGGCGGAATTATATAGCGAGGACGCGCCATAAAAGCCCAACTGCGATGGCCAACGATTTGTTTAAAAGTTATTGCAATTACGAAAATATTTGATTTTATTCAGAAAAAAATATTTATATTTTAGATATATCGAAGCTTTGCCAAAGTTTTGTTTTGTTTATGGATAGAGTTTGACTGGCATTTTCTGGCTTAATCGTCGGCATTGGCTGTGCAAATATTTTTGCTATGCTGCGCATTTTGCTTGATATATTTATATACATAAATTTATTTTATTTAATTTGGTTTTTCAATATTTGATTCGTTTAATGCAGCTGCATTGCACGTTGCGGCTGTTTATAGACACGTATATTCTTTTTCATTCCATATATTAGACAGAACGCCCACACACAAACACACATACACACTGGGCACAGTGGGGCAAATAAACACATAGACGAGACGGTTTTAGATACTTTTTTCTTTTTTTTGCTCGACACGCAGCGCCTATGACGGCGTTTCAAAAACTAAATTCATGTATTTTGAACAGCACGCCAAATGCTTGAAAATTTCGTATAGAAAACAATTTTTATAAATTCGCTCTCGACGCGCGGCAAAAGTGTTCTCTGCGCGCGCTCTCAAGGCAAAAAAAAAAAAGAAGAAAATATTTAGAAAAATTTGAAATTGAAATTAATTTTGGCCGACAAAAAGCATATTTTTAGCCATTTGCTCGGACACAGTTGAGCGCGCAGCCGATTGACCTTATAGCAGGTGCAGCATAGTTCAATGATACTGGAATTATGAATATATATATAGATTTATGTAACATACATATGTATATATAGATATATATAGTGTCTGAAGTATCTGGCTTAAGTAGCCGGCGTCTGTTTATGGCGTGTCAATAGCTAAACTCTTATCATTTACTTCGAGCACATTAAATGGGTCTCAATTACGCAAGTTTCTTGCGCCTAGATTCTACGGTTTGTGTGTGGGTGGGCTTTTTTTTTTAGAGGGCGTAACGCGTCTTACCCTGTGATAAAAACCACTCGTCTAGAAAATCCAAACCCATTTTTTTTAGCGCCTGCCTCTGTTCTTTTGTATTCCTGTTAAATCTGTTTTCTTTGTTGATACTTTAGTTTCTCTTGCAATATTTACATTGTCGCAATCGCCCAGTTGTGCTGTTGCCTCCTGTCCGTTCTATCTGTTGAATGCGTTTGACATTTGCCGCAGACTGATTGCGGGAATTAGCTATCGTTTAGTGCGTGATATTATTTTTAGTAACCAACTGATTGCATATCGATTAGTTACAATGCATTCTCACTGTGAACCAGCGCGAAACGTTCTGAAAGCATAAAAAACTCTAAATCATAGGAACTCGCGAAACTTTGGAAAAGGGTGTATTAAATATATAATATAAAAGAAAAATAAAAAAGTTTATGGTGCTATTAAATGACAATAGAACAGTAATTCCTTTTGTGTATTAGTTTATGGGAAGAATGAAAGTTAAATTAGAAATTGCATTTCCAGGGTGAACCAGTAAAGAAAGCTCAGAAATTGCTAAAAAAAAAAATCTAGATCTAGATAGCAAGTCTCGAAACCTTATTAAAATTAAGAGAACAGATGTGCCATTTCTGAATTTTTGTAACTCCTTGTACTTATGATTTGTTCCTATTAAAGGGAAGAATGACACTAAAATTATAACTAAATTTTCACCAATTAATTAAAAATAAAAAAGGTTTCTGCTACTATTAAAATACCATAATAAAGTTACAGGAAAACAGTTTTGTCATGTTAAAATGTCAAAAATAAAGTAAAACCAAAAAAATTGCTGGAATTATGAAACGAGTAGAAATAAATAATAAATAGGTGATAAGGAGTTCTAGTTAACTTTGAATTATTAGAAAGAAACATTTATATATTATAATAATTATTAAATACAAATATTTATGTTTTACAATATGAGGTTTGAGCTATTAAAACACGACCAACTTCTGATTATAGTAAGAAAACTGAAACTAGAAAAAGTTACTACACAACTAATTAGGAAAATAAAGAGAAAAAGTAATTAAAGTTCAAACAGAAGTGAATTAAACCAGGAATTGCAGAAGAACCAAAGGCGACAAAGAGTTGTAATAAAAGGAAGGGAACAGCAAAAGGCAGCTGGAGATGGGCTTGCGAGATAAAAAGTGAATAGTTTAAAAAGCCGGGCTACATTAGGAATCGACCACTGCGTGAAGAAAAAGGATTTAAAAAAAATCGAGCAGAAAAAAATACGGGAGCAATGCTATAAAAGCAAAGAAAAAAGTATATAAATAAAAAGAATTGTAAGTGCAGACCGTAAACCGATTGAAAGGAAGAAATAAAGAGCAAATTTCCGAAAAAGAAAAGAAAAGGAAATAAATGCCAAAATGCGGTGACGCAAAATGCTGAACAAAAATGTGATAGGAAAATGTACCCAGTTCGATGAGCGCAGGGGATGCACAAAGGGAATGTATAACCAATGCCATTTTAGGGAAAAGTCAACCACCTCCCAACTCCCTAGTATTATGAGAAATGTAGCCCACATAATTTCAATTAACTTCACAGTTGGCGTCGCTCGTCAGTGTCAAATTACAGAAATATCTCAAAATAGATGAGAATTTAAATGGGCAGTCGCTCCTCTCGTGGGCTTATAATTAATTAATTTATTTCTATTTAAAATTCTATGAAAATATGCTCCACAAATTATTATTTTTCGCCCTAAAAATATTTCAACTTGCTGCGCTGCGCAAAACCAATTTTAAATTAGCAAAACGTTTGCTTAAACGCATGCAAACAAATGCGCGCACACTCAGACAAACACAAACAAATGTATACAAACAATAAATGTTTCATGATTTAACGTTTTTCAACACTGTCATTTGCATGCCTAGATATTGCACTAGGCGTATGCGTAATAATAACATTGACAATAAAAGCGAACTGCGGGGCGTGGGATATAGTGAATATAAAGAAAGTTGCATATTTTTCAACCGGCGGCACGTGAAACAATTCTTCCACTTTTTGTTTGTACTCCATTCTGTTTGTGAAATTTCCCAGATGAACATAAATATGTATACATATATATATGTTGTGTGCATGGAAGTTAGTCGAAAATAAATGCTCGCATAGTTTTGGGGCTAAATGCTGGAAACAAATTTGTGCTGCATACTTTTTGGCGGTGCCAGAAAACATTGACTACTACCTATATACCCTGTAACATTTATGGTAGTGTGGATATATTAACTAGTACACATTTTTGAGGCTACCAAAAGCGGTATTCGGGATTGTCAACATTTTGTATACATTTGATATATAAAACAATAAAATATACAAGCTTGTAATATATATATATGAATTTTAGCATAAATTAATAACATAATATCAAATATTCATGTATTAACCTTGCATACCCTGTTAAAATAATTTTATGGGTATAATAAACTAGTGAAATGTTGTTAGGCAGCAATGGCGTTTTTTGGCTTACCTGAAGGAAAATGTCATAATATATAATAAAAATATAACCATATAGTAGGAAATAAGAAATCCCTCTAAGTTCCATTCGATTTTATTTACAAGCAAGTCATAAAATATTCTAAGATGTTTCACCCAGAAGCAAATATAGCTGTAAGGTGGGTGCGCCAGTTCACTGTATTTTGTAGCATTTCATTTTTTTGTTTATTAAAGTATATTTGTTTTTATACCCTAACCCTATTGAAGATGGGTAAAAAGGGTATAACGATTTTGTGCATCTGCATGTAACAGACATAACAAGCATTTCACCGACCCCATAACTTATATATATTCTTGATCGGCCTCAAAAGCCGAGTGGATCTAGCCATGTTCGTCCGTCGTCTGTCCGACTGTCAATCGATAAAAATGAAATATCGAAATCCTGTTCTTTGATCAAATTTCTGAGGCTTAAGGAGCCAGAGCCACCAAATTTGACATGTAGCTTCAAGACGAGTATATAAACATAAAGAATCTTTCATTTTATAGCTTTTTTTATTAAGGAGTTCAGAGTATCCTTTAGTCTAGTCTAGCTCAATGAAATTGGCACTGGGTGGCGCCTAGTCGCGCACTTCCCCTCGGTTCAATTAATTCTCTGTTTGCTTTTGTTTCGCTTTGTGCGCATAGTTAAATTTTGTTTGAAAAATCATAGCACAAATCAATAAAATTAAAAGCCACTTTGGCACTGAGTTTCATTATTTTGCTTTTTCTATGTTTTAATTGTGTGGCTTTTGTTTGTATTCTATTTTTTTTTTTTATGTGATGACAAGCTGAAAACTTGCCAGGGCCGTAAATCAATTTTGTGAGCGTAGACAACTTTACAGCGGTTTGTAATAAAAAAATAACAAAGTCGCACTAATTGAAAGCATTCGCCTGGCGAAATTTCATTGCAAACAAATTGCGAATTGCAAATTGTACAGAAACGCAAGTTAGAGTGCTTGAGTTGGCTTTGCCCGACTAGCAGATACCCAGAATCAATGCAGATGAATACAGATACACACACGTGGACAGGCAAGGGCGTCGCAGGCTGTGCTTCTTCTGTCCTCAGGTCAACTCTATGGGAAGTGTTTTCTTAATTAAACTTCGGGGCTTGTTGTCCGATCTTCATGAAGCTTTCAGGGCATAAGTATGGAATCCGAATGAGCTTTAATACAAAAGTCCATGACCTTATATCCAAAAATTCGATTTTTGAAGACACGCAAAAAGTATAATATTCGTTATGTATGCATACAATACAAACTTGCACATACCAAAATAAGTGTCCTTAGCTCTTGCAAACTGCGAGTTAGGGTCAAAAAATCCGATTTAATTATAACAGGCAACAGAAGTGTCTATTACGTGGCTACCTCGAATCGGTTGTTCATGCTTATCAAAACCAATCTACCTTTTATACCCATTTTCAATGGGTACAATAATTTTTAATTAAATGAGCCAATCATTTAAAATTTTAATGCTAATAGTTTGTTTATTTGTATACGCTCTCGCTCTTTATCTTTCTCGTCGTTCTTGCTTTAAAACTTAAAAAATACTGTAAATAGGCCTCTCTCCCTCTCTCTCGCTCTCTCTCGCTTAGAGACTCTCGTATAATTAAAGTAGCTTCTGTTTGTTTGGCTTAAGCCTTTTTAACTGCGGGCTGCGCCTCTGCGGTGCTATTGAGCTGCGTGAAATGCGGCCAGGTGGAAATCTCCTGATACAGTCTGCCACCGGGACACTCGGTATCGCGCACCTGTCGATGTCCGAGCAGCTTGTAGGCCGGATCAATATAGCCCTGGGCTACGCCGAATGCAATCAAATCCTGTGCTGCCTGCAGCATGCGTGCGGGCGGTAGTTCAGCTTTTGGTTTGAGAAGCAAATGAATAAATTAGTTAACATTTTATTTGGTTAAATCAAACGTGACTCACTTCGCCAATCGCCGATGAGCACAATGCCCACGCTCTTGTCATTATATTTGGGCGCATGGGCGCCAACCACATTGAAGCCACGTCCCGTATAGATCAGCCCGTCACCGCCAATGCCAAAGCTATAGCCAATATCATTCCAGCCACGATCCACCTGATGGAAGTCCTGCATTTCGCGCATGCTGCGCATGCAATCCGGCGTGCTCTCGCATACGGCCGGTATATACGAATGATGAATGATCACAAAAGGTGCGGGTCCATTAAAATAATCCACCTGTTTGGGCATGCGGGCGCCCCAATCTGCGCGCGACAGCAGCTGCGAGATGCCGACACCGCTACCCGGGCCAGCTCCTCCCTCCGTCGCAACCGGCTGCATGTGCTGGCTGTAACCTGTGTGTGCATAGAGCAGAGATTGGCCATCAGTTTATTGACTTGTTTAAGTTGGTTTTCAGTTGCAGTTACACGATGTTTTGTTTATTTACAATTTTCGCACTGTGTCGAGGTGTCTGTGTGTGTACGGATGTGTGCGTGCGCGTGTGTGTGCGTGTATGTTTGGCAAAACTTTTGTTAGTATTAATTGCAACAGTTTGTTTGACTTAAACTTTATCGAGTCTCACGTTCAGCTTCCGTGTGCCGCGTTGCCATTGATAAATTATATTGGAAACGTATTCCCCCGGCTGCTGGTTTTGTCTGTCCGTCTGTCTGTCGTGTGTGTCTGTGTGTGTGTGTTGCCTCAACGAGGTGAGAAATCGCAATGAAACGCCAACGCCAAATGGTAGCCGGAATGTCTCTGAAAAATTCCCCGCATACCACCTAACCAGGCACCACAACAAGAGCCCCGACTGAGAGAGACAGAGAGAGAGAGCGCGACTTAAACTGCCTGCTCAAAGTCCCCAAACAAGTCGTTGCCCCAAGCTGATCCGTATTGATATATAATCAGTTTTAGATAGTATATAGATTTTATAAATATATCTCTTGCCCACTCTCGCCTCTCTAACCCTCTCTTTCTCCCTCTTTGCGGTGTTTTTGCCAAACGTGTCAATTAATGAACCGGCCTCAGTCCATATAAAATATGCATAAAGTTTGCTCGCCAATTTGTTGTGTTTACTGAAAGGTTTAATACACTACAAAATGCAGGGAGTCTGACGATTCTGTGCAAGCTTTCGCTTAGCGGGGCGCGGTTCATTGAAAAATATATTCTAATAAAATTATATTATATAAAATCAGAAATTTCTGAGAAAGAGTATAATATTCAATACTGATCTGAGAGGAATAACCATACTTTTTGTATGACCCACAGGGTTAACAACATTTTTAGTCACATACGGATCTGATACAAAAAATATGTTTATTCATTTAAAAAATATTATTTATCTCATTTAAAGCTTAATAAGCCGCCGCTTTCAACCGTTTTGTATTTACTTAGCTGATTTTTATTCTTTTAAAAATTAAAATATTTACTTGAAATATTTCAAGCCAAAAATGTGGTATCTGTAATTATCTAGTGGACCTTTAATTGATACGATTGTTATTATCAAACAGAAGTTGTGCTTTGAACTACAACAATCGATTCTTTTTGGTTAACTATCAATAGACATCAGTCATCAAATAATTGTAGCCAAATCGTTTATCTTTAAGCTGAATTTAGATATATGCTGAAGTCGTCAGCCGGAAACAGCGAACATTTTAAAAATATTATCTTCTTTTTTGGCATCTAATATTAATTAATTACCAACACTGCTTCACATATGAACCTTTATTGATATAGCAAAACACTTGCTTACTGAAAACTCTTTATAAAAAATTAAAAAGTTATCAGGACATTTGCCCTAGTTATTTTTAAAACTATTTTAAAATCAGTTTTTGAATCAGTTTTATAAAGCAAACTTAATTTGTTTGTCTATCTGGCCAACAATTGTAAGCGTATGTCAGCTGTCTGTGTTTTGCGCTGTTCTCGTTTTATAATCTACAAATAATGATGACTCAGCTTTAAAGTTTTACAAATGGTTTTCAAATATTATGCGAATGCGTTGTCAACAGGTAGTATCATCTATCAGTTGGGCCCACAGAGACAGCTGTAGGCCAAAGCACGGCCTTCGAAGTTAACTTTCTGGTTCCCGTTCGCCCGCAGCTCATAAATGCAAATAAATCTGACGACAAACTATTTTCATTCAAAATTCGTTAAATGTGTGCGCGGGTGTGACTGTGATTGAGTGTTTGTGTGTGTGAGGGTGATTATGTGCGGGTGTTTGTGAAAGAGAGTGAAACTTTAGCAGCCTCCATTTGGAATGTTTGGCAAGGCGTCGACAACTGCCACGCCTTTTCCTGGCGCATTTATATGCATACGCAAACTTGGCAACCGGGCAATTTTGAGGCTGCAGAAATTCGGATTCTGGGAGGATCTGTGGCGACACTCGACTAAGTCAATAGCTGCAGCTTCTAATTAGAAATTTAGAATTAGATATATCTAGAGAGAATGGATATGGAACAGCGACAAAAAGGGGTGAACTAATAAAAACCATTTTCGTACTGGCTTCCTTAACTAAATTTCGGCACACTTTGTATCCAAATCAAGGTAAAAGTTTTTGGGTTAAGTACAATTCATGTCTAAAGCCAGATAAATTACTAATGCTTCTAAAATAAATATAAAAATGTTTGATTTAAGTAAAAAGTAATATTTGTACTTAAAATCAAGAAAAGGTATCTTAAATCTTCAGTTCTAAGGCGTTAAAAATGCGGATAACTTAAGTATTGTTGGTCTTAAATTAAGCTTATTTTAATTTAAGTTGTGGCGTACTCAAAAGTCATACTTGAAATACGAATTTCATGCTTGACTCAATTATTTCCAATATAACCGCACTTTTATGACTGGTTTTACTTGAATCAAGTGCTAAATTCGCGAATGAGATGAGAAACAGGAAAAACAAACTTGATTCAAGATTTTGAGTACTTAAAAAAAGCATATTTGAAATATGAATTTCATACTTGACTTAAATATTGCCCATATTGCCGCTTTTTTAAGATTGATTTTACTTGATTCAAGTGCATAATTCATGAATTTTTGCTCTTCGTGTTGCCGGAACGGGAACTAGCAATGAAACGGAAACTGAAACCCGAACTGGAGCTGACGCTGGAGTGGGAGTGGGAGCTGGCTCTGGAACTGGAACTGAAGTAGCGTCTATTGGCGGCGCGTGCTAAAATACTACACAGAGCGTGCAAAGGAGGCGTGGTTGGGGGCTGGCTGTCAAATCATTTGCTGTTTAATTTATGCCTTTGGCTTTTTAAGTAGTGTTACACGTTAATTGCGTTTATACACTCTTCCTCTCTCTCTTTTTCTCATATATTTACCGTTAAGCTCGGCCTGACGCACGTAACACCCGTGCCAACTGCCGCCCCCTCGATATAAACCCCTTTTTTGTACACGCTTCTCTAATCGTTGGCCCTAATTACACGCGGGCCTAATAAAGTAAACACTAAACTCGTTGTGCTAATCAATGTTGTAAACTACAACCAAAATAAACACACATACATACACATAAATAACTCTACCCTCGAATGTCTAATAATTTGTTTGGGATGGGGTCAGGCTTAGTATAAATTGCCTCAAAAAAGTAATGTTCGCCTAACTGCATGAAGTTGACTTTGCCCGTGGCACACGCAGAGAGCGAAGGGAGGGAAAGTGGAGCTTGGCGGCGGTTTCTTTGATAATTTGATGAGACCTTATCCTTGAGCATTTGATCAAGTTTTGTCTCATAATTGAAGCATTTCAATTTATTCAATTTGCCACCGCACAAACATAAATTCGAAGCGCCGCACTAATTGTTTGCTTTTAATCAGCCAAAGCACATCAAATATGCTATTTATTCTCAAAAACACACACACACGCACATCCGCATACCTGCTAACATATTAGTTAAACCCGCATACTGCGCGCATTAAACAAATATTTTGGTTTTGAACGAAGTATAATATAATATGATGTATGAAATATTCGAGATTAAGTCACGCTCCGTTTAAATAAAAAATTAAATAAAAAAAGTACCTGTGAAAAAAGCCAAAAAAAAAAGAGAAAAATAAAAACAATAAACAGAAGCAGAATACAATGTCAAACAAGAAAGAAAGTTAGTCGGTGCTACTAAAATACTTTAATACTCTACAGAGTCTGAAATTTAAGTCGAATTCAAGGTTAATTTACCTCGTGCAAAATTTAACAAGTCAAATTTATTCAGGTGCCTACTCATGGAGCTTATCTATCAGCTTCTCCCTTGAAAATGAAACAAATAAAATAGAGATTTCAGAAATCACAGTCTAGTTTTTAGGCATTTAAATCAAGCAAATAATAGAATATTATGCTTTCAATAAAATACGGTTCAAAACCATTCCCAATTTTTTATTCTTAGCTCTATAAAATCTGTATAAAATTCTATCAAATGTCATGAAATTATTGGGTTCTGCGCGACTCAAACAATTTTCAAGATTATTAAATATTAAAACAAGTTTATATTTCTGATTTTCCTGCTAGCTTCGTGCGTTGCAAATTAATACATTTAGCTGCTATACCCTTAACGTAAGTGTATAAAAAAACAATCAATTATAATGTGCATATTATAAAAAGTCCCTCATCCGACTGTCAATGATTGTGTGCGTGTGTGTGAGACTGTGTGTGTGTTTAGCGTTTAAATGACATTTTTGTTAAATGCAAGTAATTTAATTTGCGCACAATCTGAAACATACATTTGTAAATAGTATGGGTATTACGAGCAACAGTACGAGTATACAAATTACTGCCTATACAAGATGCATATCTCTTGCTCTCTCTCCCTTTTTCTCTTTTTCGCTCTCGCTGTCTGCTAGCCAGCAAACAGGGTGAGCTAGCAACACATTTCAGTGGCATTTAACAGGCGTGCAGAAATTGGCGATAAGCAGCAATTGCTATTGTGCGTGTGTGTGTGTGTGCGTGCGTGTGTGTGTCTCAGGGGCAGCCTAGCGATAAGGCGGCAACAACACTTACCCATCATAGATAGCAAAAGTAATCCAAGTGCTGTCATGTTTTGCAGGTGTTGCGTGTTTCTACGACTGTGCTTGGTTAGGAACTTATTTGCTTTTTGTTTCTATATTTTTTTGTTTTTATATCTTAGGAACTCTTTTTTTTTGTATTGTATTCGAAATGTAGTTTAACTTGTGCTTTTGGCAAGAATTGTGCAAATTTGTTAAATTATAAAATTTTTACATGCTTTATTTTTGGGTTTATTTTTGCGTTATGTTTCGCATTCGCGCGTCTCTGAAGAGCGAATGATTTGGCTGCATAAGGGCGCACCAATGTTTATAGACTCGTACCAAATTTTTTTTTTTACTATTTTTATTTAGTTTTCTTGTTGTTTTTTCTATTTTTTTTTTTTTTGTTTACTTCTTTTTTTCGCACCAGCGCTGTCGACGTCAGCGTCGCTGTTGTTGCCTGCGCGCAATGCCAAACAATTTTTAAATCGCATGAAATTTATTACCAAGCGCCAGCTGCGACGTCGGCGTCAACGTTGGCGTCGCCGTTGCCGTCGCGCAGTCAACGCAGCTGCTGAGCGGTTCATTTGATTTGCTCTTTGCCGCTCCGTTGCGCTCGCTTTCGCTCAGCTGGAATCGTTTTTTCTTTCATTTGCGATCGGTTAGCGCTCGATTGATACTGATAATGTTATCAGCTCTGTGGGGGGATTTGTTATGCCCCCCGTCTGGTCTAATTGGTGAGCTGTATGCATACCGTTCGGGTTTACAGGTTCACGTTTCTGTGTGTGATTTACATGGGATTTTGTGCGTATATTGTCGACCTCTTTTTTTTGTGCGTTGAACCATTCTGCTTTATTTTGTTGGTTTTTATATGGTCCGATGGACGGTACTTTTTATTTGCACTCGGGTTACGGGTACTTTTTTTATTCGGCGCCCTTTGCGCTGGCATACATATTATTTCTTGGCATAAATATCATATGAAAGCTGAACTTTGCTGCGTTTTCCAATCGGCCGATTGCAGGTGATTCATACATGCCCATGGCACTACCTAGCTGACACTTAATAATATAATCAGTTTTTTTTATATCGATAGGTTAATCACATTTCATTTAATGCCATATCATCGTGTTCTAGGTCATCTTCACTAGACATATTGAACTTATCTTTATAACGTCTACCGTAAATGTTGTGTACATTTTGAAACTACATTTTTTTCTTTTTGTTTTTCATGTTTTTATGATTATGGGCCAGCTGTTTATCTTGAGTGAAAGTCATACGATATGCTCATAAGGTCGCAAGGTTTATTTTTTAGTTCCACATAACATTAATCAAAATCTTAGTCAAATATATGCGCATATCTTAACTATTCGTTATGACTGGCTGGCAACCCGTATAGCAGTCAGCTTTTGGCCGGTCTAACTATCATGATATTTGTTTTTTTTTTTTGATTATCTAATAACTCAGTAACTATATTTACCTCGATATGGTAGCTGGTATTTACATTTACATAAGTTCTTATATGGTGCTATGTGATGGGTGGTGGTTCCCCAGGTTCTTTACCCAAGATCTTATCGAATGCTTGAACTGTATGAACTGCATTTCTGAATGACCTGTCACTGTCTTGCACTAAGCTATATCTCTTCTGTTTCCGTGCCCCGCGCTTGCTGTGGCCTACACGATTCTTTCGACTAAAAAGATTGTTTTTTTTTTTTTCAAACCATCCGGAGTTTTCTGGGGATGCCCCTGGTTGAGTTCGAGGGGAAGCCCTGGACAAATGTATTTACTAAATTGCTTTAGCTTTAGCTTTGTTAGATAAATTATCAACATTTTATTCTACTATTCGATTGCCAAATCTTAAAAATGTTGCGGGGTGTTTTAATATTCTAATGAAGCTTGTAACGTTTAAGGAATTTGAAATATTTTTATATCTAAATATATAAAGCATTGCTTTTATCTAAACATGGCCCATGGCCCCCCAGTTAACATCGGGTACTGCTTTATATGACAAAATATAAGAAATTAACATAATTTTTAAACGTTGACTGCAAAAACTGACTGGCACAAATATTAAAAAATGACAATGACATGATTTTGGCAATGTGGGAACTGAAACGAAGTTTCACATCGCTCTGCCTAAAAATAAAACTTGTTATACAGGCTATGCGGGTCAGCTGGGTTTTCCACAAATGGCAAATCAATAGATTGCCTTTGGAGTATTTAATCATATAAGAAGCAGCTGCCTGATAAACAGTTTATATTTATAACCAGTGCACTGTTTTGTTGCATTCTATTTCTTAGTGTATTTTTACTTCGTTATGCTTTTTAGCTAAGTTTTCCTTTCTTGTTTTTCATTGGCCCCATCTCTCATTCCAACACACACACAGCCATATATTTTCTAGCCACATTGGGGGGATTACCGCAGCCTCCAGATGGCCATCATCAAAAGGAAATTCAAGTCATTTGCTAGCCAATATTTTGGTTGTGTGTTTATGTGGCAAGGTAAACACGCAAGCGAGAAACCAACCCCTCCCCCCCTCCCTGCAACACGACTTTATTTATTTATTTTATTTTGTAAAAGGGGAAATTTCTCGTAGTGCTTACAATAGACACATGGAATAGTTCAAATAGTTAAATTGCTGGCACGGCACTTACCACAAATTATACTCAATTCTTGTTCTTGTTGTTTTTGCTGCTGTTGCCGTGTAGTTGCGTCTATGTCAGCCGATTTTGGCATAGCCGCCACCGCTAAGGTCCCCCAATCGGAGCCAGACCCCGATCCAAATCCAGACCGCTCGTCGCCCATGTCGTGCCAATGTCGTTAACAACCAAAACAGCTCTGAAAACCGCTAACAACAATGTGAAGCGTGTCCGGGAAACCAAAAAACTCGATGTCTCGATGCCAATGCCGAAGCCGAAGCCGTTTAGTGCCTCTGATTAATTCTTGTGCGTTTCTATGTACACTGCAATCGAGTTAGGATATAAGACATTGTCTATGAAGTAGGTCTCAGCTAAAAAACAAAAATGTTGGCCTTTGATTGATCACATCTATTACAGTATATTTATGTATAATATGTATTTGAAGTTTAAAAAAATGACGGAATTCCTCATCTTATTTCTATAACAAATTAACTAATCATATATATAGTAAATTTCAGCATGCCCCAAGTATTATTATAATTTTTTTGTGTCGATTAGTTGGCTACAAAATTTATATAATCAAGCCCTTCCTATATACATAAAATCAGAGTTGAAAGCCTTAACCCTCCAACATTCTTTCTCAACGAAAAGAAATTTGTTTTCTACGTTATCGATAACAGTCATAAGAGACCTTCTCTTATGTAGTTCAGTATTAGTGTATTATAGAAATAATATTTTATATAAAATATATTTAATATTGTGTATTAGAGAATATGTATTATATATTATATTTTACTAGAATATACATTATTATTCTGTTTTATAACTCTTAATATTAAATAGTTGGTTGGGTTGGGCAATTTATAGAAATGTTTTAGAACTTTTCTTATAATCCTTTTATAATTTGTGTATTTTTATGCTAAAATTAAACTTTTTTCAAGGCATGCTCTACAGATTAACTTATTTGTTCTGCCTTAATACATTCCATAAATTGCCCTGGTTAAGGCATTTCATTGACGGCTATTCTCAGTCCAATTTTTGTACACTTCGATTGTCTTTGGTATTTTTTGTTTATTTTTTTAATTTACCATTAGAATGTCCGCTAATCGTACATCTTATCAGGGTATTAAGTGCGATATTTGCTAACTGCGGTTTGGCACGCTCTTTACTTATTTTTCTCCCATTCTGTTTTCTTTGTACGCCCGTCGCCCGAGGTTCTGAGCTATAGAAATCACATTGTTTTTAGGGTATTCACCACAAGGTGAAGCATTATCTGTGCAACTGTAAGATAATGACGAGCGTCTATTACAATTAGCAAAAGTAATTGTGAATTATTTGTTCAAGCAACGAGATACACCTGCCTCCCCTTCTCTCACCTTGATAGAGGCGAAAACACACACACACGTATTAGCCAGCTCGTCCGTCTGCCCTGATATGAGCCAAGTCCATTGCCCACAAGTACTATACTTAATTAATGCACAATGGTGTTAGCTCGCTTGACCAAAGACTTCTGTATAAGTAAATAAAGTAAATAGATAGTATATATATATATGTATATATCTGTACATAAAGTAGATATTTGTAGGTACAGTGTTCGCTTGAAATTGAGAACAATCAATTTTCGGACCATATTGCCTTGTTGTTTTCTTCTACTCCTTTTTCTTTCCCTCGTGTAGCGTATTATTATTTATCAGCATATATATTAGTATAACTCTTGGAAGGCAATATGGTATAGATACTATTTGTTCCCTTCCGAGTCGTTTATAGACATACGTTTCTTATTTCATAAAAGCCAATCTCTCAGTTTTGTATATCAGAATCGTGCTGATCGCATCATCATATTATGTAGTAGCCATAGGAACAATGAAATTTAGTTATTTTTTGAAAAATCTATCCTTTAAGAGAGTTAAGAGAGAATGATAACCATTTTTTTGTATTTGACAAAAAAATATTCAATGGATGATCTACATTTTAGAAAAAAAAAAAAAAACAATGAAAGGCAAACACTGAACTAAACTGGAGAAAACGTATTTAAAAAGGCAAGAACATTTTCTGGTACAAAAAAATATTTCATAAGGGCCAATTCTTAAGAAGAGTAGAATTTAATTTTGCAGTGTAATTTTATTCAACACTGCGGCAAAGTCATTATAAAATTGTGCTACTTAATCGTGTGGCCTATGCGAAATAGAAGGAAGCATCAGGGCAAAGAATTTGACTGCCTAGCGGAGATCAGGGCTTCTTCAGCAGGAAACATGCTAACTGTCCTCTAATTTTTGCTCACTTAGGAGGTAGCACCAGCGCACAATAGATTGTCTTGGTCGGCCCCTTTGCAGAACTCCGCATAGATCCTAACAATTAACTATTTAAATGTTTGACGAAATCCAGAAATATTTCGTAAATGTTTGACTGTTATAATAACAATAATTCAAAAACTTATAATTGCTATATAAAACACACTTTAAATTCTATAATTTCTTTAACTTTTACAAACTTATGCAAATGCATTATAAATGAAGTGCTACAATTCGGAACTGAAGACATCAGCAAAGTGATTCTAATTTCCACAAGCTCTTAAGTATATCCGAGCAAGCACTGTATAGAGCTCATATATCTACTTATAAATGTCCATATATATACATACACACATGTATATTTATATATGAATCTGGCAAAGTTTTGGCATGAAGCAACTCATCAGTTGGCGCTTATATCATTGCCTGTTCGGATTAGTTACGCTTGCTGGTTGCCATTTGGGTTAGAAATTATATGCCAGGAGTAGGGTACCGCTAGGGAGGGGGAGGGGGGTGAGCGGAGTGGGGTGTGATGTTGCGGGCAGGATATTTTAGATCTCTTAACTGATGCTGGAGCTGGCTACGGAACACGCACATGGCATATATTAAGGCATACATAAAATGACAAACGATTTGCGTTGCGCGTAAATTGAAAAGCGCTGAGCCTGTGAGATTGCTGCAGCCACGAGGAAGGCCTTAGCAGGGGGAAGCAGGGTGGGCAGGAGCTAGAAGCACAGGACTAGGACACAGCAGGAGTAGAAGCACGGCGGGAGCTGTTGGCTTGGCTGGGCTTGGCTTGGCTGACTGGTTGGCGACAGCAGCGACTTTTGCTTGTTTGTGTTTGCCTGTTTTTGTTGTGTGTGTGTATTTGTGTGTGTGTGAGCGTCTGACACCCCCTACCTCACCGACCACCCCCTCGCGACATGCCCGGGCTGAATGCCAAAACTTTGGCAAAGTATTCAAATTAAAATTTCAATTAAGGAAGTGAATTTGGTGTGCCGAAAGTGTATTAAGTCTATTTGGGCGTCATCTTGGCATTTGAGCTGTGGGCTCAACTGTCGCCCGCTCGATTGAAATGTGGGCGGGCACACGTATGCCACGCCCAACAGCCCCACCTTGTTCGCACCGTTGCTTGATTTATTGCCAAAGTTTTCTCAGTCACATGACATACAAAGTACTTTGTGGAATATATTGTGCATTTTTGTATAAACCAAACAGCATATTTTTGTTGTGACGGCTCGTTGGTTGGGCTCTGCTTCTTCCAGCTCGCTGCTGTGGGCATTATTAATAATGTAATCAATTTGTAAACAATTTGGCATATATCAATGCGCTTCGTGCTGCCCATAAATCTCGCACAAAATTAGCAAAGCCGCCGTCCACGCAACGCCAACGCCAATTTGCATCCCGGCATGTGGCTAGGACGGAGGGGTTGATGGTGGTCTGGGAGACGGGGGGCTGGAGAGCTCTGGTGTGCTGGATAACTTTTTAGCAGAACCCAAAACGAGAGAGCACGCAGCTACGCACAGCGTTGAGGCCTCTTGACATATTGCAACGGGGCCACGTTGATGGATGGACGCTTGGGATGGACAGTTGCCTGTATCTGAAACTTGTTGGCCTCCGACCGCCTGCTGCTGCTGGCGGAGTTGGGGTTGGGGTTTGGGGTGGGGTGACATTTGCCAAGCAACAGCTTTTGCAAGTTTGGGTAGCTGATGGGTTGGTTAGTTGGCTGGTTGGTAACGTTGCTTTTGCTTTTGCATTTGCCTGTCTGGCTGCTCGCTTGGCAGTTAGTGACAGCTGCTGCCAGGAGGCAGAAACCAGCAAAAAAAAAAAAAAGAAACATAACAAAACCAAAAAATAAACGAACAGCCCGTCACAGCGTAAAGAGCGGAATATCTAATCTCAAACAAGCCTGAAATTCGGTGCCCCGTTGCCATAGTTGACTGAGATTGAGACATTCGTCTGCTCTGATAAAGGCCCAGTCGGTAGCTTTGCTGTCTGTAACTAACAAGTTCCTGACACTTACTAAATTTGACATTCGCAGGAATTTAGTAGTTTCTGCTAAATTTGTTAGTATATGCAAATTAAGAAGGTATGTCCATAAAGAAAATTCAATTCTTCTGACTGCTTTGAAATTTTTAATTTTATTGAATTTCAATCAAATGTGATATATAAGCGTTTCGACTATGTTTAAATATATTTCTGAACCCCTTTAAGCCCACTTTCAACGTTCTTTCTCAGATGTATGGCTCACATTTAGCACATAAACTTTTCGACACGTTTCCGAACCACTTTAAGCCCAGTTAGCAGATTGACAAGCACACAATGGTGATTTCAACGCATACCTCAGGAGCTTCTTGAAAAAAAAATTCTAAAATTCGAAGTCCCTTCAATACTTCATTAACATTTCAGAATATTGTTGGGCTTTAGTTCTTACTCTCAGTATGTGTGAAGCTTAATACGATATATCCACATTATTTTATCAATCTGTTTGGGCTAAAAAACATTTTTTTCTCCCCACTTGTTGTATAATTCAGAGCACTTTGATTCAATTGCTTGAAATGTATAATCGTAACAAACTCAAACATTATTTTCCTCTCGACTAGGCGACGTTTATAGCCTCAATAAGTTGGAAAAAATATAAATAAATAAAAGGCAACATCTCGTGTGTGTGCTTTTTTGCGAATTCTCATGCGGCGCATTCAAACGGCAAATTGAAGTTTGTTCTTTTTTTTTTATTCTACTCAACTCATCTGCCGGTGCTTTCATCTGCTTTCATTGTGCTTCTGGTGGCAGACAGGCACGACTGAGCACGACTGTGTCTAGAAGTTTATGAACTTGTCATTTAGCTGGTCACAATTTTTACACTCTCCCATCTTTTACTTTGCTTACAGGACATGTCGGGTGGACGCCTGAATCATCAGCATGCGGCGTATGCCTGGCGGCGGGAGCAGGAGCACAATCGAGTGCAGGCTACACAACAGGTGAATCGCTATTATGACCATTGGGGTCAGGTGACGTCACGCTTTGACAACTGGACCAATCAGGCGTATTACGACAAGGCCGACAAGAAGCTGCAGCAGCGCAAGAGTCAGCAGCAAAAGGAGCAGGAGCTGGACGATCGTCGGGCCAAGCTGCGTGAGCTGCTGGATGGAGATAATTATATCTACGATCTAGAACTAGGACGCAAGCGTCGGCCGCGTGAGGCGGCGGGCCACGATCTTAAAACCCTGCAGCGCATCAATCAGTCGCTCAAGGAACAGGAACAGCTCAAGCGTAAACTGGAAATGGAGGCCAAGCTATACGGCCGCTGGCGTCACGGCGTGGACGATGAGAAGTTGCTGTACAAGTCGAAGTCAGACAACGAGGTGCTGGCCAAGCTCAACTGGCTGGACAAGCAGATCGAGCAGCAGCAGCAGCGTGAACAGCGCGAGGCGCTGGCCGCCGAACGCCAGCTGCTGCTCCAGCAGGAAATCAGTCGAACCGAGCAGGCGCAGAAGGAGCGTCAGCTGATACGCGAGCAGGAGATCAAGGATATATGCGCGCTACAGGAGTCACATGTGACGGAGCTGAAGCTGCGCCAGGAGCAGGCGGATAAACTGAAGCAGGAAGAGCAACATTTCCGTCTCTTTCTCACTGAACTGGAAAAAGAGAAACAACTGCTCGAGGAATCCACGGCTTTAATGCTACAGCAGCCGGATGTCAGTCAGGCCTACAATCTGAAGAAGATCAAGATCTTTATACGCAACCGCAGCGAGGCCTATCGCAAGCAAATTTCCCTATGCATTAATCTGCTCGGGCGCATGGCCAAGTATGCGGTCAAGACGGAGCAGCTGCAGCAGCTGCTCGACAAGTGCAAGGAGCAGCTGGATGCCGAAACTTTAGCCGCCGGTCAAATAGATTCCATGTACGAGTCGGAGGCCAAATACAGTCTGCAGCAATGTGAGAACAATTGGCGTGAACAGCATTTGAAGCGCTTTGGCGATATCAACATGCTCATCGAGCAGGAGCAGCAGCTGCTCAGCGCCATGCTTCGCGAGAATCTGACCGAGCAGGAATCGATTGTGGAACTGCGCGCCACACATCTGGCGGGCATTGAGCAGACCACCAAACAGCTGGAGCAGCTTAACAAGGAGCAAGAACTGTCCTCGCCGCGTGCGCTAGGCGCAACCGAAGTCCAACCGTGTGACTATCCAGAGCAGCCCCTGGCCACACTCAGTCAGGCTGATCTCAGCGAAACCAATGAGCTGTTACCCAAGGTCAGCGATTCGTTCACCAATCTCAATCTGGATGTCTGGCAGGATATGCCGCCGGTTCGTGGCGGCATCGATTCGCCACGCCTCAATAATACACGCTCTATGAATGTGGTCGATCCACAGACGGCTGTGCCGCCAAAATTTGCACGCAAACGTGTTGTCTGGACCTAAGGTTCGAACTTCAAAGCCACTAAAATTGTAAATGTATTATTAACCTAGATAATCAATGTTTTAGCTATAATTGAGTTATATTACAATTGTTTGTGTGTGTGTGTGCGAATATGTGTGTGTGTGTGTATGTGTTTTTGTCTCTCTGTGTCCCTGTCTATGTGTGCTTTATGTAAACTGTGTCTAACATACGCTCGCTCTCTACGTGTATTCATAACCGACTGATAATACTAAAAGATTAACTAACAATAAACTGTATTTGTGGGCCAACAGGAAATGAGTTCTTCAATTTAAGTGTACAATTTATGACCAGTTATCGCATCCCAAATTAAAACGCTTAAGATAATTTATGCATTATTTATGATACTATTTAAGGTTTAATTTTTACTAATTATATGCATATTGCTTAGTGTTCGTTACTAACCAATTTATTTATTATATTGCCATGCTCTCTTCTGTATAAATGTATTTTCTAATTTTCGATTATTTTGTTGCTTTGTTTATTTGATAGATTATGTTTATGTTTTTTATATATTGATCCAGGTAAATTTCGAATTTTCCTTTATTTCCTTTCGAATTTCCCTTTTTCCTAGTTTTCAATCGGAATACCAAATAATATAAATGGCAACGCAGCAGTGCGAAATTCCAGAATTTAAAATTCAGTCTGTGTTTAAATTTAAATAAAAGATAAATTTAATATTGTTTGGTTTAAAATATAAACAAATTAATGCAAGATATAAATGCAGGCATATGATAGATATCTTTGCCTATAACAAACACGTGGCGAATAACTCGAATCAATTTAATTGCTGAAAATGATGAATGCATCAATTATTTTGCTTGTTGTTTGCAACCTAACCCAGTCATGTAATTTATATGCACTCATTATTGTAATTGTGGATAACTTGGTCAAGAGGAAAAATGCAGAGTAATAAACAAAATGCACACAAATTATGCATTTTCGTTTCAATTACTTCACCTGAGGCAGCAACAGCATCAGCTGCAGTCAAGCTAAAAAGCAACTGACATTAATTAAATCCCTTTATGCGCTGAAGTCTGGACAACTGAGAGTTTATTTTAAGCTGAATGCAAAATATGATCTGCAATCATTTTCAGTTGCAGCACTTGAACTATTCGCAGTCGATTTAATTATAATGATATCAGAGCATACGAAAACAAAAAGAAATGCAGTTTTGGGTTGGAAAATATGCCAAATATGGCGAAGCGCCTTTTTGATTAAATTTCTTTGAGTGTTTCGGGGCACAAAATCCAATTTCATTTGCACTAATGGCTGCCGCCTGCCGCTGTTACTGCTGCAGTTGCCTCCGCCGCTGCAGCTGCTGACGCTGATGCTGTGCAACTTCCGGTTCGCTTCGCTGCCAGCAACAATGCAAAACACACAACGCAGCAGAAGCGGCGAAGGAAAGCAACAAGAACAACTACTACCATAAAAGAAAGAAGGCAGTGAAAAGTGCATGAGAAAAAAGCGATTGTTAAATTGAATTAAAACCAACACGAATGAAAAAACTGCAGCGTAATGTTAACATCGCCCGCTGCATTTAGAGCAACTGCAACCAACTGGCGGCCAAGCGGAAGGTATGTATATCATGACCAGCAGCGGCAGCAGCACGTCTCTCCTCTCTCTCCCTCCATTTCTCTCCGTCTCTCTCTCTAACCGGGCCATCAATTTTGGACATCGTGTTAGCGTAGCCATTAAACTCAACCACTTGGTCTCAGCGTCACGAGGTCGGTTTGAGAAACAAACCAAAGAATTTGACAACTTTGAGTGGTAAGAAAGTATAATAGAGATTAGCCTTCTATCACAACCAAGAACATCTGATCTTATTATAGCATATATGTAAGCTTTAGAAATGCTGAAACATGTATCTTAAGCATCCAATATTTTCACAATAATCAGTTACTCAAAAAAGTTGTTCTACTTTAATAATTAATATTAAGGGAATCAAGGGGTAAAATAAAGGTGTTCCGGATACGCATGTCTAGGGCTTAGCTTGACCGTAAGTCGCAACATGTGAAGACTAATTGTTTAGACTAATCAACACCAAGCCCGAAATTCGTACCATAATTATTAAAGCTTTTTATAATTATCTCAAATGTAATTGTTTTAGGCTGTCTCCATAATAACAGATTTACAAAACGTTTACATTAATTGAATACTTTTTTAAAGATAATATACTATCATCGATTCCAGATATACAGCATTTAAGCTACTTAGCTATTTTCATTACTGGATTAAAAGCCAAAAATGTTATAGACTGTTATATATAATATACAATGCTGATTTTACATTTTTAAATATTTTATTAACTTGACTTCGAGCCAATTAGTCAATGAAATATTAATATAAAATATATATTTAATATATATTCTATATAAAGAATTTTTAAAAATATTTTTTGTTTGTTTACTACTCTATACTTATTTAGGAAGCCCTTCTTTAAATCAATTTAATAATTTTACTAAGCAAAAATTTGAAAGAGTTCCTTAACTGATTTTTATACAAAATGTTTGAGGAATTTAAACCATTTTAAAGTGAATACCCTGTAATTCCACATTAACGAAACGTTTCTAACCGATTAAAATAATTCAATAACCTGTTCTTCCAGCCAAAAAGGTTGTTGACGTCAAACCCTGTTTTTTACCCGATAAAAGGTGTTTAAGCCTTTTTACTATTGCATTAAAGGGTTTTTTAAATTGTAATACCCTTTATTTACATTTTAAGTAAACGTTTCTAACCTTTTTAATTCATTTACTTATTTGTATACAAAGGTTATTGACTGCGTAACTGACTTCAATATCCCATATAAAATGGGTCTCAACCCGTTTTAGTATATTTAAATGAGATCCTTTTTAGCTGATTTTATTAATTTTTTACACAAATAAATCGAGTTGCTTACCCTTACCTGATTTTTGAACCCCCGATATAGGGATTTATTGGATTTATTTTTTAAGGTAATCCCCCTTACACATTTTATACATACACACATATGAAACCTTTTTAGCCATTTAAGTCAATTTAATTCTTTTTTAAGCCAACATGTGAACAACCAAGCCAACAACTCAAAATCTTAATTGAGCTCAGCCTACTTATTTCAAAATGATGAACCCAAAGTTAATCTATTTGTTTTCTTGATTTTTCTAGTCTATTTTTGATACCCTTATTATTATAACTCTTAAAATTACCATTATTTTAATTATTGTTATACAATTATTATCATTATTAACATTATTCATATTCTTATTATTATAATTGTTATTATTTCTGTTTATATATTAATTATTATTTATATTATTATTATTATTTTTAAATATGAAATATATAAGTATCATAGAAAGTTAAGTAAATTGTGAAACAGCCTGAATAAGTTGTTATACTCTTTCCCCGAGCACATGCATATCCTACAATAAATATTATATTTTCCATGTTGCAGTTTGTTGCTCACTTCCTGCTTGCGTCGAACATTTTGTGGAATGCAGACCATTCAGAGTCTTCTTTGTACGTAAGTTAAATAAAACTCAAAAAATCTGCAGCCATTCATATACGTATGGAATTTCAGTACCATACAGCGAAAGCTGTCTTTATTTTACACAAAAAAAAGGTGGGGCTGGGGAAAAAAGGACATATTATTTTAAGAATTAATGCCATAAATTTAATTTCATGACGGCGCAGAAATGTGCGAGAAATAACATTCTCATGCCCTTTCCTTGCAATAGTCCTATACATATTTTATTATATAATTTAAATAGGAATTTACATAGCTTTAGTTGCAGAAACTGCTCGTTTGGCCCTCGCATTAGACATTTAATTTTTGCTTGAGCAACTTTTGCGACTTGCGTGCTCGCAATTCGTAGCCGCATTACGCAAAAGTCTCTCATTCAAACAGGTGCGGAATACGACCTGGCCAAAAGCTATCCTACGGCCTGTGAGTTAAATAAGATTAACGATGCCGCCGGATGCGTTGACGGCAGCAAAGAAGAAGAAGCAGTCACTGCTAGTGGCAATAACAGCAGCAAGAAGGCAACAAGCCTTGTCAGCTTGCGGTGGTGCCGTCGGCCACGCCCACGGTGCGCCTTTCATTCGAGTGACATTCACGTCAACAATTCAACAAACAATTGGCAAATGTGGCCATAAAACCCATGACAGTTGCCGCTGCCGCCGTCATTGTTATACCCTGTACCCATTGAGAATTTAAGGTAAAAATGGGCATATTGCAGTCCGATACCATAAAGTATTTTCAATATTGAACAGTTGCTTAGTTACATCCCTTATTTTGTTTTATTAAAAATAATCGAAAATTACCTCATAAGTCGATAAATATCGGTTCTATATGGATGCACCGCTGTTTTTAATACACCTCGCTGATGATCATGTTATAGCTAATTGTTGATACAGTAATTGAAAGAAGAGAGAAAAAAACATAGAAGAGATGCTGTCTTTGGTATTTCTTACTGATTGCAAAAGTTATTCGAGCTTCAGTATTGTTCATAACAAGTGTTTTGCCCCTCATTTCAATCGAGCTAATCAAACTTTCGTATTGATCATAACTAGTTATTAATAACCGAAGAAAGTGTAAACTAAATTGGTGGTGCTAACAGTCGTAAAATTTGCCACAATCAAAAATTCCCACATATATCGATAAATATCGATTTTGTAAAGTCTAATTGAAGTAATAGAGCACTGGTTGCATTGAATGTTCAATGCTATAAGACCGTCTGATCTAAATGATTGGCCGCTGGTACCCCCATAATTCGCAATAGTCGAAAACTCCGTCATACATCGATAAATATCGAGTTTGCAAAAGCTAATTGAAAGTATAAATTACAATACATTTTAAATGCGATGCGTCAATTTTAACTAAATTGCTTGGGGCTGGGTTTGCCAAAATTCTATAATTGTTAAATTTTTGGTGTATATAAAATTTTATTTGATTCGGAGCTGTGCACTACTATCTGATAGTCGAGTAGCCCCAACTAGAGCACTTAGTTGCTGCTGTCGCCTGCCTTTTTGCATACCACTCAGCGTCTGTTGCTGTCTCTCTGTTTGTGTGTGTGTGTGTGTGTCTGCTGCTGTTTTCTGTTGCTTACCAATGCACAAAGCGGAAACGGATGCGGATGCGGAAATACATGTATGCGTGCTGTTGGAACTGGCTGTTGTTGCTGACGCTGCCGCGGCTGCAGTTGCTTTTGTTGCTCCTGTTGCTGCTGTGCTGCTGCTCCTGCTCCCGCAGACAGACAACCAGACAGATAGGCAGACGGACTGGCGACGACGTGAACGTCAACGTGACCAGCGCTGTCAGCGTCAACGGCTAAGCCATAAGCCAACATGTCGCCAGCAGACTAAGCCCCAGTGCGGCCGAACATTTTGCCCGGCTAAGCCTTCAGTCAATTGCATTCAAATAAACGATTCACCGACTGCCAAATGCCAAAGCCCCGCACTAGCACTTCCAAAAGAGACTGGCGAATGACTAGCTGTAGGGCTTGGAAGGAAGTGGTGGAGTAGGAGCGGGGCTTAGTGGTATGTTGAGATATTTGTGCAGCCAGAGAGTGAAAGACAAAGGGAAAGAGTGCGCGAAAGCTTTTGCAGTCAAAAGTGCACTTTTGGCCCATTTACATAGAAATAACCCAACAGCAGCCTTCGTTAGGGCCAAGCAGCAGCAGCTACAACTAAAGGAAACTCGCTGGCAAAGTTCAATTTGGCAGGAAAGCGGTTCGCTAGCAGCGTTTTCTTGTAGCACTTGATGCTTGGCTGGAGAGAGGGTGTTGCAGAACTGCGTTTAAAAACTTTAAACAACGTTTATATTATCTGCCACAACGCACGCCCACCCATTTCAGCATTCAATCCCTGTTGGCATTAAAAACTGCGTAACTATGCCAGCCAGAAAGCAAACAACAACAACGAGAAGCGCGTTCCTGGCGCCGCTTTAAGTTTGACTTATTGTTGTTGTTGTGTGTTTTACATGTGTGTGTGTGTGTGTGTAATACAGTTTCAGTTTCATAACTAAAAAACCATATAACAAAATTGTGTACACACACAGAATACAGCCAACATACACACACACACACAGCCATGCACGCTGCCCCGCCCCCCTGGCCGTCCCACTCCCCGCCATATGCTAACGGATATGAGAATAATAAGCAGGCTGCAACACATCATGTGTGTACATATATATATATATATATGTTTTTTTTTTGGTGAGCCACAGTGAAGATTAGCTTAATGGAAATCTGCTTGAGCGCAATGCAGAAAATGCATAAGCATTTTCCTCGGCCACTCAATTTGCAAGTGTTTTTTCTAGTGAAAAAAAAAAACAAAAAAAAGTATTCTACTACCCATATTCTGCTGGAAATAGTTTAAACACAAAGTTAATTAAAAGGCACTAGTTTCAACTTAATTTAATTAAAGCTTATGAATTTTTAAGCTGCGGAATTCAACAGAAATTAGTTTTAGGTCAGCTTGAAAAATGTGTAGGTCACAGTTGGCAGAAAAATGTTTATTGGGTTGAGTTGGGGCTATATGCAGTTGACGAACCTGGTGATGCCTAGATCTTAAATCGCATTTAGCAAATCAATCGAGTTTTTAAGATTAAAATGAATATCCCAAAAACATTATGTATATTTGTTTATATATATCTGTATATATGTATACATATATATGTATATAAACAAATCATATATACAGATATATATATATATACATAAATAAATATATATAGGGCATTTAATTTTCGGCAGATAGAGAAACTTCAGCAAATAATATCTGTGTAAACTCTCTCGCATTGCACTCTTACACGGCGGGCTAACCGCATCCTGGTTTTGGTTTGAGTTCAGTAGAATTAATTGTCGGTTACTCCGACCGCATCGAGAGCGAATTGTATGTGATTGAAAAAATAAATCTCTTCTCTTCTGATTGAGATTTATTTACCGAAGCTTCTAGCGCATAGTTTTGAAAGCTAGTATATGTGAGAGCTTTAAGCTTTTATATAAAACGCAATTAATTTTTATTTTTAATAACATTTTCAATTAAAACTCTGTTAAGAGCTTTATGAAACAATGCATTAAGAAATAAAAGAGAATACTTCTTTTAGCTCGATTTAATGACGGATTTTACTGAAGATTGTATAAGAAATGCAATTAACTTCATTATATAATTTGTTAATGATTAAAAATTTTAATTTGTCGATGAATATGTAAAGATTTTTTTTACTTTATAAAAACTTCTTTTTAAGCTCTCATAAAATAAATCAAAAGTTTCTTAAAGTTGGCATTTATGAACGCTTTTACTGAAGGTTTGTAACAAATAAAAAGTAATTTCTGCTCATAATTTGTAGATGAATATAAAACATAATTTATAGGTGATTATCTACAAAAATGAATTATCATACTAAAAAAACTACTAACTACTATTTAGTTAAAGCTCCTATAAAGCGAAGCTTTCTTTTTATATTTATTGTAAATGATTAGGTCAAGAAATTAGGTTTAATATTTAATACAATTTTCAGTTGAAGCTCTCATGGCAAGAAGCTTTAAGAACTTTTCATTTCAAGTTTTTAAACAATTATTGTGTTGTCTGTTCAATACAAATATTACTATTTAATTGTTATAAAATGCTATAGCTTCTTTTTGATGCTTTAATTTCTGTGTAAATACTCATAAAATACTCATAAAATTAAATTAAATTTAATTTGTTTGCACTTGCAAGCACTCGTGTAGTTGTGCTGCGTATTTACATTTCGTTATTTGATTTCATTTTTATATACACAAAGGACTCGCTGCTGTTGCTGCCGGTTACAAGGGATCAGCCTGCGGGGTCTTTGGCGCACTTTCGTGTCGGATGATTTTCACACTATGCTCAGTTCCCTCTTAGTCCTCTCCCCCCTCACGTTCACCGGCTTGCTGGCTTTGAGTTGCTGCCGAAGTGTGACCGCAATGCAATTGACGGTGCATAATTGTTGAGGTGTTAGCCGAGATGTTTTTGGGGGCGGGTGCAGGGCAACCTGTCTGGTTCCTCAGTTTCAGGAATTACGGCTGAGCATGTTTAAGAGAAACACAATTGTAACTGCCACGAGTCCTGTGTATCCGGTGTCCTCTACTCATCAGAGCTGTTGTTGCCATTACCATGGCTGCAGCTCAGCACAGAAGTTGGTCCATAAGCCCTGGCTTATTGTTTCCCATTTGATTCCATCCAAGGCTATGCGCACTGTTTGCTGCTGTTTATACTCGGTTTATGCTCGTTCTATACTTGTTTTATGGCACTTTGTCGAAAAGTTTGCGCAAAAAATTAGAATTCATTTGCAGCGGCACAAAACACTCATAACTATGAGCACTCACACAACTACTCACACACATGCTCTGAGCTTGAGTGTGAGTACATAAAACTGCCCAACAACAGTTACAACCGCAAATATAGCTACAAAACTACTAAAAACATTTCGGCTGGACGTGAATGACTGCGAGCTACTCTATTCAATTGCTGTAAATAGGCGCGGTAATGCAAATAGTTGATAGTATATCATGAAGAGATCCTTAGTAGATCACATATATATCCCATAAATGGAATTGGGCATTTAACTATATAAAATTATCACGCAGGAAATGGGTGTGGCTTCTATTTTTTTGTGTTTAATTTTCCACAACGAAAATTTGTTGACTCTAGTTTTAATGTGGTGGAAGAAATTAAGTTTTCTTATAAGGCATAAAATTCTTTCTTAAAAAATTTGGGATATTTGTCTGTGAATATAGATGATATATCTATTTATATTGACTTTGGGGACGGAAGTTAGGAGATATTGTATCACGGGATTATCCAAAGCATATTAATAAATATTATATTAACGAACCAATAATATATCGATAACCACTTAATAGTTCTATGAATATTCATCTTGTATAGCATCATGGCCAAGATCATGAATATAATTGCTTTAATTATAAGATTAACGAATTATAAATATATTTATATCTACTTGATAGTTCAATGATTTTATTAATATAATTGATTATAATTGTTTCAATATTAATAATTTATAGATTATTGTATGTGGCGATAGTCGACATCATCGACAATATTGGTCTCTCGATCACCAGTCAATAAGTTGATCATTTTGTTTGGCGATATCAGCGATAATGTTAATGTATATCGATAAGGTTAAGATTAAGATTTGGTCATAGATACTATCATCGAGAACAATAATGTATATCGATAAACACTTTTTGTCGATTGTTGATTGATTATTCGTTTTCAATCACTATCATCGAGAATAATAGTGTATATCGATAAACACATTTTGTCGATTGTTGATTGATTATTCGTTTTTAATCCTTGTATTGTTGATTGATTATTCGTTTTCAATCCTTGTATCGACCACGAAAGTATTGATCGTCCAATCCATGGACAGGACGGTCAGTATTAGCAAGCTATAATGCTGAAAGCACAAGCGTAGCTGACACAAAACCAATACACACCATACTCTATAGCCTAAAGGGTATCAACGACCGCAAACACCAACAATGCGCAACTGTAGCAATTGGCATGGCAAACACATAAACCTCTCATTCGGTTATTTTGCATTCATAAAATGGCACTAATTATACAGTTATACGGCTTATATAGGGCTTTATTTATACTATATGCACAATGAGTGGGCGAGGGTTAGCGGAAGGTTTTTGGCCTATAAAAATATTTGGTCACATTTCCTGTCAGCTATTATTATCTGCAATGTGGACTGCCTTGCCCCCCCCGGGCCTTGCCCGTTCTCTACTATTCACCCGCTTTCACTATTGCATTCTCTCTGTCTGTCCCGCTCTCATTTGGTAGCTCCTCGTAACGGTAATTAACGAGCTCGAGCGGAACTGGCGACTTTGAAGCAGCGTTTCTGGAGCGGCGGCGGCTGTGGCTGTGGCGTCAGCTGGCAGCCGAAAACAGACGCAGCTGCAACACCTGCAGGACGTATACGTAACTTTTGTAATTAAAAGCAGCGCAATGCTGCTGCGGCAGCAACATGGACAGAGGCATGGGCAGATGCGGAGGCAACAGCAGCAGCGACAACGGCAACGACAACAAAAGCAGCCATGCAAAAAAGCTCCAGCTGCAGCAATGGGCGTTCGTTTCGGGGGCGTGGCATTTGAAACAAAAGCCTTGCAAAGGCGCACAATAGTTTTGGGTCTGCGGACTGGGTGTTGTGTGTGTGTGTGGGGGGGATCGGCATGGGTTTAAATGCGGTTTGCGGTTGTGACTGACGCGGCGGACTTAGTTGCGTCTTAGCGTTATTTGTCTGTGCACCAAAGCAGCAGCAGCTGCAACGCTCAGAGAAAAAACATTGCTAAATTGTATAAGATATAGATTAAAATTCATATAGTTCTTCTTCGAATTCGTAATCAAATAACACTTAAGCTCGAAGATATTACCCTCTTTCGCAGATACGAAGGCATTCAAGTTGCCAGAACGTGTCTGTTCTTATTATTATTGTGTTTTGTTTCTTTATTAATAACAAATTTATATAACAAAACAAATTTAAATATTGTCTCTGAATCTCACAAATTTAAGCTTCCTAGTTCTTAGCGCTTAGTTAGCAAAGTATTTTCATTTCTACATGATTTGAGTGCACAATTAAGGTGTCTCTTTTTTCGTTGAGTGCATTACTGCTGCTGCTTCACGCCCCACCCCACTGGGCCGCATTCGGCGCTGGCACAATTTGTTAAAGTGCTGCCAAAGGACTTGGTCGATGCACCTTTTGGCCTGCCGAGTGCGTGCCACAGCGCAAATGAAGCAGTGGCAGCTAAGCTGTTTGCTGCATGTTGTTGCTGCTGTTGTTGCAACGTCTTAAGTCTCACAGTTAACATCTGCACCCAATGCTGTCAGAATCTGATTATGAAAATGAGCGACGGGCAAGAGTTGATTGAAATTTGATTTCGATCAATGCACAGGTAAACAAAAGGGAATAAGCTGATTGCCAATATTGGTCAATGATATAGTACATCTAATATACTCAACTAATCCGCTTTTGGCATCGCATTCTGTTTAAATTATTTGGTCCTTAACAGCACAGCACAACATAACACACACACAGAACCGAACACGCACGCACACAGAGCTGAACAATGTGCTGTGTCAATATTATAAGTAAGTAGCTTTTATTCTAAGCAATTTCTATCTGTTCAAATACTTAGAGCTTGGTCAATACCAATGAAAATTTCATGGGAAAAGCCCCTTGTTTCAATTTTAAATATTTACAGCGATTTCATTTATTTTTTGGGGGAATTATTTTCTTGCGAAATCTTTATTCTTACTTATTTGGGAGGAAATAATTTTTATGGAATCAATAAATAATATTTTTATGTATTGCTGCTAAAAGCATTACGAGATTCTTGGGTTTGCATAATTATTATAAAATATAGTTAGATATAATCAGACTTATATTAAAATTGAGAAAAAACTACACTATTTAACTGCTTCTATACTTGATGTAAAATTAAGCTGATTTTCATCTAGGCTTTTTTATACGCTGAACCTATTAAAAATGGGTAAAAAGGGAATATTGTATTTGTGCAAAATGCAAATGTATGTAACAGGCAGAAGGAAGCATCTCCGGCCCCATAAAGTATATATATTCTTGATCAGCATCAATAGCCGAGTCGATCCAGCCATGTCCGTCTGTCTGTCCGTCCGTCTGTCCGTATGTATGATCGCAAGTATCTCAGAACCTCAGAGCCTAGAGACTTGAAATTTTAGATGTAGGTGCTCCTAGGGCCTGCGCAGATCGAGTTTGTTTCCGATAATCGATAACTTACTCCGTTTCAAAGCAATCGATAAAAATCGAAACCGACATCCTGTTTTTTGAGCAAATTGGGTAAATAATAAGAGCAAGAGTCACCAAACATGATATGTTGCTTCTAGAATATTATATATATGTCAAGTATCTTTCATTTTAGACCTATCGTTACCTCCCCGCTACCACCTCAAAGAGGGTTCAGGGTATTCCCTAGTCGGGAGCTCCCGACTGGAACCTCTTACTTGTTTTATACTTTTATGACAAGCAGCATTTTTGAAATATTTTAATATTACGCCTAAATCACTTGCTGCTTTATACATATTTAATTGGAAAAGCAACTATTTTTTATAATTACATTTTCACTTTTTCGTGGCTGTGAGTAGACAAATGTATATGTACTGAAAAATTGCCATCAACTGTTGAGCAACAGGGTGTTGAGAGTCTCGCATCCTCTGGCTGGCCACACAGTATCAGTGGTTGGAATATGTCAGCCATTGTTATACCCTCTACCCATAAAAAATTTGTTGAAAAGGGGCATAATAGTTTTGTTTAAAAGTTGAAGACAGGCAGCAGAAAGCTTCTCTGAATACGTACTGTATACATATGTATTCTTGATTAGGATCTGGATTAGTTGATATTTTTCAATATTTATTTTTCTTTTTTATTTGGAATTCTTAAGTTCACGAAATGTTAGTAAATATCTTTCCCAGTAAGTAGCTGTTCTTTTTCGACATATTATCCCATTTTCATAATATCGATAAATATCGATTTAATGACTGGGTTTTTTAAACTCGAGAACTTTAAGAGCGAGTTAAATCAAATGTTGCATGTAGATTCTCTTTAAATATACAAAGATTAAGAATATTTTATTTTTTGGATGGATGAGGAGGGATAATGCTCCCCATTATGGTAACAGGCGAATTTTTGAGTGTATAGTCTTAAGCTTAGTTCTTGCACACATTCCAGTGTGATATTTACGTTCTGAAATTTTAATAAAGTTCGACTTGCAAGAAACAAAGTTAATCACGAACGCATTTACCATAGAGTGGGGCTAAGCGAAGAAGCAGCACAGTACTGTATACATCTAGCTTTATGCCGGGGTCAGGGTATCTGCTAGACACGAACTGCCGACTAGAGCGCTCATGCTATTTTTTCATCCGCTTTTGCATTGCCTACAAGTGACCCGCAGGCTTGGGACCAGGACCTGTGCTGTAGTCCTGGTGTCAGCAGCTTGCTGCCATAGTTAAAAACAAGCTGCGGGCGAACAGAGCACAAAAAAAAACTGGCCAAGTTTAATTGATAAAGTTTGTGATGATGCCATGACGCCGCATTAAGCCTGCAACCAGGCCAGTTCCAAGGGACAAACACTTGCCAGTCCGACTGGCAAAAGGTGGAAGCGCGGGGGTCGGGGCTGGTTGGGTGCTTGGAAAAGAATAACTGTTTGTTCAGCTTTAAGTTAAAGCATTTACGTGTGTCCTGTACTGATTCCCACAGTGCTCGTTAAATCAATCGCATTCAAACGACAACTGCCAGTACCCGTGGCCGTCCCTTAACCCGCAGCCATTTCCAACCGGACGACGCAATCAATGCAAAACAAAAAAAAAACGAAAAAGAGACGCTACAACAACAACAACAACTACAGTGTTTACAGTCACTTCATTGAGGACATCAAAATGTATGAGCCTGTGTGTCCTGCGGAATGCCCATCGGGCACACACGTGGTGTCAACGACATCAGCTCGATCCACTGGCATCCGCTCCGTCTCTGTCTCTGGCTCTGGCTCTGGCTACGGCTACGGCTCCGGCTGTTGCTGCTGGTCACGTTGTGCTCTGCTCAGCTTTGCTTTTATTAAAAACGCTATGCAGAGCACATTACAAGTTAATAATTCCCGTGCCGAGTTGCTCGCGTTTTGCCAAACACACACCAGCACACACACGCACACACACCAGCATACACACGCACACACCAGCACACACACACGCACGCTTCAATATGGCCGAACAACTGGCAGCTGACAGGCACGAACCGTGAGAGGGGCAAAGCCGCAGGCATGGGCATGGTCACGGTCACGCTGCTGCCATATGCCGCACATTCGTCGCTGCTGAAATATAAATTTTGTGCTTGCACCGTAGACCCCTGTAATGCCCGCCACAACCGACCAACCGACCCAGTCCCGTATTTTGTGTCCCAGGACGCAACATGAAACGAATAATTTTTATGATGCTCTGCTACACATTGCACGAACCGAATGAATGGCATTTGTGTTCGAAAATACATTTATTCGAGTAGGGCGTTGCGATATTTAGATGCCAGAGTGGGAGCAGAGAGCACTCCGATTTCGGAATTTTGGTACGCGGAGGGGGACGGGGGGTTGCCCTTTGCTCTGCGGCTGCGGCAGTTGACACAAATTGTCAGTTCATCAAAGCCTACCGGGCGTATGTGTTATGTGCTTGGGTCTTCGTTAGTCACCACAGCCACACAAAGAGTGTGGATACAGAAAGAAAGAGAGAGAGAGAGAGCGTAGAAATGAGATAATCACACAGAGAAATGGAGAGGTGGAGGGCGAGGGCGAGTCTGTGTGCGTGAGGTTGCTTTGTGTAACAAGCTCATATAAATCCTGCACGTTGGCCCATAACCATATTGAGCAGCCTTTTCGGACACATTGTTATTGTCAGTTAGTTGCTGGCCAAAATGTCATTGTTATTAACTTTATATGGCTTATTATATAAGCAGGCGCAAATCCGTGCCATGCTGACGTGACAAACGTCTCACAGCTCCACAAGAAAGCAAAAGCAACAGCAAAAAAAAGATAAACGAAATTTGTACACTAATTAAATCTAATGCCAGTCGCAGCCAAACCAGACCAACAGCCACAGGCCAAATAAAATCCATTAAAGCATGTGGAATGCCAAAAAGATTTACACAAAGGATTCTCCTGACCCCTTTGCAGCCTGCTTGATTGCTTTGGCAGCTACATTTAATGCATTTAACATAAAGTTAAAGTTCAAGTTTTCAATTCCCATGTCAAACTTTGCCAAGGCCGAACAAGCCGAACACTTTGTCGTCAGGATACATTTTTTTTGGTCTTGACTTCAAGGCTTTATTGGCTTGGCATTTATATTTTTGACTGCCCTTAATCTATTGTTAGGTGTGGATCATATTCTCTTATGCATTATGGAAAAACTTTTATTTTTTGCATATTTTAAATTTCAATATTTTTATAATTTATATGCAAAAATAAATTCTAAAATATTTAATAAGATTTTGTTTTGTCAATGTTTTTCTTATATATTTAATAAGATTCTCAATGCCAAAGGTCCTACATTTAGACTTTTATAGTTCTTGAACCTTGGTACTTTCAATACCCAAAACTGAACCGATTATTATAATCTATATAATTTGTATCTTACATTTTATTTCAACATTACAAAAGTTCCACAAATTTTCCCTGTCCATTAGTTATATAAAACGGAAAAATATGGTCTAAAATTAAACTTGTTTCTTTGCTTAAGTTTAAATTTCTAATGAATTGCAAACAACAAGCTGTTCGGAGGCCCAAAGATTTCATTGGTACCGACAGCTTAGTTTTAAATCGCTTTCGGCTGAAATCGATTTGCGGCACAGCTTACGTTTCGGCCTACATTTGGCCAGGAGTTTGGCGCCCGAATATAATCAATTGACAAAAGTTATTAAAAGTTTAAGCGAATCGTATAAAAGTTTTTGTTGTGTGTGCCAGAAATCACAGCAAAGAGCTCGCACGCCCTCCCATTAAATGGCAAACCAATGCAAATCAATAAAGGACGAGAGGGGTGCGGAGTAAGCTGGGGCGGTGCTAGGTGGATCTGGGCATTGCTGGGGACTTTGAGACAAGTTTATATCGTAAATTGTGCGCAACGAAAATGAGATACGTAGAACGCATACCAAAGGATTTCTAAGTAACACATTTCTGATTAGCCCCAGCTACCGTTGTGGCTGGCGCTTCCAAGTATTGGCCCAGGCAAAGGACTCAAAGCGACAGGAACTACCACAAAGAAATGGAAAGAGGGGGGAGTGTAAATGGAGGGGAAACTGGCAACTGGGTGCTACGGCTATTGAGGGGGGTCCAGTCTATTTGATGTTTTGTGCTGACCTCGCTGTGGCTCGAGAAGAGCGTAAGCATAATAAAATCAAGATAGGGACAAACCGAAGGCAAGATATGAAGAGTATCGAAACAGTAAAATTAGTTCGATTTGGTGCTGAACGCGTGCTGTGCTCCTTGTCTGGACTGCGTCTTAAGGCGTGTTTTTTACCGAAGCAAAACAACACTTAACACGACTCCACAGGCGACTCAACATGTTTATAATATGACTCAACCTGACACAAATTCACACGTTTCAGTCTTACGACATGAATTTTTACAAACTAAACGACTTAAGCACGACATAAACCAATTTGACTTGACTCAGCATGATTCAAAAGATTTCGAACACGACTGAGAATGACTGACACGACTTAACAGGAATACTCCCGATTTGAACAAGACTTAACACGCGCTGCAACAAGATTCAACACGAACTGACACGATCCAACCGGACTTAACACGTGATGCATCACGTCTTATCACGACATTAGAGAACCTAACACAAATTCTCACGAGCTAACACGATTCAAAATGACGTTCCAGCAGGCGACTTAACGAGACTCGGATATGGCTAAAAAAGACTTTGCTTAACTCTACTCGGCTGAAGATTACGACTTAATCGAGCTAAACACGGCTTAACAAGGCTCAAGATAACATAACACAATTATTTTTGTACTATCGAAAAGAACTCCTCAAGACTTAAGACAACACATACACAACTTAATTTGACTTAAAATTACTGAAACACGACTTATATTTATACTTATGTGTATGACTTACTTGAATATGACAATGGCTTATATTTTCACTTGATACGCGGCTGGTCACACTATTTATAAAACAAGTCTGTATAATTATAATTCAAGCAGTTATGCAAATAAATCAGATTGCGAAATAAAAAGGAAAATAGAAATATAAATATATAAAATCGTAGAAAATGTAGAAATTCTGTTTTAAATAAATATTTATCAATTTTTGCTTCATTAAATGCGACCCATCTCTAGCTGAGTTGAGCGAATGAGACAGGGTCGGCGGGAGCTGTCTGTGGGGTAGCTACGCACTCTAACTCAGGACGTGGTCTGCCTCTAATTGAGCTTGTGTGGGGGAAACGTATTAAAGTCGATGTGTGAATGTTTGTTTGTTGCCTGCCTGGTTGGTTCGACAGATTTGCCCAAACTGGCAGTTCGGTGCTTGGGGCTTTGGATGAATAAAAATATTGTGTTAACTTTGGTTAGTAAACTCTCAGTGAAAGTCTTGTTGCCTGCGGGCTCCGTCCGTAAGTGTAAGCGAGTCGCAATCATATCTCGCCATCTCAGTCTCTAAGTGTATTTGTTTCATTGCGCTGAATGCTAATGATGGGAAAATTTGCGAATTTGTGCCAGGCGCGGCCCAGGCTGGAGGAGAGAAAGATTCCGAGCTGAGCTGAGTTCTGTTGAACTGTGCTGAACTGAACGAAGCTGAAATGCTAATGATGTAAAAAGCTTCAACGCTGAAACAAACGACAACATTTTCGGCAGTACGGATGGGAGGACGAGGAGGAGCACCCTCCAATGCTATCCTCGAAATGAGGCAACTGACTTAACTTAATTGAAGTTGCTTTTGCTACTCTGTGTCTTGCCAATTGGCTGATGGACCCGCTGCTTCGCTCTCTCTCGCTCTCCCTCCTTTATTCAGTCTTCATGCGATGTTTTCTGCATTTAAAAGCCATCGTCTCTCGTTCCATTTGACAGTCCTTGTCTGAGCCATTTTGGATGATGTGATCGGATGCTCTCGCTCGATGTGATTTCGTAATTAATGAAGCCCTGGAATGGGCGTAAATGAAGCTTAGCGGTTTATTTTACTCCGCGCCCCGGGCCATTCAGCGAGCTGGCCAAATCGTTTAGTTTGCCTTAGGAACCTGTCAAGAAAACGCACTTCACCCATTCGTCGTCGTGCTTAATGGGCACTTGGCACTCGCAAGTGTTAGACCCCAGTTGGATCTGCTTAGAACAAGTTTTTCATTTAATGTCAGTCACTGCCATTACAAAACCCCACAGAAAAGCAGCACTAAACATTATAAGGTTTAATTGAATTTACCAAAAATCATTGTGAAGAAGTGGAACTAGTAAATCCCAACATTCAGTTGCTTCGAAATATAGAGTTTTCATCTCTTTGCGCTTCTCATAAAAAGTATTTCAGATATCATGAAATATGTTGAGTTACAAATGCACCTGTCGGATCACTGTTAAGCCATGTTCATTCTACGCGATGTTTCCTATTAGCTTAGCACTCCTGCAGGCACAGCTGATTCATAAATGTTGTCTTTACTTACTATTTCAAAAGCCGAATTTGCTTCTGTTTCTGTTGCTTTTCTGTTGCGGCTTCTTCTTTTACTTCTCTCGTGTCGGTCGACCAGACCGGATGTTCGGTTCGCACTTTACTGCTTGTGCATATTTTGTGTCAGGGCGAGAGCTGCTTGATGGCTCGACATATTATGATAAGCAGTCAGTTGAGAGTGAAGAGTGTTTGCTGCTTATCAAAGTCAGGAATTGTTCCCCTACAGCATTTTGAGTGGTTGTTTTTATTTATAGCTTCTAAAAGAAGCGAGATGGGAGAAAGCAATGAACATAAATATTAAAAATAACAAAGATATTTTAATGCAAGTATATATAATCTTGGTTTGCTAGGGAACTGGTAATTTAATAACATTTAATAGTCTCTAGATATATGTTAATGATTTAGTAATATATATTTAAATAGTTAAGGAACGTTCGAAAACAGTCTCAAACTGAAAATGCCGCTCACATCTTTTGAGAGCATACAAAACTGGACACAAATCAATGTCTTGCTCTGAGAACTGTTTCTGAAGTGTAGGCGACTATAAAAGTAGCTTTTCCTCCGCTCTAGGCAAACCACAAAAACACTTTAATTGCAATTTGCAATTATGACATTAGCAAATTCGGCTCGTAGACTGGTTTTAGTACTTCCTATAGGGGGCGGGCGGGTACGATTGCGGTTTCGGGTTCGGGCACTGCTTTGGGGCATTCTGAGTAATATTCTCGCTTCAGTTGCCTTTTGTTCTCTGGACGCTTTAATCACCCGACTTTAATAGCTTTTATCAAGTGGATGCTGGCTGCAGTATCAAAGTCCAAAAATGTGCAGCACTTCCGGCTCGTTAACTTTGATGTAGGTGCAGGAGCAAAGCGGATGCGGATGCGGGTCTATGTATTCGCACTTGGCCAAGTAGCAAGCATTTGTGGCAGCCACTGACAATGCTCCATTAGCATGCAACATATTTTAATTAGCCAAATAAATTGTAAATGTCCGTTGAGCGAAATAAACTAAGAGACTGGCTCTATACGTGTGTGTGTTGAAAACTGTTGCCAGTGTTGCAAAATACTCCAGAGAAAACTCGAATCTGAACGCTGTATTGCTGCCTTGGGCCTTGGGCCCAGCTAGTTAAAGTTTAAGTACCTTTTTTGCTGGCCAAGATTTATTGTGAATAGCCCAAAAAAAAAGAGAGAAAAAATATATTTAATTTATATATGGGACCCTCGGCATGGCCATTCCCAGGCGTCTGTTTCATTTCACTTAACGTTTAACCTGATGTCATTAATTGGGCGCAATTAACGCGCCTTTAATGACGCCCTCCGGTCATGTCCAGCGTCTATATATGTATACACACTATGTACATATGTACAGTTATACCTACATATGTATATTTAATTAGCGGGCCACGTAAAGTCAACATTTGGTGCGAAGAGGAGAGGGTAGGTAGGCTGCGGGGCAATGGGAGTTATAGCCGCCAACGCGTCGCTTGATAAATAGCCAATAATTCTTACAGTGCTTTAGAGGCGCCTCACCGACTGGAGCAGGCCAAAAGCTACCCGCTACATGCCCCAAAGACCTGCCCCACGACAGCTCTCCCGTTGTGCTGTTGAAAATAAAATAAATGGTGTGGCATATAACCTTGAGCGTGTGTTGTGGCTATTATCATTTGTAATTTGCAGCAATTAGTTGGGGCTCAAAAATTCTAAAGCAAACTTTGTCGACAACAGCAGCTACTGAGGAAGAACAAGAAGAAGCATAGGAACAACAAGGACTAGAAATTTGCCAGCGGCCACGTGGCTGACAAGGAGGGAGAGTGAGAAAAAAACAAATAAGTAGACACTAATAGAGAATGCTAGACTAGGAAATACCTAAAAAACAGTTAGCAAAAATCAAGGCTTTAAACCGAAGTTTTTACTTCTATACACCAACCTCAGATTGAATTTAAGCTAATTAGGTTTTAAAGTAACCGCATACCAAATTTCATATGTTAAGCTCTTCTAGTTCCCGAGTTCGATGAGGTTTAATTTCTTGAACAATGAAAAATGTGAGTGCGCAGTTGTGCCCTCCCTATTATGTTTCCTTAAATTTCATACAATTCGGCTGCCCTTATTCCTTATTCCAGGGTAAAATAGACAATGAATTTATTGGGCTTGGGTCGGCTTAGATATTTATAAGGCACATAAAATTAATTTACGCATGTTTTTTCATGTATACAATATACTTTGGCATTACCTAACACTGACCAGAACCTCGGCACCTCGGGGTACTTGGGTCAAACGAAACTTGACTGGCCTGTTTACACACGAAACCCAGCCGGGAGTACTTAAACATCCTGCGCAAATACGCGTACCGAGCGTAACAACAATAATAACAAGCATAATTAGTTCTATTGATTTCGAATTGTTGATTAACATGTGATACCGCAATCAAAATGAATGTTATTTGGGCTACAGCTGCGCCCAATTAACGCGGGATGCGGGAATGGGCGGGGTAGCCAGTTTAAAGTCTTAGTTAAATATTCCAGAGTCGCTTCTGCTGCCGCTTAATTGGTCTCTTGGGTGTCCTCAAAGTTTTCCAGTTGCCAGCGCGTAAGAGCCTTGAATATTATTATTATTACATTTTTTGCCCATTTGGAAAAGTTATTTATTTACTCTGTCAGCCTCCAGACACATTACCTTGACATGTTTTCAAGTTTAAATATACCATATTTCCTTTAAGATTTCCGCGTTGACCATTCTTGAAAATATTCACAAGAAATTACCAAGCTCCCTTTTGTTGCATTCAAACCTTTTCAAGAGTATTTAAGGATGCTTCAAAGTCAATTATTGTGGCTTTCTGCGGGGTCGCAAAAGCTTTTATAATGCGGTTAAATGACGAAAGCGCTTGATATTTGTCATCAAAATCAATGGGGCTTCATGATTTACTTTCATATTTACACTTTTAGTTCAATATTTTATGTTAAGGCTAAAGCAACTTGAGTTGAGATTTTGGGGGCTTTAAGTGAGTTTAAAGACCAACAACCCCTTCTCTGTGCTTCTCACTTCTTGTGTTTTTCAACTCTTTGCTCCATTGCTGATAATTGTTTAAGTACAGTTTTTCTCATCTCTTGCTTTATATGCATTCTATTGCTTTATATGCAATATCTCTTGCTTTATATGCACTAAGCTCTCAATCGTTGCTAGTTCCTATGCATTTCAGCCTGACGTCAATTTCTAAACGAACTAAGCTGCAGGCCTTTCTATGCACTTCTCAGCTTTTGTCTAATGCAGCATCACGTCAGCTAAGTACTTTCTGCAGTTTTTTAAGAAACTCTTCTGCAAGCTCTTCAATTACCTGAGCTGTAAGCCTCTCTCAAAATGTAAGTCAAATGCTGACAGCCTAATTGTGCGCCCCATGCTTTAAAGCTTTTCAGCAGCTTAACGCTTAGCAAAGTCTTAAGCCAGCAATCAATTGAACTGCTGCTGCCTTGGAGCTGGCTTTGAACTCTTCGATCTGTTGAGCTATAAGCTCCTTTTCTTGTGCCACCCCACCCTGGTTAGGCTGTGGAGGGGGAAGGATAATCGTCTAATCCAACAATTTACACATAAATGCTTTACTCGGCATTGACACGCTCAGGGGACTTTAGAAGGCAGGGAGACAGCGTACATGTACAACCAGCACAACAATAAGAGCAACAATTAGTTCTATTGAATGTGTGCGCGTGGGTGTGTGTGTGTGTGTGTGTGTGTGTGTGTGTGTGTGTGTGTGTGTTGCGTGTTGTGACTTGGCCATAAAACATATGGCCCCACGTATGAATAATAGATTCAAAGCCGCGTTGCACAGATGCAAAGTATTCGTATATATGCATTTCTCTATTTGCCGCAGTTATACATAGTTACGTCCAAACCCACCCCGTCGCCCCTCCCCCCTCGCCCGTCAGCCAGGGTAACAACTCAAGTCGTAAAGAAGAAGAAAATGGTGTGCAAACTTATGCTTATCCTTATGCGACGTTCTGCTCTGGCACGGTCCTGACCTGCCTTCGGCTGTCTAGATAAATTGCAGTTTAAACCCACTTGGATGCAATGTGTCGGATCCTTGGAAAACCCATATCCTGCTCCTGCATTGCCATGCAACATTTTTGGGCGAAAATCTGCGCCAAACGTTGCATACGAATGTTGTTGCAGCTGCTGCTGCTGCTGCTTCTTCTTATTTGACTGCCTGCCAAGTGCGAGCGGGTTAGCGGGGTAGCGCTTGAGATTGGAATAGACTTGTATTTTAAGCGGCTCAATATATTCTTAATATACTTGAGCCAGTTGGCGGTAAAAGTTAATACGATTTAACTGGCGCACAATTTGCAGACAGCCAACAACAACAGCACTTGCGGGCAGAAGGGGCTGTCTGCGGGGTTACGCCCACGCAAATATGCAAAACATTCTAAAAAAAAAAAAACAGAAAAAAATGAAACGAGCTAAAGAAGAATTCTGGCTACGGTTGTAGGGGTTGGGGTTAAAGCCACTTTGGCTTGCCAAAATTATGTATTAGGCCACTTGACTGCGTCGCGGGCGGGCGGCGACCCTTAAAGAAAGGGCTGCCCAGGGTGTTTTGGTGGCGGGGCAGATTTGTGTTGAGCTCATGCGCTTCATGAATAATTTGCGCCACAATGTCGCTTTGCTGGCTTTGCTTATGTGCTGTTTATATTTTTTCTTTTTTTGCTCGCCTCAAAACAATAAACAAATGTCCAAAAAACATATGCAAAGTCGAAGCTTAGTTGGCCCAGAGTAGTTTCTATGTGTGGTGTCAAATGTGGCCCTCTATGTGGTGCTCTATGTATGTTGCCCTGTGTTGCCCTATGTGTTGTCAACCACAAAAGACAAAAGCCCCGCGTGCGTGTCATCAATGGCGTCACACTGGCCCAAAGCCGTTTGGGTTCAGAGGGGAGGGAGATGTCAGAGAGGATGCCAGCCCGGAGGCTGCTGAGTCGTCAAGTCGGCAAGTCATCTAGTCATCTAGTCATCAGTAGCGTCATCAGGCGCAGCAGCAGCAAAACAAATGACTTCGGTTTCAATATACCCTAGCTGTGGGCATTTTAAATTTGCTGCAAAATGTGCGAAACATCGATTCCTGCCAGCTCCACATTTATAAGTCCTAAGGCACCTCAGGAATAGCCGTGGAATCGAAAAGATGAACAGGCCATTTTGCTGATCAAAAAGCCTCTAGACTCTATATACCTCTCCCTCCCACTATATTTCTCTTCTCTGCCTTAAAGCCTGATTGATGCAAGTTTTGCTAGTCTATCTGCTAAAAAGAAATGAAATAAACAAAATTAAACATTTCTGCTAGATTTGAACCAGCACCCGCTAATTTTTTTCAAGAACAAAAACAAATTTAAAAACCAAAAATAAAAATTACAAAGTTCTGCTCAGTCCCCCCTTTTTATTCATTTCTTTGTTTTAAAATTTAAAAGCTTTGCATTTTTTGCGAATAGTATCAAGATAAACAAATATTAACATTGACAAATTCTGCTGGATTTTAACCGGCGACCTTCCTCTCGTTAACCTGCCAGTGCGAATTCGAGATGAATTTATTAATCGAAACTTCTAATTTTTGTATTAGACTATTAACAAATATCAGCATTTGCAGCTTTTCCTAAGAATATTAATAAAATATTATTATTTATTTTAATTATTAATTTTTAAAATCGGATTACCATTTTATATATAGTACATACACATATAACCAAAATTTAAAAATATGCAAACTAAGTTTCTGCTCTGTACAGCAGTTCACATTATTTAGCATTCCTTGAAGATTTTGTCTGTCATCAGCTTTATGCTTCTGCTATGCAAAGAATATGGCCGCAAGGGCATTAAATATTCGACAGCCCATTGATAACAAAAAATTTCTTCATGTTTTATTTGCTTTCGTTGGCGATAAAAACGTGTAAAATGCCATTTGGCAGGGCCAGGACACACGAAACAGTCAGGTCAGGTGTATGAAGTGCGGCAAAGTGGGTTGGGCTTGGGGTGGGGGTCACCTGGTCTTAACACTGGCCATCTTTACAGTCAGCTTTGGCAAATGATAGTTTTTATCTCAGGCGGCAAGTGTTTTGCCACCATGAGTTATGGTTGCTGCATCAAAAAGGCTTTGCAACAGCAGCAGCTTCAGACTCGATTGGAATGCGGGCTAGCTGCTGTGTGTGTGAGCTGAGTGTGTGTGTGTATGTGTGTATGCTATGGCCCACATGAGCAGCAGCATAACCATCAGTCTCAGCCTCCATTCCGCCTGGAAACGTGCGCACAATTCATCACATGCTGTCAGTGTCGTCTTCACAGCAGCAACTCGAGCTGCTACAGCAGCAACAGTCTGTGGCTTTGCCCCGGCAAAATGCTACATATTCAAGATAATGTTTATTGAGCTGCTAGTTGGTTAATTTTAATACACCACACACACACACACGCTCACACACTCTCCAGCTGATTTATGGTTGTTGCTGCCCCTTGCCCAATTGAAGCATCCGTCAATACAATAAACTGCACTTGCTGTCAGCTGTGTGTGTGTGTTGTTTTCTTTTTTTGCTGGCAGCACTTGTTTTTTATGTGCAAAATGTCTCATTAAGTAAGCGAACGAATAAGCAGCATCCACGCCCACTGTGCGCCCTTTAGCTGTGGCAACATAAAAAACTCGTTTACCTGCATTAAGCGAAACACTCAACAGACGGTTCAAGCATAAAGGAAATGTGACAGGACCAGCGGCAACGCTAGCGGCAGCTCGGGGCGCCACCAAACGGATGCCACAAGTGAGCTACGCCCATAAGGACCAGGGCAAAAGCTTCTGTAACTGTAAGCTGAGACGCAAGTCAAGCTGCTACAACAACAACAACAACAACAAGAATAACAATAACTAGAGCTGTGGCATTTGCTGTGCCAGCTACTGCTGTTGCCACCTGCAGCGCCTGTCCCAAAAAATGCAAATCAGCTGTAAAGCGCGAACCAGGCGACTTCCTGCCACTTGCGTCCTTTCTCCCGAGGGTCGTAGTCGTCGTCGTCGTCGTGCCACGTGGCCCGCCTGTAATTGCGCACACTTGGCGCTTAATGGGCGCGACACAGGCAATCTCAAAAGAAATGTATGAAATTTGTATGAAATTTCGACTGGCAAAAGTGCAACCCACTCACACACACACACACACACTAACGAAAGACAGCCAAAAGAGCGAGCAGCACGGCTGAGAGGTAAAGTAAGAGAGAGCAAAAGGCAACTGCTGCACAAATGAAAACCACTACAAACCCACTTCAAATTTCACTCACACATACACACACATGCACGCACGCACACATCGCCCAAGCTTAGTGGTTAAAGTGGAGTTTCCCTTTGCAACACCATATGGTATTGAATTTATGTATCGCTGGGTTTTATACATATTATGTGTGTATGTTCAAAAAAACTTTGCGCTTTCAACTCTTGTATATTGTCTTGAAGATATACAACCAGATAAAGCTTCAAGTTTTATTTCTTTTGTATTTCAATATAGATAATTTTTGTAGATTATTTTGTATTATTACACCCTATAGCCTAATATTTTGTATTTCAAATATGAATATACAAAGTTTCTGGAAATTTAAATGATGGGGATTCTCATACCTATATTTATAACAATATTTATATGCTTTATTTTATGACTTTAACCTTCAACCCATGTAGCATAAATATTCCTGATCATTTTTAACAGTCGAAATGAAGGTCTCCATATTTCTGTCTGTATGTTTCTATGCTAACTAGTCTCTACATTTGAAAGTTATTTTAATAAAACTCTAATTAGATCCGTCTTGTTGTTTCAGGTGGAACACAGTCAAACCTGAACCCTTTTGTCTTCCAATTGCTTCGCCCACTTCAAAAACACACCTGTCGAGCACGATATACATGTTTAAATATTTTATTGTATTGATTTCTCGGGAATTTCTGTGCTGTTTTCTCACATTTTTTGTGATTTTTTTATATATTTTTTATTTATTCATTTTTATGGTTTATGAGTTTACTTTTTGTAGAGGAGATTCCCTTCATTTGCATTTCCAATGAATTTGCTTTTATTGCTTGTTTTAATATGGGGGATTCAGTTCTTTCAAGTGTCGCATAAGCAATGAACCAGGTCGAGCTGGTTTAAACGGGTTCTACTTGCTCTTTTTTTTTTTTTTTTTTTTGTATTATGTTGAGTTCACACGTGCATGAAATATTTCTTTTAAATTATTTTTTTATATTTAAATTATTATAAAAGAAAATAATATAATTCATAAAAAAAATGCTTATTACTATGCTTTTATCTGGCAATAAATAAAGTATATATTGTTATTGAATAATGTTAATAAAAAGCATAGGAAAAAATTCAAATTTGTATATTTTTTTTGTTTCGTATCAGCTTAAAATTGTTTTTATACCAACAATCAAGGATAGCTAAATAGCTATGAGTAAATGATATAAAAAAAAGGAAGAAATTATTAGTAAATACTTGATTTAATTGAAAACAGAATACAAAACAAATCCAAATAAACAAATGCTTTGTGAAAAGCTGGCAAACAAAAACTGTGTTTATAAATGTAGAATAAAGCAGTGAAAAGTCAATATGAATTTTAACTTTATTTCATAAAAATGAACTCGTTCTGCACTTTTTTTTTTTTATATATATTTTTGAATAGTTTGCAACATTTTAAAGAGCTATGAATCCAATTATGGGCTAGTTGAACTTTGTTATGCGTAAGCAGCCAGATATATTCGATTTTACTCAGCTGGAAACTATTTTTGGTCACGGCCACAGCAGGAGCTGAACCGGTGACTGTGTCGGGACTTTGTGTCTCATCCTGTGGCACAGCTATTGTGTGCTTTTTATTTCGGATGTGTGTGTAGTTTTTTTTTTTTTTTTATTAACATGCTTAGAAATGTGCGACAAATGCTCCAGTTAGACGCTTGTCAGCCCGCTTCAATTGCAGCGGAAATATAGGCCCTTTGGCACTTGAGACTGGGAGACTTGGAGACAACGCATCGTCACGCCCACCGCTCTCCGGCCTCCTGTAGCCGCATTGTTATTGTGCGCGTGCAACACTGCGTATGCGTGATTTACATGCGTTTTGTTTACATTTGGCTTGGTGCAGTCGCCATTGTTGGGTTCTGTTTTTGCTGTTGCTGTTGCTGCTGGACTTGTTATTGTTTGTGCTTGCGCATGGTCAAAGCCAAAACATGTGAACTGTTAAAACAAAAATTAGCAAACACAAGACAAACATTTAGCCAGAACCTGATCTACTAACCCAGCCAATTAACGTTCTCTTCACACTCGCCCCCCATTTTTTTGGCACTCAGTCGCTGGAGATGAACGTGGGCCGGGTTCTTACGGCACGGCCTATACGAGCACGCACGGAAAATATTTACCAAGGGACGGGCCGTGCTCAGCCGAAGACGTTTGGGAATAAACAAGTTTGTTCATTAATATTAGTCCTATAATTTAATTAAATTTAATTTCTTCGACTCGTTTGCGTCGTCATTTCTGATAAAATTGCATCTAAGGTTTTTTAGGCGAGGTTTCGACTGATTTCGACAGCATTTTTTGACCTTAGAGATCGTTTACTCGCGTGCCGTAGAACAGAGAACACGAACTTTTCCCATCTCTAGTTGACACCTCGTTGCCTTGCCGTCACTTTTGACGCATTCTGCTTTTCGCTACAAACATTGAATCGCTTTTGGAGTGTTGCAATTTGTAAGCAATTTATAATTTGCCACCTGCTAATTAACCAGCTTTAATTTCAATGCCTGGCAAAAGTTTCAATGAGCTGCAGCCGCGTGGCAAGTGAGAGAGAGACCTCATACTAAAGTTCTATAACCCACACGCCGCATTTGGCTGACCCACTGACTCGCTGACAGAGTTCCACGTTAACCCATAGGCGGTGCGTGCAAGGACTAGGCTAGCACCAAGCCAGACAGTAAGAGAGTCAGAGCGACACATTCAGAGAGTGTAACAGTGAAAGAGAGAGTTAGAGAGAGACCGAGCGAGCGACTGTGAGAGCATTTTCTAGCTAGCCAGCCACATGTTGCGGCTGCAGACTTTTGGCAACATGTTGCGGGCTACTTTCAATTATGCGTTAGAAAATTAAAATAATGAACAGCAGCATGTTTAAATGCATATATCAGTGTGTACAAGCACACAAATATGTATATACATCTATATATATTTAAGTACTTCTCGGCTCTTGCTAAATATATATATGCAAATGCACAGAATTGAGTGTAGTTCGAATTGTATACGAGTGCGACATTTATAGGCCAAAAAGAACTTGTCCGGGCCATGGTCACAGCCGCATTCACAGTACTGCCATACGCCAGCTTCTATATAAATATATATATATATATATATATATATATATATATATATATATAATTTGCCCTTGCTTTTTCTTTTTTTTTAAGTTTTTTTTTTCTCACAGCTCATCGAGCAAAACATTTTCCATTTTGATGGTCTGCCGTCTGTCAGACGCACACACACCCAAAATAAACATAATCTGAGTAGAGTGGGTGTGTGTGTGTGTGCATGGAAAATGTCCTAGTCGAGGCCTCAAATGCTAAAAGCGTCTGCCAACAACAACAACAACTAACAACATTTCACATTATTTAATCAAGCGTAGAAATTGAATAGGCCCTTAAAAACTTTGCCCCAGGCACTTAACCCCGCTGTGAGAATAGAAATTGACGATATAGCCAAAGGACAAGACGAACACGTTAAACTTATGCCTCAACCAGACTGAAATCCTGGCCAAAGTTGACGGCGGCGGCTTCTGTCTAAGCAAAAAATGAGCTGATAAGAGAATTTCATGCAAAATTGGTAAGCCAACAACCTGATTACTTAATTGGCATTAAAGGAGGGGGACAGGGTGTGTCGAGGTCTGTGTGTTCGTGTGTATGTGTGTGTTAAATTCTGTCAGATACTGTATTACCAGCTCGTTTGTGGGCCCGTAAAAGCGTCAGCTGTTAATGGGCCAGAAAGTGTTGTTAGGGTTACGCCCAAAAGTATTTCACAATTATCTCTGTTGACTTTTCGTGATTTTTTATGCCAACAATGTGACACACGTACGCCTTTTCGTGAATTAACATACATACGCATGTAAACCAAGTTAAAAGTTTTTCGGACTTGCCGAATGATTTTTAATATCTAGGCCTGAGCATTTTAATTGCAGCTACTTAACGAAATCAAAGCGAATTGATTAACTAATTTGCTCTTATAAATATTTTCTTCTGTGTAAGTAAATGGAACACACCAAATAATTAGTTTTTCGCCTCCTGGAAGCTTACAAATGCTTTTAATTCGCGGGTGTAATATTATTTTCTTATCATAACATAACATTATTAACAGCTGTGGCATGCTGTTTTTAACGGTGGCTTCTTTAATAATTCAAGACATTAGAAAGTAAGAAGTCAAAGCCACCAAAGGATTTCCCAGCACTTTAACATTCATGTTAACAGTTCAACAGTTAGCAGCGCACTTTAAAGCAAACTTTTCAGGCAAATTTAACAGCTGTTAAATATTTAAACAGCAACACAGAGAACAAAACAATTTCCGCTTGAGATAATAAAAAATGTATATGTATGTATCAGACGCGGTTTCATTTGTATGACATTCGACACTTTTCCAGGAATTTGGCAATATACATTTGATATTGTAAAAATGTGCGCGGAAAACGTGAAATTACAAAAAGCCAAAAATATGCTAATAAACTGGATGCCAACAAAAATATTATAAAAATGCGTAAAACAAGCGCAGGTCAAAGGCCAACAGAATTTAAGTGTATTATAAATAGCTTACAAGATTTGCAATATTAATGGCCGTTGAACTTGCCTAACAAGAGCTCAGCTGCGACTTAAGTAACTCACTTTTTCTCGTGCCTACTTTCGCCCTTTGAATAAGGGGATGCTAGTGTTAGGTGTGTTAAAAGGTTGAGCACAAAAAAAAAAAAAATGAAATAAATAAAAATGCTGCAAACTTATTTTTAATTCTCACGCTTTATATACATGTTATATGTATTTACATAGTATATACGTATTTTACAGCTGCCATTTGCTTCGAGGCCCATGTCAAAAAGCAGAGCACTGGCAGCTTTGCCCCTCCCGCCAGACGGGGGCAGAGGTCACACTTGGCTCGAGCTGCTCCGGCGACGGCGTCGGCGTCGCTGACCATTTTCCTGGCTTCCGCTTGGCCTGTTCCGAGCCGGCTTTGGCCAGAAGCGTTGGCTTTACATATACTACATATATAAAACTATGAGTACTATTTGATTTCAGCATTGATTTATGAGCGCATCCGCTACACGTACGAGCCGCAACACCATTTCGATTGGTAGGCGGTTAGTTCTGGCTTGGTTGGGGCTCGGGAGGGTGGGGGCTGCAGGATATGGATGTGCCTGCCCTTGGCAGGATTTGCTTTGCACTTAACTGGCCAACTGGGCTCGGTTTGTTTGGTAGCTACTGCTGACTCCCGCGTCTGGCAGCTGATTGCCCAAAAGTCAGTAAATTAAAGTTCACAGAAGCGGACAGTGTGCGTGCTTGTGTGTGTGTGTGTGTGTGCGTATAGCTAGGCATGAATTTGTAATTTATACTCTGGCAAAAACCGCAAAGCAAAATAGATATTTATTAACATATAAATTATGCAAGTGATTCAGACAGCAAAGGCACCGCACGTGGAGCCAAACATCAACGAGATGATTAATTGACAGCTCCCCAAGCGCCTGGCTAGTTAAGCTCTTTAAATTCGCAATATTACAAATGCCTTAATTTGTGATAGGTATATATATTTTTTTAAATTCCAGCATTGAATCCGCCCCGCTATCAACATGTTAGTCAGCCAATATAAAAGCTAGCGGATAGTTTTCGCCTGTCACATAAATCGGATCAATAAATGATGATATTATGCTACCGCAGGGACACATTGAGCTGCCACACACACACACACACGCGCGAGCACCAAGCAGATATAAAGCGAGGGGCGACAAGTTGTAGGTGGTAACACATTAAGATAAAGTGACAACGCCTCCACTCTGCCAGGAGGACGCGCCCCAATGCCAAAAAGGGGTAGCGCTGCACGAAGGACACACCGAAATCAGGCAGCAAAAATCTAGAGGGGAGAGTGTTGGGCACATAAATGAATTGTTTGAATGTGTGTGTGTGCATGTGTGGGAGACAGGCTTTTATTTTCGCATGGCATTTTATGCGCATCACGCATACGCACAGTTACACACACTCTCACACACGCATAGCTCGTCGCAGATAGATGTGTACACAGGCGTCATGCATAAAAGCAAACACGCTTCTCACTTTGCATCAAAAGGAGCCACTGGAATGGGCTGCGAATCGTGCCGTGTAGGGCGCGCCGTGAGGGGAGCGTAGGGGTGTGCCCAGCTATAATGTCATTTAGCTTTGAAACAATGTAAACAGCGGCCAAGCAGCAGCAGTGGCAGCGTCGAAGTTCAAAGTTGGCATGCTGTAGGCCGCTAAAAGTTTGCGCTAAGTATGTATGCACATTCCACACACACACACACACATACAGACACACGCTCGCACACATGCACACATACAAGGCACTGTGTCAAGCTGTATGCTAAGGAATATTGTATGAACTGTAAATGCTTGGCTCTCATCGCAGCTACATAGACTTTGCGACCGCAAATAGTGACGCAGCAGCACAACCTCCTTTCCACCCGCCCCTTTTCAGTCGACCACTTGACGGCAGTTTAACTGGCAAAGCAACTTCGAAGCCATAAATTCATAAAGTAAAGGTAACCCAACGTGAGCTAAAGGACCAGTCAGTTCAGCCAGTGAGCGAAGCCAGCGGGCGGTTGACATTAATAGCGACTGATATGGAGACAAGTGGGACACGCACACAAGCACACGTACAGTCACATATACAGACATCACTTAGGGGGATCACAGTTTGTGCTCGGGATTCAAAGCGTTTAGTAAATGGGGCACTCTGAACAGCGACTTTATGTCTAATGTTTAACAAAATATGAGCGTAATTTTATCTACAAGCAATAAAAAATATAAATGCTATTAAAAAGTCAGACACTAAAGCAAATAAATTAGCATTTATATATGTGTTTTAGCTTGCAAATGAGACTATAAAACAAATAACCCTTTAACAATGTTTTAGTTTGCGCCCTTAGAAGTAGGCAACATCATTATTGCCGCACTGCTCAGGCTTGCATATGCCGAATAGATCAGCCGATAATCTTTACATTACCCCATAAAGCTAACAATTTTATAATTGTATTTATTCCTGTAATAATATACGCCACATATTGCCTAAAAATCTTTTCGGATATTTGCCAAACTAGTTCGCATCCAATCGATCTCCCAGATCGATTTATATAGTCGCCATAGAACATTTTTATATTAGACTTAATAGTAGAATAAGTAGTTTTGTAAATATTCATTCAAATTTAATTTAAGTTGTTACTCATAATAACAGGAAAATTAAAATAAACCAATAATAGAAATAAAAAAAAAAAAAAAAATAGAAGCCAAACTAGCACTTAATTCCAATTTATATGTTCGGCATTATACTTGCCCCTTTGAGGTATGCAATGAAATTTTGCTTGCCAAATGCACTGCTTGCCTAGTTAGAAATTCACAAAAGTATTTAATGCAATAGATTTATTAGGTCAATAATCAATTTATTGTTGCCCCTTAATTACTCCGTTTAATAACAAACAATAAATTGAAAATTAAATTAAAATGAAACTGAAATTTAATGCCAATAAAAGCTTTTTGCAGTTTGCGTGTTTAGTTTTAGCTGCCCCAATAAAGTTAAACGAGGTTAGAAGCAGGATCACAGCTTGTTTCAACAACTCCATTGTTTACAGTTCACTTCACAAAAATATAAGGAAAACTCGGCAGACTTTACCATAGACTGATTTGAATAAATTTCTTTTTGTACGCAGATGAGAGGATAAATATATTTATTTTTTTTTTTTGTTATTAATATTAAGTTTAGAGCCTGTACAATCATAATTTAGTACCTTGATAACACATGGATGGAAAATATAATTTAGAGCCGAACCCCATAACGCAGTATGACGATTTTAAAGGATAAACATAGCTTATATTTTTCTAATATATATATAATATAAATAAGTTATACAGAAGTAAAGTTTTTTATAGCATCTTCACTTTAAGTTTATTCCAATATTTATATATATCTGCACATGGCAATGTTATATACTAAACAAATTAAGTTTATTAAGCCCAACATATATATTTAGCACAACATTACAAAGATCCACTGTTTGTTTCACAAGCTCGCTTGTAAATATTTCAATTTTTTATGTTGTGTTTATATAACTTTTATGGTGCAACTCTCAAGTCCGCATTCCCTCTTTCTCTCACCCTGTCTCTTGTTTTTTCTCTTTTTGGAGCTGCACTCAGAGAGTGCTAAGAGTGGGACATAAAAAATGGGAGCCCATAATCATATGCCAATAAAAAGTCGGTTAGCATGCCGAACGCTTATTGGGCGTGGCATAGACAGTGTGCGTGTGTGTATGTGTGTGTGTCCTGTTTTGGGATAGCATTCGGTGCACGTTATCATTATGCGCTACATCACATACGCATGGATGGCGGACGCGCAGCTCGCAATGGTCAGCCAGCTGCCGGGCTGTCTGCAAATGCGGCTGTTGGGCGACCACCTATGGTGCGGATGCTGTATAATACATTCAATTCATGGCTAGAACAAATGATGTGGAAATGTAAAATAGATGTTGGGCTTACGAGGCGAGCGCCCGTCCACAGACAAACACAACAGACGCGCGGCATGTGTGCAATGTGAATGATGCTCAATTTGGGGCACAAGGCATGAGGCACGAGGCATGCATGAAGTTCAGCCCAGCCAGGCCCTTAGACAGCTTGGGGGGCGTTTTGGTGATGACTGTGCCTAGCAGCGACAAACTGAAGCAGCATAATGTGGGAATAATGGGCAACATATGCGCACTTCAAATTAAAGTGAGCAGCCAACACACACACACCCACCGACCCACACACACACACAAACACACGTAGCTATAATTTCTTGGGCTTCTGCGTGTCTATCTGTCTGTCTGTCACGTCGTTGTCGTTTATTGTCTGTTGGTTTGAGTTTCATTAGCTGCAACGGGCAGCGTTTAATTTTTATGTTCATGTGCCTAAATGCAATTGGCCCAAAAGCCAATTGACTTGGCTCAAACCACAACTTTTATGGCTTCGAAACCATAACGAGCTTTAATTAAACAGCAGAAAAGAATGTTGAAAAAAATATACAGCTGCAGGACAATGGTACGTACAAATCCAAAGCCAGGAACAAAAACAAACAGGAAATGGCAACAACGACAAAGGCAACGGCAACGGCAACGGATACAGCTTCATGGCCAAAAGGCAATACCGTTTTCTAATTGGCCAACTGTTATTGTTAAATGGATAATGGCCATCAGACAGGCATTGATAGCAGGCATAAAATAGAAACAGTAGCATGACAAAAGGTTTTTATACTCTCACTTGCTTTCCTTTCACATCTTTTTTTTCTGTTGAACAATTATTGAGCCCGATTTGACACTCAGTTCTAATGACAAAAGCCATTTTCAATTAAAGCAACAAAACTAAGTTCGTATACTTGAAAAATAATAATAATAATCTATATATATTTATATTGATTTGCTATCGTCTGCCAAATTGAATGGCTTTTAAGAGCTGTGTTTTGTATTTTTAATAAGTTTTTGATGACTCTCGAAAACAATGTCAAGAATTACGACAAGAACAACAATTGCTGCCTTATTTCTGCGTAAGGAGCTCGCCTAAGAACTCTCCAATTAAGCAATAGACATTTCAGTAAAAATTCAATTAATGGCAATTGACATGTATAAGGGTCAGTCGTCCATAAATAGTTTATTGCATTTTTAGTCGCATTTTATGGACATGCTGAGTATTTTGATTTTACTCAACAAATTGAAAATACAAAATTATTCTTGCCACAAATTTCAAATTTACTCATGTTGCAATTGCACTAGCATGAAAATAGTTCCGTAAATTAAGTTGGCTTTTTAATACTTGAGTATTACAAGTTTTCCATGTTTATTAGTGAAAATAAAAGACAAAATAATTTACAGGTACTTTTGCGTATGAAGGATTTGTGAAAATTGAGGGCATTCGCTTAGAACTCTTTTCTACACAGACTCAAGGGCTTTTGTGATTGTACGCAATTAAATGGTCGAATTGTGGACTATTCTACCAAACGACAGTTTGCCTTTTTTCAATAAATGCTGTAGTTATAAGCTCTTAAGCCATTACAATTACAAATTCCAAAGAGAAAGTTGTTTAGACCTTTGGCATGGAACACAGGCACAGTTTACTTTCAGCTGCTTTGAAAATTAAAAGAAAACAACACAAATTTTTATTTGAAACCCAAATCTGCGATTCTCATGAATTCAAGCAAGCCTGGCAGGTGTTCATGCTAATATTATAAGTGTTTATATTAACAAAATGTGACAGCCCATCTATAACCATTCATTTTTGTATGTGCGTATCTATTCATCTGTGAATGTAACATATGTATGTCTTCAGATTTGTATGTATGTGTTGAGGCCCTACTATGCGATTCTCACGAATTAAAGTAAGGCTTTCATGTTTTCAGTGTTGCTATTAAAAACTTGTGTTGGTCGTTTGATAACCTTCCCGTTCTCTCTCTCTCTCTCTCTCTTTTGTTCCTTGGGTAATATGTTATTGTACTTGCTTTCTTTCTCCTAATAAATAGCAATACGCAACTCGTGTAAATTGTAGAGTGAGTGAATTTTTACATATTTATGTATAAAAAAGAATTTTAAACCTATTCATACTTGGACATAATGCTTATTTCATGATAGTCTAATTCAATTGAAAAATTTGAACCTTTTCCCTACATTTTTCCCTTAGTTTAAAGTTGTTTTTATATGCACACATCGCTGATATTACAGGATATGAAGCTCTAGGTTTTCAATAAGTATATTTTAATTATAAATACGACATAAAATCAATAAATGTATGAAATATTCATGCATATTTATGTTGCATCACTTTGCTTTTGCTTTGATGCCAGACATGCAGGCACTGACAGGTGCAAAACTCTATTAAAATGTCGAGCTATTGTTTCCATTAATTGACTAAATACTCAATTCAGCTGCCAGAGTAGAGCAATGTTCGCATTGAGTATACGCAACGTTGTGTGCTGTTAAATCAGGCATTGTATGTTATTTGCTGTTGTACTTAATTGTTTGTTATTTAATTTTTATATTTTTTGCTTTTGTGCTTGGAAAATAATGAAAATTGCTGCAATTACTGTACTCAATATGTCCATATTTATGCGAGTGCCCAGCTGCGCGTTAAGCGCTGTCAATGTCAGCCAATGGGCATATTACGCATACGCAGCGTGTGACAGCAAAAGCTTTAAGGCGAAATACATATAACGAAATACGAAAGGCGTCTGTCATTAAGTGCCATGACTGTGGTGCTGCTGCTGGCTGCTACTTTCTCATGCCTTTAATGAGTGATAACAAATGGCAACATTCACGTGCCTCATAATCGTATTATGTATGTATCAATATTAGCAAATGTCTTACGGCCGCATTGTTATGTCCCCAAAGGGGGGTAGGATTGGCAGAGAGGAGTGAGTGGAATGCTATTAATTGTGCTTAGTTTAGTGGGGTGTACTTAGTTGCTGGCATTCTTATTAATCGCATGATGTATAAGCAAAAACACACACTGGGGACAGCCTGCGCTTCCTGATAAGAACACGTTGCCTGTTGCTAGAGATGGACGCGGGTAAATCTTTTTGGCAGGATTGGCAACCCTATTAGCCCCCGGTGGTACGACGCCGGGATGATTGCTCATCCTCCTCGGAACCAAAGTGTGCTTGGGCATCGAAATTCTGTTTCGTGCTGGCTTGTGACTGTCCTGAACAGCACAAAAAATATAGTCACAATAAAGGCCGAAAAGGCAAAGATCTTCATCTTATCTCATACGAGACATAGTAACATCAAATATTGGCGATTATCCGAATATCCACCAATATATCGAACTATCGATACAAATAATCGAAAGCAACGCCTTACTTGCACATCTCCATTTGCCAAAACTCAATAAAAGTGAGACAGCTGTATAAAATTCAAATGGTATCGAAAAGATAGTTAAGAAAAAAATATAAAAAAGTGGGAAATGTTTTTTGGCATTCGTGTCAGGCCAAACTTTTTGAAGAGTTGTCCATGCATGTGCATGTTTCGTGCTCATGCCCGGCTGGGGCTCGAGAATGAAGCTCGCTCCCATCACTACCTATTTATATAAAGACGTGCTATAAGTGTATGAGTGCCTTCATGTTTAACAGTATTTGTGTCGGTTCTTATATGCGAAAGTAAGGAACTGTTTTTGAGGTTTTTACCAGGTTGCTTTGGTTCGGTTGGCAGCATTCGACTGACCTTTAAACTTGTTTTCAATTAAAACTGCAGACCCAGCTGAACTAGCGCATGTGGGTGGTGTGTAGGTGCGTCTATTTGTGTCTGGTTGAACCTTTCTAGCATTTACTTAGCATTTAGTTTTATACATACACACATTTAAAACTATAAAACATGAAAGCAAGTTTCATAAATCACAGGCACAAAGCCGAGCAAAAGTGAAAAATCGTAGACCCCCATTTTAATTAAAAGCGTGCAAAGCACGATACTCAACAAGCACACCAACACACACACTCATTTATATATGCACACATTGATATGTATACTTATATATAGTAACAATCTGGCCAAGTCGCATACAATGTTTTTTGGGGCAAAAGCCTTGGAAAATCCTTTTCCTGAATAATGATTGAAAAACAAGCAATGAACGGGTGGCCCGGTCTCGGTCCTTCGGCTCTTTGGCTGCTTGGGCCTGCCGTCCCCGTACCATTCGGAGTCAGCCCCCTGCCACCGCTGTCGGACGAGCAGCAACGAGTTGTACAAACTCAAGAATGAAGTTTGCTTAAAATAATTTGCACGCGGTCCAGGCTTATGCCTTATGCCACGCCCATTCCCATCCCAGAGACTGGTGCGAGGCTTTGTTTGTTTATTTGCAAAGCCCATTTGTTTCTGGGTACGTGCCTTCTCCAAGAGCGTGTAGGCGACAAAAGTCTTTAATTTTGCCTAATAACAGCAGCGCTGACAAACTTTTCGAAAGCCGCCAAAACGAGGGCGTTAACAAGCGCCAGAAACACACACACACACCCACGCAGAAAACACAACTTTATATTTATTTGCCAACTACGACAATGAGATTTATAAATACATTATACCCTGTAATAGCCTAAAGTCTCTGAAGTGGAATAAAAAGCCTTAATAATACCTGAGCTAGTCAGGCAGGTCTTCAGTTTTTAAGTTATATTTAGATTTCTTTTTTTGTAATTCATAATCTTCTTTATTTTCTATCTTGCTTTTAAGTACAGTTTTATTTATAATTTATCAGAAAAATAATTCTTCATTTTTATTAATAGTCGTTTCAACAGATCGTATTCGTCGTCTGATAAATTTCTAAGCTTCGTGTTGGTTCAAGCTTCGGTTTTTTTTTTTGCCCCGTTTGATTATACAAATTCAATGTTTGTCTTTCAATTTTATTAATTAACGTATTCATTTATCTATTTATTATTTATTTATTTATTTACTAACACATTTTCTGTACCTTAATATTTACAAAGCAAATGCAAGCCTGAAAGATAGTCCAAAAATGCTCTTGAGCTTATATATGAAAGTGTCCATAAATTCAAGAGATTGATTTGCGTTAAAGAAATAAACTCTAGAGGCTTACAGCCAGTCATCCAGAAAAATTCAGATGTAAAATAAAATAAAACTCTCAAGGGTATTTCAGTGCTCGAAATATTTTAGCTTTCAGCTCGTTGCCTGCTCTTCAAGTACATAAACACAAGTGGGTATAGAATTAAAGTGTTATAGAGGCATAAAGCCACTGCTAAGGGGCATAGAGGTACAGTCGTCATAGTCTTGCCATAATAGCGTTTTGATACCCGCACATAAACAACAATGACAACAACAACAACAACAGCAACAATAATACTAAGAACAACATGAAGCACAACAATGAGCGCAACGTTTCGACAATAAAATGCAAAAGAGGCAACCAACAGAAGATACCAGTAGAGTCCAACAGAGAGCACAGCCCCTCCCACCACCACCCCTGCCCCTATCAAGCTTATCCACCCCGCTAAGCCATAACACCAACCCCAACCCCTTTCAAGGTGAACTCAACCTGATGCTGTCTGCTTTGTAGCTGCGGCTATGCCAGTGTCTGTGAAGTTTTATCTATGTGCTGTGGCGGACTCTGTGTGTGTGTGTGTGGCTCTTTGGGCGGGTTAATCGCAAACGGGTAGCCGTGTAGGCAATGGATTACATAAACCGAGAAGCTAACGTACTTATTATGCTGGCAAGCACAAGGAGCTGCGATTTATTGTTTGACGTTTGCCGCTGCGTGTTTGGTGGTGCGGCAGCTGCCTTTGAGGTCACAACTGGCATGGCAGGCGGCGCAGTAAACACAAATGTTGATCTAATCCGCCGGGCCAGTCATGGCCCAGGATAGACGCCATGACAGAGCCAAATAGCAAAATAGCAAAATAAACTCCTCAGCCAAACGCGACAGACTTGATGAATGTATTTGGATTTGCGAAATTGCAGACCGCCAATGAGCTGCATGACGTTGCAGCCAGTTAGTCAATCAGTCAGCCAGCCAGCCAGGCAGTCGGGCTAGGTCAGGGCAATCCATGTCCGTCCGGTCTGTCCACTGTTTGGAGTGTTGAATTACCCAGTTTAATGGCCAACACTTGGCTCACTCACACATTTCCGGCTAAACAGCTGAATGCTACAGTACACTAACAGTGGCTCTTTAAATTTGGTATCAAGTGTGTACTGCATTTAAATAGCTTGCTGAGAATTCTCGAATAAAGAAGTATATGGACTATAAGATCGGAGAAATAGTATAGCTTCTATAAAAAGTAGACTTTTACTTTCTCCCGCTATCCCTCCATCTTTATGCCTTGTCTCCCTCTCTTTCCCTTGTTTGCATTGTATATCTCAATCGCTCTCTTATTATGCTTGCCTTTCTATCTCATTCTCTCTTTACTCTCTCTGTCTTCACATCTATCTCTATTTCTTTCTCTTTCTCTTTCTCTCTCTCTCTCTCTCTCTCTCTCTCTCTCTCTCTCTCTCTCTCTCTCTCTCCCCATCTCTCTTCCTTTCTCTCTCAACCTCTGTCTCTATCTCTATATCGCAGTGTCTTAACTAATTTGACTAATTCTCTCTTTACTCCTTATCTCCATTTCTCTGCTGAAAAATTCAAAGTGCTTTAATATCATACATCTTCGTTTATATTATAAGGAACATCGATATGGTGAATCAGTTGAGTTAGATCAATTATTTATGTTTAAGGCAAAAATAGAAGGGTATTCAAACTTTGTCATCTCGCAAATTCTCAATTATATTTAATTTTTTTGCGTATGTGCACATCAGACACATTGGACTACGGGCAAGGGGTTGGGTGGACGGTTGCTGCATGCAGCAGAGGCTAAAAATGCTCGTAATCGTTGAGATAATGGCCTTTCATGTGGGCATTGCAATCAATTTATAGGCTCAAAAAAAGAAACTGAGCAACAACTCGAACCACTTAATGTCACAATAAAAATGTAACTAACCATGAAAATTACATGTTTCCCAGCAATTTGCCGTTGTGACATGACCCTGTCAACCCAGCAATAACCGAACCTCAACCCCGACCATCTGAACCCCGAACCCTAGTCAAAACTAGCCCAGCAGCCGCCCACATGTCAACGGACTTGTCCTTCTTGTTCCCGGCACTCTGGAACCATTCACCTCCTGCGCCCCTCAATGCGCATATATGTCCTCCATGTATGTATATATATATATATAGATATATTTGGCTACATATGGGTAAGCCAATATTTATCGAGCAGCGTTCGTGTTGGTCGCCTGGCGCAACTTCTTAAAATGCTTTCGAATTATAGAAAAAATCAAATAAAATCGCATAAAAGAAAACGTTGCAAAATGGCTAAAGAAATTTTCAATAAAATCGACTTTTGTTGGCAGCCAAAATGAAAATACATGGAAAATGTACATATACATACATGCACAACTACAGCTATATAGTTACATATGCACACACACACGCACACATACACACTCTCGCATATAACAAATAAATGCGAATGGCACATTCCTGGGCATTGGTCTCTCATCTCCGTTCTATGGGCTCCAATGCTGCTGGTCTCTGTTTTCCGCTGTTTTCTATTCTATTTTCCATTTTTTTCACTTTTTTTGTTACGTTTTTCACTTCAGCTTTGCATCGCAGTTCGAGTGGAAAATTGACATATGTTTACTTTGTTGTTCGCCCTGTTGTTGTTGTTCTTGTTTGTCCGGTTTGTTTTCTACTTTTGACCAGCAGGAACTGAGAGTCGGGCATCATTAGATTGGAGTGCTGCGCTATCAGACCATACGAAACACGAACAGTCCACTTGTAATGCTGCATAATTACGTGCATTTTCAGAAATGTCCAATTGAACCATATCATCTGGATTATAGATACTTGTCGAAAAGAAGCAGAAAGAAACTGGCAAAGACTTGGTTGTTTTCTTCTTCTTGAAATACTTAATGCTCTTATTAAACATTCTGTTTTACAGCAAATTTTAAAAGCTCAGATCTTTAAAATTTTGTAGAACTTTTCGAGAAATCGTTTTATATTGATATTATACAAAACTATGTATTTAAAACGTAACTTTTTATACCCTGAACCCATTAAAAATGGGTAAAAAGGGTATATTGTATTTGTGCAAAATGCAAATGTATGTAACAGGCAGAAGGAAGCATCTCCGACCCCATAAAGTATATACATATATTCTTGATCAGCATCAATTAGCCATGTCCGTCTGTCTGTTCCTCCGTCCGTCCGTCCGTATGTATGAACGCAAGGATCTCAGAACCTATAAGAGCTAGAGACTTGAAATTTTAGATGTAGGTGCTCCTAGTGCCTGCGCAGATCGAGTTTGATAATAATAATCGATAATCGATAACTTACTCCGTTTCCAAGCAATCGATACAAATCGATATCGACATACTGTTTTTTAAGCAAATTGGGTAAATAATAAGAGCTAGAGTCACCAAACTTGATATGTTGGTTCTAGAATATTATATATATGTCAAGTATCTTTCATTTTAGACCTATCGCCACCTCCCCGCTACCATCTCAAAGTGGGTTCAGGGTATTCCCTAGTTGGGAGCTCCCGACTTGAACCTCTTACTTCTTTAAGTTTATTTAAGTTTAAAGTTCCTTTTAGAAAACAAAAAGGTTTCTAAACCTCTAAATATTAGTTTTCTAAAAAGAATTTACTACTCAAATAAATTGAATAATTTTTACTTATAAATTAATTTTGAAAATTAGATACAATTTATAAAGTATCATTTCTGCCTGCTTAGCTTATTTATAACTATACAAACAACGTCAAATTTAAAAAAAAAAAATATTTTATTGCTGTTAACCTTTTATAATAATATTCCCACTGTAACAACTTTTTTGCAAGCATTTGCAATTGTTTTGTCTGACATTTAGCAGGTGCAAACTAAGGCGAACTGTGAAACAACTATTTATAAATTTGCGCTTTTAGAAAAATGAAAATAAAAACACGCTTGATCCTAACTAAAAAGTAACTTTCGCTAAATTAAAGTTGCAAATTATTTATAATTTGTTATTTCCGCTGCGTTTACGCTGTAGAGCATACAAAATTCTCAAAGGAGGCGGGATATTTTTACGCTGGGCAAAAAAAAAGTAAAATAAATTAAATTATTGAGGCATTTTTTATGGGCTCTCGTTGAGTTTGTGGATAAGATGAGATGTTTGTGCATTTTTTTTTATCGCTGTAAAAAATATATATTTATTAAGCCGTAAGGATATTGAGAAAACTTATCAAGATAGTTGTTGCCAGGGACACAATGACTGGACGCCCTTTCCGCTTATCCAACCTCCCTGCTTGAAACAGAGACAACTCCATCGCTGGGGCTGGGTTAAATTGCCCATTGAGAGCGGCTGCCTGGGGCAAACAATTGTTGCCATAGCGGCCATGGCAAGGCCACAAGTTGCAACTACTGCAACAACAACAACAATGGGTACAAAGCAGAGGCAAACTACAATTTTAGCTACCGATTGCCATTATGTTAAGGTCCTGGTCGCTCGTCCTTGCTGCCTGGCCTATAAAAGTGCATTGTGCGGCACAAAAGTTGCGGCCAAGTTGTTGAAATATATTGAAAAACTGCTAAAGTGAAAAACTGACGCGCCCCATAAATGATTAATGGGCCAAGTTATGCGTTACGCTTGACGATGACCCACCCGCTCAGTTCCCGCTCCTGCACTTTATGCAATTTTCAGGCACTCGAAATTAGTCACAGTCACACACACACACACTCGCACATTAACTGGAATGCACATTAATGAGCATTTTCTGGCATTTTTGGCAAACACTTTTGAAAGCTGCCTTTGCAAATGAAGTGTAAACCTGATAAGGGGATGGGGAAGGGGAAGGGCAAGGGGCTATTCGTAAATGCAAACGCAATGAAAATGTTTTTTTTTTGTACTTGTTGTTGACTATCAAGTTCCAAGAAACGAATCAGAGCCAATTTACATAACCCAGAACAACAAATAGTTACAAATTGAAAACTTTTCTCTGCCAAGATTGTAAACGATTGTCTCACTGTGTGTCAACCACACTCACAGACACACACACCTCCTGCCCCCTATCGCAGCTTCAGTTTGCCATTGTTATAATCAAAGTAGCACAAATAACAAGAAGAAGAAGGCGAAGAGAAAAAAAACCCCAACTGAAATTGACAGCACAAGCAATATAGAAAAAAACCAGCAGCAGCAGATACAAGCCATATATAGCTCAGATACAGATACATCTACAACTCTCTAGATACAGATACATTTGCAGATACGGATGCGCGGCGTACTCGCTGATACGTTGAATGGAAAAAAACAGAAAGAAAAGTGTATCGACAAGTTTGACGCTTTATGGCATTGTTTAGTGCCGCACATTTCGCCAAAAACGTTTTTCAACTTTCACACAATTGCGCCATTTGCCGCGTCTTATGATGCCCGGCGATGGATGAAGTTAAGGGAGTTGAAAAGGAGGGTGGTGGGCGGTGGGGCGTGTACGACACAAATCTGCTGACGGAAGCTTTGGATACGTTTGGACCAGAGCATTTTTTTATACGTAAAACGTGCGGAAAGTTTGAGTGTCAGCTTAGCAAGGGAGGGACACAAGAGCTGGGCACAGAAAAAGTTATAAAACAGTAGATAATAAAATAATAAAATATATGTATTTGAATTGCTCATGACGCGGCACACAGACACACACACACACACACTGGCACTCGGACACAAAGTTTTCGTTTGTAGCGATAAAATTACATGTCAAATTGAATGTAACCTGCCATTTGTGCGCATTATTTTGGCCATAATTAAACGTCCAGTTAGCCCGCTGCCAATTGGCATTTGACCCTCGCTTCTGGCCCTGTGACAGCCAGCCAAATGCCGTTTGATGGCTGGTCAATCATTGGTTGATTTTATGGCCAACAGACGTTTAAAACTTTATATGCCCCAAGAGTGTCAACATTTGGGGCCTCAACCCAAATAATATGCTATACATTCGATACGATGTGATTCGATTCGACTCGCTTTTGTCTGTGGCTCATTAAACTGGCGCCTTGCCGCCGCGCGCAGCCCATACTGAATTGTGCTTCAGACACTTCAAGCAAGGCCACAAAACCGAGCCAAGTTTTCAATTAGTTAAATAATTAATTTCCTCGGCAATCATAAAATGAATATTCTATAGATATCTCAATTGTTGAACACAAAAACAAACCCTCATTTAATCAAATAATTTGTGATATTTTGCACTTAAATTTTACCAATTTAATTCAGTTGATTTGCAATGTCAGCTGATTTAAAATTAATAATAATAATTTTATCATCCAATTGAGGCTTTTACAAGATGAATCTTTTCAATTATGTTTATGGTTCAATTAATTGGTTAAGGTCAAGGGTGACGGCTACAAAATACCCTGTAGGATACATGAATGGTAACCTTAAAATGCTAAATAAAAAAATTATATCTTTTCACTGGAAAAAAAAAACAATTTCAAAATACCATTGGTCGTAAAAAGCGTAAATTTTCAGCCAGCTAGGATCATAGCATATCAGATCATATATATAATAATAAGGCAGTTATAGTATATGGTCAACCATTTCTGTAGCTAGCAATTGTTTGTGTACAGGGTATAAAATGCTTTTGTTGTGCAACAAATGTTGTGCTTGATTCGTCAATTGAATTGCGCTCAGTTAATTAGCGGATTGCAAAAATTCATATTCGAATAAAAGTAATAATATAATTAAATGATTATGATTATTGAAGGGCTGGGAAAGTTAATGCTATACAAAAGCACAGGTGGTCACAGGCGTATGCTTTAAATTTGTGGAATTTAAAATAAAAAACGTTTTATGAAATTAGGTTTTTTTAATAGCTATTGTTTGCTCATTAATTAATAATATTAAACTCACGCTTTAGATTCAATTAGTTAATAGCTATATTATGATACCTATATATATATATATATATATATATATATATTTCATTATCTCCACCAACCCCCCCTAGCGCATTCTTTACCCTGCTGCGTATTATTATGCACATGAGCACCTTGCAATTTGTTTACCATTTAGACTTAAAGGGTTTTGTTATTTGCATTCGAGTTATTTTCAGATTGGAAACTATAAAAAATGCGTCAAATGCGTCGGCAGCTCAAAGAACTATTAAAGTGGGATAATATCTAAAACCCTCGCCCTCCCCCTGCCGATCTCTGAAGCTGCTCAAGTGAGGGAAATCAATGCGTTTTCTATGTTAATACAAATCAATCGGTCTAATCGAATCAAACGTTTTTGACAACTGAGCAGCTCCAATGGCTCGCATTTTCCCGGCTTTGTCTTTCTCTCAACTTGTAAAACTAACGCAAGAAAAAAGAACAACAAGTGCACAATATGCATAAAACTTTATATGGCATTTAAATTCTATGCGCGGCCATAGCAGGGCGGGCGGATTGGGCAGGGGCATGACTAGTTGGGTTAGCCAACCCACCGAAAAAAAATAAATAAAAATTCCCGCACCCTGTTTGGCTGTTAACTTCGATTGTTAGCTCAAGCGTCACAAATACCGGAAATCGAATACAATTTGTAATTCTGATGAACAGTTGTGCAAAGCTTTAAGCGCACTCCTGAATCCTGGACGAGCAACAAGGACTCGCTCCTGGATTTCCTGTGCTTTACGCAACAGCCACTACTTGGCACAATGTCTCTTTGGAGTCTTGATGGCGTTATGCCCTGTAAAATAAGAGAGTAGACCAGGGAGCGTAATTCCAGTTGTATACGAAGCTATGTAACGTGCTGAGGGCATTTTAGATATTTTATAAAATTTTATTATATTTTCGGAGCCTTCATAGTATTATTTTATTTGTGTACAGGAGGTCTTTCCGTTTGTCCATCTATTACTTTTCGATTTCAGAAGTTTTTATATAGCTTCTCATTTTTCATGATGATCCGCAAAATCGATATTTATCGATTTCAGGCGTTCTAGTCATGTCCATCTGTCTACCCGTCTGTGCATCTATCTCATTTCGATATCAGACGCTTTCATATGCTTCTCATTTCTTTGAAAAGTCTTCACTTTTTATACTTTCTTCAAGAAGATCGACATTTATCAATTTTCGGCTTTGGTTTTTGACGCTAGTAAAAATTCGGCCAACTCTCATCAGTTACACGATAACCTTGCGTCGAGCAGGCTCGACTAGAGCACTTAAACTTGTTTGCCGTTAGTTTTGTTGTTGTTTTTTTATTGTTATTTTTGTTTATTTTTTTCGTTCCCTTCCGCTCACCCACTCTCTTGCTCACTATGCGCTTTGCTTTCTGGTTTGCTTTTGGATTCATTTCGTTATCGACTCAATGTCGGCAACAATGGACCAAAATGTAATGCCAAATCGGGCGACATCGTTTTATGTTCTATATCGTTGTTGCTGCTGCTGGTTGTTGTTGTTGTTGTTCAGATTGTTGTTGTTCAGGTTGTTGTTGTTGTTGCTGCATTCTTTTTGCAAAAGGTAGACCATGGCGTGTGCGTCCACTCATCATCAGCTGCTCTCCCTTAAATTTCGCACACGTAGCAGCATAAAAATTGACACCGATAATTCGCATGTGTGCGTACGTGTGTGTTTGTGCGTGTGTGTGTGTGTGCATGTGTGTGTACCCAGAGCCAACGTAACGTATGCGCGATAAACACGCACACGTAACGCACACATACATCATGTCGAGTAAAATTTGTCGGTTCAGCTTGGGGGCTGGGAATAAGGCAGTCGGGGGCTTGGGACTGAGGACCGGGGACTGGAGCTGGTTGAATGTCGCGACGCTGTTTACACAAACAAAGTTATCAATTTTACACACGCCCCACATTCAATTTCCCGGTGGATGGGCTGCCGCCACCCGTCGGGATAACAACATGTTATCACCCGTTACCCTTTCCCCGCTTGAGTACGTACCCCTCACCGAGTGTCGGCATTTCCATCAACTCTGTGTGCAATCAATGTCCAAATCGAAGACGCAACGCGTCGAAGCCTCTCAGCAACAATAACAAATGGAGTACCAGAGGTCGCCCGCCAAGGGTTGTTTAACACATTCCCCACATGAGGCATAACAACAACAAAATACACTGTCCGAGCATAGTTTACACAGGTCAGTTAATGGAGGGTTTTCTATCCCGCTTTCAAGTAGTTGGCAGTATAGAGGCCACATGTTATGGCTCATATTAGAGAAAATATTTTAAGGTGGGTTCTTCAGGCGAATAAAACTATTTCTAATGTCATGTAATTGAACAGAATATCTAAATAATTATTTTATGTATGTACATAGTTATTTGAAACCAAATTAAATAGGCCACAAATTTGGACAAATTCATTAATTAATATTTAATCAATATTTAGCTCGGCTTAAATAAATATTAGAGATATCGATTTTAAGTGGGCTCTTGACATTATTTTACAATTTAACAAATTTTACATAAATATTTATATTATATTATAAATTAATAATTTATCAGTTCATAGCTCAGTTAAAATAAGTGTGAGAAAAAATATGTTTAAGTGGAGGGGATAGAGGATAATAACATAATATATAGAGAGCAGAAAATAAAACTACGTAATTGAAACAAAATGAATTAGTGCAAAAATTTATATATAAAATAATTAATATTTTATACCAATGAAATAGTTAAGTTAAAAAATATAAAAGAAAATATTTAAGAACTAAATGAAAAAGGAAACATTGTGTCAAAAAATTAATTAATATTTTTTCAATAAATCATATAATTTACAATATATATACCTTATTATTTTTTTTTCGCACATTGCAAGGAATATTTATTGTAGTATTAAATTTATCGATTTAAAGTTGTTTTTCTTTTCTTTCTCAGTCGTGTCCTTCGAGTAGAAAATCTAACAAAATATCTATTACGCGCCATGCTAATAAATTGTTTTGTTTTTTTATACCTTGATTTTTTTTTTTTACCAAGTTAAAATATATTGCTTGCTCACAAAGCAATGGGCCAGAACAAGCTTTTGCCATCTATCTCGTTCTTTATAATAGGTCTTATATCATTCCTGGCTACTTAGTTCTGGCAGGAAGGGGCCCATTGGCTGTCTGTAAATGTGCATTTGGGAGGAATTAGGTGAACATTTTAAATGTGCATAAATAATTAGTTTGTCGGATAATAAGCTAATGAACAGCAATCACATAATATCAATTATGTAAAAAGTATAAAATTGTTTACTGCGCAACTCTGCAAAATAAATGTGCAGGAATCGTGAAGGTTTTAGAGCTTTGGTATTTATGTAATTTTATGTGGACTTAATAACCTTAATTTACAGAGCTTAAATTACTTCAAATGATCTGACATTTATTATATATTTTATTATGAAAATATTTACAGCAAACCTTAAATTCAAAAATGTTAGTTTAAATTACACTAAATTATGATTTATTTTAGCTCGATGGAAAGGTACATTTCTTTGTAATATTTAACATTTTATTCGATAAATACTTTGCCCTTCCCCCCAGAGCTAAAGCGGAAGCCCCAACCAGTAAAGCTACCCACTTGTGCATAAAAATTCACTTAGGGCATTGAGCGATGTGTTGCGCGGAAAATGGGTGGGTGCTGTTGTTGGAAGGGGGGCAGCTCGTGGGAGAGAGATCTGTTACGAAAAGGTTGCGGGGGCTTGAGCTCTGGGTAAAATGTCGCCGCTTAGTTGAGGAATGTTTTGTCTTGTTAGTGTAAAATAATAGATGCCAAGCAGGCTAGTGTATTGGGATATTGGGTATTGGGTATTAAGCGGAGGGGATGGGGGGGAGAAGAAGGTCGTAAGTATTATGCACAAGAGTCTGCTGGGCGACACTTTTTCGGCTATTTGATGATTTGTTTTTCTCAATTTTTCTTCTCTGTTTTTGTATTAGCAAAAAAATGCGCGTAGGTAAAATGTGAAATTCCATTGAAATTGCATTTGTCTGACAAAAATATTTATAATAACTTTGAAAATTCAATTTCCAAAGAAAATATGTTAAACGAATTTGCATGGACGATGTGCGCGTGTGTGAGTGTTGGTGTCGCTGGCATTGCCGTTGTCTGTGTGCTAGAAAATTAAAATCAACCATATGTTGCCCCATCGATTTTGAAGGCGCTGGCAGAGAGTTGCCACCCAGCTGCGACAGGCTTCATATCCGTTTCCGCTCTAACATAATGGGTCACGGTGTGTGCGTATGTGTCTATGGGCGTTAGTGTGAGTGTGTATTTTCCGTTTTCAATTGAGACGCGCCCTGACAAAACTTGTAAAACGCGCCTTGTCATGCATGAGTTTTTGCCTTTTTATTAATGTTGTTCCTGTTTCTGCCTCAATTGTTGTGCTTGTTCCTTATTATACCCATTGTTGTTGCTCTTGTTGTTCCTGTTGTTGCTGTTGTTGTTGCGTGACACAAATCAAACGACACTTTGTATGTGTTTTTGGCGCTATGCTCAAAGCCTTGTTAAATATTTCATAAGCACTTTCCCCCACAGCAAAGACGCTTGAAATTCCTATAGATGTATGTGAGCGTGAGTGTGTTACACCTACCCAGGATCCACCAAATGGTATATGTTACAATTAAATTACGCTTACAATAAATGTTGCTGCAACATGTTGCTGCCACATTGGCAGCAGAGCGCCTGCGCCGGAGCAAAGAACATTTGCGTTTACCACTCTTTGCGTAGGTTAGTTTTCACATCGAATCCAGTTGTTTAGCGCGCCTCAAGCCTGTCGGAACGCGTTGCACGCACAGAGTTCTGCAAACGTGACCCGGTGACTCACTGTGACTGGCTGTGATTCGATCACGAGTTGAACACGAAGCAACACGCAGCACGAAACACGTGACGGTGCTCGTGCGGCTCGTAACATTAACGAGTGTCGCAATTTTGTTGTGACGTAAAGTTCGAAAAGAGGCAACGGCAAATACGTGTAACGCGCTACGTAACTCGTAACGCCACGCGCTCGAATGCGTTACGCGACGCATGAAATGGCGGCACGCAATTCGCGCTACATTGAATCCCAACGCATCAACAACAAGTTTCTCTAGTCCTACGCAAAAAGGTGCGTCTGCCACACACAAACATACACAAACAGAAATTCGAATGCCCGCAAAAGCATTTGCCAATACTCATGAATACTCATGAGTATCTCTATTGAGTTTGAGTACTCGTACAATTAAGTGTATTAGTAAAACGTGACCAGACCGAAATTATAGCCACGGGCACCCCAAAAGTAAACGTCCATCAATTTCTCAGCAGCTTAGTGCGTAATGAAGAAATTGCTTAACTTTGGCACAATCACCGCACCCCAACTGCTGATCCACCGCCCACCGCCCACGCGCCCCGCGCTTGCCCAACGGCCGTCATGGTGATTGAAAACTCAACCGCATTGCGGACTTGTCATCATTTCAAATGAATGTGCGCCCGTTTCTGACTCAGTCTCCGATAAGACTTAAGACTTAGGACTCAAAATCTAATCCCTTCCGCCGCGGTTACGCCGCGCCCCATCTCCCCCGGCGTGTCCAGTGTCCTTATAAATTGAGCATGGCGGTTGGCGGTTGGCTGTTGGCAGTCGGCGGCTGGCAAAAACAATATGGCGTTGACTCATTTAAGTCGCTGGCAGAGTGTCTTTGTCTCGAGTTTTGCGATTGCCATCATTTATTTTAATTACTTTTTGCTGTTGTCGTCTTTGGTTGCAGTTATAATTTAATAGCGTCACAAATTGCGCATGAAATGTTGTTGGAATACTTTATGGCGATGCTTGTGATCATGGGATTAACCACAACATTCGATAAGCACACAAGCCGCATCACCAGCCACATGCAACATTTTGGTAAGTACCCAAGACCATCAGCAAATGCAACCAGCGCCAAATTTCATCAATAAAACTTGCAAGTTTGTCGTAAGAAATTGAAACTTGTTTTGCAAGTGAAGAAGTTCTACCGAATGGATACAAATTTGTCATTAGGAATAAACTGTAGAATAATTTTGACTTGAAAATAATATTATTATTATTATTTATTTCAGTATTTAGACACAGCACAATTAGGGTATACAGCAAGCGTTACTTTCGTTTAGAATGCTTAACCGCAGCCAACTTAACAGGCACATGCAAAAATTTAGGGTTGCCAGATCCGTTTGTCCGTCAAATCTGCCAGCCTTGCCTCACATCTATTAATTAAGCAGAGAATGAATATTGAAAAATGCTCAGAAATGTGCATGTGATTGAATTAAGAATGCTAGGCCAATCAAAATGATGTAAATAACTAAACAATTTAGAATATTCATTTTCATATTGATTATATTGATTTGATTGATGATTAGAGATTATTAAAGTAAAACAAGCTTTGTTTAATTGTTAAACGTAAAGTAAACTGAACTTCGAGAATAAAGTGTTAAGCAAAGAGAAGTGAGCTCTGAAAAGAAAGTTAAGAAATTGGGAAATCAATTAAACTAGCTAAATTTAAAACTTAAAGCTTTGCTAGCAAAATTCGTATAATATTATAATGAAACATCAAGCTTACTTATTCATAATTAAGAAACTGAAACATTTAAGAGCTTTTAGCTACTTTGAAGTTGTTGAACTAAGTGATTTCTCTATTTCATTTAAAGGCCAAAGTAGCTTTGGTTAATCACATTGATTAGATCCGGAACATTTTCCGTTTGACTGAACTATAGATATTTAAGTCTTGTGAGCTTTAATCTGATCATTAAAGCAACTCAAAAATACATTTTATCTGAAACAAAATCAGTTCACAAGTTCCGAGCTACTGAGCTTTTAGTTTTCATTCACTGATTCCGGAACTAAGTTTATTTAATCAATCAATCACTGAGCTTTCAGTCTCGGCTCACTAGTTCCGGAACTAAGCTGATTTGATTTATCAACTACTGAGCTAGAAAATTGATCAGCTTTATTAGAAGCAGTTTTTATGAGCTGCTCTTCAATATTTGAGAAACTAAATATCAAGTCTTAAAGCGAAATAAGCTTGGAATAAATATGCAAGGCTTTCCATTCCGTTCACTTGATAAATGATTCATTATGTTAAGAGCACATCTTCAGTTCCGGCACTAGTTCATTTTAATTGATAACTGAGCCTATTGACAGCCTTGTTAAACTTCACTTTAATATTGTACACGAACAAATATGAATATGAATATATATGAATATGAATATTTGAAGGCCGAACGTCCGCACGGAATAATATCCCAATAAATAGTTATATTTTACATCCAACTACTTATTCGCTAGACCCAAAAAAAAACGGAGGGAGAGAAGAGCTGTTCGTGCGGGTGTTTATTCGTATAAGCATTTTGTATCTTTTTTCTTCTTCGTTTTTTGCGGGAGGTAAAGCAAATGCAATTTCTCATTTCGTATTTATGGCACCTGGCCTCAGTTTTAACTCTCACATGTGAGCGTGGCGGGGGCGTGGCACGGGCGAGCTGCGGTTAAACTCAACAGTTTAAAAAAACCGAAAAAAATACCGGGCTTTGGTTACTTTTGAACGGAGCCGCGCACTTTGCATGTAAATATAAAAGTTTTATTAAAAAAAAAAATACAAATATTTTATGTTTTTTTAGCGTGCCTGTGTGTGTGCGAATGTGTGGGGTTTTTTTCTGCTGTGCAGCGTACAGAAAGCAATTTCATTTGTTAAATGTTTGGCGGGCAAACGTGAAGTCTGCGGGCGGAAGTGAATAGCAACAGTTTCAATTAAGTGTTTAACGGCATTTTATTGCTCGATATTTGATAACCTCCCCCCCCCCTCAACCCCTGCCTCCTCCTCCTCCAACACAAGGGCTAATAGGCGTGCCTATAAATCAATACAAATACATGCGTATGAGCAGAATAATGTGTGTTTGGCAGTCACACACACTTTATTTGTGTGTGCTTGTGTGTTAGTGTTTATATTTGTATTTGTTTAGGCACTCGTGGATTATTAGCGCATTAGTTGGCTAATACACGATGTTGATAAAGCGGCCTCCACATAAATCACTCGCCTCAAGTGCGGGCCCCAATGATGGATCATAATACGAATGCTTTTTAGCCATGAACACATATGCATGTATAGTATTCAGTAGATATGCCAATAAGAAGGCAAACTTCGGCATATATTAAGCACAAATACTCGTTAATCAAATGAATGTTGATTCGTATACTGTCTGGCCATTCACTCACACTCACAATCATTCGCACTCGCACTCATTCATATCCATTTGCCGAGCTGTCTCTTGCAACATGTAGCCAAGTGTTTGCCGTTCATGCGATTTGGATAGAAACGTAGACGTTGATGTTGAATATAACTGCACATGAATACATTAAGATTGACATTTAGATACAGTTATTTAATACCCTTTTCAAGTGCGTGTGTGTTATTTGTTTGTGTGTGTGTGTGCATGATTGAGTGCGTCAAGTCTCGCATTGTAGTCTGTAACCACACTTGACAAGCGTTTATTGACACTGGCCTTAGACCACATTGTAAGCCAAGTTCTATATATGCTACCACTGCCATCCACAGCTTTGGCCACGGAGCTCTCCAATCTGATACCGGAGGAGTACGAGCCGCAGTTCGATAACAGCTCGGAGCGTGAAATAATCGCTGCCTTGGGCACGACAGCTCGCATGCATTGTCGCGTACGTAATCTGGGCGATCGTGCCGTCTCCTGGATCCGGCAGCGGGATCTCCATATACTCACCATCGGCATCATGACCTACACCAATGATCAACGCTTTCTGGCCCGGCACATTGACAACTCCGATGAGTGGGTGCTCAAGGTCGTCTCGGTGCAGCCGCGCGATGCTGGCGTCTATGAGTGCCAGGTCTCCACGGAGCCCAAAATAAGTCTCGCCTACAAATTGATGGTCGTTAGTAAGTATCGGGCAACAAAATAGGCTTGTATATTGGGTTTCACTTCTAGATAGATAATTTGCAATAAAATTGTATTTTCAATTCCTTTTTCAAAATACACTTTTGAGGATTACAGTTTGTAATTTAAGAAACCCAGCCAAATCATATTATTAATTAATTTTAAATCAAATTTGTTCTTCTTAAATACATAATTGGGCGACATTTTCAGGACTTTTCTGTTTTTATAGAACAATACAAATAATGTACAACATAAAACAAGTTTTTGCTGCCCTTAAATCTCAACACTTTCAAAGAGAGCTGTGTCTTGCTTGCCTTACAATTTTTATTGCTCAACGCTAGTAATTCACAAAGAGTTGTAGCACCAAAAGGGCAACAAGCATAGAATGCTATTAAGAAAATCGGAAGTTATTCCACGCGCAAGTGTGAAAAATACACGGCTGTATTTAATTTTATTGTTTACCATCCGATCGACTTCACGCTCATTTTCAAGGCTCTTTGTGTAAATTGATTTGACGGGGAGGTGTTTCACCTTTTTCAAAAAATCCAACCCTTCATGTTGGAAATGTGGGTCAAAGTTATGGTAGGTGAAGTTTCGAAGTCAAACTCTTTTGCAAAGATCTTAATAAAAATTTATTTGAGACGTGTTTTAAACTTTTCCGAAAATGCAGCCCTCCTTTTCTGGGTGAAGTTTTTCACGACTTACTACTTTTTTTCAAAGCTCTTCAAAAAACTTAAATTCGCGACTTGCAAAATTCCACACGCAACTTTAAAATAGGCGAAAACTTTGATACCAACTACTGGTTATCGCTTATATAATTTTTTATTTAATATTAATAATATATATTTACATCGTTTTTTATCTAAATGCCAGGCAAATACTTTATAAATTTTTGTGAGATAAAACATAATTTAGCGTAACCAAAGTAAATCAAATTTATATGTTTATTTTTGAACATTTTATAGTGAAACATTAATTTCTTATCTGAGCTAAAGAGAAAATACACAAGAATAAATAAAAACAAAAATCACAAGATTAACCATTGTCGAAGGAACGAGTGAAGAATTTGTGAAATCGTGCTGACAGGAAAAAGTGTTAATGAGATATAAAAGAAACTAATTGTGTGCACAAGAAAAAGCAGAAAACAGGAAAAAGCCGCGAAAGAAATAATAAAAAAAAGAAAATGTGTGAGGTTATGTCAGAAGACAGATAATTAGGCGGAGAATGGAGAAAAAACAGCAAATTAAAAGTAGAATAAAAATGAAACTGGGTCAAAATACGACAAAGGCCACATCCAAATCCAAATGGAAACAGAAATATTAAAAAATGAATTAAAATAAACAGAAATATATATAATTCATTTATAAGTTTGTAATAGTTTAGTTATTATTAACACAACTTGAATTCTGGCTAAAAGTTGCAGTTTAGTTGGAATTCAGTTACGATTTTGCAAAACTCATCATGCTGAAAACTTATTTGACAACATAAACTAGCATTTAATACTTGAAAAAGAGAAACTTTTACATTCAAATTGGGATGGCAAACAGCTGCAGAGGATTGAAGGGGGGCAGGGCACAGAGGAATAGACAGGTTGGGGGAGGGGTCGTGCATTAGTTTAACGAGCTGTGCTGAGCGTCAGGTGCGAGTGCCAACAAGAAGCAGCAGCAAATGCTAATGAGTTTTGGGTACTCAAAAAAAAACCAAAAAAAAAGGAGGGAAACGCACGGAATGGAACGCAGTGCTGCCAACTGTTTGTAATTGACATAACCTTTGCGATCTATTGACAGCGTCCAAGGCACAAATCCTGGCCAATCGCGAACTGTTCATCCAAAGCGGCAGCGACATCAATTTGACATGCATAGCACCCCAGGCGCCAGGACCCTACACCCACATGCTCTGGTACAAGGACAGCGAACTGGTGAGCGATTCGACGCGCGGCGGCATACGCGTCATCTCCGAGCAGCAAATCAAGACGAGCAATTTAGTTATATCCCGTGTATTGCACACGGATTCCGGCAATTACACGTGCTCCGCGGATAATTCAAGTGAGTGCCAGCTGACCTCAAACACATACACACACACTCGCACAAACACACACGCCCATGATTTATCTACCACGCCCATTTCATCTTGCTGCAGACTCCGACAGCGTCTTTGTGCATATCATTAAGAGCGAACAGCACGCGGCCATGCAGCATGAGCTGGGCATTAGACTGGAGGCTGGAGGCCCGAGCCTGTGGCTGCTGCTTAGCCTGCTCCTCCTGCTGCAGCATATGCCACACCGCCCCCTGCGCCAGCTGGCCTTCGTCTAAGCTCTGAGCCGCAACTTATGTTTGATGTCTGCTTTGGCGTTGCCCTGCGACAATGGGGTGCTTGGGCAGAGGGGTAAGTTGCGTTGCGACAGCTCTTTGGGGAACACTCGCAATTGATTTCATTGCCCACTTTACAGCACTGTTGACCCGAATGGACGCTGATGCCACGCCCACACGGCCCGACACGCCAGCGCTGTATATAGGAGGTAGAGATGCATCTGTGTATATATTGTAAATCGAATTGGGTTTTTCATTTGGGCAGCTTTAAGTATTTTTATACGTAGTTAAGTGAAAATAACAACATATAATGCAAATCGAGAAATCTATTCATCGATACATCTTTAAATCGTGCAATGGATTAGCCCTAAGCAAAGTGAAACGAAAATGCAAACATTAAATCGAATAGTCGAAATATCGAAAAATAGAAAAATTATGTAAATATATGTTTAATCTTAATAAACAATTGACAAGAACCATGTTAAAGTGTCGCGCCCGTCAAATACAAATTGAAGGTGTGCACAACACATGTAAACACACACACAAACACAAACGCATATAGGCATTGCTATACTAACTGTCATCTAGATTAATTATGATTAATTGTGCCACTGCGAGTGCAAAATTAAATTTAAAAAAAAAACACATGATTAATGGCAATATGAATATGTGCATGAACCCGAAATGCCCGATTCCCACCCATCTTCCACCCGTTTCCGAGCAATTGAACAACATTTACGACACTGACTTTCCGCCATAGATTGCGCCCCAGGCTATGTCTGAGATTATGCGGCTTAATTGCACTTTGTAGCGCAAGGGTCGGCTTGGGGGGGTGGGAGTGAGGGAGAGACGCTCTCTGGCGGTAATTGAAAAACGATAAAGGTCTCCGCGCACCTGAACGCCCTGCCCTCCCCACGAGTATATGAGCGAATCGAATGGTCGATTTGGGCAGAGCCTCCGGCGCAGATTTGACAACACTTTGAAATTGCTCGGTAATTGATAAAAGAGCAACTCGGTAGCAAAATCATTGAATTTTCAATATAATAAATACATATATGTATATACATTTACATTGCATTAAATTCGCCACCATTTTTTGGACAGAATTTAAGGATTACTAAAAGTTGCTGTCATAAAAAAAATATATATATTTATATGATGCCATTTCAATTCAGATGGTTGATTAAAAAATGTAATTCATTGAAAAACCATGAGAGTTAAAATATTTTTTCAAAGTTGTTTATTCCCTAATTTTTTTATTTCCTCATTTTAGATTTACATATATTTTTAATAGAACGTATGATGAAATCAACATTAAACGTTAATGCTTAAATTTTTTGAGAAATCAAACTTAGGAACTTATCTGATAGAATTTATATATAGTTATTTATATTTATATTTATTTATATTTATATTTATATTTATATTTATATTTATATTGTTTGTTTTATATTCTATATTTATTTCAGATATTTGAAAGATTTCAATATGTTTAAATACGACGAAGAACTGCTCTACTTTCACCATAACGGATTGAGTTTATTCTAAAGATATTATTTTAAATTCTTCCACTTCCACATTCCTTGCTCCCAAAAATCTTAAGCCTGAGCTCTGATGTTCGGCGAAATACGTAAGTAAACAAATTAAATTAAAGAAAATCGTTTTATTTCTTTTGTTTACCACCCGATCGGCCTCAAACTCATTTTTAAAAAACTTTGCTCAAATTCTTTTGAGGACAGTTTTACCCTTTTCGAAAAATGCATTCTTCCTTGGTGGAAATGGAGGTCAATGATTTGGTGGGTGATGTTTCGTGCTCAAATACATTTCCATGCATCAAAGCTTCCTCGGTGAAAAAAATGCGATTCTAAGATTTTTCAATTTATAAGTTTTGTCCGATTTGCTCCAAAGAACTTAATGAATACGTGTTTCAGCGATTTGGGAAATTTCACCCAAATTTAAATCCGACTTGAAATACTTGCAGCACTAAGAGGCCGCAAACTGCGTTTGTGGCTTGTGCTGTTATTCGGAATACCAAAGTCAAGAAGTTGCGCGTTGTTCCAAAAAAGAAGCCGCTAAGTAGGCAGCACAATGGCAGTGGGCGTGGTCGGTTGGCGTGCGGAGAAGGACCTGCTGCAGCGCTGCAAAGTAGGGAACACTTGCGCAGCATTTAAGCTGATTGTGGCATTGGCTGGCATTCTGCTTAAGCCAATACTAATTGAAATAAAAGCCGTCAAGTGCCAGTGCTAATGGTACAGTAAAGCAAATGGCAGTACATAGCGCTAAGCACAGCCGCCGCATCCATCATAATGGCCAGCCAGGCGCAGGCTGGAGTGGAAGATGAGCCCAGCAGTTGTTGTTGGCCCGGTTAACATGCTGGGTTTGTTGGCCCAAAGGCATTGAAAGTCTTTTGGGAATATTTTGCGTATCTGCAGCCAGGCGCGCTGACAAGGCCCAAGTAACACACATATTTTATGTAGATATATAAATGTGTGTGTGTGTGTGTGTGTGCGAGTGTGTAACCCATTGGGCCATAGTCTCAGCTCAATGAAATGCAGCTCCTGCTGCTGCTTCACCTTCACTCATAAATTGTACAGAGTGAAATAAATCAAACTCAGACTCTCCCTAGAACTGGAGCCTCTGCCTGAGACGCTGTCAGTAACAAATCATGCTCAGGGCTACGGCCCAGAACAGGCAACAGCCCAGGCGCCGCCGTCCTAGCCGTAGCCATACACTTGTTTACGGCCTTAATATGTACGCACAAGCCCGAAAAGAAAACAACAGCAACAACAAAATTGCGTATACGCTGTGTGTGCCAGCAGCAGACGCAGCGCTCGAACGGAAGTGCGGAAGTTCCGACTGTGCGAACACGACGACAACAGCAAGAACAAGCGCGAAGAAACTACGGGACATTTTCGCTGCGTCGGAAAATATTTAATTACTAATGAGTTTTTCGTGCTGCACAAAAATCAACATTTTAAATGCGGCAGCTAGAACCAAACAGTGTGCACCCAAAAAAACCTTGTAACATTTTTAATTTGCTAATTAGCAAGCGTTGGCAGCCATTTTGATTGATAGTCACACACGCGCACACGCACGCATACACACACACTAGCAAATGATTCATTATTCAGTTAGTGCTGTTAGTCAATTGATTATCAGGTATTATGCTTGACAAATTTCTAGAATGTCCTGCCTCCAAGGCAACCAATTGGTTTCAATCCGATGAATATTTGCTGCCTCACTGCGCAGAGGCGTGGCGTGAGTCGGGGCGGGGGGTTAGACTGTAATAAATTGTATGTACACGTATGTGTCATGACATATAGTACATACACATATAAGTATATAGTATATATGCCCAGCCGCCCACACACGTGAATAAATTATGATTGGTATTCACGCAACTTTGGCAAAAACAATGACAACTCTTAACATTTAAAAAGCCTTAGTCATCGTTGTCGTTAACCTAACCTAGATAAGCAACAACAACAACAATAACAACAAAAATATCAGCAATGAGCAGCGGAAGAAGCAGAAAAAAAGACGACACACTGGCAGCTGAAAAAGTTTATCTCTCGATATTATTGGGGCATAACTTTGCGGGTCATAAATCAAATTAGATGCCCGCTGACACTTAGCAACACATAAGAAATGCAAACGATTTTATTAAATATACAATGCAAACCGCAAAGTCTACAAAAAAAACCAACAACAACAACATCAGATTGAATCAGTTGGCAATACTCTATATATTATTTGATTTGTTTTAGCTATGTTACACATGTCACAGCTTTTGTACTTGATGCGAACATTTAAATGCACCCAACAAAATAATTGATTAACATAGAAAAACAAGCCGGAACGGCCAGCTACGGCACGCCGAAGATTAAATACCCTACATATGGCGCGTAAAAACTGAGTTAGATCAAGATATCTAAAAAATGGAAAACAACTGAAAATTGTTCCTTTCCAAATCTTATTTTTGAATGATTCTTCCATGTGAAAAGTCCTTGTTAAAAGTGCTGAAAGGCTACCAAGCTATCTTCATAGGCAACAAGGTTTTTTAAAAACGAGTTTAATTTTCAACTGATTCTTCCCTATGGCAGGTAAATAACATAGTATACACATCTTCTTAAAATTTGGCTTATTTTTGAGTAACATTCCAAAATTAATGAATGCCCAGTTTGGCATAACTATCTTGATAAGCAAAAGAGTTAATCATCTTGAATAAACGTTCTCAAATTTGGACAGATTATTCCAATACCAACTACAATATATAGTGATTTGATCTGGCCAACAACGTAAAAACGGACCTAGGCCAAATTACAGGGTCGGGATATCTCCGAAAATTGGAGAAAAAGCTTTTCTTAGCTTGAAAGATCTTAGAGAATTCTCTAGCTTAAACTTGGAAATCTTATCTCTAGACATATTTACTACATTCAGAATATATGTGGATTAAAAATGCAGAATAATTAAAAAAAAAGATAATATAAAGAGACTTCATGAATAATAGGGAACGAACTACAACAAAAAAAAAAAATAGAGGAATACGGGAATATTTAGGAAATAAATTGGAAAACTACAAATTTGCAGCTATAAAACTGGAATACTATAGAATATCAAGGAATGCAGAAATTATTGTCAATTAAATTGAAAAACTAAAGAATATCATATGTTAAATCATATATATTATTAAGCCCCTTAAGTAAAGTCAACGAATATGGGCGGTCTTTTTAAGGCTGAAGAAAACCGCTTTGCCATAAAAATGCGCTTCCTAAAAAATCCTGAAAAAACAGTTACAGTACAACAAATTTGATTTCTGCAAATGTTGCAAAGCAGCAGAAAAAGCGAATATGCCTCTAACAAATCAATTAAACTGAGCGTAAAAGCGTTTGAAAACATTTATCATGCGATTTGCTCCGACTGAGATGGCTTTAAGTTTGCCACGACTTTTGCACAGAGAGCGAGAGAAAGAAAGATAGAGAGAGATAGAGAGAGAGAGAGAGGGGGAGCGAGAGAGGGAGTGAGATTTAAGTGATTTGCTGACTGGCTTTAAAATCCAAGTCAGTTTTCGGGGTAATAAATGGCCTGGCACTATTTGAATAGCCCCAGCCCGAAAATGTTGATTTTCGGTTTGGTTAGAGTTGGGCTTGGGCTTGGGTTTTAATTTAAGTTTTGTTTTAACAGCGCACAAAAGTGCAAAGTGCCTGCATTTTGCAGCAATTTCGTTTGGTTTGCATTTTGTATAGCCCCCACTTTGTTTTTTTACACAGGGTCTGAGGGAGGAGAGGGGAAGGGGCTTGCTTTTATTTCCCTGCTCGTTACTGTCATTTTCTTGCATGCGACACGCGATGTTCGCGCTATAGTTTTGTAGGCCCTTTTAGAGTCATCTCCCCCGTCCTCCGCCTCCTACAAGGCGTCCATATGTGAGCCATGGCCTTTGGGGCGGGCGGGCGCCAAACTCCAGCTGCGACCATTTGCTGCAATGGCTGCCGCATATAGTTTAATCATCAAACAAAATCGTTTGATCCATATCGCTCAGCCTGGCCAGCCCGCAGAGTTAGGGTTAAATAGGGACGTGGGCGTGGGGCGGGGTGGTCAATGTGACAGCTAACTGCACGCCACAATTGCACCCGCTGGCAAGAGGTTAATTTCCCCCAGGAAGCACACAACTCAATAGCCTTAAAGAACAAAAAAAAAAAAAGAAATGGATGCGCGCTAAGTAAACCTGAGCATTAACAGGCCGCCATAAAGATGAAAAAGGCCAGCAGTAAGGCGTCTCTGGAGGGGGAGGGGCAGGGGCTGCCCCACCTGACGCAACGAGCCGAACAATATGAAATTACCGCTCTGAAATATGAACCACCCGCTGAGATTTTATAGCAGTCAACTTTGAATTATTAAATATGTATTTTCCAGCCAAACGCCAGAACCAGAAACAGAAACTGAACCAAAGAAAATGCTTAAAATATGCTTCAAGTTTTTCGGTTACTTTCTGTGCCCATGCCTGTGTGAGTGCGGCTAATTCGTAGGGAAATTATTTGAAAAATTACCCAAATGCCATAAAAGTGTGCTATAAAAGTGCCCATAATAAAGCTTTCTTGCAAGCTCAAGCTGCAACAGCCTGTTCACAGCGCGAAAGCTTTAAATTTTTGCTTGCTTCCAAAAGCTCAGCTTTGCGCATATTAGGCTGTCGGTGGACAGAGCTTTGCACAAAAACCGCTGCGTCCATAATGAGCCACAACTTCCTTCCACCTGGCCCTCTTCTTCCTGCTCTTGGTCTTCTAAGATGGACGAGCGCCCTGTAACTGGGAAGAGCAAATGACAGCCCATTAGCCAGTTATTGCGACAGCCTGACGGCCAAAAGCACTAAGCACATTAGCAGCTTCCGCTGGCTACAGCCTGTTCATAAATATGCACCTAAGTAATTTTCATCCCACCCAAACTCTAGTCGCCCAGCCTTGTGGACATTCATCACACACACACACACACACACATAAATATATATATGTATATATATATATTTATACTATATATGTATATATGTACAACATATATGACTCTACATATATATAAGCGTGCGCTAAAAATAGCTTCATACACATAAATTCTCATTTCTTGCATTTGCTCGATCGTCGTTTGTTTTGCCTTTTGACTATTTTATCTTTTCGGTGTCTACATAATTTCTTTGAATGTGTTTGCTTGTGTGTGTTAGACAGAGTACACTGTGCAAAAATCATATGTAGCATAGTCTTGATTATTTATCATAGCACAGCTGCCATATCTCAGTTTCTTTACTTATTTATATTTTCGTCTTGCAACAGTCGCTTTGTGTAAAAAGTAATAAAAATTTCAAATATTTGTCGTTTAACTCTTTCAGTTTATTTAAAACATCTATAGAATACAGCATTCCTTTGGCTGTTTTGCATTTAATTATCACCCCGATTTGCTTTACATTTCCACTTGAACAATTATCTGTAAACTAACTGATTTCATATTAAAAATATACTGACTGCGTATTTTTCTCTTGTACTGGGTAATATAGTTTTGTCGAACTATATGTAACACATGTGGCTCTATGCGCTCCAAAGACCATAACATTTTTTTTTTTATATATATACATATATGATCATATGATAAAATTATTAATATTTAAACACTATAATTACAATAGCACTAATATACAAATAAATATAAATATTCTTATATTAATATTTGCTAAGTCTTCTTGGCGTGAGTTACAAAGCATTTAATCTGCAAAAGTATACATTAGCCATCTTGATTTCGTCTGCTCACTTTAATGTTAAAATCTCAAAGCCGTTTAACTGCCTTACAAAGCATATGTACAATGAACATTTAAGTACAGTGTTGCAAAAGGTTTGCAGTTAATTAAGGGGATTTAGTGCTTAGCAGCATTTGTTTAGATGTTTACTTAACCTACATTTTATATTATTTATTTATATAATTTCATGCATTTGTTAGGGCATTTAATCTTTCGCAAGACGCAGTTAGCTTTTCGTCAGTTCCGTTGTTGTTGTTGCTGTTGCTCGTTTCTTGCAGTGCATGTAAGCTGTAGCTGGCAAGTGGCTGTTGCCATTACGCTAGTCGTCGCTCTTGTTGTTGTTGTAGTTGTAGTTACTCTTACGCTTGTTCTCGTTGCTGTTGTTGCTGCCGTTATACTCAGTCGCTTTTTTCATTTGCTGCTTCGGGGATGCCATAATTTTTTTCATTTCTTTCGTTTCTGTACACATTTCTTTTTTTTTGTTTTTGTGTTTTTTTTTTTTAAGTTTTGCACAGTTTGCACGCATCGGTCCGTAAATTTATGCATTTGGCTATGCGAGCGTAATAAACAAGACCTTCAACCGACGTCGTCGACGACGTTCCGCTCACACACACTCTCTATCCATATCATTCTCACTCTCTCTCTCTCTTTGCCTTACTTAAGCGCTGGTCAGCCTTTTGTCGCTGTCGCTGTCGCTGCTGCTGCTTCTCCTTCTGCTGCTGCTTCTGCTGCTGCTACGTTTGGTCACTTCCATTGCCGGTGCTGCCAGACTTTTATTTTTATGCGTAGATATTAAATGTGTTTCCTGGCACTTTATTCTTTAGCTGTTGCTGTTGCTATTGTTTTTTGTTGTTGCAGCTGCTGCTGCCGTGTTGTTGTTGTTACTGCTGCTGTTGGCGTATTGTGCCATTTTGCAGCAGCATGACGTCGACTGCGCCGTCACCGTCGGCACATTGGCGCAAATGTGCGGATATCATTTTGCAAAGGGCGCAAAATACGAAAAAGAGACAACCAAAAAAAAAACAGAAAACAACCGTAGCAAAAACGCAAAAGCTCAAAACGCAACCGACTTTATGCCTAGAATGGGGCTAAAATGGCTGCGGCAATGGGCTCTCGGCTATATGATTTGAGCAGCAAGTCATGGCCGCAGTAAAGGAAAAAAATAGAAAAAAGAACTACGCGCGCACATAAAACTTTGCCAATTTCAATAACAACATTTCATTTTCAGTCCGCAGCTCCGCATTCCGCAGCTCAGCCGTTTACCCTCAACTAAAAACGCACGCTGGGGAGCTGTGCGCCTCGAGTCGAGTTGAGTCGAGTCGGCATCGAAGCTGTTGCCTGTTTTTGAGGCTTACGCCTTGGCGCCAGTGTGCGTTCTGTGCGAATGCAATGCCACCACTGACTGTCATGCCACACACCCGGCCACTCCTTCGCTTCCCACGATCCGCCCGCTGCTGACACCACAATGCGCGCCGCTGAAAGGAAATTCATAAAAATGTTAATTTTTCCGCCGGAAATATAATTTATGTAAAGCGCAGCGGGTGACCCAAGGTATGGTCGGGCGGGCTGGCTGCGGCGCAGCAGCTAACGATTGCAGTTGTGAAAAATATATCCGGTGCGAATTATAAAATACAATCCGCGCGGTTGAGCTTCAACTGAATATTGCCTCACAATAAAATGCACATTAATTTGCATATAATTCAAGCATTTTTTCCGCGCAAATATGCATGAAATACGACCGCGCCCACAATTATCTAATTAATGCAACACGCCCAGCATGTGTGTGTGTTTGTATGTATGTGTGCTTGTGGCTCATTGTTAGCATTGCGGCAACATTTTCAAGTTGTTGCCATGACCATTAATCTTTGCAAGAAGGTAATTGCTTAGCAATTACCCTTTTACAGCTTTGCCCGCCTTGCCCAGAGCCAGCCCCAACCCAGCTAGGCCACGCTGCTGCCACACTCCGTTTTGGCTTAAACCCATTCCGTTTGCCATGCCGCAAAACCCATGCCCAGGGCTAACTTGCAAATTCGTCTGCCCTGGCCAATGCATATCCGCGGGGGAGCTGCAGTCGCTGCTCGTATCTCGCTCTCCCTCTCTCTCTCTCTCTCTCTATGACTCTCTCTCTCGGTCTCTCGCCTTGCTTTATCTGACTCGCTGTGTGCCGCTTTGTCGCTGTCGCTGCCGCTGGCGCTGCCTCTGCTGTGGTTACATTTCAGCGGAAGTCCCACGCAATGCCCGCCGGCAACAGCTGCAGGCAACCACTCGGCCCCGCCCCGCCCCGCAACGCCTGAACCGTTGCCCGGCTTCCACACACTATGTACGACAATGTCGGTACATAACACGACCCGCGACTGCTCCGACTGCAGCCCCCGCTTCAGCTTCAGCTACAGCTGCATGTCCTGTGCTCCGAAACGTGGCCCTCGTCATGCTGCGCCTGCATTGTGTTAATGCTTTTTGTTAAGCTACAAGGAGCAGCACGGAATGCGAAGCGGAGCAGCGGGGCGGCTGAAAACGAGCGAGGGGGAGGCGTTGGCAGGCGACACGACGTGAAGCCAGGCGAATGAGGAGCAATGAGGAGCTATGTGGTGCTCCATTGTGCAGTTTTGCAGCGTGTGTTGCTTTTTGCAAATGTTTGCAGCACACACACACACACACACACGCAACTCGCACAAAAATGGCAACGTCAAGAACAACAACTGAAACGCAGGCAACATTTGAAGATACTTTTAAATTCGTAGCATAAAATGCAGCTGCCCAAAACTGAGTATGAGAGAGAGAGAGAGATAGAGAGAAAACGCAGCGAAAGCGAAGAAATTCAAATCTGAATCAGCATTTGCATTTGTATGACATAAAGTGCTTTAAAGTGAGCCAGTTCCGCTAACCGGTTCAACTAACGAACCACTCAGAGCAAACAGATTTTACAAGATTCTACGTGTAAATCGCACAACTTACTGATAACTTTGTTGCTTGCTTGAAATTCGTTTAAATTATTCACAGTCACAAATTATTTAAGGCACTTGCAATACAAAAGCAAAAACGGTACATTTTTAGTTGCCCAAAAACGAAATAAACTTAAATTTAATTAAAAGCACATCACAAGAAAACTGTTCTTTGTTTTAATCACAGAAATTGAGTGGAAACTCAGGCAAACAATTCTCAAATGCATGCATCAGTAATATTTATGAAATTGTATTTTTGCAGAATTTGAAATTTTAGTGCTCTCACTTAATGCTCATATTACATGGGTGCATGTTTTTGCTGGCATTTATTTAAATTGAATAAATTGAGAGCTACTCTTTTGCTGCTACCCTGGATAGTATGCTACAAAAATGGGAGCAGAGCGAGAACTTTTACACTTGGAAGCTGTTAATATATGCAGCTTATCAAGCACTGCCAGTTTAGTATATATATGTATACGGGCATGTTTTAATTGTTTATTATTTGCTTGTTACAGCAAAAAGCATTATAACCAAATTTTGTGAATGCATAAATTTGTAATTTTGGTTAGTAATGCCTTCTTGAACAGTTAAAGGTCCATATCCAAATGTTGTATTCTGATTAGGAATTTACCTATTTAATTATGTGTGTATAAAAAAAAAAAAAAGAAGAATATTTACAGCATAAGAAACCTTTAAATTTATAGCCTCGATTTGTAACTCATTGATTTTCTGTTAAGCTAATTCAAAGTTTATAAAAGCAATACCATTGTCTTGCTGCTGCACATATATGTTAAAAGGTAAATGTATGTTAGTATAATCTGGATTTTCTATTATCTTTAAGGATGAAATTAAATATAAAAATAAAAAAAAGTTATTCAAATAAATCTTAAAACTTGAATATCTCCTTTATTTTTCGCCCGATTCCGGAATGATTTTCCAAAATGACCAAAATTATTTTCCAAATGAAACATTTTCCAAAATGACAAAAAATGCAGTTCTTTGTCCTGAAATTGAAAACTGTTTATATCAATCGGTTCTAGGGACATCCACGATTACAAAGCGCCCCATCTTTCCGCGATCGGACATCAAAGACTCGAGCTATGGCCATTTGAAGTTTTCGGAAAAATCCTTGAATATCTCCGCTATTTTCCTCCCGATTTCGGAAGAGAACTTTTTAGAATTATATCTTGCAGACTTTCAAAGCCAACTCCAAGGATTTACTCTTAAGCACAAGGGAGTCATGAAAATCACATAAAGAGGGTAAGATATGTAGATACGTAGGCTTGCCTAGTCTTGGCTGTCCAAGGCTTAGTTATTTGTTTTATAATTTTTTTGACCTGCCGGACTGTCCACGGCTATGACCGAACCTAAGCTAACATCACATATGCCGCTGGGTCCTGTTGGATAACCTTTAATCAAACAAAATAACAGCATTTTGTACTTAATAATATGCATGTTCAATATTCAATTTGTAATTATATCCTTTTCAGAGGTTTATAAAATGGTTTTACTGGCCCAACTCTAATAGCATTGTATTGTATTTGTTTCATTCACTTTATTAATAATTTAAAATGGTTGATTGTAATTTTTTATTATTTTATTACAATAGCATATGCCGGCAGTTGGACGAAGTAATTCCCGGCGGATATTATTTCTTGTTCACATTAATGAGATTTTTCATGCGCTGCGTTGAGCTACAATTACAGCATATTAAAACAATTCCTGCTCACCAGCATAATACCATAATAGCTGGTTAATTCTAGACTTAACCCTGTGTAATGGTGCTCTCTTATATACATGAAATAAATATAAATTGACGGCACAATTAAGTTGACTCATTTGCAAGTCACAGTTACATTAAAAATAGTTCGCTGGGTCCGAGTGGAACCTTTTCTATGGCTCTCATTACTTTTTGTTACGGGCACGCATTGCAAATGAAAACTGAGAAATTTGAACAATGGACAAAAAAGAATCAACTAGGTGTGCTTAAAATGAGAGATCAGAACAAAAAGATACCCTGTAGTCCGCCTAAAAAATAACAGTCGAAACTGATATTCTGTAATATTCGGGTTTTTCCTGCGAGTTAAAAAAAAAACTTAAAAACACAGATAGATTAAGTCCCCAAAAACCCACATACCTAATTGTCTGTATCCAGCTCTTCTCTTCGTCTATGAGAATATTAATTTGTTGGCTTGCAGCTGCCTTTTTCCAGTGAGTTTTATATATTTTTCGTACATTTTTATGCCCCATTCGTGCCGCTCTATGAGCAGGACACAGGGTATCAATATAAGCCAAATTAAAAAATTCCTGGCAATAGAAGGGCGGAGAGGAGGCGGGCTGAAAGTAAGATAACGCTTACAAATTACAATTGAAGCCATGAAAATAAAAGTTAAGTGTCATTGGCAAGCACTTAAAGATAAGCTAAACTTTGCTCTTCGTATTTTATTTTGTGCTTAGAAATATTTTTGCTGACCTTTTTGATTTGTATTTTTTAATTACCCAAAGAGCAAGGCACAAAATTCGAATGTAAAGGAATTTCAGAGAAACAAAATTCATATAACAGGAAAAATAAAAAAGACTTTAATTCAATTAACATTGCGACACTTTCTGTTGTGTATGTGTGCCAGATGTGTGTGTGTGTGTGTGTGTGTATGTGGGAATAGAAATCTGTTAGGTAAATACCTCTCTGCGCCAATTTAACTCCTGCTGTCAAAAAGTTTTTTCCTAGTGTGCATATCTTTAGTTATTGCTGTTGTTGCTGTTGTTTCTGTTGCTAGTTGCTGTAGCTGTTGTGCACACGCGCACACACACACATGCACGCAAGCAAAAACTTGCAATTTTCCAATAAGAAAAGGTAACGCCGAAAAATTGTTCAAGCACAAACAACGCACGTTATAATATTATAAAACGGCAGCAGGAGGGCAACTTACTGAAGCGATAAAGTCAGCTGGGAGGGGAGGTTGGTGGGGAGTGCCTGGTAGGGTTTTTTCGGGGAGGGGGGGTTTGGTTTAGTAGACAGCCCCATCAAGAACTAAAACAGCTGCTCTTTGGACAATGGCAGGCCGGAGTCAGGTAGTGGCAGCGGAAGAGAGCCGGAGAGGGAGCGCGGTATTCGGAGCCTGCTGCTGTTGTCGTGGCTAAAGCTGGTTCTGGTCTTGGTCTTGGTTGTTGGTCTTGGTTCTTGGGCTCTGTTTCTCATCCTGCTGCAGCTTCTTTTGGCCTGGCAACAAATCGTTGAAATAAATGAAGCGCACTGGGCGAAATCAGCAAAAGTTTTCCACAATTTTTCTTCACTTTGCAGCAGCGGCAGAGCAGTTGCTGCTGCTTCTCCGCCACCCAAAAGCCAACTTGAAGCTTCTCCACGAGTTGGTTTACTTTTGGCTCTGCGACATTTTCAGATTTCGGCTAACGCTTAAGCAGCCCCAGCTCCCCACCTCCCCATTCTCCCCACCCTTTTGTGTTGACTTACAAATTTAGGTTGCCCGACGCAAAAGTTTGTTTTGAATTGTAAGTAATTTTTGATACCTTACATACTTACGTTCCGAATAGGTAGAACTGTTTCTGTTCGAGTTGAAGGAATTTCTCTGGCATGGGGCAGTCAGTCAGTCAATCAATTAAACCTGAAATCCACGCCCACGCCCATTGGCATCTAGGCAAAACTTATTGCCAAGCGGAGGGGAGCGGAGACAGCGGAGTCGACTTCTTGGTCCCCTCTTGGTCCATGTTCCAGTTCCAGTTCCTCCATTAGGTCTCATAAATTTATACATAACTGTCAAAAGCAATTGCCCTTAGCTTTTGCAGCAGTTTAAACTTCGATGATATATTTGTATATAGAATATGTGTGCATATATATATTTCCTTTATGTACATGCATAAGTACATATAAATCTTAACAGCTCTAGTAAATGGCAAATGTGCGCGGGTCTATTCAGAAATTGTTCTTCTTCAGCTAAATACTCATGTCGGATGGTACGAATCATATAGAATAATCTAAAAATATACAATATACAATGCAATACAATATACAATTGTTAATCGAGTATTATATCGAACAATAAATCGGATATAGTATATATCGATAAGTATATACAGTTCATGTGAATAGTGTGTCTAACGGTATATAGTTTATCGAAAAGTATGCAGTCGAATAGTATATAACAATTTTTTGTGGCATAGGTTTTTGACTAATATTGAATATAAATTAAATTTAATAAGTATATATAGCTTATAGTACCGATAATATATCGACCATTATATCGAATAATATATCGAAATTTGCATATCGATCATTTAAGTTCATTAACAAAACAAAAAAATTGGATAGGATATGGTATTGAATATCGTATGGTATAATAAATAAATCGAATAAATCGAAAGCAGCATATCGAACATTTACTAAAGAACATATTCGATAGAATATGGATTGTTATATGTAATGGAATATCGATAGTTTTACAAATAGCTTATCGAAAATCACATATCAAATTATGTATCCAATATGGTTTATCAAATTGTTGCAGAATAACTGAATGAGTTAATGCACATAAATTTAGATTGAATAATACAAGGAGCACTATTTCCCTAATATCTAATAATATGTCGACAGTCTAAATGCATTTATCGAATACTGAATTACTTAAACGCAGATCGTATAGTGTATTAAATAGTAAATCATCATAAACATCTACATAGTGCATTTGTTTTGGCTCTTAGTTTATCTTAGATGCATCGAATGTCAATTATTAAATTTATTCAACTACTTAGCTTTTTAAGAACTTTTCCACTCTAATTCTAGATTTATTTAAAGCACTGCTTGCCTACAGCTTGCATTATCTGTGCACACAATCTTTATTGCGTCAAGAATCTGCCGCCCTCGCAATATGTAAAACGTTTTAAGCAGCCCTCGAGTGTAATGCAAATCGGCATTTTGTGAGCTGACAATAGCAGATATCGTGATATTATTGTTGTGGTTGTCGTTGCTTTTCTTGTTGCTGTTGTTGTTGTTTTTGTTGTTAATGTTATTGTTGTTGTTTCTCTTGCGCCTGTTGTTGTAGCTGTTGCTGTGGTCTGGCGTACTCGTTGCTCTATTGTCTGGTCTACAACATGGCAGGCCTTTTGAGAACTTGTGTGTGTTTCTGTTGGTGTTGATGTGTGTGTGTTGGTGTATTGCATGGTGTAGGTCGCCTTTGTTGGTATGCGTGTGCGTGTGTGGCACTCAACATGCCAGTCAATTTATACTAATTGTAAGTGTCAGATACATTTGTCAAAATTTAAGTTATGGTTGCGGCTCGGGCTGCTGTTTTGCGGTTTTCCCAGCGGATCGTTGTACGTGCCTCGTGGCCCTGTTTTCTTCCTTTGCTTGTTGTTGTTGTTGTTTGTCATGAAAAATTGTTTATTGTTTAATATGTGCTGTTAAGGAACTTGACAAAAAGATATATATACTACAGTGCACGCCAGCAACCTTCGCTTTTGATGACAACTTTTCAGCATGTCCTTAAATGGTTTTGCAGCTGTTTCTCGCAACTCGGCGCAACTTTCGGTCCATTCGCTGCCGTATTTCGGCATAGAAATTACAGCAAAAAACACAAGTTTTTTAAGCTGCTTAGCTGCAAGTTGTGATTAGCACACAGCATTCCATAGCAGCTTGTGGCTGCAGCGCGTTGTGGCTTCCATTAGCAAAAAAAAAAAAAAAAAAAAAAAATTAAAAAGCAAAAAAAAGAGAAAAGCAAATTCAACACTCGAACAGCCCACAACAACCAGCGACAAAAAAAAAATTAAATAAAATCTCCGCACAGAAAAAGAAACCCACTCGCTTCTAATAAAAAACATATGAAAAATGAGGCTTCGATCGTTTGCGTCGCACAGTTAATATCCTTTCCAGAAATATTGGAAAACACGTTGGAATTTCTTTCATAACTGCAAGATTTCTTGGATTTTTATTATTTTCATTACCAGTGAAATATACGAAAAGAAATATCAATTAAAAATCCTAAATTTAATTGCACAGATTATGTATTTTGTGTAGCTTTTTCTTGTTAAATATATTTGTTTATTATGTTTTAGTAAGTTTTAGACTGCTTTCTTGCAACTTATTTTCAAAAGCTTTTTTCTAGCCAAACGCTTAAACAATCCGATATGCCTTGTTATGGTTTTGCTATTCGCATGTGGCAAAAAGTTTTTTTTAATTTAAGGCTTTCTTTTTTTTGGTGTGTGTGTGTTTTTTTTCAGCGGGTGGCTGGTTAGCCGTCGGTTTTTCGCCAGCCGCCGCCACCCAACGTCAGGCAAATTTAAATGTTTTTAGTTAAAGCGGATTAAAAGTTCGCTGCACGCCGCACATACATAACCCATGAAGTCGCCAGTTACCCGGTCGAGGCCTCCTTCGGTCCAGCGGCTGGCAGGAGCGAACCGCCTGCCCGCTCTAACCATGTGGCCTAGTTTGGCCCTGGCCTGCTGCTCAGCTAACCCTGTGCATAATTAACGCGGCCCTTCGCTTTGGCCTGCCAGCTACGCATAGACCGCTTTTAGCCCGCAGAAATTGATGGCCAATGCGAACGGACTGACGGAGAGGCTGATAGATGGAGGGACGGAGGGACGCACGTCTTTTATTATTGGCAAGACATAAATTATGGAAGCGCAACCCAAAAACTTGTAAGCCGCTGGCCAAAATTTTGATTGTCTTTTAAGAACTATGCAAGGCGCTTATAAAAGGAGTGGAGTGGGGAGAAGTGCGCTAAGGAAAGCCTGCCTGATAACTGCCATAAATTGCCGGGGCTTACAATTGAAAATTAAATAGTGCGCTATGGATTATAACACATTGACAGTCCGGACAGGCGCTGATTAAAGCGCGAATCACTTGCATTTACAATTGATTTAAAAATCCCACACAAAAGCCGTTGTTCTCGCTGCTGACGTCGCTGCCGGCGCTGGCAGCGAATGCACCATGTCAGGATGTCATTTGAAGGCACCCAACCAACCAAAGACCGGTTTCGGCCTGCGCGCCCCCCATCCAACCCTTCGCACCTAAAAACCCTGTTCCGCCGCACTGCAGCGATAACCGACACGCTGCCAAAGTGTGAACGGTTGTTGTTGTTGTTGCAGCTGTTGTTGTTGCTGTTACTGTTGTTATTGTTCTTCATGCTGTTGTTGTTGTTGCTGTTGTGCCGCACACACAAAAATTGCAATTTTGTGAGCTGCGCACTTGCTGGGTTATGTCACAGGTGCGCCGTGCTGTGCCGGGGGCGTGCGCTCAGTCAAGGGTGAAGGGTAAGTGTTTGCTGCTAACGGTAACAGTTTTCAATAAATACTTTTGTCTATATGTGCGCCTCTATCTGTGTGAGTGTTTGTGTGAGTGTGTGTGTGTGTGTGTGGCCAAAAACTTGTGCCCTGCTGCTCGCTTGACGGTTCCTCAGTTTTACCCTTGTTTTGCGGCCAACACATTGCGCTTTGGCACGTTATTTGTACAGCACTTGGAGACTAGTTTTTATTATTCATAACAAACACGTTTCATAATAATATAATATAAAATATTAGCCAATCGATACGTTTAACCACATTTTGGACACGCAGTAAACACAAGAGCCTTCAGTATATTTCGAGGCATGCCTTTATTTTCTTCTTCTACTTCTTTTTATCGCCATAAAAACTTCGTAATTGGATAATAATGAGAAACTGGGGGGTGAGCCGAAAATCGATGAATTTATTAAAGTCCATTTTGTGGACATGTGTGCTGTGCCTTGCGGGAGACATGCATATGTATCACAGAAACGTGTGAATATAAGTATATACATATTTTTTTAATAATATAAAATATATGTATCACTATTGGAACTAAAAGTTTTTACTTATACACTTCTTATTTGGAACTTTTCGAACTTACAAACTCTTTGATAAATATTAATCATATTTAAATCATTTATATATAGACCCCCAAAGAACCTCACCCAAACAGAATGTTAAGACTTAATCCACAAATTCCCTCTAAAGAAGAAGTATCCACTTCTTACGTAAACAAGGCCCAGCATTTTTGTACTAATAAATACAAACAGAATTTAATGTCGAGAATGACATTTGAGCAACTTTATGGAATGAGATGATATATGGCTCGTGTCACATTCAGGCCTAAGAATTTAAAGAAAACATGATTGATTATAATTATATCTACCGAATAGGTAAATGTGTGCTCTAACATTTCGCTTAGGGCTTATCTACATCCATAAGCTGGCTATTTTTCTTATTATTGCTTTATACTTATTCATTTATTTATATCTCACAACCCACAAAACCTTTAATCGATCTTCGATTATTACTGAATTCATAACTCTTAGCTATAAGTATATGTATTTTATTTATAGTATAGAATTTGCATTCCTCCTCTTCTTTTTATACCATGCCCAATCCTTCATCGATCTTCGATAGACTTGCGATTATTTCAGGGCATTCCGCGATTCGTTTGACTGCAAAACTATTTTCTTCTCTGGCTGCATTCTGTTTTTTTGTTTTCCACTTTTTTTTGTTCCCTGTGTCGACTGCTCATTTCCATGACGCGCAGTTGGCATTGTGCAAGGCGTGCCCATAGGGGCTGGAGGCGTGGCATGTGCTGGAAAACTTTACGCTTTGTAATTGTGTAATTATGGGAAATTAAAACTGTTGGCAAAACTTTCTGCACACGTGGGTCCGTGGGCGCAACGATTGTGCGGTGTGCGGGGGCAAATGAACGGATCACAGAGGTCCTGGTGCGCGGAGAGGTCGACTGGGGGGTGGGGGGGACAGCATTTACTGATGAACGGAAAGTTGGTTGCCTGCGCTTCGCATGTGCGGAAATCTGCATTGATAATTTTTCGGGTAGAAATCGATAAATGTTTGTAAATGCAGCCCTCGCTAGCTAGTTAAACGTACGTATACGTGTGTGTCTGTGTGTGTGTGTGGATGTGTATGGGTTTGTGAGCCTGTTAGGAATTCCTGGTTACAGGGTTGCCAGATCTATAGCAATGGCGCATTCAGAGTTCGTTTTTATGCAACTGCTTTCAATGAGTGAGCGATTTATGTTAAGTACACATGCTCTCATTGGATTCCATTGCACATACAGCACACGCACACACACACATATACCAACACAATCGTACACACTCTGAGACTCACACACACATAAAAGACATCTGCAGAAAATGAGTGTCGCAAACACGCAAACAGATACAAGGACAACAAGACGAAGAACGTGTGTGCCCCATAACAATAAAAATTTATTTTCAACTTTTTATCTTGCGCTCAACCCGACCCCTCCTCGCCCATCACCGCCCAGCTGGGCCGGAAGCAGCCCTCGTCCAGCACTTCGTCCGTCCTTCTGTGCATACGTATACATATTATTATAACGCATACGCCTAGGTGTACCCGAGTACAGCCAAATGGGAGAACTGCCCGCCTCTCCTCCCACCCCGCTCCTGCACATTATGCGTTGTGCTTAAATGTTTTCTTCTTGCAGGCGAACGTGTCTGTGTGTGTGTGTGTGTGTGTGTGTAAATATATCCATACGCCTGCAGCCGAGCAGCGCAGGCCCATCAAATTGTATTTGTAGCCAATACAAATGAGCATACGCCAGCCCATTTGCCAAGTCATTTGGGCCAGTCAGTCAGACATTAAGGCAGTCAGCCACACCCCAATGCCCACCGCCCACTGTTGCCCCGCTGCAATCTATGTAAGCCACTCAAGCCTCAGCCTCCAAACACGGACCGTGGGCGAAATAGAGCGATTCCGTATGCCAGTTAACCCACTAACCAGGCAAATATTTTCTGAATTTAGCAAAAGACACAGGCAGGGTAACAGCCACAGCAACAGCAACAGCATGTCAAATAATATATTGACAACCCTGTGCCACGAAGGAAAATTAGGTTAGGTCACGCCTACATCCAAGTAGATTCTTTGGCAAAAGAAAAAAATCAACTAAGAGAGTGTTCCAGTTGGAAGTATCCGACTAGGGGATACCCTTCTTCTACCAGCAAATGCAGCTCGAGCTACGCGCTCGTTAGAATAAATAAAGATTCATTTTTAAACAAATAATATTCAGTTTCCTCCTTCCGATGTCGAACTCGCCTCTGCCTTCAATCATACCTCCCAGCCATACCAACAATTAAATTGAAGTGAAAATAACTGAAATAGTAGCAGATACTCGCAGTATACAATACAATCACTACTGCAATTCCATTTATGGAACTCACAAAAGTTTCGCATATGAATGCATGTGTGCACATATATACAGAAATTCTTGCGCTTTGCGTCTGCTGCCACGTGGCTTGCCAATATAACTACACGTTTTCTTTAATAACTTCTATGTTTCTGAACCGGTCCTTATCAAATTGTCTAAAATACATCTTATTGTGCTGTAGAATATTCGTATATTCACAAGAAAAACAGCATTAAAATTGTGGCTCAAATTGGTAGGTAGTGCCAATTGATTAATGGGAAGAGGCGGGGGGTTCGAGATAGCTTTAAAACGAAAGGGATTTGATCTGTACGTACATTTCTAGAAGCTCAATGCCAATTTTGGTGACTCTAGCTCTTAAAACCTAAATCCTATCAATTATTGAGAAAAAAAAAACTTGTACTGTAGGTCTTTAGCTCTTGTAGGTGTTGAGATCGACGTGTTCATGGATACGGAAACAATATATCTACTTTATGTCTTAGATATGCTTCCTTCTACCTGTTACTAACGCTTGTACAATACCGCTTAACCCATTTTCAATGGCTTCAGGGTATAAAAAGGGAAAACTCATTTTAATATAGTAGGCAAAATGTGGAAAGAAATATGCAAATGAGTTAAGGCATAGCTAAAATAAACTTTCTTCAGCACAAGACATAGTTGAAGCCAATCTGAAATGAAAAAGTAAATTGGGAATATTATTTGCTTAAAACCAGTTCTCATGCAGCTTACCTCACTTGATTAAGGATAATTGTTTAAAGGCACAACCAATTCGAATTTCGAGCATTATAAATAAGTTAGTTTCGATTGAACTCTATGCGAGTGGCTCTCAGATAGAGGTCGTTGGGTGTAGTTAGTATAAGAGTCTCTAGTTTAGTTGCCCTGACTCCAGCTTCCTTGCATTTCCGGCAGCCATTTATCCTCGCAGCTCCCGGTTTCTATGCGTGCGCTCTAAATGTAAGCACTCCGGGAATTCTGAAGCTAGTTGTGTGTTTTCTTTTGCCTCTTGCCAGAATCAATTCCGGATATCTGGTTTTGGTTGCCGTCAGGCGAAGGTAGAGAAATTTCAAGAATTTTTGCGACTAAACAGCATTGCCCCACTCCACCCTTTGTCAACTCGTCTCTTATTTCGCTGCCGTTTCGTTAATATGCAACATTTTTCCAGTGCTTGCGCTAATTAGGAGCTGCCCTCCTGCCCCGCCAGGGACTTGATGGAACCATTGAAGGATGCCAGCAAGGATTAAAAAGCAGCTTTTCACGAATATGTTGATGCGTTAATTATAGGCAGATAAAGTTACTATCTGAAAAGCAGATAAAGCTAAAGTGAATAATTAAGAGTGCTTTAGTCGGCAGTGCTCGACTAGCAGATACCCTGAATATAGCGCCGAGCTTTCGGCACAAACATTTGAAGGTTATTCTATTCATATATGTACACAGACACACTCAATCACTTTATGGCCACATACTATAGCAACTGCTTAGGTATTTGGAGTCCCATAAACAAAGTTAGTTTTTTTCCGGTTCTGGGCGAAATAGGCGGAGTTATACAATTAGTCAAGTAGTATTGCTGAAAAAACCATGTCTACAAATCGATATCGAAAGAAGAGTTTACATTTTAAAGAGATAAGTTTTGGGATGGACAAACGAATATATATATATATATATATGCAGCCGTGTTATATATATATAGATATGCAGCCGTATTCGTTTGTCCATCCCACTATATATATATATATATAATGACTTCATATATATGACGTCAGATATGCCTGCCACTTTCATTTGCACTGCTTTTAAAAGCATATGCTAAAAGCAAGTATCAAGCAAATCGCTCAGTTTAAGATGAAACTGTTGTTTAAAGAATGACAACCTAAGTTTTCTATTGGGTCAGCTGTCATTCATAAAATCTAATTAGTATTTAGCAAGCCAGCGGAATTTATTAGCACGTACAATTGCACAAAATTGAACTCGAAATTTTGCCTCGAGCCAGTGTAAAGCGGCTTAACAAAAACTCAACTGTCTGTCAGCCAGGAGAGCTGTATTATATTTCGCTTTTATCTATGAAATATATTAAATGAAATGTATGAAATGAATTGAAATCAAACAAAATGCAAATATGATGAATGCATAATATAGATTATTATTTTGCTGGAACGTGTTAATTACAAAAACTCAGAAAATTATTAATGCCAAATGCAACAAGCAGAATTGCCATGTCACGTAGAATCAATTAAAAATGCACAAACGGATTAAAAATATATGCAGAGCGGCAGACAGGATCATTATTGATAGGTAAATGTATAGATTTATATAAACTAAAAATATATACACGTATTTATCAGTGTGTAATGCATGCATAAGTAGTTTGGCATATAAATTTGATTGGTTTAAGCTGCTTGATAATTCAATCGCTCAGCGATTTCCGAGCAGCTGTCAAAGCTGCTGGCAACAGAGCTCACCTTCAGCTGCTGCTGCCGGAACCTGCTTTCAGTTGGAGCTGCTCCAATTTGTGCACAGCCCCCTTTTGCCTTACCCCCATCCCGCTGTCATTCATCATTGCAGCAATTTGTTGCAATGTTGCATGCCAGCTTAGCTCTGTTCGCTAGTTTCTAGTTTTCTTTCAGCGGCAACATTGCATTAAAAGCGCCAGACAATTGTCTGCCCTTTTCGCTAATTGGCAGCTTTCCCAAGTGCAAGGCACTAGCGAAAATCTGACAATTTAAAGCGGCTAACATCAGACTTCGGCTGGGCGTGGCAAACGATGGCGCGTACTATGGGGCTCATAAATTTTAATACGGCTTCAAACATTTAGCCGTTGGCTGTGTGAGCTCGGTGACAGTCACCTGGACATGAGCGCGGCTTTATGTGCTGGCCACTCCACTGGCCACACACACATACCCATCCACCCACACACACACTACACACACATGAGCAGCTTCCATAGACGCATTTACGCACACCGCAATAATCCCCGGCATAAACATTGGCAAATCCGTTTGCGTTTTGTACAAACATGGTTAAAACGTATTGGCAACAAAATGCCAAAGCTGCCTAGGCCAAAACCTGTGCTAGTCCCGACGATTCCTATAGATGGGGTTGGGGTTTCGGGCTTGGGCTAACAGCTGCACAATGAGCCGAGTCGACAGAAAAGGCAGACGATTATTTTGGCACGTGGGCGCGTTTGTTAGCATTAAGTCATAAAAACGTGCCCCATGGACACAATCACACGCACATCTACACACACACACACAGTCATACACTCACACCCACACTCAATAACACACCCTTCTCACATGCTTACAAATGAGCTATTGGGCCAAGTCATTGCCCATTTTTCTATGCAGTCTAGAAAATGGCCAAAACCAAAGCACAGACCAAAACATGCCAAAAGGGGCAGCCAAACCGCCACACCTGGCCACGCCCCCTGCTAACAGCTTCTCCAGCTGCCGCTGCTGCCTTTACCTTTGCCAGGTGTATTGGCACTTTGGCTTCTTATCGCTGCGCACAATTCGACAAGTTGCAAAGTCTCTGGCTTCAGTTCCCAACGCCCCATCCCGGCCCCCTGCACAATGGCAAACACTTGTTAGGGGACTCAGGCGCCCTACGCCTCTGGCCCCCAAGGCTCCTGCTGCTGCTGCTGCGGCTTTGAAAGCATCCAAAACTACGCAGCTTAAAAAGGTTTCGGTCTGGGCTTTGGCGTCGTGCTCTGAGAGTTTGAGCAGCGTTCAAGGCTTTGTTATGCCCTGTTTTTGGAAAACGGATTAAAAGGAGTCCATTAAAGACTGAGGAGGCAAAACATTTTGTTTATACACATTTTAAGATATACTTCACGTTGCTATAGCCTTGACTGTTGCCATATATCCAGCTATTTTCCTATCTCCGCCATTTCTCTTTGCAACTATCAGGCCTTGGGAAATGCAATTCGATATGTGGCTACTAATTTAGAAGATAATGTTCTCATTCTTGGTTCACATGCGTTGTTGATTGAGATATTCATATTCCCCAAAATTTTACAACGATCGCATGAGAAACGGCCGAGTTACTTGGGAACCTCTAGTCTATTTGCAAGCTTGAATTAATTTCTTAGATTGTTCTAAAGTACTTTCAATTACAGGGTATTTCCAATTCGTGTTGTTGGTTAGTTGATGCTGCTTGCTTGCATTTTGTTTTGTTTTGGGCTTCCCAGCTCTTATCTTATTATTTCGGTTATTGTTCTTCATTCACCAACAGTTTGGAATGCAATAAACTTGTAATTGCCCTTATTTATGTACTTGTAAGAGTTAAGTTAACTCAACCGAAAACTGCAATTAAATTATCACTAAACTAAAAAAGCACAAAAAACTGAACTTGTGTCTAATTATGTTAAGGTGCTCCTTTGAATCAAATTGGTTTCTGAAGGCTTTTGTTTTATAAGGATTCGAGTTAACCTTAAATATCAAAGAGACAATTTTCAATTCAAGCTTATATAAACATCGTTTATATCGTCTATAGGGAGTGGTAGTAGTAGTAGTAGTAGTATAAAAAAGTATGCTAAACATTAAAGATAACACTAACTTCATGTATTTATCGACAGTAAGTGAGAGTACCCAATATAAATAAAATGTCTCACTGAAACTTATTATTACCAATAAAATAATCGACTTCCTAATAAGATCAACACATCTCATGCAAAACTATCTAAGCTTACCCTAAAATGCTTATCGATAACCAAGTAGAATATCCGATAAGACTTAAATATCTTATATTATCGAATCAATCAATTTCCTGATCTGATTGAAACTCCTAATATAAAAATATAATAACCTATCTTTAAATAATTATCGATAAAGGGAAAAAAGCAGCCGATAAAAATAAAATGCGTTATACTGTAATACCATAAATAATGATAAAATAATAATAAGTAAAGTCTCAAGTCTAACTGTAGCTCTCTACATGCACCTATCGATCAAATAATCGATTTCCCTCTTAAATCGAAACGTACAATAATATAATATATAATAATACTATATAAATACTGGTCGCGCATTAAATCGATATTTGAAGCTCAAAGTGAACCTTTTCTCGATAATAAAAAATACTTGCCTAGAAAATCAAAATAGTAATTGCCAAGCTATCGCAGCTGTTCTTCAATACCCGTCGATAACTTACTGGAATTCGCAAGTAAATCAAAATATTTTATAGACTTATTTAACACTCCTCACTCAGTTGCGAGTATTTATCGATAATCGAATTGCAGAGAGAAAATCAGTGTGAAGCAAAGCACTTTTGTTTCATGTATATACCAGACGAGGAGAGCGATTAATTTGATTGTCTCAAGCTGCTTACACACGCACACACACTCATGTATATACATGTATATGTATGTGTATGTGTATTAAGAGCATGCTTCGTATCTTAAGTAATCTGATATCTGGCTTATTCAACTTCGTGTCGTGTTCCTTGTCTTTAAGGCTTGTTAACTGTCGCAATGGCTTTTGGCACATCCGCTGCTCGCTTTCCATGCAATTGGCTTAAGCAATTTTCATTTGGTTGTGGTCTCGGCTACACCCAAGCACCAGCAACCCATTCCCATTCCCCTTCTCCACAAACTGCCATCTAGTTCCCTATGGCTGTCTCTCTATTGGCGCCAACTCGTTTCAGAGCATTTCTCGCACATCCGATTAGCAATTTCCATGCACTTGCACAATTTCCATTTTTCAATTCTCTCGCCCCTGTTTGTTGCTGTCTCTGTTTTGGTTGCTGTCTTAGCTAAGGCTCATCCATATCCTACCTTTTTATGGTCATGCTTCTAAGCTGCAACTCTTTGCCAAACGCCAATGCCCCTGCCCTTGGCCAATCCAAATCGCCCCCGCCCCCACGTAAGTAGCTCAGAAACATTATGCGCACATCCCACAAGCACTTTCCATGCGTTTAAACAATTTTCATTTTATTTCATTTTTGTAAATGCACATACCCAGTGCCACTCGGGGGGCATACAAGACTTACAGGTTGTTTTAGTCTTTGAAAAAAAGTTTGCATATTTGAATACATTTTTATGAATCTATTAAACGATCTGCTTAAAATTAATTATAATGATATAAACTAAAAATACATATAGTATACTATTATAAGATCTGCTTTAGTTTCTGACTATATTTCCCCCTATTTGAAATTACACTTTTCTGGTTGTGCTCGAAATTCTTCTAATAGAAAATATATATTTGATTTATAATATATATATTAAATATGTTATTTATCCACCTTGATGCACCCCTTAATTAGGATCAGCTTTTTTTATTATATTTGATTATTGTATAAAAATATGTTCAAATTATAATAAATTTTTTATAAATAATCTCTGAAGAGTATTTTTTGCTAATATAATACAAATGCATTCTTCCTATATCTTTTATAAATATATATTTTTGATTTTCATTTTCATATATATTTTATATATTTATCTCTTCTTAATAAATGAGTGTTTCATTCTATTCTGGTATAAAAATATATATCTACATTAATAGAATATGAAATGGGTTAAAATGCACTCTTTCAATACAATCCTACAACCTAAGATTTACAATAAAAACTCACCCAATTGAGGACCTAGACGTATTAGTCTATCTATCTTCCATACAACTATGCAGCCAAGAATTAGAGGGTATTTGGACATATATATGTAACTACGATGTTTGCTTATTTCTGCTGCGTAGCCAATATTGTGCTTAGTTGCTGAGCTACCCGCTGGGCTGGCCTGTTGCCTGGTGTTCAAAGGCAACCAAATATGTGAGTATTTGTGGAATCCAATGCAGGGCAGCATTTGTCCCGATCCCCCCACCGCTCTTGAAGTGTGTCGAAGCGTTCTGCTGCATTCTTGACTGGCTTTTGAAAAATGATGATAAAAATTTCCTAAATATGCCCGTTGCGTTACATTCGCTTCTTTCATTCTAAGCCATTAACCTGGCCCAGGTCCCATTCGCTCTCTCGCTCCCAATGTCTAACTGTACATGTGCGTATATATTATAACGTAAAATATTTAATAGCTCTAAGTGTTTGGAAGCGCTGTGCACCAGCTCCATTGGATTACCTTGGCCATTACGTAGTCCTGGCAACGGACTGGCCATCATTTGTCTTCGTCTCAATGGCTGGCAGCAATATTTTATTAAATTTTATAAAAACCATAAAGCAAAGAAATATCGATATATGAATATTCTGACCTATCCCTCAATAAATCCTCAAAGGAACGCATTGAATAAGACGTGATTTTCAGCTTTTCATACACACACACGCAAACGCACACGTACACACAAATAAGCCACACCTAAACAAGGCGAATAGGTTTGGTTTTCGGTTGGGGTCTTGGGGTGGGTCCTAAGGTCGCCTACGAGGGGTCACCCTACTGCTGTTTACTACTGCAGGCACGTATTTTGGATTTCTGCTACATTTGAACTTAATATTTTTGTCTCTCTGTGAGCTTGCGAAAAAATTGGCTCTCTTGAGTCAGCAAAAGTTGGCTGGGTTGGGGGAAAAGGGATGCGGAGCATCCACAGGGTTTTTAGCCAGGGGAACTTCTGCTTTGGCGTGTTAATGCTTTTTGGCTATCAATTGGCCATTATACGCTGGATTCTTGAACCCTGGCGCTCACAATTCCGGCGCCTCATCCGCTACATAACCATTACCAGTCTGTAATTCCGTTGTGATTTGGGATTAGGTCTGGGCCTTGGCGCATGAACACGCTATAAAAATATCTTGGCCAGGGCAATTGAATAAATTGTGACCTTTACATTGATTCCATTCGGTGTTGCCCTTCGCACTCCGTCCCTCTCTTGCAGACTCACTCACTCCCTGTCTGTCCGTCTCTCTCTCTCTCTCTCGAGTAAATAAGACTTGAAAAGCCATTTATTTCTTTTTGACTTTTGTACCCTTTTTTTTATTTTACTTTTGTTCTGCCTTGTTTTTGTTCTGTGTTTTACTCGGACATCCCCCGCGGCACCGGCACGTAAGCTGCCAGAGAGTTTTATAAGTCCATTTGTGTGTTTGCTATTTTTAAATCGAAATATAAATAAATGGTCACTGCTCTGGTCACGACTGTTTGTTGTTATTGTTATGGTAGCTGTTGACCCGCACACATAGTCGCACACACTTGCACACACAAGCTGACCACAAGTTGGTCCATTAATGCGCGCAAATAAGCCGCTTAATTAGTCTTTCATTTTGGGTGCACTTCAGCCGCAAAAACTGTCGGCTTTTTAGGGCCAACAACGTGGCCAACATATCGTATATATAATGAAGAAGATCGAACCAAAACATACCACATACTGCGTGTTAATTAAATATTGCCATAATAGGATAAACGATGGGCAGCATTTCTTGCTCGTTAGCATTGATCATTAGCACACGGCCGGAAACAGGCGCCGCTAACTAAAGAAAAAAGCCTAATTTTAAATCAATTTGCCAGTGTTGCCCAACTAGTTAAAGCCATATATAACAGCAGTCAAGTTAGACTGTTGCCAGTTCATTTAGAATTACGTGAAAAATTTAACAATTAATAAGTAAAAATGTTGCCAACTTACCTCTTACCTCTATTTATATCGTTTACAAAATCACAGTAGCTTTTCCACCGAACTTAACTGAACAGCATGGCGAATGGCGACGAGCGGCCTTGCGACGCTAAACTGCTTGCACTATTGAGAATTTCACGTGACGAAATTCCACTTGAAGCATATGTCCCCTTTAAAGCTCAGCTTAAATGCGTTTGAGAATAAAATACCTGCTCTCGGCATTGCGTACAATATGAGCGAGCTTTTGATAATTGCTCACTGTGATTGCGCTCAACGACTTAGGCGAATATTGCAGTGCAGCAAAATGTGCCAAAAGCATTTTGATTGGCTGCCGCAACGCTGAGAGCGTGAATTGCTGAGCAGCTGCAGGTGCACTCTCTCGGAGCTCGTATTGATCGTCAGCAAGCAAGTTGCCAGTGTTGCCAAGTCAAATAAATCCTTGACAGCCAAATGCCGCCATTCGTATTTCATTTGAAAATCTACCCAAAAATTACCCAATTTCTCGCAATTAAAAGACCAGTACAATTTTAATATTTTAACCATAACCATATTTTTATTATGGAGAAACATTTTTATTTGTTTTTATTTTTTTTTTAAACAGAAAACATTATTTATTATTTATATTTTTCTTCAATTTTTTTTTTGTTTTTATTTTTGTTTTTGTGATTTGAAAGTTGTCAACTTCGGGGCGTCTATACTTATCGCATAAAAGTCTTATCAAGACCGCTTAAAATCGAGCGCTAAATGTACAGTTATTAATAATGTAATATCAATTTTTAATTATTTTACACGTTGATGGACTACATAGAACTTTATGGCAGACAATCAGATAAGAACTTAGAAATATACACCGAACTTTTTTTAAATTGGTATAAATTGTATACAGATTAAAATACAGAAACAAGGAAAAACCAGTTAATGTTGTTCTTGTTCTAGCTATAGATGTTTTTGCTGTTGTTGTTTTTGTGTGTTTATTACCATGCATTTGTTTTGTTTTCTTTAAATAATGAATGATGCAAGCCGATACACAACAAATATTTATACTATATACACAGGAGCAGGCTGCACAATTCATTTCGTTTGTTATTTTATTATTAATTTTGTTTTAATGCCTAAAACCATTTGGGAAATCAAAATTAAATAGCGTGTAATTTGGCTGGACTTTGCTGTGAGCTGTATAGATTTATATTTTTCACTATATTTAACTATATATGCATATATATGTATATGTATATGAATTATGTCAGAGCATTACAAGTGAGTTTTGTGTACAAAGGGAACGAATGGCGAGGCTAGGGCTGAAAACGCTTTCAACTCAGAATCACAACGTTTTTCATTGCATACTTTTTGGCGCGCACAAACAAGTTTGTTATGCCTTTGACCTGAATGAATATCTATATTAAATAAACTTGTACTTCGAAATATGTTACCTATTAAATTTTAACAAGCAGCGCCACAAAAACATCAAACTACAAAATTGTTGCGAAATACAAGATGAAAGCGTTTTTATCTTTTAAGATTGAAATGAAAAGCTTAGAGAGTTTCGTTTATCGAATATGCTTTGCTGCAATCTTATGTTTAGGTTTGGGTTTCTTTTTCTCATTTTAAAAAGTTTGCTTCTTAATACTTATTTCTTTCTTTATTTTTTTCCTTTTTTAGTCACCGTGACTGCCATATCGTATTTGGTTTGCTTACAGATAATACTCGTTAAAGGACTTTTGCAGTATGTACACCATTTAGTTTATGAACCGCTTCGGGCTACTAACACACACATACACATACATTAAATGCATCATCATTAACACTAAACAGAAGATAAGTGCAACTGCCCCAACTAGGCCGGGGCTGTCATTCAGCTTGCCGCAACAGCTGCTACATCATCAGCTCAGACTCCAACTCCAGGTCCAGCTGGAGCTGCGGCGACCCCACCAATTCACCAGCGCCGCCGGCAGCAGCGCTGTGGCTGCAACAAAGCTGCTGCTGCTGCTCCAGTTCCAATTCCAGTTCCATATGACAGCCACCGCAGCTGTCGTCGTTGTCATGGCAAGTAAAGGCACTGGGCTCCACGTGGAGCGCAAGGAGCTGGCGCTGCTGTTGCCATGCTGCATTGCAGCCGGATGTTCGCCATTTATGACATGCACCACCACCGAGGCGGAGTCTGTGCATACGTTGAGCATAAGATAAGGATATAAAATAAAAGACACCGAGATGCACTTGGGCTGAGAGTGGGCAGAGGGCGTGGGGAGAGAGTGGGAGGCAAGAGATGATGCCTAGAGTTGGGTGCGTGTCGTGTTTTGCAATGACTTCTTCAGACTTGGCACGACATCTTCGTATTAAGTAAGTTAACTTTGTCAGTATAAATTACGACTCAGCACGATGTAACACGACTGCAAGACGAATCAATACGATTTAACCTACTTAACACGACTAAACACGTGTCAAAACCGACCTAAACCTGCTTAACGCTGATCAACACGACTTTACATGATTGAACACGACTCAGACACGATTTAAATATAAGGACTTTCGATGTCTCAAAACGTCTACTAATAAACAACATTTAGCACGCTTTAACTAAGAATACAAAAGGATGCAATGCCAGTTGTTTACCTAAATATTCCTTAAAAACAGCTCAAAGTGACTACAGATGGTTATATACATTTTACTGCGACTCGAACAGGACTCGATCACGATATAGCACGATTTTTCAAAGACTCTCAGCGACTTTAACTCATCGTAGCACGTCTTAGCACGGGCCAACACGACTCTAGTAATAATAATAACACGATATAAACATGACTGTAACACGACCCATACGCGAGGTAACACGAATTTTGCGGAACCGAAACACGCTCTTTTGCCAGTGCCTTACTTTGTGTTTGTGACTTGCTATAAAAATTAGACACGCGCTCATCTCAAGGGAATAGCTGTTAGTTTGTGGTGGAAATTCCGTTGGCAAGGGATGTCACATTAATTGCCAGCGGGCATAGAACGAGACTTGCAACCGACACACAAACACTCAGACAGGCGGATAAGTACGTTGGCATTAAAGTAGATGAAGATGAAGATGTAGATGAAGGCGAAGGCGAAGGAGCGGAAGAAGGAGCAGGAACAGAAAGAGGAGGAGGCGGAGGAGGAGGTGGAGGATGATATGCAGGTAAGTGGCAGCCACCGCACTGTGTGGCAGAGACAACTCACCTGAGCTACTTGGCGAGCACGTGTAGTTGCCGGAATCGGCGGACGTGGCCTTGGCTATCAGCAGCTTGCTGGTCCGCGTCGAGCGCTCGGTGATGACATTAATGCCCCCACGCTGCGAATAATTCATGACCCGCTTGCCTTTGTACCAGTAGATAAACGACGGTGGCACCGGCGACTGCATCGCCAGGCAGGTGAGATTAATGTCGCTGCCGCTCTTGATGAACAGCTCCGCATTGCCAAGAATTTTAGCACGCGACACTTTAAAGCAAGACCACAAAATACAAATAATTGCTCGCATGCTTAAAGCAAAGGATACACACACTCCCACTCACACACGCACACACCCGCACACCCGCATCCACTTACCCACGACGTTCAGGCGAAATCCTTGACTGATTTTCGGCTCCGTTGAGACCTGACACTCGTATGTGCCGGAATCGCGCGGCTGCGGCGAGGAGATGCGCAGCGTCCACTCATCGGAGCCCTCCGAGTGCAGCGACTGAAAGCGCTGATCGTTCGTATAGGTCAATATGCCCACGGTCAGTATATGCAGGTCCCGTTTGCGTATCCAGGAGACCTACAAAAAGACCGCAAACAAAAATAAACCAAGCACAAGAACAAATATAAATGCATTGAGCACTTTTTCAAAGGAAATTCAATATCTACACACACATTGAATCCCCCTAAAGAAATAAATTGAATATATTTATATTTGCGCCAGACTTTATAAGGTGAGAGGCCAATGGCTCAGGCTTTCATGCCTTAACCTAAATCTATTTTTGGCTTCTGTTGACCCTTGGAAATGTGGCCATACGTGGGCAGACCACAAATAACCGGATACCATTTATAAATGACCACACGAATTAAACAACAAGTTGTCGTGCACGAATTAAGGATTACAACTTTAACATATTCTAACGTCTCATTAGCATACCCACGGACCGTATTATTAGGCTTATTACGAGCCGTTTTACTAGAGACAATAATACGATTTTTGATTAAATTAAATTATTCAGAAATCAAAAAATTAGATAGTTGAAACCTAAATATATTTTCTATAATCGTTGGACATTTATTTATTTACTCCAATTAAGCAAGCAGCAGTAGCCAACTCCTGCTTTCTGAATGAAGTCTAGATAAACTCCATCTGCCCTTATGTCTCATCGTCTGTCCGTCCGGCCGTCTGAGCGCATCAATCTCGGAAACTACACAGCTAGACAGATTGAATAATATGCACTATTGATCTCTCGATATCTGCTCACTTTTTCATAATATCGATAAATATCGATTTTCGTGACTTGGTTTTTTGGGCAGAACTCGAACATAAAGTAAAACTATAAAGATACTCCAAATTTTTTAAGGTTTATTCTTGTATAGAAGATACAGATTAAGAATATAATAAATATATTACTTTTTGGATAACTCTGCACATGCCCCCGAAATTGGAAAAATTATTATTTTTAAAGATAGCGCGTTGCGCCTTTGGTATACACGCACTTTTCTATGCCATATCTAAATGCTGAAAATTTCGTTAAGATCGGTCGATAAGCACCGAAGTTAATCAAGAATGCACTTCTCATAGAAAGAATTAGGTTGAGAGAAGCCGAAGAAGCAGAGCCGCATGCGTGCGCTCGTGTGAAGAAGCAAGGGAGAATGTGTGTAACGGCAGCTTGGCAATGGGTTCGAGCTATCTTTTAGTCGGGCACTTCTGACTGGAACACTTTTGTTTTTATCTAGTTTTTTTCAAAAGATTTTTTCTGTTAAATCTTTTAAAAGGCACGTGAAACGTGCCTGTAAAAAGCAATCAATATAATCTTATTATAGAAAATTTTGTATTAACTATAAACTAACATAAACAAAAGACTATCAACGTAACTAACTACTGTGCACTTCAACCAATTTACTACACTCTTTTTTCTTTTGTCTTTTTTCTAAATAATGGAATCCCTCAATGAATACGAGTTGGTTACCAGCTTTATTTTCCATTAGCTCTGGCCTTTGAAAAAGACAATACCACACCTGGGCACACGCCTTTAAATTGAAAACCAATTTTCTTTGAAGAGGTCCAGAGCTAACATTTATTTATTTATTTTTTTGAAAAGAATACCAGCTTTTGAGCAAGACATATGTTTGTGGATTATGGCTTAGCTATGCAAGTGGCTTAGATTTATTATGAAAATATTATTGTTCAAGTTTTCCGATTAAACAAAACAAATTCTTTAAATAACTTCATATCTCCGTAAAAGCTGACCAACTGCTCGAGTTAGTTGGCAGAACAAATTGGGCCAAGAGAAATGGAAAATCTTTTGACCTGTGCGCTTTGAATTAGTTTTAACTGCAACTCAACTAATTGACTTTAAGCCGTAGGTGAAAGTTATATAAAGCGATTACTCAGCCAGGTTGCAACTTTCTCAATTGCTAAAAAGAGGCAAAAAAAAAGAGGTAAAAAAAATAAAAACTTTCCACATTTATTAGAACCCCTTTTTTCTGAATGCGCATACAAAAAAACTAAAATAAATCTCAGTATTAAAACAAAATCAGTCTGGCAAAAATTTGTTGGCAAATGTTGAACACAAATTGTGAATAATTGTTAACCATTGTGAATAGAGCTGGAAATGATTTATTACGGAATAAAGTCAGATTCAAATTGAAAATTGTGTTAATTACAAATTTATGAGTTAATTAATGTGCGACATGTTCTAAAATGTGAAGGAATTTTAGAGTGTGAAATATTTGTGTTCATATTTAAGGGAATATTTAATTGTTGATAGTTCGAGTCTGCAAAAGGGAATATATGAGTAGATGTGGGCTGTCCGCATGTCTAATGTATCTGGTTAAAGTTTTTATACTCTGCCAAAGGGAATTATCATTTTATCAAATATTTGTATGTAATAGTGTATGTGTTTATGTAAGTATGCATGTCTGTATGTATTTGTGTGAGTATGCATGCACGTATGAATGTATGTATTATGCGTATGTATGTATGTATCTATTATGAGGATGTATGTATGTAAGTATATATATATGCATGTATGTATGTATGCATGTATATATGTTTTCTATGTATATATGTATGAATTATGTGTATGCATGTGTGTGTTTATTTATGATTGTGTGTGCATGTGGAAATATATGTGTGAATATAGGTGTGAATGTATGTTTGAATATACGTCTGTATATATGAATGTAAGTATGGATGTTTCTATGTCTCTTGTATGTATGAGTTAATGTGTGCATGTGTATATATTTTTGAATGTATGTATCTATTGCTGCATTTATGTGTGTATGTACATATGTACGTGTGTTTGCATGTATATATGTAAATGAATGTATGCATATAGACATATATTTATAAATACATATGCATGACCAAGTTTACCACCAGTTGCGCTGTAAATGAAAAAAAAAACGTATTTTTAGCTAAATCCCTTCTACTCGATTCTCATGAATCCAAGTAAGTCTTAGGTAAATCAAAGGCTTCACAATAAGTGAAGGAGGAGACGGCTGCTTTAACTATAGAAGAGGCGGCAGCTTGATCAAAGGAGGAGACGGCTTCAAGTATGAAGGAGATAGCGGATTAAACTAAGGAGGAAACGGCGGCTTCAACTATAGAGTAGGCGACAGCTTGAGCAAAGGAGGAGGCAGGTTCAGCTATGGGGGAGACGGCAGCATTAATATTAGAGGACACTGCTTCGTCAAGAAATCAGTAGGTAGCTTTAACTTTGGAAAAGCCGGTGGCATTAGCTTTGGCGAAGGAGGCTGCATTAATTTTAAATATGGTCCTTGAAAAAACGGGTACGTATTATACAAATAATTTTGTCTTATTATATTTGAAGTAAAAGTAAAAACTATTACAATCGCATGTTGGCTTGTATAAATACACAAATGTATGTTTTTAAATATGTGTTTATGTTTCTCACTAATCAAAGTAAGGTTTACCAAAAAATTCAATATCTCTGCTTTTCTCTTTTTACACCCTGAACCTATTAAAAATGGGTAAAAGGGGTATAATGTTTTTGACAAAATGTAAATGTATGTAACAGGCAGAAGGAAGCATCTTCGGCCCCATAAAGTATATATATATTCTTGATCAGCATCAATAGCCGAGTCGATCTAGCCATGTCCGTCTGCCTGTCCGTCCGTCCGTCCGTCCGTATGTATGAACGCAAGGATCTCAGAACCTATAAGAGCTAGAGACTTGAAATTTTAGCTATATCAACATCATGTCTTTTGAGCAAATTGGGTAAATAATAAGAGCTAGAGTCACCAAACATGATATGTTAGTTCTTGAATATTATATATATGTCAAGTATCCTTCATTTTATACCTATCGCCACCTCCCCGCTACCACCTCAAAGAGGGTTCAGGGAGCTCCCGACTAGAACCTCTTAGTTGTTTCAGTAATGTGTTAATATAAAAGTTCGTCTCCCAGCCACTAATAGATGATGTCAAAATAATCTTCCGTTACAGGTGAGTCCGTAATTACAATAATATATTTATATAATATATTTAAAGCCTAAGATATGGGTATAAATACTAGATAAAATATAACTAGAACAGTGCATATGGTGAAACTCTTAATCGATCGACAGATCTGCCTGTTTCTATCCAAACCAGTTTCTCAGTTTCAATACTTAAACCAACTTAAAATATTCCTTAATAAGGGTCAAGTCGTAGCATCAGCTGAGCCCTGTATCCTACGGGAGCATGCAAAAACGTTGCTTAAAACTTAATTCTTGCATTTTTCGTGACCAAGTAGGGTATTTCATCTTTGTCACACTGTGCTTTCTTGGGGTTTTTAACTTTGATCGAAACTTTGATTGACACGCAATTGTGGGACATCGCGTCCAATTAGCTGAATATAAGACGCGACAATGCGCTTGGCTTTGTCGTGGATCAGAACACGTTGTCAACCAGCTGAATGGCTGACTGACTGAATGACTGGCTGATTGTCTGTCAGACTTGGTTTGTCTTGCAGTTCGGGGCGTTAATTACTCAATTCAACTGTCTCTGGGCTAAAAGTTGGGCGAGACAACGCAATCGCTGACAACGTTGTCGTTGGGGTCAAGGGGCTGCCAGGAGAGTGGCAGCGGGTTGGGGGACAAAAACACGGACAGCACAAAATTTATTACACCGCATAATTGCACAGCCACAGCGCTTTTGAGGTGGAAGCCAGCTGGAGGCGTGGCACCGCAGAGGTGAGGGTAGGGGCTAGCAAAGGAAGCGCCTGTTGTTGCATTTGCTAACAAATCGCTGAGAGCGGAAGCGCAGTCGTGTTACAAATGCGCGAACCAGAACAAGAAGAACAAGCAGCTCTACAAGCCAGAGAGTGCAAGAGAGAGAGAGAGAGAGAGAGAGAATGAGCGAGAGCGAGACAGAGATAGGCGACGCGTGCTAGGACTGTGGGCCATGTCGGTTAGACCGCCAACTTTATGGCGTAATCTTTTAAAAGTAATCTACAAATCTGCCAGGCGCTCGCCGCAGGTCGTTTGTTTGTGACCCTACCAACGCCCCTCCCCCTCTCGGGGCCGCTAACAGGGCCCCTGTCTGCCCTCTCTGCGTCACATATACATATATAATGTTTGGCTTTGACTCTGGGGCGCATTTTAATTGCGTGCCCCTGGTCTGACCCCCAACACCCCGAAGAAACATCATTCAACTTACCGCCCGGTCGCCCAGATTCCGAACGCGACAATGCAGCAGCGCTGCTTGCCCCACGGTTGCCGTGACCTCGCGCCGCGAGGAGTTATCAAAATACGGCTGCGAGTAGGGGGTTTCCCAGTAGTGTGGAGGCACTTCGCTGATGACCAGGCTGCTTTCTATATACACATAGAGTAATAAAAAAAACAAGAAAAATAATTAAAAAAGTGGCGGACAATATAAAGCCGACGGCGCAATACTTTGTTCACAGCAAGAAAATTTTAATGCCTGTAGTTATACTTATATTAGAAATATTATCACCAATCTACAAAAACGGGCAAAGGATTGATTTGATTTCCATTCGGTTAAACAGCTTTTCGTCATTTCAAATGTTACGTTTCGCCTGGACGTTCATGTTTTTGGCTTCAGTTTAAGCTTTGGTTCACATTAAAATATTCGAGAGTCGGGTTTTGAGCCACTTTTCAGTCTTGCTTATAGAAGCTGTGTTAGAGCTTGCTTGGTCACTCCAAAACTGTTACGCTCGAGACTTTCAAACTGTAATCAATTTGGATTTTTACGTATGCGAAGGCGTGCGTGAGCCAAAAGTTTTTGGCTTTATATTTGAGAGAGAAAAAAATTGATAATCCAACAAAACATATTTCGTGACTCTAGTTCTTGGCTAGAGCTGCACTAGTGGGCGTGGCCAACAATTGGAAAAACTTTCCCTGACAACAATACGCACTTACATAAAGAGTCATCATCATCATCTGGACAGAGGAGTTAGCCAATAAGCTCGATTTGATTTGTGAACAGAGTATTGCAAAACCAACCAAGCATTTTGTGCTGCTGCGCCTGGTGTCGATTTAAATGCCCTGTCATTGGCATCTGAAGCCTGAAACTTACCAAATAACAGCAGCAAGAGCCACAGCTGTGTTAGCCAAAGCACTTTCTGGGGGCAGGCCCAACTGTATTTGTTATCCCTCGACATAATTCACGTTGATCGATGAACTGGCAGCTGATTTTTTTCGGCTTTATTATACTTTCTCCTCGTGTTGGTGTTGTTGTTTTCAGTGGCCTTTCCTCTGCCTCAACATAGAAGCTTAATTCTGATAAAGTCTGGCAAAGAAAGTTAATGCGATAAAAATGCTCAGATTAAAAGTTGTAATGCGATAGGTATTGAAGAAAACTGTATAACAAAAAGACGGGCTTCACCTAGCTGGGAAATAAAAGGTTTGCTAAAAATTATTTACCATTAATTATTATAAAATATTTATTTTTTATTATCATATGCCCCTTTTTCCCTTTAATAAACAACCAACTGCACCTACTCAATAGACTTCATGTTTATTGATTTTTAATCATGAAATTTTGGCTAATTAGCAGCCCTAACCATTTTATTAGCTTTTCCATAACAAAGAGTTAATATTTGTACTTTCACTAATGCATTTTCTATCTGCCTATATCGAAATGACAATAATAACACCAGACACCTGGTAGACATTACTATATACCTATTTAATTTGAATTCAACTATACTTTATATCAATTGAGCAGGGGCTAGACGAGCAGAGAATTTGAATTATGCTACAAGATAATCTCAAAAATTAAAAATTAAATTATATTTAAGTGCTTTTTAAGCCATTACATTTGATTAGCTGTAAGCTCATAATTTTGCTGCGTTAAAGGCCATAAAAATGAGTAGCAATAAACTTGAAACAGCTCTGAAAAGTAGGCTGCATAAAAATAATAAATATGGGCTGTTCTAGATTTCGTTCTTGATTTCATTTCCCTATTAAATTAAACAATGTGAAACTGTTTTCAACCATTTGAGAAATTATTTTTCTGATAATCTGAAAAGGAAATTGAACGAAGTAGATAAAAGTTAATTAAATTAAGTAATTGTCAAAAATAAATAAAAATCTACTATAATCGAAACCCTAATTAATTTTGATTCTGCAATAAGGAAACACTATTAAAGCTTTCAAAAGCTCAATGAGCTGAGCAAAAGCTTTATGACAACTCTTTAAGGTTTAATTAAGCAGCTTTCGGCATTGAAGTCACAAATACTTAATTAATCTTTAAATCTCATTTCAACTTACTTACGAAATCAAATCAATTTGACTTAAGCTTATAACTAGAACATACTTTTGTGACGAGATTTTTCCTAGATTGTAACAGTAATTGAAAATTTTATACAAATTCCAACAATTTCCACACTTAAACTAAATAAATGAGAGTAGCTTGAGTAGCTGTGGAGCCGAGCACAGTGCTTAATAGAATAATTTATTGTAATTACTATTTTTGGGGAGTTGAACCGAGTCAGATACAGCCTTTAGATAAACGAGGCAGCTTTATCACCAAATAAGTGCTTATTTATACGCTTTAATACTTATTTCTCTAGCGGGCCAAGTACTCGTAATATTCGGTGAATTTGTTATAAATTACATCTACAATTTATGACGGCCACTTACGGCCGTAGCTCTTTCGCTCTATCATAGCCGAGACCAGAAAACCCGAAATATTTGCCCAGCTGCGTTGGGTGAGCGGAACAGAACAGAAAAATTCCATGGAAATACATTTAGCACGGGAAAATATTCATAATCCTGGGCCATTACTCAAAAATGTTCAAATATATGTACATACAATATATATATATATATACATACATATTCGTTGTCTGTCCAATTAGCTGCGTGACCCGGGTCAAGGGGTTCGTGTGGCCCGCTATTTGTTTTGGTCAGTAGCCCCCTTTATGTGTGTGTCTGTGTGTTTATTTGTTTGTGCCTCTGACCGCTGTCCCTTTTTGCTTGAGCATTTTGCGCTGCTATTATAAAGAATTATCGCCCCGGGGTCCCAAACGTCATATTTCCATGGAAATCAAACAAACAAATGTCAGGTCCTAACCAACACTTAGCTACATTTTTGAATATAGCATTTTAAAACCGCATATTTGCCAAAGTCACAACCAAAAGGGCGAGCTCTAGAATATGAGTTCCATATGGTAAAAACCATTTAGATGATTTAGTCTGTAAAAGGTCCACTTAACACTAGGTTCTATCTGATTTCAGTTTCCTTAAATATATTGGCTCATGTATGGTATTTTCATTAGTCTTAGTCTTACACAAAAAAAATCTTTAGCAGCTAGGCTCTACATAATATTTTCCTTTTAATTACTTTCTTATATTTTTCTTTTAATATTTTTCTTATGATATTTTCCTTTTAATTACTGTCTTATGATAATTTAAAAATTTTCTTATGAAATTTCTCTTTAAAAAGTTTTCTTAAGTCAAAATAACCTGTAAGAGACGTTCTTCAACCTCAAGGTTATATTCGCTATTAGACACACTTTAATGGACTCTATTCAACAAAAAAGTAGCCTCTAGCTTTTGGTTTTTTTAAGAACTATATTTTTTTTTTATTATTTTCTTCGCGTCAAGGGTTCTTTTTGTTATTTCCTTTCATTACATTTCCTTTTATGATATTTTCTTCAGTATAATTTATATACTACTTTTTTAGATTTTCTTTAGTCTTGTTAGTCTCTTGCTGTGCTATTTTCTATAAACCCTTTAATTTCCAATTAGATTTCGCAGAGTCCATCTCTATTAGTTAAAATAACTGTGAACTGTTGCCTCCTCTAGAGTCTTATATGGTATATTCTCATAGCTTATATTTCCTATTACTTCCAATTTTATAAAATTAGTATGTTACTAATTTTTATTATCCTTAGCCCTATTCTCTTGCTTTTGTATATGCCAAAAATTATATAACCGCAGGTTTTTTTTCTAATTAGATTTCTAACTTACCAGTTATTTTACATAGCAGTACTTTTAACTGCTGCCCCTGCTAGAGTCTTATATACAAAATTAGTATAGTTAATATTTCCTTTTCTTATATATCCTTTTTTTATATTTCCTAATTTGGATAGTTAGTATGTTACTTATTTTGGTTTTCCTCAGCGCTATGCTATGCTATCTATATGCTTTATATACCTAACAGAACTTTTAACTGTTGCACCTGCTAGTGTCTTATATGATATTTTCCAATAGATCATATGCAGTGTATGCTATGACTTACCTCTAAGCACCTGTTCTATGTGTACTCCTCGCATTTCCTGTGTGCCGGCTTCATTTTGAGCCCAATTCGGAGTTCTATACTTTTTGCAAAGCTGACTTATTTTGACAATCGATTGCGCAATGCGGAATAATTAGTGGAAACTCAACATTTATGTGTGCAAACATTTCTCGCTTCGATTGCCGCTCATTTGGGCTGCCATTGTTGCTTTCTCCGGTTCAACGTTTGTGTTTTTCTTTCCGTTTTTATTTTTTTATTGTTTTTTCTTTATATATTTTCTCTGGCAATAACCTGGACTACCAAATATTTCCGTTTAGCACTCGACCAACGACAATGAACGTGGACACGAACGGCGGGGGAAACGGGGAAAAGCAGGGCGTCGAGGACAGCGACGACAACGTTGCCTTTGTATTATTTTATTTGTGTGTATATGTATGCATGGGCACATTAGGTACTGCTCTATAGGTATGCGATATAAGCACTACACACACCGATACAATCACTCACTCACACACACAAACGCACACATAGGCGCGCGTGAGCTTCGCATTTTTGTGTATCCGCCTCGTACGTGAGCAACGTTCGTGATGTTGTTGTTGTTGGTTTGACTGGGGATACAGTTATTAAATAGCCGTTGTTTTTCTTTATTTTCGTTTCTGCTTAAGCTGTTTTTTTATTTTTATATTAAATGTGCCACAATGTATGTGTTTTCAATTGCAGCAACCGTGCGTACACGTGCATCCTAGCGGCAGGATTCACGTACTGGAACTGATTCATCAGGCAGCAGGCAGTCCACGCGTGTCGTCGTCTACCTTATGTGAGAGCAGCACACAGCCGAATGCCAGCCGAAGACTCTCACTCGAAGTGAGCTCTCAAAAGCTCACAGCACAGTCGCAGTGAGAACGTATGAGAGAGAGCGAGAACGAGAGAATGAGAGCGCGCGCGGCAGTATGAAACTTTAATTTGCGTTTTTCCCTTACATTTTTAATAAGCAGTAAAGTGGGCAATTTTTTCACCATGCATTAAAGCTCGGGCAAAGGGTTTGACTTTGTCGCAGGTAGCACAAAGCGGCGGCCGCAGAGCCAAAGCTTGAGTTGAACGAAACGAAGCAGAGCATGCGACAGAGAGCGCATTGAAATAGAGAGTTTTCTGACAGCGGCTCTCACGTTAACTGGGTTATTAGCACAACCTGCCTCAACTCAACTAAACTCAACTCAATTCGTCGCGTCGCGTCGCGTCGCGTCTCGTCGCATCGTGTCCGCATCGGAACGCGGGCCCGAGCATAATGTGCTCAATAGTCACGTACAAATGAATATTCGCCATATCCACGCCTTCGTTTTGGCATATTAATATAGTCGACATTTGGGGGCTTTGCATCGCACATGAATGATTTACGTTGGCCCACAGCAATGTGATTTTTACCGCAATATGTAGGTATGTTTGTGAGCATTGCCCAACACTGAGCACCGCACCCCCCCATTCGCATGCGACAAAAACAATTGAACAGACAGTTATAGGCCAATTTGAGTTTATGTACACGCGTCGCAGTCGTGAAAGATTTGTGAGGCCGCTCCACTAACTACCCCCCTGTCCAATAAACACCTGTACATGCTGCTACTGCTGCTGTTGCTGCTGGTCTCCATGGCCGACCGTGTCAAATGTTGCGTGTTATGGGCCGCAAATGTTGCTGTCGAAAGCGTATCCGTAACCTCATACACCCGCAATTGGCCCCCAAGCCCCGCGCAAAACATGGCCGGACAGCAGAGGGACGCGATGAGCGCCTGGCTTTTAGTCTAAGCTGGTGGGGTCTGTGTCGACGTCAACGTTAACGTCCGCGTCGGCGTCGACGTCGGGGGCATTTCAACGCGCGGCTTACAAGCTAATAAATAAAGTGCCAAAATGTTCGGTCGAGAGTGCTTGACTAGAAAAACGCTCGGTGCGCTGCTGAATGTAAATTCTGTGTGCGAACAATGCATAACTGCCAGTGTGCGACACCTAGCGGACAATGAGGGCACTCGAGCGCTTCAAGTTCACGATTCCCTTGACTAAATAATATAAGTTTATAAATTTATATATATATATATATATAGCACAATACTTTGTGGCACAATAAAAACTATTTTTAACATTTTTGATTGTTGTGGCAGCTTGGAAATATAAATTTATTTTTCATATAATACGCTTTTGTACAAGGCAAGTGCTTTAGTTGCGGTATAAAGTTTGAAAAGAAAAGCAAATTTTTATTTTTTTAATACAAATTTACGAGTACTTGTTTGCTCTAAGCTGTGTTTATTTTACAGAGAATATTGGTTAAACTGGCAAAATGTTAAATTTTCTAAAGCTAATCGTGTGCTAAGCTACTTCTAATACCATCTCCTTTTTATATATATATAGATAAAGATATATAATATACATATATATAAATATATATATATGAAAGTAAAATATTCATCTAATGCAACAGCTTTGCAGCTACAAACTTGCTTGATTAGGTTTATTTAGTTGGTATTTTTGTTATGATTGATAGATTTAAAGTTTTATAAAGTTTTATGTGTGCCTTGACGCTTTCATAAGTTTCTCAAACTTCATATCATTTTAGAACTGTACAAACGTATGTAAGTACGTATGTGTGTATCTACGTGTTTATGTTTGTATGCTTTCCTCTTATGGCAGCGCCGACCAAGTTTGCTTTCCTGCGCTGCGCTGCAAATTGAATAAATAAAACGTACTTTTGCATGAAGCCCTACTATGCGATTCTCATGAATTCGACTAACACTTATAGATTTAAATGCTCTGATTGTGAATGCTATATTAACACGCTGTGTTGGCAATATAACAAACTTGGTTCTTGTATGTGTGAATGTGTGGGGGTGTGTGTATGTTTGTTATATTTTAACAAACGCAGAACCAATTAAGAACTTACCGCTGCGCTGCCTATTAAAAAGAAAGTTTTTTTAAACGCCATACTATGTGATTCTCATGAATTTCTAACTTGTCAGTCATACAGTTATTCATGCTTTGATAAGAAATTCTCTTCGAAATCGAATAAGCTTTCTTGATGCAAGTTTGATTTTTTATTAGTAGGTGTACATATATATATTTATTTATATGTCAAGAAGAGTATATCTTGAACCAATGCACTAGATACGGTGTTTTTATATGATAGTTAAGTATTTATCCCAGCTGTAATGATAATCTACAACTAATTTCATATATTTTTGTAAACAAAGTTTTTTAAAAGTGAGGTTAAGGCGTAACAGCCCAGCCCTCTCAGTCTATGGGCTGCTGTTACTGCCGGGTATCTTAAATATATTAGCTGTACAGCGGTGCTTAAGCGTCTGTCATTGAGCGAATCAAATTAGTGGAGCAATCTATAGCTGCACCCCGCCCCGCTGCCAAGTAGGGAGTGGCGCAGTCCTTTAGAACCTATGCGAGATGCTATCTGCGCACCTTTTTGCCAGTAAATTTATTGTTGCCAATTAATTTGTTAAAATTAGTAGAGCAGGCGCACGTCTCGAGGCACGAGGCTCGTAGCTTGTTCCTCCAGCCTAGCAGCCGGCGGTAGTTTCAATTGTGCAATCATTGGCGGTGGGGCAGGGGAATGGGGGCATCTACTGCTTATCGATAAGCGATGGCGCAAAGGACGCGGCTCTAGGAGCAAATTGTTTGGTTCGTCTTTTGTATTGCGGGCAAAATGTATGCCACGTACACGTATTTATCCATTGCTTAGGCGCCATATATTGCCACAGCCACTGCTCCAGATACTGTGGCCCCTCGCTGCACCCCTACGACCCCCTGCTGGGGCCGTTGCTGATGTTGCGCCTCTTGCGACTGCCGCGTCTTGGGCCTTGCATGAATGCTAAATTAATTTCAAATGAATACAAATGGCTTTTCGCTTTTAAGACCAGGCCAGAAGCAAAGCACAGCACAGCAAATTTACACACGCACACCAAGCACGCACACACACAGACAGAGAGAAACGCCAGCGTTGTCTGTTTTACATTTCGCTGTGTTTTTTGCACAGTTTTCAACATTTGATATAACTCTCCGGCCCCGACGGCTGCTGACTCACTGGCTCAGCCTTTTTATGGGCCCGCATGTCGGCACGGCCACGTTTATCAGATGCACCGTTGTAAAATTTACAGCTAGCCACGGCACAACCGGACCCGTTAATTCAATTCAGCGTAACGCTGAAATTCGCTTGCGCCTATACGTCTAGAAGTAACCCCCTCCACCCCTTCCGCCAAATACCCCAGTAGTTAGCTACCCAAAAACCGGCAACTGGCAATGGCTATTACCCAATAACTAGAAAACGCGGCTAATCGCGTGAATAGTTTTGGGGGCGGCATAATTGATGTTTACAGCTAAGCGAATGGGTCTCAAAGTGTTAGATGGGTGGGGGTTAAGGGCTGGGTGGTTGGCAGTCGGGTGTGCGTCGCTCACATTTCGTGAATTACCATTTCGTTGCCTACTTTTTGGTGCACCTGTCCGCTCGCTGCCGCTGCCGCTGCTGCTGCTGTTGCTGCTGCTGTTACTGCTGCTATTGTTGTCGAAGCGGGACTTGGAATTGCGGGTTGGGGGTTCAAGGGCTGGCGACCAGAAGTTGCTTTCAACGATACCCTGATTTAATGCATTTCATTGAGCGATAGCAATGGGCGGTGGCCACTCAGTCACTTTGCGTTCATTATTCAATTTGAGGTGGATTTAGATGTGCAACCGATTGGGGCATCAGCCTCGGCCGCAGCGGTTACCACCATGCTTATCGATGGATGTGCATTACGTGCTGTACACACACTCGAAAAAAGTTGAGATACAGAATGCTGAATATATAATATAGAACATCGACTATAGATCATATACTATAGAACATAGACTATTGAACTATAGATGAAAAATAGAACATGAAGCATAGAACATATAACATGAAACATAGAACACGAAACATATAACGTATAGCATAGAACATAGAACATAGAACATAGAACATAGAACATAGAACATAGAACATAGAATATAGAATATAGAACATAGAATATAGAACATAGAACATAGAACATAGAACATAAAACGTAGAACGTGGAATTCAACCTATTTGCACTTTTTACCTCAGTGCATAAACTCTTATTGGAGGTGTTTAGAGACTTTTAACTAACTTCAAAACCATATCAAAGAGCATAGCTAATTTGCACCCTTTGACCTTTGGCATACAAATCAAGAATTCCCTTTTATATATATCTTAAAATGTCACCCATACGCACAAGTTTGTTTTTGTACGTGTGTGAGTGTGTGCGTAGCATCGCATCGCATCACATCGCATCGCTTCAGCTGCCATTTAACTCACCTTCAGTTAGTCTGGATGCTGCCTCAAGGCTGTTGAAATGCTCTCAGGCACTTGGTGAGGCTCATGTTTTTCTATCGATTTTCATGTCTGATTTTCTAGGACTGCCCAATTTGATTTGCATGCAAAAGTCGAGCCCGTCGAGCTAATGCCAGCAATTCATTAGGGAAAATATTTCCTTGTCGAGGCCAAATAGGATCAGCACTTGCCATCCCCGTCTATAAGGACAGCTCAATGTAAATTTCCAATCGCAGCGGAACGAAGCGTATTAAAAAACACTTACGGCTTATTGCAGCGAGTACTTAGCCATGGATGAGGGCAGCATTCAATCATTTCAATTATTTTGTATTGGCCATAAAAAGCGTTCAAACAAAGTACTACAAAGTTAAATGAGGTTAAATGCGTTGCTTTTACGCTTTCAAGCTGATATCTTCGCAATTTATAACCTGCCACTGTCTCTCTATTTATATTTCATATTTTATTGTTTACTAGAAGAGTGCATTACATGCAGTCTGCCAGGTAATGAATGCAGTTGTGCTTACCCTTCTTCCTCTCTCTTTCTCTCTCTCCGTCTCTCTCCCTTTCGTAATTAAACGCTCAAAAGTCAGTATGAGCTTCTGTGCCTGCTTTGTGTCGCATCCTTAACGTATCACTGGCAGCTGCAGGAATTTCCTTTGCAGCATCCTAACTTGTTTCAAGGCCTTGGCAGCGGGTGCTACAGAATCTTAAGGTCTATAGCCGTAGATGTTTATAGGACATTCAGCTTAAGGGTTGTGAGATTCTAGATAAAAACTACTTTATTGCAGTTATCTATTCCTTTGTTCAATTCTGCTGATAAGCTTTGCCTCCTTCATATCTTTGTCCCACTTGTCGGCATAGTTGTTGTTTTGTATATGTCATTAGGCGTCTGATTTATTTAAAATCTTTTTGCAACATCCTTTAACGATTATTTGATTTGTTAACGGCCATCTTGCTGTGGCTCACAAACTACTTAAATGTCACATGGTCAGTTAAACTTTACTATTGCCTTTCCGCTTAATAATGATTTATGTTATGGCCAAAACAAAGAAATCTGCATATAAGGCATGCATATATAATAATTAATGGCATATGTATATGCCATGTGCATGTGTGGGCACGCGTGTGTGTGTGCGTGTGAGTCATATAAATATTTACATACATATATTTCCCTTCGACTTTGTAGTCTTCGTATCCTTTTTCCACTTGAGCTTAACTGTCCAACACTGAATTGAATTCCCCGCACAAGCTCCCACTCCCTCCCCCCGCTGCCCATTCACCCCGCGGGAGCATTTACATAGAGCACACACATACGACGTATGGGCCAAAAGGACTTTTTGTCTGCGTCTCGATTTAGACTTGAACATTGAGCATCTGATATGCATCAAATATAACTCAATTGCCGGACTGCTGGGCTCTTTGGAGCTGAATAACCAGGAAATACTTTCGACTTAGGTCAAACTTGGGCCATTGGTTGCTTTTGGCACCCCTTTTTCCCTTTCGCTGTTTGCGCCAGCTCCTCCTCCGGCTTCAGCTCTGACTGCTGCTCTCCCTATCTCTCAATCCGCATCTATATTTATATGTGCTCTTTCGCTGTGGCACACCATCTCATCCTAACATTTTCCATTCATTTTCGCAAGTGGCTACGGATTTACTTTTTATACCCTGTAAACAAGTAAGTCAGTTGAAATGGTATATGGTCAAAGGCAGGCAGATTCATCTCCCTAACTATGTAGTAAATCAATTTTTTCTTATGATCTAGTCATACCATTTTATATATTAATCCTTGTAAGAGTTTATCACAAATTATATTATGTAATTATTAATTCTTAGTAGTTGGGCCACTTTCTAACTTTAAGAGCATGAACACCATTCTCACTTGTTATATTGGCATTCCGGTGTCGTTCAGCCAAACTCTGTTCTTAAACACAAACAAATGCTGCGTTTTGTTTATTTACATAAGCATGTATGTATATAGCATATATACTTAAGTTTGTATAGATATATAGTATATATATGTACTATATACGACTGTCTGTCTCTTGAAGATATTTGGCTAAAGGCTTTTAGGGCCAGCTCGCCGTTAGTTGGCGCTTCAAGCGAACATAAAAATGCCCTTAAAAGCCGGCACAGAGACTGAAGACACAAAACAAGAAAGTGGACAAAAATAAAAAAAACCCAAGAAAAAAACATCAAGAAAAACGAAGCAAATATAAAACTTATACCAAAAAGGGATTGACGGATATAAATGGTGATATGACCTAAGGTCATTTGTATAAAATTAAGTTGAGCAACATAAAAACCAGCCCACAAACGAAATGACAATAACAAAAATAACGAAAAAAAAAACACACAAAATCTCAGCAAATAAAAACAAAATAGAAAACAGAACAAAAACTAAATAGCTAACAACGAGGACCTCCTCAGTTTTTTTTTTTTTTTTTTTGTGCTCCACGGTTTAATCAAAGACTTCAAATCGATTTATAATAAAAAGGAAAAATGAAAACCCGCAGCCAGCAGAGGCTAACTGTAAGAGCTAACTAAAAAGCCCACTCGAAAATCCTTGACGGGCTTTTCATTTGGCCGCGTTCATCTTTAATAAATTTTTATGCCGTATGCTAATAAAGATTTTCTGTCGTGCCCCAGGCCATTTGCCACGGCCAAAGCTAAACTTCTGGTTCTGCTCTGGCCCTCGTCCTACCTCTAGGGAGGCGGAGGAACTGAGGAGGGGTACCCATTTTAATATCCAGCCACGTATGTCATGGCACAAAACCATTAAGCACAAAAAGCAAAGTAAAATGCCAGAGCTGAATGCAGGAGCGAAACAACATAGAAAAGGAACAAAATATATATACAAACACAGATACATACACAGCCATATATAGAAAAGATGTAGAGGAAGCAGCGGAATAAGCAGGAAAAAAATTATGCCCCAGACGCCGCTGAATTTTAAATGAGCCTTTATGGGCTTCATTTCAGCGTGTAAATTATCTCATTTGTCAGCAATTGCGCTGTGCGTGTGTTAGTGTATATATATGTGTGTGTGTGTGTAGCTCAAGTGCTCGCCCAGACGGCCGAGCCCCACCGCCCCGCATTCATATGCGACATGTAGTCAGCCATTTGTAAAATGATTCAATGGCGTCTCCTGACATTTAATGAGATAAGCGCACGCTTTGTGCGATAAGACTATGTTTTGCCCCGGCAGTATTGAGTGCACGCACAGTGAAGCCTTTACGAACGAACAGCTTCTCATAGAGCACAACTCCTTGCGACAATCAATTTGCTTCGGCCCAATTTTGTGGCCAATTTTTGAAACAAGAAATTTATAAAAAGCCGTTGCCAATATTGAGTACACGTACAGTGAAGCCTTAACAAACGAACAGCGCACACCTTGAGACAATCAATTTGCTTCGGCCCAATTTTGTTGCCAACTTTTGCCCAAAAACTCTTATTTGCTTTACAAAAACATCTGCACTTAAAATAACTGCAAGAAGTTTATAAACAGTCATTTCCCGATTTAATTGCAAGTACAGTAAAGTCACCACAAGCGAACGAACTTTTTGGTTTGAAATCAAGTCAAATAGTTACCATTCGTTCTATTATTTTCTTTTATTAATTACCTAAAAAGAGTTATCCTTTAGACCTGGCCAAACGCCGACTTTAATGATGCAAAATTAACATGTACATATACATATATACACATTGTAAATATTTAAATTAAGCTATCATTAACCAAAACTCACGCTGATAAAAGTTGATAAAAGTAAAAAGTAACAGAAAATTAGCTAAAATAAAAGAAACTTAAAACCAAAAAAAAAATCTATTAATTACACTTAGAGAAAAATTATATTATGTGGTCAAGCACAAAGTCAAAATCGAGAATATTCTTAAGCTGGAATTGAAGATTTTTTTATTTTTAAATAACTTTTTTCATCGCAAATTCGTTCCAAACACTACTCACATACAGAACGCAATGAAAAACCAATTTTGTTTATGCGGATTTAAAGCATTATTCTTTCCCTTTTTTTTCTTTTATTAGGTATTAAGATTTTAAAACAAGTGCATATTCTTACCAATTAAACAAAGAGCTTAATAGTCAGCAAGAATGTGTATACTGAATTTATGGATGCCTAAAAACGTTAAACTTTCAAAACAAGTCTATGTGAATTCTGGAATTTATATCGAAATCTCCAAGTGTACAAAACTGGAGAATATATGAATTGAATATGAGTGTGATTAAAGAAATTTATCAAAGATTTTACTAGATTTATTTTCTATTATTTCTATTAGTTAAGCGGACAGCTGCCTAGCAGGTCCAAGAAGTGCGCGTCTGCAGAGCTTCCACCGTATCGGTATACCATACACAACCACACATATCATCTGCAGCAATTGGCCCACACGCAATTCCGAGCATAATCGCACATCGGAATGCGCTTACGCCTTGGAATCCGCTTGCTGGATGCGCTGAGGGCTTCCCATGAATGAAATGCAAACAAATCTGTAACATCGCAATAAGCCCCACGAACCAAACCAAATACAAACCGCAGCGTAAGGGGGCCCGAAATAAATTTACAAGCACATTTAAGTTGTCAAAAAGAGAGTTGGCAGTTGGGGTCTGTTTGGCCAATATTTGGTTAAAATTTGGTCGGCGCAAAAATGTGTTTATCAGCCAGATTTTATTAACTAAAACTGCGACCCTTGTCTAACCTAAGCCAAAAAAACCGTTTGTTGATTAGTTACTTGAAGATGTTTTAATTTTGAAAAAGTATTAAATATCTTAGCACAGAATAACCCACAAATATTAACACTTAAATGAGAAAATATATTGAGTATCTCTTTTTTAGCTAAGGTATATCATAAAATGATGTTACACAATAGAAAGAAGATGAGTTCCTGAAAGTTCGTTTATGTAACTAAAGGCAAAGTAGAAATTGGTTTGGCAAACAATTCCTGCATGTCTAGAGCATCTTTGTTCCACATTGCCACTAATTTAAAGCATGATACAATGCTATTAGACAATAAAATGCAATGAAAATAAATTCACTTAACTCTTCTTCATATCTGAAAATATTTCTTTTGTAAATTTTTTGCTCTTTTGTACAGCAGTCATCCGTGAAATAACTCTTTAGAAATTCGCTTGGTTTTCTATGGGAAAAAACTGTTGGTTGACTGCCTCATGAAAATGTTTGTAGCTCAAACTGCCAATTAGTACTTGAACATTTTGATGTATGTTTGTACAAATGTGTTTCTGTTATGTTTTATTTATTCTTTCTATTTAATTTTTTATTTTAGTTGGTTTTATTTTATTATAACAAACTTGGGTATGTTTAACTTTTCTGTGGACAAACTCAACTGGACGTCGACATGAATAGCATACATAACTATATGTGTGTGCATATATCCTGTATATATATATGTATATGTGTGTGCATAACAAAAGCAGCGAAGTTCTCGGCAATCGGGCGCCGTACCCACCTTTTGACAAGGGCATAATTAAAGCATAACAGGAGTAACAGCAACGCCCCGCAAACGTGCCCGAAACAGGCTCCACCAAAAAATAAACCCCCCCCCCACCCCCTCTGTCAGGCAACGTTACAGCTCCTAGCCAAGGCGCTGCGGATCAGGGAGGCGCGATGGCGGCGAAGGAAAGTCGAGGCGAGGCGAGGCAAGGCGCACATAAAAGCGAAACCCACTACATGGGGTGAAAACAGGTTGTTACTTCCTTGCAAACAAGGTTCCGTTACCGTTATGCCGTTACATATCCATGTGTGTGTGTTTGTGTGTCTGTAGCTGGCGTATAAAAGAAAAGCACGTTATTGCCAATTTAACTTACATTGTGCATGTGTCTTTAAACAAAGATTTATGTACCCACTTGCATGCATACTCATAGCTACCCAAGTAATATATATATACAAAGTGTGTTATTGTTGTGTTGTGTGTTTGAGTGTTTGTGTGTGAGTGTGTGTGGGCGCGGGTCAGGTGTGCGCGTAATAACTTGCTATAGATATGTGTGGCGCTTGCTACGTGCCGTGCTGCCACTTAAATCAGCATAATGATATGCACTTATTGTTGTGGCAAATTTGTTAGCGGATATGCTGAAAGAAGCGGCAGCCCAGGAGGACCGCACCACCACACAGCACCGCAAAAGCCTGTCGCTGTCGATTTCTTCATTTGCCTAATACGAGTCGACGCCATCATTAATCTAAAATATGGCTAAGACACACGCAGGCACACACGCACACATACACACACGCACAACTACTAACACTGAGAGACGTCTAACGATGTGCATGTAATTATGCTCAGCCACACACGCATTTACTCACTCACATTCACTCACACTCACTCACACTCATTCGCACCCATTCGCTCTTGCTCGCACCCTCACGCATTTGCGTAAGCCTTGTTAATCGTGACAAAAGCTTATTGCGGTTTATTTGGGCTACTTGTTTCACATCCGGCGTCAATGTCGCTGACGGCAAAAAGCAAAATCAACACACATGCCCACACACATATATACATAAATGCTGGCATGTAATACAGTTATATGGCCAAGCATATGCGAGTGCTTGTCTGGTCGCGACTGGTCTCACTGGCAGCGCGCGTCACTTGCACACACATAATAAACATTTTAAACATTATATTCGTGTTTAGCAGCAGCTTCTTGCCTGCTAGTTGTTGTTGTTGTTGCTGCCAGAAGCGTGCGTGTGTATGGGTGAGCGTGTGTTCGCTTCGAGCAAAATTTACGGGTTTTAACGAATAATGGCGCTTGTGGGAAATGAACGTTTTGTGTTCGCTTCTGCTTGTCATCGCATCGCGCCGAACATTTGCAACGCATTCCAAACACACACAGCATTCACCACTTTATCAGCATTTTACTTTGGCTCTTATTACCACCCACACTCAGTACATTAGGGCACCCACTCAAACTCACACACACACACACACACGTATACAAGCACGCTTCTATGAGTTTTGCGAGTCTCTAAGGAAATTAAAAAACAACTAAAACAAATTAACAATGTAATGACAAAGTCTTATATGGCCCACATATACATACATAAATAAACATATATGTTTTATACATAAACAAGCTGCGGCTTCTTAAAGCAGACACACACCCTCACCAACACCCACACAAGACAGCCAGCCTGCTAATAACGTATCGAGCATTCATTCCGAAAAAAAAATTGAATTACCTACAATGGGGCCGCCCTGTGCATTTGGGACCACCCACAGCACAATGACTATGTTAAGTATACGCCACGGAATCGAGCAATTCGCACTTGCGAATGGCAAACGCTTTTAATGATGATCGATTTGGGTAAACAATGGAATTTCCGCATTCAAATTTTATTGCCAGCAATCAGTGGCGCACTTTCCGGTCGCTTGCCTACACAATAAGTGCGTAATGTTAAATACAACAACGCATTTATCTACCAAAATTGCATTAATCTATCTAGTGTGCCGCCCTTTTGCTGTTTAGCTAGCAAATTTTCAATAGAAATTGAATGATTGTTATTGTCACAGCATATGTGTGTAGGTGGGCGTATGTTATGAGGTTGCAGCAGTTAGCATACGCGGACAAGCTTATAAAAAAAATTTGTACTTTTAAAAAAATAACGATTTAATTAACTTGAGGCACCCTTTAAAGCACTCGGCCAAATGCCAAACAGCTGTTTTCAGTCAATACCAATTTTTGGTATATTATTGAGGTATTTTTAGCAAAACAATGAAACGGTCACACTTCCTCGTAATTGTAAACAAATGTACAGTGTTGCCATATTATCGAATACTGCCATAACACAAATACCACAAATTTGTAATTAAACAAACAAGACAATTAATTTGTGTGTTTGTGCTCAGTTTTTGTGCGAAATAATTGGCTGCTGTGCAGCGACCACATATTCTAACTGATGTGCAGCAGCAGGAAAAACAGAGCGAGCAGCCGCGACACAAGCATTCCAATGCACTTTCTCTCAATGGTGTAAAACCAGTCTTGCGGCTTTTTGTTGCTGTTCTTGTTGTTGTTTTTGACATCTATTCGATATCAATAGAAAAATACAGGCCAAATACGTTGTCGCGTTTGTGTGTTGTGTTGTTAGCAGACTATTGAGCACCTGTGTGCCACAACAGCAACAACAACAACGAAAATCAAGCACGCTGATTGCTGTCTTTAGCCGTCTTTATTGGCCAGTCACATCTTGCCCACTCTTGAGTGCGTTACTCGATTCTCTCGCGCTTTAAAAATTCATAATTTGCATAAATTTTTGCTATATGCATAACCCAGGCCGAGCATGTTTCTCCAATTGAGTCATTACGCCACGGAATTTTGTGCTAAACGTAAGTTTGTCATTCCACCCAAAAAAAAAAAACAAAAATTAAAGAAAATTGTTCTTAATTCGCTTTCCAATTAGGCCACACATAACCATTTATATCCTATATATATATATATATTTATATACACAAACAAGATGTCTTCAATTGAGGAGAAAGTGCGGAGCATATTGAACGCCAAAGAACTGGGCGATATAACAGCAGAACTATGTGATTTCTCGCTGAAAGAGCAGAATGCCACGGCCGAGGCGCAAGGCGTGCAGCCATCGGCGACGGCCGACTTTGTGCCCCAGGTCGGGCAGACGATCAACTATATTGTAGCCTGTGTGCTGTTCAATGAGCACGACGAGCTACTCATGATCGAGGAGGCCAAGCCCAGCTGTGCAGGTGGGTCAACCAAGCGACGGTGGCAACGTTTATGAAATATGATTTTCTTTTTTCTTTTCATCAGGCAAATGGTATCTACCCGCGGGTCGCATGGAAAAGGGCGAGTCCATCACAGAGGCAGCGGCACGTGAGCTGTTCGAGGAGACAGGCCTCAATGCGGAAATGACCACGTTGCTGGCCGTGGAATCGGCTGGTGGCTCCTGGTTTCGCTTTGTGCTCACGGGTCGCATTACGGGCGGACGGCTTAAAACGCCCGCCGATGCAGACTCGGAGTCAATACAAGCTCTGTGGCTGCGCAATCCCAAAGAGGTGCCGCTGCGTGCCAACGACATACTGAGCATCATTGAAATCGGACGCGCATATCATCAGCACCAGAAGCAGGCGCAGCAGCAGCCGAATGTGCCACACCAGCCGCAGTGGCATGGCGACGTGCTGCCCACACGGCATCCGCACAAGCGCAACTATATGCGTGTGCTCGCCGTAGCACGCAAACGTGCCAGCAACTCAATGAACATACTCATCAGCGAGAAGAATACACATCATTTTCCGACCGTCGAACTGCATCCGAATCGCAGCCTGCACTCGACATTGCGTAAATTCATGATTGAGATATTTGGCGCCGAGCTGCCGCAGCATCGGCCACACGGCCTGCTCAGCGTGGAGCATGCAACAAGCAGCGATGAGTGCACCGATGGCATCTGCCTGAATCTGCTGGTGGCCTTCAGGCCACCGCTTGAAGAGATTTCGCTAATTGGCAAATGCATTTGGCAGGAGCTCAGCCCGCCGCTGGACGAGAAGCTGGCGCGCATACTCAGCAGCAAACATGCGTCCATACCACTTAACGTGGTACGATAGCTGCTTACCGAATAGTTCTAGCCTAATCTCTCTATCCAATGGTGCAAGCTCATATATATAATATATATAACCTATAATTAGATAATACCAATTGCCACTCTTGTTCATACAAATGAGACGGTCGAGTCTGTGTTTGACTTGGACTCCTATCTTCTAAATTAAATGTAAAACATTTTACTCGACCTATTTGATTTGATTTGATTTGTATTTTCTTTAATCTTAGCTCCTGGTTAGTAAATGTTTTATTAATCGCTAAATCGTAAAGTTTCGACTCTGGGCATACTTTCAGAAAAACAAAGGTTTCTTAGTTGTACAATGACTTTTATTGGCTATTTACAGTTCAATTTTTATATGTTCATGCAGAATTAATATTATGTCCGGACTGGGTGTGGGTGTTGATATATTTGACTAGGTTAATATAGCATAAACAACGTTAACTAGCACTTAACCAGAAATTTAGCCCTTCCAGATATTGTTAAACACTTCCATAAAGGAGTCATAGATCATGAACGTAATCGCCACATCCAAGCACACGCGTCCCAGACGCGGCACCGTGCCCTTGTAGAAAGCCGCCACGCCCTCGTTCTTCAATATTTGCAATGCACAATCCGCCGTATTCTTGTACTTGGCTGCCTCGAGGCCCTGCATACGGGTCTTAACCACATCCAAGGGTGTGTTGCCAAACACGGAAGCAGCTCCCGCAATGGCACCAAACATGCCCACCAACCACTTGGGCACCGGCTTCTTACGATCGGCGCCCTGCAGGGAAAAGAATTAAAGGTGGGGAAATAATTGAAATGTGTTAATTCAAAATTTAGAGATCAAACCAGTATTGAAAATTTAAAATCTGGGATGAAGTTAAGAATTAGAAAACCCTTTTAGGCAAAATTTGTAATATCTAGAGTTAGAAAATGAGTTTAATATTACGTTTTATGCTATTATACAAACCAACACATTGACTTAAAATTTTAAATTTTCAAAAAATTACTTTAAAAAACATCATAAAGAACGCTTAATTGCTTTCAAAAATTAAAAAAAAAAAAATACTAGATTTATGTTTTTTGATATTAATATGCAAACATAGTTCACATAATAATTAAACTTGTAGTCCTGTTTATTAGAAATCTTAGAAAGGTGTGTCAAACTAATTTTGGAATTTTAGAGGGCGAAATGCGACAAATGTGTAAAAAATCGATCTTTCTGTCAGCAACGATTTAAAAGTATGATTCATATTGAAAGCAGATCTCGAAAATTAAGTTACCTTATACATATCCTTCAACGACTCCATGACAAAGAAGCGTATGGCCTGGTTGGAGCCCTGCTTCAGGATGGTTGCCGAGAGGCCCTTGTAAATGCCGCCGATACCCTCCGTTTTGATAATTTGACCGACGCCATGGGCAAAACCCTTGAACTTGGGATTCGCACTACGCTGATCGTTGATGAACTTCACCTTAATCGTTTCCATCGGTGTGACCGCAATGATGGCCTCACACACACCAGCCCCCAGACCGCTTAGCAGCTTGCCTGAGTTGCTAAGCCGGCCCTGAGAGTCGGCGAGATGGGAGCGCAGGAATTCAAAGGAACCAAATCTGACACGGGATAAAAGCGCTTAGCCTGGCAAGCTACGAACTCGAGTGGAAACTCACCTGGTTGCTGACTTGGGTATGCTGCCGTAGATGAGCACGCTGAGGCCCCGGTAGAGTCCGAAGAAGCCGCGCTGCTGGACCGTCTTCTTCACGCAATCCACAATGCCATTGTAGCGCTTGTTGGCGCCCTTCTCGTCCAGCTGCAGTTGCGTCTTCACGTATTCGGTGGGGTAGGTTATGCAGATTTCGATACCGCCGGTTATGCCGCCGGCAACGATACCCTTCAATCCCTTGGAACCGCCCTTGGGCGCCGCGGCGGCACCAGTGTCGATCATCCAGGGGCGTGCCTGGAAGGGGCTCATAAATGTGGACAGTCTCTGGCGATCCATTTCAAGCTCTGACCTGGCATAGCCGTGAAATTCGGCAAATAAGAACGCGATTAAGCTATTGTAATACATGGTTTTTGCCGTGGTCGTAGGTGTTATGTGCTTATAAAACAAAAACCAATTCAAAAATTCATCTACAACAAATTTAAAATTTTAAAGGCCACGGGTTTTGTTTGAACTAAATTTAGATAGAATAAAAAATCCCTTCCAGTGGGAGTTTCTTTTCAAAGTAGGCAAGTTCCGATTCTGCTGGAGGTGTCTAGGGGGGGCTATAAATACATTTGGGAACAAGTTCTGGAGGTAAAATGATCATTGGATGCATAGAAAATGCATACCTGGAGCGGAGCTACTAGAAATGGAATTTATATGCCCGAATAAAACTGTAACTGTGACTTTTGAACTATGAATTTTTAAGAGATATAGCCGGTTCTATATTCGGATAGATCTTTAGTAAAAAATTTTCACACAACAGCTGTAAAATTAACTGACTAGCTCCTTAACTGTATCAGCTTATTATTTATATTCGTCAATTACCCACACTCACACTAAGGTGAATTCTTAAAAAAAAACGTACATATTTAAAGTTTAGAGTCTTCAGTTTGAATAAATAAATTTCATTGAGTAGGTATTTCACGAAATCAATATACCCCTTTCTCGCATATTCAAATTTTGCCAAGTACTTCGTTTAGGTTAGGTTTATAGCTAATCTATAACGTCTGCTTGTTTCGTGACAATTCATGATTTTATCGCGACGTTTTTCACCTTGAAATCAAAGTTCAAAATCGAAAACTATGTTGTATAAGTCGTCGCAGCAAATACATAATGGATAGAAATGTGTCTATACGAGTTTGTCAAATGCTTTTCAAACATCTGCAACTGATTGCGATTACTTAAGATCGTATGACAGTGTTTCGAGACGAAAGGGGTGGAAAAGGGAATGCTAGAAGAATTCGCTTTTTGAGCTTTTTGCACTTAACAATTTTTTTTTTGTTATATAATTTTAGCAGTCACATAATAAATTATGGAATCTATAGCAATTATTTTGCATGTTTGTTCAGGAATTTCGCTTAATTTTTATAACAATTAAACAAACTCATACATTGCCGACAAAGATAAACAAAGTTTTATGATAACTTTTCGTTGGAAATGAACGCACGCACACACTCACACACACACACACACACGCACGCAATACCAATTCCAGTAAGCTTCAAGTTGGAGAGCTGATTGCAAACTAGTGCACTATAATTCTAAGCCTGTGGCTGCAATTCAACTCACTTAATTATAATTGTAAAAATGCAATATGTGAACCGCCGTGGCACTGGAACTCTTTGGTTGTTTCTGTATGAGCTGATTGGAATCCGAGGGCGACGCGTTCGCGGCTAGGGCAGCGACTCAACTGCCGTCATGCTATGGAAAAAAATAAATTCCATTTTCCAATCACAAGAGAAAGCTTCAAAAATTCAAATAAGCAGCACATTTGTAAACAAGCAGACACCAACCAACTGCTGCTGCTCACTGGTGATCGAGCGGCAAAGCGAGAGCGCAAGCGAATGGGAGAGGGAGAGCGTGCCGACGCGACGTCGGAGAGCTAAAGTAACGGCGATGGCGTGATACTGGATTTTTTTCGTTTATGACGACGCGGCAGAAAAAAAGATCTGCGCCTCTTAATGAGCAAAACCCGTTTCTCCAAACTTACCGGAGCTTTTTCAACTGGAAAAGCTCACCCTTGCGCTAGTAAAGCGGAGCGTAGACAAAATTAAGTTTTTTCAAGTGTTAAAATAAGCGGACAGTAAACAGCCGCAAAGTAGACAACAGCTTTTTCGTTTTAGCTCTGCAGCGATTACACAATGCAAGCACGCACACACAGGCACATGTACGTGTGATATGTTGTTTTTGTTGATTAACTCAAGTCATGCACCGTTATTTATCTTTCGCCCACGAATCGATATTAATGTTATCAGTTTATAGCACATAATGTATGATTGTTTAATTTTTTTTATCATTTACCAGACTTTTTATTTAATCAGCAGCCATGTGAATAATACTATACTCTATACTGGAACCGGCAAACTGTAACTGTTAACGCAAGCAAATGCCGTAAGGTTAGTCACTGTTGCCCCCATAACTGAACTGCGCATGATTCACCCACACAAACATAGCTGTTCATTTGCTGACATCAACCGTTACAGTGACGCCAGGAAATGCGTGGGAGCTGCATTACCATGTGCTATGGGCAAAAATGTGTTGCATATGTCAGCGAATAACTGGAGATTCTCGCATTATGCTAAAAAACACATTAACGAATTGAATTTGTTCCCATGTAAACCTGATATAATATCAAGCAAAGCCGCCGACATACAATACTTCGACCCTGAACAAAAGGCAACTTTATATTATCGAATGCAATTGGAATATCGGCAAAAAGCACATGTGGTAAGGGCCCACCCAAGTACCCCAGGTTCGATTCGATTACCATATAAATCAAATCTAAGTTTAGCAGTAGTGCAGTATTTAGGAAGTAATTAGGAAGCCATATATTATGTGAATTTAAGCGTGTAAAAATCCTACTCAAATGAAATTGTTCTATCTATATTAACTTTAAATCCTAATGTCCATTTAAAAAACTTGAAACTTAAAGCAAAATATTAATTTTATTCAAATGCATTTTGAAATTTTTCACATGTCATTTACATGCATGTATGCATGTGTTTATAAATAAACATTAGAATTAAAGTGCAGTTCTTTTCATATTTTTGTTTGGTTTTTATGTTAATCAATAACAATATGTTACTAGGCTGGGAAATTTTATTTAGACAGTTGATAATTCAGTCATGTTTTTCAGACGAAACAGATGCTTAGACTGCCTTGTAGACGCGCACGCTCTTCACGCTGCCAATGGTGAGGGTCTGTAAACGAGAGAGATTGAAAGAGGGAGAGAGAGAGTTAGGATCGGAAGTACAGTTAAAGTCTGGCTGAACTTACTGTAATCAGCTCACTGTCGGTGAACTCGCGCACAATGGTCGAGGGCTTGTCGCCCTTCTGCTCCTGTGTCAGCTTGTTGCCATCGAGGGTGATGACACTCTTGACCTTGCGACCATCCAGAGTCTCCTCGTCGAACTCCTCGCCCAGTTTAAAGCTAATGGCAGAGGTCTTGAATGTGGACGTGGTGGTCAGTGTGTAGGTGTCACCCTCCAAGGTAACCTCCACAGTGGGGCTGACAGTGTTGCCCATTTTGCGCAGAACCATACCAACGCCTACAAATTTAGGAAATTACAGAATTAGTATACATATTACATTTACATTTACCCAGTAACTGAAAAATGTCTATGCTTAAGCTAGTTTCAAATAGCGGGTTCAAATCTAGGATTCCTTGGTTCGGGTTTATTGTATAGTTTTGTAGCCAGTGCCAGTTCAAAAAGCTCAACTATGTCCTATAAAAATATGAATCTGTACATATATGCATTCAAAGAGCCTGAAGATTCGGGCAATTACTAATTGAATTACCCAATCAAAGTTGAAGACCCACACACAATGCAAATCATATTGTATTTAATTGAAATAATAAAGCTGAATTATGAAGTTGCCAGCAAATAACCCGGGCCAGACCAGGCCGAGTGTCATGCTCAAGGTTAGCAATACGGGCCCAGGGGATATACCGGGGCTGACGGACGCACAGCCTCCGGTACTTATCAATTGGTCAGCCTAAATATAGCAAAACTGTACGAGCAAAGTAAAATGCAAGCGACCTTATCGCAATGCACAAGCGCATATAGTATACATGATATTGATATATACAAAAGGCATGCACACACACATATATATATATATATATATAAACATACATACGTATGCAAACTCTACAAAGAGCGAGAAAGAGAGAGGGAGAGGGAGAGAACTGTGCCCCCTGTTGAACATCCATCAGCACAGACAAATCAATTATGCTCACTTATGTATTTGTCCAATTTTAAAAGTGGACAACCTTTTGGTCTCAAGTGTTTTATGGTTCGATAAGTTCCCACCGCCTTCTATCTATAGATAATTTTTGGGAACCTTTACAGCTGTGCATAATCAATGAAGAACTTTTGTATATCGCTTCTTTGGACTGGAAGAGATTAGAAAACAGTTCGCAAACAACAAAAAAATCGCACTAATTGTTGCCACACAGCAACATATTGATAAGGTGCAAAGTGCAAAAAAAAAAAAAAACCCCTAATCTCAAAACTAAATTATCATTATTATCATTGAGCTGCATATATGTATGTAGCTATAATGTTTATCATTTGTACTATATACTTTGGGTACAGCGTTCAATCAGATAAATACAAGTATTATTGACGTGTCTCAACAACCATTTTCGAGAGTTATTTTCATTAAAAATCCGGTAATCCAAACCTCTTCAAAGTGTTGTTCGACGTTGAAAAACGAGATCTCGTTTGTGATTTGAGTTTTCCTCCAACCACAGACACAAAAGACCGCAGAAAATAACAAAATAACCGTGCCACATAATGCGTATCGAATCGAATTACCAATTTCTCCCCAAACTTGGATCCAGACTAGACTAAACAGAACAAAGTTCGGCGGGTGTCTAAACAAATTACTGGATGACTGACAAACACTACATTTGCGATGCAAAAAATAAAAAGCTTTAAAAAATATAATACATACTAATGGAAAAATAGCTTATTATTTATACCACCGTTTGTAACACCAAGTCAACGACTTTTAAACGGTGATTTATAAAAAAAAATGGGGTTTTAACGATTCGTTAAAAATATCTATACCTTCATCTGTAAATTTAAACTGTTAGTTATCTAATTTTGTTCTCTTAAGCGATGGGCATTCGCAATTCTCATGCTAGTGGGAAATAAACTCTTTTTTTTCCAGAATAGAGTATAAGTACAATACAATACGAAAAAAAAATGCACAGACGTGCATCCTCATATGGAATAGTATGGTATAATGTAGTAATTAACAATTCAGGTGGTCGTAAGTAATAGAAAACCTACATTGAGTAAAGTACACACTTAATTTTAATTAGTTTTTAAGTTTATTGCCCCATTACCTCCCGCCCGATAAGCACTTTATGACTTTTATGCGCTTTGCACCTGATTCGTCGGCTACTCTAAAAGTGACTCTGCCAAAAAGTGGAGCAACGCATAAAACTGTAGAGAATTTCACATGTTTTTACAACCACGTTTTTCGTTCTCATTGATTCTCCCTATCTTCTTTCTCTTGCACATCTGCACAGAGCGAATTTTTTTTTTGCCGGCCGGCTAGCGGCTTTTATTTCTGCTGTGCGTTTTCGGCTTCTTTCTCATGTTCTCGCTTACTCACTCCACTTTCTCGGCCCCACGTGCCATTAATACGTTATACTATTTGCAACATTACAGTACATAACTGTTTATAAAATCCTAGCTAATCACTTACCCAACTCCTTCATGTACTCATCAAAGTTCTCGGACTTGTCCAGCTTGTATTTCTTGCCAACGAAAGATGCCATTTTGCTGTGAAATGCGTTTACTTGGTTGAGTTACAAGAGAATCAGGCCACCACTGCTGAAAGCTCGCGCAAGCGGCTCACTTTTATACACGCGCACGGCATTGCCAGATGCGGAAACACTGAATGAAAGCTTCCTTTGAGTTAGGTGAGAGCGCGAACGTAAGCTTTCGTTGGGATATGTGATGGCAACACACATGAGTCTTTATCGATGTGGGTACATCAATTAAATTACAAACAAAGGTGGATATTGTAGTTTTCTTTTACCGTAAACAGATAAATATTGCATAAAGACAGTATAAAAATGTATGTGTCATATTTATTTATTTGGGGTGCGTATAACTATAGACTATCGACATATGACAAACATCGATAACTGTATAAGCTTTGACCGTTATATGCATTATCCACGAGAGTTTGTCATATATATATATATATATCTTAATCTATATTAATTTTAGTAATAATCTATATACATGTTGTTCATTGCCTTTTGCTGAACATTTTGCGATCTTTGTGCTCGAGTAAAGTTTCTTTTGATTGAATCTGTTGGCGCACGGTTCTAAAAAGCACTACGATATATATATGATACATATCTGCCACATACACACGTCAAACCCCACCCAGCTTGACTTGATCAATTGCTTACACTTAATTGATTCAAACGTGCCGTCCATATAACTGTCATAAGTATATCACGAATCATATGCTGTGAGAATTGCAAGTTCAAGTGGAATCTGTAGCTGAGAAAATCTACTACATATATGTATATATTCTTTTTCTGCAAAATACTCATTGTGGGTCAACGACAACACCCACATCAATAAAACATTGCGCGTTATTCTAAGAACACTTTCAAATGTATCATTGTATGTGCTCGAATTTGGCAAATTGTGCAAATAATCTAATCGAGCATTCAAACACATTAAAGGCAATCGAATGCAATTCCACAAAGACTTTGTTTGCCACGCTAGCCGTGTCTACCAGTTTATATTTTATTGCTTTCTTATCTCATTAATCCAATTAACGTCTTCAGCATTCGTCCATTGCAGCTGTAGCCGTTTACTTATTTTGCGTTTCACAAAGATAAACATGTTTATAGCATGATATACAAGAAAATATTTAAATTCAGGATGAACACAAAATTCTGCTTTCATTAAGTTTAATCATAATGTTTATGGTAACCCATATTCTCTTATCAGCATAGCTCAGATAAATATTGTGATTTAGATTCATTTTATATAGGTTTTATATTCATTTTAATCTTGTTTATATTTATTTTCCGTCTTCAATTGACTTTGAATGCCAGTGTGTCCATAGCTGTGAAGTTAAAACTGCCCCGTAACTGAACTGCTTTGCTTTTAGCACAGTTCTACACCAGTGTGGATATCAAAGCAGTGCAGTTCGAGACGAATGATCATTAGCGATGGGTACTTAAAGCGTTAAAATGCATTTGTAAATCCAATTTTAGTCGAATCATCAGTTGGACATTTATTTATTAAATATATAAGCATCCCATCTTCTGTTACATGCAGTAAATTTTGTTTTACTTTGCTCTTTTTATCTGATTATGGCTTGCATTTGCAGTGAGTGCAAGTGTATATGGCTGATTAAAATATGCAACTGTCAATCATTTGAGTGAATATGCCTACCGCTATTAAAGCTTATCGAAATAACAAAACAGCAAAGTCAACAAACATGATTGTTAACATTTAAAGAGTCAAAGACAAAGAGTTGGGGCGAGTGTTGGAGAGCGTGTACATTCGTGCTGTTCAACTTAAATCTCTACAGCATAGAGTCTACACAGCCATTGAGCGCGCGCGAAGATCAGTGAGCGCAAGTTTGATGGAGTGAGAAGAGCAAACAGTCGTTTAATTACACTAAAACAACGGTAGTCGGTTGAGTTGTACGTTAGAAAGAGTTCGGCCCTCGGAGCGTAAGCAACGCACGGTGAATGAACGCGCATCAAATATAAATCTACACAATGCTTAGAATTTTCGATAAGTGAAACAAAAAAAAGCACAAATAGAATAATTCATTATCTATCTGTCTACACGCATATATACATGTATATGCATAACAGTGATGAAATTACGCTATCGGACTTGTGCAAATTCAAGGCGCGCCTGCCAAAGATATTGTGGATCAGTTTAAGGCTAGAAATTTTATAGGAGCAGCATCTGATGACAAAAGAACAAAACAAAGCTATCAGCATGCTCGTTGGAACGTTTTCGTAATACTCTATCGAATGTTCAGATATGGTATGAGTGGAAAATTTTGAATGCCAATGTTTCTATGCATCACATAAGGCAAAACGCTATTAAAACCTAAATAAATTATACTAACGACAAGCGCGTGTCTGCAATGCCTGCTGCTGGGTGCTAATCAAGTCGAAAAAAAGTCACCAACTCTGAAAAAAAAAACTGAAAAAAAAATAATACAAAAAATAAAATAAAATTTAAAAATAACTTTAGAAAACAACATAAGTGAAAAGTATTTCTAGAACAATTAAAGTGAAACGCAAGAGAGCAAAATGCAATCACTAAAGGCCGATGAGCTGGAGGAGAATCCCGTAGAGCGTGCCAACTGCTTGTCGGAGCTGATGTTCTGGTAAGTCGTATACCCCACGATACAAACCGTTAGCTATAGGGTTGACAGCGTGACAACTGCCTCGATTTCGTTATTATTGTATTCAATGGGTCGTTTAATTTACATTGTTACCGCGTCAGAGCCGGGCTCCGGGTGTTGAGCACCCCAAGCGGGCGCTATACAAATATATCCCCATACATACATGTCCGCACATATTTGCGTGAAGTATTTCAAGTTATTCAATTGGGTGTCACTTAAGGCAACTTTAATATCGTCCGCCAGCCATAGCCGTGGCTATGGGCTAATAAAAACCGATCACCATAAAAAAATGTAATTGGCATAGCTTGGCATAGCTTGATAGCAACATTAAACCGATATGACTTTGTCTAATGACTTGCTGAAAATATATAAAAATGAGTTTAATAAAAACTGTTATCTTCCAAGGTGCTAATATGGTACCCCTATGTCAACCAAGGTACCCCTATGTCAATACCCTAAGCAACAAAAATGTGGTTGGACTTTTGGAAAGTCACAACTGTTTCGTTAAAAAATAAGTTATTTTTTGCGTGACTAGTTAGTAGCGCACAACAGATACCCAGTATTTTTCTACCTTCACCAGCTTAAGCTGTGAACGATACTTGCAATAAAATTCTGTAAAGCCACTGTTAATATTCTGTACAAGCGCTGTTATATATTTTTTTTTATAAATCTGTAACAATAAAGAAGATTCCGAATTTGTAGTTATGTATAGAGTTTCTCCTAGTCGGGCCAGCTCTCGACTAGAGCTCTTTTGCTTGTCTTTAGCTATCTTTACTAACAATTATAATGTATGCATCTTATCTATATACGTTTTATATATCTGCTGTCTCCATGAAGCTTTGCTATGCCCGTTTTGTTTAAGGGTCGACAAAAGACACTGGAACAAACGGATCTCTATAGACCACTAAAGAAGCACAAGTCAGGTGAGTGATGTCACAATATATCATATCATGACACTGTATATTAATACTGATAATATTTTCTATAGATACGCTTGGCGACCGCCTTTCTTTGGCCTGGGATGAGGAAGTTGCCCGCAGATCGGCTCAAAATCTTCCACCTCGCTTGCGCCGCGTGGTAATCCGCGTCTTTGGTTGGCATCTTCTCCTGACAGGCTTATTGCTGGCCGCTCAGGAGTTCCTCACCAAGTAAGTAGCTTGTCGAAGACCTCCGAATATAATTCGTTTCAAATTGTAACCACTTTCAGAGCTACGCAACCGATTTGCCTCTTTGGCATGATGGCCTACTTCGCGGGCGACGATACAGACCTAACCAAGGCGCAGCTCTACGCAGCGGGTCTTATGGCGGGCTCTGTGTTTACTGTCGTATTTGGCCATCCGTATATGCTCAGTCTCCTGCATCTGGGCATGAAAATGCGCGTCGCCCTGTGCAGCTTGATCTATCGCAAGGCTCTACGGCTAAACCGTACCGCACTGGGTGACACCACCATCGGGCAGGTGGTGAATCTTCTGTCCAATGATGTGGGTCGCTTCGATAGTGTGCTGATCAATTTGCATTACCTTTGGCTGGCGCCACTGGAGTTAATCGTTGTCACTTATTTCATGTATGAGCAGGTGAGTAGGGCTTAAGGGGGATTCAAGATTATTCCTTTAATGTCTTTGTCTTTTTTTTTTTATTCAGATAGGAATTTCAGCGCTCTTTGGGGTCGCTGTTATGTTGCTCTTCCTGCCTTTGCAAGCCTATCTGGGCAAGAAGACATCGGTGCTACGCCTGCGAACAGCCCTGCGCACAGACGAACGGGTCCGTATGATGAACGAGATCATATCGGGCATTCAGGTGATCAAGATGTACGCCTGGGAAAAGCCTTTTGGCAAACTTATTGAGATCACACGCCGCCGGGAAATGATATGCATCAAACAGGTCAACTATATACGTGGGATTCTCATATCGTTTGCCATGTTTCTTTCCCGCGTGTTCACGTTCTCCAGTCTGGTGGGCTATGTGCTGTTGGGAAACATCTTGACAGCCGAAAAGGCCTTCTATGTTACGGCCTACTACAACATACTCCGGCGTACGGTCACTATGTTCTTTCCGCAGGGCATCGGACAGTTTGCGGAACTTCTGGTGTCCATCAGACGTCTACAGACTTTCATGCATCGGGAGGAGACTCAGATCCAAGACAAATCGATTGATGTCGCAGCCTCTGCCGCTGTTAATGATAAGGAGAATGGCACTCTTATCAAAAACGCCAACGGCGATGGGCCAAAGGTCAATGGCAATCTAGAAATTCTCGTTGAATTCAGTCTATTCAATGCCAAGTGGGATAGCAAGGCTGCGGAGAACACCCTGGAAAATATAAATCTGAAACTTGGTCGCCGACAGCTCGTGGCGGTGATTGGACCCGTCGGCGCAGGCAAATCCAGTTTAATACAATCCATTCTCGGTGAGCTGCCCAGTGAAAAAGGCAGCCTTAATGTCAATGGCAAATTCTCCTATGCCGCTCAAGAACCTTGGCTCTTCACTGGAACTGTCCGTGAAAACATATTGTTTGGATTAACACTGGACAAGCATCGCTATCGCACAGTAGTTAAGAAATGTGCACTAGAACGTGATTTTGAACTTCTTCCTCAAGGAGATAAGACGATCGTTGGCGAAAGGGGAGCTTCTCTTTCCGGCGGACAGAAGGCGCGCATTAGCCTGGCGAGAGCGGTGTATCGTAGGGCGGACATTTACCTGCTGGATGATCCACTCAGTGCTGTGGATACACACGTGGGTCGTCATCTGTTTGACCAGTGCATGAGAGGGTATCTGAAAAGCGAGCTGGTCATATTGGTAACACATCAGCTGCAGTTTCTGGAGCATGCCGATCTCATTGTTATCATGGAAAAGGGAAAAATCAGTGCAATGGGAACCTATACCACAATGCAGCGCAGTGGACTGGACTTTGCACAGCTCTTAACAGATCCCAACAAGACTGATGAAGCACCCAATGATCAAGAGAGCGAGGCTGGCGATATTTGGGACCGCCTGAGCTTGGCCTCACGCAGCAGGCGTGGCAGTAGAACAAACAAATCCAACCAACCTTCGCGCAATGAAAGCTTCAGCTCCTTGAGCTCCCTTACTGATTCAATTGCTCAGGACGCAGCCATGGCACCGCAAGAGACGCGTGTCGAGGGCAAGATCAGTCTGGGTCTATACAAGGAATACTTCACAGCAGGCACCGGCTGGCTAATGATTTCTTTTATGGTGTTCCTTTGCTTGGGTACACAAATTGTGGGTTCCTCAGCTGATGTTTTTCTTTCCTATTGGTAATATATTATCCCTCTTCCATATAAGACGATCGTATTAATGTTTCTTAATTTCAGGGTTGACAAGAACAAAAACGCCGCAGAGAGAGACTCGGATCCCATCGATATTTACTACTTTACCGCCCTTAACATAGCCGTCATCGTATTCACCCTCGTCCGGACCATGCTCTTCTATAGGCTGGCCATGCGCAGCTCCACAAAGCTCCATAACGCCATGTATCGTGGTATTACCAGAGCGGCAATGTACTTTTTTAACACAAACCCTTCCGGTCGGATATTAAATCGCTTTTCAAAGGATCTGGGACAGATAGATGAACTTCTGCCCTCCGTCATGCTGGACGTGGTTCAAGTCTTTCTGACGCTGATAGGCATAATTGTTGTTATCTGTATAACCAATCCTTATTATCTCATCCTAACTTTTGCTCTGGGAATCATCTTCTATTATATTCGAGAGTTTTACCTAAAGACCTCGCGAGATGTTAAGCGATTGGAGGCAGTTGCCAGATCTCCGATCTATTCCCACCTCAGTGCTTCACTCAACGGGCTCCCTACGATTAGAGCCATGGGAGCTCAGAAGGCGCTAATTGCCGAGTTCGATAACCTGCAGGATCTGCACAGTTCCGGCTACTACACTTTTCTGTCTACAAATCGTGCCTTTGGCTACTACCTGGATTGCTTCTGCACATTGTACATTGTGATAATTATACTTAACTACTTCATCAACCCACCCGAAAACTCTGGTGAGGTGGGATTAGCCATCACGCAGGCCATGGGCATGACTGGAATGGTTCAGTGGGGCATGCGACAATCTGCGGAGCTGGAGAACACCATGACAGCGGTGGAACGTGTCGTGGAGTACGATGAGATCGAGCCTGAAGGCGAATATGAGTCCCAACCGAGCAAAAAGCCACCAATCACATGGCCAGAGCAGGGCAAAATCGTAGCTGACGATCTCAGTCTTCGGTATTTCCCCGATCCCCAATCCAAGTATGTGCTCAAGTCTCTCAACTTCGAGATCAAGCCTATGGAAAAGGTGGGGATTGTGGGTCGCACGGGTGCAGGCAAGTCCTCGCTCATCAACGCCCTCTTCCGCCTCTCCTACAACGATGGCTCCATCATAATTGACAGTCGTGACACCAACGAACTGGGACTTCACGACCTGCGCAGCAAAATCTCCATCATACCTCAGGAGCCGGTGCTCTTCTCGGGTAGCATGCGCTACAATCTAGACCCTTTCGAGGAGTACAGTGATGTCAAGTTATGGGATGCTCTGGAGGAAGTCAAGCTGAAGCCTGTCATCAGCGAGCTTCCAAGTGGACTACAGAGCAAGATTTCAGAGGGCGGCACCAACTTTAGTGTGGGTCAGCGACAGTTGGTGTGTCTGGCACGCGCTATTCTTCGCGAGAACCGTATCCTAGTGATGGACGAAGCCACAGCCAATGTGGATCCACAGACAGATGCGCTTATCCAGGCGACGATAAGGAATAAGTTCAGGGAGTGCACAGTGCTGACAATAGCCCATCGGCTGAACACGATTATGGACTCGGACAAAGTCTTGGTTATGGATGCTGGCCAGCTGGTGGAATTTGGCTCACCCTACGAGTTGCTGACAGAATGTGAGACGAAAATCTTTCACAGTATGGTTATGGAGACGGGTCAGAGCAGCTTCGATAGTCTGCTAAAAGTAGCTGAAAAGGTAAATTGCCATTCCTGTGATTAAAACGACATATGGTAATACGTCTTATCCAATTTCAGGCTTATTTGGATTCACAGAAGTCCAAAACTGTCTAGAATCCAATGAATATTCCACAGTCATTTAAATATCATCATTGACTAGCTTTAAGCATAAGTCTCATAGAAATTATACTGCTTCTAAGTGTTCGTTTTTGTATGTGTTACTTAAAGTATTATTTCTACGAACTTTAGAATGTAATGCTACATTAAAACTAAGATTAAATAAATTTTTCAAGCTACAAGTTTTACAATGTGTGGAAATGATATCTGACCGTAACGGTGCAGAGTAACTGTTCACATTTAAATAACGCACAAAGCAGTTGACAAATTTGCTTGCGGTTTTTCAGATTTAATAATAATTACTACTTAGTTCCTGTCCATGGGCGCCACGTTTATCTTATCCGACAGTGTTAAGCGTTTCAGACTCCAAGAGACGTGTTGACCGATAAGGCCATTTGAACGCCGGCCAACTGATTATGATATGATGTAAGACTCTTAATTGAAGTCCAAAGCGTAGGAGAGCAAAAGCTGTGCTCACAGCAAGCAGTTCACATAAAAAGCGGTAATCGATCAGCTGTGTATTAGAACGAATTGCGCGGCCGTAGAGCAAACACTCGGTCTCTTATTAAAAATAAATGAATCCTAAAAATGTTTGTTTTTTTTTACGATTTCATTATATTATGAAATACAGATATATCTGTAAAAATACAATATAAACTGTTTGCTCTTGGATACTTAAGTAGAATCGATCATAATAATAGCAATATCAGTGATATCTTCAGCAGCTGGAACACAGTGGAATTTCCCCAGATTGAAAATCGCGTTTTGTGACAGTAAACTCATTATAAAAATTAAAACAAATACTCAACTGCTTAACTGGTTAATTATATGTAAATAACTAAAGTGAATTACTTTATAGTAGAATTTGCAATGCCACCAATAAAAGCCGATGAGCTACCCGAGAATCCGCGAGAGAGTATCAATCCATTGTCGGAGCTCATGTTCTGGTGAGTCCAGTTAATTGGTTTGTTGATGAGTCAATATAGGTATTTGGACTATTTAAATTCCATATCGGTTCACAAGTGTGTAATAGAAAATACCTAAATAAATATGACTCAAGGCTAGCTGAGTTTCCCAGCGTTGTTCCAAGTTAATGCTAACCAAATCATATACATAGTATTTTTTTGTTTATATCTTATCAGCCGGGTCTCCATTAAAAAGAACGCTCTAATAATATTTAATAGCCTAACACTTTACGACACTCCCACAGACCTTTTAAAAAAAAGCGTGACGTATTTGAAATTTATTTTGAATTTGACGCGTTGTTGATAAGACAACGTTTATTATTGTGTAGTTTATTTGCGGCTTAAATCATGAATAAATTAAAATATATAACTTACTCGAAGCGATAAAACCTTGCAGCTTTGTCTTTCCCATTCTGTTCAAGGGCCACAAAAAGACACTGGAACAATCCGATTTATATCGGCCACTGAAAGAGCACAAATCGGGTATTATATAAATTAAAACTTTAAAATTAAATTTGAGACTAAATAACTATCAAGCTAATCATCAGATGTACTTGGAGATCGCTTATGCACCGTCTGGGATGAGGAAGTACTTCAGAGATCAGCTCAAAGGAAACCACCTCGCTTGGGACGCGTTGTGGTGCGCATCTTTGGCTGGCATCTATTTGTGACTGGTGTGCTATTGGGCTCCAAAGAATTGCTAACCAAGTAAGTGACAGTTCACAACCCACCTATAGTCATTTGCTCAACGTGATCCTTCTTCCAGGGTTACCCAGCCCATTTGCCTCTTTGGTGTTATGGCCTACTTTTCGGGCGAGGATCCGGATCCAATTAAGGGCCAGTTGTACGCGGTGGCCCTTATAGCAGCTTCTGTGTTCTCCGTGGTCACAGGACATCCTTGTATGCTGGGCATTATGCATCTGGGCATGAAAATGCGCGTAGCTCTGTGCAGCCTGGTCTATCGGAAGGCGCTGCGCTTGAATCATACAGCTTTGGGGAATACATCGATAGGTCAGGTGGTGAATCTGCTGTCCAACGATGTGGGACGCTTCGATTCTGTCCTGTCCAATATACATTACTTATGGCTAGGCCCGTTGGAACTGGTTATTGTAACCTATCTTATGTATGAAAAGGTAAACTGAAGATGGAACTAAGATTTGTTAAAATAATTTCCTACTAATGTCCTATTACAGATTAACGTCGCCTGCTTCTTTGGCGTGACTCTGATGCTGCTTTTTATGCCCCTACAGTCTTACCTGGCGCGAAGGACATCAACGTTGCGCCTGCTCACGGCTCTGCGCACGGACGAGCGCGTCCGAATGATGAACGAAATCATATCGGGCATCCAAGTGATCAAGATGTATGCCTGGGAGAAGCCGTTTGGCAAACTTGTGGAGCTCACGCGTTGCAATGAAATGATCTGCATCAAGAAAGTCAACTATATACGTGGCATTCTCATTGCTTTTGGCATGTGCTTATCCCGTACCTTTGCCTTTGTCAGCCTGGTGGGTTTCGTGCTGCTAGGAAATATCTTGACTGCCGGACAGGCCTTCTTCATCACCGCCTATTACAGCTTACTGCAGCGAACAGTAACCAGTTTCTTTCCGATGAGCATTTCTCAACTAATGGAGCTACAAGTAAGCATCAAACGGCTAGAGACCTTTATGAATCGGGAGGAAAGGCAGCTCAAGGGTGGCGAGACCAATAAAGAAAAGTTCGTGCTTACTTACAACACAAGCGGAGATGTGATACGAAAAAAAAACCATGAAGAATCCCTTATTGAATTCAGTCAATTTCATGCCAAATGGGACACCAACGCGACAGAAAACACCCTTGACAATATCCATCTGAAATTGGGTCGCCGACAGCTCGTGGCGGTGATTGGACCCGTCGGCGCAGGCAAATCCAGTTTAATACAATCCATTCTCGGTGAGCTACCCAGTGAAAAAGGCAGCCTTAATGTCAATGGCAAATTCTCCTATGCCGCTCAAGAACCTTGGCTCTTTACTGGAACTGTCCGTGAAAACATATTGTTTGGATTAACCCTGGACAAGCATCGCTATCGCACAGTGGTTAAGAAATGTGCACTAGAACGTGACTTTGAACTTCTTCCTCAAGGAGATAAGACGATCGTTGGCGAAAGGGGAGCTTCTCTTTCCGGCGGACAGAAGGCGCGCATTAGCCTGGCAAGAGCTGTGTATCGTAGGGCGGACATTTACCTGCTGGATGATCCACTCAGTGCTGTGGATACGCACGTGGGTCGTCATCTGTTTGACCAGTGTATGAGAGGGTATCTAAAAAGCGAGCTGGTCATATTGGTTACACATCAGCTTCAATTTCTCGAGCTCGCGGATCTCATTGTAATAATGAATAAAGGTAAAATCAGTGCAATAGGAACCTATACGACAATGCAGCGCAGTGGTCTGGATTTTGCACAGCTCTTGACCTGTCCCAACAAGGCCATTGAAGAGTTCGATGAAAACGCTGGTGATTCCTTGGATAAGAAATTTAACCGACAGACATCACAGACAGACAGTATAAATTCAGTAAGCTCACTGACCGAGTCTATTGCTCTAGAGGAGCAAACGACTTGCCAGGAGACTCGGATGGAAGGCAAAATCGGCTTGGGTCTCTATAGGGAGTACTTCGCAGCAGGAAGTGGCTGGTTCCTTATTAGTCTTCTGGTGTTCCTTTGCTTGGGTACACAAATTGCGGGTTCCTCAGCTGATGTTTTTCTCTCCTATTGGTAACATATTATCCCTCTTCCATAAAAGACGATTATATCAATGTTTCTCAATTCCAGGGTTGACAAGAACAAAAACGCCGCAGAGAGAGACTCGGATCCCATCGATATTTACTACTTCACCGCCCTTAACATAGCCGTCATCGTATTCACCCTCGTCCGGACCATGCTCTTCTATAGGCTGGCCATGCGCAGCTCCACAAAGCTCCATAACGCCATGTATCGTGGCATTACCAGAGCGGCAATGTACTTTTTTAACACAAACCCTTCCGGTCGGATATTAAATCGCTTTTCAAAGGATCTGGGACAGATAGATGAACTTCTGCCCACCGTCATGCTGGACGTGATTGAGGTCTTTCTGACACTGACGGGCATTATTGTTATTATCTGTATAACCAATCCTTATTATCTCATCCTAACTCTTGCTCTGGGAATCATCTTCTATTATATTCGAGAGTTTTACCTAAAGACCTCGCGAGATGTTAAGCGATTGGAGGCAGTTGCCAGATCTCCGATCTATTCCCACCTCAGTGCTTCACTCAATGGGCTCCCTACGATTAGAGCCATGGGAGCTCAGAAGGCGCTAATTGCCGAGTTCGATAACCTGCAGGATCTGCACAGTTCCGGCTACTACACTTTTCTGTCTACAAATCGTGCCTTTGGCTACTACCTGGATTGCTTCTGCACATTGTACATTGTGATAATTATACTCAACTACTTCATCAACCCACCCGAAAACTCTGGTGAGGTGGGATTAGCCATCACGCAGGCCATGGGCATGACTGGAATGGTTCAGTGGGGCATGCGACAATCTGCGGAGCTGGAGAACACCATGACAGCGGTGGAACGTGTCGTGGAGTACGATGAGATCGAGCCTGAAGGCGAATATGAGTCCCAACCGAGCAAAAAGCCACCAATCACATGGCCAGAGCAGGGCAAAATCGTAGCTGACGATCTCAGTCTTCGGTATTTCCCCGATCCCCAATCCAAGTATGTGCTCAAGTCTCTCAACTTCGAGATCAAGCCGATGGAAAAGGTGGGGATTGTGGGTCGCACTGGTGCAGGCAAGTCCTCGCTCATCAACGCCCTCTTCCGCCTCTCCTACAACGATGGCTCCATCATAATTGACAGTCGTGACACCAACGAACTGGGACTTCACGACCTGCGCAGCAAAATCTCCATCATACCTCAGGAGCCGGTGCTCTTCTCGGGTAGCATGCGCTACAATCTAGACCCTTTCGAGGAGTACAGTGATGTCAAGTTATGGGATGCTCTGGAGGAAGTCAAGCTGAAGCCTGTCATCAGCGAGCTTCCAAGTGGACTACAGAGCAAGATTTCAGAGGGCGGCACCAACTTTAGTGTGGGTCAGCGACAGTTGGTGTGTCTGGCACGCGCTATTCTTCGCGAGAACCGTATCCTAGTGATGGACGAAGCCACAGCCAATGTGGATCCACAGACAGATGCGCTTATCCAGGCGACGATAAGGAATAAGTTCAGGGAGTGCACAGTGCTGACAATAGCCCATCGGCTGAACACGATTATGGACTCGGACAAAGTCTTGGTTATGGATGCTGGCCAGCTGGTGGAATTTGGCTCACCCTACAAGTTGCTGACAGAATGTGAGACGAAAATCTTTCACAGTATGGTCATGGAGACGGGTCAAGGCAGCTTCGATAGTCTGCTAAGAGTAGCGGAGAAGGTAAGTAATCAACTTTACGATCCTCAATATGCAAATAAGTAACTTTAAAATTTCTTTAACAGACCCATTTGGAATCACAGAAACTAAAAACAGTTTAGAAAGAATTGATATTTTTGATTAGAAAATATATTTAAGGTTTTGCTTTTGATATGTAAAATAACATCTATTAAATATAACTAAATTTAAACTTTCTTAATAATATCCGAGTATTGACAAATTTGATTCAGTATTCCGATTTCCTAACCACGCTACAACAAAGCAGTTCAATAAAATATACACAAAATAACTAGCAAAGCAGTTCAAAGGGGCATACGTAAAAACTGAGTATGCAAATTATAAATTTATTTACATAGAAAATAGTATGTTCATCTTAATATCATTAGATTATCTTATCAGCCAGATAATAAGAGAATGAATTGAATGATAAGTTTTGCTGTTAGTCTATAAAAAAAACGCCGGCCAAGAAATTACCATAAACTGTAAAGCGCGCAATAAAAGCATACGCGTACGAGAGAGCGCAAGTTCCAAAGAGAGCGAAAGAGCGACCGCAACAGTTGTCTGTTCCCATAAAAGGGACCAGCTAATCAGCTGTGATTTAGAACGTGTTCGTCAGCCGGAGAGTGAACAGCTGTGCGTGAATGGAGACCGGAGAAATTCGATAAATAGCGTCTTAAAAAACAATTAAATATACATATATTGTTATCTGAAAATTTCCTTGTGTGATGTAATTCATTATATGTATAAAAAGTGTCTTAGTTTCGTAAAGTTCTTCAGATTACCTGATTATATTAAAATCGTCTATTATATAGCGGCAGCATCTCTGGCACAAGCAACCTGCACAGTGGAATATTTTCGTAATTGTAAAAAGCAAATTCCACAGAACTGAGATACACATGCACCAAACCTCGAGTGCTGAGAAAATCAAACCAAAACAAATATATATACACTATATATATTCATGTAGAATACATACATTCATGTATATACATATACAAAGAATATCGAAGCGAATAATTGAATGTGTGATTTGTTGTAATTGAACACTTATAGGTTTGTACGCAAGTGTAAAGCGTATTTGGCTTACTTGTCGAAGTAAATAAATAAGAAAAAAACCAAAATGCAATCAGTTAAAGCAGATGAGCTACCAGAAAATCCGCGCGAACGGAGCAACCCATTTTCGGAACTAATGCTCTGGTGAGTCTGCAATTTCACCAGCCTTGTTGGTTTTGTGGCGTTAAGTATAAGATTGACAATTATGACAAAACATTTTTTTTGGCACCACCGAATATCATTTAATCATTAACAGAACAAAGTGATTGAGCATGATATACCATTATCTTATCTTTCAGAGTGTTAAAATATACAAATAAGTTTTGTAGTAAAATGTTGAGGTATCTAGTATGTAAATATAACATAAAACAACTGCACGTAAGTGTGAATTTGCAAATATAGTCCACACTCAGATACCCTGTATGATTGATGATTGATGTATGTACATATATAAAACTTATGATTTACTGCACTGATAATGTGCAAAAACTTCGATGTTATTGGTAAATATTTTCGTTAACTATGAATGCAATACACATTTTGTATATTATATAAAATATATGTTATCTTTTTGTTGTTATTTGCTTGGCTGTAAGACCTCCATCATATTTAAATGTGTGTTTTTTTCTTCTTGACATCTTAAAATATTAACTTTATCTTTATTTCAATATGTATCATGGCATCGTAAAGCTTTGTCTTTCCGGTATTATTCAAGGGCCGTAAGAAGACCCTGGAGCAACCAGATCTGTACCGGCCGCTAAAAGAGCACAAATCAGGTAAGGCATGCCATAAGATAATAAATAAGGTGTTAAGATAAAGATAAACGAAATTTATAACATACAATGACTTGCATTTGTCTTAAATTCTTTTAAATTGTATGAGCACAAGAAACGTTAAGATTTTTAAAATGGAACTAGTTCTTGTAGCATTTTTTCTCCGAATTTAGTTCATTTTAGTCCGATAGCAAATTAACTCCTTCGTACTATTGTCCGTTGCGATACTATCGATTGGCTTAGAATATTTCAAGTATGTTAGAAAAAGAAGTGTGTCTCAGGAAGATCAAGATTGAGCTATTAAATAGACATCTTAGCAGTTACAAATGATATCCTGGAGTCCATCACATACATATATATATATATACATATATGTATATATAAAAAGCGTAATGCGTTGTTTACATAAAGCTTATTTCGCTGTATTGCTCCCTTTTCACAGATATACTTGGCGACCGCTTGTGCGCGGCTTGGGATGAGGAACTAATTCAGAGATCGGCCCAACAGAAACAGCCACGCTTGGGGCGCGTTGTGCTGCGCGTGTTTGGTTGGCATCTGTTTATGACGGGGTTGCTGCTGGGAGTCAGAGAGTTTATAGTAAAGTAAGTGGACACCGACTCGGTTCTTTGGAATCACAATAGATATATTAATGAGAGTCTTGTTTTAGGGTTACGCAGCCCATGTGTCTATATGGTATTATGCAATACTTTTCGGGCGAAGATCCGGACCCCATAAAGGCACAGCTATACGCAGCGGGCCTCATGACTGCCTCTGTGCTCTCCGTCGTTACTGGACATCCGTTTCTGCTCGGGCTTCTCCATTTGGGCATGAAAATGCGCGTTGCACTGTGCAGTCTGGTTTATAGGAAGTCGCTGCGCTTGAGCCATACGGCTCTGGGGGATACATCGATAGGTCAGGTGGTGAATCTGCTGTCCAACGATGTGGGACGCTTTGATATGATTCTACTCAATGTACACTTCTTATGGCTGGCTCCACTGGAATTGTTTGTGGTTACATTCTTTATGTATCAAAAGGTAACTAAATGCGGTCGTATTCAGAATTATCTATTTATGCGATTGTAACTACAGATCGGAGTTGCCTCCTTCTTTGGCGTCGCCGTGATGTTGCTGTTCCTGCCTCTGCAAGCCTATTTAGCAAAAAAAACATCTGCGCTGCGCCTCCTGACAGCATTACGCACGGACCAGCGCGTGCGAATGATGAACGAATTTATTTCCGGCATCCAGGTGATCAAAATGTATGCATGGGAGAAGCCACTCGGCAAGCTAATCGAGTTCATGCGACGCAAGGAGATGATCTGTATCAAGAAGGTCAATTTTATACGCGGAGTTCTCATTGCCTTTGGCATGTGCCTGTCGCGTACCCTTACCTTTGTCAGCCTGGTGGGGTTTGTGCTGCTAGGAAACGTCTTGACTGCCGGCGAGGCCTTCTTCATAACGGCCTACTACAATCTGCTGCAACGAGCGGTCACCAATTTCTTTCCGCTTAGCATTACGCAACTGGCAGAGATAACAGTGTCCATTAAGCGTCTGGAGACCTTTATGCTAAGGGAGGAGACTCAGGTGCAGGACAAATCGAATACGATAACTGCGCATGGGTTTACTAACGAGAAGAGCGATAAGAAAAAATGCACACTGAGCAACAATGACAATGAAGTTCAGGCTAAAAGTAATAGCAATGAGGAGACGCTCGTGGAGTTCAACCAGTTCTCTGCCAAGTGGGACATCAACGCGGCAGAGAACACCCTGGACAGTATCCATCTGAAATTGGGGCGCCGACAGCTAGTCGCGGTGATTGGACCCGTCGGCGCAAGCAAATCCAGTCTGATACAATCCATTCTCGGCGAACTGCCTGGTGAAAAAGGCAGCCTTAAAGTCAACGGCAGTTTCTCTTATGCGGCTCAGGAGCCTTGGCTCTTCACCGGAACTGTCCGTGAAAACATATTGTTTGGATTAACCCTGGACAAGCATCGCTATCGCACAGTCATCAAGAAGTGTGCTTTAGAACGCGACTTTGAGCTTCTTCCGCAGGGTGATAAGACGATTGTTGGCGAGCGAGGAGCTTCTCTTTCGGGTGGACAGAAGGCGCGAATAAGTCTGGCAAGATCTGTGTATCGTAGGGCGGACATTTACCTGCTGGATGATCCACTCAGTGCTGTTGATACGCACGTGGGTCGTCATCTTTTTGACCAGTGCATGAGAGGGTATCTGAAAAGCGAGCTGGTCATATTGGTAACACATCAGCTGCAGTTTCTGGAGCATGCCGATCTCATTGTTATCATGGACAAAGGCAAAATCAGTGCAATGGGAACCTATGCAACGATGCAGCACAGTGGCTTGGACTTTGCACAGCTCTTGACCGATATCAACCAGGCAGATGAGAAGGCACTGGAAGACCAAAAGAGCGATGCTGGGGATCGTGTTAGCCTGCACTCAAAAACCAGCCGTCAGGCTTCACGCAATGAGAGTTTTGCTTCCTTGAGCTCCATGGCCGATTCGATCATTCAGGACACGGCCATGGTCCCGCAGGAGACACGCGTTGAGGGTAAAGTCAGCTTAGGTCTCTATAAAGAATACTTTGCAGCAGGCAGTGGCTTGTTCCTGATAACTTTTATGATCGTTCTATGCGTGGGCACACAAGTTGTGACCTCAGCAGCAGATGTGTTTCTCTCCTACTGGTAAGTCCCGCTGATATTATTAAAGTACTCTTATAATAATGATATTTTCCTTACCCCAGGGTTGACAAAAATAAGAACAACGCAGATTCGTCATACGAACCGGTCGACATGTACTACTTCACAGCGCTTAATGTGGCTGCAATTGTGCTAAGCGTAATGCGCCCAATTATCTTCTATTCGATGGCCAGGCGCAGCTCCACAGAGCTGCATAATTCCATGTTCCGTGGCATTGCCAGAGCAGCCATGTACTTCTTTAACACAAATCCGTCTGGTCGTATATTAAATCGTTTCTCGAAGGATCTTGGACAGCTTGATGAAGTCTTGCCAACCATTATGCTAGATGTTGTTCAAATCTTTCTCTTACTGGCTGGCGTCCTTGTGGTCATCTGCATTACCAATCCATATTATTTGTTACTGACGTTTGTGCTGGGTATTATCTTCTATTATATCAGAGAATTCTACCTTAAGACCTCGAGAGATGTGAAGCGTTTGGAGGCAGTTGCCAGATCTCCCATCTATTCTCATCTCAGCACCTCACTTAATGGACTAACCACAATCAGGGCATTGGGCGCACAGAAAGCGCTTATTGCCGAGTTCGATAACCTTCAGGATCTGCATAGCTCCGGCTACTACACATTTTTGTCCACGAGTCGTGCTTTTGGCTACTATGTGGACTTCTTTTGCACCTTATACACTATCATCATTGTACTTAACTACTTTATTAATCCGCCCACCAAGCCTGGTGAGGTTGGGTTAGCCATTACCCAGGCCATGAGCTTGGCGGGCATGGTGCAGTATGGCATGACACAATCCGCCGAATTGGATACCACAATGACTGCAGTTGAGCGAATCCTGGAATATGATGAAATTGAGCCAGAAGGCGAGTTTGAATCCCTACCAAGCAAGAAGCCGCCAGTCGAATGGCCAGAGCAGGGCAAAATTGTAGCTGACGATCTCAGTCTTCGGTATTTCCCCGATCCACAGTCCAAGTATGTACTTAAGTCTCTTAACTTCGAGATCAAGCCCATGGAAAAAGTGGGTATTGTCGGTCGCACCGGTGCAGGCAAGTCCTCACTCATCAACGCCCTCTTCCGCCTCTCCTACAACGATGGCTCCATCATCATCGACAGTCGTGACACTAGTGAACTGGGACTTCACGACCTGCGCAGCAAGATTTCCATTATTCCGCAAGAACCGGTGCTCTTTACCGGCAGCATGCGCTACAACTTGGATCCCTTTGAGGAGTACAGCGATGCTAAGCTTTGGGATGCACTGGAGGAGGTCAAGCTGAAGCCTGTCATTAGCGAGCTTCCTAGTGGACTACAAAGCAAGATATCAGAGGGCGGTAGCAATTTCAGTGTTGGTCAGAGACAATTGGTGTGCCTGGCACGAGCTATTCTTCGCGAGAATCGTATCCTGGTAATGGACGAGGCCACAGCGAATGTGGATCCACAGACAGATGCGCTTATCCAGGCCACAATAAGGAATAAGTTCAGGGAGTGCACAGTGCTGACAATAGCTCATCGGCTGAACACGATTATGGACTCGGACAAGGTGATAGTCATGGATGCGGGCCAGATGGTAGAGTTTGGTTCACCCTACGAGTTGCTGACAGAATGTGAGACGAAAATCTTTCACAGTATGGTCATGGAGACGGGTCTGAGCAGCTTCGAAAATCTGCTCAAAGTCGCGGAGAAGGTAAATAACCAATTTTTTGGATATCAACATGCATATAAGTAATTACCATCATCCAATTACCATTTACAGGCCCATTTGGAATCACAGAAGCTAAAAACTACCTAAAATAAACAATTGTATGTTGCATTTAAAATCAAAATAAGCCAATTAAAGAATTATCTTCAAGATTACTTTAATAAATCCCAGAATCTTTATATAGTACATGAAATGTTTCAATTTAATGATAATCCAACCGATGGCAAATTTTACACAATACATAAATACTTAAATTTTCAAAACATTCAAATTGAGGGATGAAACCGATTTTTATGCCTGGCTTTGACCTGGCTGTTCCAAATGTATAGCGCTCTTCCAGCGCAGCATGGGCAGCATCGTTAATGGTATGGCGCTCAGCAGTTGCTTGGGTAGCCATGAGAATATTGCCAACAGCATGGGCAGGCCATGCACAATTAACTGCTGGGAGAGAGACTCGCGTACGTTGCGCCAGGAGCCACTGTTACGTACAAAGAAGAAGAAATATAGACACAATACATCACAAATGAGGAATATACAGATAAATATGCCACAGAGATTCTGACGGGCATGAGCGCAAAAGGCATACATGCTGGACATGATGATAATAATGGGTATCATTAGCTTCAGAACGTAGATGAAGCCAATTAAAATTATGGAGCAGTCGCTGACAAAGATGCGGGCAATGCTCGCATCAAGTGAATTTATATTCGGCAGAATTCCAGTGCCAATCATAGAGAAATAGGCATATATAAGAATAAGGACAGCATAGCGATAGCTTCTATTTATGTGTCCCTCGGGCGTCAACGATTTGTCCGGTGTCTGCTCATCGTCTGCGTCGCTGTCCTCAACCACCGATTGTATATAATCCTCGTGCACCTGCACACCCAGCAAGAACTCTGTGCACAGCAATTGCATGAACATGGACTCGTACGAGAGGCTCATCAATGTGTATATGGTGCTCAAATTAAAGAGTATCAGCTGCACACGATGCCGTGGCGTCTTCGTATCGCTATAGGGTATAGAGATTAGGGCATAGCATACATAGCCCCAAGCAGTGCCCTGCAGCACCGGACTGAGCTCTTTTTTGCAGAGGCGCTGATGCACCAGGTAGGCGCCCAGCAGCAAGGCGCCGCCATTAATCAGCCAAACGCGACAGGCGTGCCGCTCGCTCAGCAACAGTGGACGCAGCATTGTCACCAGCATGCTAAGGCACAGTAAATAAGGACTGTTGTGTCCAAAATCGGGACGCTTCACCGTAAACCCAGTCAACAGGGCGACCAACGCCAGCCATAACCAAAAGCGTAGCCTGGGCGCACGAGTAAAGGCGCGTCCATTGTTCGCACAGACCACAATCAAAAAGCCGAGCGAGATAAGCTGCTTGAAGAAAAACGTGCCAATCAGCAGCACCACAGTGCCACCAATCCAGGCCAGCTGAATGATCGGCGCACGCACGCAGCCGCTGTTCATACCACGCTCCTGCAACGCAAACATCCAAACGGGCAGCGGCACCAGCAAATAAAAGCTGATGCAGCAGGGCACCCGATCCAAGTAGCAGGCGAGCAACACCACAATCTCCAGCAGCAGAAGCATTATATTGGTTGCGTTAAGCCAATACTGTTTGGGCGCAATCATGGAGCGCGTCTGTTTGGCCAGCAAATAGTAGAACCAGCCCAGATAAGTTGCCAGGCAGGCCACCGCCAACGGTATGCGATAGTATATCCTGTAGTATTCGATGCATTCCAATGCCAAATGTATCATTTCCTGGCTGCATATCATCGCCTCATCGCCGCAGCCCAATTGCATCTGCCTGTGGAATTGCTCCTTATATTGTTGTATACGTCGTCGATCGAGACGCTCAAATCTGGGGAACCAGTTGTAGATCTGACTACGCTGCTTCAGTTCGAGCACGCGCTCCGCCTGCGCCAGCACTTGCAGTGCATTCAGATGCATCGAATGCGCCTCGTACTTAACGCTCACATTCATCACGCCCAGCGGCATCATGGCACGATTATTCATCGGCGGCGGTAATCCAATCAGGGCGGACATCAACGGCGCCAGCTGTGTTTGCTTCACTTTCTGCATTTGCATCGGAAAGCCATCGCTGTTGACCGAATGGATTCTTCTAATGGAAGCCTCCACACGTTTGATGCCAGCGCCCCAAAAGACGAACGGCGTCTCAATCTCAAACTGACTGTCGCCGCCGTGAGTACCTACAGGAACGACATATTTATAGGAGATATTTTCGTATGTTCATTGTAAAGTTAACATGAACTTTGACAAAGTGTTATTGTCTGCTAAAAGTTTCAAGCACGATGAATGAATTGTAAGGTTATAGGCTGTCGACAGTTGCAAGCAACATTTTCAGCATTTTTACATGTTAATTGTAAAGTAACGTGAAATTTGCAAGCGCGGTTGATTTGAAGCAAGTAATATTGGCTGGTATTTTAACATGTTCATTGTAAGCATGAACTTTCTTAATATATGCAACGGAGCTGTGCAAGTATTTTATTAACAAATTTAGCAACATTATCTAAGAAATTTAATTTACCATGCAGTTTACAACGAGCATAAGTTAAGAAACTGAACGCAAATTGAAGTTAGTAAAATACGAGTGCCTACCTTTGTCGGTCATGCCATGATCGGATGTCAGAAGGTATACCGTACGGCTGTCCTCAAAAATGTGCTCAAATAAATCGTATAGCTTAACAACGGTTTCTGTATTATCGATTGCCTCTAAAAACTCCTTGCTATTTGTCTTGGACGCATTGTTAACGCTATAAATATTCTCAAAGTCCAAAAGAAAAACCGCAGGTAACTTATTTCCAGCAGTTTCAGACTCCAGGTTGTCAAGCAATTTACGCACCTTATCGTAGATCCACTGATGACGTTGATAACTATCTGTAAAATCCAATGGGGTGTGCAAATCCAAATTTATTGGCACTCCACCGTCAGGTAAAAGCTTAAAAAACTGAAGCACAGATTTGGCGCCCCAGCCCCACGTGGCACCCGCCGTGCGATTAAGTACCGTATCGAAGACCGTGGGATTGCTTTTAAAGTTCGTCATAGCCGACGCAGCATCCTCGTTGAAGCCACCAAAGATGGCAATGTGGCCTGGACGCGTTTCGGTTGGAGCACCGCCACGCGATATTCCCATCAGGCCTCGCTCCAAAAACATATTCTTCATCTGCGGCACGGCACTTAAATTGTGCCGGAACAATGATTCGGCACGCAATCCATCGACAAGGAATACAACCAGACGATCTGCTGGCGGCTCCAATCCCAACTCACGATGTCCAGCCTGCGGTCGCATGCCATTGATTATCGATGTCTTGTAATAGATCAGCGTCAAAAATCCGAGCAGCAGTATATGCACCAACAGAGCCAAAAGTTTCCACATTCTTGAAAAACAATAAATAAAACGGTACTTTTACATAGGTGATCTATTAATGATTGAGTATATTAGTTAAATTCTTGCCGTAGGCAAAAATTCAAAGCTTGCTTTCTTTCAAGAAGAACATATTGGGATAAAACAAAGTCAAAGTAAAGAGAAAGATAAAATTTCTCTGAAAATTTCAAGCATTTTATAAAACAAGCTTCAAGATCTTCTGTACCTGGCCTCCAAGTTTTTCTATATGATCTATTATTTTTACTTATTTAAGTCGGAAGTATATATGCACTTTCTTATTTAGCTGACATATTTCCCTGATCAGGTGGGAACGAAATAAAGAGTCCACTTGGAGTAGACTCTGATGGATTGATTAAGTTTTGTAAGCTCTGTTTAAAGTTTAAATGTGACTTTCTATAAAGAACCCAAAAGTATCTAGAGCAACATTTTTCTTTAAAAAAATCGGCTCCTTTTCCCGCCAGCTCTTTAACTGATTGAATTTGAAAATTTATGCTAGGCCTAGCCTATTATTCCTGCCTAGCTCAAAAATGTTTCCTAGTTAAGAAAACTGACATATTAGTTGTTGACAACCGAAAGAAATATAAAACAGAATCTTTTCGAAATGCTGATTACCTGCGGGCATGCATTCGTTGTGCAGCTGCTGCTGCTGTGCTCAGTGTACGTCATCTACTTACAGTCGACGATCCTGTCGGGCTTGGAGCCGCAAAAGACATTGCTGAAATATGCGCCCGCCAATCGCCTGGTGGTCTTCGTCATCGATGACCTCAGCGCCAAGGCGTTTTTTGAACAGCGCTGCCGCAATTTGCCCCAGCTGAAAAAGATCTTTCTGCATCAGGGCCAGGTAGGCATAAATCGTATGCTTGTGGCCAGCAAATGCAGATCGGCGCATCTGACGCTCTTCTCGGGTCGTTACGAGGATCATCTGGCTGGACTGCAAGGCATCGCCTTTGACACCATCTTCAATCGAAGCACACGCAGCGTTGCCTGGGGCTCTGCGGAGCTACTGCAACATTTTCCGGCTGTGCATGAAGTGTACACGCATCCGCCGGATATACCGGGCCTGGGCATTAGTTCTTACAAACTGGACGAGTGGGCATTTCAAGCAGTCCGAAATTTTCTTCGAAACACGGCGTCCAAGCTACAGCAGCTCCAGGGTGTCGTGTTTTTTGTGCAGCTGCTGAGCCTACGGGAGGCAACTGGATTCCGCATGTACCAGGAACAGCTAAACTATACGCAACGTCGGATTTGGACCATCTATCAGCGATTTGAACGTGCATTTCCGGATCAACGCACCGCTTATTTACTAACTTCCGATCATGGTAGACCAGAGAAGGGTGAGCTGGCAGTCAACAGATGCAACTGGCCAAGTCCGCTCAAGCCGCACTCTGTATTACAGGTTATAGCAATGGCAGCAGCAATCAGGAGCTGGAGACACCATTTGTACTTTGGGGCGCCGGTGTGGCCCATATCACTGCCGGTCCAGGTCGCAGCTTTGTTGCCAACGAACTAGGTCAACGCCTGCCCCTGCACATACTCGAGTCGATACAGCTGGCACCGCTAATGAGCGGTTTATTGGGTCTACCGACGCCCGTACACAATCGTGGCCAGCTGTCTGCGGGTCTGCTAAATGCCAGCATGCATGAGGCACACGCCACATACAACAATGCGCAGCAGTTGCTCAACCAAGCGCAGTGTGTCTTGCGCCAACATAGACGTGGTCTGCTGTCCAACTTGATGCCCAGCCATTGGCTAAATGAACAGCTGCTAAAGTCATTCCTAAACAACGCCGATTTATTGTGGCGCCAGCAACGCTTCCTCACGCTGACGGAGTACAGCGGCAATCTTATGCCCACGGTGCTGCAGTGCATCGATTACTATGTACATTATTATCGGCGTGGATTGCTGATGGCCAGCGCATGTGCTTTCTTGGGCTGGTTGCTGCAATTGTGCGGCGTGCCGACAGCCAGTTGGGGCAGTCTGCAGCTGCTGCTGTGCAGGGCGCTGTTGCATCTTGTCATGCTTCTGCTGCTCCTGTTTGTGCTGCTGCAGCGTGTTCCCTGGCTCACGAGTGGCTTGCTGCTTCTGCCGCCGCTGCTCTGGACGCGGGCGATTGAAACTAACGTGGAGTGTCGCCTGTCCAGGCACCAGCTGCTATCCATGCTGTTAGCGCTTTGCTGCGTCGCTGGCTTCTTTTTTCGCCGCTTCATAGCGCTCATTTACCTAGGCTTCGCCTGCTACCACAATCGCTGCGCACTTGTGCAGCGTTCCCGCAGCGCTTATCTTTGGTTAGTTCACGTATGCGCGCTAACAGCGTTATCCTGGCTGCCGCCGGCGCTGGGCTATTGGCAACGCAATTGGCTTCTGGTCAGTCTGTTGGTGACCTTTGTGCGTCCCCTTGTCTGTCGCTCGCTGCATTGGGCTTCGGCCCTGCACAGACGTTCGTTGATTTGCAATGGCCTAGTGCTACTCACGGCTGCGCTACACGTCCTGTTTAGTTCGCAGGCGCGGATGTTGCACCTAATCGCCCGTGCGTATGCGTGCTATGTCTTTTATCCGTATTATCGACAACAAGGCCTCGAGGTCATCGTCTACAATCTGAGCACGTTGTATGCACTGATCTGTACATCTTATGAGTCCTTGGTCATACAGCTGTTGGCCATGGAACTGCAGCTGGCGCTGCGCCTCAAACAGGAGCACGGCGCTGGAATCGGGCGGAAGAGCACACTGGCAATGTACATACTGCTTTATAGCTGCTACTCCTTGTTTGTTATTGGGAACATAAAGGCAGTGGACAGATTTCGCTTCTATATGCGTTTCGCGAGCTTTGGTTGCTACTCGATGCTGGTCAATGGAGCCCTTATTGCTCTGAAGCTCCTCTTGCCGCTCCTGCTACTGCTCTGCATCATTTGTGTCAATTGCGAGATTGCTTGGCCATATCGACAAGAAATCTTCCGCAGACTGCTCATCATGTGCAATGTCATGGCGCTGGTTTTCCTTTTTCATGTGCGCTCTGGATACATCTGGTGGGAGGACTTGGTTCGTTTTCTCCATTTTGGTTTCGTACAAGCATTACCGTTTTGGTTGCTGCTGTTGTGCTATCTGGCGCATTTTATGCTGGGCGAGCACATAATGGAAATGCCACAGCTGCCCAAATGGAACGTGCGCATCTATTAAAATAATTAATTATTACTCTTTTTCATGTTGGCCACAAATTATGCGCGCGGAGAAGATCTGTTAACTCATTACATACTCCTGTTAATGTTAAATGGACACCTGACACTTATCGCACTATCGATACTTGTGCTATACTGCACTCGCACAAAGGCAAACGATGTGTCATCTCTTAGTGCTGTTCATATCGCGCAACACGCAGCTCCACGAAATAGTTATATATTTTTGTCCAAATTAACAAATAATTGTGTGCCAAAGCAAACGGTGCGCTTAAACGAATTGTAGACGTATATTAACGCGACCGATTAACCAAATGGAAGAACAAAAGCAACTCTTATTTCGATGGCTACCTCTCGCTTTCCAGTTTTTATAGAAAATAAACAAAAATCTAATTGGAAAACTGTGTTTCCACCAACACAATAAATGCAACACATTTGTGCGGGCGCAGTGTGTGTGTAAAACGAAACGAAAAACGTAAAGCATAGAAAGTTAAACGTGAAAACAACTATTGCGCATTCCACGGCAGCAGTTCAGTACCAACAAACAACAAAAACAACAGCAACCAACGAGAACAAGCAGCTCGAAAGGTAAGCAAAAATGTACGTGAATGTGTGAAGTTAATGAGGGGGGGAGAGAGAAGCGGAGGAGGCGGGTGAGGGCGTCTTGCTGTTAATAATAACAATTGCTCAGTATTGTACGCACACACTCATAGACAGGCAATCACAGCCGCTATAGTAGCACACAGTGACACTTGCTTTTGGAGCGCGTAGGCAAAATGGCAGCCAAGAGTATAGCCAGCGCTTTTGGTGGGTGGGCCGCCGCTTCTGTGACGTATGTATGTGTATGTGTATTTATATTACTCAATGAAACCTTCAAATTAACTTGGTCTAACTAGAGCTATGAAATATTTTTTCTGATAAGAAGATTAACAACGCGACCTCGTGGTTCCCATCAGAATTGTGTCGCAGCGACTTTCTTTTTGCCCTGCAGCTGCTGCATTTGCACTTTGGTTTGCTCACTTTTTTTGTGCTCGTTTACTCGCGTTTTGTTTTGCAATTAAGCATTCAGTTAGCTCTTAAAGCCAGTTACACACGCAGTTGCCTCAATTAGTTAGTCGCCTGTCATTAGCCACTCAAGCTCAAGCTGCAACTTGAGCTTAGGCGACAGTTGGAATTTGAGTTGGAGCTTCCGGCGTCCAATTGGAAGAGTAACGTATAAGAGGTCGCGTGGCCAGACTCGCGCTTCCTTTTTAATTTTGTTTAGCTCCAACTTTGATTTGAGCTTTATCTTTAACTGTACTTACACATTATTCAATACTGGAATATGTTGAATTTTTGTTAACTCGAAACTCTTACAACAAACTCTCATATCGCTCAAATGCTTGCTTTTGGTACTATTTCTGATCACTGTACCTCAAATCTTTGTATTATACTAGTAAAATGAATTAACTGTTACAGTTTATATGTATTGAATCACATCAGTTGAACTCTTTGTGTTCAGCATTTTATGCGTTACTATTCCCCCGTTCAGCTTCAAAACTTTTGCTGACTAATTTACAAGCATTTCAAACGCTGTAAGCAATGGCAAATTCTTTCATTTTTATTCCACGTGTCTGCCTATGTGTATGGTACCTCTATATACAATATATATACATATATTTATTTATATGTTTATATAGTGGTCCCCTAACTAAAACAGTTGTGCCGCCTGTTCTTGTTGGTGTCCCTTTGTCTGTCCGTTCGTCAGCTATTTTGGGCTTTTAGGTTTCGCATAGGCAAATTTGCAATTAGTTACGATGGATCCATTAATTCGCGTGCATAACAGAAAAAGAAGTGCCAGCTTGGAGGAGCTACTGCAGCTAAATCGAATGAGGTGGGCATATGAATAAAATAAAAATATAACAAAAAAAAAATATCAAAAATATTCAAGGTGCAATATTATCTAAGTTAACTACTGATAAGTTAATGTTATAAATAAAAAATAACTATTATATCTCCCTAGTTAACCGAATAGATATACATACATACATATATGTGTCTATATACTATATATGAGTAATGCACGCCCAAATTGTGCTAAACGAACCAAACTGAGCGAATGATTGAGAGATTGTCAAACACACGTTGATCGCACTTAATTGCGCAGTTTTTCATTTTGCAGATACAAACATCAGATTATTAATGCAAATTGTCTTGGGTTTTAGTACTTGGGTGCGCAACGTCTCTCTCTCTCTCACACATCTATCTCTCTCATACATCTATAGTCGCTCTCTCAGTCCACCTACACGCTTTTAGAAGCAAGCTAAGTTGTTTTTCTTTTTATACCCTGTACCCTTGCATAAGCCAGGCATAATGAGCTTCTGCAATCCACCCAACATTAAAAAAATTTTAATATACACATTTTTAAACATTGTATTTAAGACTCAAAATAAATAGTGAAGTTACCTGAGATTGAATTTTTGCACAGTGTTGATAAGAAGGAAGAATTCTTTGAGCTGTGTATGTATCAACAATTATGTTTGATAGGGAGCTTAATGCAGGGCATCTTCATGCCGAGCAATAATGATAAGTTCTACTCTTACTTGCTTAAATGTGGGCGTATTTAAGTTTTGTAATAATTTATGGATTTAGTTTGATATCGTTCTGCCCAGCACATTCGACACAGATGGCAACGCCACCGCGCGCTTTGGATACCATCTCGCTATGCTCCACCGTGTCCAGTTGCCCTGATCGCAATGGTTTCTATGGCGGTTTCCAGCGCACCGACAAACCCAAAGAGCCGCTATCCAAAGCACAAATCATAGCACGAGAAAAGAAATGGCTTTATATGATTGAGAACTGGTCCATTTATATGTCAAAGAACTATAAAAAGGTGGGTGAGCCATATACAAAAAAAAATCCCAATTTGTACCTAATCGAAATCCTCCTGCTATTACAGATACGCGACAGATGCCGCAAGGGCATACCGAAATCGGTGCGTCCCAGGGCTTGGTTTTATCTATCCGGCGCGTATTTGCTGAAGAAAAAGAATCCAAATGTCTACGAGGAGCTGCTCAAGAAGCCGGGCAATCCCTCGACCATAGAGGAGATCAAAAAGGATAAACATCGTCAGTTTCCGTTTCACGAAATGTTTCTCGACGAGCAGAAGGTGGGCCAAATCGAGCTATTCAATGTGCTGAAGGCCTATTCGATATATAATCCCAAGGTGGGCTTCTGTCAAGCGCAAGCTCCAATAGCCGCATTCCTATTGATGCATTTGCCGGCAGAAGATGCCTTCTGGGTATTTGTAAGCGTATGTGATGTGTAAGTAGTCCTACTCAAAAATCTCAATTAAAACAACTGCTCATTCCTGTACAGTTACTTGCAGGATTATTTTATACCTGGTCTCGAGGTGATACAAAACGATGCGGGCATATTGGAGGGCCTGCTTAAGAAAACCTGCCCGCCCGTCTATCGTCATCTGCAGAAGCACAAAGTGGAGCCGCTGCTTTATATGACCGATTGGTTTCTGTGCGCCATGACGCGCACCTTGCCCTGGGAGACGCTTTTGCGTGTCTGGGATTGCTTTCTCGCCGAGGGCATACGCGTCATCTTTAAGGTGGCCCTGGTCATCATTGGCGCCTCGCTCAGCCGGCACAAGGTGCGCAAAACATGCACGGGCTTGTGTGAAACGCTCGCAGTGTTGCGTTCCCCGCCCGAGCACATTATGGAGGAGGAGTTCATCATAAACAATATGATGCGGCTCAATTTGCGTGTCGAAGACTTTCAAATAGAGCATACGCGTCAGAAGGTGCGACGTGCCAAGCAAAAGGCGCAACAGGACGGAGCAGCGGGTAACGGAGATGCCAGCACCAGCAGTAGCAATGGCAGACGCAATATGCCCACGCTGTGAGGCTCCAAAATAACAATAAAAAACAAAATTTTACTACTACAAGAAACAGCAACAAAATGTTACTAAACAAACACACACATACACAATGCATAAGTTTTATATATTATATAAAAAACAAATCTAAATGCAAAGTCGAATAGTGAGAATGGCGTACACAAATGAAAAGGAACTGACAACATGTAAACTTCGAAACGATAATAGGGAATAACCACAATGAAAAACTGTTTAAACAACAGTCAATTAGGTAACTTTCATTCCATGCGCATACGAAAATGTATTTGGCAAAAGAAAACAACCCTGTTTTTTTATATTAAATAAGAAAATATTTTGTTCTAATATGTATTTTAATTTACATTATTTTTACAAATAGTTGCAATTATTATGTGCGTGCAATTTGTTTATGCTTTTCAAAAGTATTTATTATTATTATTTATTATATTACATAAAATTAAACAAAAACAAACGAGAAATCAATTTTAGACTTAGCGTTCTATAAAGCCGTAAACATATCGTATTATTATCTAATTAAATTGAATTACAATCACATTTCATTGGCAGCTGCAATGACACATGCATTCTCGATCTGTATTACAAATATACTATATATATATGGATTTATATATATGTATTATTTTATTATTAAATGTTTAACTGTTTCTTCGGTTTTTTTTTTTTTTTTTAACAAATACAAATATGTCGTTGATATATATACACACCCACACACACAAATTAAATTTAAAAAAAAAAAACACTTTTGTGGGGGCGTTATAGGGGGTCTTTAGTCTAAATTATTAATAAAAAAATAAATGAAAATACTATTACTAATGAAAATTAAAAAATCATGCGTCGTTAAATTTTATAAATAATTTGAGCTTGGCTATCTGAATTTAAAAAGTTACATCGATTATTTCGTTACCAGGCAGCGAACTTTTATAATGAGTATATATGAAGACTCCAATCACACAGAGATCGCTTTTCTAAAGATGGTATTTTTTCTTTAATTGTTGATAATAATTTGTGAAAGTTTCACTTTTCGAGCCATCTATTTATGCTTCAAGCACGCCATTTTCTTACAGCTGTTAACATTACATAAAGCTGCTAACATTGGCGTCACTTTAAACTACAGCAATTAAATACAGCATATATATGTTCAACATGTGTTGATCAATTTCGACCAACCCATTTGGTCCAAAGGTAACAATTCAACTTTTAACATTTCTTTAAAAATAAGTTTGCAATAATAAAACTCAAGATCCGAGTGTCATAATCAATTTTCTTATTTATTTGTAGTATTTTGATAAGGTTTAAACAAAGGGCGCAAGAAAATGTAAAGCTGCCTTAGCCGAAAATCACTAAAATAAACAGATACAGTGAACGCTCGGAAATGGAAACTGCCAGCATTTAGCATGGTCCAGAATAAAAAATCTCAAAAATACTCTGCATTAAAAAATAATAATTTCAATTATCTTACCTTTGTCTTTCAATTGAAGGAATAGAATCTAATATTACTAATTGTTATTCCTTGTACCAACTATTACAATTTTATGCAAATTAAAACCACATCTGAAATTGAAGCATTCTACTTAACGAGAGATCACTGTATCATGACAGACTCAAAATGAAGGTTGTACGCTTTCTAATTAATATACAGTAGTAAATTAATAAATCTCATAATGATTTCATAGATAAGTTAAACGTTACGAGCTCCTAAGTGGTTTAAAATGAACGATTTGGGGAACTTGAGTGGGATTAGGGGAAAATAATAAATACCTTCTGAGTAAATCTACTTAAGTATTTAGATGATAATTCTAGATGAAATTACAATTTGTATGTGAAATGAGTGCCATAAACTATTTATAAATACTTAAGTTCAGTTAGAAATATATATATATATATATATGTCTAGATATATATTTAATTGTGAGTGCGTCCCCTGTTGGTAGACTTGTAGATTCTGTTTATCACTGGGTTGGCAAGATTTGGCCAGTGCTTAGCCCAGCAGATACTGCTCCTCGAACTCCATGTCGTCGACATCATCGTCCAGCAAATGCGGCGGTAATGGCATATATGGACCATTTTCCGACGTCTCACTGTTAGCCGCCGGCTGCTGAACATCTTCCACCTCCTCATCCTCCAGCAGCGCTTGCATTTGGTCGTCATGCTCCGCCACATTGGGGTGCTCGGTACGCATGTGCTGCTGCAGATCGCGCATACTATGTAATCCGGCAGCGGCTGCACCATGACCCAGTCCATCAGGCGGTTGCTGCTGTTCGCAAAGCTGGCAGCGTATGTACGCGGCATAGGGCAAATGCTGGAAGCGATGCTGCTGCAGCGCGCGCAGCTGTTTGGTCTGCAGCTGCTCCTCACAGTCTGTGCAGCGATACAGTTCCTCGCCCAGTTTACGCATATGCAGCAGATCGCGCTTGCCCAGACCATGATAGATATTTATGTGCTCCCGCCAGAGCGCTTTGCTGCTGGTGGAGAAGCCATCACCGCACTGCGGGCACATCAAACGATACGTGGCACCATCAAGTGCCGCCTTAATGGGCATGGCAACTGGCCTGTCCGACTGCTCCCCTGTATCCTCATCATTATCCTGGCAACTCATCGGCTTGTTGTCACAGCGATTGGTGTCCCGATTCAAATGCTTGAAGAACATTTGCTTACGCACAAACTCGCCGCTGCAGGTCAAGCACTTAAAGGAGCGATACGGCAAATGCCGGAATTTGTGCGACTGCAGCTGCCCAATTGCCCCTTTGGTGTGAGTCACAGTCACACGCTTATAGCACTCCAGGCACAAATAGTGATGGTTGTCAATCTGGCGAAAGTTCAAGCCCTGCCGACTGTTATAGTTGTGCTGCTCGACAATGTGTTTGCGCCAGAAGGCGTGCGAATCAAAGTTTTTGTTGCACTTGGGGCAATAGTAGGTAATAAAGTCCAGATCCACGGCATTATGATACGAGATGCTGTCTTCCAGCGTATTGAGGCCAGCGGGACGCGTGGGCAGCACGCCCGGCTGCGGTTTGAGCGTGCGACTGCTGCCCGGCGTTGGTGATCCTGAGCTGGTGCCTGCCATGGTCTGCATGTCCTTATCCTTATCCTTATACTTGAGCTGTTCGTAGCCATTCTGGGTCTTGGGTTGGTGCTCACGCCACGAGGACTCGCGTTCGTAGATGTTGTGTCTTGTGCGCAGATGTGCCGCAATATTGGGCTTGTGATTGTAGCAGGTACCGCACACCAGACACTTCAGATATAGGCGATAAGGCAAATGACGAAAATGATGATCCTGCAGACCTTTCAGCTTCGAATTGCACACAATGTCCTTGCACAGGGTGCACTGATAGCGATACTTGTCCAGCTGGCGCATATTTAAGTATTGTCGCTTGTCGAAATTGTGCTCCTCGTTGATGTGGCGTCGCCACTCGAACTGCGTCTTGTAGGCCTTGCCGCATGACGGGCACAGAAATATATAATTCTGTTCTATGGTAGAGGCGCCGGCGCTGTTCTTGACGGGCATAGAAGTAGCTGCTGTCGTCACGGCAACAGGCGTAGCTGGAGCTGCCTCCTCTGAGGGCTCCGCATTATCAAATTTTTTGGCACTATACTGTGTGTCCATAAAATCATGCTCCTCGCTGATGTGCGTCTTCAACGCAGCCTGCGTAGCAAACAGTGAGCCGCAATCCACGCATTTGTAGCGATTGGGATTTGGTGCCTCGGCAGCAGCGGCAATTGGTGGTAGCTGGCGTCCCATGCTGCCGCTGGTACTGCCTACGATGGCATAATCATCATCATCCGCCTGCATTTGCTCTCCAAAGTCATTCTCCTCATTAATATTATTATTACTTGGCGGCGATTTCTCCTCATCCAAATATATAATCTCATAGGTTTCGTTGGCCACAGTGACAATTTGTTTACGCGGCGTCTGTGATTTGGCTGGGTTTGAGCCCATGACCAATGCTGTGCCTGTGCCTAGTAAAGCGCCCGCTTTGCGTGGTTCATAGCCGACACGATGGTATGTGGCCAAATGCTTGACCAGACCCTTTCGATCCGTGTAGGATTTATGGCATTTACGGCACCTCGCGTACGCCTTGTAGGGTAAATGAGTTATCCTGTGCTGCTGGGCGTTCTGTATGCCATAGGCATTCGTTATGATCTTATCGCACTCGGTGCACTTCAGCTGGCGATCGTTGATCACCTCGAAGTTCAACTTGGCCAGATCGTTCATGCCGTGCACCTGGACAACATGTGTACGCCAGTGCTTCTTCTCTATAAACTCCCTGCCGCACTGCGGGCACAGATAATCAATATGCGGCTCGTACATATCATCGCTGCCAATGCGACCGCCACGACGAGGCACATCGTCCCATTGCAACTGAGATTCCTCATCGCCGCCAATGCCTGTAGTATCTTCGCTCTCATCACCCGCACCAGCTGTGGCCAAGGACTGCTCCTCCTCCTTGTCAGGCATTAGGGTTTCCAAATGATGCTGCTTTAGTAGATGTGTAAGCAGCTCATGATGCTCCGTAAAGCCCTGATAGCACAGCTTGCAGCGCATCCACTCCGGCTGAGGTAAATGGCTAAACTTATGCGCCCGCAGCGTCTTTATCGTGTTCGGAATGACAAACTAAACACAGGAAAGGATTATAAATGGAATTTTTTCAAATGCCTAGGTATTGCTTACCTGCTTGCACTCGAGGCACTGCATCTGCATGTCCACGCAGCGAAAGTTTAGCCCTCGCCGACTGACATAGTCATGCACAAATTCAATATGTTGACTCCATTGGGCGTGCGTATCGCAATCGGTGCCACAGTCGGGACACATATAGTGTATATAATCTTCGCATATGTCTGCTGCACCGCTTCCACTCCCATTGCCAGCCACAGCAGTGCCGCGCTTCTTCCTAGCCGCTTGACTGGAGCTGCGACTGTTCTCATCATCCAGTCCAAAGTTGGACTCATCAGCTGCCTGCAAGCCGCCCTCCACCTCCAACATCAGCTCATTCTTGACCTCTATGCCGTCGTCATCGTTATGCTCCGGCCCGTAGGGTCCGTGATGCTGCTCAATGCGCGGCTCCCGCACACGTGTCTTGCGTCCGGCGCTGGCATCCCCGCCGCGCATCATGGCCACCACTTCGTCACAGTGCACCATGCGCAAATGCACCATTAGGTCCTGCCTGTACTTGTACTCGCGCTTACAGATGTAGCACTTGGTGCAACGGTATGGCAAATGGGTGAACTTGTGCTTCAGAAGATTCTCCCGACTGTGCATTGCGATGCGCTTATTGCATTCCAAGCACCGATGATACAGTTTATCAATGGCCACGAAATTGAGACCCCGTCGCGTATTATACTGATGCATCTGGTTCATGTGACGCTTCCACATGTCCTGCTGCCGATACTCGGCGCCACAGGCGGGGCATATATAGATGACGCCCAGCTCATAATTAATGGGCACACCGTTCTCATCGGTTGCATTGATTTGTGATGTCGTTGGCCGAGTGGGTGGAACGCCTGCACCGCCGCGACCCACTATCAACTGGGAGCCAAACGATGCTGGCAACGATTGGCGGTGCTGTGGTCGGATGGCTGGACCCGTTGGCATTGGTGGCGCCAGGGGGACCGTTGGTCTTGGCACAGGTTCCGGTTCTGGTTCCGCAATGCTAACAATTGGCTCTAGTTCAAAATCAAATATGGCATCGTCATCGGGCTCGTGTCCTTTTCGCTTGCTGTCTCTGTCTTCACCCGTCCCCTCATCCTCTTCAGCCTCTTGTTCATCCTCTTCCTCTTCGCCCATAAACTCGTCTGCCAGCGCGCTGTTACCGTTATTGTGACTCTCTACCTCACCGTCGCCCTCATCGAAATCGGCTGAAAACATGGACGTCCACAGGTCCATACCTTCCATTTTTGGGAGGCTGTTCGCAGCTCGTGCGTGTGTGCGTGCAGTTTTGTAAGAACTAGTTTTCGTATTCAAATCTCAGTCACGCACTTTCGACACCATTTTAATTTAGCAATCTTGGTTGCATCATCTTAATTGTACTCGCACACACGTCCATTGCAAGTTGCATTTTAATTGTTTCATTCCAGTTGAATTATTGCCATTTTCAATTGCGAAAATTCAAAACTAAACTTTTTTAGTCTGCAAAAATCAGAGCCATTTTGTTTGCGGCGTCGCAGAGTTGCAAGCCGCGTATAATCGGTCTGATGACGGCGTTGTTTATGAACGGAGTGCCTGTTGTCGGCATTGATATTGTTTTTTAGAGTATATATTAAAATGCCAAGTCGTGCCAAGCATAATAAATCAAATTTTATGAGTATCGTACGAATTAACGGCACGCGCTGCCGTAAGATGGCAGCAGCGGCAGCTATCAAAAATGCCCTTTTTAAATTATTGCGCGGCGCGGGCACTAGCTTGGCGTTGCCAGATGACAGCCGCCTTTTCAAGCAGGCTGGCAACCTCAGAGCGCACCCACGCAACTATTGTACAAAAACAACTATTGGATTTCGACAACAAATGGACCACACGATACCTCCCAAAGAGTACAAATGGACGCCTGGCAATCTTATCAATGAGTCCTTTAAGCTGGGCCCCAACGGTCACGTCTGCATTGTGCTCAACCGGCAAATACAAGTTCCCGCGCACGTGGTCAAGTTGTTATGGAAGAACGGTAAATGTCAAATGTAAATAATCCCACCACAGAAACAATAAATAAATAAACGCTTGCAGCGACCTTGAGATGCGCCGTCGATGGAGGCTCTAATCACTTGCGCAACTTCATAGTGGCAGCTAAACAGAACAAAAACAGCAAAAGTGATATTGAACCGGGCGACATAGAGCCACCAGATTTGATAACGGGCGATTTTGATTCCATAACGGAAGAGACAATTGAATTTTTTAAGAGTATACCTAAAATAAATACGCCCGATCAAGATGCTACGGATTTTACCAAAGCGTTCACAGTGCTGCAGCCGGTGATGTTGCAGCGCAAGGTAAAGGATGTGGTGGTGTTCCATGACTGCTCTGGTCGGCTGGATCAGGTAATGGCCAACCTGAATACCCTGTACAAAATGCAAAAGGATAATTGTAATGTTTATCTGCTGAGCGGTGATTCCATAACATGGCTTCTGCGACCGGGCAAACATACCATTCAGGTGCCACTTGATCTGGTAACCAGCCAGCGCTGGTGCTCTCTAATGCCCGTGGGCAGCACAGCTCACAATGTAACGACACAGGGGCTCAAGTGGAATCTATGTGGGTATCAAGATGTGCTGACGATTAACCATAAATAGTTTCATGTACGTTCTCTCCCTCTCTTTTTTTTGTAGATCATGCTCAAATGGAGTTCGGTGGTATGGTCAGCACCTCGAATACCTATTCCACGGAGTTTGTGCAGGTGGAGACTGACAGCAATTTAATATGGTCCATGGGTGCTTATGGTTTTGAGGAGAAATTGCGTTCGACCATGAAATAAATTGGCAGCGTAAATAATTTTTTTTTCGATCAAAAATGCCGCTTTGAGACTTAAAAAGTACTTATAGCTTAAGCTTATTGTTGTTGGTTAAAAAAGTGACAAAAAAAATATTTATTGTTTCGCTCTCTTTTAAAGCTACCGCGAACCGGGCAGCGGCATTAATTGGAAACCGCTGCTGGTGCCCGTTTTCTTGCTCAACCAACTGGTCGCACCGCTGGCAGCGCCTCGCTTGGATACGACGCCGCCACGACTGCTGCTGGCGCTACGACTGCTGCTGCTAGCGCCACGAGTGCTTCTGGCAGGCGTGGCTTTTTTGCGTGGCGATGCAGCGCTTTTATAACGCTTGGTGGTGCTCGTAGCACGTCCACGCCATGCACGCTTCCGCTTGCCGCCACGCATTCCTCCCGCTGAACTAATCGAGCCCTGCGATGCCGCCGCTCGCCCCCAGTCATCATCGTCACCACCTTGTGCCGCCCAAGAGGCGCGCGCGCTGCTCGAAGTTTGTGGTGTCTCAGGCGCAGTTGCTGCCTTCTCAGCTGCCTCCATGTCGTGCATGACCTGCAGACATTCCTTCTCTGTGGCATAGCCGCTAGTAATTTCCAAAAGTTTGGCGCCATACTTATCGAAATTGGCTTTGGTAACGTGTGGTATGGAGCACATGTCCTGCTCCGAGGTCGGCAACTCCTCGGCCATGGCCTTGAGCGCCTGCATGTTCATAATGCTAGCCATGGTTACATCGCGGGCCGCGGCTATGGTGCGGCATAAATCAAGCAGATCCGCATAGCAGCGCTCGTGCAGATTATTCATTTCGTTTTTACCCGCTGCGGGTTCAGACACAGTGGCCACCGTTTTGGAGCCGCCAGTCTCTTTGCGTGACAAAGCAAATTCGATTTTGGGCGAGCCATTCATCAGTGCGGTTATGTTGTTGCCCAGATAAAGGTACGCCTGTGGTATGTCCTTGGTGAAAATGAGATCCTCCTTGAGGTAATCCTGCAGCACCATATGTCGCAATAAGCGCTGCACATCCGACTTATCCCAGTCCTTAAGAGCACCATGATGCGGCGTTTTATTGTGCCCAAATTCGACTATTTTCTTTATCATGGAGCCCTTGAGCACATCCGCTAAATGGAGCAGCGTGAAGCGTGAGCGCCCGCTGCACAAGTCGCGCACAGCGCACGCCGCCTTGCGGCACTGCTCCAAGGCATCGATTTGCTTAAAGCTGCGCTTCTTCAGGCAATTGTCGCAGGCGGTGCGCCGATCCTCCAGACATTGCTCGCTGGTAAAATGCTCCCCAAAGTAGTCCAGCTGTTGCGCTCGACGGCAATCGGTGATATTCTCGCAGTAGCCCACAATGCGATGCAGATTATCGATGTGTATCTTCTTGACATGGTACTGCAACGCGCGATCAGCTGCAGTGGGAGAAGATTCAGTGCGGTTAATACAGTTGTAATTTGTAATATGAAGCACCACTTACCATCCATCATCTTCTTCAGGCGCAGCATATCGCTATAGTTATAGTAGAGTATACAATCGGCTATTTCGCCATCGCGACCCGCGCGACCTGCCTCCTGATAATAGCCCTCAATGGACTTGGGCAGTGAATAGTGAAGCACAAAGCGCACATCGGGCTTATCAATGCCCATGCCAAACGCAATTGTGGCGCATATCACACGCACCTTGTTCGTTATCCAATCCTTTTGGCGGGACTCGCGTGCCGCATCCGTTAAGCCCGCATGATAGGCCACCGCGCGTATGCCCACAGCGCACATCTTCTGCGCCACCTCATCGCATTCCTTGCGCGACAGGCAGTAGATAATGCCGCTGGCTGTCACTGCCCGCGTTTGGATAAAGCTGCGTATGTCGTCCAACGTGGAGGCGCCCTTCTTGGGCAGCACCTGATAGCGTAAATTACTGCGATTGAAGCTGGACAGGAACCACTTGCAATGCGTCAGATTCAGTTGCTGCAATATGTCCTGGCGAACGCGTGGCGTAGCCGTGGCCGTCAGCGCCATGGCAGGCACATTGGGAAAGCGTTTCCGTAGAATGCCCAGTTTCTTGTAGTCGGGCCGGAAGTCATGACCCCATTGAGAAACACAATGGGCCTCATCTATGACAAAGCGACTGATATAGTTGTTGGCGCTCAGCTGATCGAGTGTGTCCTGAAAGCGCGCCGAGCTGGAAATCTTCTCGGGCGTCACATACAAAAGTTTTACCAGCGGCGGATGACTCTCTAAGTCCCTATATATAGTCATAGCCTCATCCAAAGTCTGCTCTCCGGACATGCTCTTGGCGCAAATCTGCAAAGTATTGAAATGATGTTACAAAAGCTTATGTCAACTCCATACACTACTCACATCCAACGAAGCCAGCTTGTTGACTTGATCATATATCAGCGATTTGAGCGGACTTATAACTATAGTAACGCCCTCGGTGAGTATAGCAGGCAGCTGGTAGCACAAGGATTTGCCGCCACCCGTGGGCATGAGTACAAAGCAATCGTTGCCCATCAGTGCCGCATTGATGACTTGCAGCTGATTGGGTCGGAAACTCTTTAGCCCAAAGCTAAAGCTAAGCGCTTGCATAAGACGCGTGGAATGCTCAAACTTCTGGCCATCGAATTCGCCCGTAATCCCATCATTATGCACATTGGCATGGAAATTTGCCTCGATTTTTTGTACAGCAGCTCCAGCGCTGCTGGCGCGGCTTATGCTGGGCTTGGACTGCAACTCTTCACGACTGGTCAAGTCAATGCTGGATGTTACCATTTCCTCGTGCGCCTGCTCAAACAGTGCCGGATCGTACTCTGGAAAGCCGTCATCGTCTAAAATTATAGGCGCTTTGCTGGCAACGTTAATGCGTTGGGCAGGCTCTAGTTCCTTTGTAGACGGCTGCTTGACAGCCTCAAAGTCCGCGTAGGCATAGTTTTTGTACTGCGATTTGCGTCCCTGAAGCACCTCGTGCTCTTCGCGTATTTGCCTCATGGTGTCCTTGAAATCATCATCGGAATCAACAATAGTTGTGGCCTTGGCCGGCTCAGCCGGCACGACTGGAGCGTATTGTGTTGAGCTGCAAAGTTCCTCCTCATCGAGTCGTATGCTCTGCGCTAGATAATCATCCTCATCCGACTCCAGCGTTGGACCATCTATGGGCACTAGGTCGTCCAAATCATCTGGAGCATCATTAACATAGCTTTTGTTTGTTTTATTTGTTGTTGTTGCTGGCTTTGTCATTAACACCAGGTCGTTCAGCTCCTCCTCATTTGGGTCCTCTGAAGGACCCGTTGCACAGCTACTGGGCGTTAGCACCTTTGTTTGCCGCTGTTCCGCTTGCATTTGGCGCTCCTCTTGCTCCAATGCATCAAAGTCCGGCTCTTCTGGTTGCGCCTCTCGCTGCTGACGTTTACGCTCGATTTGTCGCTCCAGGAGTTGTGTACGCGCCTTAAACTTCTGACGCATGACCTTTAGCTTGAGAAACGTGTTCGCCTCGAAACCAGCGATTTCATTGAAATGAACCGCGGGTATTTGATCAATTACCTCACAGTATTTCTCCATTAGCTCTATGTACCTGGACTTATACAGGCCCATGGTGTTCCTTAGCATTGTCTTATTTTGCTTGCCAAGATCAGTCTTGGCTATACCTATTTCATACTGACCTAGATCGCGCAAATAGTCGGCCAGTGAGTTATCAAAAACAATTTTAAGCTTGGGCTTGGCAGTGGTTGCCGCCGGCGCAGGTGCTGGTTTCTCCGGCACACTCAGCACGAAGCTGGACGTAGTTGACTGGGTAGCAGTTGGTTCCAAGTTGGTAGGTGGCAAAAATGGCTGGGTCGGCGTTTTAGACAAAGGCTCCTCTTTTGGAGTCTTCTTTACCATCGCATCAAAGCTGTCGTCCAAGGTGCTGCTTGCATTTGAACAGCTCAATTTGGGTGATTCAATGGCATCCAATTTAAATGGGGATTGGGAAAATGACAGGGCCTTACGTGGTGATACGGACAGCTTATTAATGTGTCCATTGAGCTTTGATAACGTAGCCTGATAGGTTGCATCTTGTTTGAGCACTTCATCGAAGTTATCAAAGTTTAATTTCAGGCCCCCAGCGACGGCTGGCTTTGTGGGAGTTTTGTTCTTGGATGCAACATTTGTTGGCAGTGGTGCTAGAGGCGATTGGTTGGCATTATCAAAGCTATATCGTTTGATCAGCGCATTACCATTGGCATCCTTATTTGGCGCTTTATTCTTAGTCGTCGTCGTCGCAGATGGCATTTGGGTCTGACTCTGTGCACCATCTTCATCGGAGGACGACGAGTCGAGATAAATGGGATTGTAAAACTTTGCTTTTGCTGTCCTCGCCGACAAAATATCTAAAACAAAATATATAGTTTTACATTACCTATATATAACTCATATTATATACATATGTGGGAACTACAACTTTTTCGTGATTGCGTCGATTGGCTCTGGCTGTTCTTGTCAAGGCCAAGGAATGCAGAAATTGATAGTTGTTTGTTTTGATTAACGGGTTTTCTGGACATTGTGTAGTCTCGCGCACAACTTTAACATTTATTTAAACTTCTATACAACTTAATTAACTGAATTGAAATATGTAAACAAATAAATAAAAAATAAAAGACGCGGGCAACTGGCGCACATCTTGTTGTGTTCATCGACCAGAGTTGCCAGAGATTGGTAATGGTGATAATTAATAAGATAAATATATATCGCAATTAATAAACTATGACAATTTTCCTATTTACTAGAATTTTTATACAGAATAAAAGGTCACTATCACTAATTTAAGTGTTCAAAATTATGTCTATGAATATACTGGACCAGGTATAAATGTCGTTAAAAGATTTCGATAACATTTAGCAAAAGCTACGCGGCAATGTCAAAATCATATGTGCGTCAAATTAGCGGCGGTGACTTAGCGTCGATTTTTAGTACTTGATAACGGAAAAGAAATCGCTCATGGGACAGTCGCACTTATCGATATATAATAGGCGATATTTTCCATGCACTTAGTGCCCTGCAAATGATGCAGTAATTTTTCTGTGAAAATTAAAAAAATTTCACTTAAGCAAAAATTAATGGCACACAGGCGTTTTTTTATCTACGCTGCATTTCTGGCGATATGTTATTTACTTGGCGCGACATGGGTTAGTATTCTCGACGTAATTCCTAATACGCCAAAACTTTAATGATGGTTGTGTTTGTTCGTTGACAAAGGCTGAGACAGCATCACAAACATTGACCAGCAGCAGCAGTAATAGCAACAACAACGCAAGTCAACTTAATGCACCTGGCAAGGCGGCAGTAACTACTGCAGCGCCAGCAATCGCTACTTCAAAAGTCATAAGCAGTACGGCAACAAGCGCCAACACAAGTAGCAGTCCTAGTGAATGGTTTGTAGTCCCGTAGTTACGAATCGTAAACAGATTTTGGATATATGCTGTTCTAAATTTAGTGCCTGTGTTGGAGCTCTGCTGCCACAAGTAGATACCCATGGAAAGGAGCTTCCCATGTGTGCCGAGTGTAAATGCTCCCATGTAGCGCGTAATACGACACTTATAAAGGTGTGTATAGTCCTAGTATTGTATTGCATTTTCCTAAAATGTTCTGAATTTATTTGTTTTCTAGGTCGTTGTCATCATTGTGATTTGGATAATATCCATTTTAGTGATATACATGCTCTTCCTAATGTGCTTGGACCCACTGCTTAACAAACGCGTCAAGGCTAACAATTATCAGGAGCACACCAATGAAGATGTACATAACAAACATTCTAAATATGCAGGCATTAAATATAGTCGACTAGCCGCTAATCCTGACGTTGATGACGACAGTAATGATGAGGGGCAGCTAGTTGGCAATAAAGAAGCACACAACGTTTGATGCCATTTGCCAAACGATTTATATAGAAATACTTTTTTGTTTTATTTTATTTAATGCTTCTAACATACGCACGTGCTAACCAAAGTTTTTTGTTTATGTGTTAACCTATAACGGCCTTAACTAATTCGCTTCAAATTTTCCTTCTTTTTCTGCTGCGGCTCTTAGGACGAACCCACACCGCCTATGCCCGCTGACCCCAACAATCAAGAGCTAAGCGCACGTGCCAATGTTCTGAATCGTGTCGGACATCAGCAGGACAAATGGAAGCGCCAAGTGCGGGAACAGCGGCGCCACATCTACGACCGCCACACCATGCTAAATTGAACAGCAACATGATAAGTGTTGGAGCTGTTGGCGACTTAAAGACATGTATTCCGGCAGCAATTACGTATTGTATTTGAATTTGCTCTTTAGCACTGCTTGTCTCGTTAATTGGATCAAAATTAATTAATATTATTAGCAACATTTTATAATTTAAATAAATTCACATAACCAAAAAACTAAGAAAATTTAAGCGATCAAATTGAATGTAACCACTTCAGAGCTGGGCAAAGTTCTATAAGAATTTTCGCGTATGCGCCTCATTTGCAAAACGTCAAGTATTCCTTGGAATTTAATCTTCCCGATATTACCCACATAATTTATGTTATTTCCAAGAGCTTACGGGCTTTATTAATGTGTTTGGTTCTTAAACTACATTGTATTTGAAAAATCAGCCTAGTAACCCTTTACGGTTTCAGCAAAGGTCCAGTTTTCTTCTACTTTAAAGGGACCTTTTATGCTGCAATCGGCGGCAGTGCAAATGCCAACCGTGTATTGGGGAATGCTGCGCGTATCACGGTAGTACAGCACCTTCATGGACTCACGAATCTGCATTTATACAAAAAATGTATTAATATTAATCGATAGTATTGTGCTTGCTGTTGGCCTACCAAGTTGGTTGCCTCCTCGAAAGTAAAATCGCGATCCTTGGGCTTGCGCTCCCGCACAAGCGGTAGAGCTAAATGCCGTCCAAAGCCGGTGGCCACTACATAATCATTATAGGCCCGTCCTCGCATATCAACATTACCCAGAAAGGGCTTACCGGTCTCATCCACACCACCAACCACCACATCAATGTAAAGTGGATTCATGCGCGAGCGACGGTTATACAGCACGCGTGTCAACCAGCTGGCCAATTCTCCTGGCTTCATGATGACACCATCATTGTAGCACTGATCCTCTATCATCTTCTGATCGACGTTCCGCTTGATAGACTGTATGTCCGCAAAGTCTCCACTTCCACCTAGTAAAATGTTGTTATTGATCTTGAATACGCGTTGAATATCCTGATAACGTGCCAGGGAGCCATAGGAAACTAGCGTATCGGCAGCCACCAAGACACCACCATCGAATTTGATGCCCACCACTGAGGAGCCCGTAGTTATTGCAGCGCTAACAATGTACAAAGTGCTATAGCTTTCAGGCGGTGCAAACTGCATTAACTTACGTGCTGTGCTTAGTACCGAAAGGACCTGCGGTTGTTAATTCTCGCGGCAGTTCTGTTGGGGCATTGCCCCCCATGAAATTGTAGAATTGACCGGGCGAAGGTCCATTTAACCACATTGGCTGTGCGAAGCTGTTGTTCATCATTTTAATATATTTAATAATAGTACTTTGAAATAAAGTGGAAATAACAGCAAAAGCAGTCGCAGAATGACAGGCACAAATAAAAGCCGAACAGTTTTATATAGCGACGAATTTATTAAGCTTTGCAGCACTGCAAGACGTTTTTATCGATATACGCAACTATCGATATACATAGGTCAGGGCAACCTGTTGGAGCAAACGATATGGCGACAACTCTGTCACAACGATTAGTTGGCTGGCGCTATGCAAAACGCGCTAGATTTAGAAATTCAAATCATACAATTTTGAAGGAAAGCAAGAAAAATACAACTTTGATTAAAAATACATGCTCACCTTTATTTTTAGAGGTAGTAGTATAATTCAACAGAATATACAAATATATATATACTTTTTTTATGCCCACCTTTTAGGGAATGTGTAAATATTTTGCTTGCATCTTACAGATGGCATAATACAGATGAATACAATATTATTGTAGAGAGTACGGTTCGCTAATTAAACATACATAATATATAAAAATTTCTCGATTATGCAATAGTAAAATAGTCTACATTACATGCTACTGTCACGGCCAATTTTTAGTATCCTACTATATTAAAGCTTTGCCTATAAAGTACTAATCTTTGCAACAACAATACACATTATCGCTTGAGCTGGCGGGGGTTGTGGGCGCGCTAGCGCCCACCTTTTGAGGCTTACTATAGGAATGTGGACCACGCATAAAAACATCTATGAGCTGGCAATGGGAGCTGTGAGCAGAAAAATCAAAAGTAAGTTAATATGAGTATAAATATTTTATATATCATTGTATGCTTGCCTCATTGTTATATCTAGATCGGTGACAACCTCTCCATCACAATTCCAGCTAGAAAACTCCGAACTGACCGTGTCATTGCCGCTTTGGGCAATTGGTGAACAGGAACCGGCAATACTAAGGCTTTCCTCCGTTGTGACCGCTGTCAATGTACGAAAAATGAACTTACGAGTCCGGTAGACTTCTACAAAAGGTAGGTTGCGCTGCAATAATTTGGATGCAGCATGTTTCGTTTATATTCCTTATAGCGATGTATATGATAAGTACTTACAATGTCGCCGGCTCGGCCTGCAGTATTCAACAAGAACCGCACATTGTTGAGCAACGAAGTTTTCCGTACTAGAATCAGATCAAGGCAGCCATCGCCAAGATGACTATAGCGCGAGATGCCGTTGGGGCTGCGGGCACAGGCACATGTGATGTTGGCGCCGCAAATCATAAAGAAATTTCCACGAATAATCTTCCACTGCAGGTCGCCGGGCAGGCTCAGATTGGAGCCAGAGAAACCGCCGGGCTGCAGCGGTAAATTGATCGGACGTATCGGTCGCGGGCGCAACAATGCCGTTTCGCTTGTGTTTAGCTGCATTTCACGATTTGACACAACGAGCACACCGACAGGTAGATTTATCTGTGGTTCCTGCTGTGCGTGCAGCTGCTCCTGCTGGTCTGGCTGTTGGTGTTGCTCTTGCCCTTCCCGTCTTTCTATATCAGTGGCAAACAACGCAGCGCGTTGCTCTTGTAGGGAACTGGCTATGCTGCAGCGCTGGCAATTAGCATAGCACACGGAGGGAGAGTCAGTGCAAACACTGACCGGGCTCTGAGGCGTTTCCGGCTCTATGGGCTCCTCTAGCAGTTGCAGCTCCGCGTCATAGCCACGATTGTTAATAAACGCCTTGATGCCGCTATACTCATAGCGTCGTGTTCCCATCCAGCGATATTGCTCGCTCTCGGCGGCTACATCGCCCAGATACCCATAGCTCAGTACACTGGCACAGAACCGCAGAAGGGTGCGTTTGTTGCTCACGCTGCAGACATCGAGGCCGCGTCTCTGACCGAGCAGAAGGTGAATGGCCGCAGTGCGCACATCAGCCGTGCCGTGCATGCTATAGACAATGGTGTCCGTGCTGCCCGCTGGTATCACAGCCACGGGCAGGCTGGGACGTGGTATATAGGCTGGTCTCTGCTCATCCAAGCCCAATTCTCGCATGCGCCGAAACACAAGACCGTTTATGACCTCGGCCACGGTACCATCGCCACCCACACAGCACACGGCGTCATAGCATCCAAGATCGTGAGTGAGCAGTATATCCCGGATTTGATTGGCACGCTGGGTGGTTATGCAGGTAACATCGATGCCGGCCAGCTGGAAAAGCGGTCGCACTAAACGCTCATAGGTATGAGCGCCTGCCTTTCGCCCTCCAAACGGATTGATGAAAACCAGCAGGCGTTGCACACGCTGCCCTCCAACGGGCGAGGACTTCAAGCGTGCCTGAAGCTGCAGCTGCCATTGACGCACAATGTAGGCATCTGCATTATAAAAGGTGATGCGTCGTAGCTGCCAGCGATTGCAGTCCGATTTGGATTTGCTCAGACGTTCGGCATAATTGACGGTCAAAAATTGTGCTGTGGGCTTCATATCCCCATCCCCATGATGCACGTTTTGGTTAGAAGGGGGCTGTCGGCTTTCGTATTTGTTGTCGCCAGAACATACGCTAATGATGTCATCTATGTGCAGAATATGGCTGTGCGGGCCATAGCTGCAGGTGCCATCGCCAGCCAATTGTTGCTCGTATACAGAATCCTCGGGTAGTGGTCTCTTTTGCGTCTCGTCCTGGCGCGACTGTTTCACCTTTGACTGGCGCTGCATGCGCTCCCAAACCAGCTTCTGACCATGAAGCAGCACGCGGTAGCTCTTCTTTTTTAGCTGGAAGTTGTTAAGCAGCACATCTGAGGAGCAGCAAGTGGCGGCAGCTGTCGTCTTGGTAAACTCTGTGCTGCCGCTCTGCGTCATCTTCGTATCAGTTTGTCTCTGTAAGACAATGGCGAGAAAAACAGGTTTCCATTAGAATTTCGTACTCGTTTGAACTTTGCTTTAGACGGCCTGATTGCGCGTGGAAACGGGTAGTCATTGCGTTAAATCTCAGCTCCATTCTCTTTTTAATGACTCAAACATTGCAACCAAAGATTTCGGCTTTCTGTTGATATTAAGCTTATGTATAAACATACTACATATATGCTAGACCTATAGCAGCAAAATCGAAATTGTTTTTGAATATCGTAAGCATACATCCATAACATACATATACATACGTACAATACATATATACATATATGAATTTTTTTAATCGATTTTGAATATTCTCTGTAATATGTTCGTATGTAAGAAACTGATAATGATATGTATATATATTTCTTACTTGATTTTTTCTATACAAGTACGCTCCACAATACATGATCAGTGTGCTGTAAAAATATAGCATTTATTTAGTTTTTTGCCACGACGCAATGTGCTATTCCCAATATTTGCTGCTGATAAGCAACCAACCGAATCAATATTATAAATGACATGCTAATGTCCTCTGTAATTCGCTACTAGAATAGCGAAATGGAGATACATATATAAAACGCTTCTCTTGGTTTCACATTTGGGCCTCGGCTTTTGAAATATTTTAGAACATATTATACACACATGTTCAATGATTATTAAGTTGTACCCCTGACACTGGCCTCCACCGAGCTTAACGCACAAGGGTATAACATATGACTAACATTTCTTACTGCTAATTAGATACACACTCACGCAAAACAAGTGGAGATCGATCGACTAAGCGACTAGTCTAAAGCACTCAGTATCCATTATATTTTCATTTCAGTAAGTAAGCATTTATAAGTATATTTATCCATATATTTATATATATAAAAATACATACATATATATATATATATATATGTATATATATAAAGTAGTATATATATAAACATCAAGTAAATCGAATGGCATCGATTAAGGTTGGCCATTTGGGGCCATGGTATATTAATGAGTACAGGGTATACAAAACAGAGCTCAGAATTAACCAGTTCAGACCACATGAACGAAGCACGCTTACACGTCGTATGCGCAACGATCAAGGTTATAAGTATATATTGTAGAATATCAGAATAGTTTAGGAAGCTGCGCGCTAGCACCAACAATCAACAACAACAACATCCGTAAAAATGTTGTTCAAATACGAGTTTCTCTCGTCTTCTCTCTACTACTCTGCTCTCCACTTGCAGCTTTTTGACCTTCGCCTTGAATTGCAACAAGTTTTTTGTATGCTCATTTTTGAAGTACCCGACTCGCCTGACCGAATATGTATGTACATATGAATATTGGATACTATTAGTAGAGTTAAAGGCCATTCAAGTCAAAATTATTTTGAAAAATTGCCGTATATGCATTTAATCTATGCAAATGACATTCAACTTTAGTTTTGTCTATTTTGTGCGCATTTACGGCTAACAATTGAAATCTATTGAGCCTGCTATTTTTTAAGTACAGAGCATAGTGATTGCTTTTTAAGTATTACCTACTCCTCTTTATATATACATATCTTAAATAATTACAATTTTTATTCAACGTTTAAAATTTTAAAAAATGTCTTAAAACCCATTAAAATAATTTTCTGGCTCGCCTCTCTTAACTGCATGCCAAAAATCAATTATATTTTAAATGAATAAAGCAAAAATATTTATATAAAGGACCGAGAAACATGTAAAACAATTGTCATAATTTTACAAATATAAAAATACTCTCTAATATACTTTTTTTTTTGTAGCACCTACTTTTGTTTAAAAGCTATACAAATCGGGAGTTTTGTTTTGATTAATCTATTTTGCTTAAAAAGCGCACGCAAACAGTTTATTCCGCTAATATCTCAGCACGCTGTATTAGCAGGCTGTAAACGAGTCAGCCTCAGATAGAAAATATTGTAATTGTTGTATTTTATAATTAAGTACATTTATTGTCACTAAACAAAAACATTAAAGTTCCTCAGCACTAAGCAAGCCGCCTGCTTATCAATTTAAAAGTGCATGTGACCGATAGATAAGATAGCGACAATGATTAAAAAACTAAAAAACTAGAATAGAGGAAGGCGCGTCAGATAAAGTTGCAGCGAAACCTAATTAATTATGATTTTTTAGAACGGTTTAATGCCAGTCCATGCTCACCGTTATTTTACACATGAATTTTCCTTCCTAATATATTTGTTCAACGAGATTCAAGTTTGTGAGTCATGTTTTATCACATAATTAAACGTTATCAATAAAACTTAATAGGACAACATTGAATCGTATATGTGCTAGGTATCAGGGGGTAAGGTAGAAAGAAGTCCGCGTTAAAATGAATTATATATTGTAGAAAGATTATAAATGCAAAAATTCTGGAATCATAAAAAAAACTAGCATAGTTGAAAAGAAAACATCTATAGCCTCACTTAAAGTGGTAATGTGGACGCGTTTAACCTATTTATAACTGACACGCAGTCCAAAAATAATTTACAACCAGACATGGCAAAGAATAATGGAAAATCAGCGAAAGCGAGATAGCGAATAGGTATGGCCAGGCTTGGATAAGCCAAAAAAACAAAGCTGTTATACTTAACACAATTACGAAAACATTAGCACTCATGAGAATATTGGAGTCATTTAAAGCGGCCACACAAACATTACGCCGTTATCAGAACACAGCTGAGAGCAGCAACAACAGCGCAACTATTTAAGTACATATGTATATAGATAGCATGTACACATCTACATATTTTCAAATTGTTTTGCCTACGCATTGTCTGCTTCAGTTAAACACATTTTGAATGTGTTCGTTGGGTTCATGTGTACTTATTCTGTTGTTTTTGTCAGTGGGAATATCGGTAGTTGGTTACTGTTAATGTTCAATAGGACAAATTACATTGTACGTAGAAGGAATATTCGTATATCCATGCAGTCATTGGTGCATACATAATCTACAGTTGATTTTAATTTTTGCAGCTATGTTGTTGGAGCATTGCAATATTGCACATACACACACATACACACACACACACACACACACGATACATACAATCGCATGCAGGTAGTCTCAACGGCAGTTATATTAAACGTTTTCCAATTGCAGTTGAAATATATACCGTGTTCTTTACTCCATTCACTTCTGCAACTAACCTTTATAAAAAATGCAACATTATAAGAAATTACCAACGTAAATCCACTACCGCGGTGCAAAAAATACTCGAGTTACTAAATTGTGAAGCACTGACCGTGCTCCTCACTCGGAAAACCCAAACAAAATACTAATCAAAAAACTCAATGTGACCAGTGATCGTCAGCCATATAATACCAAAAAAGCTTTCCACAAAAATGTGGCAGTCATAATACCGACCGGTAGCAAAAGACTTGTACAACGGTATAATTGTGAATGATTTTTAGTCTGGAAACTTGAGAAGCCTTTAACCTGAAACACATTTACTGAGTTCCTTTTTAAAAAAAAGTTATTCTTATCACACAATATGAATGTAATTCAAAATATGTCAGTCCTTTTTATTCTCCCATTTTGTCATGCAATAAAGCAATATAAATTTTTCTGTTTTATTTTGCCGCCACAATATGAGTAAGTAATTTTTACGATTTATTAACTCTCGGTATTTCTTCAGTTGGTTACTTTTGTGGCAGGTTCTCCCTGTGGCAAGTGTAACACATGTCCGTGCCCTGATCAGTCGAATCAGGCACCGCGACAGCAGCCAGTTCCTCAACAACAAGAACAAGAAATACAGCAGCAACAGATGCAACAACCAGACATATCTTGTGAACAACCGCAAATTTCTTTTCAACAACAGCAACAGCAACAAGTTGACCCACAATCAGAAAGGAGATCCAGAGTTGAATGCCATTGCGTCAGTAGCAAAAGTAATAGACGAAACACAGCCCCGGTGCAGGCGCCGCTCGCTGACACATACACATGTTCACGACCACGACCTCAGCCTCAGGCAGCACTCGCGCCGATCGAGGAGCGTTGCACATGTAAAGCAAAAGCTGCCCCGATGCAGTGCGAGTGTAGCCCCCCAGTAGCACTCCCACCGCAGCAGGAACCCGTTGCAGAAGTTCAACAGACGCATGCGTACATTACTTGCGGCCAGCCGACTCCTTCTCGAACCCAGAACCAGGCACAGTACGCACAGAACTCACAATATACAAATCAACAGCCGCGCATGCCGTGTTCGCATTGTCGAACCCAGAAAAAAAAGAAGTGCAGCATTCAGTGAACGTCAATTCGTTTGGAATGCTATCAGAATAGGACAGAATAGTAGGCGATCCAGATGCTCACTCGGCGAATGAACAAAAATTTTCTAATATTCTCACAATTTACGCATAATGCTTATTTAGGAAATTTATAAAATAAAAAATTCTCAAGTGTGATTGCTAATGCGACCGGAATCATCATCCCAATATCAAGCGCAGTTCTTACGCTAGCTTTATTCCATTCGGTACAAGTAAAAGGTCCATTATGTCTGGCTTAAGAATACAGGAGACTCAGCCTAATACTGGACCACGATGCTGCTGCGCTCCAAGCCAAGTCAATATCGAAACGAATATTCAATCTGGAGCAGCCGTTCTTCCATGTGGCGGTCCACAGGGTCAACACTGTGTTGCAAGATATGGGCCGCCAGCCGCACCTGTATATCAAAGACCCCGAAACCAAGCCCAATGCCGTCATTGCAGGCGAAAGACAAAAAAGCGATGCACCATTCAGTAAACTCAGGCGCAAGCAGTTGTCGCAATGCGAAATTTACAATATTTTAGTAATCAAAGCTGGCTTTACTTAATCACCAAACTTTTAGTTTTTCAAAACCATTTATTAAAATTTCAAAATTCAAGTCGGCTGCAGGACAAAAAAATCTCCAAATGTAAATAGGAAAAAAAAAAAAGCCGAGCTCCATCTTGAAAGCTGATGCTGGTGAAGTCTAGTTTATTGTTAACTACACCCATTGAGACCCAAGAGTAAGATGTCCCAGCCAAATATGCCTAGCGAGCCTTCAGAGCCTAAATTGGATTGCCGATGTACTCCACTGCATCAACAACGGGCTTCACCTTTGCAACCAGAGATCATACGAATTCCTTGCACTGCCGGACCTGTACCCGAGTTGCAACCCAATCAGTATTACGGTTGTCAAAAGCGCAAACAGAAACGGAAGTGCAGCATACAATAGGTTATATCTCGAGCATTGATATCGGAACGGGAATAGGCTTTATACTCTAAAACAATCGGCATAGCAGGCGTTACAAATGGAGAAACTAGAGGCTGTTGAGACTTTGAGACATCCACATTTAGCAAAATTTTCAGTTTTTCATTCAGATACAAAGCAATCCTAAGGAATAACGGCATTGAATCCAATGTGATTGCTGATGGGCAAGTCAATCCAAACAAAGCTCTTAATAGTTACATATTTTTGTTCCGTTTAGGCTGTCACCCAAGCTGCAGAGCGGCGCCTTAGTTAATATTTCTTAATAAGTACATATTTCTGTTCCGTTTAGGCAATCGACTAGGCTACGGCGCGGCGCCTTGTAACATAAGGCGCCGGCACGCAAATTGCCCCAGTCGCCAGGGATGTCATCCAGAAAGTGTCGTTTGGCACGGGACTCATAGAGACATGTGTAGAAAACGCAGCCGGAATTGTTTTGTCATTCGCAGTCCACCTATTGTCAGACCCCGACAGCGGACACAATGCCGTCAATGGCGTTCCCCAAGCGTAGATTCTGAGTGCTGTTGCCCACCGCCAGGGCCAATTTTGCGGCGACCATGCCGTCAGGTAATTTCCACAAGTACAATTGACTGCTGTTCGCCACCGGAACCTGCATGTTATCCCGTAAGGCAGCCAATGCCGGAAATCCCAGTGTGCGGTCTGCCGAGACAACGGATGTGTGAACCACAGCGATCTCGTTGTCAGTTGTCACCCGTACTACCTGTACCTATGCCGCCGCCTTGTCAATCTAATTATTCGAATCATTGTGGACAAGCTGATTATTACGCACCTGTGGTTCAGAGAATGAACGACTGTGTTGACGAACCGTTTGATCCCTACTATGATTGTGACCGTTGTCCACGAATGCCAGGAGCTGATCGATTAACTAACTTTGATTTAAACAGATTTGATTGCGACAATGTTGGTCGTCGAAGAAATGTCAGCATTCGCACTTGCGTTGACTATGATTATGAACCAGGACACGTTGTAAACCATAGGCAACCATATGCCTGTTCAAATCGCCCTTTATATCGAAATTTACGCCAACCATGTCTATATCCACAGCGGATTTGTTATTCTTCACAGCGAAATTGCCCCGCCATCGACAGACAATGCCCAAACTGAATTTGAAAATGTTAATGGATGCTAGAAAAATACCAAGCAACCAAAAACCGACTATCGGTCATATATCGACCAACCACCACAATCAAGGAATTAATGGAATAACATACTAAAAAAATACCGCGATACAGCGGCCGATTAGTCCAATTTATCAGTCAGCTATCGACCCACCACCGCAATCGAGGCGTTAAGGGAATAACAAAAAAGAAGCGTGCGCTATTCGTGAATTCTGAATTATCTCTTAAAAAATGGATGACGGAGAATATGATAATGATGAGTACGTGCATACTTCCCATATTTATCTCTTTTACAAAATTATTCGGTTTCTACTCTTTTTCAGTGTCGGCGGTGATGATTTCGATGATGTCGATGAGGACGTGGATGAGGATATTGCTCAGGAGGAAGAAGTGGATAATATTGAGATTATAGCTCCAGGTGGCGCAGGGGGCGGTGGTGTGCCTAAGTCCAAACGCATCACCACCAAATATATGACAAAATACGAGCGCGCGCGTGTTTTAGGCACACGAGCACTTCAGATTGCAATGTGCGCACCCATTATGGTTGAACTGGATGGAGAGACGGATCCACTACAGATTGCGATGAAAGAACTGAAGCAAAAGAAAATTCCAATTATCATACGTCGCTTTCTGCCAGATCACTCGTACGAGGATTGGAGTATAGACGAGCTTATCATGGTGGATAACTAGCACGGTTAGATGAAAGAACAGAATAGCTCTAAAAAATTTATTACATTTGAAAAAAAAACATAGATAAAATACTAAGCCACCCAAAAAAAAATATATATATAAATAAACAATTCAAAAAATATGCACATGAAGTCAGCTCCAGGCATACCCCTCGCCCTGCTGATAACAGAAACGTTCCAGCAGGCCAACTGCATGTTGACCTGTCCTGCAGATGGCACCAACTACGGCGGGTAATAGGCCACACTCTGAAAGATTTTGCTCTCCAAAAACCTGTCCAGAGACGCCGGCCATTTGTTCCGCTGCCTTAGATTCGGCGGGCGTGGTCTCCAGTAGTTTCTGTGTAGCTTTGGTAAAAGCCAGAGTATTAATACTACTGGCGAGCGTGGCGCTGAACGCCTGACGCGTCTCGCACAACAACATTGCAACGCTAGGCAGGAATGTGGGCAGCAAGAGTCCCTTGATATCAATGCTGTAGTAATCGACACCGTCAAGCCGCACTTTTTTGGAGCGCGGCACCAAATTCTGCATTGTAGCTTTTGGAAAGGCTACGGGGGCCAGAAGCGTAGGCGGGACACCTGCCAAGCGACCAACACTGGTGATGGTACTCTTGGCATTCAACAAGTAGCTAAAGAAACCTTGGCACTCTACACCTTCGATCAGCAGCAGCGAATTATCACTAAAATCCTCGCTCATTTCGGCTGCCTGCAATCTCCTCGCGTGTGTCGATTGTATGCGCCGTAGCTCGCGCTCATCCACGCCCAAGCTTTCCAGCCAAGCATCATCATCATCATCCTGGTCGGAAATGTGCTCATTATCCTTGGCTTGGCCATTATCTACAGTGACGCTTGTCCCGCCATCGATGTTTCCCTCGCTCTCCTCTGTAAAGCTGCTATTCGAAACGACACCATCTGCTGCATCCTGCTGTTTGAGTGGCATGCTGAACTCAATGCCTTCCTGTCGGAGAGCGCTGCGCATACCGCGAGTAGACGGTGTAACAAGGGCATGTGTTTCTGCGCGTCCGCCACTGCCTGCTGCTCGAAAGAGCACAGTGAAAGAATTAGCGCACAAATAAAAGTACGGACACTGACGTGCTCGCAGAAGTTGGAAAAGTCCGCGAAAGCTATAATCCCACTCTTCTGCCAGGGCCTTGCGCTCCCGCTCGCCAATTGTGATGCCGTTATTCTCTTTGGCACTGCGTGGATAAAGCGTTAACCAGGGCAAATGCGGATGCTGCCAATAGTAGGTGCATTGATTAAATCGCGTGGCATCTGATATGTCCAACGTACTCTCCGTATGATATGTGTCGAAGCAACGCACAAAGCTTGTCAATCCGCTGGCCAGTTGTGAGGTTTTTAGCTGCGTAGCGGGCAATTCTGTAGGACAGAAAAACCGCACCCGCGTCTTAAGGCACCAGTCTATCGGCAGATGTGATGTATGCTTTTGCTGAGCAGCCAGTACAGCATCGGTTTCCTCATCAGCTTGTGCGACCTTTGCCTGGTGCAATAGTTTGGCAAAAGCCTGAGCATCAAATTTCTGTAGCACTAATGTGGCGGGTGCCGAGTATTTTTTTGACGTCAAACACGTTAAATTGTTGGTCAATGACGTTTGAACGTTGGTAGCGTGTGGTTCATCATGTTTTTGCTTTTTGGCGCCATCTGCGAATCTTTAGATAATTGTATTTGGAGCCAAGCAGCTGATTGAAATAAAACACTCACTTGGCAAATGGGTTTTTGCGCTTTTGGGCTATTTTGGCTTCCAGCAGCTTGCATTTGTCATTCTCATCCAATTCGGGACGCTTAATGTTGTTGCTGCTCACACGTGCCGCTAGTTGTTTCTTCCTTTGCTTTAATCTTTGTAGTTTTATAAACTAAAATAAATAACATTGTTATAAGCCTTGCAGACATATTTCAAACAGCTATTTATACATCATCGGGCCGCGTCCACTTGGAGCTCAAGGTTCCTTCACTAGACATAATTACAGTGTTTATTAACTGTCAGCAACATTAATAGAAGTCCCGCGCAAAATATGTTTTTGTTAACATGCAATTTTGCAAGAGGCCAAAATATTTATATTTATCGATAAGTTAATCGAAAATGTAATGGTCCATCTCTGTTCCACAAGAAAGCAGCTGTATCATTTGTAATTCTGTTGATGCCAACTTTAGCTGTTCATCTAACCATTTGTCGTTTCTTGTCATAACTAACTTGCCACTAACAGTCTTTCTTTTAATAGTTTAAAAAAAAACATCCAAAAAAATTGTTTTGAAATTGTTTGGATAGTCAAATAGAAATAACGACAATATTTGCAACCAAAATTGGTGCTTGCTGTAAATAGCATTTTACCGAACTGTTAGTAGAGAACCAGCCTCTTTCAAAGGCAAAGACGGAAACAGAAACAAAAACAATTTTAATATTTTTGCTAAAATGGACAATGAAGAAAGCAACTTGCACGAAGTTTGCCGTGTGTGTGCCAACAAAATAAAGGACAAGAAGCGCCAGCGGCATATCTTTAATTATTTGCGGGGCAAGTTACTACAAAATCTTAAGCTCATTACTGGAGTCGAGGTAAGTGAGGTATCGTGATTATTGCTTGTGACGTGCAACCAACTAATCTTTGTTTTGCCGTTGCAGCTGTCGATGAACGAAGGTTTGCCCAAATTTATTTGCGATCGATGCTACTCCGAACTTGATTTGGCCATCAAGTTTCGCGAGCGCTGTATCTTTTCGCAAAAGTATTTGGAGGAAATGCTAACAAAGGTCCGCAAAGAATTTGTAGTAAACACGGCCGAACGGGAGCTATACGAGGACTTGATCGATGAGGAACAGCTAGAGTACATTGATGGAGATGTGCAGTTTCCAGAAGATAACGATGTTGGAAATCTGTTTGAGGACATTAGTGCAGAGATTACTGAGGATGAAGTTGAAGAAACTGGACATGTGGAAAAGAACGCGGAAGAGGATCAGTCGAAAAGCGAGAAACGGCATTGGGTATTGTTGGAAGACAAACGCCCCGCTAAGCGATTGCGGCATTTTTTTATATGCGAAGAATGTGGAGAATATTTTAAGAATGAATACGATTACAATGAGCACAAAGAGGGGCATTTGGAAAACAAAGAATCAAAGAGATTCTTTCCCTGTTACAAATGCCCGGCGACCTTCAAAACCAGGATCGCGTTGAAACACCATCGACGGGAACAACATTCCGGAGAGCGCCATTTCAAGTGTGCAACTTGCGGCGAAACATTTCTAGAACATAACGCCAAACAGCGCCATGAAAAGTAAGTGGTACCATTTGGCTTACAAAATTGTAAATACAAAGCCATCGATAACCATCAGCTAATTATCTTGCAGAGCACACATCAATGAGAGACCGTACCCTTGTCTAGAATGCGATAAGATTTTTACTAGCGTACCCGACCTACGGGCGCATTCCACTAACCATGCAATGCGGAAATTTAGGTATGACATACATGTTTGATAAGACAGTATACTGGATACACTCTTCCCCTTGTAGGTGCGAGCCTTGTAACATGGACTTCACAATGCGCAAACATCTCGTAGCGCACTCAAATACATATCCACATAAACGCATTGTGCAGCAACTACAGGATGAAATTGATATGCTATATGGGGAGACAGAGGAGGAAACGGAGATTATTTAGTTTATATTTCTAGTATTAAAATAAGTATAATTGATAATAGCAAATATGCTTGTTAAAGGAAGTCAGTAACAGTAGATTTGTTTAACATAACGTTAACAAGAGAGAGCTTTCGGCAAGGCGCATGCGCCTGGGAGGCCGCTTTTCCATAGCATAAGTTGCCTTATAAATGAGGGTACAAAAAGCGTTTTGTGTATTCAGTGTATTCAACTGGTTGCCACCAGTTTACAGTGACCAGTTCAATATAGTTATACATACAGGTCCGGAAATACAGCTGGTGCAGCGGAAAAATCAATAAGACTACAAACTCCTACGTAAGCAGTGATACGAGTTCTATAAATGCGCAATATGCTATCCCAGTCAAAAGGTATGTTGGTTCATGAAAAAAGAGTGTCTATACTGTAAGAAAAATGCATTAAAATATAATTTAGCTTTCGGCATGATGCTTGGATGCTTTATTTTGCTATTGGGCAGTGCTTCTCAAGTGCGTGGCTTTGACTCCAAGGACAGCATCTTTGCAGACGTCCTGCTTACCGACTTGCTAAATCGTATGGATAATGATATGCAGGTTGGTTACTACGATGTGGACAATGAAGGAGATTTGGCCGCAGCGGCTGGTGCTGCCGCCAAGGACAATGTGGATTTGGTATCGCGTTCGGAATACGCCAGATTGTGCAATGGGGGAAACGATTGCTTGCTGCAGTCGACCAATGCACATCCATCACTACGGGATCAGGAGTTTTTGCAGCACAGCTCGCTTTGGGGACATCAATACGTGTCGGGCGGCATGGGCGAGGTGCCAAGTCGTTACAACACTATAGTAAAAACCGATGCCAGCCTACCTGCCTATTGCAATCCGCCCAATCCTTGTCCCGAGGGCTATGATATGGAGCAACAGGCCGGCAATTGCATTAGTGATTTTGATAATACAGCTATCTATAGCCGCGAATTTCAGGCTGCCCAGGAATGCACGTGTGACAGCGAGCATATGTTTGATTGCGCCGATCAGGAAAACGCCGCTAGCGTTGGTGCTGGTAACAGCGATTTAAATTCGGCTGTGGAGAAGTTTCTCTTGCATCAATTTGGAAACGAGAATGTCTTGGACAATGCCAACGGCGTTGTCAAGAAGGCTGGCCATATGCCAGGGCTTCGAATGGATACTTTACCCAATCCTTTTCTACAGGTTGCTCCAGGCGACCGGCTACCAATTGCAGCCAAAAAGGGCAACATGCTCTTCAATTAAACTTCCTAAGAATAACTAAGCACAACATTACTTGGCCAGCTAAATATTTGTTGGCTTCTTTAGTTTGGACATTGTTAAACACATTATTTGTCCACCATTATATAACATAGTCGTTTCTAAATGTTGTCCCACATATATATAGCTCATAGCAGCTTCCAAGAACCCATAGAAATAAAGTTATTCAGAATAAACTATGGCTTAAAGCCATAAAGAAAACAATATGAATAATTTACTTTTGAAAATATTGTCATTTCATACTCTCAAACTCATATCTTTATTGTTTCGAACGTTTACAAAAATTCAGTTATTTAAAAGTTTCAATTGCAAGATTCATGTATGTAAATAGGTTTCTATTGCTGCACTTTCTATCAGCTTTACAATGAGTATTATGTGTCAGCATTCACTGGTATTGTGGTTAGGGCGACAATCCCAAATAGGTCGCCAACATCACAATTTCTTAAACCTAACCTATCTATTGATATAGTATATATATATATATGATTTGAATGTTGTTGCCCATTGGGCTTACAATACACTATTCGAAAACAACTCTGGCAGTGTGATTAGCTAAGCAAATATTCGTTGTGTATTGACAAGGCTCCTGCAATGTCCATTATATATACAAGTAACCAATACATGTATTGACTATTTTTTATGTAAATTGCTTACTTAACACTAAACTAGAAAGATTTAAGATTAGTTTACAAACGCCCAGTATTATTGCCATTCACGTTTTGACCCCAAGACACTTGATGCGGATTCCGTGTGGTCAAACGTAGGGAGTTTCCGTCGCCATCTTCGTCGATGACATGCTCGTAGCCTTGATTTATGGTACCACCGCCATTGGAACCATAAATTTGCTGATACAATGTTAAAGTATTAAAGTGCTAATTGATCATCATGCATTATGCCTGCTACTCACCTCTGCTGGTCCACCATTCACATTGAATACATCCTTGATGCTGATACCTGCATTGGACACGCGGCCGCTACGCTGATTAAGCAAGGCCCCATTGTTGTTGAGCTATTCGATAATAAATCGCGTTGTTAATAGTGATATGTTGAATTCGTGGTAATCCTTACCGGTGGCACTGCGGATATTCCGTACTCATTTTTGGCACCCAAGGTTTGCATAGCCGATTTGCGTCGTTCTGCCATTACGGAGTTCTTTCTAACCTCTAGAGCTCGTATAGTCTCAGCTCGCATGGTCAGTCGACGTGTTAGTATTGGTGTGGCTGGATTGTTCTCCGCATCAGCTGTTAGCTTAAGGAACCGTTTCTTAAAGGCCACATCCAAGGTGCCGATTTGACGTCGTGGCTGCCGTGCTTTTTCCAAATTTTGTATGGTTTTACGGCGTGCTATGCGATCAGGTCCCGAGCCCGAGTCATTATCATAGTCCCCGTCAATGCCTTGTAAGCGTTGCAGATTCTTAACAATCTCCACAGCGTGCTAGGAGGGATACAGTAATCAGTAAAATTCACAGATAAAATATTTGTTTTTTTTTTAGGCACCTTGTCTATAAGTTGATCTTGCGTTAGGTCTTCTGATTTCTTTTTGCAGAAATTCAACTCCGTAGAGGCCAAGATGTGCGAAAGTGTGCCAAAACGATGGAACAGCATGGCCGTAAATTGTATAACCAAAATTAAGGCAAAGAAGAACACAAAAACCAGACCAATAGGTTCCAGCTGTAGATACTCCTTGGAAATGTGTACCTGTGCGACAGTGTAGCGAGAAACCGTATTACAAAAGATTTATGTTGACATCATTTTATTGTTAGTAACATTTAACAAATGAACGGTTCTTCAAATTTGATTTTATGTTTAAGTTCGGGTAAATGGCAGAACATAGTACCAATTGTCGGTGATAGTGCTATGTTTATGTGTGTGATACCATATAAGTGTGTTATGTGAATGCCATGCATGGCTCCAGAATGTATATTATTATATATACATCAAGGTTTATTATATATATATATAGTATATTTTGTTGTAGAACTTATGGCATAGGTCATACAGTTTACCGTGTTGAGGGTTAACTGTTAGAATCTTCTTTGATGGCAATGTGTTGTTGCTATTGTTGTTGTTTCTGCGTTGATATGATATAGTTTTTATTGGTGATATGCCAGAACCATTAGGATGGGTATCAATAAATAGGAAAAAACAAATGTATTCCTTATAAACATATAGAAATATAGGTACACACATATACATATAACAAACATCCATTGGGTAAGTATGTGTGTGACGTATGTAAGGAGCACATTAGACATAAAGTGTAAGAGAGAGAGCAGAAGGCAGTTAGAGGTCCCTTGAATAGGTTTAAGATAAGTTACACATACTGAGTGACACAGAACAAAACGTTTTGGTAGTAGAAACAAAAGTTAAAGTTTGGTTGTAATTGTATAGCATTATAAACCTCAGATGTCTCTTCGATATACGTAATATTCGTTTTGACGCCCAACGGCCATATAATATGCAATTTATCCTTATTTAGTTGCAATAAGAAGACAATCAATACGAATAAGGCGTTGGCCATGAAAAACGCAAAGACCGACTTATTGCGCAGCTCAATCAGATCGGAGGCTATGCGGGCCTGAGTTTGGCGATCGATCATGCGGATACACGCAGTTATATGAGAGAAATAGAGAGAGAAAAAAAAAGAAAAATGTTAGTGGTGTTTGCGAGAGACTTAATTACCTCCTGGGTGGACTCGTCATAGGTGATATTGGTGCGCACGCCAAAAGGCCATTTGACATGAATGTTGTCCTTGTTCAATTGCAGCAGGAAAACGATCAACACGAACAGGGCATTGATCATAAAAAACGCGAATACCGACGAGTCGCGCAGCTCTTTGAGGTCTTTAGCTATACGGGCCTAAAAGTATTTTATCGGCAGGTGGTAGGTAGCATAAAACGTACTTGACCTTGTTAATCCTATCATAACTTATGTAGTCTTACCTGTTCCACAGGATCATTATCAATAGGGTATAAGTACTGGTCGATGAGGTCCTTCCAAAACTGAATTTCCGAACTTGATAAGAAGTCCACCTCACCCTTGCGGACATCAGGATCCTCAATCCAATAGGGGTTCGTCAAAAAATCACGTTCCTGCTTGGGTTCTGCCGAGGTATCTGAATCCGACTCATCTGATTCGTCGCCCGATTTTTCAGCTACCGACGTCAGTAAATGATGATCTTTGGAGCCACTAGACGTTGTGCGACGTCTATTATGTCGGGAAGCATGATGACCATGTGGATCCACAGCGCTCTCGATGGTGTCAATGCGTGTTTTGATTGTATCTAGGGACTCGGCAATGTTGGTAAGCTGCTGCTTCTCGTCGGATGTTTTTCCGTGGGTACAAAAAACGCAACGGAATAGACCGGCTAACGAAAACTCGATGGAGCCCTCCTCATCATCATTATCGCCTATGCCACTTTGCAGGAACCCCAGCATGCTTTTTTGTTTTACTCGCTTCTTGGCTTCCTCAGCGGCCTTCTTCTCCGCCTCCAACTCCTTTTTGGTCTTTTTGGCGACAACCTCCCGAGTGCCCCAGGAGACGACGTTCAAATTGATGATAGAGTAAAGAATAAGGAGCAGATACATAGAAGGTATTGACAATAAATATATTAAGCCGCATGTTATACACCAAAATTCTTGCGGATGCAAACATGCGGCTATGAAGAATGAGCCCACCATTGATATCAGAAAGATGGCCGAGGGCGAACCTATTCCGTCCTCTCCCAACTGCAGTGCTGTGCCCACTATAACCGCCATCATAATGAGGGCATAGCAAGTGGACAGCACCTGGGCTACAAACAGTTGAATATTGGACTTGCACGTGAAACAAATGACCATAAAGGCTAGAATTGGTACAATGTTGTAATGGAAGGAAGTCCAGTTGTCAATTCGAAAGGCGGCGACAAAGGCACCCACTAACATAAGAAAGATCGTTCCAGGTCCCAGAATGGTGCCACCCATCAACATCATCTGGTAGAAAACGTACAGCAATGATATATTATCATTTATCTTAATCGTGCGTTTGGCATCGCCAAGAAGATCCATGATGTTTGCTATAGTCGAAGGTACCCAGCGGCGACGCTGATTGTAGAATTCATTGAAGCCCTCCGGACAGTGGGTGTAAGCGTCCGACGCAGCTGAGTATTCCACTCGATATCCGCGCTGCAGCAATAAGGTACATAGCCAGCGATCCTCGCCCTGGTCATACTGTACATAGTGACGTGCTTCTGTTGGTTTCGTTGTATACTTTTTCATCACATTGTCATCCATCAGGGCCTTGCCACGGAATAGTGAAAAGCAGCCGGGAGAACAGAGCACACATCCAATCATGTGCTCAGTTGCCTTTTGCAGCCAATGACCGATCGCATATTCAAATAGCTGATACCACACCATGGGTCCAGATCCCACGGGATGGATACGTCCACATGCAGCTCCTAAATTTCGGTTTTTCTTCATTAAATCGACCAATAGGGTGACAGCATTTGGCTTGAAATCAATATCGCCATCAAGGGTGAGCAGATAAGTATTTTCCGCAATAGCGTCCTTGCGATCAACAGAGATGGGCAGCTCCATTAGCCGATGACCAAGCAGATAGTACATGTACATAACTTGCGACCAGCGCTTTCGATGACGTATCCGATCTTTATCTTTAAGATGTGCAATGAACTTTGTTTTCCCAGGTAGGGTCCAGACTAATCGGCCGCCATAGGGTGTTGGATATTTTTTGGGTGGTCGCAATCGAATCGTTGTCTGATGGATCTCAGAGGCGGCTTCATCCATGGTACCGATCAACAACTTTACAAAACGATTACATTGAATATCATCATCACTATGATCCGAAATCTCAAAAGCATCATCGAAAAATATGTGAGCTGTAAGAGTTTGATTAATTGTAAGAAAGAAGGTATCATTATCATTAAAAAATAATAAGATCACTTACTCTCAAACTCATAATAGTCAGGATCCAGCACTCGCAAATACTTTTGAGCAACACGTCGAGCGCACTGATCCTCGTCCATTCGCATAATACTTTTCAAGAACTCGATCATTTCATCTTTGGTTTCATGCCACATAGTGGCGCATGTGTAAATACGAGTTATATTATCTGAAGATTTAATCGAGGGCTTGTTCGGCGCCGAGGAACGATCGGTATGTACTGAAATAGTCTCATAGTACTCATCACCCTTTTCCTTTTCAATCTCCGACAGATCCTGAAATTAGTATGGAATATCAAAACGAGCCAAAATTTAAATCAAGCTCAAATTACTTCAGTTTTGACATCCGCTTGGTCATCGCGTCTTCTATTTAATGCCATGGACTGATCGATTAGTAAAGCCGAGTACATGGGTCTCACAAAAAGTTTTTCTGTTGTTGCTAATCTCTCGCACTTGGGCGTCCAAATGTGCAGTGCAATCCACGTTTGACTGAGAAGCCATAATATCCAGGCCCACGCCATTTGCTCAGTGACAAAATTATTAAATCTAAAGTTGGACGGACTGGTAAAAAACAGATAGTCCGGTATAGTATCGTGGAAAAAGCACGGATCATCAATACGTATGCCACACGCTGCAATCAGGAATGAGACAGCAATTGGCACGGTTAGGCTCACAGGGAAGGCATAGCTAAAGCCCTGAATAAGAATCTTGCAGGCAAACTTTCCGAAGATGTAGCATAAATAGGCTCCAAACACCTGCAGGAGCAGAACATACACCACCGTGTTGTAGGCGGCATCCACATCCACCGTATCTATATTGGCTGACTCTAAGGTATCGGGTAGCACTCCGCCTAAGCCGGCCGGTAGCTCATAGACGATTATCTTATGAGGTCCAAATGCATCGCCGTAGAGGCTGAAAAGATTACTTGGCTCCTCGCCGTTTGCCCAATATATGAGCAGAGTGACGCAGAAGAAAAGCAGAATCTTCCAAATTGAAAGGAACATATGACAAAAGTAACGCGTGTTGTGCATCTCCTCCTTGATGCGTCCCAGGGCACGTACGATGCCAAGCGGCGACTGCGCAGAGACGTAATTCTCCCACCAGCCACATGAGATCATCACGCAGGCCACCGGTATAACCCAGAGCTCGCGCCGGTTTTCCAGTAGGGGCCAAATAGCTAGGCCGGTGACCTGCGCTGCAATTGCAGCCAGATCGATGATGACTTTAATGAAGCGCTTACCCTCCTTGGAGGTTCGCGAAAGCAGTCCAAAAATGCCAGGTATCACGCAGAGGCAGTTGGTTAACATTGCGCCTTGAATAGCATCAATTTGCGGCAGCACGACGAACATCAATAACGCCGTACCCAGAGCGCTGAAGCTCTCCATCATCCAGACGAACAAAAAGTGTCCTGTTTTCGGTACCTTGAACGTTTTGAAAAAGCAAATTCGCACTGATCGTATTAACGAGCCGATCTCGGGAAGGGAATATGCAATCACTAGCGCCCAAATCCAGGCAATACGCTCTTCTTCAGGTAAGCGCACAACGAAGCTCTTGTCACGGCCCTGTTTAAAAATCGGCGTTTGTACTGATAAAGTGACTGATGATCACGTTTGCCTTACCAAATCCTTGTTGCAGTATTCAATCTTACGATCCTTCCGCACCTGCGAGGTCATAAAAAGAACTGTTCCTTTGGCTATAACGCCACCGGTTAGGACTATGATAAACGTGAATATGTAGGCGAAGATTTTTAAAATCTTAATGGTTAGCTCGAGACACTCTTGATTTGCCGTTGAACCGGTCTCAATTTTAATTGGAGGATCACGAAATACATCCCAGCCTTTTGTTTCCTGTATTGTGCGTTGGCTAGAAAACAGGTTTCAAAACAATCAGAAGCCGAAAATTAATTAAAAGGATTAAAAGTTCAGTTTTAATGGTTAAGAAGCGTTGGAGTCCCTTGCTCTTAGCTTCCGGTTTTTAATTCGCTGAGAGTAATTGACATTGAAATGGCTACATTGAAAGTGATTGTTGAGCGGCGGTTGCTCAAGATTTAAGAGAAGGCGGACAGCTATAGATGTGGGAACAGCAATTAATGTTGTTTGTGTGGATCATATTTTGTTCCGGTTTGTTATTGCAACAACAAATAATAATTTTTAGCCCCTCATCTTTCTGATTGTTCCCGAGAAACCCTCCAACTATTTGCAACATGGTAAGACTTACCTTCCTCCATAAATATCGTGTGTCAATGGTGAGCTCTCGTCGTCGGTGAAGTTGTTGTCATCGCTATCGCCATGCTCCCCAGTGGCTGGCGGAGCCATCGGGCGATGCCGCACCGCAGACATCTACCACGGTTATTGCGACCGAGCCCTGGTGTTTGGAAGTGCTCAATCTTGAAATCAAACTGTTGCTGAAGTGGAAGTGAAAATTAATTGAGTCCTATGTTGATAAGCCAGTTTTAATGCACGCGAATTTATCGGCACTCCGTAAAAGCAAGCAATTGTACGTGTATAGGCCTTCAAGGACTTCCATCCGGCTTGAGTCTTTTTCTCTGGCATACACGTCGTTCAGTTGTAGTGAGTCATGAGCATCCAAAATAACTAACTAAGCAAAGAGGAAAGAAATCTGCCAACTACTGTGACTTCTATTCAAGCTAAAAAACTGAATGCCTTAATTTGGTCGACATATTTAGTAACATAAAGAAGTAGAGCACGATCTGGGCGAGACGCATGTGCCTGAGCCGGGTATATGTATCGCCTCAGCTGTTCCACTTTGGCACGGAACTAAAGCGTTTGCCAATTTGAATTTATGGTAATTACGAGCACGTATGTTGTTTCATGTACAAATACCTACTCATACATTGTTCTTTTCGCAGGCCTTGTGCTACATTTTAGCAGCAGCGCATCGGATTTCTATTAGCATTAGAAGCGAAGCACGGTATAAAAAAATTAAATATTGTAGATTTTGAAGACCAAGTGATAACCAGTTGAAATGCTTACAAGGATTAAGTTGTGCATCGGCAACTTATGTACGCTTAAATTGAACACTCTTTTTTTGTGGATAATTTACTTTTCAGTTTTGATAAAAAATAAAATAAAACTTCTTAAAGAACTACTTAAAATTTTTGACCCGAACTAAGCCAGCATTCCTTAAAATCTCCGACTTGAACTCTCGATGTCGTTAAACGCCTCGGAGGATTTTGCGCCGCGTACATCGTAAAAGCAATAGGAAGGATGTCTAGGATGTCCTCTACAATAACCATGCACAATGCTAGTTGATTTGGTTAGGAGTTTGACTTTGGCGGCAACAGGAGGCGCAGAAACCTTTCGGGCTCTCAGATTACTGGATGAACTGTAAAGCTTGGTGGCGACATTCAAGGGAAATGGTCTGCAAGTATTTTGTGCCTTGGAGCCTTCTGATTTTCGCCGACTTGTTATGAACATCCTAGTAGATTTAGGCGGTAGCTCAATATGTGGTCCTTTATTAGATTTGGTTTTAAAAGAAATCCCTAACTTTGGATTTACTGGTCGAGTCTTGAGGCTTGGTTGCAATATAAAGTTAAGTAGCTCATCATTGTTGGTTTTGTAATTTTCCAAAAACTCGATCATATGCGCTCTAGTTGATTGCTTGTACTGTTCATCCCTACTTATTTCTTTCGCGGCTATGTGACTACACTTGGCATTAGTTACTTTTGAGGGCTTCATTTCAACCATTTGCGTCAACGGAGGCAAGTCGAAAACAAATTTGCGATTTTGAAGCTTTAAAATATCATGGATGATATTTAGAATTTTAGACTTCTCTTGTTTGGGCATTGTTTTGGTAATGTTGTGTTCTCATGGAGTCGGTATAATTCGGTTGTACAATTTTGAGTCTGAACATATTAAAAAAAAAGATTTATTTTTAAGATTTCTATTGAGTAGATTAAAGCAAAGGTATTTAGACTAGTAATAATCCACTGTTTGCAATCTGTAGGCTAGCCGGGAAGTTAGGTAAATAAAATGAAGCGGTTATATTTTCTAGGCATAAACTGAATTAAATTATACAATAATTCAATAATGGGAAATAGGCCGTTGCTTATAGAAAGGCCAAAGGATGCTGTTGGCAACCTGGCGCCTGCGCAGAAGACGTCGACATGGGGTCATCAACTTTATAGTCATATGATTGCAACCCCCAACAAAAGTCGCAGCTGCTGTAGTCACAGCCACCCTCAATGCGATGTTAAAAGGGTAAGGGTGGATAGTCCTTGTATGTGTTAGGATGCTCTAGACTGATTATGGTTTTGCTGCGTGCCTCTTTCGCTGTTTATAAGGCCGCAACAAGCGGCGATTCACAACGGGACCGTGTGGCCTAATGGATAAGGCGTCGGACTTCGAATCCGAAGATTGCAGGTTCGAGTCCTGTCACGGTCGTTTTTTTTATTAATTCTTTTTTCATTTTCTATGTGTGCTCATAAGTATATATTTTTTTAGAAAATGCAGAAATTTAATGCAAAATTTAATTTAAGTTCATATACTAAAAAGTTTTTTTTGGGTATCTTTAAACTCTTCTCATACTCCCTGCACTCTGCTCTATATCTTTCTTTCCAATTTGATTCATTTTTCTTGATCCTGCTCTATCTCGCCTACGCTTTCTGCTCCATTTCCCATTTTAGTTATGTGTTTATATTAAAGACTGTTTCCCTGTGAATATGATTTTTGCGTAGCAGGTATAACTTAATTTAATTTAAATGCGAAATTTCACCCACCAAATCTTTAACCCCTATTTTTATACCAATAAGGAATGTATTTTCCGAAATGTGTGATACACCCACCAACTGAATTCGAACAAAGATCTTTGAATGCGAGTTTGGGGCCAATCCACACTTGCGGGTGGAATTTGCACAAAGCCTCGTCCTAGCGCTCCCTTCCTTTTCATAGGAAAGGAGTTTAAGTTGATTTAACTGACTTGACACATTGGGCATTGAACAGTTCACGTAGTAAGTCTAGTAAACCCCTAGTTGCAACCGACGAAAAAGTAAATAAAAACACATACGTGATAGCCATACCAAATGTGAACTAACCAAAGAGATTTTCAGTTGAAAACTTATTAAACATTCATGCCAACACTGTGAAAAGTGTATGAATTTGTATACAGCAAGAAAAGTCAAGCAGCAAATGATTAAATACCACAATTCATACTAGACGCAGCCAACACTCAAGTCAGAGATCTACGATAAGCGACCGGTTTTACAGACTCAAGTAAGAGAAAAGCAACTCCAGAAGGCCTTGGGCTGGGTAACAACAAGAAACTGGCCATTCAAAAGATGCAATTTAGCCTTAACAGTGCCACAGTTGCATTCGTAAGAGTTTTCGGGGGCAACATTCGCCTGAATAGACTAAAGAATTTGTTGTATAAAAATCATTTCGCCTAATGCAGTGGGCGTTAGCGAACAAAGTATCCAAGCGAACGGTAATGCTTGGTAATTCATTATATATGTTCATAAAAATTTGTGCAATATACATGTATTTCATACTTGAGTATATTGTTGAGCTGTACATAGTGATTCAAGCAAAGAAGGCAAGCAAAAAATTAAATGCCGCACAACCCAGCAAATACAAAGGCATGAAAAAGTGAAAGTCTAAAAAATGTTATAATAAAAGCAATCTATGAATTAGATACTACTAGACAAGACACAACAGCATTGCCGTCATGCCAACAACAACTCAGTAGTTGCAACTGTTGTTGGCTGCTGGTTGAAATTGATTGCTACATTTAACAACGGAAACAAAACCGAACCAATCGAACCGAACGTGTCCAAACCGGCCACGCCAAGCTGTCCGGCTGTCCGGCCGTCCGACAACTGCGTCCAACTTGTATCATGAGCATTGCCAGCCAACCAGTTTTTAATAGAGTACAACAGGAACAGTGAGCGACTTAAAAAGTATGCGCAAAACATGCCCAAACAATGACAGATAATAGCAGAAATAAATGCTGCCAGAATGGTGACATGGGAAGGTAATATGGACTAAACCGGATTGAACACTTTGTTTTAAAGAAAGTCTGATCTAAATGGAGAATACTTCAGGTATATCAGTCTCAGGAATTTGTCCTGTTTGGTTCGGATGATGACAAGTACGATTTACATATGTGTTTTACATATATTTCTCCTTAGTTAAACAACTCTCCATATGCTTTCAAAACCGATAAATTAAGAGTTCTTTAATATATGTTTTTGTTTCGCCAACTCATTGAGTCAAGTTCCAGTCACTTATTTCCTGCCATCATAATACTGTTATGCAAAAGCACATAAATAAATTCAAGACCTCAACCAACTCTGACTCACAAAATTTGAACGGCTCGTACGCCTTCCACTGAATTCCATCCGTACTGTATGCCATTTTTGCCCATAATTAAGGACACTCCATATGCATATGTATTTTAATTATGCACCATGATTCACAAAGTTTACTCATCACCCAAAATATGGTTTATACGTTATGCGTAACTTAATTTTAAGCTGCTAATAAATTTTGGACTTCACCTATTACCAATTAAAATGGGTAAGAAGGGTAAAGTTTCACCGCTGTATGAAACAGATCAATTATATTTTGATTGTTGGATTACTCCTTTAAATATGAACAGTTTTCGCCTTTCCCATTTTACGTTAAAAAATCAAGAACCGTTATCTGTCCAAATAAGAATGTGTCAGATTTGTGCAATACGCATTAAATATTTGCGGAGACATTTCAACTGAGCGCAAAAAAGACGTTGCCTTAAAATTAAATTAGAAAGACAAACAGTAGAGAAGAGAGCAAGAAAAATATATGGAGAGATAGAGAGAGAGACCGACTCGCTGCTTGTATATCTCCACAGAAAAAACTTCGTCTTGGTTTCTTGGCTTGCATGTAGGCGGTGCGGCCTTTAAAATTATGCAAAAATTGACTTGCGCCAACAAGATGAGCACCCTAGATATCTTCTGAATACTATTTTAATTGACATTTTTGTAAGGATTTGAATTAGTGAGTTTTAGCCACTGCTAAGCCATCTGTATAGTTAACAGTTTTTTGTTAAATGGCAAGAAAATGCTTTGCTAATTAAGGTTTATAATTTATAGAATAACTTGTTTTTAAGGTGTGCTTGTGTCTCTTTTTACGAAACGGGTTTTGGTACACTACGCAAAATCCTACCGAATTTAAATCGCAAAATAGCTCGTTTTTATTTTGACTGCAGCTTATAAAAAGCAAAAGTGTTGCCACACTCTTACACAAAACCCGTTAGTCAGCAAAAAAATAAGAAGTGAAAGAAAAATAAATCTTAGCTAAACGGAAAGAGTCTACTGAATAAATGAGAATGAGATTGTGCTTTGTATTTGTCTGGCGAATAACTTTCACATATAAAAATGTACCGTTTGATGCCACTGCGAATGACGACGAAATAAAAAGACTAAGAGAAATTATATTAGCCTAGCAGTAACTACAGTTAATCAGCAGAAGTAAATGCTGTTACGAAAGCTTAGCGCTTCTTCAGAGTAGACTGCTCTCAAGTATTTCAACGCACTTTTTCTTAGTTTTCACTTAACATATACACATGTGACCTTTACATATGTACATTTCACTTTTCTGTTCTCTTCTAGGATATCTTTACACTCTTTATAAATACGTTTTTACACACACATATGTATTTTTTATTTTTCTCAAATCGTCTGCGTGACTCAAAAATTTTGAAATTATAATTTTATTTATCATTTTATTTTCTTTCGGATTATTCGTTATTTCTTTTACTTAACCGTTGCCCGAGTTGTCTTGTTTTTGTTATTGCTGCTGCATTAAACTTTTAGCCAGCTATACACAAATACATGTTTGTATATGTACATGTACGTGTACATGCATACGTATACGCCTGCGCGCACGTACCGTTTATGAGAGCGAGCCACAGACGTAGACGTGATATTTGCTTTCGGCCTTTTCTTTTGTCCGCGCAAAGCTCTTGTCGAGTTCGTTGTCTTCGCCAAACTAAATTGAAGTCTTTCGTTTGTGCTTATTGGAAGTGGACGCAACTGTGGCTCTTGGCATGACTCTGATTGCTACTTCTTTAGCTGAAGCCGTTGGCAACTGGAAGTAAAATATGAGCGTGGTTGTTTGTTGAGTTTTTCTTGTTAGCTTGTACTTGCTTGCTCTTCGGTTCAGTTGGCTGTTGTCGCTGTAGTAGCAATGTATGGCCTGTATGTGTGTACACTTTGTGAAGTTTTTACTCTCTTATTTTCACTTTTTATTTATCTCTTTTGCTAGCCGTTTGGAAACATAATATATTGCCTCTCCCTATCCAGCGAGTATGAGGTTTGTTGCTTGCTGCACAAATACATATTTTTTGCGACAACTTTGTCGAGGTCGTCTGGTTTCGTTTTCTTGTACCCTTTACCCATTATTACTATGCGAAAGAGAATGATGAAGCTGTACAAACCAATGCTATTGGCAAAATATATCTGATCGCAAAAAATATAAATATTATTATCCGAATGTCGACTAAGGATCTATTAACAAAAAATGTATATTGTTTGATTAATATTGCCTCCGCTACACCGCAGTTCTTTGTTTTACCTTTGAACGATGCTGGCCATTGTTTCGGATTGTCATGACATTAATATTTCTCAAGCACAACATTAGATTTTGTCATATATAATTTTTTTTTTTTTTTTTTTTCTCTATTTTTATTTACAATCTATCTTATCGATAATAAGTAAATTATGTGATGTTGAAATTCACATGAGGTTTTTGTGTGTATTGGTACTGGTATATTATAGAGTCTCACCACTCTTTAGGCGGCCTAAAAGGCAGGTCGAGTGGGTGGTTTCTTTTAAGGCGTCGGGGGTGCAGGTTATTGTCAAGGAGGTTTATTGCAAGGTGGTTGACGTGGTTGTGAAATTCATAAATTCAAGTAAGGGCTTGATTTTATATATATTTCACTTTAGTAATTAAGTTAGCTCTCTTTGCGTTGAAAATGCGTGAAGTACTTGTGTATTTTTGTGTGTATATGTGCAGAAGTATTTTTTGGTAACGTAATACAGACATGGGTAAGGGGCATCTTATAGCCGAGCATTTTCGAGAAAAATATCAACATTGCTTGTTTCTCTCTTTGACGGCTTTAATGGTAAGCAGATAAGAAGCGATGCAATGCAAACCCAGCTGTTGGAGCCTGGCAACGTAAAGCGAATGACCAGCGCCTCTTTAATAAATTTTTTATTATTCGTTGTATTCTATTAATTTATGATAATCAATAAAGTATAATAATAATTAATAATAGGGAAAACAATTGAGGAAGAAAGGTGTAAGCGAAATATGTGTTATTGTCTCTAATAGGGGCGGATGACTTGTAAATGCCCAAAGGCATTCGACTAGCGGAGAGTTGAGAAACTTTTTTAAATACGTTTAAATACATGCGATTAATATCGATTAAAAAGCATGAGAAAATTCGGTCACATTACATTCGCATTGATAAGGCTCGTTAATTGTCTATATCAAAAACCCAGCTGTTACGTTCAAATCGAACTACAATTGAATTTTAATCGAATGGTATTCAAAATTTTAATTAATTTAACATAACAATTTCCTAGAAAAATTACTGTTTCCAGTTAGTACCAGTATATATGTGTTTTATATATTTTAAAAGAACACATTATAAATAAACAGTGACAGTGAACGATAAAATGTAATCGAATTACATATTTGATCTAGTTCTTTAGTTCAGTACAATTAGTCTTTTGATTGAACTGTATGAACGGTTCTTAATAACTCTGGCCACATTGCGTTAAAATTGTATGTCGCGTTGTTCGGCTGTTGCTCGTGTAAAAATTATTAAAATTACACAAACGCACACACCGCAGCCATAAAAACATCTTTTAATGTGAGTAAAAGAACAAGGACGGAACAATGGGAGCCTGTGTATGTCGCATGAATCCCGACAATGAGACAATGAGTGTCTCCTCGGTGAGCGCTTCGCGTCCGGCCAGCGCAGGTGAGTAGCCTTTCCACATCAACATCAATTTGCGTCCATTATCAATGTGAAATGCTTTGTTATTGTATGCGTCACATAGGAATCGCATTGGGGGGCGCTGCGCGCAAGAATCGTCCACTATGCCATGAGACCATTAAGTGGCGCTCGGACGTCCCATTAACCGAAGGTCAATTGCGCTCCAAACGGGACGAGTTTTGGGACACTGCTCCGGCATTTGACGGGCGAAAAGAGATTTGGGATGCGCTTCGAGCTGCCACAAATGCAGCAGAATGTCTGGATTTTCAAATGGCCCAGGCCATATTAGATGGCGCTAATGTATCCGTGCCCAATGGGTGAGTTTAACTAGGTGACTCCTATCAAATAAATCAAACTCCCTCTGCTCCAACGCGGCTGCATTAAACGCTAATTACTCTTGACGCCACCTACAGAAAATCAATAAAACCTGATTAAGTTGACCATATAACTCTATTGATGCAATCCCACAGTACTTTGCAAACCTTCTTTTTATTAACTAATAATACAGAATTAAATATCAATCTAATGAAATTCAAAACATGGTGTCTGATGCTGATCAAGAATATATATACATTATGGGGTCGGAGATGCTTCCTTCTGCCCATACTTTTACATTTTGCACAAAAACATTATACCCCTTTTACCCATTTTTAATTGGTTCAGGGTATAAAAAGTATTTGACGACAAATTTTGGACTTAAAGTATACATAATCGATTTTTGATTGAGAGCAATTAATTCCCTGGTACACATCGTATCTTGACATTACATAGTTCAATATTTAATATTGTTATGCTGTTGACATTGTTCGCTCTAAAACAATATTTGTTTGGTCAATTGCTGATAATTGCTGGTAACTTATACATAACATCCTTCTATTGCAGCTACCTCACAGAATGCTATGATGAACTGGGTACACAGTACAAGGTGCCCATTTACTGTCTGTCCTACCCCATTAACATTGTGAAGGAGGAGAATGGACGCGACTCGCCAGCTGAATACTCAGAGCCCGTAGATGGAGGAACCGAAATCTTTCTGAAACTGCGCATATCATCGACAATGACTGATGTTAAACTGCCGGTATACTCAAAGGATACGGTGGGACAGTGCAAGAAAAAGTTGCAGGTGAGTAAGAATAAAACTTTATTTTATCGAGAGACCTCTTTAATTTTTAATCATGCAGTCTGTAGAGGGCGTCGATGCATGCTGCCAACGTTGGTTCTACAGCGGAAAGCTGCTAGGCGATAAGGTACCCATCGATGAGTGCAGCATACACCAAGGCTATGTGGTGCAGGTCATTGTTAATACAGAGCACTATAATCACGACAACAGCACGAGTATCGTTCATTTGTCGCTTGCGAGCTAGCAATACACCAATTCCATACTAGTCAACATAGGCATCAAAAGCAGCAACAAGCTTTGTGAACAACGGCAACTGGCTAGCAGTGACAACAACAACAATTCCAAGCACTCCGGCAACAACACAAAGAGCTTTAATGTAAAGCACAAAGAACCAAAACAAAAACATCGACAACTAACTTATTGCATTTATCCAAAGCACACGCAAAATGCCAATAGGTTTGTTTTGGTTTTTATATCAGCTCGCCTTATTATTGTTGTTGTTGTATTGCTATTGCGAAACATACAATTCTGAGCAAATACAAAAAATTAATGAAAAATGCCTATTAATATAAAAATTAATTATAAATACATATATTTTTTTGATAATAATTATGTATGTTAACAAAATTAAGCAGTCGCTAAAAAGAATAACTTGTATAAGCTGCTGTATTGAGTAGTAATATTCAAATATGCGCATGAAATTCACTATTAAAAATCAAATAAACAAATGTACATTTCTCATGAAATCAAAAACAAAACTAGAACTGCAAATTCAGAAGAAAAACGCATAATAATTACAAATTGTTTATTAACTAATTATACGCGAGCATTTGTATGTATTGTAAAAAAAAATACTGTTGTATTTGGCTGTAATGGAAAATCAAAGCAAACATTCGCTTAATGTGTCGAAATACTACATCAACCTTTGATACTGTACAAGAAAGCATAAATGTAAAAATGTTGAACGCCGAGCACAAATTTAATGTAAAAATCATTAACAAAAACAAACTAAATTCAGAAAGAAATTGTTAAATTTAATTCTTGCTCAATGTAGTTAACACGATAGTATAAAGTGGTTGGACAAGGAAACGTTAATATCGGATAGAGTAAACCCAAGTACCTAATAAATGTATATGATTTTTGCTTATAGTTTTAAAGCCATAACAGAAATACAATGGAGTGCTTATTTATTAAAAAAAAAGATTCTAGTTTTGTATGATTTTTGTTTAAATTATTTATTGCAATATTGAGAAGCACTACAAATTGAGACCATGCGATATTAGATTGAGCAAGTCGCTGTTGAACGCAACAAATGGAATACAATAAATGTTAGCTTTTATAATTATTTAATACATACTTTTGTCTGGAATCAGTAACGAACAATGTAAACAGTTACTTCGCACCGGCATGTCTGCCATTTAATGTTTATGCATTTTTTTTAAAGAATTTTAATAACTGTAATATATTAAAAAAAAATAAAATGGAATTGCGAGTCATGCATTCTTTATCCACGCGCATCCATTTTTTGCAGTAGAGTCAGAAAGGAAAAGGCTGTTGTAATAGTCTGCAAGAGAAGGAAGATCGATAATAATATGAGAGGTATGTTAATATGTCATGTTAATGTCAAAACACAACACTTACAGATCTTAATCGGTCCACATTCAGATTGTATATTTTACCAGCAGTCAGTCGAAAGGATCGACGGGAATTTATCAAAAAAATAATATAGTCGCTGCGCAACTGTCGCAAATGCAGCTGCCAAGGACTTCGCAAGAGTGCATCTCCACATCGTTGACTATTCTGATATACAACATCAGCAAAGTAGCAAATGATAAAGAGCTCATAGAGGACCAACAGCAGATACTGGCCCAATGACACCATGCGCATCAATGAATTGACGGTAGTACTTTTTATGGAAACAAAAGCCACAAGACACATAAGAAAAGTAACCTCGGCGATTTTGAACAACCAAATGGGATTATAGAAACTTTCCATTTTTTGCAGAATTGATATAATATATTGATGTTGCTGCACACAGCGCGTCAATGAATGGTTGAAGGCGGTGGGAAAGTTAGTAATGTTGTTTGGTTTTTGTTGCTGTATAAGTTTTTCCAGTGGAGTAGTAATTTCTAAGGAGTAACAAAATTGATTTAACTCGTCATCCGCCACAGATTGTGCTTTTTGGAGTTTACTGTAAAATCGATAAGGTCAGATTTATTGCATGATTTTGTCTTGTCTATGATAGGAAATAACCTTAGCTCGGCCATATTGGCACCCATCTTTAAATAACTTGTAGCTAGAATATTTTTCAAGCTGCAGGACAACACATCATATTGGCCAGATATTAGTATACCTAGAACCATATGAAAACCACTGGAAGAAGCAAAGGCGGCAGCCACTTGTATCTGTCCAACAGCCTGAAGAAAGAAAACCAATTCGTAGACAATCGGTTGCTGTCGAAAATAACAAAACTACAATATAAAAGAGCTGGCATTTTTGACTTCATTTAGACTTACGCTATAATCAAACGGATACCAACATGCTAAAGGCAGACTTCCGTCTCGGTAAACTATAGGTAGCATCAACCAGAATATGGTTCCCACATAGCAACAGTAGACATAACTTTTGATCCATAAATTAGACTGTCGCACAGCTCCTGTAACGGTCACATAAGTAAGCCCGTGCGCAGAACGTATCTGATGTTTTTCATTGACAGAGCTGATTATCTCATTTAAAAGCTTGTGTCTGAAGCGTCGAAAGTATAACTTCATTGTAATGGTCCACAGGTAAATGACCGTTTGTATAAGACAGTTGACAAGAAACTCTAGATCACCCTGGCCGTAGTAAATGTAGATAGTAGAGATAAACAATACCGCTATGTGCACGCATACAAAGTAATTAAACATCTCGTAGATCCAATTCAACACTATTAGCAAGATATTTAGACAGCTGCTTCGATTTCCCATTCGAAATGGATACATGCCAGCCACGCGCATTGTCGAGAGTATAAAGACGAACAGATCGCGGCGTTGCGACTCGTCCTCAACTGGAATATCCGAGCACTTCATGCTGTTCTATATTGCAATACTAATATAATATTATTTGAATTTTCACGCTTTTAAATAGGCTGTGAATACTTGTAATAATGAGTGTATTTATATATATATAAACTTTAAATTATTAGTTACGAGGCAACCATTTGCTGTCAAAACTTTTTATTGAAATTATATATGTATATAGTTAATAAGTTATAAGCCAAAAACTTTTTAAATACTTTAATTGGTATCAATGCTAGTCTGTGTAAGTCCATACGTAAATTACATTATTTCCTTGCTGTACTTTGGTTTCCCACTGAAAAGTAAAATAAGGCAATTTATTCCCCATTTTAATGGGGAAAGAGTGGTTAAAATATAAATGTGCACCTCTTTTCCTATTATTTTGATGGCAGATAAATCTAAATCTAAATCTTGTAGAAAAATCTAAAAAATTTGTGTATATTTTTAATTCATTCCTTAATTTGCTGTATTTTCTTTTATTGTAATTTCTGCGATTTTCGGCGATGTGAGACAACATGAGGTACATATATAGGAAATGAAGCGTAAAGCAAAAAATATAATTGTATATGGACTATATAAATGATTGATTAATGTAAAAAAATGTTAAGTACACATGAAAAACACGTTGAATATAATTGTAATCTCAATCTATGTTTAGTTGACGGAAGGTGCCCTCCATGCCAAACAGATCATCGCTTGTCTTTGGTGCGCCTGGGCGTAATGATTCATTTGCCTTTTTGTCCTCTTGCTCCTTAAACCACTCAGTATTATCAGCCAATTTCTGTTTCCACCATTGGTTGAGCTCAACAATTGGTCCCGCCTTGCCGCCATATTCATTGGGCAGCAAGTCACGTGGCACCACCTTGTAAAGGCTCTCTACATCGTTGTGAAAGGTAATACGGCTGCGAATCTTCTCCTTGACAAAGGGCTTAACAAAGTTAAAAATGGTGTCCACCAATGGCGAAATGTTAATCACATGCACCTCCTTCACCTTAACTGGATACGCCTCCTGTACGGCAATCAAAAACTTCTTCACCACCGTCGGCGAGAATTTAGCAAAATGTGATGCACTAGCTACAGCCGCATCCAAAATGAACACATCGCCGGCAATGCCCACGGATTCCTCCGCCAAGCGGACATCGCCAATCATCAGAGCCACCTTCATTGCGTCCAGAATATGGTGCGGTTGAAAATCGCAATCAATGCCTCGAATAAACGTAATGCGTCGTCCATTGGGTGTAATTCCCGGAAGTGTGGGACAGTGGCTGCAAAAAGGTAGGTATATTAGGTAGGATAATCGAGTGTATGCTGTTGATTATAAATACACATAGTCCAGGACAATGTTCAACTCTTCGCGATTTATGTCACGATTGGCAAAAAACTCAGGCACCGCATTCCGCATCGTATAGTACATATCCAGCTTCTTCTTCACTTTCTCCAGGCTGAATTTGCAGCCCCGCAAGAAAGTTGTCAGCCGCATATCATCCATATCCTTCGGCAAATGTGGTTGAGTCTCCAGCCACTCACGAATCAGTTTAATATCACGCTCAATATCAGCTGGATCCTCAGGTTCGCGCAGTTCCTCGCGAATGCTTACTCGCTGTGCGGGTGTGGGATGTAGCATCATCATCTGATCAAGTAAAGACAAGAAATACCAGTTGAAATAATACCAAATGGGAAACAGAATGAACGGATGCACATTAACAGCTGGACGCAGGCGCAGGCAAAAAATAATCTTAATTCATTTAATTTATTTTTGACTCTTTTAAACCAAGCAACTTTCAATATGTTCTCTGGTAAACCCATCAGACCCATTTGCTACTTGCCCAATAATTATTTTTTGGCGTATTATCTTCTATCTTACATTCATTTTTAGATTTTAATTGAGCTACTGCGAAATCTCTACCTGAAGTCACACGCGACTGCGTCGAGTCATTAACATGGCCAGACCCCTTATGCGACTTTATATTGTCAAAATGTAGCCCCTCCGATTGCTGTACACTGCCGTAGTTAGACTCGAGCCCAGTCATAGTGCTGTCACGCCCACTTGCGTAAGGTGTTTTAGCTCGGCCCAAATCAACTGCAAAGCGACCTCAAAATAAAAACTGTTCATGGTTCACGTTTATTTGGCAATTTTAGTTGACTTTTGATATACTAGCAGCAATTATAACAACAACATCAACATATGACTCCATAAAAGTAAGTGCAAAATAAAAAAAAAACTTTACGTATATACACCACAAGCAACAATAACAAATAATATGGTTTGAATAATGTAGCTCTTATGCAAATTCAAAACGTAGCAACAGCTTAAACTAAATTCAGCGCTAATTGAGCCGGAAAATCTATATTTAAGACTTTTGTCTCAAATGTATCTTTTGTAATTAAGATAGGGTCTTGGCTACGCCGCACTTTGACCTCCCATCGGTTATTTCTTTATTTTATTAAAGGTTGACTTTGGTTCATATACTCTTTGCTTATTTTGTGGCTAGGGTATGCGAAAATATTTATCTTAAAACCTATTGACTTACATAAATCTTTGAGAGGTGGCTACATCTTCAAATTTCTCCAAAATATAAGGAAACTCGATAGAAGAAGACGAATTGACGGTTGAAATATATTTAATTTAAGGGATAATTTTTTTTTGTTTATATAATTTAAATTCTCTTTTTATTAATTGATGTGCTGTCAATATAGCCTAGCAACTTTTATCAGCGTGAGTATCGGGGATTCATATTATAATAGTTTAGGTAGCTTAGGTAGCTTAGTTTAGATATTTATTTATGGTATGTGTTTATTTAAGTTAAGAGATATAACTTTAACGATATTCAAATATGGTATTCATACAGCAATTGTAATCTTTAATGTATTTTGATTAATTTGAAACACTTTTACTGCAGTGTGCAATAGAAAAAAAAATGACTCATTGAGGTCAGTTATACGAAAAGCGAATGTAACATTTTGTGGTTCAGTTTAAAAAAATTGTTGCAGAAGCTAAACGAAAATTGCATATTTGCCAACCACGCGCTGTATGGTGTTCCCTCAGCAGGAACAACATTAACTAAGACCCACAACAGTCATGCAATGAACCTCAACAACAATTACTATCGGTTGCAAGTTTGATTAACGTGGAAGTATATACATATATTGGATCTGTATGTGCTGCTTGGGTATTGTGAGGCAACTAGGCACTCAATTCTCTATGTACACTCATGTGGCTTTTTTGTTGTTGCTACTGCTGCTAATGGCCATTGCGTTTACTGCAAATGTTGCCTGCAACAACTTCAAATATTGCGAAAATCTTCGCGGAAACCAAATGTAAGGCGGTTAAAACAGAAACGGGTTTATTGCCTGGCTTTTGGTCTTTGGCTCCAACTGGCACTCCGCTTCTATCTGCCTCTGTCTTCTATATACATATATGCCATTATTGTTATTACTTTGATGTTGCTTATGTAGCTTCGTATTTGCTTTGAAATTGAGGACTATTTCTGTACATTTATAGTTAGAGATTTTCAGTTTTTTCAGCTGAAGGGGATGTGGTTATGATTGATATATTTCCTATGTTAAAAGTGATATTACTCCTCTTGATTGAATGGAAAGTAATCCTCATATGGTGTAAAGATTGGCCATGTAACTAATCAAAGCCAATATTTACATATGTATATTTGTCAATTTTTCTTTACTTTGAACTTAAAACGTGTATTTAATCACTTTATTAAAAATGGAAATTATTTCAGAAACGATTTAAAGAATTTTTCAGATTATTGTTCTCAAATATTCCTGCGTCACAATTGGCAATTGACCATTCAATACAATATAATAACAATTTTTCTTCTTTGAGCACAATTCAACTGCACATGATTTGCACTCATTTTATTTTTGTTACTTCACTCATTTAAATTCCATGCTGCTTTTCGAATGTGCGAATACATGACAAAGATGTTAAATGCAAATATATATTGGCATGCGGAATTTATATAGAATATCGGATAAAAGGCCATGTTGGTTTTTGTATTCCTGAATACCCGGCTTTATACAAAGTCGAATGAGTATTACAGCTCACCTTGATTGCGTTGTTATTTGGTTAGTCAGCTGGTAATCCTTTTTGGGGGCTTTTGTTTTAAGTATCCAATGGGCAACGTAGGAATGGATTATTAGACGCACAAAACTCGACCGAAGCGCTGGAGACGGTAACTAAATCTGATCGTTTTGAAACAAGTTGCAGCGCATATAAATACTTCCACGCGAGCAACGACGAAAACGAAAAAGCCAGCTGACGAACAACCACGACGACGATTGCAATAGCAACAACATAAGCAGAAGAAAACCGAAAGCCGTTAAACAGATCATGCTAAGAAAATCGGTCAAAGAGAAAAATCTGCACGAACCAGCAACTGTCTGCGTCTGCATAAGTTTTCGCGGCATCGTATTGAGGGGCATGAGGTTCGTAGGCACGAAAGCTCTGCTGCCATTTGCGCAAGAAAAGTTCAATGAGCGCACATCGGCCACAGACCTGCCACGCTCCACTGCCAGCCAGCCGTTCAGACGAACTGCAGCAACGCAACGGTCAGCCCCAAATGTTGTCAGCTGCTTAGCCAAGTTCCGAACCGTGGAGTGGTAGTAGCTAGCCAAGTTTGTGCCTTAAGTCTTTAATTTTTTACCCTGAACCCATTAAAAATGGGTAAAAAGGGTATAATGTATTTGTGCAAATGTATGTAACAGGTAGAATGAAGCATCTCCCCATAAAGTATATATATTCGTGATCAGCACGAGTCGATCTAGCCATGTCAGTCTGTCTGTCCGTCCGTCCGTCCGTCCGTCCGTCTGTCCGTATGTATGAACGAAAGGATCTCAGAACCAATAATAGCTAGAGACTTTAGCTGTAGGTCCTCCTAGTGCCTGCACAGATCGAGTTTGTTTCCTATATTCGATAGCTTGCCCCGTATCCAAGTAATCGATAAAAATCTATATCGATATCCTGTTTTTTGCGCAATTTTGGTAAATAATAAGAGCTAGAGTCACCAAACTTGACATGTAGCTTCTAGAATAGTATATATATTTGCATTTGGTGTTGGAAGAAGAGGGTTCAGGGTATCCCCTAGTCGGGAGCTCCCGACTAGAACCTCTTACTTGTTGTTCTTTGGTAATGTACAAATGCGCTGCCCCGCCCTTTGCAGGTTAGTCCACCTATCAATCACGGTAAAAACAGCTGCGTGCAAGTTGTAAAAATATATATTTTACTCTACTTTCCAAGTGCTTCCACGAAATAAAAATAATAGTTATATCTTATGCCCGCCATGTGAGCTATGACGAAAACTGTGTGGCAGACAAAATGTGTAGCTAAATCGTTGCCAATCGGCGAATATAACTGAAACGCATTGGCGTGCACATTGGATTTCAACTCATAAGTTTTGCCATAATTATTTTATTTTTTTCGACATTTTTCAATTAAGCAATATAACAAAACAGTCGGTTATACTCTACTATACGATTTTTACTAACAACATAAGAGTCGTTGAACTTGTGTCAGTGCCAGGAGTGTTTCCTCATTTTCATTCAAATGAAAAATGTTTTCCATAATGCACACCGGTCATAACTTTGCCACGGATTGCGTTAAAGCTTAATTTCTGTTTTTATTGTTCCACTTGATATATGCTAACAATTATTCAAAATCTTAAATCGGCTTTTATAATGAATGCCCAACTTTCAAGTGCTGAAGGTTAAGTTTAAGCTAAATTTGTACAATAATCATTTTACTGCTCTATATTTAGCGGACACCAGTTCTAAGCTTGTACAATATAACTGTTATTTAAAATTAAATATTAAAGATAAAAAACAATTTGTATTATGTTGTGCTCATAGGTATCTAGGGCAATCCTCATAATTTAAATAACTTAGCTATGGTTAAGCTTAAGTTTTCGCATATATATAATTTATTCAGTATCTTTAGTTTAGAGCCAATAAATGTTGCCAACAGTAACACTAACAATTTTATACTGTACATGTAATTTTGGCGGTTTGTTAAAGTATCCAAAGGAATTTACGAAATAGCTTAAAAATGTAGAAACAATAACAAATCGAATTTAACCAAAAAAAACTTGCATAAATAAGAAATTAATGACTCAAAAATGCTGCCCTTAACTGCTTTCTTCTTTACCTGCCTACAATTTAAGTCCAACGACAAGTACAATAACAAAGAGAAGAAAAGTAATTAAACAGTAGACTAATAAATTAAGCAGCTGATACCCATGTGTGTTGTTGCATCGCGCACAAGTTAAGAAACTTTCATTGCCAGACGAAAGTCTGTGCCATAAAGAAATTAACAGCGAGCACTCATGTAAGCAGAAGTGGAAGACGAGAAGGAAATATAAAGAAGAAGAAGAGGAAGGTAACTTGTTGTTGCAAGCTCAAACACACAAATAACCAGATATTTCGTGTTTCCTGTTTTAGTGTCAGGCAATTAAAGCCGTTAGAAGACTTTAAATTCCAGCCCCCCCTCTCCTGCTCCCTCCATGGACTCCAATGGCCGTACACACAGCCGTGGCTTTAAATAAAGTACGAGTTGTGTAGCGTTGCTTGGAGTTCAGCTCGGTTCAGTTCAGTTGCAGTTGGAGCTGGAGCTGGTGTTGGGCAATTCGAGAAATCATAAACGCGCGCTTTCAAAATGTGTGTGTGTGTGTGATTTTAAATTACATTTTTGCCACATTTCGTTCAAAACTCTCAACACACTTTAATTGCCAACTTCAATTGTTGTTGCAGTAACTGACTTAGCTAACAGCTGCCTTTGTTAGCTCTTCATGCGGCTGCCAAAAAATAAAAAAATGGTGAGAAATGGCAGACTAGAAATCGGTATTAATAATTTATATTCAATTAAGCGAGATTTGCTCATCTGTCCAGCTAAAATTATTGGCATGCAGCGAAGCGTGCAGTGGGCGTGAATAATGGTAGCTGGAGGGTGTGGTGCTTAGGATGATGATATGATGATCTTAAAGTACACCCAGAAAAATAGGATTAGTCAGAAATTACCAGTTTTTTTAAATTCCAGATAATACTTAGCTAAATTGCAACAGCTTTTATTACACCATGAACCCATTAAAAATGGGTAAAAAGGGTATATTGTATTTGTGGAAAATGTAAATGTTTGTAACAGGCAGAAGGAAGCATCTCCGACCCCATAAAGTATATATATTCTTGATCAGCATCAATAGCCGAGTCGATCCAGCCATGTCCGTCTGTCTGTCCGTCCGTCTGTCCGTATGTATGAACGCAAGGATCTCAGAACCTATATGAGCTAGAGACTGAAATTTTAAATGTAGGTGCTCCTAGTGCCTGCGCAGATCGAGTTTGTTTCCGATAATCGATAACTTACTCCGTTTCCAAGCAATCGATAAAAATCGATATCGACTTCCTGGTTTTTGAGCAAATTGGGTAAATAATTAAAGCTAGAGTCACCAAACATGATATGTTGCTTCTAGAATATTATATATATGTCAAGTATCTTTCATTTTAGACCTATCGCCACCTCCCCGCTACCCCCTCAAAGAGGGTTCAGGGTATTTCCTAGTCGGGAGCTTCCGACTAGAACCTCTTACTTTTTTAATGTTGTTTTGCATTTATTTGAGTTTGTACTACACATTAATTTGTTGATCGCAGTAATAGACAAAGCACTACTCTTATTGATAATTTTGAAAAGAATTAATAAAAAGTAGTAGAAAACTAGTAATTGCTGCTTATATTCGATAGTAAGTACACAATTTGGGTGAAATGTTATTGGTGGCTCTGCGGCTTTCGTTAGGTATAAAGTTTGACACAATTTGTTGACACGGACAACAAGCAATACAATTGATCAACCTTAAGGTGGACACAGTTGTTGTTAAGACTGTAAACACAACTCATTTAAGTTGTACCAGCACCATAAAGTAAGTGACAACAGCACCGAGCACCTGAAAGAGTTTGAAATTATAAATGGCTTGCACGAGGATTACCAATACTTACCGAGGCAAACAAATCCAGTGACACGGTAAAGAATTTTGCCCCCGAAATGCTCATTGCCTTTTGGCATTGCTGGCAAACAATCTGCACAAAAGTCTTCGCCTCCTCAGAGCCATCATACCAATGACAGGAGTAGGCAGCCTCCATGACAGACGAGCTCTGTGTACGGCAAATCGAGTTAGTGCAATTTTGTTGTTACAGAAATGTTCGCTCACCTCCTCAATCAGACGGTTGCCGAAAATGCAAAAGTGAAATACCTGCGCTAGTGCATAACCCAAATATCCAATTACCGTAAAGGCATAGACGTTGACGCCATTGATTTTGGTTGCCTGATAAGCCAGCAGAGTGAGCATAATTGTCGAAACAAGCATATGTAAGAGCAGAGCAGCGCCGTAGGTATCCCCAATGGCAGCCACCAACCTAAAGCCATAGGTTGTATAAGAAAGGTCAGCAATTGGGTTAAAAATTTAATAGATTCATATTATATTATTATATCGATATGCAGCAAAACAATATTTCACTCTATCTATATAAAGCCAGAAAATTAGTAAAAATATAAGCTTTGCATTTCTATTGATTAATAAATTTGTTAAGTTTTACGTTTAATTAATCTTGCACTATCAGTCCCATAAGTTGACTAAGAAGGGTCAGCAACTGTGTTCAAAATGAAATTGATTCATAAAAAATGCATCAGGCTTGCAGCTGGAAAATTAGTACAAATATAAGCTTTGCATTTCTATTGATTAATAAAATGAAGTTAAATTTAACGTTTAATTAATATTGCACTTTCGATCCAATAGAAAGCCCACTCAATCATATTGTGCCCTAGCTTTCTTCCATCTATCTTGTTGTTTAATTTTCGTGTTGAACACAAATCGTACTTTAGTTTTAGCCTTGGACTCACCGGACGACGTGTTTGTGACGCTCCACCCAATATTTGATAGCACTGCGAACCATCATTTCCTGTTTTTTGGTGAGTCCATTGGGATTATTGGCTAGGTTGCCGTTGCCATTTGCACCGGCGTTGAAGGACAGCAGCGTCGATGGCGCTCGGAACTGTGCTCCCCAATCTGCTTTAGTACTGTATATGCCTGTCATGTCCAAGTCAGTGACTGGTTCCTTCTCTGCAATTAAATTTGAGCTAAGCATTCGATTAGTTAACTTAGGCCAAATACACACCCTCGTTGTGTATCAGCTCCGACTTGGAGTTCGCCGACAGTGATCTGAACAGCGCCGCCGAGTTGGGTCTGTATGTGTCCAGCGAAGCGGAAAGTTCCATTAATGGTTTCATGATGCCTTTAAGATGCTGTAATTGCTCGCAGGCAAAAATTAACCAGGAGCAAAACATAACATCGCACAAATTAGAGTGCACCATTGAGAAAAGCACATAATAAACCTGAAGTGCAAAGCTAATCATATAGAACATGCCATGGCTGGCATCCCACGGATAGAAAGCTTTAATTGGTAGCCTAGGTATTTCTACGGTTATACTCGAATTTGTCTCCTTATCAAGCGCAAACTTCACACTATCGCCAAAAAACGTAATCGTTGTCCAGGCCGTGGCCGAGGCGAACGTTGTTAACATTACCAGAAAGAAGAGCTTTCGCATTTTGGACAAAGCTATCGAGTGATAACGAGCATCTGATTCGGCAAACAGGGGATGTGTGTTGGCCTGATTCCAAATGTTTAATGTTCTATCAGGATCAAAATAAATGAATAACTTAAGCCCTCTTTCAATAAATTGTGTGCCTGCTCACCTGTAAAAATTCTTTTGATTTACGGCTAGATAGACGAACTTTACAATACAATGCGTAAAAAACAACGTGGTTATCGTGTTTCCGGACAACTCATTAACCTCGTCCGCATTCAACGCTAAATTAACCAGGATAAATCCTATCTGCATTACTAGCACCACCATATGTACTGACGAGTAAATCCTCTTCATAAAGGTGCTGCCTCCAGTAAAGTTGTGCATGAACAGTCCAGAATATCTCATAGCCCGTATATTGGGCATCAAATCGGCAACTAAGCCCGTATACTTGCTGGGCTGCATTGTTGTAGCCATCTGTTCACAGAATAGTTTTCTTCTTATGTCCTTTATCCATAAAATAGAAAGAAGTTATATTAAAACTGAGCAAAATAATGCACATTTTCAATCCGTAAAAAGGACTGCGAGTTTTTAACAACATCGCTATTTTTGAATGATTTAAAAAATAAACATTATAAGAGAATCAAATGCACTCAAAATTAAGGAATTGTTTTTTAATATTTTAAGTAAATTATTTATAAGAAAAATAATTTTACTTCCTTACAGGCGCCTTGTGCAGTATGATTATAAACCAATTACCAATTAATGTAAACAAATACAATATTTTTTTATGGTATCGCAACCAGTTAACTTGCCTCCTTCGAGTCTTCGATGGTAATGAAAACAGAAATCTTACAGCGTTAAAAGTTTTGCTAGAAAAACGTTTTAAAATGGCTGTCATCCACTTATTGGTTAAACCTATATAAAAGACTGATTAGACGGACGTGTACTTTGAAAACAAAATTCACACGCTACGCCCACTAAAAAGAGCCTTTTCAGGGGCCAAGTACATAAAGCAAGGACACGTCTACTCTACGCTACTCAGGTAAAGTGAAATCATTGGCCCGTTCTGTTTCGTCCCTGACAGCTTGACCGTCCGTCCATGTTAATGAAACTATACGGCCTATAGACCATCTACATTATATACTCATAGTGCGCCTGCTGTAGAATTCCCACAATTAAATTGAACGCTACAAAGTTTAGCCCCCTCTACCTTCTCTGCAATTGTAAAGTGTGGCATTGGCTTATTTTGTTGTTAGCCCGAACATCTGTGATATCCATATTTTAAAACCATCGATTTTTTACAAAGAGATTGCTACCTTATGTAACAATTCGCTTCCGTTGTCCGAAGTTATACAAATAATGGTTTTGGTTTGTTTTTGATTTAAAATATTTCAGTGCATAGGGACAGCAATTGGAAAGTTATTCAAATCCTAAATTAATTAAATCTAGGTACCCCGTAATGTACGCAATATTTATTTTTACTATATATTTAATTCATTATATTTAATCTCTACTTATAAAACTGTTTCAGCTAGAAAGCTGAAATGTTATGTTCTAAGACTAGGTTTTTGCGAATTCCACCCGCAATTATGAAACTTTTTTATTTACCATCCGATCGGACTCAAACTCATTTTCAAAGATCTTTGGTCAAATTCATTTGAGGGATGTCGAAAAATGCATTCCGCCTACAAAGATCTTTACGAAAAATCATTTGAGACGTGTTTCAGACTTATTGCAGAATCTACTCATCCTCCGTAAAAGTGCGATTCACAGATTTTTTTTTAACACCTACAAAACCTTTTTAATTATATTTAAAATAAAAGAAAAACTATTATAATTGTAGTAATTGTTTTGTATTAGTAGTATTAAATAAATATAAAAGCAATGCGAAAACAATGAGCACCCAAGCACATTAGTTTATATTTATATAATTTCCCTGTTGGTGACTATTGTATTAAAGTCCTTATGAAAAATAAGCATTCAATATCAGAATCTACTAAAACAAATAAGCTTCGGCCAATTTATGGCGCCACACGCGCACTATGTGCTTTTTTTTTTAAATGCTTACAAATACTCATTAATTTGTCTGTAAATTTATAAGGTCTGAACAAATGTCTTACGCAAACCAGTAACAATAACAAACCGATTGGAAATATGTACATATATTTTTTAGAGATGCCAAAAAATGTTGACATTGTCATAAGAAATGTAGGTTTGAGACAAAACACAAAGCAAACAACAGAAATGTTTGAAAAAATGTAAATTTATTATTACTTATTTCGTAGCGCTAAAAAAGATTTCTAATAGATCATAAATTTTTGCTGCGTTGTTGAGTCTGCGTGTGCACAGTTGTGCCTGTCATTTCCTTTGTCTCTGACAGTCTGAGGAGGAGGAAGTAGCTTCATGGCTCCACGCCGAGACAGCGTCAAAAGTTCAGCATTAGATTTATATGCCATTTGTTATTGATGTTGTTGTTGGTGCTCTGCCCAGCATAAATCGTCGATGTGCATATGTGTGTGTGTCCTATGTGGGAGTGTAACCAGGTCAATGTTTTTACCAAACACTTGTCCATGTTAAAGAAGAAATGCTCCTGGTTTGGTACCCCAGCATATGTAGCATATGTATTGTCTCTGTATCTTTTGTCTGGTTACATGGGTACGTGTGTGTTATTGTATATTTTTTGGCTGTAACAAAATTGTCAACGCGCAAACTAAACGAGTTTTGGTCCTGCGGTTGGCTAAATAAGTAGATTATGGCTTTTGTAGAGAATACTTATGGTTGTTGTTACCAGTTTCAGTTTCGAAGTTGTTCTGATGATTAGTGCGCATGTCAGCATATGGCAAAATGAGAAAAAGACGATGTTATTGACGAGAGAGAGGAACACAGTAGGGAAGAGAAAGAGAGAGGGAGACAGAGAGAGAGAGATAGCGAGATAGAAAGAGAGAGAGAGAGAGAGAGAGAGAGAGAGAGGGAGTGTGAGAAATTGACAGAGCGAAAGATATAAGAGTACTGCACATGGGAACATTTAGAAGACTTGAATAGTGCCAGACGGTTGCACGTTATATAAGTCTAGCGCAATCGCAGTACAATAACCACTGACAACTTAGTAAAATATACTTATATCTTAAATAGTTATTATTATAATTATTTCTTTAAAATATGCGCTTTTTCCTTTTACAAATTCCCTCAATCTGCCTATTTCAATCCTTTTTTAATCTGGTGTGTCAGGCAAACTATATCAACTTATTAAAGAAGCAACTAATTTGTTTCGAAATTTGATTTAGTGAACTATGATAATAATCTAACTCTATTCCATATATGCCACTGTGAACTATCTGGCAACTTCCGTAGGCACTAAACTGCGTAACATAAAACATAAAAAAAACACAACAAATGCAACATGGGTCATGCTCTCGCATTCCTGCTCTCTTTATCAGAATCTCTCTATCTCTTCTTCTTGATTTGCCCAACGAGAACAGAGCTGCAGCAAGAACAACAAGAACGGCCAGCAGCAACTGTTATAAGATCTCTGTATTTTAAATAACTTCGATTCGAAGCCAGTCAAAAACGGTCCATCGGCGCGACATGAACCGTCAGCAGCATCCGCAGCCGCAGCCCTGTTAGCCTCAGTAACCGAACTCGCAAAACGTGTGCGTATGTGTGAGTGTGTTCTGTTCATGTCTATGGCTGTGTATATATATATACGTTGCCAGCAAAATCAGACCAAATGTGAAGTGGCAAGTCCTACGGCAAAGTGAGTGCCCCAACATGTTCTTGTCGCTGGTGCTGCCCAAGGCTAGTGTTGCAAGCGCGCAAGAAAAAAGTTGTAGCACAAATATAAAGTTTTGCTACTAATAATATTGATACAAAAATCATTTGTTAATATGAATATACTCACACAATATCAAACCAAAGAAAGAAATACAGTCCTAAAAACTAGATTTTTAAATATTAGCCAAAAAAAGCGTAGTATAAGTATTCGTTTCTATATGTGCTTGTGTGCCTGTATGTGTATGTGGAAATGAAGTCTATATAGGTGTGTTTGTGCACAGATTTATGCAGCGTTAGTTACATAAGGTATCCTCATTATTAGCAGCTACAAAAACAGCTTTCTTTAGTTTCAATGATGCCTATTGCTACGTGTAAATTACGATTATTTGTCCTTTGACTGTTCATGTAACATCGGGGACGGTACACGAGCATCAGCAGCAATGAAAATCGCATTAGTGAAACACACCAACAACAATGACAATAGGAAATATTACCCCAGGCTACAATCCATCGATATAACGCATATGCACTGAAGATAGGCCCCAAAATGTCCCTGATGCTTGATGTATAGCTGTTGATTTTATTGCGATGCATAAAGCACATTAAATTAATATTGTGCCTTAAATATGGAATAGATAGATAGGGCCCTGTGAAGAATTTGAATACCAGATAAAAACTACCCTAATCAGTATACCATCTTAAAGACTGTTCAGACACGGCATGCGCAGCAAAGAAATCGAAATCCAAAACGGAAGAGAAAGCCAAATATAAATTTAATTTGAAATAAACATGTATTTATTACCAATTTTTTTTCGTGTGACAGCCAAAATGGCTGCGAAGACCCACCATCTTGTTGTTACACCCGTGTTCGCGGCAGTTTTTGGATGTCGGCGCATTGTATAATCCTATAGACCGCAAACAAAAAACCCTTTGAAAGATACTCGTGTGACAGCATTTATAAGTAAACAAAGGCATGAAAGATTTGACCCTTTAGCCAATTACCGTAACTTTCCTACCAGGGGGCGGCAGCTTCGTTGTCACATTTTCAGTAATTCAAACATGGATATTTTGCTGCTGTCAAAAAAAGAGCGCCAACAAAAGAAGAAGCTATAGCCCTTACCAAGCAACATACCGACAAGACAAGTACACAAAACAAACAAAATTAACGTTAAATGAACAACAACAAAACAACAGCAATCAAATGCATAAATATGATGGATTACCTGTTTTCTTGCAAATTGTGTGTAAAACGGAATCAACAGTCATAACAACAAAAGGAACATCTGCAAATTTGCGGAACTTTAAATACAAGTCACAATTGCATTAACATAAAAGGTTAGTTAATGTCGATCTAATTCTTAAAATTATTTTATTTTTCCTTACTCACCTATTGTACCTATTGATTGTCCAAGATGATTATTTTTTTTTTTCGGTTAATTTCGTAATGTAACTGAATACTTACCCCACCTCACAGACATAAGGGAAAGACAAAATGACTTTTATTAAAATGAACAAATATCGAAAATTTAGTCATAAAAAATTATACAAAATAAATAAATGTCTAATTCAGGACAACGCAACATGCAAGTTAGGGGTACAGTATTCCAAGATATAAACACTGTATAGTAACGTTTGCAGAAAAACACATTTAAATAACTTTTCAAAACATTTAAAATATTAACAACCGCAAATGCAGTTGCATGGCCAAAGTTGTGCATACGCCCCATAAACAAAGTATTAAAATGAAGTAAGACATTAAGAAGATCAAACATGTTAGTTTCATGTTAGTTTCATCTTCTTACAGCAAAAGATGTTGCGACGGGGGAAGATTAAAAATTGTGCTTGTATACACATATAAGACAGTCAAGAATATAGACAGTACATTATTGAATAGCGAATCAGTGAACAATTTTTACTGCTTGTAGTTTTATCAGCTCTTACATAACTAAATGGTGCTCCGACCTCTAAATGCCCAACACTGACGACATGATTGTAACTGGAATTTCCCATTAAAAATATCTTAACAATAGTCCAGCCAATATCCTTCTCATATAATTCAATTTGTACAACTTTTGCTATTGTTATTGCAGACGACGAGCTAGTTGCTTGGAAATTATTGACTTTTAGTTGCGACAATTTCTACATGGTTGTCTTTCTTTAGAAATTAATTAATAATACAACCTGTTAACTTACAACTGACACGGGAACAACAATAAATGTAAATTTAAAAATCGATAAAAATCGGCATGTCGCTGAGCAGAAACCCAAGAAGCCCTTCTCTTGCGATAATCAAAGCAATCAATAATAACAAAAGCACAAGCTTTCAGAAAATGACACACTACCTTCTCCTTCGTCTTTGGATTTTAAATTCCTCTGCAAATGCTTGCCAGCTAATTTAAGAACCAAGATAAAGACTCGACGCAAATGCTAGCTAATTAAAAAGGGTTAGAAAATTGCAAAGTGGGCGTGGCATCAGCAGTGGAAGCTTTCGGCTTTTACCGTGCTTCTTTCGAACATTTTGAATTCTCTCAAAATTAGTTTTACACACACACACTGTTACGCGATACTATTATGAAAAGCTAGCAAAAAGAGTTAAAACTAAAGACTTAGATTAACCCTTACTGGTAATTTTTTTTATCGCGGATCGGTCCCAAGAGCTTCGATATGTGGTATGGAATAAGATTAATATTTGGTTTGCCCTTATGATAAAATATTCAATTAGTTAATCAACCAGAGTCTCGATTTTACGCCTATTATGTTTGACTCTTAAGCCCATTGAAATGTATTTACAAGACTGGCAAATATTTATCTAATTAGCACTCACCCAATAACGCATAACAACTAAAAATGTAGATCCATTGGTACATTGTAAATGAAAACTTTTTAATAGTTAAATCGAATGACGAAAGGTGGAAAGTCAATTCATTTACTACGTTTAATCGAAAATATATATCTTAAGAAAACTCCCATTAATTAAAAAATGTTAATAGTTATCTTTCCTAAAGATTATATCTATCATCATATTATTAGACTATTAAAATCCAAACCTCTTACACACTGCATTATGCTTTTTTATATATACTTTTGGTTACTTTGGTAACAGAGGCTTTATATATATATAACGCGGCGAGTAAACATCCCAGCACAATGTCACCTCTTGGGACAAACTAATAAAAACAAGTAAGAGGTTCTAGTCGGGAGCTCCCGACTAGGGGATACCCTGAACCCTCATATTCCAACACCAAATGCAGCGCGCGCTTATAGATAGAGAGTAGCGGGGAGGTGGCGATAGGTATAAAATGAAAGATAATCGATATATACATACTTTTCTAGAAGCTACATGTCAAGTGTGGTGACTCTAGCTCTTATTATTTACCAAAATTGCTTAAAAATCGGGATTTCGATATACATTTTTATCGATTACTTGGGGGCAAGTTATCGTTTATCGGAAACAAACTCGATCTGCGCAGGCACTAGGAGCACCTACATCTAAAATTTCAAGTCTCTAGCTCTTAAAGGTTCTGAGATCCTTGCGTTCATACATACGGACGGACGGACGGACGGACGGACGGACAGACAGACGGACATGGCTAGATCGACTCGGCTATTAATGCTAATCAAGAATATATATACTTTATGGTGTCGGAGATGCTTCCTTCTGCCTGTAACATACATTTGGATTTTGCACAAAAACATAATACCCCTTTTACCCATTTTTAATGGGTTCAGGGTATAAAAAGGCTAAGAGCCTGCAACTCAATTCCCGTTGCAACCACACGTGTGCACACACCTTCACAAACTCAAACCCAAGTCAACATTAGCAATTCCAAATGGCGAATACCCAATTTATGCGAATTTAAAGGCGTTAAGCTCAGTTCTGACCCATTAATGATACGCCACATGTGACGTACGGCGCGAACGCCTGGCTATTGACTCACTTTTATAGGAATTTCAATCTAATCGCTGCTTTTCTTATTTGTACTTACTGCTGGATAGCCACTTCCCAAGTTAAAAAGCATGAACACAAAACGTCTTTCCTAGTACTGTTTATTGTCGTTATGTGAGATGTGCCAAGAAAAGTATGCAGTGCAAAATATGTTAGCTTGATAAATGGCTGACTTCTTTTCATTAATTTTATACCCTGAACCCATTAAAAATGGGTAAAAAGGGTATATTGTGTTTTTTTATTTTTTATACCCTGATCCCATTGAAAATGGATAAATGGATAATCCGACCCCATAAATTATATATATTCTTGATCAACATCAAAAGCCGAGTCAATCTAGCCATGTCCGTCTGTCGCATGAATGCAAGGATCTCAGAAACTATAAGAGCTAGAGAAATTTCAGCTGTAGGTCCTCCTAGTGCCCATGCAGAACGAGTTTATTTCCGATATTCGATAACTTACGCCGTTTATAAGTAAGCGATAAAAATCTTTATCGAAATCCTGTGTTTTGACCATTTTTGGTAGATAATAAGAGCTAGAGTCACCAAACTTGACATGTAGCTTCTAGAATAGTAAATATATTTGCATTTGGTTTTGGAAGCAGGGGGTTCAGGATATCCCCTAGTCGGGCGCTCCCGACTAGAACTTCTTACTTGTTTTTTTTTGTAATGGCTGACTAAAAATAAAGTTTGATGCAACTTCAACAACTAGCCAACCGTCAGGATTAACTGACGATGCCTCGGCCTCAAATATTCTTTAATCAACAAGTTACCAATAATTATATTAAAACCAGTTGTTTACCTTTAAGCTTTAATACTATTTTATTTATGCATATATTTATTTAATTATATAGCTAATCGCTTAGTTAGGAGAGCAATATAAAAATAATTTTCAACCAGCTTATTAGCTGTACTGGTTCTTAAATAATGGTCCTAAGCATTAAATTATTAATAAAATATACATTTTTAGCCTTTATTTCAAATGCTTTATCGACAAACAATATTGAATGGAAACCTAACAATATTATTCTCCAGCGCACTGTAGTAAGTGAATGAGCTCAGCTGCTGCCATTAGGCATGCATCAGCACGCGGCAATTTTGCGGATCTGATATGTGGTATTTGAGGGATTTGGTTTCGGGTCCCAAGACTCTGTTCAGCCATGCGCAAGCACAAAGGCATAGGAACGAAGCGTGTGGGTATTAGACGGCACGGTGCGGCAGTCGTGTTACCAGGATGTTATTTTTAGATAAATACGCACTCACCCACATGAAGAGAGGTCGGCAAAATCGCTTCAGGGCTGAAAATAGTTAAGTCGCCATTTGTGTCTATGAGTGTATCTCGTATACGTATATACGTTATGTGGATCTGTGTGGAGAGTGTATGCTCCATTCCATGTTATTGCAGCGTGACTAAGCATACTACTTTGCCTTGGCCATAAATGTCAACGTCGCTCCGCTTGTAATTAACCCTTTTAGCAACATGCTTTGCCAATTACACTTGTGTTCCATGGTTCCCCAGTTTGCATACGTATAATACTAAGCTCTTAACTGTGCTATTTGTCATTTTTCTGATTTTTCATTCGTTTCAATCGAATGATATTGGCCCTGTCAAATTGAAGTTGTTTTATTAACATTTTTAATATAGCTAAATATATAGTATATTACAACTGAACTTATATTAAACCAAATTGTAAGCCTTATCATAAGAATAATGGAATCCTCAGAAAGACCGTTTCTTATCAAAGTGAACCAGCTTCATTTAGTTTCAATTAGTTTTGAATACAAAGGCTATCGAATTTTTTTAGTTTTAGCTTTAGCCCCTCTCTCGTTAGTAATCTAAAAAGTTACACGGTTTAGTGTGGTTGAAACAATTATGCCGTGGGGAATTGATTTGAAGAACAATGGATATACACTCCCACACTTACACCTACATAAACACATAAAAATGATAAATGCATGCCAAATATAGTTAAGGTGCAGTCAATTAACGGATAACGCATCATTCCACAAGGTGCTCTGATTACTGTTTCTGTCGCTTTTGTTCGTGGTGGCGTTTTTTCTTGACATGACGACGCGAATCCGATTTCTGCACCTCTTCCGCATCCTCCTCTTGATTTCGATCTTTACCACGCTGCTGTGGCATTATGCGTTTATTATGCGCTATCTCCAAATTAATGTCCACCCAATCATAGAGATAGTCATAGAGCAGAAAATGATTTCGGAACAACACCTTAAATAGCTGCCGCAAATAAACGTAATCCGGCTGCTCGGTAAAATGTAGGCTGCGACAGTACTTCATGTACAAGTAGAATTCAGTGGGCACTCCCGAACATAATATATTTAACGGCAGCGTTGACTTGCTCTCGGCAATTCTTTCGTACTTTTGTATTCGTGTCGCGGCATTGATGCCCTGCCAAGGAAGGCGACCACGCAAAAAGTAGAGCAGCAGATAGCCCACGGACTCCAAGTCATCACGACGTCCCTGCTCCGCATAATGAGCATGTACAGAGGCGTATCGAGCCGTGCCTATGAGCTCATGACGCTCAAAGTAGTTGATATGTGTACGGGTGCTTGGACGATAATATTTTTTGGCCAAACCAAAATCAATCATGAAAACGCGAGTTCGCTGACTGCCCAAACCCATTAGAAAGTTTTCTGGCTTGATATCTCGATGCAACAGACAGTTCATATGCAGGTACTCCACACGGGCCAGTATTTGATCCGCCAGCATCAGTGTTGTCTTTAAGCTAAAGTTTCGCGCACAAAAGTTTAGCAGATCCTCCAAGGTAGGACCCAATAAATCTAGAACCAGCACATTATATATGCCCTCGGTGCCGAAATAACGAATATGCGGAAAGCCAACGCCACCTCGAAGTATATTGTATATTTTTGCTTCGCGTGGCAACTGTGGGTACTTGACGGAACTGCTCTCTAGTTTAACAGCCACCTCCTCGCCGCACTGAAGACCAGAGGCCCGGTATAGCTCCCCAAAGGATCCACTGCCTATTGGACTCAACAGACGATACTTGCCGCCAACAATAATGTCCCGTAGACCACCTCGTTTAGTGGACCCCAATGGCTTAGGGGGTTTCACCTGCGGCTGTAGCTGCTGACATTGAACGTGTAGGTATCGATTTTGATGTCCAAGTTGCCAACATTGATTTTCATTCGGATATCTTACTTGTGCCATCCTCTCGTGCTCGGATCAGTGTTCGCTGAAGGTTAAAAAAATGTATTTAAAGTGTCGCTAGGCATGACTAGCATGACTTGTGTGGGAATATATTCTGTCAATATTACAAAAAAGTAATACAATGCAATAAAACCATAAAGTCAAGGATATACTGTGTGTACACGTTGTGCAAGATAAAACAATTAAAAAAGGTCAGTAAGAACAAGAAAACAAGCGCGCATTGCGTTTTATTTTTAACCTAGTCCACCCTTAGTCCACCCTAACACGGCAACTGGCAGATTTTTATTAACAATCATTAATAACAAATAGAACCCTAATAGAACCAAATTCTCTTTAATAACATTATTCACTTTTTGAAGACAGACAATTAAGATATTGCCTCTATACACACTTTTTATATCGTTGTTCAAAGCCATTCTGACATGCAACTTCTCCAATAATTGTTAAAACTGTTTTTTTATTCATTTAAAGTAACATACTATTTACCTCTCAAATGTAACGTATACAGAACAAAATTATTATTATAATTTTTTATTTAAACTCATAATAGATAACTACATCTATTTTTCAGAAAGGTTTTGGAAAACTACTCAAGGTATGCATTCTCTATCCATAAAACTGTAGAATCGGTAATTAAATAATACCAAAAATAAGGCATCAATCAAACTGGCGTCGTTAAAGGGAAATAACGACCATATTTGCAATTACAATAATTATATAATGTGGAGTAGTACAATATCACCAACAAATTCTAAGAAACTATTGATTGGTAGTATACGAAGCGTTGATTATGTCGGTGGTAGTGCGAAAACAGCAGCAGCCAATAATAAGACAGCAGCAACAGGAGCAGCTACAAAAGGATCAACGACAAAGTCACAACAAAAACAAAGACAAACAACAACCATTCCAGCGAATACAACAAAAATCTCAATTGAAATGGAGATACATATACAAAATAGGTGCATTTCGGCATAGCGTATCACTCTGGAGGGTGGTGCAGAGCCGCCATGGCTGCAGGGCCCCCTTAAAGCAGCATTTTTGGGGGCTACTGGCGTCGGCAAAACAAGCATATTACAGGTAAGTGTTATCTTCACTTATAATATTGTCAATGTTATGCATATGTAATGAGCCTTAAACTAAAGTTAAATTTAAAGCTGGATAAAACCTGTTTAATTTATAAAATATATTTATAATTTTATTTTGTATAAAAATATCCAACATTTATGCTTGGGTTCTGTGAAAAATGCCGCCCGATGAAAACTAAAAGGTCAAACGCTTAATGCAATTGTCCTTCATTCGGCCTCATTCTCTACTAATGGCATTTGAATGCATGTGGAAGCGCCGCTAATTTAATTTCCGCTTCACCTGCATTTACGCTGCATTTATCGTCTTTGTGAATTTAAAGTTGTAATTAGACAAGGGTGAACCGCAAATATGTGTTCTCGCCCTTGCAACATGACCCTTTTCTGAACATATTCAAATGTATTTCAAAGGCTGCAATTACTTCCATATGAAATGTTAACATGACAATGGAACGGAATGCGTAGTCGAGCGGTGTCTATTTAAACAGTTTCGTATACTTTTGAATCATTTTCAAAATTATTTTTTCATCTGCTGAAAGTTGACACGAAGTACAGATACCATTGTCAACCGGTCTTGTAAAAATAGAAAGAAAAAGTTTCCAAAAAAATAGAAATTCTTGGGCTGCATTTCAGCGGACTATTTAATCACGTATATTTATTATTTCCCATTTATTTATTGGATGTAACTCCTTTACAGCAATTTTTTTACCATGACTTCCCCAAGACTCATCAGACAACAACTCATCGCAAGATTTATAAAAACTGTTTGGTATGCGATACCTGCATACGGGAGCTGATGGTACTGGATGTTCCTCCCCAGGTGAGTGCAAATAAAAACTTAACAACAGCTCACCACATACACTTAGCTTATAAATAACTAGCGTTTTTTCCCCGGCCTTGCCCGTGCAAGGTTTTGTGCTTAAAATATTACCTTTCCAAGAAGTACAGGACAATTGAAATCTAACGATCTTGATCCTTTTTTTTTTAAATATGTTTTAAGGGAATCGAGAAAAGAACCGAGTTTTGGAATCAACGGTTTCCGCCCATGTTAGTCTTGACCCTCATGCCACACATGCGTGTGGAATTTCCCAAAACACCGTCTTAACGTGCACCATCATAACATAATGTAACTACAGGGAACATTTCAGCTTCCTAGCTCTTACGGTTTAGGCTGTGCGTTGATCACCAATCAGTCAGTCAGTCATCAGGACAAGCAGTGTTATATATAACAAGTAAGATGTTCTAGTCCGGAAATAAATTTAGGCACGAAACGTCACCCACCAAATCTTTGACCCCCATGACACATATGTGGGAGATTTCCCTAGACCCCGTCTTAACGTGCACCTTCATCACATAAGGTAACTACAGTGAAGATTGACCCGGAAAAGTAACAACTTCACAATTTACTGGTATACGTTTATACTGCTACTTTTATTATATACATAAGAGAGTTTAGTGGGTCGCTATGAATTCTGACAATATAAATACACAATCATTTTTCATTTTATGCGACGGCACTGATCAAAAACACTTAACAAATTGGCATGGGAAACTTACCAGAAGCGATTTCCGGCTGATAACTTTGCTGAATGGAATAATGGACATCCGCTGGGGCTGCGAACGGTGCACGCCTATGTTCTAGTTTATGATATGGGCAATTTGGAAACGTTTCAGGTAGGCCAACCAAATAATTTGGACTCCTGCTTAATTAAGAGATTTGTATGTATTGTTCGCAGTATTGCCGCTCCATAAGAGATCAAATCTTGGATAGCTTCAGTCATCGTGATTTTAGCATAATTGTGGTGGGCAATAAATATGACAATGTTTCTGAGGCGCAGGCTAAGTCGCAGGTATGTAAAAGCCTATGAAACATGCAATAATTCTTAAATGTGTGTTATATAAATAGGTGTGTCGTTAAAAATAAATGAGAACTCTTGGTATTATTTAATTCTTAAATACTTTTGTAAAATAGTAATTAAATACTTTTAGCCGTTCAAACTCTTTAATATTATGCCTTTTAGGAGCTCAAGGACATTTCTACGCTGGTGCGTAAGCATTGGCGTTGTGGATATGTAGAGTGTTCGGCACAGTGAGTAGCTCTTAAAAGAACTTTTTTAAATTGAGGTATTGCCCATGCAAGACATATTTGCTGATTCCAGATACAACTACAAAATTGGCGATGTTTTTCGCGAGCTAATGGGCTGTAGCAGCGGCGTCAGCGGCACAACTGTCGGCGTTCTTGTTGGCACTGAGTACTCACAATCAACTAGGAATAAAGGACGCTGTACAATTCTCTAGCAAATGCTGAATAAGTTATTTAAACAAGCATTTTATTCAAACGCATAAAACCCAAGCCAGTGTTTCAGTTGAGCTGGGACTTGCCGATGATTCCGCATTTTCTTAAGCATAGTAACTGAGAGCTAACTACGTCAACAATAATGTCCCTTTCAAACGCTTACTGATGCATCTTTTAGCATATTCCTATGTATGTATGTATTTATATACACAATATATTTTGTTGCCGACACACTTTGCAGGTTAGCTCACGCCCTCTATCTTTGCCTCGCCTTATCCTTGTTGGCCATTGTCTCTCTGGGTTTTGTTTGCCATAATTTGAACATGATGCTCGCTCCTTAATTTAATCCAACATTTATTTCATCCTTGCTTATTGCGGCTCTAAGCTGCATCGCAAGCATCGTTTGATATATTGGCATTTGCAATGCTAAGTCTCAAAGTTGTATGTCGGAAACTATAGGAACATTAACAAGAAAAAATATTCAAAACGTTACAATTGTTAAAAAGCTGCTAATGGAAAGCTTGAATTATATTATATTATTTTTTGTACGTAATAGGCAATTAATCCCACCATGATTTACAATACATTTTACGAATAAAAATTGTTAACACAACAAGAGCGATAAAATAAAAATCCATCAGTATAAATTGTATACTTATACATTAGTTATATATAGGCAAAATAGTGTATACACAAATAAATATAAAAATTCATTAACGTTGTGATCATTTCAAGAATTAGTTATTAGGCACAAGATGATAAATATGTCAGTTAAAGTCAAGTAAAAAGAATCCCTTTAAAGGTTACCAAATAAATAAATGATACACCCTTTTAAATTTAGAAAAATACGTATTTAAATATTTTTATGCAATAGAAATTGTTTTATTGCAGCAATTTATTAAAAACTGCCGAAAGCCTCAACATGATTACAAACAGTCTATAAGTTTTTCAGCCCTTATATTTATTGTATTCATTTCAAAAAATTACACATAACAAGAATTGTTGCCTTAAAACAATTTCTTCTAATTAATCTTTCATTTTTAGCACTATATTGTATTTAACCCAAAATGGCGCCAAAACACTACAAATAATTTAAGCATCAAGCCTTAACCAATGCAACCAAAAAAAAAGTATTTCTTTATAGGCCGATTAATTCTCAAATTAGGGTTGTAATTTAATAAAGCGCACAAACAGCAATTGCTTTATTGTTAATTTGCGAGCAAATACACATTTGATGAACTCATATTTATTTTCAAATACTTATACTTATATATATATTTTTTCGGGCAAGAAGAATATTGCCTAGCTCACTAGGTAGCTAACTGTTAAGTTTCCACAATGAAATTGCTGACCTAAATATAACAATTACTATTTTCACAACAAATCTACGTAACTCTATACCGAACTCTTTCTTTACCTCAACAAAACTCGAAAGATAAGCAATCAAGTCTGACTTTGTACATAGAAATTTCAAAACTTTCGTAACTGCAATATATAAAAAGCAAACACATTACATAACTAAATATAATCAATGTTTACAGCAATATATTTGAACTGTGAACAAACACCAAAAGTATTGAGTCTTTATAGTGATTTATGCTGAAGACAATTGAGCGCACTGCCAATCGAGTCGGTCAATGAAATCAACTCAAGTTCAGTGCTCAATTAAGTTGAAGCCAATCAATAATGTGAATTTGAATCACAATTGCAATGGCCACGTACATTTTTGAATTTAGCGAAGGGTAAAATTCATAGGCAATAATAATGTTTAAAATAAAGCGACACAAATATTTAAAAAGTAGTTGGAATTATATTTAAACTTAAAACTGTAGCATTGACGCTTTGATAAAAATATATATGTAGTATTACCCGAAAAATTTGTAATAGTTATAAAAATGTGCAGCCAAATACATTGACTTGTTGAAATGTGTTCATTAAATATCAAAATTCATAAAGTTAACTTCTGGCAAACTGAAAATCGTATATAAATTGCTCATTAATGTACACAAAAAGCCGGATTACGAGTACATCAAACTTTTTGTATAAAATATACGTATTGTACTACATAATAAATAATGTACATGTATTTAGTTAGTTTTCTTTCATGATTTCGAAAGATTACGGATTCGTCAAAATGGCTGTTAATTTTTGAAAATATAATACGCTAAAGCCGATTCACAATTAAAAAACCAACTAATATATACACAAAAGCAAAACAAATTGCGGTTGAATTAAATTTAAGCAACGCGTTGCCTGCTACAGTAAAACGTAAATACTTGTAGCTATGTATTTAAAAATTAACATATGTATAAATAAAAGCTCAATGAGTCAAATGCAAAATGCTTCAATCGCTTTTTGTTTGTTTAGTACGTTCAACAAAGTTAAAATCAAGTGGTAGCAATTAGTGTTAAGGCACTTATATACGAGTACACATGTCCTCAAGTAGGACACTAATGATCTCTTTTTTTAATGCAATGAAAATCACATAAATAAAATAGTTAATATTAATAGATCAAACTGATAATTCAAAAGAGCTAATCACACAAAAAGAAAAAACACAGCAGATAACTATTAAGCAATGAAGAAGCCTCAACCTTATAATCATTATAGTACTAGTACTTATGTGCTTATATTATGCCATGTGTATGTATTGTGTTTTTGCAATATGCGTTAACCCGCAAGTATATAACGACTAATCCGTTAGAAATGTAGAAAACGTTTTTGGAAAACTGCAAACTGAAATAAAAAAATAATAATAGCATAAAGTTATATAAGTATTTTGCAAATTTTTTGGGTATTTTGTGATGGGAAGTTATATAAATATACTCCTTTCAAGTACACAAAAACTTAAGTGTAAATAACTTTTAAACAACAATCGCAATTGGAAATAACATCTTATACCATTTTAGATCCTCAGTATTTACGGAAAGGGATTACAACAACCGTAACCGAAATATTAAACTTGGATATTTGTTACTCAAAATTATAGTGTGTGGCAAGGTCGGTTGCATTAAAGACAATAAATAAATAACATTATCAAAGTGGAAGCGAACACAAAGTATATATAAATTTTTTTTTATTTAACTTGATTGTTATTAAACAAAAAATAAGTAGATCCTATTTTGTGAAAAGTACAAATAATCATTTGATATAAACCAATAAATTAGTTTTGGGAAAAGTTTACAAATTATTTAGAGTTTATATCCGAGTAACATGTCGTTACATACACATGTATATCTTCTACCATTAAGTCTTTTAATCAAAACGGACTCCTTGCAGCTACCTTATTTAAATTTTAATTTTAAATATCTCTTATAATATACATGAAGGAAATGAATAACTTAAAATTAGCTGTCTGTTAAGAAGGTTTCTCAGGAGCAGACCAGAAAAAGTAATAGGCTACGTGCCATGATTAATAATTGCTGTTACTTTAGTCAAACAGAATAATAACTTAAAGCGAATGTGACTTATTTTAACTTAAGGTCTATCACTAAGGCTGTTCGCTGGTGCTGCTGAAAGTGCGGCTACGACTCAACCGACGCGTGGCAGCCGCAATTGCTGCCTGCTCGCTATGCCCATCCACCAGTTGTTCGGGAAGTTTCAGAATTTTGTGCAGCTGCTGTTTCAACTGTTTTGTTTGCGGTCGCTGCGCTGGCTGCGATGAGAGCATCCTTTGCAACAGCTCATACTGCTCCGGATTTTGTGTGACGAAAGCCTCTGGATACTGGCCATCTCTCAGGCAACGAAGTGTCTTTATGCGCTCCATTTCAGTGGAAAAATAAACATGTAGCTCAAAAAATATTAGGCCTAGCGAATATATGTCCACCTTATAGTCATAATTTTGGCCTCGCAGCTGCTCTGGCGACATGTATAGGTGTGTACCCACCAGTTGCGTATGGCGGGCGCACGAGGGTAAACCGGATTGGTCACCACAATCGTTTAACATGTTTGGGATATCAGCCATGTCGGTAACAAGCCCAAAGTCACCAATTTTGATCTGTCCATCCTGCGAAAAGAATATGTTGCTGGGCTTCAGATCCCGATGTATGAGACCCTTGAGATGGACGTAGTCCACTGCATCTACAATCTGATGAAAGATATGGGCGATGTGCGAGGCACGCGCTTCGGTCCGATTGTCTCTCAGCCAATCACGCAAACTTTCCTTGCGGCACAGTTGCATTTGTATGTATAGGTAAACCTTGTTGGGCTTCACTATGAGCCCGTTCTGTACAGTGGCATTCGGCAACGCTACCTGGCTGCTATTGGGTGACTTTGGTTGTAGCTGCTGATTGTGATTCTGGGACAGTGCCAAAGTCAGCGGTTTATGCTTGGGTGATACTTCTGTGTCCTCGTCTGTATCGCTGGTATTTCCCTTTGAGCGAATCGATTCGATTTGAAATGAATTTGATAGCTGATGTTGCGTGTAATTGATATTCTTCAAATCAAAAGATGCAGAGTGTACATCAATAGAAACAGAGCTCCGTTGCGCACGACACTGGGTTTCATACTTTACTTCCTCTTGCTGCTTCTCCTCAATATCTTTCTCGTCTGCATGCAGGGCAGCCGACTGTGATTCACTACGAAACTCAATTAGCGAATCATCTTCCTCATCGTCGTTGTATTCCTTAATGTGCTTGAAAAGTTTTTCGGTATGCCCAAACTCGTAGCTACAGGCAGTGCTGTTAGCGGGGTCTGATACCCACGAGATCAGCTGATGCTTATTTTGCGTATGATTTATAAATGATGGCAAGGTACTGCCATCGGGTGTCTCGATTTGTATAGATGTAGATAGTTCATGTGCTAACAGCTTACGATCCTCCTCTTCCTGCCAGCCTACAGGCGGAGTTTCTACCCAGGACTGTATATTATTAAAAAGTATAAGCAACAAATTTTATTTAATACGTTATTTGGAAAATGTAACGAAAGTGACTTACGTGAAAGTATCGAACAATGTTGTGGTGCTCACAGCTGGCTAGAGTCCGAGCCTCACGCAGAACACGCTGCCGCGATGACTCCTTGTTGGGCAACGTTATACGTTTAATCGCATAATGGTTCTCATCTAACTTGTTTTTTGCTTCAAAAACGACACCGAAACCCCCTCGGCCAAGGCATTGCATTAGATCGAAGTCAGTTTGAAAGCGGGAGGTAAATTGTTCACCGGAATTCGTCGTTGACTCCGAAATTGAACGCTGCGTACGACTAACGCCACCTGTAAAGCTGATGCGATTTCCACGCTGTGGGTGGTGAGTTCCCGTCAAAGGCATCACTGGCCCTAAGAGCGCCTGTGTAGATGCTTCCGTTGCCTCAATAGCCGTTTGAACTGGCACATGGCGCTCAATGACGAGGTACTCACGTTCCACACGCTGATTGCGATGGCCCATAAACATGTTGAGCAGCACTGCTGAGGTAAACGCAATGACCACTATCTCCTTCCACCAGAACCACAGCGAGAGTATGATTACTTTAACGGGTGCATCAATATCATCCAAACTGAAGCCGAGATCATCATTGATGCTATGATTTCCACCACTAGCCTTCGAATTACTAACCGCCTCGTTACTGGCAGGCGGCGTTTCTATCGCGGGAAATCCGCTGGGCGTATCATTAGTGCCGCACTCCAGCGCAGTACTTTCCTTACTCAGTTGTGTGTCAGCGAAGAAGTAGAAGCCATTACCATTGACAAACTCCGAGGCATTCAGCACTGACTGCGCTGCAACTGCTATGTTCTGATCGTCATATGGAATCAATTCGTTTTGTCCATACCCGTCTTCAATTACCACTTGATCGTGCTCGTTCCGGAATAGCACAAGCGAGTTGCTGCTGGCAGCAATTGGCCGCCAGGGTATTTTAGGCATAAGCCTAGTATCTCCCGTCAGCTGTTGGTAATGCTCTGACTGTTGCATAATTTCTTCGCGCAGACGTACGGACTCTTGTATGTACAGCTGCTTTTCGTACATGCCCAGATAGATGGAAGGCGCATGGCTAGGCTGCTTGTCTTTCGCTTGTTGTTCGGCCTGCCAATGCGCCGAAGCGAATAGATCGATGGACTGTAGATCATCGGCAGCATTTATTTGCCATACACTTACAATGGGATTGTTAAACTGCAAGAAATGTGATTAGTTAACCTTTTTCCCTTAGAAACTTTTTTAAACCAACTAATGAACTTAGTATTACAATTTAAATACTCATAAAAAAGAGGGATCTTAACAAATAATCGTTGCTTTTACTTACCTGATGCTTCCAGAGCATCAGCTCCGGATCACTCTTGCTGAATGCACATATAATGCCCTCTGGCACTACAACTCTGATATCCACATCCAGTACAGCCAATTCCAGGTCACTACGCGGCTGCTCATGGCAATCATCAGCGCGCATCAAATTTAGTTCGTGTTGTCCAACGCTAAAATTCCAACGCTCTATGCCTGTGCGGGACTCCACTGCACGAACTGTTTGAGTCTGGCGACGGACTACAATAACATCGTCCAAAAGCGAATTGTGTGGGATAATGTACCCATCCTCATCCCGTAATTGCTCATCGTGCTGCTGTTGGTTTTTCTCGTCCTTGTCTTTTTCTTCATATGTATCGTCAATGGCACGCCCCTCATTTGTGGAATTCACGCAGCCATTAATGGAACACTCGTAAAGCAGCTGCCCAGTCCTAACCGATACGCCATAATTACGCGTTTCCTTGCCGCCGGAGATAACAAGATCATCACTGAATTTAGCGCTGGAGCTAAGCAAATGTTCTGCAGTAATAGGTATGGGATCTATTGAGTCGCCATCGAATTTGTAAATACCGCCACTAAGCGATGGTATCATGCGCACAAACTGACCATTATTGGTTAGCTCAAGGCGATGTATGCTCGATGAGATGAGTGGACCTGGTCCCGTTTCTATGCTCCAGCGCATCTTGCCCGACTTGGCAATGTCCAATGCGCTGAGACGGCCATCAAGTGTAGTTATATAGAGTAATCTGAAAGAGAATAATAGAGTGAGAAATACACTAGTCAGCTTATGGGAGTCATCGGTTTATTTCTAGGATACTTAACGATGTATCTATGTTTGTTAATGTATATTCACCGTGCATTGTCACTAGAACTTTAGTTGTAAGCATAAGTCTAGAAATAATTAACTCTTAATGAAGACTGAAGAACGTTTAAAACAAATATGTATATTAGCGCTTATACTCTTCAACAGAACAGCATCACACCGGTTGCGGGTACACCCAACCATTCAAGAACACATCAATGCTGCAACTATAGGGAGGGTCTAAGAAAGAAACTTTTTTAGTTGAGACAATCAATCAAGCACAAACTCATATTGCCACATACACTAGCAAAATGACAACGACGCGAGCAGGCCCAGCGCCTAACAAGACATCAATGCAAAAGCCAAGAATGGTGAAATTTAAAATTAGTTTAAGCTTGACAAAAATCGAATATTGAAGCCAAACGCGTTTTAATCGCGTATACTTTTCTAAGCAGATTGAGTTTCCGTTTTTTTTTTGTCGTTTTTATAGTTGTGTGAAGGTAAACAGACAATTACAGTTTAACGTTTGAAAAATGACTCACCGTCGCTTTGATAAGCTAGAACACCCGTCTAATTTGTTCGACATCGTTTGTTTTTGTGCCAGGATTAATTTACATTTATGAGCTACACTAATTAATTTAAATTATTAGTCAATCTACATTGTTGTGCTTATAAAAGCTTGTCAGTTGTTACGACGAGAAATACTGTCCAACCCCATTGGTTATATAGTTATGACAATACATATTTGCTGCACTGCATTTCTTTTCACTTGCACTTTTTATGAGAACTTTCCAGAACGTACATACACATGTATTCCCCACAGCTAACATGCCTGTGTCCGTGCTTCTTCTTACCTTCGTCCAATGCTTCGCTCCTGCTGCTCTACACAGTGAGGTATTGCGGGTGGAGTTGGCATCGCCGCCAGTAAATCTGATTCGGTTGGGTCTTCCGACTGGGTTGATGCTAACGCATTTACTGGTGGTGTTAATAAGGCTGTCACAATGCACGTGATCATGGTACACAGGATTGGACGACGGCGACGTACGGTGATGCCTATTAGATCATTTTGTATGCCCATTATACGTATGTGCCGTTTATTTTTCTCTTAGAAGGGCAGCAGAACGGTGAATTAGCTGTTAATTGGATTTTTTGACGACGTCGGCGACAGCCTCATCAACGGCTCTGGAGAGTTTACTTTGGTTACAGCAGCAGCAGGAGCGCCCATCAAAGCTATGGGACATTGCCGCATTACTTGGACGTAGAACAACAAAAACAACAGTTTAAATTAGCAAAAATAATTTTTCTTTAACTATCCCAACGCAATGCGTGGTGCGGTTTCGCAAGAACTGTGTCCGTGTTAGGGCTACCTAAAAAGTGTGACCATCTATTTAATTGTATATGACAGGGCCACCAACTTAAGAAAGCGTTTAGGTGGCAACGCCAAACTATAACAGACTAAGCGGTATGGTTCAATTTCATAAGGCCAATGTTTTTTTATTTTCATTTGTTTTTATTTAATTCATATGATGCACCCAGCTCAAACCTTCTTTAGTTCGTTTATATTCTAACATTTTGTATAGTTAACGCTAACCAAATATATAAAGAAAAATACATATCTAGCCAAGGTATGTAATCAAAAATAATTTTTAGATTCAGTAAATCTACTTTTTGGATTTTACATAATTTAAGGTATTACAATACAGAAATGGAAACATAATTGTTAGCTAGAAAATTAAACTGTTGTTGGAGCGAAAAAAAAATAGCATGTGAATAAATATAAAATTAATAAAGAAATTAAAAACAAAAACAATTCTTTGCACAAAACGCCGCACGACAACGTAATAAATCAAAAACTAAATCAATGTTTCACAAACAAAATTGCATGCTATTGGATACAATGGCCGAACCTGAATTGATTGCAAATGCTATTTTACATGAATTTTTTGGACACTCTTGCTTAGTTTTTGATATAACTTCCTAATATTCTTCAATTGCTATGATTTGCGGTGGTTTAGCAGTAGCCGTTGACGCCCCCGCAGCCGTTGAATCCGCTGCTACCATTGAAGCCGAGCTGTCGCAAGTTGTTGCTGCACCTGCTGCTACCGATGTTGTCGTTTTTGTGTCAGGCGTCTGTGCGGCTAATTGTCACTTCGAGCTACCTCCAAGATTGGCGCCACCCGCAGTCTGGTTGACACGCTGATATCGTGGTTTATTGCGGGTAAATGGCAAGTACTTGTACTTAATCATATGCTTGATTTGCCGTTTCATTGTTATGCAGAAAAGCGTAATAAAATACATGACCAATATGGGCCAAAACACAGGCACATTAAAAAAGTCAAAGAACGTGCAAAATAGACCGATTGCCGTGCTTTTTGTCACCGACAACCAGAACTTAAACTCAGGCAGGCGGCGTATAAAAGGCCGGAACTCCTCATTACTATGCGTTGGCAAGTTAGGCCCATCGTCTTCCTCATCTTGCGCATACGGATCAAACTCAGGGTCAATTTTTGGCGTCAAAAATGCAATAAACAAATTCAAGTGATAGATGCCTAGGGCATAACACACAATATACCAGCCCTGATAAATGAATATGCGCAGCACAAACAAAAGCAACACGAATCCGGCAAACACCCAGCGCATACGTGCGTGCGGTGTGGAGCGATCAAGTGACGATTGGTAGGTCTGCAAACGAAGATTGAATCAAATTGCGTCAAAATATTCCAAATTTCTTTCACTTACCTGTGAAAAACGCTGAAAAAACTTTTTAACGCTCCCGCCGCTACTAGTCGCCGTCGAGGCACTGCTATTGTCTTCGTTCATCATAATCTCTGCAGCGTTCTTTAGCTATCTCACCAGCTACAGCTACACGCTCTTCCTCTCTTCTGACAATTGTGGACGACGTTGTATTTGTGTTTGAGATGTAAATTGGTTGGTGGTCCTTGCGACGCAATCGCGTCGTCAAATAAAAAGTGGACTAAAAACACCTTCTAAGTTTAAATTATTTCATTGCCTTGCTGAGACGTCTACGCCAGGTCGGCCTCCTTCCTCTTGCTAATACAAAATGTTTGTTTTAGTGTCGATTAAGCTGTCAATGTGTATTTCAAGTATCAATGCCTGCTGCTGACGATTCATAAATATATCACGGTTGTTTACAAATTAATTAATTTAATTAATAATTGTGTCGGCATCAGTCATTTATTGTTCGTTTTTCACACACAGTTCACCACGTCATTATGTCAAATATGGTGCACTCTCTCGCAGCAGTATCTGTCAGAGTACCAGTGTTGTAAAAGGTTGCAGTGAACAGTGATATAAAACACAATAGTGAGCAGTGTCGCAAATGACAAACATATTTCTACGCTGCCAGACCACAAAACCATAAAAAACGAGCCCATACAATTATTTTCATTTTATTACTTTTGAATCTTATACAACAATGAATAAGTTTAAACTTAGTACGGCTTATTATTAATTCAAGTTTCGACGAATGCATCCTTCTGGTTTGGGTCTTCACCGGAAGACGACGCTTTTGCGTCAGCAACGCACTGTTCTATAGTCTCATGGAATTTATCAGCCAGTTCTTGCTTCTTAAAACGGCAGGCAAGTCGTTCAACCACACCATCAGAGGATTCCGCATAATTGAAGTTCGCCCATATAAAACTTTTTTTTTGTCCGTTCATGTACTCCATCGTGAACGACTTACCTATCTTCATGTTGAGTACTAGTTTATGAATTTGCTCACGACGCATTACCATGCGACAGGTGTTTAAAGTCGTATGCTTTAAAATCTTCAACTCGCCCACTCCTATGATAAACGTGATGACATTAATCAGATTCATTTAAGCAAAAACTTGTAGAAAAATTACCTCGCTCCTTCCACTCTTTGGAATCCGAATTGAAGCGAAATAACGTCGCGCGTTCACCAAATAGTTTCACCTCGTTTTCCTCGCCGGTACTGACCACAATCTCATTGGGCAAAGCAATTATAGGCTCATAATGTGGATCGTAGTTATCATCATCGTTGACGCTCTCCGTAGTGTTTTCTTCTTTTGCTGTCGGCGACTTAAAATTCTTGAAATCATCCTGATGCGTTAACCCAAAATAGCCACCAGTGTCTGACTTTTGAAAACCAATCGGGTTACTGGTTCCCCTGGCTGCCAGGCTCGCAAAATCATCGCCGGCCTTTGCTGCCAAGTCTGAGAAACAATTGACAGTTTCTTGATCGAGAGACAAAGGAGAGATGCCCGGCTTCGTCCCAGCGGTCTCCGCAATATTCTCTTTGTTGTCCTTTGTCTGTTCCTGGCTGTTTGTCATTTCCGCAACTGAGATGGTTTTATCCTTCACCTGACTGTCAAATGATGGAGCCGTACTCGATCCTGAGATGGTGCCGAACGTAAAACCGGGTGAGCTATTGCTGTTTTTGAAGCTGCTGTCACCGAACGGGCTGAAAATTGACTTGGGCGCCTCCTCTTGATTACTGGTCTGTGGAATTCCTGTACTACCAAATATCGAATTGGTCTGATTACTATACTTGTTTTCCCCGCCAGTAAGACCTCCAAAGACGGACTGTTGCGGCTTGGCGGAGTTGTTTCCTCCAAACAGAGATGCACTCAGCCCAAAAACAGGTTTTTCTGAGAAATTAAAATTAGTTTTAAATAAGATAGTTCTAATTGTTGTACTACATTATTGGACAAATTTTCCTCGTTAAAGGCTCTGGACCAATGCTTACCTGGGTTGCCAAAGAGGAAGCCACCGCCCAGACCAACCGATTTTGTCTCCGTTTGCTTCGGTGACGCGGCAGAGGTGGCTGTAGAGTTGGCGGAGACGGCGCTGCTAAAACCGCCGAAGCTACCGAATTTATTAGTGGTGCTGTTGGCTGCCAGAGTACTTGCCTTGAGCAAGCCCCGATTGGGCGATGCCGCAGCTTTCTGCGCCTGAAACTGCTCCGGTTCCTTGGGTCTCGGTAACGTCAAGGCAGGCAATGTTAGGGGAAGTGGCTTCATCGCTACTTCATTTGTCGCCGGCTGTCCGTAATCAAAGTTTTCTGGCTCACAGCCACGACATCCGCTGCAACTCGACTGGGTTGTCAGAAACTCGCAACTGAGCGTAAGCTTGTTCGCCAGCGTCTGAATTTCATTGGAAATATCTGGTTCATCATCAGGCTTACTGGCTGTTGCATTCAACTGCTCTTGCTGTTGGTTCTCCTCCTCGTAAATGGGCTCAGCGGTGCCATTTAGGGCGCTCTTTACCATATTATAAAATACCTGCGCAATGTCCGCATTCTTGAAGCGTAATGCAAAGCGCTCCAATAATGACTCCCCTTCGCTAAAATCGTGCACAACAAACAACCATGTTTTTTCATCTTTGGGCTTATAAACCACGCTTGAGTTTAGCACATGATTGAGGCAGATTTTTAATACTTTTTCCCGCCGCATGACCACACGCAGATTTTTAGTCTCCTTATGACGGAGGATTTTTAGGTTGCCCAAGCCGCGTTCTTTCCACTCCCCATCCTCAGTCAGGCGATACAGCTTCGCACGCTGCACGTAGAGCAGGAATTCATCCTCTTCTCCGGTCCTAACATCAATCTGTAAGGGAAAGTTTTATTTTATGGAGTTTAATTTTATTTTTATTTTTATTTTATAATTTTTAAAATTAAACTTTGTTTTACGTAGTATTTGAATCACACGTTACTTACCTTATCCGGTAATGGAATAACGGGTGCAAAATATGCATTATTCTCCTCCTCATCAACATGGCTTTCATCATCATTACTTACATCGGCTCCTCCACCAATTCCAATTGGACTTTTGGGTTGCGGTTGTATCTTGGGCATTGAGAAACTAAATGTGTTGGAAACCAAATTGCTACTTGCAGCCGCTGTTGGCTTAAAGTTGAAACTGGAGGAATTAAAGATGTTGCCCTCGATGTTTTTATTGGGAATTACATTGGTAATGCTGTCACTGTTGGAGCCGTTGATTGATTTGGTTGACGAAACTGGTACTGCGCCAAAACCAAACGTATATTTGCTTGAGGAAGCTGGAAAGTTTATTCCACCACTACCGTCAAGTTCGTTGTCCTTTTTAGGCACGTTGTCATCCTTCGGCGCCTGACAGGCTAGACAGTACAGTTGCGAGACATCGTTTAGGGTATAACAGTCTTTACAGTTCCAGCTACCTGTCTTCGGTTTGAAAGCATCTCCAAAGCCAACAGTTTTGGGTTTATCTGACTCTGAGGCAGTGAGCTTAGTGGGAACTGCATCGCCAAAGTTGATAACGGACGGGATATTCGTTGAAGCAGCAAGTGGATCGGTTGGAGGCAGTAATTTTTCTAACGCCGTTTTGGTATCAACACTAAAACTTTTCGTTGCTGTGGACTGTCCAAAACCAAAAGTAAATTTACCGGCACTGCTGCTAAGATTTAGAGCCCCACTCTGGTCGAGCGTTGATGACTTTGGTGGCACTGTGTCATCTTTGGGGGTTTCGCAAGCCACACAATAAAGCTTCACAGCATCGTTGCTGGTATAGCAGCCTTTGCAGTTCCAGCTTCCGGCTTTTGGCTTAAAAGCATCACCAAAGCCGTGACTTTTGATTTCGGTATCCTTATTAACGTTTTTATCAATCTGTTTGTTTTGCGGTTCAGGATAAGGTTTTTCTTGGGACATGGCCGCCTGTGCCTTGAGCACCGAATCATAAAACTCTTTACATATTTCGGCGGTCTTAAATCGCACACATAGCAACTCGGTGGTCATCTCCTGCTCGGCATAATCTTGTGCTGCCCAGGTTAGCGCATTCTGTGTATTATTTAAAAAGCTAAACTTAGCGTCTGGTTGAAGACGCTGATTGCAGCACACTTTAAGCACCTGTTCCCGGCGCATGAGCAGTCGCACTAGGCTGGGATCCGTTTTCTTTTGAAGTAGTTTAATATTTCCCAAGCCACGCTCCTTCCACTCGTTTGTGTCTTTGTCGAAGCGCAACAACTTGGCGCGATGCTCGAAAAGTACCAGTTCATCCTCCTCGCCAGTTACGACCTCGACCAGCTCTGGCAACGGAATCACAGGTGCAAACTGCGCTGTAGGCACATATTCCTCTTCAGGTTCCAAGTCCGAAGCGGTCGATTGATTTTGGGTCTGTAGCGAAGGTCCTGCATGTTGCTCACTTTGCAGTGCAGGTTTACTGAAGAGGTTGCTGCCAAAGTTAAAAGCAGTTGTGAAGGCTGTGTTGCTACTACTGGCGTCTGTTACAGCTGATACACTGCCAAAAGACAGATTAACCGAAGGCTTAATGCCCTTTGCCAAAGTGGTGCCAAAGTTGAAATTGGCAAAGGGCGAGGTTGTTGAAGTGTTTGTTGTACCGGGTAAATTACCAAAAAGTGTCTTGGGAACTACAGCGTCAACTTTAGGTTCAACTTCACCCACCTTAACTGGCTCTATTGGTTTAGGCAACGCACTCGCAGCAGGCGTGCTGGTCACAAAGCTGTTGATGGCGCTACTCTTAGCAGGACCAAATACAGGCGGCTTTATTTCATTTGTTTTTGCTTCTCTTGCTGCTTGTTCAAAAGCTAACTTAAATTCTTTGGCTGTCTCGGCCAGCTTAAAGCGGACAAGAAACTTTTCCAGTTTTAACTTCTCATCTGCAAAATCATTGGCTGCCCATAGAAAAGACTTTTCCTCCTTATCCTGCTCGGGTGTGGTGAGGGTCATACCCAATGTGATCTTGTGATTTGCACAAATCTTATGGGTCTGCTCACGTCGCATTAAAATTCGCGTGCAACCGCTGGTTTGGTTCGTCAATATTTTAATGATACCGATTCCACGCTCCTTCCACTCTTTGTCAACATGCCGAAAAAGCTTGGCTCGATGACTGAAATTGACTTTCTCATCCTCTTCCCCGGTACGCACTTCCACTTCATCTGGTAGTGGTATGATGCCTTGAAAATCTGGCCGTGGATCATAGTCTAGCTCAGCAGACGCATCTCCACCAAGACCATTGTTGGGCTCACTCCCGACGCTGTCGTTGTTGACTGCATCTGCAGCCAATTCTTTTTGCTTCTCGGCTGCTGCTTGCGCAACCTGCGTCTTGAATGAAAATGTGGATGTGGGCAGTCCGCTAAAGATGTTGCCTGCATTGTTACTGCCTAGACTGAAATTAAAATCACTTCCTCCAACGGCCGCTGGCTCTGCGGACTGCACTAAACTGGGCTTTATATGCTGAGGCGGTATGGTGACACTGAGAGTCGGTTGGGCACTAGCAATCGCTGTTTTCGGAAGCGGATCTGAGCTAGTGATAACCACATTGGCTGGAGGCTCCTTTTCCACTGGCTGATTGTTGAGTGCCCGATTAAATATAGCTGAAGAAGCCGCACCGGCCGAAGTAGGTAAGGCTGGAGCAGCCGCAGCAGGAGAAGCGCCGAAAGATGCAGTTCCTGCAGCAGTGCCTGTATCAGAAGCTAGTGTAATCGATGGGGTAGTTGATGTTGTAGGCTTCTGCTGCACCAGAGGCGCCTGCACAGGCGGCTGTAATTGTTGAGCTGGTTGCGGTACCTGCTGTGGTACTTGAACGGTCGACGGCAGAAATTGTGCTGTGTTGAAGAAGTTTGCACTAGAAGCCATATTCACGTTAGGTTGCACTGGAGGGTGGTTAAACGGCTGTGCCTGTGAAACTTGTGGTAGTACTAAGCTCGGTGGCGGCGCAGCAATTCCATAATTCATACTCTCTATAAATGGAGCACCTGCTGGATTCGGATACATGTTGGGCGGCACACCAAAGCTCGCTGGTGGACGTGGCCCTGTTAAACAAAATATATAATTTTTTTTTTTATAGTTTTTCTGTAAATAAATAAGCCGTCAACTGTTATATGAATATGAGGAAAATTTAAGTCTGGCCGTAATATCTTGAACTGCAATTATGTTGAAAAAATGTTTAAAGTTCATCCTTTAAAGCTCCATAAGTTCGAATCAACTATTTCCGCCCATTTTAATCTTGTAATGCGAATCTTGAAACCGAAATATAATCTTTCGTTCATTAAACCTTTGACCCACATTTTCCATCTAAGAGCGGTGCATGTCACAAAAAGCGAATCAAATAAATTTTAACAAAGATGTCTGAAAATGAGTGTAGCTAATCCGATGGTAAACAAAAAAGTTGTATGCAACAGTTTTCAAAATCGCAGAAACACGTATTCATTTAGTTTTTATGTACTGCTTTGAGAAGAACTTAAAAACTCAAAAATGAGTTTGTTTCGGATGGTAAGCAAAAAAGTTTCATACAATTTAATTTGTTTGATGTCTACAGGAATTTCTAATATAGAGCAAAGCTATTGTTTATGTATAGTTTCATTTCCGGGCTTTCCCGGTTTAAAAAGAATTTCTAAATTTGTGGGCTAACTTACCATAGAGATTGGGTGGCATATTACTGGCCGTTGGCGGAGTTCTCATAAACTGGGCTTGGCTAGCGAAGTAATTGTACATCTGGTTCTGGTTAAACATAGGACTTCCATATGCTGCATTAGGCTGTGTAGCATTTCCAGCTGACGAATATACACGTTCTTGGGCATTATGAGTTGGCGGCACGGAATTTAAATAATTTGTCTGGATTGCATCATCCATGTTTAAAAACTCATCAAGACCAAGTACAGCCGCTGCAGCAGCGGCGTCTACATCACGGGACTGGGTTTCGTGACTGCAGCCACTATTCGTCTTCAATTTCTTAAGAAACTCTTCAATCATATCGAATTTTTCGGATAACGCTTTAATGTCCTGGCGCATAGCCTCCAAGTTGCCACCTACATTATCCTTGAGAACGCACAATTGTTTGCTTATCTGTTTTATTGTTTGCTCCAGGTGTAAGGTAGCTGGCGCTTGCGACTCTAGCTGGCGCCTTGAGCGATTAAGCGAATGTGCAGCACCAATGTAATAATCATCCTCAGCATCCTCATAGGTACTGGAATTGTTATGAAGTTCTGGTGAACCAAAGCGCTCGTCAGCTAAAGAATTCTTTAGTTCGCGTTGCACCACAGAACTGAGTGGATGGTCATGATTATTTCCAAGCAAAACCTTAGTTTCCCTCAGGCACTCTATTCGTCGTTCCTGAAAGTTTTGACGCGCTACTCGAGACGTATGGCTTGAATCTGCCAGCTGACGATAGGCCTCTGCCTGCAGATAGGTGGCCATGGGCAACTTAAGGCCATGTGTATCTTTTACGAACTCTTGGTGATTTCCTAGCTTTATTGACCGCTTACTTAAATATGCGAGAGCTTCTTCAGCCAACTGCTTTACCTGTATCCAGACATTGCTTGCATTAATATTCATATACTTAAAGTACCTATAAAATGGCTCCAGCTTATGCTCTTGATGACGTATCATCATGTTAATGCCCAGTTTGTAAAATGCTTCGATCCTTACTTCCAAATTAGCATAGTCCTCACGGCTGGCTAGCAGTTTGCCAAGCTGGAGTAGCATTATTATCTCAATATGCGGCTCATTCTGGCAACGTACTACCTCAAGTCCGAACTGGAGGTGGTCTCGGTGCTCAATGCGATAGTTTTCACCAATGTCTATATTGTCGTGGATGCGCTGCATAACAGTCCACCATCTGTTCTGCTCCGGCGTGATCAACTCATTGCGTCCTATTATGTTTGCAAAAGGCAGCATATAGGGCCGTGCGGCCGCATTGCGATTGCCCACATGGTAGCTATTGTAACTCTCGCGTTGCACATGCAGCTTACGCTGTGCCTGTAGAACAACAGCATATAGAAAAATATCTACATCGACCTGACTTAGAGTGTCAACACTGCAGTTGCTCAAAGGCTGCTTACAATCGCGACGCAAGGCTTTATAGAAGTACACGCGCGGTGCCTCTGCCAAATTGTCAGTGCTTAGCGCTAGATAAACATGGTGTTCTAGAGTTGATGGTGCTAGCTGAAGCGCCAGCTGCTCATGCTCTTCAATCTGGGCAAGCGATGGCCATTCGTATAGCGGCTGCTGGAGGCGCTGATCACGTACTAAATACGATGACTGCTCCTTCAATTTGTTTTCGGGGTGCGTGTATAACTGTTGATAAAGCTGTGATCGCCACTGGCTATCTACACAGTGTTGGCGTGCTGTCGCCAATAGCTCATCGCTATTTGGCCAAAGGGCTTGCAATTGGTTTTCTCGCAAATCATTTTGTCCGGCATCATCTATAGGCATTTGCACACAGCCGTGAAGGGTTCGTCCTAGTTGGGCACACCGAAAGGCGGCTTGATGTCGCCAAAGGTTAAGCAGCTTCTGCTGCACGCTGTTGCAATGGCGTTGCCAATAAGATGATTTCACCTCATGCAAATTCTGTTGATAGCCAAGTAACATCAACGGCAGAGCTGCACGCACCGTACTGGACCATTTGTTTTTGTTGCCGAGAATTTCACGCTTAAAGAGCACCGTTACTGCGTGTAGGAACAATTGTCCAGCATAATGTTCTAGACAACATTGATGCAGCTCACGGCCCCCATTAATCGAAAGCTGATCGGCAAGTAGACTAAATTTGTATACATACTGATCCAATTTAAAGAGCTTGGCAATGCTTTCCCCCAAACTATTGCTGGCATCGGATTGCAGGTTGAGCTGGAGGAGCCGATCAAAAGTGATAAGCAACAACTGCCAGTATGGCCAATCCTTCAATGTCTCTTTGGACTCGCATTTCTGAAGCACCGTCGAAACCACATCGTACCACTCAGTCGACTGGGAGTGAGCAGGGAATTCGAGCTCTGTTTTGTAAGCATAATTAAAGGCTTCGTCGATGCGTTTTTTTTCCAAGTAGGTTTGTAGGAGCCGCAACTGCAACAGCGTATTATGTGGACGGGTCAACAGCTCTTTTTTTATTACCAGTTCCATCGAATTATCCAGCTCTGCCCAACCTACTGTACCCGCCGAGGAGCGCATGCGGAGCGCAAGCAGCAACTCGCTTTCTTGAAGATCTTCAACCGTGCTGGCCAACTCTAACCAATAGCTAACCCTGTCTGGGGTGCAGAGAGTCCTTTGTTCATATAGCATTCTGCAACACTCATTAATAACGTCTGGCTGCTTGGGATTTAACTGAATGGAGCGTTGGTAGTGCTCAAACGCTTTTTGGTAATCCGGATTTTTCAACTGTTTATAACAGCGGGCAATAAGCTTATGAGCGCCAGCATCATCGTTTACCTTCAAAAATGCATTTAAATGCTCAACGGCCTTGGCGTATTCTTGGATCTTGCTATACAAGCGGCCCACCGCCCAGCCCTTCATGTCGCGCTGTGTGTAAAGGAAGAACATATAAAACATAACCTCAATTAGTATTGCGATATGCATTGTATACATGTGTAGTGTCATTAAATTAGACATTCCAATCATTACAGTATTTATATATTATATTAACAGAGAAAAACGTAATTTATATACATATATGTAGGCATATCCTAGAGCGGCATCTTGCATGCTCAGAGACGCCGATACATATACGTACGCAAATGCGTATGTATGTATGTATGCATATGAATGGCGGGCGCCCATTATTTCGCAAGCGTTGCTAAATAATTGCAATGCAGACGCAATAGTGTTGTATATAACTAACCTCGGGGCCAGGCGGAACTTTAGAAAACATTTTGTGGACATGCTCATCCACCTCTTTCCGAGTTGTAAACATAGTATCTTTTCTTAATGTTTTATAACTTATATTTTTCACGTTTTCGTGCGCAAAAGTGTTCCTCGTTCTTACTCGTCATTCACTTTGCGACAGTGAAAAACAAATCATTAATTTTTAGAAAGAAAACAATTAGCTTTCAATTAATATTTATTTTTTTTTGCACTGACTAATAAATCTTGTTTCTTATCAAGTTAAATTTGTTATATTGTTAAGAGCTGTATAGCAAAGAATCACTTTTTAGCGCGCACACGGCGCCGAAATCAGCGAATATGCTTATACGGTCTATCGATAAAAACCATGAAAATCTATCGAAGTACGTGGAAAATAATTGGCCACATTATTTATTAATTAAATTTATTTATATCACGTATTCTTGGACACAAATTTTATTCACTATAGTTTTCGGTTCGTTGCGTTAAATTGTAAATATCACTTTTTTGATAGTTATAAAGTTACACTTTAGTATGACCATGGCAAACAAATCCAATAATGTCAGACTTATTAAGCTAGTACCATTAGCAACTATCGATGAATTGTTTACGATAGTAACACTAGGTAATATTTCGATTATATTTGACTTGTCTCGCTATGTGTGTATGTATATATTTATGTGTATATTATATATTGTACAAGAAAATTTGTTTGAAAGTGCTATTACACAAAAACCAGTGGTAATGCTTCGTTTTGTCTACTCTACAAAAGTCAACACCAAATAAGTCGGGTGTGGTATCTATTCCACGTAGTTTTTTCTCAAGGTTCCATTTCCAGCGGCGAAACTTAACTTTAAAGAGTATTTTATTAATTAAAAGCAATTAAAAGTTGCCGATAACCTAGTAGCAGCACGATTGGCGAGTGTCGTGCAGCAACGATACTACTTTACGATGAATTTCCGATAGTTATTAACTATCGTCAACACTTCGAGATGAGCTAATGAGAGCTGCTAATTATCGATAATGAATCATTATAAATATCGAATTTTCAATTTGGCGGAAGCTATTGTGTATTTAAAGTGTATGAAACTAAAATACCAAAACAACTGTTTGCATTTGTAAATGTAATTGTAAATTAAATTGAATATTTTGTAATCGATGTAAGCTATTAAATATTGTTGTATAATAAATTTCAAAAATAATAATATATATATAAAAATTGATATATTAATTATACTTATGTTTTACATTAGTAATATAATTTGAAGTCTAATTTTAAAACAAATTTATTAATTGACCAGCGTTTATAAATCGGTTTTAACCAGGCAACGTTATTTGATCAAATGCTTGCTCGTAGTTGAGCGATCGGTGAAGGAAGCGGGGCATAAGGTCCATTGATCTGTTTATTATGTGCCGCTGGATTTAAACAAAGCCATGGCCACAATTTCTGCAGAGTGCACAGGAGGTTATTCGTGAGGTTAATAATATATTCATAACTTACTCGCACTTATACGTCTGAACGCCAATGTGGAATTTATTCTGCTGGACGCTCAGACGCATCCAGTAAATGTTACCACAAATAACTAAAACATTTATTATGTTCGTCGTCTCCTTATGTCGTTATTGCACTTTGCGTGTATGTCGTACACAATCCAGCAGAGCTTCTGTAATCCTGCGTGACATGGTCATCTCCAAAATGCAAGTGAGAAAATTATCTGTTTTTGTAAATAAACTGATTGATACTTACTTACGGGTATCCCAGCAGAGAAGTGCATCATCTGATCGTGGCGGGTGCTGACATTTTATTTAAGACGTTTGGTCATATATATTCAACCTTGTTGTAATTGCTTGAGCATTTCCTATAAAAGAAGCTAAACTTTTATTTTTGTAAAATTATAATAATAATACCATATGTACGTCCCTTGATGCGCTTGCCAAAACAATGCGCATGTACATATGTATGCGTGCACATATGGTCACACTTTACACTGATTTTCTCACGCATACACTTGTACATTATTTTGCAAATAAGGTTTGACTGTATCATTTGCATCAAATAATTTAACTGATGATCGGAATTAAAACAAGATGTTACGATTATTTTATAATTATATCGAAATCAACTTTTATTTTTTCATAATTTTTGTTTTGAAAATCTAAAAACGTTGTTGAGCCATTAAGGACAGCGCATTCGAAAATATTTGTTCGTGTTAATACTGAAATTGAAGAAAATTTAATTAAAATGCTATGCGAGCTTTTAGGGAACTTACCGAAATTATGGCCTAATTTTTCTTCTCTTCTATGCGCATTTCGCAGAGATCTTCCAGCTCGTCTTCATACTGTAACAAAAAATTGTTTAATAAGTACTTTCTTTAATTGAATTTAAAAATATTACGAAGACTATTCTTAAAAATAAAATACTTACATCTTGATATGTGCAGTCTAGATTAATGTTCGCTCTGCCACAATGGGGATTGTAGAGTTTTGCAATGGCTGCAAAAGCATGATGGAATCTATCCATGTGGTTTGGATAGTGCGATTTAAAAAAGTAGGCTGCTAGATATCCAGTTAGGTGTTTTTTTTAACGCCCATATTTCGGAATGTTATCCTTCATGTCCCTCCATTTTCTTTCAATATTTTGGGTATGCGCTTTTGTATTTGGGTCAACAAAGTTCATGGAGTGGTTCACTGTCAAGTGCTTAAAACCTTCATCACTTAAACAGCGGTATGAAGACCAACAATCCGAAATGATCGTTGTCCCATCCGCGATCTTTTCTTTTATAATACGCAGCAGCGTGCTTTTGGTGCGGTTTTCGACAGGAACGATGTACAGCCTTTTGGTATCCCTTTCATAAATACCAAATACCCATTGGCCTTGAATAATTCGCCCACAATTATTTTTTCTTTTAGAAACAAGGCTTTCGTCTATTTCTACTACCTTGCCCTCTCCTCCAAGCTTTCCAAGGCTTAACTCTGCAGCCCAATCTTGAAAAACTTCTCGCAGATAATTCCGCCAATTGACTATTGTTTCATAAGAATATGAGAGCTCATTTTTTAAAAATGCAGTAATGGGTTCAACTCCCATCAGTTCGTAATATACAATAAGGCAAATTTTACTAATAGTCAGACGAGATCCCGCGAAGAACGTGTTCGCCCGCACACTTTGTACAAAATTACACTTTTTTGTAATTTTTTTTTTGTTTTTTACAAAAGTGTGCGTCAGACTACACCGAAAATAAAAATCGCCTTTCAATGGGACACATTTGCAGGGCTCGCCACAGCCAGGACAGTTCTTAGATTTCAAAATAAGTCCGTGGTCTCTTAACCAAGACATTAATTTCTCTTCATCTTGTGTTATTAAATAGAATGCACCTGCAGAAATTTTACAATTGTTGCATTTGTCCATTTTTTATTAAACAAATTAATTTTCCAGCTAATAACATGCACTCGCGAATAGATCTAGATGAAAGAAACTACAAACATGCAAATGCATACAAGCATACGTACGTTTCTAAGAACTCGTAGGAGATACAACGCACAATACGATTGTGTTAGTGTAAATTCTCTAACACATCCATTGGTAAGTTAGTCCGTTAGCATGATCATTTCCAATTGGTGTATCCCATGTATACATACAGTCAAATCTTATTTGCAAAATAATGTACAAGTGTATGCGTGAGAAAATCAGTGTAAAGTGTGACCATATGTGCACGCATACATATGTACATGCGCATTGTTTTGGCAAGCGCATCAAGGGACGTACATATGGTATTATTATTATAATTTTACAAAAATAAAAGTTTAGCTTCTTTTATAGGAAATGCTCAAGCAATTACAACAAGGTTGAATATATATGACCAAACGTCTTAAATAAAATGTCAGCACCCGCCACGATCAGATGATGCACTTCTCTGCTGGGATACCCGTAAGTAAGTATCAATCAGTTTATTTACAAAAACAGATAATTTTCTCACTTGCATTTTGGAGATGACCATGTCACGCAGGATTACAGAAGCTCTGCTGGATTGTGTACGACATACACGCAAAGTGCAATAACGACATAAGGAGACGACGAACATAATAAATGTTTTAGTTATTTGTGGTAACATTTACTGGATGCGTCTGAGCGTCCAGCAGAATAAATTCCACATTGGCGTTCAGACGTATAAGTGCGAGTAAGTTATGAATATATTATTAACCTCACGAATAACCTCCTGTGCACTCTGCAGAAATTGTGGCCATGGCTTTGTTTAAATCCAGCGGCACATAATAAACAGATCAATGGACCTTATGCCCCGCTTCCTTCACCGATCGCTCAACTACGAGCAAGCATTTGATCAAATAACGTTGCCTGGTTAAAACCGATTTATAAACGCTGGTCAATTAATAAATTTGTTTTAAAATTAGACTTCAAATTATATTACTAATGTAAAACATAAGTATAATTAATATATCAATTTTTATATATATATTATTATTTTTGAAATTTATTATACAACAATATTTAATAGCTTACATCGATTACAAAATATTCAATTTAATTTACAATTACATTTACAAATGCAAACAGTTGTTTTGGTATTTTAGTTTCATACACTTTAAATACACAATAGCTTCCGCCAAATTGAAAATTCGATATTTATAATGATTCATTATCGATAGTTAGCAGCTCTCATTAGCTCATCTCGAAGTGTTGACGATAGTTAATAACTATCGGAAATTCATCGTAAAGTAGTATCGTTGCTGCACGACACTCGCCAATCGTGCTGCTACTAGGTTATCGGCAACTTTTAATTGCTTTTAATTAATAAAATACTCTTTAAAGTTAAGTTTCGCCGCTGGAAATGGAACCTTGAGAAAAAACTACGTGGAATAGATACCACACCCGACTTATTTGGTGTTGACTTTTGTAGAGTAGACAAAACGAAGCATTACCAAACCAGTTAACATTGCTTATATTAACTAATGTTGCCACATATCTTCCATGGTAAAAAAGATAAAGCAAATATGCAAGTGTTCTTGACGCCCGGAGACAACCAGATGAAATAACAGTTCTGCGAGCACTGTGACTGTGTGCAGTTTTTAAGAGCAGCGGCCTCAACAGTTTTAGACGCCGCCGAGAGTGCCGATATCAATTGCTTATTTACAATAAATCGATAGGTTTGCGTAAGCGCAGCCAACTTAACAGAAAAATGTAGCTGCGAAGAAGTAGAAAAATCGTATATGAAGGAGTAAAAGTTGAAAATAAACATAAATACATAAAAGCCTCGCAAAGAAAGTTCTTCCCAAGTTTATATCGTAAAGACGAGGTTTGCACACTTACTGAAAGTCGATATACACTGACATATACACACATTCAAAGTTGCATCAGCATGCCTGATTCCGGCGACTGCAGTGATGCAGAGATGAATCAGCCGTCTTGCAGCAGGAAGACTGTACAGAGTAATGATCGTGAGAAGAGGAATCGTCGTATAATCATGCGAATTGAATTTAACGATTCGGATGACACGGACGCGGATGATTCGTGTTCGGTTTCAAGTAATGACAATGCTGCCCCTGCCCCTGCCTCTGCTTCATTGAGTGTTGGTATTGACCTTGGTACGCGGGTACCAGGCTCTTCGGTTTTTCAACCTTGTCAGAGTCACCGATCTAATCGAAAACTATATCCCATTGGCATTAGCGACGTTAACAGAAATGGAACGGCAAATATGTCGGTTCTCCAACTTAAAAGACGCGGTGATGCAAACCGTCTTTATTCAGCCAATGAGCCAGACAGCGGTAGTGAGGTAAAAGTTTGATTAACTTATACATATTTATTGGTGTATCCTTTCTTGCCTTCCTTTACGTATTTTTTTTTTCTTTGTTTTTTAACTATAATGAATATTTGAAAGTGATTTGAGTTAATAATAAAGAGCAAGAGGGATAAGGATTTACCCTATCGTCTTTACTTAAAACGATGGGTATTATTTGAACAGCTAGAAATCGATCTTAACAAATTACTTAATTTTTATTTTATTTTCCTCAGAATGATGAACAAATTACGAGAAAGCGGGTACGTGGAAAGAAACGAAAGAAATTAATCATTTCCGAGGATGAGAATGAGAATGAAAAAGCGGCGGCCAATAATATTATCAGAACTGATGTTCAAGCGGATCTCAATGGCGGTTTTAGTTCCGATGGCAGTAGCAGCAGTAACGAATTGCTGGAGAAATGCCCAATTTGCCTGTTGACGTTCCGCCAACAGGAGATCGGCAGACCTGTTACATGCGAGCACATGTTTTGTGCAGCCTGTATTGAGGCATGGGCGAAAAATGTTCAAACTTGTCCAATTGATCGACTTGCGTTCGATAGAATCATAGTGCTTGATAGTTGTCAGCGACGCAACATTGTTCGCGAAGTTCGAGTAGACCTGAGCAAGTCAAAAAAGGAACTGGTGTTAGACGACGAGGAATACGTGACTGGTATTGCGGCCAATGATGATGATGATATTACCAATTGTGAAATATGCAATCGTCCAGACCGCGAAGAAATAATGCTGCTTTGCGATAGCTGTAACCAAGGTTACCACATGGACTGCTTAGATCCGCCTCTTTATGAAATACCTGCAGGCTCCTGGTACTGTGACAACTGCATTGACTCAAACGAAGAGGCTGAAGACGAAGATTTAGAACTTGCTGAGGACTTACACACTCTGTACGAAGATATTCGTGGAATGGGATTGCCAGAAACGCGTTTACGTGTACGTCAAGTCCAGCAGCCTCGTATTTTACGCACTCGTCAAAACGAACGAATACGGGCCGCAGTCTTGCGGCACACCCAGACGAGATCCCTGAGCCAGGCTGTACCAGAAAGCCAGCTGGAAACCACAACAATGACACAAGCAATAACTCGACGTAATAGGAATGGCACAACAACGCGAACCACACGCACCACAGCAACAAGACGAAACGCCACATCGCGACGACGACGTAGCCGGCGTACGCATCATCGCACATACGTAGTTGAGTATGATATTAATAATTTTGATGAAAAGTTCGCAGTAAAGACTAGCAAGAAGGTCATACGGCGAAGAAGAAGACGAAGAGTACCGCGCAAAATCAGATCCCAATGCGCTAAAAGCTTAGATGACACCGCGCGAAAGTCGGCCAGCAAGCGGTTAGCGGAACAACTTGGCGTCAAAATGGATGGAGTGCGTGGGTCGCATATAAGCGGTGGCAGCGCTTCTAGTTTCACGTTATTCGGCAATCCTAACAATTTGGAGTATTTTTCGGATAGCGATGAAATACGCGACGATGTTGGAGCAGATATTAATATTGGGAACTCAGTTTCAACTGCAGTTCAAACGTCAGTTCGTAGCTCTAGCATTGGAGCGCCGCGTAATCGTAAAGCGCTTCTCCTGGGCAAAGCGAGAATAGCTGCCTCAACACGCGATTCGGCTGCTGCTGCGGCCAGTGATATATTATCCAGTATAATGGAACTGCAAGATCGTTGGCATAATGCATCGAGAAATCTGAGCGAAGTCCATATTAATGCCGATGGCAGCCTGAATTTACCGGAGCGAGCGATCGCAACGGCTATGAACAAACCAACAAAAAAAACTGATTTTAACAAGCCTACAGAACATATCACTCAAGTGCCCCTTTATCAACGCGGCGGTTCTGGACCAAACCTAGGTCAAGGTGGTACTGGAAACTATAACAATCGCTATAGTGGGAACAACTCTCGTGGCGGTGGTGGCGGCGGCGGAGGAGGCAGTGCAGCTGCTGCTAATCAGTACCAACAACATTCAACTGGCAATAGTATGGCGAATAGCAGTAATAATTCGTCGGCAGAATCAAGTTTTGGCAATCAAACTTTTAATAGCAACAACAACCCCAACAGCAACAACAATGCTATGCCCAATACAAACTTTACGCCATTCAACATACGTTTTAATTCACCTAATCAACAGCAGCGCAATCAAAATATGCAGCAATCGCGGCAATCGTCATACGCGTCCAGCGGCATACGTATGCCCTTAACGCCATCTGTCTCCCCATCCACCAGTTTTGCACACATAACTCCCCAGCAGCAACAGCGACCACTTTTCAGCGGCCTGCCCGCACCCATTAATGCACCCGTTCTCGGCTCGCGCATATCAATGCCACCGGTTTTGACTGTACCACCACCACCAGCACCGCCGCCCAGCTTGTCGTGGAACAGCTCGTTATTTAAACTTAGCACAGAGTATGGGAAGCAGATTGAAACTAAAAAAGATGGTGACGAAGACGATGAAAATTGTCCGAATTTCTCCATTTACTCACAGGAATCGCAGGCGGTAGCCACAGAACTTTTCGCGCAGCCGCAAAAACCTGCAAAAAACTCGGACGAGGTAAGATTTCTTTACTTGTAAGAATTGTATGAAAAAATGTTTGACAAATGGCACATATCTTTAAATGTCCGAACAACGCAAAGCTTTTGGGGTTGGCAATATTCAAATATTTGTACCTCTATTTATTTATTGCATACTGTATATATAAATTGAACCAACACAAAAGATCAATAGTGCTCTACTCGAGAGCTCCCGAGATATCCTGCTCCCAACTCAAAACTGCCGTTATATTGACATGCAGAAAGCACACGCACCTGAACACTTAATCTAAACTCTGTGTTTATTGATACCTTAACCTTGTCATTAAAAACTTGTGTCTAAATTGTCCGAAAACTATAAAATTGGGCATAAGATGAATGACTTAAATATATACACATATTCAATAAATAAAAATGAGTATAATTTCGCGAGTGCGTTCCAAATTAGATATCTCTAGTTCTGATTATCTTGTCATAGCCAGACAGAATATACTTAGCTACGCAGACTTGATTCTGACCGAGAATATACATACACCCTCGAAGGTTATAAGAATGCCTCCTACCGACTGCTACATACATTTGCACTAATATTTTTATACTGTTACTCTCTTTTTTAATGGTTACAGAGTATAATTATATTAATAACTGATACAAATAGGTTTCTTTTAACAGTTATTAATTGCAGTCTGTATGTATGTAGCTCCCACTCACACCTCGAAATTCCTTGGCATACTAACCGTGATATGTTATTATCTTTCTTTCAATTTTGAAATTATTTTACTTACTCAGGATGATGACGAAATGAATGAAGATTTAGTACAATTAGATGATGATGATGATATACCATTGCCGCCAGAGCCTCAAACCGACACAGTCGTCAATGTTAAGGATGATCGCAATGCTGGTAGCGATCTTTATGAACCGGAAAACCCCACAGAAGAGCAAGAGGACGAGAAAGAGGTTGTTAAAAAGCCTGTGCAATGCGGTGACAGCAACGTGGAAGAATGCGATGACAACCTGGAAAGTAGCAACTTGAATTGTGAACGAAGCGCATCGGCTACACCAGCTAGCAAGGAACCTGACGATGATGATGAAACAAAAGCGCACAGTACTCCTAGTCCCATAATCAAGGATGGCCGTACTGTATACAGAGGCAAAGGTGTTTTGGAACTGTACGATGACAGTGATTGGGAAGAGTTAGAGATTGATAAACCGAAAGAATTTGAGAAGGCGCTCATTGAGGAAACTGTCGAGGATACTCCCGCTATTGGTAAAAACGAAACCACGAAGGGCGAGGTATCAGCGAAGACTTCAAGCAGCGAATCTGACCAAGATCGATCCTATACGCCATGCTTGGATGAGAAAAATATGGAGGAGGATGCGACGGATGGACACCAAAACGATAAATCAGATCCTTCATGTGAAGCCAAAAAAAGCGATTTCAAAAAGTCTGAAGATGCCGAAGACAGTGAGGAGCGCGTGGCTGGTATGAGTACCGAACTTATATCCGAAGACGAAGAATTAACAATTGAAAACGAATCAAAGCGACGCAGTCGCAGTTGTAGTCGCCATCGTAACGAAGGGGAGACGAAAGTTGGTAAATCCAAGCGTAGTTCTAAACGTAGAAAGGAAGCTTCTGAGACGTTTAAAAAAGTGGGAAAACGGCGAAAAGACCGCAATTACCGCGGTGATAAACAGCAACAACAGAACCGAAGTCATTCCCGTCGTTCTCAATCTAAGACACCACGTTCTGTCACACGCAGCTGCAGTAATCGAAGTCCCGATCGCAGCCGCAGTCGTAGTCGTAGTCTTACTAGATCGCCACGCGGTCGTAGACGTAATAGTCGTTCCAAGTCGTATTCCCGATCAAGATCGCACTCACATAGTCCACATGGCGGACGCCAACGCGCTACTTACAGGGGTCGCGAATATGTTCGAGGATTTGGTCGTGGCCGTGGTGGGTTACGCTTCAATTTTCGAAACCAGCAATTCCAACATAGACACTACCAGCAGCACCATAATCAACACCAATACCCACACCAGTACCACCACCATCATCAGCAGTATCAGTCGCAAAATCAATACCATATGCAGCCCCATTTTCAGCGACAAAAACGACGCGAGCTGCCACGCTACGATGTGCGCAACGTCGTTAGCACTTCGCGTCATCACCAAAAGGATCGGTATGGCCGGGACGCAACTCGATCTGCTAGGAGTCGATCTGTTAGCTATGAAAGGCGACAACGTTCACGTAGTTATTCACGTAGCTCCACGCGTACGCGAACACGTTCAACGTCCCCGAAACGCTTTCGCAGTTTTAGCATTTCGCCAACTCCGCCACCAGGTGTTGCCAGGCATCAACATGAACAAGGAATACGTCGCAGATCAGTGTCACCGGGTGGTAGACGATTCGAACATTCACCGTCGAATTCACAACCATTTCAACCAGCACATCGTAACAGCCCGCTGCAGCGAAGTAACAGCACAATATCGGTACGATCCCGATCGAATACGCCGGCGCGAATTAATGGCAGCCGCAGCATGCAGGGAGCAAAGAATTCGCCTGGCTATTCACCACGGTATACACCACGGCTAAGTCGTAGTGCTTCAAAAAGTCCACGAAAAAAGAAGAAAAAGAAGAGTGATAAGAAGAAGAAAGGCAAGAAGCGTCCTTCTAGTAACAGCCCGGTGGGTCGGCAGCGACGTATTTCGCGACAACGTGACCCTTTTGATGATGCTGATGATTTCCTCGCACCTCAGCTGGGTAAAAAGTCCAAAAAATCATCATCGGGCATAGGAGTGATGCATTGGTCACCGTCCCCCACGCCCAGTCTTTCTGCGGAACATCTTAACTTTATTCACGAGAGTGGAGCTGGAACTAGTGGCGAAAAGCCTGCGTCCTGGACGCCGCCCCTGACATCTCCACAAGCGCCCGTTACGCACTATACTGAAAATCCTCATCGCAGCCTAACGCCAGTAATAGGGAAAAAAGTAAAATCCAAGCGAGACAAAAGCAAGAAGAAGAAAAAGCCGTTAGACAAGCAGCGCAAGGACAAAAAGCGTAAGCGCCACACTATGACACCTGAACCGTTGCCCTCAAAGGAGGTATTTGCATCGGGCAACAATATTCTTGTCAGCGTTAGTTTCAACAAGGAGGTAAACAATGCACTAGTAGGGTCGGGACAACAGCAGACTGTAGTAACATTGCCACCGACTAGGGATGAGTTCCTTGGAGGGCGGCGCTCCTCCACAGATCGGCAAACGAACAGTAGCGTGGTAGCGAATAAGAAGGCTAAACGCAAGCGAAAAAAACTAGATGCAAAGCCTGTAGCGATTATTGATCTGGAACGTTCGCCATTTCAAGTGCACCAAGAGCCGGCCGATGTTATTGTGCTGACCGATAGCGAAGATGCAAATGATAACCAGCTCTTGATGAGACGCGAACGGCGACGTAACAGCGTCGCATCCGCTACGGGTCATGTGATGATGAGAGAAAATGGACAACGCGAAAAAACGCCGCCGACCAACTGTTTGGAGACGATTTTGGAGGCTTCATATGAAAATCTCACTCAAACTACCGGCCCTAAAACGCCACCGGAGCCACATCTTGTGAAGTTCAACTTACCCGCCAAAAAACAACACAAAGTGCGTAATAATCCGCTGCACGATGATGCCGACGATATACACTCTGCAGACGATCTAGAAACAGTATGTTCTCTGCGGGGTGCTATTGACGGAGAGCCGCAACAGCCACATGCTAATGACGGGCTCATTTCAGCGCAAAAGATAGGACCAAACACACCACCGGAATCAGGACCGTGTTCCCCGGATGCTTATGATCCTTTTGAGCCTACAAAATCACCCTCTTTATCACCGCGTTCCCCAACACCAACTCCTGCCCAGAATATAGAAACAATGGCCTTACAGACTTCCACTAGCGTTGGCGGTAGTGCTTGCGGTGGTATGGAAAAAATTGATGCACTTACGTGCACCCAAAAACACAACAGCCACAGCGACGATCAGGTCGATGTTAACACAGGTACACCGACCTTGACAAGCACTAGCAACATAACGACCCAAGTAAATACGAGTGTGAGCATTAATCCAGTAGAGCTGGTCATGGCACTCATGAGTAAGCCTAGCAACACCATTCAACAAGACCTGCCCAATAAATCCTGCGAAGTCTCGTCGGCATCGTATCTCAACAGCACTACAATGAGCACAGCGTTGGCGGTGCCTGAGGATAATCTTGCCGATAATACAATTACGGTCTTGTCGAACGTGCTGCTAACAAGTAGTAGTGTTGTGTCCGCGCCACAACACATACCTGTTATATCTAGTCCGCCGACTACACTGGTAAGAAAGTTAGGCACCATGCCCAAGACTGGCGGCAGTGTGGCCAGCAGCAGCAGTGGTGTAGTGAATCTGCCCTCGGGTAGTGGAGCAATGCGTAACGGCAACACCGGCGTTAGTAGTATGGCCACTGTGCTGGACGACTCTTTCAACATGGATATTGAAAGCCCATACTCTCCTGGTTCGGCAGACTACGAGGATTTGTTTGAGCCCCCGCCAGATGGTGGTAACGCAATTGGTTCAATTAGACGTTCAAAAAGCAGCGGGGTGCCTGCTGCTGGTAAAGCAGAGATGTTTGACAATCTCTTTGGAAGTAGTTCCCCTGTGGGTCAACATAGGATGCCATCGCGGTATAATGCCTCGACTGGAAGGAAACAGCAACGTGCAAATAACAAAAACGAACGCAAATCAAAAGTCAAAGGTGGGTCTCAATTGATAATACTTGTATTTGCAGTAAATTTTACACATTACTATATAGGCTGTTGGGGCAGCAAAGGAAATATTAATAATTATTTTAAATCATTGTACTTTTCCTGCAAAGAATCCTTGTTTTTTGACAAGAGAAGTAAGGCATTATGTCCGTATTGTTCAATATCCCATTCCTCTAATTTCTTGATTTTCCAAAGTTGTGCGTACGTTGACAGTATGTATTACTCTACATATCATCTACCAACATTGTGTAGCGCTTGTATTATATATATAAATAAGAATTTATATATATATATACATATGATTTGGACGACGATACCCTGAGTTTGGTGTATTTTCTGTAAGGAACATACTCAAAACATAATACATATATGTATATATCTATATATATATATTTATTAATTATATATATTAAATTAATTATTATGTATATTAAATACACCAAACTCAGGGTATCGTCGTCCAAATCATTATATCTTATATATTTATAGAATGGAATTCGAAATTGTTTATTCAATGCGTTAAACATTTTGCGGTTTGTTGCCATTTTCAAACAAATTTTGCTAACAATTTCAACGATGTTTTCAAAGCCTTAACTTTTCTATTTTGTGGTTTTAGGTAGCAAATTGGTCGACGACCACGTGAAACTCTATGATGATGTGCCCAATTCGGCAGTGGATTTACAAGTCAAGGATAGGGTAAGTAAATAACAAAATCAATATGTTTTTGAAACTCTTCCGAAAATCGGTTGCAGTTTATACGTAAGCTAAACCGCCAGGAACGTGTTGTTGAGGAAGTGAAGCTGGTACTGAAACCACATTTCAATAAAAAAGTGATAACGAAAGACGATTACAAGGATATTATGCGACGCGCTGTACCCAAAGTATGTGACTGTTGCACACAAAGTCTATATGTTTTAATATATATCATCCAAACTTATAGATTTGTCACAGTCGGTCTGGTGAAATTAATCCCCACAAAATAAAAAATTTAATTGATGCCTATGTAAGAAAGTTCCGCGCTAAGCACAAGAAGTTAGGTCTGCTAAATACGGGACAAGTAAGCAGTGCCGTCAAATGTGCCGCATATTTAAAGAAGCTATAAGCAAATGTAGTGATAGTAGGCGGTGAGTATCTGAACTTATGAGATATATTCAAAATTATTTTGTAACTCAAAATGGACAGCAAAATTGTCTTCACAGGGTTTTCTAAACAAAATTATGTTCAACGGCCGAAAGCATTCCTACGCCTCCATAAATCACAATCGACGCCCGTAAGCGCAAATACAAATATTGTCATTGCTATTGAAATTTAGTTGTTAAGTCAATTTTTAGGTTACGCTACAAATGATTTTAAAGAATAAGCTAATACAGAAGTGAAAAAATATATTAAGCAGCAAACTCGTCTGTTAATTTTCGTTTCTTGATTTTATTGAAAGCAACACAAACTGAAAAAGTTAAAACAAATTTTTGTTGACTACTTTTTTTTTTAGTCATATGACTTTATAATGAGTAATCCTGCTTTGCTTTTACAAACTGTAAGTAAATAGACGAAAACAGACGGGCAAAACAGAAACTTGTATTGGACCTCATGAGTTAATCGATTCAATTTATATAAATTATTAATTCAATTATATTGACCCAATGTATCTGTTGAAAATTCGGGATCATTTACTTAGACTCCTTATTAACCTCTGAATTATATTAGAGTTATATTTTAAATGCAAATTGTCAAAAGGCAGATAGAGGAGTATTTTATTTGCAACATAAGTATTTATGTATATTGTTGAAGAAACAAATGTAATTATGTATCCAGCGTAAATAACTGTATATTGTAATGCCTAATTTGAAATAATTTTTAACGAAATAATTTGTCAATCATAATTTTTAAATAAAGAGTGCATACCTACAAAGTAACGTAAAATCAATAGCAATCATATTATTGTGTACATATTCTGATAATTTATTTTGAAAATTCAGTATATATGAGTATATTCAACGAAAAGTAAGCTGGTATTAAAATAAATTGATGTTAAATTAGAAATTGATGTGAATAAACAATATTCGCGTCTATATTAAAGTTAACTTGAGGGTATATGAATGAAATTTTTGGTGTTTGGATACCTAATTTTATATAAGCTCAGATTTTGGTGATAAAGACCGCGTTGTGCGAATCCCCTAAGAGACATCAATTGCTTTACCAAAATCCAGATGATTTTCCGCCTGGCGGATTCTTTACTTTAATACAAGAACGAACACTGGATTTGTCTAGTTCCTCTAAAAAAAAAAACGAATATGATATGTAATAATGAAAACAACATAGTAAGTCTAACTCACCGCTAATCGAAAAAGATGACTCTTGCATGTCTCGATGGCCATCAACACGGCCACGCACAGATGGCGTGCTGCAAGGGGAACCTCCTGCCGCCAATGGCATATTACCAGCTAGCATTGCAGAAATATTTTTCTCTTCCGGTATTAGAATGTCTAATTCAGCGAATTTTTTGGCCAAGTGGCCGTTTTGATTTTCCTCGTGCTGTTCTTCGGATGATCGCACTTTTCCCTCAATAATGTCATAAACAAATGGCGGCCGTAGTGGCATCGGTATGAAACGTCCAAACCCTTCTGCAACGCGAACGGATCCATTCTCGGCACAAATTCGTCCGCGCACTAATACATATTCAGCCACACCATGTACAGTCATACCTTCGAAAATATTTATGTCACAAGCATGATGATGGGTTTCTTTAGAAATGGTGCGTGTAGCCTGTGGATTCCATATAACAATGTCAGCATCCGAGCCAACAGCTAAGATAAAGTTTTAAAAAGTTTATACATATACTTTTTTTTCAAATACGTAGACTTTGGCTACAACGTACCAATTCGTCCTTTTTGTGGGTAAATATTAAAAATTTTTGCGGCATTAGTGCTAGTTACAGCCACAAATCTACATGGATCAAGAAGGCCTTGATGTACTCCCTTCTCCCACACCACCGACATTCGATCCTCAGCACCATTAACACCATTCGGTATTTTAGTAAAATCAAATAAACCGAGTTCTTTTTGTTTCTTATTATAGGTACAGTTATCACTACCTGTGACCTGTAAATCGTCGCTGCCATGTCAAAAAGGAATTATAGTATTGTAAGATTAATAAAAAAAATGCGTGTTTCAACAATATACTTACTATGCTAAAGATTTCATTAATTGCCCTGGCGTTTCTGCCGACATACGAATTGGTGGACTGGTAATGTAATAAACTCGCTCCGATTTGCTAACACTGCTCATACTGCGGCCAATAGAGCTTGCAAGCGTTTCACCGAACACGGAATAGCCGCTACGACGGGCACGACCTACGAGTTCTGCAGAGGACTTGCTTGTCACACCAGCAACGTATAGAGGTGTCTTCATCTAAGTAGAGTTTTTATAAGAAAAGTTATTAAAGATTTATGGGCAATCTATTTGCTGTACGGTTTTTTTAAGTGGTATGAACAAAATTTTTGGGCGATAATACTATAGAACAATCCAGTATCTATATTACTTACTTCGCCAGAAGCTTGATCAGGATCTCGGCCGTCTTTGTATCGTTACTGGCCACAAAGGTTGATTTAGCTTATAGCCGTGTTTGATTTAAGTACGGGCACTGGCTATGGGTGCCGCGCTACCTTAATGCCATTCGATTTGCATATAATATGAGTACATATGAGTACTTAGCAGGCAATCAAGATTTATAAACTTTATGCAAGTGCAGCATCGAGGGTTACATTTATTGGAGTATTATCAAGTGCCATATACCGCATACAATCTTATTTATGTACAAGAGTGCATCATACATAATGGAAATAATAATAAATTAAAAACAAAATAAACAATTATGGTAACATATATGTACATTTATTGTAACATTTCCCTAATTCCCGCGGGCTTCAATTTTATACAATTTTGACTAAATGTGTATTCCTACAGTTTTTTTTAAATAATACTTACCTGGTGGGCTAAAATGCAAGCGCGGTGTACAGCCTCTGCTTCAACTTCCTCCTGCCGTGACAATTCATGCCCCTCGGGCCCGCAGATACCCTCGGCTAACAAATTTTTTGTATTCTTGGCTATGATGTCACCATTCTCGGCATGCACCTAGTAAATAATTGAGCTCATCGTATATGATATGCTAACTGGTACAACTTACCATTGCCACCCCATTTAGGCTTCTAATTCGCTCGAAAATATCCAAAAGCTCGGAATCGCTTAACATGTAGAGGCCTTTATAGGCCATATACATTTTGAACGAATTTACGCCTAGTTCCTTGCATAGTATACCAATCTCCTCGGAAACCGATTTGGACCACCAAGTTATGCCCACGTGTAAAGCATAGTCACAACATACCTTAGGGTCCGCCCAGCTACGCCACTTGTCATAAGCCTCCACCATTGACTCGTGTTTTTTGGGTAGTACACAATCAACTAAATACGATAAAATTTATTTTTATTACTAGAAACTAAACCAAACAGTGGTATTGAAGAGTTTCCTACTTATCATTGTAGTGCCACCAGCCACTGCCGCTTTTGTTCCACGATAAAAACTTTAGGTATAAAAAAAATGTTGTACCATACAAAAATTTGGTTATATAAAAACTTACTCGTCAGCGGTAACGTTGTCTCCTATAGGACATTGCAGATGCGTATGAGGGTCAATGCCCCCCGGTATAATCATTCTTCCCGCTGCATCTATGATACGCACGCCTCCAGGTATTGTTATTTCGAAAGCAGGCCCAACAAATCTGCATTAAGTCCAATTAGGTTAGTTATATAGTTTTTTAAACAATTTTTTTATTTTTTACTTTATGATACCATCCTCAATGTAAACGTCCGCTTTAAAACTTTTATCATGATTTACAACTTCGCCGTTTTTAATATATATTCGATTCTGGGCACTTTGTAAGTGGATGGGCACTTTCTTAACAGGTTTTGGGCTAGTAGACATTGTTCTGAAAAAGTAAGTATATTGTATTAAATCATTTTACGGCTGCTTTTTATGGCCTATTAAGAAATTGCACATATCAATGATCGAAACTTATTCAGATCACTAATGAGGTTTCGTTAGTGAGCATTATAATTAACACTTAAGCGGGCATTGACCTCTATGGGCTTTAATGAGGTGGGCTGTGGTCTAAGCATTTGATGTGCAAAATAGCAATTGTACCAAATGAGCTGAACGTCACTTTTTACTAAATAAAACCGTTAGAGAAAACTCAGTCAGCCTTTTTATTATTGTTAATAAATAGCTTAAATTGGCTTTTGTAATTAACGGGAAATTTTTTTATTGGGCTTACCAACCCACATGTGTATGTATACGTAAAAAGTGCGATATACATTGAAGCAAAAATACTGGCAGTATACATGTGTATGTATACGTTAAAAGTGCGATATGGTACTTACATACCAGCAAAACCACCATTGAAGCAAAAATACTAGCGGTAATACAACTTTCTGCTTTTGTTGAATCGATAAAATTGGCTGCCCAAACGAAATCTTTTCTCCACCACGAACCCAATGTTACATGCATACGGATATTTATATATGTATGCACAAAAATACATGATAATATAATTTTCTGCATTTGTTCTTGCGCATGTATAGGTAGGTATACATATGTATCTTGAGACACAAAACTGTTTATGACATGTATATATCTTGAAGCGCATTTTCACTTTATATGCACATATTCAAAAGATGATTTAAAAATTTAGGGCTGTTCAGCTTAATAACCTTTAATAATTAACCGTTGAAACTTCAAGGAATCTTATTTAGCACACCAAGTAGTACACACCCACTTTTGTAGAAAAATTCTGATACTGGCGCAGTTGTCGATTATACTTTATCGATATTTTTATGTCTTCAGTGTGCCCACTTTTCAGAAATTCATTTACGCTTGCTTAACGTTTTGGTTTTATTTTGACACAACATTTGAGTTTACACCCAAAATTAATATAAACATCCAATTTGTCAGCAAAATGTTATCTCCTATCCGGGCTTGAAAATATAGGTATTTTTAAGTTTGTCATTTTCGCATTTTTTTCTTCTTAGCTGAGAGGGAAAGGACAACTTGCTTAGCAGCTGGTTTTAAAGAGCAGTGTTTTTGAGGTCCTATGAATTAACCTATTTAAAGGGTTTGATTATAAACATTAAAAGTCCCCAAATTACCATTAAAAGCGAATTTCAGCACTTTTCTTAATTGCCTTAAAATTAAGCAAAATTTTCACCCTATAAAATACAATCACCACTATATCGGGGTATGCCAGTCTGCATGAACGAGCGCATAAATTTTAAAGGCAAAAAAATCCTACATGCATTACACAACTGTCATGTAAGCTCTTACATATATAAGTGTATGCATATCCCCGATCATATAAAACACTTTATTGTATATTATATATGTATATTAATTAAATAATTAAATTAAGTTTGAGGGACATACATTTACATCCTAGCAAAATTATACACTAATAACTACAGGTAAATATATCGATATCGAGATGTTGAGTCATATTTTTTGTTTGGAAAACTACATAAATTATATATCTTTAGGGCTTCATATGATCCTTGTGTTCCTGTTGATCGACATGACATTACACTTATGTCAGGGCTTGCTAATAGCCCAGTCTACTTGACTTCAATTTTCTTTTAAACATCAGTCCATTTTGTTATATTGCCATGTACTTTGAGCATTAATTGTTTATGCATCAAAGTACCGCTTACAACATTTCGCACATGTCCATTTTCAGGTGCTCAATAAATCTGCGATATATGTTTTCTATTGGTTTCACGTCTTTATAATATTAAGCATGTAAGTTAATTTTGCGTGATTCTATATCGATTAGTTTGTTTTCCTTTCTAGTTTTTTATGAACTGTGTTTCATTAAGGTTCAATATTTTTTTAAAATTAAGATTAAGATAAAAACTTATGAATTAAACTTGTCATTTACGCCTAAATTATGTTTAATGTAAAATTAAACCTTGTTCCAGCAGCACTTCAGTAAATAATAAAAACAACATAAAAATTACATCAAGTGCTCTCGTACTTTTTTTGCTTTTGTGCAGTTAGCTTGCCAAAATTATTATAAAACAAATTACGAGCATCCAATGAGTTTGAATCATTCGTCGATACTTCACACATACATACATAATACGAAATGAGCTTTGCATTTAGCAACGCGAAAACAAAATACAAGATACAATTTACAAAATAGTTAAGTATGTACATTTTTTGTTTTGTTTTTATAAGGTATGTGTCTGTGTTGTTTTTTTTCATATCAGCTTGTCCACATTAATATCCATTTAATTGTATTACATATTTCTTATTGGGTTACATACTCATATGCATACGGTGTAAGGTTTTATGTTCATTTTATGACTTCATATGACATAAGTAGTATAATTTAGAATTTAAAAACTAACGTCTATATATGTTTATTTTAACACACGTAATTCGTTTTTATTATTATAATATATATATAATATACTGATTATATATATATAACGTATGCATATGTGTGTATTAGGTTTTAATTATTATTTTTATTAAATTTAATACATAAGTATATTGTGTGCTTAACTTTTACGCATGCATATATATGCAATTAAACCTTCTGCCTTAAGTTTGACGTTGAAAATTCATTGCTAAAATTTGAAAGGGGCTATAACGCCAGACCATTTTGGACTTTATATTAACTATAGATTTGAGTGAAAAAATATACAGTTATTGTGTGACCATTGTAGCTGAGTGGTCATGGTGTTGTGTGTTGAAGCTGTTCCAACTTTTCCGTATTTTACTTTAAACCTACACGGTCTGTGGCTATGCTTCAAAGGAAAATTTGCTTCTGAACACGCACATCGTGTTATATCCCATTCAGTTAATTTACAATATTTGATTAAACATTTTATAAGGGAATACAAATCGCATTCACAAGTTCTATCAATATAATTGTATAATATGTGTGTTTGTTCAATACGTTTAGTTTCTTTTGCAAATCCCTTCGACAGCACTAGCATGTTGCCAATAGTAAGACGTTGCCGGTAGCATTGTTGTATACTACGCAACTGCAGCTGTTGTATTTTTATTTGCTGGCGGCGGCGCAGTCGGTTGAGTCACAGTTGATGGAGGAGTTGAATTCGACGATGATGCGGAGTCGTTTATGTGACCTAAATTGTTAGATGACACAGCGGAAGACGAAGTGGAAGGAGCTTTACCCACTTGTTGTTCGCTAGGTGTCACCAAGTTGTTAAGAGTAGGCTGACTACTGCTACCCAAACTGCTGCTATTGGTCTGATTGCTGCTGACGGTGCCGCAGCTATTACTGTTGGTGCTACTGTTGCTGACATCATTGAATGTTGCCGCTGGTGGCAATTGTTGACTGCTGTTGCTGTTATCATCATTGACAACAGCTGTCATGACAACAGCAGTTGAAGGCTTAGCATCTGCAGACACCTCTGGCTGCAAGCAAGGCTCTTGTTTTACATTATTGGCCGCTGTTGGCGCAATTAGCTTTTCAGACGGCGTCTGGCTGGGTCGTTGTTGCTGTTGACGTTGCTGCAACAATCTGTACTCAACTGAATGTAATGGTCCGGTCCCGCGAGATACCTGGTAAAGCACTCGCGATATAATCAGTGCTACCTGTTGATCCAATATATGCGACATTACCAATCCAAGCAATCGCTGTTCCTGCTGCATAAATAGTGATCGATTATCTGGATGCTTGGCCAAATGTAGCAACGTGCCTGCTGCTCGTCGTAACATATCCAAGCTTGTGCCCATTGAGTCGGGATTTTCTCGCAGATAGTTGATTCCATGCTGATTTGCGACACCCAGTGCGGTTTGTTCAGCCTGTTCAATAAATGCAACAAGATAAGAGATGCAGGGCGACTGTAGTGCTACTGTGCGAGCCATGGCACTGTCCGCTGCAGCCAGATAGTGCAGCAAGTTTACAGAAAATTCGCGCAACACTTGATCCTCGTTCCTGCACAAATGACGCGTCAGTACTGCGCATAGTTTCTCTAACCGTGAAAATGGTGGTGTCGCGATAACCAAGTCAACATTCGCATCTGTTACACATAACTTGCATAGCGCTTCTAGGGCAAGGCGTTGCGGTGATAGCGCAGAGTTCGGGCCACAAGATGGAAACGGGTCTTGGCCATGCGCACTGGGACACACCGCCCAGTGTAGTAATCCGTCAATAAGCGGGCGCGCAATTAATTCATCATAACGGGAAAGTTCCAAATGCCCAGCTATGTTGGCCATGGCTACGAGCATATTTTCTCGTATGGTTATTAAATATTCCCACCACCATTCGCGCTCACCCTGCAGTGAGCTGCAAGAATCGGTGAAGTCTGTATCCTCTTCTCGATCGTAGTTGCGAGTCTTAGGGGTGCGCCGCAAGTGGTCGTGGTTCAGCAGGAGCAAGCGGCCGAGCACTGCTAAAAATCTAGTTGATTTAGCTAGCACTGTTTCATTCCCGGGCACAAAAGTCAAATTTCGAAAGATATTTGAAAGAGCAATACAGCGACGTGCCAATGAGTCCTGGCTGTCATTTACTAAGTACAAAGAGGCTTCATCACGAGTATAGCATTCGTCTTCGTAGCTAGAATCGCGGCGTCGTTTTAAAACTTGCGCATCATCGCGCACTGTTGATTTCGGGTCGAATCCCTTTGGTAACGAGGCGACTCCATTTGTAAGACGTAGCTGTTGCGGTGATTCAATTTCCATATCAATGGCTCGGCAATCACTGTCGGTTATACTGGCTCCCACAATTTCGATGTTCATCTCTTTTTTAGCGTCCAAAGTTGGTTGTGCAAACTCTTCTCCTGATTTGGACTTCTTGTTGTCACCACTAGCTGTGCAAATATTGCCTACAAGCCGCCGTTTCTTATTATAGGTCTGTTGAAGAAGACTGCTATCTTCGTTACTACTTGTAGTGTCATCCTGTTTAAGAACAGATGAAAAGTCGTCAGGTCGCATGGTATTGCCACTTTTCTGTGCGACATCCTGCTTGCTCTTGTATTTAGAGCGTACGAATCGAGCAAATGGAATGTTAACAATCTCTGACTTAAACACGTCGATAATACCATCAAGTGGGTCGGGTTCCGTGAAGCCATAAGTCCACGCATTACTGCCTACTGGTTCGAGTTGCTCATATAACTTATTAGTGTCAATATCCCAAGCTTTTTGACGCTCGTCAACAAAAATATCATGATCTGCCGTTTGAATGCGGACTGGTACACCCTTTCGTGTGACCAGGGTATAATTAGGTGTAAACGAAAGGAGAAGCGACCGCTCTTCAGGATTAGGCTGAACACGTACCTGACCCAAGTCGATGCCCTCGTCAGCGTCATCGGAGTCTTCACTGCGGCCAACACGCTTTATATCCATGTTTTCGTAGTGTCTTTTACGGTTGTAGCTGGAGATGCTACGCACACATCGGCTTTGTCGTCGTTGCTGCTTTTCTTCAACCTTCAATGATACAACAGTACCACTGTCAGCATCATCATCTGCTTCGTCTTTCGCTTCTTCACAACGTTCATCAAACATTTCGGCGAGATTCTTTTGGAAGTGTTCCAGCAGCAGGGTTAACAGACCGGGCAAATTTGATATGCCAAAGAATTGTACTGTGGAATCGTCAAACAAAAGAACATTAAGGACATCTAACGCCCATGTGCACTCAGTAAGTAGACCCGAACGCATTGCCATAAAAATTCGCCATGGATCGACAGGGCATACGTCAACCTTCGTCAGGCGTTTTCTGCGATAAAGCACCGGCGTAGTTGATTCTACACTATCGTGCGGAAAGATTAGCTCCTTTTTCACCAGCTGTGCACCTACGCCAGTTACTTGTGGGGAATAGGCAGCTTGCTGGTTAGACAACTGATGAGGCGGCTGCTGTTGCGTAGGCTGCATTCCCTGTCCACCTATTGGTGATTGCTTTTGTGTGATCATAGTGGCAGGTGCGCTGCCGACTATTGGCACACCCGGTGAGGCGCCTCCAGACTGTGATGGGGGTGGCATAGCATAAGGCGGCTTTACCATTCCCCCTGTCACAGGCGGCATACTTGATGTTGATACCCCTCCATGTGGTGGTTGTGGTACTGCTTGCCCCTGTTGCTGTTGTGGCGTCATTACAGGCACTCCACTGGGCATACGTTGTTGCTGTGCAACTCCAACTGGCGGACGCAATGACGACCCCGGCTGCGAAATACTTGTTTGTGGTGGCGCCTGAACCGCATTTATTTGCGGCCATTGTGGTGCCGTCTGTTGTTGTTGTCCAGGCGGTGTACTCTGCTGGTACGACTGTTGCTGCTGCTGCTGCTGCGGTGGTGGTGGGGGCTGTTGAGGTGGGTAACGATGCTGTTCCCACTGAGCTACACCCGTTTGCTGCTGTCCGTGCGGACCATGTGGACCTCCAGGAGGAGCAGCACTCCGTGGTGGGGCATTTCCCCACGATTGTGGTGCAGACGATGTGGGATACTGGGGACGATACTGTGGGTTGTTGCCTTGCCAACCACCTATGAACAAACGAATAAATAAATAAAAAGTATTAAAGGAAAAACACAGAAACGATTACCATAAATTTGAGGTCGCGCTGCATATCCTGGGTAAGGCTGCGAGTCTTTAATAAAGTCCGGATGTCGGCGCGGTTGGGGACTCTTTAAAAGTAAAATATTAGTCATTTTTGTAAATATATTTGCTAAAAGCTTGAGTTTAAAATTTTACTTGATCTGGCGGTCTATAGTAATCCTGCTGATTAGGAGTACTTGGCACATAGCCACTATTCGGGGGTGCTACTGGTGCTCCACTAGCTGGTGGTCCACCCGTAACGGTTTGTGCTGGTGGTTGTGGTCCGCCCGGTGGTGCCTGACTGTAGGGTCGATTTCCATAGGGACCATACTGATTAGCACCAGCTGGCGGGCTGTGTAAAAAATACAAAAAATGTCACTAATATAAATATTTCAAAATAGCATAGGTATTTAAAACAATGGAAAATAAAATTAAGCTGAGTACGGTTGTATATCTGATTCTATAAGTTATGTGTGGCTGCGTGTAATGAAGATGCATGTTAATGAATTGTGCACTCACGCTTCCCCTTCGGGTCCATAAGGAGGGTACATGTTGCGATTCTGGGGTGGATATTGGCCCTGATTTGGTCCAAAAGGTTGACCAGGCGGGCCAGCGGAGTTATACTGATCGCTTGAACCATATTGACCATAGGCTCCTGGTTGTGTTGGATAAGGAGAACCTGTAATAATTATAAAGATGTGCTTAAATTGATTGTCATCCTAAACAGTTAAAAGAAACAAGTTACAGTGGCGGTACAGAAATGGATAAAATTAACTAATTATTTACTGAAATTTGACGTGTACTAATTAAAAAAGCAGTTTAGAACGCAATACAAAATCACTGTTTTTTCGTTTAATTTGTTCAATCATCATTTTACACAATTTTTTTTTACCTTTTAATGTACCCTTATACAAGATGATCAAAAATTTGAGCCGCTTCATAGAGATTTGTGGTATTTAATCAAATTTATCAACACACTCAAACATAAGAACTAAACACCTTTTTTGGACCATCTGGTCGATTCTTTCGACAGAGACATAAAGATCTAATAATTATAAATATTTATAATTATATAAATCAATTAAATTAGTTTACAACAGTTGCTTTGAAATAGGTAAACAAGACAGATAGGGCACACAATGAAATAAGCAAAGTAAAATATTTCTATGCACAAGCACTTATACTACGACCCACATGCAGACCGATTGCCGACATAAGCCAATGAAAAGTTTTAACAATCAAATTAAAATAACGACACATTAAAATAATTGGTATAACAAAAGATAAAAAAGAAAACAAGATGAATGTACCTGGCGTTCTAGACACAGGCGTTGGATACCCAGAGCTACCCTGTGGATAAGGTACTCCAGTTCCAGGGCGCGCATGCTGCGTTGACGGCGGCCCATGTTGCTGTGGTGGTGGCGCCGGTGGTTGCTGCGACGGCGACGGCAATTGCGTTGGAATGCCTTGTTGGTGGTGTTGATTGCCCGATTGTGGCGCTGAGTGCGGTGAATGTGGGGGCGGTGGAGGAGCACCGTGTGAAGCACCACCAACTGCAGCAACAGCAACACCACCAGCGGCCACACCGCCAGCAATTGGATCTTCAAAGGGATTGCTCACATTTATGTTATCACCGGCAACAGTGGCAGCTGTTTGATTTTGTGTGCCTAAAGCGGCAAGCGGCATTGATGATGATTATGGATTGATGAAGAAATTAATGAATGACAGTATAAACGTAATAAGAGTTGTAGTTAACAGGAAGTTAAGGTTTGGTTGAGCAATGTCGAAGTTGTTTAATAATTTTAGTGGTGCGATGTGGTGTTGTTGTTGGTGGTGTCAGATGATTGTGATTTTTTATTTTGAATAGTAGTGCGTTACGTAACCAACATAAAAATGAATAAACAAATTACACACATAAAATTAATATTCAAATTAAATTGTAGGCGAACAAAATATATATGCATTATCTATTTTCAATACACATATAACATTGAAAACACAAAATATTGAATAGAAGTATAATCTTACAATAATTGTTAAACAAGTTATATATATATATATATATATAGATTGATTGAATACATTTTATTGCTTACCTGGATGAGGTGCCTGCGGATTGCTTTGCGACGGTGGTCTTGTCATCTGGCCAGCTGTGGCATAATCTGGTTGCGGCCCAGCAGATGGTGGATATGCACCAGCGCCAGAGTAGCTCGTGTAGCCATCGATTGCTGTGTTCGGTGCGCCACCAGGTGGTGCAGGGAAGGAATCCTGCGAGTTTGATGATCCTGTAGAGTTTGTTGTTCCAGCGTCCAAATGACCACCACCGATTGGTTGGAATTTTTCGGGTATTGTAAGAAACAGTGAAAAAAATTGGGAAAACATTTTATTGATATAAAATATGAAGATAATTAGGAAAAGGTTCTGCCGCTTGTATTAGATTAAGTTCATGTTACTAGGCTATTTAACCTCTAACCTTATCATCTGGTACACTTACCTGGTGATGGCACCGATGCTGCCTTGGTTGTCTTTTTCTTGCTACCCGCTTCCACTTGCTGAATGATGGGTAATGGATCAATGTCGCCGCGATCAAAGTGACACTCGAAAGCCAACAGATTCTTTGTATAGTGTTTCCGAAGTGTGTATGCGGCGCTACTGCTAGCGCCAATACCCAGAAGACCGGCAATATCCTTCCAGGTCTTGCTCTTAGTCACCTGTCAACAACAACGAAAATATGCGTATATATTTGAAAATAACACAGGTTAGACTATTTGGGTACATAATTAATAAGTATGAAAGATACATAAATAACGAGCAGTTGAAGCGTTTAAGTAATACGCATTCAACAATAATTTAAAAAAATGTGTTAGTAATGAAGATATAAATCAAAATTGAAAGGCAATTCTTCAAAATAAATGCGAATAAATGTTGACACTCAGTAGAAAGTAATTGTTGAAAAGTTCTTTTAAAAGCATGCTGACAAAAATGCATGCAAAAGTGTGAAAATTATTAGATCTATCGTTTTTCTGAGTCACTCAACAAAATTATGTAAAAAAGACGGTAAGTACTTTCCAGATCTTACAAACGGAATAAATGTGGTTGGATGTCATGCTACTGAATATTTGGAAATGTATGAGTTTTGATTGTTTCACATTTAAGGAAATAATTTTTTTTTAAGTGTTAGCTAAATTTTTTACTTTGGTTGGTGGTGTTTGGTGGATTGATTGATTGGTTGGTTGAACATTAATTTTGGTTTGTTTGATTTGGTTTTGCTAGTAAATCTAAAAAGAAGTTAGTAAAAGGAGTTACTACGGCACCTTGCATACCTCGACGAATCCGCCACGTTCTTTTACATAAATATATAACCTATATAAATCGAGTGGCTGTTTTGAGATGGTCGGGCACGCCGTTATTGGTGTACGACGTTCCTCCATAAAAGCACGCAGTTTATCAAGCCAACCACGCCTATCAGGATTGTCATCCATCTCATACAACTTGCAAAGCGAATCTGATTTTTTAGTAGTTGTAATAGTACTACGAAATGGCTCTTGTTGAACAGGAACATGACTGTTGAAAGCCTGCTGTAAATGGAAGAGCGGGTCATTTATTGAACATTTTCTAAAATAAAATATGCTTACCGAACTAGCGGCTGGACGCGGCCAGTTCGGGGGCGAATTCATTTCATAATCTTCGCCTGTTGGACCACCGCCGCCATGCATTACAACTGGGTGTGGGGAAGTGCTTGGCGGAGCTAAATGGCTTTGGTTATATGGATCATGTTTGCGCGACTTTGGTGTAGTACATTGTGGATCTTCGCCTGATGCTGAAAAACGATAAAGTCTGTTATTCGTCTTAACATTTATTTTAAAGAGTACCCACCAGCTGATGCGTTTGAAAGTGTACTCTGTTGACTAACTTCATCCATTGGTGTACCATCTGGTCCAGTTGTAACAACTGCGGTAACTGCATGCAATGCCGCGGCTGGCGAAGACCCTGATGAACTGATGCCATTGTCTTGAGATATATGGTCCGTGTCAGTTCCGGCCTGTGCGCCTAGCATAGACTGAGGCGGCGTGCTGGTAGGTGGCCCCATACTTTGTGGAGGACCCATATGATGTGGTGGGCCCATAGGCATTGCCGGATGCATGCCGGTCGGCCCATTGCCATATCCCTGAGGCTGTGGACCTGCGGGGTTGGCACCATATCCGCCTTTGTGTTGTAAATGCTGTTTAAGATAATTAAGAGGGCGCGGAGAACCACTGCTTTGTGGTTGTGGTGGTCCAACTGGTGGCGGTGTGCCCTTGCCTTGTACGTGGTTGCCCATACCAGTGCCAATTTGTCCAGATCCACTCCCAGGTCCAGACTGTTGGGGCGAAGGTGGCACCCATTGATAGGGCGGATACTGCGAATGAGGGCTCCCACTACCGTGGTTAGGCATAGATCGAGGGTAGCCAGCTTGTGCGCCGGACGGCATGCTGTTAGCGACCCCAGCGGGCTGGCTAGTTGGAGGAGGTTGCGGCCCAGTTCCATATGCTCCTGACGGATACTGAGGGCGTGGCGGGTAGTTGCCTAGTTAAATAAAATTTTTATAATAAAAGTCACACTGCAACGTTTCAAGAATAATACCTTGAGGATATTGTTGTGGAGGATATCCCTGCGCACCGGGACTTTGACCCGGCAAGCCCATTTTGTAACTACCATGTATATGCTGCGGAATTGGATAACCACCTGCAGTCCCTTGCGGCGGGGGTGGTGGTGTAGCCATATTGTTTACATTTTGGTTTGGCGCCGGTGCTGGTGGTGGCGTCTGCTGCGGCGAATTGCTCGCTGAAGATGCTGAATTTAAAGCCTGTTGCTGCTGAGATTGTTGTTGAGATGATGGCCCACCTGATAAACCGTGTGGTGGCAATGGGGGTGGGCCAGCAACCACTGCTGGTTGCTGCATGGGACCGCCACTACTTGACTGATTACTCGCTGGGCGCGAAATCGGATGATTTTGTGCTGAATTAAAAGCCAATTCAGTATTGGGCCAACTTACAAGCATCATCATATACGTACCCACTGCAGGAGACATAGATCTTGAGCCCGATGAGCCGGTAGGCGAGGGTGTTGGCCTCATGACTTGCTGTGGATTAGGTGTACCGGGCGGACCAGAGCCCATACCACTATGTGCACCGCCACTTGAACTATCGTTACTATTTTGCCCAATCAGCTCCTACGTAAAAGACATAAATAGTGTTATATACATATATTAAATCAGTTTTTCTATTAAATCCTTGAAACTTAATAAAACCATAGTTTAGTCCCATCAGCAGAGCTCAATTAAATGCTGCACTTTGCAAAAAATATCCTCTAGCAAATGCATAGCAACTTCGATTTTGTTTAAATATGATCTATTCATTATTTCATGCATTCTCTGTAAAAATAATCACCAAAAACTTTTAAAAATAGAATTCTGAATTTCCATCCTCAATCGATTGTAACTTTATAGGAATATATAAAGCCGAGCCCAAGAGAGAACAAATAAGACATATACAACAGATAGTAGTAAATACATACATACATATGTACATATGTCTGCAGACAAAGCCAAATACAGAGGCTTAAGCCGACAGCAATTCGAGTCGCAGAGTAAAACGAACAGCGCGGGATCAACATTGTCGATATAAATGTTGATGAGGGGGGAGTGACTGCGACGGCAAAAACACTGTTCGTGTTGGTATCTGAGAAATTAAGTGAACTGAAATGAAATGTACGACGAACTGACGGGCACAGCTACGGGCAAAGTCAAAGCGCACAAAACAAAAACAACAACAGCAATAGCAGGCAGAGAAAATGCTATGTGTGAGGAACGAATAACGACGAAGCCGACGCAGACTGCAACTCGTAAGCGTGCAAAGGGACGCGGATTGGAGATGTGGCAGTGGTAGTTATGGCGCGCTTTGAGTGAGCCAACGTTCAATGACAAAGACGTAGATAAGAAACAGCAACGTGAACACATACGTACACATACACACACAGTCACGTATACCACACACATTAAACGTTAAACTATAATGAAAAAAAAAAAAAATAATAAAAACAGCGCCAGCCATTCGTTTCTTTGCTCGTTTCTCTGTTCATTCGTTTTCGTGCCATACACATAGAAAAACAAGCAAGAGCGTCGAGTGCTTCAAGTATGGGTGAAATGTATGTTCGGGGGAATAGGGGCCAAGCATGGAGTATACTTGAGCAGCATAGGCGATGGTTGCGACGTTGATGACGAGACTAGCAAAGCCACCACAGGCAGCGACAGCAGAAGGCAAATCTAAATAACGATGAACGATGGGGCAACGCTCCTCAAGATGAAGGCGACCCACGTTTTTACTTGTGAGTGGGTTATGTACATATGTATGTAAAAGCTTGCCGGCATGTTGAAAAATTACTTGGAGAGAAAAACAACCGCTACGGGAACGGCACAATGAAATAATATGTGTATAACAAACATGCGTTTGTGCGTGCATTCTTTATTTTTCAGTGTTTGAATATTTGTACAAAGTGTACAACTATTAAAGAAAATCTTAAAGCAAAGTTAATGTTTTACGGGGAATGTAATTTCAATTTAAATTTAATTTAATTTAATATAAACAAGTAAGAGGTTCTAGTCGGGAGCTCCCGACTAGGGCATACCCTGAACCCTTTTTGAGGTGGTAGCGGGGAGGTGGCGATAGATATAAAATGAAAGATACTTGACATATACATATATAATATTCTAGAAGCAACATATCATGTTTGGCGACTCCAGCTCTAATTATTTACCCAATTTGCTCAAAATACAGGATGTCGATATCGATTTTTATCGATTGCTTGGAAAATAAGTATATTATCGATTATCGGAAACAATCTCGATCTGCGTAGGAACTAGGAGAACCTACAGCTAAAATTTTGTCTCTAGCTCTTATAGGTTCTGAGATCCTTGCGTTCATACATACGGACGGATGGACATGGCTAGATCGACTCGGCTATTGATGCTGATCAAGAATATATATACTTTATTGGGTCGGAGATGCTTCCTTCTGCCTGTTACATACATTTTCATTTTGCACAAAAACATTATACCCCTTGTACCCATTTTTAATGGGTTCAGGGTATAAAAAGAAAAGCAATTTATAGTATAGCAATTTATATACTGCAATCACACCCAACCAAACTGTCGCAATGAGCAAACAAAGTTAATGTAAAGCCTTTGACGAATCAAAATTTAAAATTTATAAATATAATAGTTCCTACTGTAAAAGTCGGGAGATGATTTTTCTTGTTGTAGTTTATTTAGAGAGAATATGTAGATACATACATACATATATGCATACTTATGAATACATTTATGAATGCATAGTTAGAAATTGGCATTGCCTAGTTGAACATAGAAGTTAGTCAGATCTACAAGCACTATTTTTATATGTACTAATTAAATTTTTATAAACAGAAGAAAACCGAGAGCAGTGTAAAATGTTCGGCACAACTGAATTGTTAAAAATCATCGCTCCAACCATAAAGCCCCACCGCATCTGGCGAAAATGCATTAGTTATTTATGGCGCGCGCCTTTTTGTAGCTGCTTTAAATTGATGTAATCAGTTGTGCTAACGGATACTACTTGCAATTTGATCAGGAAAACAAATGGTTAGGTCTGTCACTTTGAATAAAGATTGGAATATGGCGAAGGCAAGAAAACAAAAATAATGAATTTCATTATGATTTTTAAATATTTATTCGTTTTAAAGCTTTTGAATAAATGTCTACAGCATAATAGGGGATTTAATACAGTTTAGAAAATGCATTAAAAATGTATTTTATTCTGATAAATATTATTGAATAATTCGCTCTTTTCTTTTTAAAAAATCCTACAATGGCAATACTGATTAAAAGTTAAGTTTTACTGTGGATTTACGTTAGTCTTAACACTATCTGTTTATTATTACGGTTTCTCTTTGAACCCATCGTATAAAAGAAGCCTACACTTCGCGAGTAAATTTAGTCTGCGTTGTCAGCACAGAATATAAAAGTGAATAGCCCGCAAGCAACAACAATGACCTTGGCATTGACCCAAATGCATACATATATTAAAACAGCTGCTCTTTGTAAGATCTCGAGTGTATTTGTATTTTATCTATGTATTTGTGCACACACTACAACATAAAGGGAATGAGCAAAAAGTGGTATGAGGCATGTTGACGGCAGCGGCAACAGCCACCATTACGGACATTTAAAATGAATGAATGGGGTACTACGCATACATACTCCTCTCCAGAAAATACACAAAAAATTGAGAGTCCGCCAACATAAAAGTTGTTTTCATGGTCTGTACGCTGATAGCGCGTATCAGTCAAGAATGTGTACTTCGATATCGTAAAGTCTAACAAGTGCTCTAGTTATCTATATTTTGGTGAACACTATTAAGAGGACCATTGTTTATATAATTCGTTTATACAAAATAAGTACCTGGTGTGGCGATGGTGATGCCTGCGAGGGCTGCGGTGATGGACTCGGTGCATGCCCCGGACTGCTGCTAGGTGGCGGGCCACCACCAGAGCTGTGCGGCGCTGGCGGTTGTTGAAGTGGTGCATGATGCGGTGAGGCAGGCGGCAATGGATGGCCAGGACCAGGACTAGGAGATGAGCCGCCCGGCCATGGTCGGTTAGGTTCGGGATACTATAAGTATAAAACAAAAGTGTGATTTTCACCGTATAAATTAAATAAATTTTTATTTTAAAATTGTGATTTTTTTTTTTTTATTTTACAAGTTGTTGGAATCAGGTAGCTTTACTTTCTTAGAATATCTTTAAATTAAAATAATATTGATTTAAAATGTTTCATACCTGGTGCGTTGTGTAGGCAGTTCGATGATTGGGCCCAGTCGTCGGTAAGCCTGGTGGTGTTGGGTATCTTTGAGGGTACGGCGAATATTGAGAACTGGGCGGTGTATTTTGTTGCTGCTGCTGTTGCTGTGACGGGCCAGGTGGTGGCGCCGGTGCTCCAGGAGCGCTAACACCTGTCTGTTGTGTGGCTTGTTGTTGCTGTTGGGCCTGCTGCTGCTGTTGGGGCGAACTTGGATAGGAACCTGAGTTTTGACTGTGAGCTGGCGGATATGGTGATTGACCTCTGGAAGTATTTGTCTGTAAATTGAACAAATATATTCCTATTTTATTCAACTTCTTTGAATCACTCGATGTACATATACGTTTATATTCAATGTTTTAAATTTGCTGCATATTATTTTTCATCAGTCAGATTTGACTACAAACGGAGAGGAAAATCACGCAAATCTGGTACAAATTATTGTTGAGCGTTGCATCACCTTACATTATACAATTTCACAATCAATTCATTAAGATCTTTTACTCACGAAATCAGAGTTTACATTTATGTATGAGTTTATAAAACTGTATACATATATGAAAATAGATTGACAGTTCAAAATGTGTATTTCAAATAATGCAATTGGCATAGTGTGCCCGATGCTAAAAACGGACAAAAACAAGTAAGAGGTTTTAGTTGGGAGCTCCCGACTAGGGAATACCCCGAACCCTTTTCGAGGTGGTAGCGGGGAGGTGGCGATAGATATAAAATGAAAGATACTTGACATATATATTATATTCTAGAAGCAACATATCATGTTTGGTGACTCTAGCTCTTATTATTTGCCCAAATTGCTCAAAAAACAGGATGTCGATATCGATTGGAAGCTTGGAAACGGAGTAAGTTATCGATTATCGGAAACAAACTCGATCTGCGCAGGCACTAGGAGCACCTACATCTAAAATTTGAGCTCTCTAGCTCTTATAGGTTCTGAGATCCTTGCGTTCATACATACGGACAGACAGACGGACATGGCTAGATCGACTCGGCTATTGATGCTGATCAAGAATATATATACTTTATTGGGTCGGAGATGCTTCCTTCTGCCTGTTACATACAAATACAATATACCCTTTTTACCCATTTTCAATGGGTTCAGGGTATAAAAAAAGGAGAACACGGAAAATTTTGATTTTATAGATTCCAAAGAATTCGGCAAATTAAAGTATTAAATTCATGAAGGCAGAAGACAAGCGAATAAGAAATCAACGACTAAGTACATGTAACAGTACAACAATATCCATTGACACCCTCATTGCGCCCATGCCCGCGTATTTATAACAACAATAAAAAAGAAGCAAATTCGTCGTACTATTGTAAATGGCATGGCAAAGTAAAACATGGGAATAAAACTGAAGTGAGATGGTAGCAATGAATGCCTTGTGTACGCTGAAGCCGGCAGGACAACCAGCAACGATGGCTGATCAACTAGAGGGTGACAGGAAACATGAATGGATGGTTTTCCTACATACCGACATCTATTTGCGTTTGGCCCACACAGAAGCAAAGAAGAAAAAAAACTAAAAAGGGAAAACTCATCATCGATGAAAATCAAACTCAGAAATATATACGGCAGCTAAGCAGGGTGAAGTGAAACTAAAATTCATGCAGTAAGGGTCGCAAGCTGTCTTGGTGCTGCAAACACACAGAAAGCGAATGAATGAGGGAACGTATGGAATCAAATGAGTGACAGCGCAACGGGAAAATAACGTTTATGTGAAACAGGGTCTAGCCAAAGTAAGACAAAATAACTGCATTTCCTGTGCGCTGCTTTACTAGTGTCCGTGTAAGTAAAAGTCGGTCCGGATTAAAATTACAATAACAGAACGGAACATAAAGGTAACATGTTAAAGTGTTCTAACTGAAATATATTATTAACAGCATATGAATATATACAAATTCGTACGGTGAATATCTAAACGCATGCATATCTACAGTAATGCACAGCTTATTAAATGAAAGCACATGCACTCAATAAACCACCAAGCACACACCTTTTATGTTGTCCAGCCCACATAGGTGCAATCTTTTGATAACACCTTCTGTTAAAGATTTGGGTGCGCAGTGTCTTTTTTTTGTACCCTGAGCCAATTAAAAATGGGTAAAAAGGGTATTATGTATTTGTGCAAAATGCAAATGTATGTAACAGGCAGAAGCAAGCATCTCCAACCCCATTAAGTATATATATTCTTGAACAGCATCAATAGCCGAGTCCATCTTGCCATGTCCGTCTGTCTGTCCGTCCGTATGTATGAACGCAAGGATCTCAGAACCTATAAGAGCTAGAGACTTGAAAATTTAGCTGTAGCTCCGTCTAGTCCATGCGCAGATCGAGTTTGTTTCCGATAATCGATAATATACTTATTTTCCAAGCAATCGATACAAATCGATATCGACATCCTGTTTTTTGAGCAAATTGGGTAAATAACAAGAGCTAGAGTCACCAAACTTGATATGTTGCTACTAGAATATTATATATATATCAAGTATATTCCATTTTACACCTACCGCCACCTCCCCGCTACTCTCTATCTACTAAAGCAAAAGAGCGCATAGCGCGAGCTGCATTTGGTGTTGGAATAAGAGGGTTCAGGGTATTCCCTAGCGGGAGCTCCCAACTAGAACCTCTTACTTGTTTAAACTTATATTTAAGACTCTCCAAAAAAGTAATTCGACTTCTACCAGTTTTGGAATATAGGTATATTGGAATATTGTGAACATAGCTAAATGGACGTTGTGTGAAACTTCTTTGTTTTTCATTCAAAGAGCTTAAATTATATACAAACACTTTTGTGCAAATTAATTCATCCATCCAAATTGGTACCGAAAACATTCAAATTTTAAAATGAGCGTAACTTTAAAAGAGCTATTCATGAATGAACAGTAAATATTATATAGCATCACATCCTACTTCAGAGGGCAAAAATTCCAGGTGTTAATATAATTATATAATATATAATTATCCGATGCATTCCTGTGTTAAGATATAAATGAAAAAAATTGCAGTTACATTGTCACATATTCGCACATACGTGCACAAATATATTGCAAATATCTAGCTATTTGCAGATGTTATTTATTTATTTTATTTTTTTATTTATGCGGCATCTTGCATTGCAAAGCTGACAGCAGCTTCACCCCAAAAAGATAAGAGACTAATAAACTACAAAGCAAAGCCGATTCAAAAATTATTTTAAAAACCTTTAAACTTCTTAGAAATTACTCCTAACAACAATTGTATGCTACTTAAATTTATAATTGTAAATCACCTTGCATCAATTATAAATTATCAATCGCATCATTATAAACTAAAATTAAGGAATAACCAAATCAAGCACACAAAATCTAAATAGCCAATTATTGCACACACAAGCAGACATGTACATATGTATGAATGGTAGATTCGGGCGTAAATGCAGCCGTTCTACTGCTTGCTTTATCAGGTGGTGGTGCTACCGGTAACTTTTCTTGCCAACACCATGCCTTTTAATGCTTTGTTAGTGTTTTCCGACAACTTGTTCAGGTTCTTCTTAAAAGTTGGTACCTCGGATATACGCGAAATTTGTTATGTGTGATCGACAAGGCATCGCGCGTAGTTAATATTAAAGGTTGATGAGAGCTCAACTTACCGGTGGTGGTGTCCTATACTGTTGCGATGGGCCCAGTTGTGGGCTGTAGGGCCTTGGGGGTGGTGCCCACCCTCCCTGTTGCGCACCGTACGGCTGGTGTTGTGGTGGCGGCGGTCCATGAGTTGGTAGTGGAGGCGGTGGCCCTCCAGGTTGTTGCTGAACATTTTGTTGATGCTGCTGTTGGGCTGCGGCAGCCGCTGCCGCTGCATTGGCAACTTGCTGGGTATCATAATTATTCCCATAGCGATGTTGGGGTGGTGGCGGCGGATTTGACGATTGCAGTAATGAATTCAGTGTTGGGGTTGGCCCCTGCGGCGGTTGACCGGGTATGTACCGCTGTTGTGGGGGTCGATTCGGTGATCCCCCAGAGCCTTGCGGCTGTTGTTGTTGGTGCGGCGTTTTGCCCCCAGGAGGTGGTTGCTGCGTGGGCGCATGCCCATAACGATAGGGATCTATGTTGGGATCGCCTGAGTGATAACGAGCGTAGGCTGGATGTGCATGAGGATGTTGGACACCGGGTGGCGGTGGCAAATGAGCCGAACCATATTCATCCTTCACACCAGGTGTATGCTCGGGTGGAAGCGGTAGTGGTCCCTGTTGTGGCAATGGTCCACCGTGGTGCTGCATGTGTGGTGGAAGTGGCGGCCCCTGTGGCTGCTGCTGTTGTTGATGCAAATGATGATAGTGTGACATAGCTGTTGCTGAGTCGGAAGTTGAGCCTGACAGAGCGCCAGGCGGCGGCCCGTTGTACGGATGCGGTACAGTGCCACCTTGCTGTATTATAGAATCGTTGCCGTTGTTCGGTGTGGGTGGGCCCGCGGTTGGTGGTGTAGCGCCACCTGAACTGGCTGCCACAGTTGGGGATGCGCTTGCACCAGTCGCACCGCTACCACTACCTTGTGTTGATGGCGATTTTATTTTGTCATTCATGGCGTCTTCGTTTCGCAAACGATGCTTATCAAATCAAGAAGCTGTAGTTTTTGAAGAATACCCACCAACAACGTTGACGCCGATGACGACTTCCCCGACTGCAGCGGCAAGTTTGAGGTTATGTTAGCTGCAAGTTTTAAAAGCAATCATTAGTTTACTTAGCTCAAACTATACAATATAAACAGCACCAAGGCTCACAAAATCACAACCATTGGGCAATCACAGGCTTAATACGAATTTCATTTGGCCGCCAAAGATTTTGTAATTCTACATTCTGTGGATTGAAAAATCAACTACCACTACCACAGCATTCTGACTGTCCGTTTACAAATTGTCGCGCGTTGACAGCCACAGAGTGCTCTCTGCATTCTCTCTTGCGCTCTTTACATTTGGCAACTAAACACGCAAACGCCATCTCACTTGCATGAGAGTGTGGCTCTCACTGTCGCACTTACATGTGCGCGTATGGGTTGTCTGTATTAGTTTTTGTTAAATAGGGGAAGTAAATTATTAATTAATTATATTTATTTTATACGCCGAATAGGAATTATCGGAATATCATTGAAGAATACAATTATTCTTTGGTATACGCGCAATACATCAAAACATTAAATGAATATTAATACATTTTATTAAATTGGAACTGATCAATTTAATTGCAGAACTATAAATGTGTGTGTGGCTATATAATTGTTTTAATAGAGAAGTTTTTACTGACATATTGAAGTTAAATGAAATAAAGGCTTTTCAACATTCTATGATTACCAGTTATATTTTACTGATATAAAAAAAAACTTAAATGTTCGTAAATCCAAGTGAATTGCAAATTGAAAAGCAACTGCAGACAAAATTCATATTTATTGCACACGAATTCTATACAAATATTCCAATACCTCTTGGCTCAGTCATTTCGATCAAAATATGAGGTTTGGAAATAGTATGTACTTATGTTTATCTTTAGAACATATAAACCGACAAATGCCATTTTCACAAAGCTAGCCCGCAAGCTTGCGCTTAACATACATATGCATATTCAAAAGTATGTGTGTAAGACAGTCATGTAAGACAATCAGACTCATCATATTAAATATCTATGTGCATACAGCTTTCTGCTGGTACAATTGCAGCGGTTGTTTTTATACAATTTTCATTATCCACTTGGAGTTCACTTTTAATAATTTGCTTTTGGATTTTTTGCGCGCTCCCGTTGATTTTCGTTTTTGAGGTGCTATTTATCTCGCTTGTATTATATGCGGCCTTTTTGTATGTCAAATAAGCGTGTACGAGCGAGACAACCACTGTTGTTGCATATACATTTTAATGCCGAATGTGAGAACAAAACTAGTTTTGCTGTCGCATTTTTAACAAATTGTTTTTGATATTTTTTATTAGTTTCATTTTATTGCATTACTAAGAAATTCACTCGCAATTAATATATTTACGTAAATATTTAATAATTCAGCTAGCTTTTCATTCGTTTAGTGTAATATCACTGCTCGCTACTGCTGACGTTTATCGTTGTCGTCGTCTCGTTTATGCTTCATTAAGGGTTTTCTTTTTTTATTTTTTTTTTTTTTTTTATTTTTTTTATACATTTTTTGCATGATTATCTTTTTGGTTTAGTGCTTTGGCTGGTAGGTTTAGATTGATACGTGTTGGATATGATGTGACCCTGTAGTGATGATGCAAGGATGTGGCTGACAATTTAATATTTTAAGTATACACACACACGTATCTGTACCGTACCGAACTTTGAGCCTGCATGTATGTACATATTTCATTTTTCGTATCGAGCTTGTACTTTTCACTCGCTAGTGAAAAGAGTCCGGTAAATTATTGGTGATTTAAGACTTTTTCTGAACTAATCGACACACATGTACACACCCACACTTACACATAGAAATATATTCACGCATCGACCGTCCATAGACTTGCTATATACACTAAAAACGAACTCGCGTGAGAAGACAAGCTCGGTACGAGTACGAACATTAAACTGTATGCAAGTCTTGTCTGCCGAAAAATACCATTCATACCCGTCGCGCACAATAAAAAACAACTGGTAGTTATTAAATTCACACTTAGTTAGTAGCTCGAAAAGTTATTCATGTAATCTTTACACTTTTTTCTTTTTATGCAGTGTATTTTACTTATTTTTCATTATTTCTCAACATGACGAGCTGGCCCTATACAAAGCGATTTAAAGCGTTGCCAGACTTCTTTACTGACGCGAACAAATATGGCGGACAGGGCATTAAGAAATATTGAGCTCATCTCGATACTATCGATATTAAGATTTTCCATTTTGTATTTTTCATAAGCGATATTCTTACCTATCAATTTTAACAATATCGAGTATTTAATATCGGTAAAAATAAACCGAAGTTAGTTCTTTTAACATGTAACTTTCTGATTTGTTGTGTTGAACAGCAGTTAATGAGCTAAATGGTATATGTACTGCCCTTCCAATCATTTGGAAACTGTATAACTTAATTACCTTAGGTAGATATATAAGGGGAAAGACTACATATTCTTACTACATCATAGAATATATACATATAAATATAATACAAAGTGGGGATAGTATTTTCAATGAAAGTTTTCAAATATTTAAACAATGGTATGTTTTCGGTATTTTTTCTTTTTGAGGTATATTCAACTTTGCCATACGTGGTCACATTATTTAAGAAGCACCGTTATATAGTTGAATTAAATTCATTTCCTGTTCTTGTACATCTAACCAAGTATTCGGGATTGACTGAAATGCGGAGCTTATATGTTTTGTTAGTGTATTGCCATCTTGTGCATGTACTTGCACAATTTAACTTTGTTGGCGCACTTTCGATACGCAAAAATGATTTGAATGGTGTGGAAGAGCACAGTCACGATGCGGGTAAGATCAGGCGTAACGTTATAAGGTCTAAGCTGTTAGAAGGTAAAGGTATAGATTTAGTATTCGTACTAATATCCAATAAATAATGGCGGATTCATATACAGTTCCAATTTGAATTATGCCTATCTCACTCTATCGTATACTTTTGACGGTCAAGTTGGATACTAATGTACTAGCATACATATTATGAGCAAGGTCATTCATGTGTGTATGCATGTAACATGATTAAAGTCATTTATATATACAGTTCAAATGATGTATACATACATGTGGTATATATGTTGCAGATGTCGCTAAAAGTGGATTGCTTAAAATGTGTAAAACTTGCACATCTGTAAAATGTGTACCACAAATTCAATGTCCCGCTCATGTCCGCATGGGGGATCACGAGAAGCCACAAATTTGCGATCTGCCCGCCGGCAAATTTGGCTATTGCTGCGAAACTGGTCAAAACCACACGGCGCAACAAAATAAAGCACGCCGAGCAACGCTTCCATCATTTTTGCCACCTGATGTGCTTGAAGAAGCACGCAAGAATTTTGAGCATCTAATGCAAGGAGTTGTCCAAATGCCGGTCCTTCGTGGGCATCCAGATTTTACTCATGGTATTGTATTTCAATCGACACCCAAAGAAGATTTGCATAACTTTGCACTGTCGAACAGTGCGCTTGAATTGGTAATAGCCAGTCAAGTGTTTGGCAAGAAGGAACAGGTGCCGCTTGATGACCTCATCACAAACAATGTGCCAGTACAATTTTCAAAGACACCGTTGGCTCAGAATTGCCAAATACGACCAATTTGTCGAGGTAGACAACATTTCCGGAGTATGGATGGCACTTGTAATAATCCGCTACCCCAACGTTCGCATTGGGGAGCTGCTGGCCAGCCAATGGAGCGTCTGCTTCCCCCAGCCTATGAAGATGGGATTTGGACTCCTCGCGCTCATTCGAGCGACGGAACTGCTTTGTTAAGCGCTCGTGAGATTTCAAGCACTCTGTTTGCCGATGTTCATCGACCCCACCCAAAGTACAACCAGTTGATAATGCAATTTGGGCAATTATTGGCCCATGACGTTTCTCAATCCGCTTCGGTGCGTCTCGATGAAAATGGTGGCTTAGTGCAATGTTGCTCGCCGGGAAGCAAAAGCCTTTTACCCCCAGAAAAAAGGCATTTTGCGTGTCTGCCGATCCCGGTATCCGAAAACGATGAATTTTATAACGCTTTTGGCGTGCGCTGTTTGAACTTAGTAAGACTATCACTGGCGCCCAGTGCCGACTGTCAGTTGGGCTACGGAAAGCAACGGAGCAAGGTAACACACTTTTTAGATGCTTCGCCCATATATGGGTCTAATGAGGAGTCGGCACGTGACTTGCGCACTTTCCATGGCGGCCGATTACAGATGTTTAATGATTTTGGTCGTGATTTGTTGCCCCTAACTAGTGACAAGGATGCGTGTGGCAGCGCGGACCCGGGTAACACGTGTTTTAAGTCGGGTGAGTGGATCAACAACTGTTACAATCATAGTATATATGTAATTCCATGTTTCAAGGCGATGGTCGCACAAATCAAATTATCTCTCTCATCACACTGCAAATTGTATTTGCACGTGAGCATAATCGCGTTGCCGATATCTTGGCTGAATTAAATCCGTCGGCGAACGACGAATGGCTTTATCAAGAGGCTCGCCGCATTGTTATTGCAGAGCTACAGCACATTACATACAATGAGTACCTCCCGGCAGTTATTGGATCCCAGCAAATGAAAAGGTTTCGTTTGATGCCTAACAAACAGGGATATTCAACCGACTATAACGTTGATGTTAATCCAGCTATTACTAATGAGTTCTCGGGAGCTGCTTTTCGAATGGGTCATTCTAGGCAAGTAATACAGATTATAAACTGTTAAAAGCTAACTTTAATCATAATCCTTACTAACTTTTGTCTTTAGTGTCGACGGTAAATTTCGCATACATGATGAAGTCATTAATATTCCGGATGTTATGTTTAATCCTTCTCGCATGCGAAAGCGCGAGTTTTATGATGATATGCTACAAACACTTTACACGCAGCCAATGCAACAAGTCGACAGTTCTATTACACAGGGTGTAAGTGTATTAAAACTATTAAAATGGCCAATAAGCATTCATGTCCTTAAATCATAGCTCAGTAGATTTCTCTTTCGCGGTCACAGCCCGTTTGGATTAGATTTGGCCGCAATAAATATACAACGGGGTCGCGACCAGGGTCTGCGCTGCTATAATGACTACCTTCAAGTAATGGGAGCTCCAAAGCTGAACAATTTTGGTCAGCTTCCAAGGGATGTGAGTATTTGTAGCGTTTACTTTCTAGATGTAAATATCTCAGAATAATATTATTGAATCTTATTAGATTGGTGAAAAGCTCGCTCGGGTCTATAGGACGCCTGATGATATTGATTTATGGGTAGGCGGCTTACTGGAAAAAGCTGTTGAAGATGGTATAGTTGGGATCACTTTTGCCGAAATCATTGCCGATCAGTTTGCACGTTTTAAGCATGGAGATCGGTATTACTACGAATATAACGATAAGGTAAATCCAGCAGCATTTAGACCAGCTCAACTGCAGGAAGTGCGAAAGGCAACCATTGGACGTTTGATCTGCGATAATGCCGATCACTTGACATTACATTCGGTGCCTTTGGCTGGATTCGTACTCGTCGAATTTCCTGGGTAAGCTGATAATTTCGATGATTAGCCGATCAGCGATTATCCCCATAAATCATCTCTTTGCAGTAATAGGCTATTAAGTTGCGATGATCCAAACCTTCCTACAGTTGATTTAAATATGTGGCGTACCTAAATAATGCTCATATGGCACTTTATTAATTTGTGGTTGCCTGCTACTTGGTTTGATTGTTTTCAAATATAAATTTTTGTTATTAACATTCCTTTCTTACCCTCAACTGTAAATATCATAAGTAAAAATCGTATAAGGTGAATTTGTGAAGACACCCTTTAAAATATACAGGAATTTTCATAAATCTTAATAATACAAGTTTATGCGTTCGAGGCTCTGAAGTTGTCGCAAAAGAATAGAAATAGAAAAAAAATACCGAAAAAAGACTCACTTGCAATTTTTAGTTGTAGGATATAATTCTTGTTAAAGTTGTGATTTAACTGCTCTAGAAAATTGTTCTAATCACATACTATTTTATTGAAGGACTGCAATTTTTGTAAACCAGATAACATTTTGAATTGTTAACCATTCCGGAAGATAATTTAGCAGCATTTACAAACTACGTCTCATATTGTTCATGCCCGTAGACATTCTCATCGGAGTAAGCCATATACAAGAAAAAGTCCTTATCACGGTGTTCATGGTATAATAGACCCATTGAAGCCGATGTTGGAGGAATGACACTGTTAACGAAGAAAAACAGAGCGTCGTCCGGTCGGAGATTTATGCGTTTACGGATAAGAAAGTAGAACTGACCAACTGTCAGATCATTAGGAACCAAATATTTCTTTTTATCCAGAGCTGCATGACGTGTCTTGGGTGCCTTTTCCACGATGACAGGTACACGATCAGGATACTTTCTGCGTATTTTATCGCCTTCTGCTCGTCGTTTTTCAAATGAGTGATCCTTCTTAAACTGGAAATTCACATTCATAATGGAAATTGTATTAGTAATTAAACCAAAAATAATAGCAGTTAAAATTTTTGTATTTAAGTGCTGCTGCTGAGATTGATGACGATTTTGGTTTGCGCTTAGTTCAAAATTTGTGATTGTTATTTGGGATACTTATTTAAAATTTTGAATTTTAAAAGCTCACTATGTTAAAGGCTTTTAAGCATGTACAAAGAGCAATACTATTTGAGCTACCCTGACGGAGCTGGCTTCTAAGTAGGCCCATGAAAACGAAAGCTTTTACCAAAGCAACCGTAAAAGTTATACACCTACGGAAAGCTTTAAACAAAAGCCTTGAAGTTTATTAAGCATAGCCCGTCGTACATTAGTTAGCTTTAAAAGCTTATTTTCTCAACATATACTAACCGTAATAGGTTGGATGTGCTCTCTGCGTTCGCTCGGTTCTATCACTCGGCTTGCTTTGATATATATAGACGATGTCGTGTAGCGCCTCTGCGAATTTTATATTTCTGATTTCCGGTTTCCAATGAAGCTGCTCTTGCTAATCAGATATTTCAGTTGTGGCTATTCAACAGGTGTATAAAGTCGGCTACGGTAAAACGCTCCGAGACGAAAGTTGAGAGAGATACCAAAATTTTGCACAACGAGCTGTATAAAATTTCTTGCGCCAGGCAGCAGTTAAAATCTCTAAATTAATATAATAACGATTAATAGAAATGCTTTTGTAATTTAATACATTAGAATCAAAATAAAAGCACTCGAAATAATAATTAAGCACGGAAAAACTAAACAAGGATTAAACAAATTTTCGTAGATAAAATACAAAATCGCCATGTGCATATGCACCATTTTGCACTTCCCACGTAAACTTTGGTCAGCGGAGGTCAAATGTAAATGAAATCCAATCATAGTTTTCGGCTACGGCGAGGCATTTAAAATTGATTGACTTCAAAACTGAATTAGTGGTAAGTGTTATACTTCTATAAAAATTCAAAAATGTTACAAATCAAGTTGAATAAGCACGTGTATATATATTGTATATATTCTGTTTTAAAAATTATGTTTTATTTATTGTATTTTATTAAACCAATGTTGGATTTAACGGATTTATCTAACGTAATAAAAAAAAGTTATTCATAACTTGTAATCAATAGTTTGCCCAGCTGAGGAAATCTGCGACTTAAATCATTTTAGTCTCAAAGACTTCGTGAATATTTGTGAACTTAAGTAGAAAATTAAGCGCAATAGAGCTATTTTTCAGTAAAATAAAGAAGAAAATAATAAAAAGCGATGCCGACATTTGTATGTATATTTCTACATTGTTAATTAACAAATATTTGTTTGTTAAATATGCACAGTTTGCCTTTGTTTTGCTAGGGATTATATTGATAAAACCATCTAACATGCGTGTAAATATAATACGTATAACATAAGCGAATAAATATTATGAGATTGAATTTGTCCACTTCCTAAGTTAATTTTGATGGTAAGAATAGGAAAGGTTAATTATGTCAAAAGCTGACGGCAGTCGTGTCTAAAACACCCCCATTGTTCTATTAGGCAAAATACTTGCATAGCTTTGTTTGCTTTTATAATTATAGTGAAGATATTCGTTTTCGGTTCACAGTTTGCATGTTAAACAACATTTACGGAATCGAATCATAACTATATAAATTGAAAAGTCAATCAAACATGTCGTCGCCATACGTGAAATTTTAATTCACAGCTTCATCAATAGGTGCAAAATTTTTGAGGCTCTCTTTTGTGGATTCGTTGTTGGCTTTTTAGGTATATATATATATATGTATATGTATAAACTCGAGCCTAATATCTGTCAAACTATGCCGAAAATCAAAACTTAGTAATGTTTCTTAACTAATTATAACTAGGCTTATGGTATGTACACTAAAATAAGGTAAAAGAAAGTATACTTTCTTTTTTAACCAACAGATTTTAAGCTGAGCAATGAATTTACACCTAGTCGCACTATAATGCAACTAACAAAATGAACCAACAGACGACATCTGACAAAACTAGTACATACAGCTACGCTAAGCCGAGAATATGAAAGCTTCAAAATAATAAGAATAATATTGAATGTGCACTTGAACAAAAATGAAGTGCATGGTAATAATATCCCAATTTGATTTTTTAACATTAATTTTGCTTTCACTGGCCCATGGCACCCATCAAGCAAATACTAATTGTTATGATAACAACAACGGTTTTCATACTTATTTTAATAATGTGTCGATTGATAATGGTAATGAAACTGATATGTCCGTCATAATGACACAGGCGCCAACCATGTCAACGAATCCTACGAGTGATGCTTCCGTTTGGAAGTGTTGCTGCTGGGAAGCAACTAATCAAGTAAGTGGCAGTCGATTACATAAGCATTTAATAATTCCAAGTAGTATACACACAGTTTAAACGATGTAAAAAATATATGCCGTGTAACTTTTTAATGTATTTTATAAAATTGTATTATTTAACAGAATGAGTTTGAGTGCCGATGCGAGGGCGAAGCGCTGACACGTGTGCCACAAACATTAAAGTTGCCTCTACCGAGGCTCACAATTGCATCAGCGGGTTTGCCACGGTTGCGGTCGATGGGTTTGAAAGTGTATGCTACCACATTATTGGATGTGTGAGTAATACTTGAATCCTGTAAATGAAATGTACATATTCAAAAACAATATATGTATGTGCCATAATTGTTTCTTTGCAGTGCCTTTATAGACTGTCTGCAACTTGAAGCTATACAGAACGGAGCTTTCTCAAACTTAACAGTTCTCCGCACCATGTATGTCTATGTGAAAGCAATGTATATCATAAATTATCATTATATTATAAATTACCATTATATATACTGTATATCGTAAATTACAATTTAATATTATTTATAGCTATATTTCAAATGCTCCAAAACTAACTTACCTATCCAAAAATGTATTTGAGGGAATTTCCGACACTATTGAAATCATGTAAGTAAAAAGCCTTATATCGCGAGGACATACGTTCTAACAAAATAATAATTAATTATAACGAAATAATTGTCTTATCACAACATTAGAAAAATATTTATTGTTTGTATATTCAGCTTGACTGTTTAAAATGCATGTATTTTTTAAGCCTCGTAGTTTGGTGAGAGTCTCAAATCATAAGCTGTCGTTTTGCAGGGGATTAGCATAGTTCACACTATACGTTAGTCAAACAAGCAAGCTGAATATAGATATATAATAAGACTCTGTACCAATTATAAGATATAACTTGGTATAGTTATGCTGTGCGAATTTGTAATACTGAACTAAAATGAACCTTTGACAATTTATATTCTTGATCATCATCAACTCCGAGCTGTTTTCATACCAGGTCCATATGACCACTAACCAATCAACATTCCTGTATAAGCGTATCGAAGACAATGAGTGTAACGTACTCAAATTTACAATGTATTTCGTTTAACCTATTGGGATGTCATTTGCTTCATTTTTTCATTGCTCCTACAGTTTTTAAAATCGAATAATATCGATTTTCAGCAGCAGTTCTTTTTATCTAAGAGATATCCGTTTTCGCATGTTAGTTATATAAACAGATCAAGTATATTTCACTATTTAGATTTCCTACCAACATTCATATACCTAAAACAAGAAATAATAGTTTTTTTTTTCGAAAATATAATTTTAAAGCTACATATATACCTTAAATTGTACATTAACCTTTTTATTTAGACGCATTATAAATAGTGGTTTAACAAGTGTACCCGATTTCGGATATTTACCCCCCAATAATATATTACAAATGATGTAAGTGCGCATACGATAAAATTCTTTTATTTTTGTATAAATTAAATAACTTTCAACTAAAAATTGATATATACTTATGCATATAGTGATCTCGATAGCAATCAAATTTCTCGAATTGATTCAAAATCTATTCAAGTAAAGACTGCACAATTGTAAGTAAAAATTTATATTGATACTGCCCAAACTAATTGTACTGTTTTGATTCATAAGTGTTTTAGCAAATAACGAAATAAATTTCATTGATGATTCTGCCTTTTTGGGTTCGAAAATAGCTAAACTGTAAGTTTGTTGTAAAAAAAATGTTCAATTTTAAATAATAACTTCTTGTATAACACATATCACAGTTCATTGAAGGATAATCGCAGGCTTATCGACATTCACCCAAATGCATTTTACGGTATAATTGATATAACAGAACTGTAAGTAATTTAAATTATTCGCATTAAAATATACGAACAGTGACATGCATACTTTCACTTAACCATAGAGATCTCTCAAGCACATCTTTAGTTAGCTTGCCATCAGCTGGACTACAGACCGTTGAAGTATTATACATAATCAATACGCATACTTTGAAAACGATACCCTCCATATATAACTTTCAGGTATATACATCAACACATTTTTTTTTCTCTTTTACTCATTTATTATTACAGAACTTGCAGAGAGCCCACTTAACGCACTCATTTCATTGCTGTGCGTTTCAGTTCCCGTCAAGGCATGATCCCAAGAGGCATGCTCAACGCTTACAGGAATTACAAAAATGGAGAGAACAATGCAATGGTGACCGGGATTTACATAAAGATGTCGACAAGAAGCTAAAAAAAAACACATCCGTGAAAGATACGGCAGGAGTGCATTATACGTACGTTTGATCAATGGCTTTATTTAACCAAATATTTATAGGCCTTCATAGAAACCAAAGTGGAACTGCTAAAGATAATCTACTGACTGACGCTGCCTCCAATTCATATGACTACCTAGCTGATTCTACAATGAACAACATTGGAATTTTTCATGAGCAGATTACAATAAATCCAGATGACGACCAATTGGCTGAGTACTGCGGAAACTTCACATTTAGGTTAACGTTTCTTATTATGTTAATGCTATTTATTATAGTACAATTTTTAATGCAGAAACCCAGATATTCAGTGTTATCCCATGCCAAATGCCCTAAATCCATGTGAAGACGTAATGGGATATCAGTGGCTGCGAATAGCTGTTTGGATTGTAGTTGCATTAGCTATTGTTGGTAATGTGGCGGTTCTTACTGTCACACTGTCCATTAAGTAAGTTTACCCCTCAATGATTTGATTTATTTAAATTTCTTCATCATCGAATATTTTATTAAAGATCAGAGAGTCCATCAGTGCCACGCTTCCTAATATGCCACCTTGCTTTTGCCGACTTATGTTTGGGTCTCTATTTGCTGCTTATCGCTTCAATTGATGCACATTCAATAGGCGAATATTTTAACTATGCATTTGATTGGCAGTACGGTTAGTAGTTCTCTAATGTTTATTACTTTTTAGATAATTATTTTGTCATTTACACAGGATTGGGCTGCAAGATAGCCGGGTTTTTAACCGTGTTCGCCAGTCATTTGTCGGTCTTTACTTTGACTATTATCACAATTGAACGCTGGTTTGCCATCACGCATGCAATGTACCTAAATAAGCGTATCAAATTACGTCAGGCTGCTGGAATTATGTTAACGGGTTGGATTTACTCCATAATTATGTCTGCATTGCCCTTGTTTGGTATAAGTAATTATTCATCTACCAGGTGAGGTGTTTTCGACTGCATTCTACAGTTTTATTGATTGTTTTCAATATACATTTATTTAGTATATGCCTGCCAATGGAGAAACGCGATATATACGATTCCATATATTTAATATTGATTTTGGGTTGCAATTTCGTGGCGTTCACAATTATTGCCATATGCTATTCACAAATATATCTTTCTCTCGGGCAAGAAACGCGCCGTGCACGACGCAACAATTCAGGCGAAATGAGTGTTGCTAAGAAAATGTCACTTTTGGTGAGTTTGTCCTTAACATTTAACAAAACCTTAACTCATTTTAAACTAATTGGGCGTTTTTATATTTTTACAGGTATTTATTAATTTTACTTGTGGGGCGCCAATTGCTTTTTTTGGTCTTACTGCATTAGCTGGGTACCCATTGATTAATGTTACAAAATCGAAAATATTACTAGTTTTCTTTTATCCCTTGAATTCGTGTGCGGATCCATATTTGTATGCCATCCTCACATCGCAGTATCGACAGGATTTGTTGACTTTCTTGTCCAAGTATGTATCCGAATCTAAAGTATCTAAACATCCCACAAAATGATAAAAGCTCAATTAATCCAACAGATTGGGCATTTGTCGCCAAAACGCGCTTAAATATAAGCACAGCGATTCGTTGCATGGAACTTCACATTACACTATTCGCGGGTCCTTTGAACAGCAAAGTTCACTTTGCCATAAACCCCAACAAGATGGGGCCGCGGAGACACAAACAATGCTAAAGAATAACGAGGATTATGTGTAAATGATTTATTTATCAAAATACTTTTTCTGGTTCTGCGTTGCGTTTAGTTGATCTTGGGTGGGATGTATTGCAGGAACCGCCCTAATTGCTATCGTAATAATAATTATTCACGGACCTATTCTGCATCCAATTCAACAAATCACCTTGTTTTATTGTAAACTTGAAGTCTATAAATTTGTATTAAACATTTTAAAAAACGCTCTTTACGCAATTTGACAATTCTTGCTACTCAGAGAAGTTAATACATTTTAAGCGTTCTTTTCTACGTAAATATATATAACAGCGGGTCTTTGTATTAAGAATTTTAGATATTACCTTTACACTAAGTAAACGCCCGTGGAAGATTGAAATCTACCCGAACCATCTTGATCTCCACTTCTATTTAAAAATATGTTTAAAAAGTATTCATTGAGCTTTTATGTAGAATTTCGAAAATAAGTTTGAAGCAAATCGGACAAAACTTAAGACTTCACCAAAAAAATCTTTGAATCGCATTTTCCACAGAGGAAGCTTGGACTCTGCGAAAAGTGCGAAACACGTCTCAAATGAATTTTCATATAGATCCTTGGAAATGAATTTGAGTGCGAAACGTCACCCACCAAATCTGTTTCCTCTATTTCCACTAAGGAGGAATGCATTTTTCGAAAAGTGTGAATCCCCTTCAAATGAATTTGAACAAAAATCTTTGAAAATGAGTTTGAGGCCGATCGGATGGTAAGCAGACAAGTTTCATAAAAACGATTTTCGCGATTTTTCCACATATTTATGAGTGTGAAATTTCCCGAGACGGTGAACATTTTAGCTTCATAGCTCTTACGGGTTGGGCTGTGCGTAGATCACCAATCAGTCAGTCAGTCAGGACAAACAGTTTTATATATAGAGATATATGTATGTCTGTACATTTGATATAGAAATTATAAGGTTGTTAACAGATGCTTCTGCAGTTGTCTGTGAATAGAGTTTTTGGTATTATATTTTAGATTGGAATACCACTATTTTGTTAAATGCCACCCCAATGTAAAAAAAATACCAGACGAAAGAATACTAAGTGAGAAATACCAAGATTCGTCGACGGTTGACAGTCGAGCAAAAATGTCACGTCTTTCAGATATATTAGGTATAATCTTTGTCATAAAAATTGCTATATGTGCTTCAGAAAACTTTAGGAATAATAAACCTCTATCTAGGGCAGCAATTTTTCATTTTCCTGAGTACGCGTACAAAGAAACAAGCAAAAATGTATGTATAACATGAAGGGAGACTATTGATTTTTCAAATAATTGCTGTTTTTTTTAAGGAAATTACCTATCACGATTACGAGCTAGCCTGTGGACAAAACTCACTATGTGTTAATGCCAATTCAGCTATGGTTTCCAAATTAAACTGCTTAAGGCAATGTATATCACATTCTTGCTATCAAGATATATATGCATTTGATGAAGTAGGCTTTATGAATTCAACTAATATTCATAAATAATCAATGTTGTTCTTTTATGCAGCTTGAAGAAGGTGAAATCGATGTCAGAACGAATTCATTCAAAGGTTGCGTTATACAACGTATGTAGCACAAGGCCCCAATCCTATATCGATTGTATTTCACTAACTACCTGCAGGAACTACAATGGAAGATTTCCGAGTATATTTATAAATGGATATAATTTGCTTTTTTTCAAATGACTATATCTACAATTTAAAATTTCTAATGGTTTTAGAAAACCAAATCCCTTTTGCTAAAATTGAGTGACTATAAAAAAAAGTCAAATTCACCTTTTTTATCTTTTTATTCTGAAGACTTGAGGCAGATATATATATATATATATATGAAACAGTAGACAGACCGTCTTACTATCAACAATATTTTAGGCTATTAAGTGATATAATGCACACATGTTTAAGCTGGAACGATTGAAGCCATCGGCGAACATCATCTTATGTCAAAATAGTTGATCAAATAAAAAAAAATATAAAAATAAAGAAGCTTAGAGCTTTTAAACTTAATTTATAAGTCAATAAAAAGTGTTGCATCCACAAGCTAACGACAATTACGGGTAAATGGTTATGCAAAAAATCACGTTTATAATACATTATATATAATATATATAATATATATATTATATACTTATACATACTATATATATATTATATATTATACAATTATACTTATCTTTTTAACATAATGCAGTATGCCATTATTGATTAAAAATAACCAATATTATTTAATAACAGAAATATCAATGTAGTAGTATTTCAGACTTTGAATGTATTATTTTATTGTCCAAATAAAGGGTAACAAGTAAGAGGTGCATGTCGGGAGTAGGGGATACCCTGAACCCTCTTATTCCAACATCAAATTCAGCACGCGCTACGCGCTCTTTTGCTTTAGTAGTAAAAAAGATAAATTACAACAAAAAAAAAATATGTTCCCTTAGCAGGGTTCGAACTCGCTACTAACCGCACTACTTGCCGCCGTCTCTACTCAACAGCCACACCACCTACAACTAAAATTTCAAGTCTGTAGCTCTCGAGTTTGTTTCCGATAATCGATAACTTACTCCGATTCCAAGCAATCGATAAAATCGATATCGACATCCGGTTTTTTGAGCAATTTTGGTAAATAAATAGAGCTAGAGTCACCAAACTTGATATGTTGTTCCTAGATTAGTATATATAGATACATCAAGTATTTTTAATTTTATATCTATCACCACCTCCCCGCTTCTACCTCATAGCTATAATTTAAGTTAATAACCAAAGTTATGCTGCCTACCAATTTAAGCCACAATTTAAATGCAATTGACTTTTTGAGAATACACATGTATTCTATGGTATTATAAGATATACTGTAGAAAATTTCATTAAGATCGGTTTTTGTTTTGTGTTTGCGACGCAATTTTAAAGAATTTCTATATACATGTACAGTGTACAGTGTCAAATTCGGTCTTCACTACGATTGATTTCTGTGGTGCTATTTTAATTGGTTTTTTTCTCAGTAAGTCTCGGTTATTAGTGTGGCTGGTAAGTAGAGGCAGTGGCAAGTGGTGCGTTCTGCCGCGAGATCGAGCCCAACCTAGGAATGTAGATATGCGGTCAGTTGCTAGTTCAAACCATGCCAATGGAACTTTTTTTCAATTTTTTTTTAAATATATCTTGGAATAAGAGGCTTCAGGGTATTCCCTAGTCGGGAGCTCCCAGACTAAAACCTCTTGTTTTTTTAAATTTATTTTTGTTAATTTTTGCCCAACAAAATTAGAGCAACAAAGCCTTTGTAATTACCCAAGTAATTCATATTGTCAACCAAGTGGACAGCCGCACGCATATTTACATATATGTGTATATAGCGCCCATACGCACTAATGAAACACAGCAACACAGCAAGTTAGTCAGGACCAACTAAAGCGAGTGGGGAAGTTGGCTAAATATTCTGTTCACAATTGTGTTAGTCGTAGCCGAAACGTCCTGGCGATTGGTTGGAAAAAAAAGACTCTGATAAAGTACACAAATATTTAATCAAATCATTATCTTCATAATAAAATTTTGACAATTCTTTAGTATTTGTTATAACTAATATGGCCAGAAACCATAATATGTCAATATTGATGTACGTCAATGTGTACATGGTTATCTTCAATTAATAATAAAAGCTTATGAGTGTTTAACGGGACATACGTCAAAAGGTATAAGAGCTGTAATTAACTGATAAACTTATTAATTCGTTACCGGTGCAACGCACATTGTACAACTTTACAATGAAGTTTAAGTAATAAAAACTTACTTACAAAAAATTATGTTTTTTTAACTAGAAGATATATTTGTTTTGACATCATATGAAAAGTGAAACTCATATCTTAGTGCAGGAGAAATTTCGAAGAGGCCATTAAGTAATGTGGTCTAAATTAAAAATTATAAAATGTTGTTAATTCTTTATGGTCCAATTTGTTGTGCCTAAAATTAGTAAATATATACATATAATATAATATAAGATTAGCTATAAATTGCTGTGGTATTAAACAGTTCATTGCAATTCAACATATATCAACTTTAAACTTGTTTGTGATGACTCACTGATCAACGCACAGCGCAAACCGTAAGAGCTAGGAAGCTCAATTTAGAATAAAACTAACCTTTCATGGCGTGAGCACTAAGACAAGGTTTCAAAAAAATTGATCGAAAATATATGTTATTTGTTGAGCGTAAAGGCAGTTTTCAAAGAAATGACTACTTTTTTTTGTAATATAAAAAACTTGCACTTGTTGATCTTCAATCTCACACTTACACATTATTAATTGTTTTCGAAAAATACATAGCCCTTGGGCGTCGTTTATATACCATTGTAGATTTTTTTCATGAAATGTGTAAACCATAGAAGGAGACCTCCCGGACCCCATGCTGTACAAATGAGTCTGTCTTTCTATACCAGACAGTACATACATTTTGTTTTTTAAGATATCTGGACCAAACTTAGCAGTTATTAGTTTCACTATTAGCCTTATGCAAATTACTATTAATATCGGACCACATATAGTTACGATTGAAACTTTTGGTCGAAAATGTAGTTCTTCCGTGAACAACTTTCCGTTTACTAGTTTCACTACGCTCCCTGGAACAAATTTTTTCTTGGCTCAAGAAGTTCTCTCTTAGCGATTGGGTAATGACAGATTGCCAAAAAGGAAATAAAGAAACAATGACGCAATTGCCCGAGTTGACACCGCTTCATGTGGAGACAACAATTTTTCAAACCCATGGACATCGTGGTTTTTACCAATACTTTTACTTTGTTTACTGTTGCTTTTTGTTGCTTTTGACTCGAGCTGTAAACTTTTGTCGCACAGTATCAAATATAATTAGAAATATATGTTTATCCAACGTAATTAACTAGAATAAAACAAGATTATTTGTTAACACCTTAGCTGTTTTCAATTTATAAAATGTAAAGCAATTTTCAGAAAATGTTCAATATTTCCTAAACAAAACAATTACAAATATCAATGTGTTCGGCCGATTTAATAATGCTAAAAATAATAATACAAATTCCAAAAGCAACAAAACGCAAATGTTGAATAGCCAATGAATTCTCCCATGTTGGTTTAGTGCGCTGACTTTTGTGTACTTTAGCAGCCAATAAAAAAAAATAATGCTCATACCAAGCAGTGGCTGCGCTCAGTTCCAGCGCCATCCAAACGTCAAAAATGTGCTCTGTCAGTTTGTTATTAACGTGTGCTTAAACCAACTGTGTGTTGTATAAGAAATCTCTATAGTTCGTTTTTTTCTAATTAAATGAAATATTATGGTAATTTCTATATTTAAAATACAAGTATATCAAAACATCTTAAGGACTATAAAAAGCAAAAATATTTAATTAACGTTAACGTTAGCAGATATACATGTGAATCATCCAATAATAGCGGGCTAAGAAATGTATTAGATAATAGAATATAAAGAATAGTAGAGTGGTTAATACATGCAACATTTTTCAATAGGAAATATACACAACTTTATGAGTTCGTTTGTATTACAAATTTGTTTAACAGGTGTGTCAAAATAGCAAATTTAATATGAATATTACTTAGAAACTTATAGCTATGGATTTACCGTTGTTGACTAAAGGTTCAATATTCAATAGCATAAGTAAATTGCTAAAATCTGTTAAAAAGTCAAAGGGAGAATATTCGTTTTGTAGAATGTCCGTTCTGCTTTGCCCGTCTGGTTGTCTGTCCAAATAAACAATATTTTTGGACGCTATCAATTTCTACATATAAAGCAAGAGGCTTTTTAAAATGTACTTTTCGTAGGCAAAAGAAGCACATTGGTGGGTGTGCTAGCGTAGGTTTTCATGTACACCTGTATGCTATCATAAGTTAGTATAGAATGGTAGGACAGTTATGAATTGGCTTTTGCTTTATGTTATATATTTGTATGTCATCTTCGAATCACAATGTTATAAAGGATTAGAATCTGCGGAAAGCCTAGTTGAAATGCATAGATGGAACATGTGGGTTTTACATAACTATATATATATGTAAGTATGCTCTTTATCTCTATTTATTCTCTGATAATCTTATATCAATTTTTTGATTTAGGTTATCAGTTCAGATGATAGTCTGCTGACCATATTTGTAATCGTAATAACCATGCGCGAAATATATAACTTAAACAAATTTTGAGATATTTGTATCGAAAATGTCTATCAACTGAATTTATAATGATTTCGTATAAATAATGAACTCATCATTGAAAAGTATGGCCTGGCCAAAGTCTATAGCTGTGGCTATTTTCTTACTACTGATATTGGTGACTGTCATTGGAAATATGCTTGTTATATTAGCTGTCTTAACCACCAGAAGACTGCGTACCGTTACAAATTGCTTTGTGATGAGTTTGGCGGTAGCTGATTTACTTGTGGGCATTTTCGTTATGCCACCGGCAGTAGCCTTGCACGTCATTGGTATGTATTTACATTCTAAAATGTATGTATGTTTTTCCATCTGTTGTGACGAGAGACCTTATCAAATATCAAATTAGGTGTGCGCGTTTTTGCCAACTTGCACTTTGTGATAATATCATTTATAACAATTTCAATATGTACGGATATTGTATGAACTTTTTTTATTTGGTGACCCTTTGTACATTGTACATGAGTTTTAATCAAATTTATTTGTGTTTATTAAAAATAATTATTTCAACGACACTCGCTACGGCAAAAAATAGTCAGTAGCTAAGGGCAACTCAAAATGTAATTACATGCTTTTATGATTCCTAAATTGCCAAGTATTAAAACTTTTCCCTTTTAAAGGCAACCTTTTACAAACACATAATCGAATTAAAAGAATATGAAGAGCTCTACAATCCCTAAAAGTGTATAGGTGCAGTACATAGTATACGAAGGCGCAAGTTGTTTTAGAAGCCGAACGAATTCTGTTGAAGTAATCAAAACAAAAACTTTGCCTTCCCAGCCCTTTTGTGAATTGGGAGTAACCATTTCCATCCAAGCTTTACAAACATAACATGGTTTTACATACTTTAAACTGGCAAGGGTAAACGTAATAAGCCAATCGAGCCATTTTTATTTAAAATTTTACTAAATACATACTTAAATCATCAGACTACTAAATATTAAATTAAATTATATAATTATTATACTGGATAATTATTTATTATACTGGATAATAATTATTATACTGGGTATCAAAGATAGTTTTTCTTTTGTGAAATATTTTTTATTTATAATATTATATGTATTCTTTATGCAGGTTCGTGGAAACTTGGCTGGCTGCTCTGCGAGTTTTGGATCTCCTTCGATATATTGCTATGCACGGCGTCTATTCTTAGTTTATGTGCCATCAGTTTAGACAGGTTCGTATTAAATAATTGATAATATTTATATATTTAATATGTTGAGCAGCTAATAGCGTTACAGTCCCTCATCACCATATTCTGTATGTCTCGAATAAATTATACTCATAGATGTATGTATGTTCGAGTACATGCACTCTTTGGTAGGAGTATTAATGACTAATATATGTTGAAACACGTATACCTGCCTTAGCTAATAAAATCCTTATGTCGTTCGTTGTTATAAAAAGTGTAATTCATTGCTATGACGTCATGGACACATAAAAAAGGGGAAAATACTCTGCAAAAACTGTTTCATTGACCCATTCTGTACATGCCATTTAAAGGCAAGTAACAGGGCGTTGGCAAAGAATAAAATAGTATAGAGAGTCCGATGGTAATAATGTGGGCGGTACGTAGTGCTCGTTTCTTTTGTTGGAAGTTTCAATTACATTTAAATGGCATTTCCAAGCTGACGCCATGCTTCGCTGTTTGCTAGGGACGTTTGTTAACAGCTTAATACACAATATGCCGCTTGGTTTTTGTTTTCATTTACTCTGTTTTTATTGCTTTGTACTTAACATAGGTATCTCGCAGTGACACAACCGTTAACATATTCGAAAAAATGGCGTTGCAAACGATTGGCTTTGTTAATGATTCTTGGAGTGTGGTTACTGGCCTTTGTAATCACCTGCCCCCCCATGCTCGGCTGGTAAGTATGCTCATATAAGCATATCGATGTACGGGCACTCTTAAGGATAATATTTGTCATATTTATTTCTATGAGATAAAAATCAGGGAAAACATTTAAGAAACATTTTTAAGACAATGCACATCTTATACAAAATTAAGTACTCATCTAATAACAAACTGTCTATGATTCTCTATTTTACTTATTCAGGTATGAACCGGGTAGGAATCGTCATCAAAAAGACTTTGTTGACTGTCGGTACAATCAGAATAAAGGATATGTCGTTTACTCAGCAATGGGCTCGTTTTTTATCCCTCTCACTGTCATGTTGTACGTTTACGTTAGAATTGGTTACGTTCTGACATCACGACGACAACGGATTGTACGCGATGCGGTAAGTTTTCCAAAATATATTTGTATCATTATATAATTCATTTTTCTTCTGTCAGAACTCGGAACGCACGGCTGATCATGATTTAGACGGCGACAACTTTATCCTGGAATCTAAACATTATCGTTGTAACCCGCACAAATGTTTACCATGTTGTGAAGCTCGTTGCAGTGTAATAAGTACCCATGTAAATCCCATACTAAGCACAAACCACGTTAGATGCGGTAAATGCAAGGACACCAAATTGGGCGATAAAAGAATGAAACTCAAACATCAACCGACATTCTATGAACTTATCGAATTTTCACGAATTTCGTCACATAATTGTAGATATCATGCAAAATGCTCGTCCTCCTTGTCTATACCAGCATTATATTACGAAGAAAATCAATGTCTGGCTGGCACATCTTTAGATACAGCTAATATTAACGGACCCAACAGGTCGTCTACAACATTACATCAGTTTCAAAGACAGTTAGCAAGTCATCGCATTCCAATGCGAGTATCAACAAAAATAAAAAATACCAAAACGACCAAAACCCTTACCATTGTCATGGGAGGGCTGATTGCTTGCTGGACGCCATTTTTTGCATATTATTTGTTGATACCCTTTCTGCCGCAGTTAAAAAAACTCGAAAGTCTTATGTCATTTTTTACATGGGTTGGCTGGCTAAACTGTGCCATTAATCCATTTATTTATGCCTTTAATCCTGATTTCCGAGCTGCGTTTTGGCGTTTAACATTTCGGCGAATCTGCAAGCAGAAGCTTGCTCGAAATCGTATGAACCTGTTTCGCACCTAAAGCATTAAGTCCCACAATAGAAACATACAAATTTACGTCTATATTAATTGCATAGAAAGTCCATAGTTTTTATTTAAATTAAAACATAGGTAAGAGCACGTATAAAATAAATAAATCTATTTAAATGTTAATTTATTTACTTAATTTTACTTATTTATGTGGATGCACTTAATTGAGAGGATTATTCATTTGATAATGAGTCCAAAACTTGTACATACTCTACCCTCCGACCTCAGATACAATAAGACAGATATAGTGCTAAGTTACCATTCGAAAATTAAGTATATTCAATTTTGTCACTAACTTCCGGCTTCTTTATACCCAGATTGGCGAATGGATAAAAATAATTATTCAAATAGGCTAGGGGAGACATTTCTGGCTCTTATAAAAATATATGTACATTTTTGGTTATCAAGTTGTATGTTAAATACCCCTAGAAACATTCTAATAAAACTGATAAAAAGTATACATTTGTAAGCTGAAAATACCTTTTTTATGCGTTGTACGTTTCTTAAATAACTTAACTTCTTAAGTCCACAAAAGAAAACTTGGTCATCATAAACACGTAAGCCCATTCGTATATGCATGTGTTTTACAACCAATCATTAAGGAAAATAGGGATCAATCTAATATTCTACCCAACATGAAGAAGGTACAAAATATTTTATTTAATTTAGAATTGAGATATTACTTTTGTGAAAAATGGCAATTTGAGGGGTATAAATGGGAGTATGGTGGGTGAAGTTTCGCGTTTAAATTAATTTCCGAAAATCTTCATGAAAAAATGTAATGAAGACGTGTTTCAGCGGCTTTGGAAATTCCACCCGTGATAAAGGTAAACTGGCGGAAAATGTTTGTATGAAAGTTTTTGGCTTATCAAAATTATTTTATTTATTTATTTATTATTTATGTTAATTAAAATTCATGTGAGCCGTGTTCCCCATTTTGCGCAAAATTCGCCCCTTTTCCTTGATTAATGCGAGTCAGAAGTTATAAAGGCGAAGTTTTGAGTTTCATCCGATTTGTAGCTCTTACCCTTCAGTATGTCAATATGTATTTTATAAGTAATATTATGAAAATGATATTAAGTTGTCGCTGAGCAGAAATGTTAAAATTGGATTTCTTACGCATTTGCGTACATATTTGATGTACATATTTTATTTATATATATATATAGTAAAAATGCCAAGATTACTTCTACTGATTCACAATTGACAGCAATTTTTATTTTCTTTTCGTCATTTTATTTATGATGCCACCTAAAATGGATCTATGAAATGTCACCACATTTAAATTTTAAATGTAATAAGGTTAAATTAGGGCTAAATCACAATTAAAATGTAATGCGTGTATATATTTATTTTCAACTATTATATATACAAAGAACAATACTACTATGTTTCTTGTGGAAGTTAATGTTTTAAAGAAAATCTCAGTAGAAGGATGGTAAGATATCAAAAAGTGTATAGATACTACTACATATAGAATATATACATATATTCACTTTTTCTGTATTATATGTACGTATGAACTAAAAATATTAATATCGAGCTCTGTCTAAAATTTGGTTTGTATTGTTGATTATCGACGTAGGCACAGTGCTTATTCGTATGCTCATCTTTAGAGTGAAACATGCATATGTGTATATATCTATATGCTAATATTAAATGTAAACTGGCTAATACTTTCTTACATAGCATCATAGAAATATATAAATAATATTCTTTAAATAAAACTTCAACAAACCAGATAGGATCCATAAATATAATTTTAAATAATTGTTGTCTATAGCAATTTCTAATTGTATAATCTAAAAGCACTATTGGTAGTAGCTGTAGGAAATGTTGCCATGTCGCCAAGCCCTATCTCTAATATCATCAATTTTGTGGTTGTACGGAGGAATGTAAGGTGGCGACACGCCACGACTATCGCCTAATAGACATTGTGTTTGTGGGGAATTGTGGCTTTTGATCGTCACTACAAAAACGTTTACAGGTTAAGCGCCAAAAGGCGGCACGAAAGTCCACACTGTAAAATGCGTAGATAAAAGGATTAATAGCGCTGTTGAACCAACCGAGCCAGGTAAGAGCCTTGGCCAACGTGCCACTGACTTGGTGCTCGGCCAGAAACGGTGTTATAAGATAGTAGACAAAAAACGGGAGCCAGCATGCGATAAAGCCACCAACGACAATGCTAAGTGTCTGGGTTGTTTTGTTTTCCTTTTTAAGGGATGTAATGCGGTTCGACAGAGATTTAATATTGGTTGAAGTAGTGGTGGAAACATCAGCCGTTCCTGACCCTGCAGATGCGTGATTATGGTGGCCACGCAGCCTGTCTCCACCACCCACACTAAGATGCGAATGCCGAAAGCTATGAGTGTGCGGTTGTTGTTGTGGCTGGGCTTGCCATGGCGCATCTAATAAACTGCTGCTTGGACCTACACCACTTGCCATTGTAGTAATAGTCGTGGAAGCGGTAGACGTCCGTTTCAGAGACACTGAAGATGGTCGAGTTAATTCATAGCAACTGTTTTTTCCACTGGCATTATGGGTTGATGCCAGTAAGGTCTGGCAATTTCCAGCATTAACCCCACCTGATGTTGGTACTCCAAGATTGTCACTATCGCTAAGTACAATTTCATGTAGATCCTTGGATATTGTTTGGTTGAAGAATGTTTGCGCAGCAGCCTGTTTGCCCTTGTAGCCCGTACTATGTTCCTGCTCGGAGAATTCATTTTCAACGTCGGCGGCGGTGTATCGTTTAAATTTCTGTGTACGAGATATAAATTTAAAAAATTTTATTTCTCTTTATAAATAGGTAGCGTTTTGTTTGGTACCATAAATACCAAAACGTAATCTTATAATTCATTCTGTATATCGCACGGATATTATATGGCATTGGTGTAAACATATACATACAATTTATTTATAACAATATTCTTATTAATATTACTTTAATGGATGCTTTTTTAACACTCCTTATCAATCTTTTGTTATGTTCCATATAATGCTTACCTTGTTATGTACATTAATGTCAGTCATATTATCGTGTCTTTTTGCAATCACACAAGAAATTTTGGCATAAACATAAATCATAACAGCCATTGGTATAAAAAATGAACCCATCGCTGAAAAAATTACATAGCCTTCATTTTGGTTGTAACGACACTCTCTTAGGTCTCGGCGTCCAGGTTCATACCTATGTAAAAAGTTATGAATGTTACATACGAAGTTATAAATGTTTAACGAATTCTTGAATATTAATAATGTTGGGTATATTTTGATAAATAATAAATTTATGAAAAGTAAATGTCTGGCATGCGTGTAACGCTTTCCATGAATATGTAATTGGTAAACATATACAAATGGTCAAACATTTCGTAGCTGTTAGTATAAAAATCTGATTATTTATCCATTCATTTTTTTTTTAGTTGTAAAGGTGTTATTTTCTTACCATCCTAACATGGGCGGACAAGTAATTGTTAATGCCAGGATCCAAACGATAAGAATCATTAAAAGCGCGAGACGCTTGGAACGCCGTTTCCGAGAATAGGTAAGTGGCTGTGTAACAGCTAGGTATCTAAAAATTACAATTTTTTTGTTAACAAGTTGGCCGTGTTATTTTAAACTGGAATACCTATCAACACTGATGGCACACAAACTCAAAATAGATGCTGTACATAGCAAGACATCAAAGGATATCCAAATATCGCAGAGTACCCAGCCGAGTTGCCAGGAACCTGAAAAGGGCAACGGATTGAGCTTAGGATAAACTGTAGTTTAAAGTGAACTTTAATACAACAAACATGTGATTTAATCTTGGTTTGAATAAATTTATGTTTGTGTATATTTGTACTCGATTGGTAAAATTGCTTACCAATAAGATGTACAGCTACTGCTGGTGGCATAACAAAAATCCCTACAAGTAAATCAGCTATTGCTAAACTCATAACAAAACAGTTTGTAACCGTTCGAAGTCTTCGAGTGGTCAAAACAGCTAATATAATGAGTGTGTTGCCAATAACGGTGACAATGATAAACGTGCTGAACACAGCAATCAAGCAAATGCCCTGCCATGAAAGAATGAGATCGTAGAAGTGGGCCCATTCGGCCGTCGCTGCAGATTCATTGTAGTAATTAAAAAGTGTTAGGGTAGGCACTGAATCTCCGAAATTTCCAGAGTCATTTAGTTTTGACTGCAACGAAGACACGTCAGACGTATATGACGTTGGTGACAAACTCCTATTGCCAATACTCCATGTTTCTAGAAAGTTATCGTAACTAATAGAAACGTTTTGCTGCAATCCAAAAACGCCGCTTGTGGCAAGGAATGTAGTGGCTACATACATGAGTGGTGGAAAAAAAACGTTTTTATATTTCAACTGTGAATGGAGAGCCATATAGCTGTATCAGAGTCAACAGTATTTATTATTGTTGAATTGACATAGTTCAAGCTTTACAGTCATTGGGAGCTTTTGTAGATTTTTATACCCGATAACTTCAAGTTGCCATTGAAATTGGAATACTTTAGCGTCATCATTTTTCATGTTGGCTATTTTAAAATATTTTTATCTTCAAACGATGCCCTGCGATGATAAAAAAAAAGTATAAGTTATATTATGTGCACATTTATTTTATTTTTTTTTTCATTCATTTCATTTTCAATTAGTGAACCAGTTTTACAATTTCACTATACTAGACTACTGCACCTTACTACTAGTACAACAACAATTTATATACCATCGTTATAATGTTTTCAGTATAGAGATATAACAAGTAATAAGTTACGTTGACATAAAATCTAAATTATACACTGAATCATTTGTCGAACGAGTCGTGATATAATTATTTTATATTGACATATTTTAATTGTTAACATGTCCGATGTGCCAAGTGTAAATAAATTTACAGGACTGCATTTTTTAAAGTTAAATTTAATCACAAAGATACTGCACGAATGTACATAATTTATAATATTTATTTAAAGTGAAACCGATTAATTATCACAACCAAAAACACTATTAACTATTAAAAAAGGCGTTTGTTTATAAAAAACCGTATAAAGGGAAGTTCCGACACTTTTTTCGGCCATATGTACAATACGTGACCCTAGGACGTAACCAACCAATAACAGTAAACTGATGGAAGAATGAAAAAGAACGCGGGCCTTAAATCGACAGTTTTCGACGTTGCCAATAACAATAATGTGGAATTAAGTATTATTTATTTTTCGTCTGATAGCGTTTACCAAATGCCGTGGCTGTCGCAGATTGCTATTGCGTACATACTATGTGCATACATATGTACACATGGGTGTGTGATAAGCAAATTAAAACCAAAAGTGATATAGACAAAGTGGCGCTCATAAGTATATAAAGAGAGAACCTTATGTAAGCGTAAGGATTGTCTTTAGCGAACTTGACATTGTATTGCCTACGCCCGTATACTCAATTCTTTGCTCTGCTTTTGTTTAAAGAGTTTTTAAACTGAAATCTATCACTATAACTCTTGAATACACCCTATATATGTAGATACATATGTATGCCCCAAAGCATTCATTGTCATAGAGTTTCTTATCGCACATATGATAACAAATCAAGCGATTTCCTAATGCAATTATTTATAAACCCTCATTTTTACACATATGCATACTGCTTATTTCTTCTTTATATTTTGTTTGCTTTATATAAATTTGGTTATTATAGAAGATAAATTGTGTGTAAATTAGAATGGTACTAATTGGTTTGATCTGTTGTTTGATACGCACGAAGGTCAAAATGAGTTTTCAATTATAATCATACGCACGAACGACAATTTTTCAAAATGTGCTTTCAATACAAAATCGATTGTCTCAAATCGATCAATATATAAAGATTTTCAAAAGAATAGTCACACCACTTAGAAAGCAACTTTAAAACTAGCACCCACAAATTTTACGACATGTACATATATATTTAAGTATGCATATGACCATGCACTAGTTAGGAAAATTTTCCCTTTCGTTTTTGTTGTATACATATCTACAACTTTATCTGTCATTTTACTTTCAAGGGCAGAGTGCAGCTGGCGTCATTCCCTTATTACCTAATTAAAAAAAAAAACATTTATCACATTATAAGCTTATAATGGATATTTTTATGCAAACACGTAATTCCAGCGAAAAAGAACGATACATATATACATTTTTATTTATGTATAAATACTTATGTGTATCAAAATTGATTGTCTGTATATGTATGTACATACTTATACGAAAATAGTTGCAAAAAAAAAGAAGGCACTTTATTTGGGTTGAATCTGAACATTAAAATGCTATTAAAATGGCCAGCTGTCAATAATAGCTTCTACAACAGCTGTTTGAACATCGGTTTTTATTTCTACAATATGAGTTCTATTTGGCGGATAAAAAGATATTGTTAAATGCGTTTTTGCTCTACTTATATATTTGTATTTTTTTTTTTTAAATGTAAAATTATGTCAATTTCTGACAAGTTCGAATTTAATTTGTTGGAATATAAATATTGGCTAAAAGCGTCTTCCATATACATATATTACTCGAGTTTTATCAACAATTCAAGGAGATTTGAAGGCATTGAAAATAAGCTTATAGTCTAAAAAATGTGTTAACCTATAAGTTATAATTATTAAAGCATTACCTTGGTAACTTGTAGCGTTTATTATTTATTTAACATTTCACGATGGATATTTTCACTTATGTTATTTTTACTGTGGTAATTAATAGCTTTTTTCCATTATTATTATCAGCATTTCCCCTTATGTACATGATACGTATGTGCATATGTACATGTTCAATGCACTAACATTGCAGTAGTATTAGTTTTACCCTAGATACCTTACAAAGGATATCTGAATGTAGCCAAGTAGACATATAACTAAATGTTCTCGAGACAATGGTAATGTAATGCTTGATTCATATAGAGTTAACGCAGGATAACTTTTGCACAGGTATTTACGAAATTTTTCATTTGGTATATTTTTATTTTTGGGCATCCGTTTCTTTTAAAGTCTACTTGGTATCATTCTAAAGTCTATTTCACATTTTGTAATTTAAACATTTCCTGTATAGGTTTGATAAATCTTTAACTTTTGAATGCAGCGTATTTGTTTTGGAGCTTCTCAGAGCAAAGTTGGTCTTATTTTGTTTCACAGGGATTATTTTAATTATTATTAAACGTTTCCATTAAGTAAATATATGATCAGCTCGATGTGTTTGGCTAACGATTTTTTAAATTCCACATCGACTTAGCCGAAATTATAGACGCGACTGCATCGGTTCAGAGCTCTTCCAAAACTGCCGTCTGCTTTGACAACCGTAACACAACAGAGAGAATATATGTATCTGTAAGTGTGCCTTTGAACACGAAAGATACATGCCACGAGTGTTCTTTACGTCTCCCAGTGTGCGTATGTGGGGGAAATTGTATTTGCTGTGTAAGCGGCATACCGCAACAGTTTCCAATATGTGGGACCCGTTTATATATATGTGCTATATATGTATGTGTACTGCCTATTTTAGATTATACAGTATAGTGTAGCCTGGTGTTAATCCTTCTATCGCGATTGTTGTCTCGTATTTACCTTTCAAAGCTTCGCTGTAACGAAAAATACGTTGTATTTTAAAATAATATTTGTATGTTTGCCTTAAAATGTTTATGTACACATATATACGTTTATAGAAATATCTTTTTGAACGCATTTTAATAGTATGCTCTGTAATGTACAGTTAAGATTGTACTCAATAAATTATTGTTTTGTAGGAAAAAGAAAACTAAACTTTGAGCATATGATTTAACGTTAATTTCTGTAATGTCTGTAATAATGGAAAACAAACTGTGGAACGTAGGTTAAAGGAATTAACGAAAAGTATGTATATTTACGCGCATGCGTATTTTTTATGATGCAATGTCTGGAATAAATTTAGCTACTTATATTTTAATTCTAGTTGGTATATTGAGCAAATAAAATTCATGAAAACAATGTGTGATCCAACATTTTAACACAATTGTAAATTTAAGATTCGACTGAAATCGTATTTGCTTATACATGCTACTAAAGTGGTAAGGTGTATAAAGCATCCTCTATATAGGCATTTAATTTTTACATCTCGGCAAAACTCAAGCGATCTCGAACTGGCTGGTTATGCTTATCGGAGATAATTCTTTCTGTTTTATATATATGTATTTACGTACATCTAAATTGCAGCTTATGTATTAAACAATCAAAGTACATTAATAAAGTTAAATATATGCTTGTAATTTGAATAAATCATCGCACACTTTATCATGAATATAAATATAACATGCGAATTACATCTTACCTGATGATTAACTACAAAAAAGCGAAGGTGTATAGAGCCTCTCCTCTAATGGCATTTCTTTTCTACAACGGGGCAAAACTAAGACAATCTTGAATCGGCTGTTTACGTTACGTTATGGGAGATGACTCTTTCTGCTTGTAACATAAATTTATTTGCTTAACATTATTGGGTTATTTTCTTAAAACCCCCAACAGTTTTAATTTATTTAGAGATACGCATGCTAAACAAAAACCAATTAAATATTGAAAAGAAACCCTAAAGCATGTTATTAATATTTACATTCATTGGTAAGTTACCAGTCTATATAACTTATTTATCCATTAGTGCTGCATTGAATAATCCGCTTATAATTTCCATTTTTTATGGACGCGCCTACATGTTATAATTTATTTTATTGCAAAGCGTCACAGGATACAACAAATTATTACCCCAGAGCCTGGCTATCTTCATAATATGAGTCACAATATGACAACATAACTATTTTTACGCTCTACTAATGATTTGTCCCTACGGTGAATTAAGATATGTGTGAATAATTATACTTAGCTTACATATGGGCAATTTCCGAATCTCGCACAAGATTGTAAATATATACTATTACAACAAAAAATTAAATTCAAAACTGCAATTTTCGATAGCCCAATTTTTTAATATTTCTGTAGTAAAAATTCAATTTCTCTTTTCAGACATCAGTCAGTACATATGTTGGGGCTGGTCGGATCGGATCATTGTGTCATAAAGATGGCATATCTACAATACGAAGAAGTAAGAGATTCTAGTTGGGAGCTCCCGACTAAAGAATACCCTGAACCCTCTTATTCCAACACCAAATGCAGCTCGTTGGAATTAACAAAGAAAGATTAAAAAACAAGAGTTCCATTGGCAGGGTTCGAACTCGCACCTGACCGCATTACTTGCTGCCGACTCTACTCAACAGCAACACCAGCCAAAAAAAAAAATATATATTTTCCCCCAGTAGGGCTCGAACTCATGGCATACCGCACCACTAGCCACTGCCTCTACTCAACATCCACACTAATAATTGTGCGTCTCTCAGAAAAAAAACAATTAAAATAGCAGAACAGAAAAAAATTGAAATGCTGTTGACAGAATTCGAAGCAGACGCGCATGGATGTGCGTGTGTACATGTATACTGAAATTCTTGGAATTTGCGTCGCAAACACGTGCGCAGTCAAAATACCGAAAAACAAAACAAAATCCGATCTTAATGAAATTTTCTACAGTATATCTTATTGTACCATAGAATATTTGTGTATTCTCAAAAAGTCAATTGCATTTAAATTGTGGCTTAAATTGGTTGGCAATACAAGTTGGGTTATTAACTTGATTTATAGCTCTGCGGTGGTAGCGGGGAGGTGGCGATGGGTATAAAATGAAAAATACTTGATATATATACATATATAATATTCTAGAAGCAACATATCAAGTTTGGTGACTCTAGCTCATATTACTAGGAGGACCTACAGCTAAAATTTCAAGTCTCTAGCTCCTATAGGTTCTGAGATCCTTGCGTGCATACATACGGACGGACAGACAGACGGACATGGCTAGATGGACTCGGCTTTGATGCTGTTCAAGAATATATATACTTAATGGGGTCGGAGATGCTTGCTTCTGCCTGTTACATACATTTGCACAAATACTTTAAACCCTTTTTAACCATTTTCAATGGTTTCAGGGTATAATAACTTATACATAGACCTCATGGTAGTAGATTGATTACCACAAGCGGGTAATGTGTGGAAAATGGATATGCAATTATAGCTAAAAGGGGAAAAAAATGGCTCGGTCAAAGTCGGGGAAACGTATCGCGAAATAAATAAATAATAATATATATATACAACCTCTCCTAGGATGGTATATTTTAAGAATACATCTAAATATGTTCTTAATGATACCACTCTCTATGAGAGTCTATGGAAAAGTTGACAGAAGTTTATATTTTACATCAGTTTGAAAATTTGGTTTATTTAACAGGTAACGTACACATTTATATTTATACATTTAAATTTGTTTATTGTTGAATCTTACTTTGCAATTTGTATAGGGAAGTTATTGTTTCACAATCTATTATTACAGATCTGTTTCAGATTTATTCTGGTATAAGTGTATCGATTTCTATTCTAACACCTGTTGGTATTTATAGAGGTAGCATAACAATTGTCAGATGCCATTAAAATAAATTAAAATTAAAGTAAAAAAGTCTATTGTAGTTAGCAAGTTACAATTATTTTATATAAATTTGAGTAAAAAAGTTTAATTCAATTTAATTTAAAAAAAGTTTAAATGAGAAAATATATTTTATGGATTTGACTACATTAAGAGATACACAAACACTAGTTCAATTTTTGTACCATTTTTTAACAAAAATATAGACAGATGGCGTTGACCAATTCGTGTCAGAATAAAGAAAAACACTTTTTTGCCCGTAAGTTAATTATTTGTTTGCATTCAAGAGAAAGGTTCCAATCATGCCTAATACTGCAGCATCGCTAGCAATAGTCAAGGTTAGTAATATGTTATTTCGAAAAATATACACACATGTTGATACATTCCCAAACATTTGAATATCACTTGGTATGTATGGGTCGTCAGTTTTTGAAATTCAATTCTCTTGCATGAAAGTTGTATTACATTGCATTTTGAAAACGCCATTAAGTTACCTAGTTGAATAAATCGAAATTTACTTAATATTAACATTATGATTTTTACAAACTTTTTCAAACATTTCGCTCATTTAATTAAAGAATGAATGTAAACTCAATGATTACTTTTAGAATAAATTCGATAACGTTTTTCCTTTAATGTGTTTTAAGGGCGATATTGTTTATTGTATTAGGATTTTATATATATATACATATATATATATTTATATATATATATATTTATATATATATATATTTACATTTTAATATTGGTATTTTAGATATAAATATATATAGATACATACATAATATAATAATAATTATATGAAATAATTTAGTCAGCATATTTCTTATATTTTATAAAAATAATGTTTTTATATGCGTTTGTAGTTATGCTTATTGGGCATGGAATAAAACGTCATTGGACCTAGCTGTAGGTTTTTTATTTGACATATTTCATAATTCATTCCGAATGATTGGCGCAATTAATGTGTATATTTGGCACTCATAATTCTTTTTTTAATATATTCTTCTACCAATACAAAAATTATAAACATTGCTACCTATTTAGTTAAATATATATAATTATATACCATAAGCAATGCAATTCTTGTATGATTTACATACAATACATACACTAGTGGTTACTGTTCCACTGATTTGCCAACTTTTGTTTGTAAGCATAGTTTATAGTACAATAAAAATCGCGGCAGTCTACTTTTAATGCCCAAATTTTCAGTTGCTTAAGGATTAAGGGCATTTAAAGACGACCTCAGTTGTTGTTTTTCCATCTCGAAAGCAATAGCCGCCAGCGATTTTTACGTCTTCTGCTTCAAATTTGCCATATTAATAAATGATTGGTGCTGTCTTCGCGACCAGCAATTTCACTTAGTGAGTTGGCACCTGAATTGCGAAAGTCTTCGTAGCCATCACCACCAGATATAATAAGTATATTTTTTGTTTCCAATTTTTTCTTAGAGTTCTTCGTTGAACTGTCGGCCAAGAAACAATTTATAAAAACTGGTAAATATAAATAATAAATGAAATATCTTATCATGGCTCACCCTTGTTTAGTGTACTCATCGCTTGTGCCGCTTCCTGCTTCACGTGATGTCGCAGGTGTTATTATTTGCGAGCAACCTTCTAACCCATGAGACGGTGTCTCTACAAAGGTTAGGAATCGCACATGCCCTGTATGACCGTGCGGTATGCCTGTGGGTACTATATTGTGTGCACCTTTTTCATAACCCTGGGCTGGTATTGTTAACAAAACTCCTGCACTGGTGCCTATCCAAATGAGATCTTTGCAGCAGAGAAGGGAAGTCACGCGAAGGCAAGCGGCTTTATGTTGCCTAATTATTTCGTCACAATTTGACAACATTTTATTAACTGCAGGAGCAAGATTTACCTCTGTAATTAGTTGGTGGCTATTAAATTAAATAAACATAAACATGAGTATATCTTTAGATGTCAAGACAGATCATAATACCACTTACGTATTGGAATGAAAACACTTGATATGAGCTGAATTTTGTATTGATATCCACACAAAAGAATTTGCGACTGTCATGTTTGTAATTGGCTTCGAGTCCGAAGAAATTTGTATTTGATTAACGACCTGCAATATTAAAACATTACCAAGCCGTCCAGGCTGTTTTTTAAATTAAAAGTTTTAGGTTTCATACCGAAAAGGATTCCGTATCTAAAACTTTTATAATCCCCTGTATGGAGCACCACAGCTTGCCATTAACGTTAAGCAGTTTAGTCACTGGACTCGAAACTGTACCAATTGAGAGACAATGTGATGAGCATGTATTCCAAGAAGATGCTGAAAGGTAAATCAATTTTGCCATCTCATTTAAATCCTATAAATTTATATCATACCACCATCTCTAAGATATACACAAATATCGCCATTTGCTAAGGATACAAAAACACGATTGTCCAGGTATCTGTAATGCAGGAGCAAGTAATTAGGTTCCAATTGTACTTCATTGTATCACTAGTTAGTGTTTGTATGTATGTGCACTTACAATATGGAAAACACAGCTGAATGATGTTCGATTTTAATACGATTTTTCTTAATACGTATATTATCAGTACTGTTGTAAACATGAATGCAGCCGTCTTCAGTACCAATCCACATAGTTGATAGATTACATTCGTTTTCATCGGGATTAGAGTCCTTAAAATGAATCATTTAAAACTGCAGAAAATAATTTGAAATTTAAATGCTTACTTGTTGCACATGATATGTGGCATGTAATGAAGGCGCAGGGCTAGGAATACGTTGTTCTAGTGGCGCAGCTGAAACAACATCCGCCTCATCTTCACTGGAGCTTAGATTTAAATCTAGTTGAGTATCACTGTTGCCGGTGCCTTCAGAACCGTTGCCAATAATGGACGTGGGGATTTTCTTTTTCTCTAACACTGTTACTCCCGAAGAAGGCTGTGCAATAGGCGAGATGCTTTTACGATAATCACGCAATTGTTGTGTGTAACTATGGGATAGTGTACTAGCGCAGCGCAATATCTGTTGCTTATCCTCCTGTCCACTTAGTTGTTCTTCAGGGCTGTTGCTGTACGCTGGTACTGACGCTACGCAAAGTATCCGTGCATTGCAAACACCATTACAGCTGGTTACATTTGGTTCCGGATGTAAGGACATAATGCACACTTGGCCCACATAGCCATCACTATTGCAAACCCAAACATCTCGTTTATCGCTCAGCGTAGCTGCCGCGCAAGTAAACTGTAGACCCGCGCGTGTTTTGCGTATAGGTATAGATGTAAGGAATTCAGGAATGGGATGTCGCTCTAGTGTAGCGGCTACAGATAATAACATATATATGAAATAATGTTATTATAAAACATTAATTTAACCATTAAAAATATATCTTGTTGTTGGTCAACATACCCAGTTTTAGTTTAGCTTCATTGAATACCTCCTCCCAATTAGAACGCCTTTCTGTTTTACTAAATACTACCGTCAGCTTTTGACTTCCATTCCTAAAACAACATCACTATTTATAAATTTTATCAAAATTTATGTAATTTTTCTTCTTACGGTGAGCTAACTGTCAATTCCAACATATTTAGCGGTGTGTCATTTGTTTGACGCTCGGATAACTGTCGCTGAATTTCGCGATGCAGTTCACGTATAACGTCTTCTAAATACTGATGAGGATACTTAATGGATGCCGTGATTTCACTTATTTGTTGTAGCTTATTGCTGTCTTCGCTAAGGTTTTCTATTTCGCTAACGATGCGTTTTATATTCTCATCTTTAGCTGTATACAATTGTAGGTTAGGCTATTGTATTGTCATTATAATAAAATATATAAAAACTTACATTTGACAATCTCTAAGCAATCTAATGAAATTTTTGTGAGGAATTTATATTTGTTAGTGTCCAAAGTAGTAGCCACTGAGCCGGGGCAAATTGAGCTATTTGGTTTCCTAATTGTCCCACTGCGCTTCTTAATACTCGTCAAAACCAATAGATCATTAAACAAAAAAAAACCGCGATCCTTGCGGGCACCCTGCCCCGATGGCATGGATACTAAATCAAATAACAAAAATTGACGCTCTGGTGCTATTAAATCAGTTATTCCTTCTATGACGCCTTCCAATTCCCGTAGAGTTGCCTCACGCTGTCCATTTTCCATAATCTCACGTTCCTTGCAATTAATGTGTACCAAAATGTCATGCACCAATTTAAGCACATCCTGTAAATGTTTCTGATCTGGATGATCGTGATCTGTATGCTTAATGAGGCGTTGAAAGAGCAATTCGTAGCTACAGAAAATTAAAATTTAATCGCATAAGCATTATAAAGGAGATTAAATTTGTGATTTATACATACTTTGGAAATTTTTGTACTGGCTTAATAAGCAAGTTGTCTAGAGTTAGTTTTCCTTTGTGCTCACGAGCTGTAGATTCTAAAAATTTGGCAAATGAGGGTCGCTGATGCTTCATCAAACGAATGGCGTTTTTTGCTCGATTACAGTTGTTTACAAATGATGTGTAGACCTCAAGTACCTCTAGTTTTGAAAACTGTACAGTTTGGTTAAAGTTATGTGTATGTTAATATATCTTCAAATATTGCAATCAAGTATACATACCGTTTCAATAAACGTATCTCCTACTTTTTGCTGTATATCCCAGTCGTCAAGGCGTTGTTTCAACTCAGCCAGAAATTTCTCATGTATTTCCAGTATGTCAGGTACCATAAAGAAGATCTCATCCACGGTACGTGTGTCAATCATGCCTGCATGTTCTGGTGATTTTAACACTTTCAAATATTTAAGCACAACTGTTTGCAGAGATTCCACATATGATTGCTCATTCCGATAAATCTCTTGTACAACGTAGGTGCGAGTGTCCTATAAATGAGAGTATACAAAGCTTTAGAATCAAATCATTTTTAGTCCTACAAAGTGTTATTAAATGTTCATCACTACCACCACACTTACGCCATCATAACCGCCCAGATTCCATTTGCTGCTCATTTCAAACTGTGCTCGCCTTTCCGAATCATCCTCCGAATCGGAGCAAGTGATGGAAGTCATTTTCTTTAGCCTATCACATTTGTCATTTTGATGACCCGCTGTACCAAAGCCTGCCTTACTCAGACGAGCAACCGTGGTTGTAGCCTGAGAGACAGCTTGTGATACACTGCTGCTGCTGGCCGGCAGTGTCGGCGCTGTCGCAAGCGGCTGTGTCACATGACCTTCAATTTGTGGCAACAGAGAAGCAGCAATGGTATTCGAAGGTGCAGTTAAGGTAGCTTGTAAATCCAGCAAACTTAATCGTAGATTTTCGCGGTTGTGCGACATTGTTAATTTAAATTGTGATTTGTTAAGTCGATTTTTTTTTATTTTGTATTAATTTAACACTGATTATTTATATTTTCTGTCGATAACACCATTAAAAATTCTAAATGTCTATCAGGGTATAATTTATTGTCTCAACCTTTAAAATAAAATGTTCTAGATTTGGTGGAACAAACTATAGTCGCGTGTTCGTCCATTTATTAAAGGCAGGTAACTAAAATTGCAAAACATGTTATGGGTCCAAAAGTGCTCCAAAACAAGAAACGCTTGGCATCGTAATACTGGAGGAGCAGGAAGAGGAGATGTGCTGAGGCTCATGGATAAGTCTGCGTAGATGGCGAGTGGGAGAACAGCTACAACCCACTAGCATATATATATGTATATATATAGTTCGTGGAGTTTTTTTTTAAGTTGTAACAGCGACGCATAAAATATTCTCTTTGTATCTTTTCTAGCCAAAACAAGTTGTTTGTTTGTTTTGTCACTCAAAAGTACCACAAAAAAAAACAAGTGTTTTTAATGGATGTGAACGTACAACCCTATATACACATATATATAGGAAACTGTGCATTACAACTATATATAGTTATAGTCTATTACAATACTATATACATATATGCAAACAGATACATATATATATATAAATATATAAACTTTCTATCGAATCCATGTATGTATGTATGTATATGTATATGGTATAGATACCATATATGTATGTATATGCATATGTATACGCGAAATAATAATAATAATCAAAATCAAAAAATTTTTTAAGAAAAAAAAATACGGAATACAGCACGTGTAATTCTATATCAAAATTCTAAAAATTTCATTTAAATGCGCTTTGCCTTTCAAATCAAAGCTTTAAGAGTGATTTCCCAGTGCACAAGCGATACAACACAATACAATTACGATTTTTCGAGTTGCGCGGCGCAACAAGAGGTTGGTTTTGGTAGTGTAAATGGTTTTGTGTATACATATATATGTATGTAGTTAGATACAGACTTTTGTATACACATATATATATTTTTTTTTGTCTATTTCTTTTTCTTTTTCAGTTCCTGGCCTATTCTTTTGGCATAGAGCATTAACAAGGATTGCATTAACATAAATTGCATTCATCCGTTCATGTTTACATGTGTGTACATACATTTACCCATAAATTTTATATATGCTCGCGTGTGTAAAATAAGGGTATTTTTTAAAAAATTATCATCGTATTATGTATTTTAAAAATATTAATATCTAGAACTTCGCGAATTTTAACGTATTTTAATTGCTTTATTGTTATTGTGATCGAATTTTTAGAGTGACTGTTTAGATTTATCTATTTTCCATAACACCACAAAATAAAACAAATGAAACACGAAAAATTTCGCTATACAACTGAGGTACAAAAAGCAAACGAGGAATTTAAACGCGCGCAGCAGCGTTGGCGGAGAAGATTCTGTTGCTGCGCGGGAGAGCATCGTTAATAAATGTGTGTGTAGTGTGTGGATATGCGAGTGTGCGATGCGGTTTAATACTCATTTTGCTGATGGCGCATACAACTAGCTGCACAGGAGTGTACTACTCAACACGTTGAAAAGCATTCCATTGTGCCAAATACACACTTAAATTCCATTTTTCATATTCCAAGTGAAAACAGACACCCCAGCAAGGCTAACGCTCACAATAAAATTGGAATACGAAACTTACGGACTGCACGCGACAAGTGTCCGAGATAGAGTATATGGGCACACAAAGAGAACATGGGAACACGCTTTATCATTAGTGTAAACATATTAATTTATCAAGGAATATTCTGCACAATCGCAGTATTAAAATATTTTCGAATAACATATTTTGGATACATTTTACTATGATCATATTTTGCAGACAACTGGGTATATATAAACACTCATCTCGATACAATTTTAACCACAAATGACCGAACTGTGGCATATTCCCATCAAGAACTTACTAAATGTAAAAAAGAATCGTACCAGTTATTAAATTTGTTACCAACTGATGTTTTAAGACGCTAGGTACAATTAGACATGACTAAACACTGATTCGCTTAAAGTTTTTATAAATATTCGAATTTTTATTCTTTAGACAACTAATCATTATGGAGACTCTCTTAACAAAACAAACCGAAAAAAGCTTTAGCTTTAACCACGGTGCATGCGACCAACAAAGAGATGAAGTAAGCTTCAGAGGCTCTCTTCTAACACAGTGACACATTTCCAATGCGCATTGATTGTTGGAGCATGCGCACACTCGCATTTTCATATTCCAATTATTTCCACAAATGCTCTGCAAACAATACAAAACCTGGCGCTCATGCCTTAATATTTATAAATGCTGGCACTTATGCATATACAAATATATACACATGCATGAGCGCCAGATTATATATATATATATATATATATATATATATATATTATATATAATATATATATGTGTATATATAGCAATAATATACCATTTACATACATATACGGTATTTCTAATGACTAACACATTTTGGGATTTTTAAAGACCAGAACTTCAGAGATAAAGATCAATGAACGATGAGTAAGTAATAAATTTAGTACGTGTTATCCCAACACCAATTTACGTCGTCCTAATTTTAGTAAAATATACACAATAGATACATGGATGACGTTACTTACCGCAATCATTTCCCGACGCTGCTCGGAGAGCATGTTTTCGCTGGAGCCCTTAAGCAGTTCCGCCAGCAAAGCTGCTGTTGGTGGAACGTCAGCAGCATAAGGAACCTTTGGTTTGTTGCTGCTACTATTTTTGTCTTCAACATTGCGCTTGGTAGAGTGATAGTGATGATTATGGTGATGTTGATTTTTGTTTTCATTATTATTACGCTTGGTATGATGTATTTTTGGTGTAGGTGTCTCGGACGCGGCACGTTTTATCAGATTTTGCGGCGGCTTATCAGCATCTAATATCGTCTCGTTAAGATCCTTGGCAGACAACGAAATTGGCTTATTTACATGCTCAATTTGGGAAGGAGTCGAAGCTGCGCGTGCATGCGTTGGTACTGGCAAGTATGCACTTGACTTACGTACACGCATGGAATTAGAATATTGTGGCATGTTGCTACGGATGAAGCCAACTAAAGGCTTTCTCTCAACGATGCTATGCTCACGACGCGGTTGCAGTCTAAGGCAAAATCGGTTTAATTTTAAGAAAAATGACACATGCTGCAACTTACCTGTCAGCGTCGCGTATTTCTTCAAGAATCTCATCAAAATGCATTCGATTTTGTTTTTTAAGCTCGGCTTCTAACATTTGCCCATATGGACCTCGTACAGTGAGAGGGCGCTTTGAGTAGCGTTTATTTTCATAATCTCCGCTGGGAGTTGGACTCCAACTTACACGTTCTTCAGTGTCTGACATCGAATCATTCTGCAGGATGCTGTTGCTTTTGCTGTTATTATTGTTGGTTGCATCTTCCTTTTCTTCGCTACTTTGGCAGCTAAAGCTGCTTAGCAGTTGAGACTTTTCATTTGATCTTCTCCATGTAAGTGGTTCCTTCTCCAATTCTGGTGTATTCATTTCAAACATGATTGGACTATTGGTATACATCTGTGTTTCATCTGTGGAATCTGGCTTATTGGCCTGAAAACTGGCAACAGAAATATCTAATGCAACTGGCTGATGCCAGTCTGAATTATCTATGTACATGCCCTTCCGTTTTGTGGATTTGTCTAAGTAACGCTTTTGACGCTCACCAATGCTGTGTCGAGGTGTAGCTATTATGTCTGAACTCTGCAGCTCCAAAACAACGTCTTCTTCGCTACACTGTTGAAGCTGGTTTTCCACTGTATCGCAAGTATTAGGCCGATCGGACATTAATTCAGGGTGGGGTAAGATAATATCTATTCCACATTCATCACCCTCTTCTGAGCTCCGACTCACAGATATTGTTGGCAATAAATTGCAGGGTAAAGTTGTTAATGTTTCTGTTTGCATTATTTTGCATGCCGCATGCGAGATAGGTGGCTGTATTATTTCGGGCACAATATCAAACTCTGGAGATAACTCAACCCATTCTTGAGCAGGTGTTTCAAGCCACTCTTGCGCTGCACATTCATAAACTGGGACAGGTATAAGGCAAGTGGTTGCTGTTTGTAAAATATTGTCGGATGGCGACTCAATCGGAGACTGTTCCTCAAGAAGTTTGCCTATGCTGGGGGAACTAACTTCCGAGTCAACTTTGGGTTCCTCTATATTAGGCGTATAGTTCCTATTTACTGTCACCGTCGCACATTCCTTGTTAATATTATACTCTCCTTCAGAGGGTATAGTATCCGAAAGCGACTCCATTTTCGCATGAGCCGCAGTAACACTGCTAGCAGTTGCTGGTAAAGCAACAGCGATACTGCAATTGTCTGTATTAAATATATCTTCTTCACCTATGATATCAGGCACATCTTCTAGAACATGTTCAAGAGATTTCTCCTGCCCATAGTTTAAGTTAACAGATAAACTCATGTTCTTGAGTGGTATGTGCACCCAACCAGGTTCCGGAATACCGGATCGATCGCACAGAAAATCCGCGGATTCGATGGTTTTGGTGTTGTTTTGAATCGGAGTGGGTGTTTCAATTGTCTTATCCCGCCGTAGTCGATCGCGCAAAGCACTCAAAGTTGATTTACAGTCAATTTGTGAAAACGAAACAGAACGGAATGGCAATATCCCTTTCTGAGTGCTAGTGCTGCTTCCAATGCGAGATTCTGGTCTGGACAGCTGTGAAGCCAACTCACTACTGGTTGGCTCGACCTCATCACCTACTGCAAGGGGTGGCGGTGATTTAGACTTCTCGCGAGTGCACATCATGAAAGCTTCCAAGTTGGAGAGACTTGTGTTTGGTCCAATTGAGTGTAAGATACGTGCGGCTGTAGCGGGCACGCTAATACTCCCGCTGCCGCTCTTGTTGCTATTTGTGTTGATCTGTTTTAGTAATTCAGTAGTCATCCCTGGATCCGAATCTTCTAGGCCACATGTTGATAACTGACATTCATGAGTTTCGATACTACTAGTCGTCGAATTATTATGAGGAATTCTAGGCTTGCGGGGCGGTGGTACTGGTGGGGGTGTTGGCGTAGAGGAGGCACGTGAAATGTTGCCACCACGCAAAAGCTCCGTCAGTTCTTTAAGACGCTCTGATCTTTCGGAAATATTACACTGTTTATCTGAACCAGATTGTTTATCTGGACCACATGACTTACAACCTTCATTAGAGACAGCTTCAGAGGACGCTGAAGGCTTAGATTTACGTCCAAAAGCTAGGCGTTGAAATCGGTCCAAAGTGTTACGTCGTTTATCCATCGTGTGCTGAAAACAAAGAACTCAACAATCAGTTTACACTGTAGCGGAACAGCATCAAGATAACTTCAAGCCCAAGAAAATTGCAAAGTTTCGCATCATACAATAAGTACATTACAAAATTGGCAAGCAAAAGATACGAAAACATCTTTTACTAACTAATAAAATTTGACAAACACTTAAGTTCAAACAGTAGTCTAAATCGGCAAAGAATAGTTGTAGTTGGTTTTCGAACAAAATGGGCTCTATATTACCTTAAGATTTTGCAGTACAAAGGGGTGCATAAAGCACATTGTAAGGCAAAGCAAAATGCTATAGATTTAAATATACATACATATAAATACATATGTACAATGAAAAAAACTCACTACATACGCACACAGTGATATTTTTAGTATAAACAAGAATTTATATTGAATACAGAAGAGAGCGAGCGTAAAGAGCAGCTAAAATTGTAAATATGTTCATATGTATGTACCCGCGAACATATTAAAAGAATCTTACACAAATCACAGCATAGAGCACCACAGAGAACAAGAATATCTCAAACAAATTGTAGAAAAAATATCACATCTATATACCTTTGTATGCATAATAATGTCTGTAAGTAAATACAAGTACGTAGTCAAATTTACAATCTGGCATCCCCCATGTGGTGTGTTTCCGTTTGTATGAACAAATTTCTGTACACATATGTGTGGACATCATCTGCTCTTCTCTGCTCATGAAAAATATTACAGAGCTTATTTAAAAAGAAGTTCTGTTTAGGCGATCGAAAGAACAATTACTATGGACATATGCAGTTTTATGCCCCGTAATCAAATTGACCGATACAATGGTTAAGAAATATTCACACACATAATAAAAGTTTATCAAAAAATGCGATCTTCAAAAACGGTACTTAAAGCTCGTATTTTTCGTACATATTTTAATATCTAAGTTTTAGCAATATTAACGAACATAAGCTTATTTGTTTGAATAGTGTCAATACTTACATCTTTGTCGTAGTTTAGACCAATTGTAGAAAACGCATAAGAACTGGCAAAAGTATGAGTACTTGGAAGGTGCTTGATTTGCAATGGAGTTTTTGTATAGTGAGGTATTGAGTTTTTCACTTTGCAACAGTTGGCAAATCTTAAATTGTCCACCGATATGCTAGCGAAGGTTGAATGCAACGAAATATTAGAGGAAATGTTCGATTGGGAACAGCTCTTGTTAAAATTATGATAAAACAATGGCTTTTCGCGACGATTTGAAATTGGTTCACCTGGTGAATTTAATACTATATGGACAGCACTCTCGTCAGATATTTTTAATTTAACTTCGGTTCTATATTAATTTGGTAAATCAAAATCATTCGACTTTCTGCATTTTCAAGCGGCCGTGCTATATTGAGATATTCACTTGTTTCGTCCCTATTTATTGTGGCAGCCAAAAAGCTTGTTGATAAAAATCCTGTTTCCCCTGCTGTTTTAAGCCACTGTTTTTGTTCTGAGTTGCTCTTTTGATTAAAGTGTTTTTTAAGATGTTCGTTACGATCGTAGCGTCGTATACAAGTTGATTTCCATTGCAATTTCTTACGCGACGTTGAGTCATACCTATTTTCAGCTGTCACTTGCGTGCAGCTGTTGGCGTTAGAGTAAATGTATTTTAAATCTGAGCAGCATCTGGGTCCACGTCTTAGAGAATGATTATTTATCAACGCCAATGGCTTTTTAAGCGGCACACAACTCAATGGGTGGACATGTCGATGCCTTTGACACTTTTCCAATCGGCGTATTTTTAATGCAGGCTCGCTGATATGGATGCTACTGCAAGCAGTCACTTCAAAGCAAATTCGAGGGCGAAATTTGGGTTTTGGCTGCACTGGTGGTGGACTCAGACGACCACAATGTAAATTAGATCTAAAATTACAGTCCCTGTTAAAGCGGCACGAGTCATAACGACAATGCCCAATTGTAGCATTTTTTCTACCAACTGTGGAAATCTTTAATAACTGCTGCTCCTGTGTTTGCGGTTGAATAATTTTGTTATTAGTACGACCACGAATTATTGGTAACACATTACGAATATCATGCGGTAGAGAAAATGATGACGCGTGGGGCACCTCAACTTTTGAGGCATTATTCGTTGCCGATGTTTTCGTGTATTGTGCTATAGTGGATGTTTTTGACTTCTGTTGTTCTATTTCTACACACGGCAGCGACAGCGAGCCAACACTAACGTCATCATTAGCATCAACAACATTATCATTGGCTTCCTCTTCATCGGAGACAAAACGATGCGACGACAAATCAGATACTGAATCCATGCACGAGCGATAAAAAGCTACGTTGCCAGGCTGCTGCTGCTCTTGCCGTAGCTGTTGTCTCTCTCCGCAGCACCGTTCTCGTAACAACCATGCCGGCGAGCTTTCTGTAGCATTTTCACTTGAAAGTTGAAGCTTTTCAAGCAGTCGATGCATCTGATTTGGTTTTTGGTTTGGCGGATCTTAATTTTCATTGTTATTAAATATCGTAGTTGCATTTTTCAGGAAGTTAGTTGGGTTTTCGAAGAGAGATATATTTTTAATGATTTGATTCCGTCTGCTATATATATGTATGATGTAATAGGATGTCGACCATCAGTTGATATAATTCCAAATCTCCAATTATTAAATGTTGATTTCTTGATACATATAGGCCCAGTTAGGTAGTTTTAAAGCTATTGGTGGATATTCTGATACTACTATAAACAGAACTCTATTACAATTTGGATCATATTTATATCTGAATTGAGAAAACTCTTGATGATTTAATAATGCTTTTATTGTTATTTTTGTATACTCACAGTTGCAACTGTGTAAATATTGGTGGTGATATAACATTCCCATAGTAATTGTTGGAATGTTTGAAGCTAGTACAATTGAGTAGCTCTTATCTTCTCTGTACCATGGACGCCATCCAAGATAGCCCTAAACAAACAAATGAAACCCGTTGTTAGATTAAATTTATCAGAAGTACAATTTAAAACTTTTAAGCTTAACCCTGTTTTAAAAGTGTGAGAATTTAATTTATGAAATCCATGGACAAAAATATAAACATATATGAATAATATAACCATTAAAGTATGTTTTATAAAAATGGTAAGGGTATAAGATATTGTGTTCTAGCATACGTATCCAAATCTTTGTTGCTGTATAAAGTTAATTTTTATCTACAGTTTTTATCTAAGCATTTGGTAAGCAACAAATAGGAATTTAAAACAAGTAAGAGGTTCTACTCGGGAGCTCCTGACTAAGGAATACCCTGAACCCTCTTATTTCAACACCAAATGGAGCTCGTTTGAATTAATAAAGAAAAACTAAAAAAAAAAAAAAGTTCCATTGGCAGGTTCCCAACTGACCGCATATTTACTTTCCTCGGTAGGGCTCGAACTCGCGACAGACCGCATCACTTGCCACTGCCTCTACTCAAGTTCCACACTAATAATTGAGTACTTTTGAGAAAAAAAAAAACAATTAAAATGGCAACACAGAAAACAGTCGCAGTGAAGACAGAACTCGAAGCAGACGCGCATGAATATGCGTGTGTACAATTTACACTGTACACTGTACATGTACATATATAGAAATTGTTGCAAAATACCGAAAAACAAAACAAAAACCGATCTTAATGAAATTTTTCTCAAAAAGTCAATAGCATTTAAATAGTGGCTTAAATTGGTTGGCAATACAAGTTAGGTTATTAACTTGATTTATAGCTCTGGGGTGGTAGCAGGGAGGTGGCGATAGGTCTAAAATGAAAGATACTTCACATATATATAATATTCAAGAAGCAACATATCAAGTTTGGTGACACTAGCTCTTATTATTTACCCAATTTGCTAAAAAAAACAGGATGTCGATTTCAATTTTGATCGATTGCTTGGAAACGGAGTAAGTTATCGATTATCGGAAACAAACTCGATCTGCGCAGGCACTAGGAGCACCTCTAGCTCTTATAGGTTCTGAGATCCTAGCGTTCATACATACGGACGGACGGACGGACAGACGTGGCATACATACATTTACATTTACATTTACATACATTACATTTACTAAACAGTAAGAACATATACACTTCAATAGGTTGGAAATGCTTTCTTCCCATTTTAACATTATCAGGGTATAAATATGTATACTTATGCACACCTGTCTATATCTATATGCTCGAACTAATTATTGAATTTACAATTTGTAAATGCACACAGCTCGAATATTTGCTAACTTAAATATCGATAAGAAAAATATAATTATATAAAAATCTTGATCTCAAAAAAATTAACTAAAATGAACAGATTATTGTATAAAGTTTCAGAAATACGCTATTTATTATATAATTAAAAGCATGTAATAAAAAAGTAATGAATACGGGGAACAATTGAAGCTGTAATTCAATATCTTTATACCCTATATATATCAAAATTATATAAAAGGGTAAAAGTGCAAAAGTGTGTATTTAAGTATACGTGAATACGAGAAAATACGAAGGTTTATTACGACAGTCCGATGTGTAGAGTATCTCGATTTGACATTAAAATGTTATAGGAAATTATACAGGGTACGTGCCTGAAAAAATAAATGTAAAATAATCATAATTTATATAAGACAACAACTCCATATTAATGCATAAATCCACAAAGTGTAATTAATTGTGGCCTAAACTAATTTACTGTACTTATAAACTAACAGTGCAAAAGATTTTGAACTGTGAATCATGTGTAAGATATGGCTTCTCAATTAATATGTCTTATTAAACAAAAAAATAATAATATTGATTTTAAAGACAGCAAAAAAAAATAGAAAGACAATATTGATTATAAAATTTGATTTGTGTTGTGTACTACATTTCCCTCATATGAATATATTAAAAGCGAAAGTATGCCTTAGCACAAGAGTCAACATGCAGTTAACTTTAGGAAAAATCATCTTCAAAATGCAGTCGTGCTGCTTTTTGTGGCATATCTCTTACTTCTTTCTCTGAAGCTAAGTGAGCATTTGTATTGATGCAAAAGCGGTTTTCAGGCTGTTGTTTTCTTTCGCTGTTTTTTCCTAAATGAAATCAGTGCGAAATATGGGTCGCGTTCGCTCTGACTGGATTACCAAACTATGAGCACCTTGATCTGTTGGCCAGCAAAAGAGCAAAAACTTTAAAGCACACTTTAAACACATAACCAAAAGAATAGAAGATTTGTGAAAGACTATTTGTTGAACTTCAGCAAATAAAGTAGGATTTTAAACTTCTTCAATCACCAGATAAGTGAACCATATAAATTAAATTTTGCATGGGCATGCTGTGACCTATATGACAACTATAAGAGAGTAAATGTTAACGCATTTCACTCAGACCCAATTTTAGGCACTACACATTGTATCGATCCATACCCGATAATACTTAAGCAAGTACTTTTTAAATAGATATATCGGCTAAATGTAGGCACCCGATCATTTTTTTTTTGCTTTCCCCGTACTTTGCAGTATCAAAATTCTGCAAACCAATATTCGTGAATGACGAGTCTTAAACCAAAAAATATCGATCCATACCCGATAACACTTAAGCAAGTACTTTTTTAATAGATATATCGGCTAAATATAGGCACCCAATCATTTTTTTTTTGGTATCCGCGTACTTTGCAGTATCAAAATGCTGCAAGCCAATATTCGCGAATGACAAGTTTTAAACAAAAAAATAATATCCAATCATGTTTATTCTGTAACACTATCCGAGTATGTCCGATGTTAGTCGCGTTCGATTGTACTCTATTCATTCTCTTTACGAATCAGCCTACCGATGGTTTAATAACCATCTTACTAGAGACATTCACCTTGTTCTTAAACAAATTAATGTTTTTATTTTTAACCTTCTCAAACTTCTATTCGTTTCAAATATCGATGAATCGATACCGTTTTGCCCATCTCTTATTTTAGCTTCTTAATGTCACACTGCAAGATTTTTATTTCACAATAAAGTTCCTTTTATAAAAATAATAATATCATTGTTAGGTAAATGCTATTAAGCAGTTACAATTTTACTATATCTATTTTGAAATTAAGTAGTTCTCAATTAAATTTCATATGTCTCTAACTATTTTAGGTTGGACTTGTCATTCTTTTTATATCAGACCAGAGACTCAACAATGCTACAGTTTACATATGAAAGTCCGACAAAACCAAAGCGCATAAACACGTCAACATAAAAAAGTATCTGGCAATAATACCATATTCATACATAAAAGAAACTACAAGCAAACAAAGGATTGCTGCTTACCGCTGCCTAGAAAGCGTGACGCGAATGTTTTTCATATAAATTTGCCGAGCTAGGTAAGAATGTAAATTCCGATATTGCAAAGTAAATTTTACTAGCGTTATACATATAATATATAAAGCCGGATTGCGACGACAGCATTAATTTAACATGCAATAAGCCATCAGGTTGGACAAATGCTGATAAATGAAGAGGTCAACTGTGTCATACGACAAGAGTGCGGAATAGTGACGGGTAAAATCTAGTTACTAGGACCAATGGCAGAATTCAAAACACATTTATCTATTCTGTTAATACAAGCTATGACAAAGATTAACTGTGGACTGTACGAAGCCAACCAACAAGTGGAAACACTGGCAGCCAGCTGGATTTCATTGTTTAGCATAGAGCGTATTGATGGGTATAAGCTAGCAAGTGTTAATGTGCAACCAGATTTGCCTCGTCTTTGCAGCATCTGGCTTTGGTCTCCGCTCTTGCTGGTTACTATGAAAGGTACCAAAAGGGATATAGGAAATAGCCATTTTAGAGTGCGCTGTTGTTGAGCTGCTGGAAGGCAGTTGATCAGGACCGGATAGACGATTGCAGGTATACAAATTTGTGTTGCTTGCATTTACAGTATAATTTGCTTAGCTGCCTCGATATTTAGCTGCATCGGTAAGATAGCTGTCTGAAATTTTCTTTTCGCTGCGATAAGAGCTAATTTTGTATGAAATTAATTACGTTAAGCGCATTTAACTTAACAGCCTTTTGCACTTAAGCGCCTCATATCGGCAGTAATTTTTTGTCAATTTCTATGAATATAAGGTAAGTTAACTGCGCCATCTATAATCAGATGATTTGATTTGTTTGTCATATGTATACAATTAACTGTATTGAAATTAAATTATCAAATTAATTTATTTAACTAAGTACTGTTAAAAAGAATGCAGTGCAACTTAACAAAAATAGAGGTTACTATGAAATCGATTCACTTTTAGGCAAAAAAAAATTAGGTTAACTGCCTTTTTAGGATAGCTGCCTCTTATGCTTGTGCAAATTACTTGAGGCAGCTAAGCACATTATACTGTACATACATATATGATTAACAATTACTTGAAGTAGCGCTTAAAGCGTGGACTAAGCATGTTCTGCCCCCGACTGCGCACACGTGAGCAGCTTAAGGCCTGAAGAGGCATTAAATGCACACCATCAGGACTACTTGCATACCGGATGGCTAGGCAGCAGCAGCCCATTAGATCTTCATTTTATACCGTAGCAGAGGGTTTTATAATTTTGTCGTAAAATGTGTAACGTGAAGGAGACATCTCGGACCCCATAAAGTATATATATTCTTGATCAGTATTAACAGCCAAGTCTATATAGCAATGTCCGTCTGTCTGTTTCTATGCGAACTAGTTTCTCATTTGTAAAGCTATATTTATGAAACTTTGCAGAAGTCCTTCTTACTGTTGGACACAAGTCCGAACCATCTGGATCAGACCACTAGATCATATAGCTGCCATTGGAACGATCGGTCGAAAATTAAGTTGTTGTATGAAAAACATTTTTGTTTATCAAGATATCTTGACCAAACTCGACATTTATTAGTTTTACTATGCTTCGCATAAATATGCAAAATCCTGTTAAGATCGGACTACTAGATCATATAGCTGTCATAGGGACGATCGATCGAAAATTAAGTTGTTTTATGGAAAACTTATGACATTCAAGATATTTTAATTTTTTTTTTTTTTTTGTTGTTCGCCTGTTGGTTGGGTTGGGCGCTTTTTCAGGTTGCTCTGCACTATTGTACACGATGAGGGCTTGCTGTCGAATGAGATAATCTATTTTGTTTGTTTGCTACTATTGGAGCAACATATTCAAAAATAATAAGCGTACATATCGATACTTTAGGGTGACCACTCTGCATGCGATGAACGAGAAACTTATCGCATGCATCGGATGTGATCGACTGATATGTTAACCAGTCTGGCAACGTACTTGCATATACAAATAGAAATTATATTAATACAGTACAGTTTTTGTTTCTTAAACACTAGTTGCTAACTAATTAATATTTGTTTTTATTTTAAGGTCCATTTGGAGAATTTGCTAGCGGGCGTGCTTTACGGTGTGCGAGTTGCCTCCAGTTGTGCCCGGGTCGTCACACGTTAACCGGATTTTGCAGCTGCGGCTGATTGCCGTAGGCCATATGTCGTGTGCCGTGGTGGACTCCGGAAGGGTTGCAGCCCGATTTGCAGCTGTTCCTGGTTTGTGGTCGGAAGATGTCTGTGCTGTTGTTGTGTTGGCCGAAAGGATCGTGTTGGCTGTGACTCTGTAAGAAGACGTTTTATTATGGGCAGTAATACTCCGATTTTGTATTTTTTAGCCAGATTTTCCAGAGCCCACCTTAATGCCTGGTCGACAGCCAGAGAAATGGGGACTGGGACCCAGACTTTTTTATTCATTTAATACATAATAATACATAGTATTTACAATAAATGAAGTTATATATACATATATATATATCAAATGAAGTTGCCCAGCCCTGGCTTGGGCATTACTGTCAAATTATATTATTTGAAAAATGGAAAACTCTTAAACGTCTAGAAGCTACCCAGTCAGATAGCCGCTGTATCTGAATGAGCTGGAGTCGCAGCTTGACCATCGTCGATCCTGCCGCCAGATGCCGTTAGTATGTTTTTTCTGGTTGGGAGTTTTTGAAAGGGAATCGGGATCGAGTGGGAAATGGAACGGTCAGTTCATTAACCCAATTTAAGCGCTCACATATACAACGAGACAGAGAGTGACAGAACAAGAGGTGTGCGTGAGCATGGGCGCGGGAGAAAGCGAGTCGCAGTGTGGCGGCTTTAAATCTATCTGCTCTCATTCTCCTTTTTTTCCTATATAATGACAGAGCAATTATGCTCTGAATGGAATATGAGTGAAGACACAGGAGGAATTGGTTCCCACTTAGCCATGGTGCAGCAACACATTCCAAACATACACGCTCTACATCCATATGTAGGAAGCCAAGCTTTCTCCGAATTTATTTAGGATAGATGTTTACAAATTCCTGTTTACAAAATTTGAAACTTAATATAATCACAATACTTTTATTTGAAATAGTTAAGGGTTTGATACCGGTATGATATAGCAAGGTTTGCAAGGTTTGTCTCATTTCTTCTTTATAATTGATTGATTCTTTGTATCTGCTTGAGACAAAAGGCAGACTGAAAAACACATCGAATACCCTGCTGCTACAGTGCCAGCTATAACGAAGTATTTTACCTGGTTACCATGCGTTGTCGTTTGACTGTCTCCCCTTTCATAGAGACTGAATTGCAATGGCTTCTAAATGTATAGAGTAAGTTTATTGATGGGTAATGTAATGGTAATGTTAAGTGCTCTAGTCGAGTTTTTGGAACAGACAGACTATATATTGTGCATAGGCACCTCAAGCAAATTTTAGTGTCAGGGCTTACTAGAAAAACAAAAAAGTATACTGCGGTTGACATAAATAAGGTGGAAGCCAAAAAACACAATTATACTAGTGTCGACAAAATTAAAGATAAAACTGAAAAAAAAATTAAATTATTCTACGGCCGACAAAATTTTGATTAAACGGAAAACTCAACGTTCTGGTTGAAGTTAAAATGGGAATTTCCAAAATGAATTCATATCCAAATAATTGCAAAATGACACTTATATGATAATGTTGTTTGACTGATTTACATTTTTTGTCTTATTTTCGTGATGAGATAGTTGAGCAAGTATACAAAATTACGAGAAATGCATGAATTTTATAGGGATAAAGCTGAAATTGAGAAGAATTGCAAACATACAATTTATGTGTGTGCGGCATCAGAAATAAATATTTATGCCATAAGCCAGCAGTCATTTAGAAATTGATGTAGAGAGAAAATTGATAATGATGCATTATTGTTATAAGTTATGATAAATTGAATTTGATTCTGTGTTCAAAAAGAGGAATATATTTTTATATTTCCATTGTTTTTAATTATGACAAATTTAAGTTGGGGTATGTCAAGGTCATCGAGACGACAGAGACAAAGAGAGTGTTACATTTAAAAAGAGACAGATGACAGAGACAAAGAGACAGAGAGCCAGAGACAAAGAGGAGACGAAGAGACAAGAGGAGACGACAGAGACAAAGAGGAGACGACAGAGACAAAGAGGAGACGACAGAGACAAAGAGGAGACGACAGAGACAAAGAGGAGACGACAGAGACAAAGAGGAGACGACAGAGACAAAGAGGAGACGACAGAGACAAAGAGGAGACGACAGAGACAAAGAGGAGACGACAGAGAAAAAGAGGAGACGACAGAGACAAAGAGGAGACGACAGAGACAAAGAGGAGACGACAGAGACAAAGAGGAGACGACAGAGACAAAGAGGAGACGACAGAGACAAAGAGGAGACGACAGAGACAAAGAGGAGACGACAGAGACAAAGAGGAGACGACAGAGACAAAGAGGAGACGACAGAGACAAAGAGGAGACGACAGAGACAAAGAGGAGACGACAGAGACAAAGAGGAGACGACAGAGACAAAGAGGAGACGACAGAGACAAAGAGGAGACGACAGAGACAAAGAGGAGACGACAGAGACAAAGAGGAGACGACAGAGACAAAGAGGAGACGACAGAGACAAAGAGGAGACGACAGAGACAAAGAGGAGACGACAGAGACAAAGAGGAGACGACAGAGACAAAGAGGAGACGACAGAGACAAAGAGGAGACGACAGAGACAAAGAGGAGACGACAGAGACAAAGAGGAGACGACAGAGACAAAGAGGAGACGACAGAGACAAAAGAGGAGACGACAGAGACAAAGAGGAGACGACAGAGACAAAGAGGAGACGACAGAGACAAAGAGGAGACGACAGAGACAAAGAGGAGACGACAGAGACAAAGAGGAGACGACAGAGACAAAGAGGAGACGACAGAGACAAAGAGGAGACGACAGAGACAAAGAGAGAGGAGACGACAGAGACAAAGAGGAGACGACAGAGACAAAGAGGAGACGACAGAGACAAAGAGGAGACGACAGAGACAAAGAGGAGACGACAGAGACAAAGAGGAGACGACAGAGACAAAGAGGAGACGACAGAGACAAAGAGGAGACGACAGAGACAAAGAGGAGACGACAGAGACAAAGAGGAGACGACAGAGACAAAGAGGAGACGACAGAGACAAAGAGGAGACGACAGAGACAAAGAGGAGACGACAGAGACAAAGAGGAGACGACAGAGACAAAGAGGAGACGACAGAGACAAAAGAGGAGACGACAGAGACAAAGAGGAGACGACAGAGACAAAGAGGAGACGACAGAGACAAAGAGGAGACGACAGAGACAAAGAGGAGACGACAGAGACAAAGAGGAGACGACAGAGACAAAGAGGAGACGACAGAGACAAAGAGGAGACGACAGAGACAAAGAGGAGACGACAGAGACAAAAAGGAGACGACAGAGACAAAGAGACGACAGAGACAAAGAGGAGACGACAGAGACAAAGAGGAGACGACAGAGACAAAGAGGAGACGACAGAGACAAAGAGGAGACGACAGAGACAAAGAGGAGACGACAGAGACAAAGAGGAGACGACAGAGACAAAGAGGAGACGACAAAGACAAAGAGGAGACGACAGAGACAAAGAGGAGACGACAGAGACAAAGAGGAGACGACAGAGACAAAGAGGAGACGACAGAGACAAAGAGGAGACGACAGAGACAAAGAGGAGACGACAGAGACAAAGAGGAGACGACAGAGACAAAGAGGAGACGACAGAGACAAAGAGGAGACGACAGAGACAAAGAGGAGACGACAGAGACAAAGAGGAGACGACAGAGACAAAGAGGAGACGACAGAGACAAAAGAGGAGACGACAGAGACAAAGAGGAGACGACAGAGACAAAGACAAAGAGAGACAAAGAGGAGACGACAGAGACAAAGAGGAGACGACAGAGACAAAGAGGAGACGACAGAGACAAAGAGGAGACGACAGAGACAAAGAGGAGACGACAGAGACAAAGAGGAGACGACAGAGAAAAAGAGGAGACGACAGAGACAAAGAGGAGACGACAGAGACAAAGAGGAGACGACAGAGACAAAGAGGAGACGACAGAGACAAAGAGGAGACGACAGAGACAAAGAGGAGACGACAGAGACAAAGAGGAGACGACAGAGACAAAGAGGAGACAGACAGAGACAAAGAGGAGACGACAGAGACAAAGAGGAGACGACAGAGACAAAGAGGAGACGACAGAGACAAAGAGGAGACGACAGAGACAAAGAGGAGACGACAGAGACAAAGAGGAGACGACAGAGACAAAGAGGAGACGACAGAGACAAAGAGGAGACGACAGAGACAAAGAGGAGACGACAGAGACAAAGAGGAGACGACAGAGACAAAGAGGAGACGACAGAGACAAAGAGGAGACGACAGAGACAAAGACAAAGAGGAGACGACAGAGACAAAGAGGAGACGAGAGACAAAGAGGAGACGACAAAGACAAAGAGGAGATGACAGAGAAAAAGAGGTGACAGACAGAGACATAGAGACAAAGAGGAGACGACAGAGACAAAGAGGAGACGACAGAGACAAAGAGGAGACGACAGAGACAAAGAGGAGACGACAGAGACAAAGAGGAGACGACAGAGAGACAAAGAGGAGACGACAGAGACAAAGAGGAGACGACAGAGACAAAGAGGAGACGGCGAAGACAGAGAGGAGACGACAGAGACAAAGAGGAGACGACAGAGACAAAGAGGAGACGACAGAGACAAAGAGGAGACGACAGAGACAAAGAGGAGACGACAGAGACAAAGAGGAGACGACAGAGACAAAGAGGAGACGACAGAGACAAAAGAGGAGACGACAGAGACAAAGAGGAGACGACAGAGACAAAGAGGAGACGACAGAGACAAAGAGGAGACGACAGAGACAAAGAGGAGACGACAGAGACAAAGAGGAGACGACAGAGACAAAGAGGAGACGACAGAGACAAAGAGGAGACGACAGAGACAGAGACAAAGAGGAGACGACAGAGACAAAGAGGAGACGACAGAGACAAAGAGGAGACGACAGAGACAAAGAGGAGACGACAGAGACAAAGAGGAGACGACAGAGACAAAGAGGAGACGACAGAGACAAAGAGGAGACGACAGAGACAAAGAGGAGACGACAGAGACAAAGAGGAGACGACAGAGACAAAGAGGAGACGACAGAGACAAAGAGGAGACGACAGAGACAAAGAGGAGACGACAGAGACAAAGAGGAGACGACAGAGACAAAGAGGAGACGACAGAGACAAAGAGGAGACGACAGAGACAAAGAGGAGACGACAGAGACAAAGAGGAGACGACAGAGACAAAGAGGAGACGGCAGAGACAAAGAGGAGACGACAGAGACAAAGAGGAGACGACAGAGACAAAGAGGAGACGACAGAGACAAAGAGGAGACGACAGAGACAAAGAGGAGACGACAGAGACAAAGAGGAGACGACAGAGACAAAGAGGAGACGACAGAGACAAAGAGGAGACGACAGAGACAAAGAGGAGACGACAGAGACAAAGAGGAGACGACAGAGAGACAAAGAGGAGACGACAGAGACAAAGAGGAGACGACAGAGACAAAGAGGAGACGACAGAGACAAAGAGGAGACGACAGAGACAAAGAGGAGACGACAGAGACAAAGAGGAGACGACAGAGACAAAGAGGAGACGACAGAGACAAAGAGGAGACGACAGAGACAAAGAGGAGACGACAGAGACAAAGAGGAGACGACAGAGACAAAGAGGAGACGACAGAGACAAAGAGGAGACGACAGAGACAAAGAGGAGACGACAGAGACAAAGAGGAGAAGACAGAGACAAAGAGGAGACGACAGAGACAAAGAGGAGACGACAGAGACAAAGAGGAGACGACAGAGACAAAGAGGAGACGACAGAGACAAAGAGGAGACGACAGAGACAAAGAGGAGACGACAGAGACAAAGAGGAGACGACAGAGACAAAGAGGAGACGACAGAGACAAAGAGGAGACGACAGAGACAAAGAGGAGACAGACAGAGACAAAGAGGAGACGACAGAGACAAAGAGGAGACGACAGAGACAAAGAGGAGACGACAGAGACAAAGAGGAGACGACAGAGACAAAAAAAGAGGACGACAGAGACAAAGAGGAGACGACAGAGACAAAGAGGAGACGACAGAGACAAAGAGGAGACGACAGACAGAGACAAAGAGGAGACGACAGAGACAAAGAGGAGACGACAGAGACAAAGAGGAGACGACAGAGACAAAGAGGAGACGACAGAGACAAAGAGGAGACGACAGAGACAAAGAGGAGAAGACAGAGACAAAGAGGAGACGACAGAGACAAAGAAGAGGAGACAGAGACAAAGAGGAGACGACAGAGACAAAGAGGAGACGACAGAGACAAAGAGGAGACGACAGAGACAAAGAGGAGACGACAGAGACAAAGAGGAGACGACAGAGACAAAGAGGAGACGACAGAGACAAAGAGGAGACGACAGAGACAAAGAGGAGACGACAGAGAAAAAGAGGAGACGACAGAGACAAAGAGGAGACGACAGAGACAAAGAGGAGACGACAGAGACAAAGAGGAGACGACAGAGACAAAGAGGAGACGACAGAGACAAAGAGGAGACGACAGAGACAAAGAGGAGACGACAGAGACAAAGAGGAGACGACAGAGACAAAGAGGAGACGACAGAGACAAAGAGGAGACGACAGAGACAAAGAGGAGACGACAGAGACAAAGAGGAGACGACAGAGACAAAGAGGAGACGACAGAGACAAAGAGGAGACGACAGAGACAAAGAGGAGACGACAGAGACAAAGAGGAGACGACAGAGACAAAAAGAGGAGACGACAGAGACAAAAGAGGAGACGACAGAGACAAAGAGGAGACGACAGAGACAAAGAGGAGACGACAGAGACAAAGAGGAGACGACAGAGACAAAGAGGAGACGACAGAGACAAAGAGGAGACGACAGAGACAAAGAGGAGACGACAGAGACAAAGAGGAGACGACAGAGACAAAGAGGAGACGACAGAGACAAAGAGGAGACGACAGAGACAAAGAGGAGACGACAGAGAGAAAGAGGAGACGACAGAGACAAAGAGGAGACGACAGAGACAAAGAGGAGACGACAGAGACAAAGAGGAGACGACAGAGACAAAGAGGAGACGACAGAGACAAAGAGGAGACGACAGAGACAAAGAGGAGACGACAGAGACAAAGAGGAGACGACAGAGACAAAGAGGAGACGACAGAGACAAAGAGGAGACGACAGAGACAAAGAGGAGACGACAGAGACAAAGAGGAGACGACAGAGACAAAGAGGAGACGACAGAGACAAAGAGGAGACGACAGAGACAAAGAGGAGACGACAGAGACAAAGAGGAGACGACAGAGACAAAGAGGAGACGACAGAGACAAAGAGGAGACGACAGAGACAAAGAGGAGACGACAGAGACAAAGAGGAGACGACAGAGACAAAGAGGAGACGACAGAGACAAAGAGGAGACGACAGAGACAAAGAGGAGACGACAGAGACAAAGAGGAGACGACAGAGACAAAGAGGAGACGACAGAGACAAAGAGGAGACGACAGAGACAAAGAGGAGACGACAGAGACAAAGAGGAGACGACAGAGACAAAGAGGAGACGACAGAGACAAAGAGAAGACGAGAGACAAAAAGAGGAGACGACAGAGACAAAGAGGAGACGACAGAGACAAAGAGGAGACGACAGAGACAAAGAGGAGACGACAGAGACAAAGAGGAGACGACAGAGACAAAGGAGAGAGGCGACAGAGACAAAGAGGAGACGACAGAGACAAAGAGGAGACGACAGAGACAAAGAGGAGACGACAGAGACAAAGAGGAGACGACAGAGACAAAGAGGAGACGACAGAGACAAGGAGGAGACGACAGAGACAAAGAGGAGACGACAGAGACAAAGAGGAGACGACAGAGACAAGAGAGGAGACGACAAAGACAAAGAGGAGACGACAGAGACAAAGAGACAAAGAGGAGACGACAGAGACAAAGAGGAGACGACAGAGACAAAGAGGAGACGACAGAGACAAAGAGGAGACGACAGAGACAAAGAGGAGACGACAGAGACAAAGAGGAGACGACAGAGACAAAGAGGAGACGACAGAGACAAAGAGGAGACGACAGAGACAAAGAGGAGACGACAGAGACAAAGAGGAGACGACAGAGACAAAGAGGAGACGACAGAGACAAAGAGGAGACGACAGAGACAAAGAGGAGAGAGACAGAGACAAAGAGGAGACGACAGAGACAAAGAGGAGACGACAGAGACAAAGAGAGAGACAAACAGAGACAAAGAGGAGACGACAGAGACAAAGAGGAGACGACAGAGACAAAAAGAGGAGACGACAGAGACAAAGAGGAGACGACAGAGACAAAGAGGAGACGACAGAGACAAAGAGGAGACGACAGAGACAAAGAGGAGACGACAGAGACAAAGAGGAGACGACAGAGACAAAGAGGAGACGACAGAGACAAAGAGGAGACGACAGAGACAAAGAGGAGACGACAGAGACAAAGAGGAGACGACAGAGACAAAGAGGAGACGACAGAGACAAAGAAAAGACGACAGAGACAAAGAGGAGACGACAGAGACAAAGAGGAGACGACAGAGACAAAGAGGAGACGACAGAGACAAAGAGGAGACGACAGAGACAGAGACAAAGAGGAGACGACAGAGACAGAGACAAAGAGGAGACGACAGAGACAAAGAGGAGACAAAGACAAAAGAGAGACGACAGAGACAAAGAGGAGACGACAGAGACAAAGAGGAGACGACAGAGACAAAGAGGAGACGACAGAGACAAAAAGAGGAGACGACAGAGACAAAGAGGAGACGACAGAGACAAAGAGGAGACGACAGAGACAAAGAGGAGACGACAGAGACAAAGAGGAGACGACAGAGACAAAGAGGAGACGACAGAGACAAAGAGGAGGAGACGACAGAGACAAAGAGGAGACGACAGAGACAAAGAGGAGACGACAGAGACAAAGAGGAGACGACAGAGACAAAGAGGAGACGACAGAGACAAAGAGGAGACGACAGAGACAAAGAGGAGACGACAGAGACAAAGAGGAGACGACAGAGACAAAGAGGAGACGACAGAGACAAAGAGGAGACGACAGAGACAAAGAGGAGACGACAGAGACAAAGAGGAGACGACAGAGACAAAGAGGAGACGACAGAGACAAAGAGGAGACGACAGAGACAAAGAGGAGACGACAGAGACAAAGAGGAGACGACAGAGACAAAGAGGAGACGACAGAGACAAAGAGGAGACGACAGAGAAAAAGAGACAGACGACAGAGACGACGACAGAGACAAAGAGGAGACGACAGAGACAAAGAGGAGACGACAGAGACAAAGAGGAGACGACAGAGACAAAGAGGAGACGACAGAGACAAAGAGGAGACGACAGAGACAAAGAGGAGACGACAGAGACAAAGAGGAGACGACAGAGACAAAGAGGAGACGACAGAGACAAAGAGGAGACGACAGAGACAAAGAGGAGACGACAGAGACAAAGAGGAGACGACAGAGACAAAGAGGAGACGACAGAGACAAAGAGGAGACGACAGAGACAAAGAGGAGACGACAGAGACAAAGAGGAGACGACAGAGACAAAGAGGAGACGACAGAGACAAAGAGGAGACGACAGAGACAAAGAGGAGACGACAGAGACAAAGAGGAGACGACAGAGACAAAGAGGAGACGACAGAGACAAAGAAGAGGAGACGACAGAGACAAAGAGGAGACGACAGAGACAAAGAGGAGACGACAGAGACAAAAAGAGGAGACGACAGAGACAAAGAGGAGACGACAGAGACAAAGAGGAGACGACGACAGAGACAAAGAGGAGACGACAGAGACAAAGAGGAGACGACAGAGACAAAGAGGAGACGACAGAGACAAAGAGGAGACGACAGAGACAAAGAGGAGACGACAGAGACAAAGAGGAGACGACAGAGACAAAGAGGAGACGACAGAGACAAAGAGGAGACGACAGAGACAAAGAGGAGACGACAGAGACAAAGAGGAGACGACAGAGACAAAGAGGAGACGACAGAGACAAAGAGGAGACGACAGAGACAAAGAGGAGACGACAGAGACAAAGAGGAGAGACAAAGAGGAGACGACAGAGACAAAGAGGAGACGACAGAGACAAAGAGGAGACGACAGAGACAAAGAGGAGACGACAGAGACAAAGAGGAGACGACAGAGACAGAGACAAAGAGGAGACGACAGAGACAGAGACAAAGAGGAGACGACAGAGACAAAGAGGAGACGACAGAGACAAAGAGGAGACGACAGAGACAAAGAGGAGACGACAGAGACAAAGAGGAGACGACAGAGACAAAGAGGAGACGACAGAGACAAAAGAGGAGACGACAGACGACAGAGACAAAGAGGAGACGACAGAGACAAAGAGGAGACGACAGAGAGACAAAGAGGAGACGACAGAGACAAAGAGGAGACGACAGAGACAAAGAGGAGACGACAGAGACAAAGAGGAGACGACAGAGACAAAGAGGAGACGACAGAGACAAAGAGGAGGAGACGACAGAGACAAAGAGGAGACGACAGAGACAAAGAGGAGACGACAGAGACAAAGAGGAGACGACAGAGACAAAGAGGAGACGACAGAGACAAAGAGGAGACGACAGAGACAAAGAGGAGACGACAGAGACAAAGAGGAGACGACAGAGACAAAGAGGAGACGACAGAGACAAAGAGGAGACGACAGAGACAAAGAGGAGACGACAGAGACAAAGAGGAGACGACAGAGACAAAGAAAGAGGAGACGACAGAGACAAAGAGGAGACGACAGAGACAAAGAGGAGACGACAGAGACAAAGAGGAGACGACAGAGACAAAGAGGAGACGACAGAGACAAAGAGGAGACGAACAGAGACAAAGAGGAGACGACAGAGACAAAGAGGAGACGACAGAGACAAAGAGGAGACGACAGAGACAAAGAGGAGACGACAGAGACAAAGAGGAGACGACAGAGACAAAGAGGAGACGACAGAGACAAAGAGGAGACGACAGAGACAAAGAGGAGACGACAGAGACAAAGAGGAGACGACAGAGACAAAGAGGAGACGACAGAGACAAAGAGGAGACGACAGAGACAAAGAGGAGACGACAGAGACAAAGAGGAGACGACAGAGACAAAGAGGAGACGACAGAGACAAAGAGGAGACGACAGAGACAAAGAGGAGACGACAGAGACAAAGAGGAGACGACAGAGACAAAGAGGAGACGACAGAGACAAAGAGGAGACGACAGAGACAAAAGAGGAGACGACAGAGACAAAGAGGAGACGACAGAGACAAAGAGGAGACGACAGAGACAAAGAGGAGACGACAGAGACAAAGAGGAGACGACAGAGACAAAGAGGAGACGACAGAGACAAAAGAGAGGAGACGACAGAGACAAAGAGGAGACGACAGAGACAAAGAGGAGACGACAGAGACAAAGAGGAGACGACAGAGACAAAGAGGAGACGACAGAGACAAAGAGGAGACGACAGAGACAAAGAGGAGACGACAGAGACAAAGAGGAGACGACAGAGACAAAGAGGAGACGACAGAGACAAAGAGGAGACGACAGAGACAAAGAGGAGACGACAGAGACAAAGAGGAGACGACAGAGACAAAGAGGAGACGACAGAGACAAAGAGGAGACGACAGAGACAAAGAGGAGACGACAGAGACAAAGAGGAGACGACAGAGACAAAGAGGAGACGACAGAGACAAAGAGGAGACGACAGAGACAAAGAGGAGACGACAGAGACAAAGAGGAGACGACAGAGACAAAGAGGAGACGACAGAGACAAAAAGAGGAGACGACAGAGACAAAGAGGAGACGACAGAGACAAAGAGGAGACGACAGAGACAAAGAGGAGACGACAGAGACAAAGGACAGAGACAAAGAGGAGACGACAGAGACAAAGAGGAGACGACAGAGACAAAGAGGAGACGACAGAGACAAAGAGGAGACGACAGAGACAAAGAGGAGACGACAGAGACAAAGAGGAGACGACAGAGACAAAGAGGAGACGACAGAGACAAAGAGGAGACGACAGAGACAAAGAGGAGACGACAGAGACAAAGAGGAGACGACAGAGACAAAGAGGAGACGACAGAGACAAAGAGGACGACAGAGACAAAGGAGACGACAGAGACAAAGAGGAGACGACAGAGACAAAGAGGAGACGACAGAGACAAAGAGGAGACGACAGAGACAAAGAGGAGACGACAGAGACAAAGAGGAGACGACAGAGACAAAGAGGAGACGACAGAGACAAAGAGGAGACGACAGAGACAAAGAGGAGACGACAGAGACAAAAGAGGAGACGACAGAGACAAAGAGGAGACGACAGAGACAAAGAGGAGACGACAGAGACAAAGAGGAGACGACAGAGACAAAGAGGAGACGACAGAGACAAAGAGGAGACGACAGAGACAAAGAGGAGACGACAGAGACAAAGAGGAGACGACAGAGACAAAGAGGAGACGACAGAGACAAAGAGGAGACGACAGAGACAAAGAGGAGACGACAGAGACAAAGAGGAGACGACAGAGACAAAGAGGAGACGACAGAGACAAAGAGGAGACGACAGAGACAAAGAGGAGACGACAGAGACAAAGAGGAGACGACAGAGACAAAGAGGAGACGACAGAGACAAAGAGGAGACGACAGAGACAAAGAGGGAGACAGACAAAGAGGAGACGACAGAGAAAGAGGAGACGACAGAGACAAAGAGGAGACGACAGAGACAAAGAGGAGACGACAGAGACAAAGAGGAGACGACAGAGACAAAGAGGAGACGACAGAGACATTTCTGGTTTCAGTTGACCCATATAGGGTGCAACCTCAGATTTATTTATTGATATTCTTGGTTAGTTTTTAGGGAAGGGAAGTACAAACACAGGGATTTTTCAGGTGGCTAGCTGAAACAAAAAGAAGACTGAACCAAGGTTGAGATGAGTGCGGCACACAGCGTGTATGAACCTATAACGCCTTAAAGCCAGCAGTGTTGAAAGTTTTTTTTTTAAATTGCTGCGCATGCTTGCGCTACGACGATCTGCTAACAAGTGGTTAACAGTCGTATTTTATTGTCTATTTCATTGCTTATAATTAGTTCACAATACAATATAAGAGACATTATTGGTACTTAAACATAGGTCCGACTGTGAAACGGACTAGCTGACATTTTGCTGGCATGTACAAAACAAACTTAAAGTTACATGCATATCACAATATTGAACAAATGTGTGAGTATTTACAAAAACATGAACATTTTACAAGTATTTTAGAAAAATAACATAATAATTTAAACTTGGCGGGCTTATTTGGATTATTTTTAACAGTTTACAAAAATAATTAACGTGTTAACAGCTTTTAACAGGACACTAACAGAACATATGATACATTAACAGTGCCTCTGTTAACGTTAGCAGACTCGCAATTGCGTTCTAGCAGAGCCTCATTTTTGCGTTAACATTGCAAAACAGCTGCTGTTATTTACATTTACAATAATTAATTGTGAACAATGTCTGCCAGAAGGGCGAATTTATAAGTTTTGTTATAATTATTGTTTGAATTTTGCAAATTTACTTATTTCTACTTATTCCAGGTCGCGTGGAGCAGTATGTTGTACGGCCTGGCTTTACGATGAATTGGACGCCCGCTATCGGCCCATCGACGTTGGACTCGCTGCCAGCTGTGCCATGGGCGCCTTCTGGCAATTTGGAGCTGCATGCCATTCATCGAGGATTCGCTGTGAGGAGTTTGGGTTGTCTGGAGATGCATCTGAGGCAACATCTCAAGGGTTTGCAGGCCCAAAGAGGATAGCAGGAGCCATACTCCAAGTCTCTGGGCCATTTGTAGCTGCCATGTGCCTTGCCGTGTTCGACGCAGCCATCCTTGTCGTTGCTGCTGTTGCTGTTGCTGGAGTCTCTGTCGCTTTAGAGGCCACCAAATGTGTTGTGCCAGTGCCGTAGAGTGCCTTTTGCCGAGGAGCGTCGTTGTTGGCCGCTGTTGCTGATCTTCAGGTGGTGCAGGTAAGCGTCTTCGTTTAGATTCATTATGGAATAATGAACCACTTCTTTTCCTTTTGGCCGCCCTGACTATTGGCTGCATATTGTTGCTGCTGGATGCCTCAACTGCCCCCCCGCATGTCGAGCTGCTGCTCTCGTTGCTTCTGGGGCTGCTGACGACTATTTGGGTGTTGCTGGAGACACTGCTGTATGGCCAGAAGCTGACTGGGGTGCTGAGAAGTATCTGTGTCGCTGCCTGTACAACTGTATGGGGCTAATAAAACGCTCTGTGGAGTAAAAGAATTGATATTAGTACTAATATCGAGGTTGCTTGTATTGTTATTTGATCTGTTTGTTTCAGGCTGGGCTATTGTGTGTTGTTGCTGATTTTCTTGCTGCTGTTCTGGTGGACGCTGCTGCAGAGTTGGTTCATTATAAGGCGCCTCATCGATCTCACGCTCAAGTTGTCGGCTGAGTAGCTCCAGTCGCTGCTCGAGCTGCCTCTCATCCTCAGATTGTCGCTGTTGCTGCAAGTGGACGTGCTGGGGTTGCGAGGGTGGCTGCTCTGGCTGGTGTGTTGGTTGCTGTTCTGCTATTTGAGCTTCAGGCGTCTGTTTTTGCTGCTGCTGGTGTCTTTCGAGCTGCTGCTCTCGTTCTTCAGGATGTTGTTGCTGTTGTTGCTGCTGCTGTTGTTGCTGTTGCTGCTGCTGTTGCTGCTGCTGTTGTTGCTGTTGCTGCTGCTGTTGTTGCTGTTGCTGCTGCTGTTGTTGCTGTTGCTGCTGGTATATTTGGATAGCTAGCTCGCGAGGCAGTACTAGTTGCTGTATCACCAATGGCTGTTCCCTAATAGCAAGTTTTAGCTCCTCTAGCGACATTCGTCCCTCTCTGTAGTGCCTTCTTAGAGAATTTATCCTCATTTCGCTAAATCTGGCTGGTTGTTGTTGTCGAGTCTGTTGTTGCTGTTGCTGTTGCATTCTGAGCGAGTTGGCTTCTTCTTCTTCCCGCTCCATGCGAAGCAGAGTTGGTAGCTGTTGTTGTTCTTGCGATTGCTGTACCAGTTGCTGTAGTGGGCGAACATGTTGTTGTAGTTGCAGACTATACCTTTGCCGATCAAGACGAATTGGGACATACGGGCTTGCGATTAGCTTACGAGCATTGGCATTAGGATGAATAGCAAGTGAGTTGGCGAATCTTTTGCTTGTGATATTGAATATCTCATCCACTGTGCCTATGTCGTATGTTTCGCGAATGTCTTGGTTCCTTATCCACCAAGAGGCCTTTACTATTTTCCTTAGAATCCAGTTCTGTGTGGATTCTATTCGGCGCAGCTGTGTGTCGGAGATCATGGCACCCCAGATCGGCAAAGCATATCTCCATATTGGTGCAACAAGTTGTTTATAAATTGTGATTTTGCACTCTACAGACAACATGCTCTTTTTGCCTATGAGCCACTCTAATTTCTTGTAGAGTGCTTTAAGTCTGCAGCGTAGTTGCGTGACATGGTGCTGCATGTGGAGTTTACGATCCAGATGGACGCCCAGATACTTTTGCCTTGACTTGGAGGCAATTAGTTGGCCGTTTAGGCTTATGGCTGGGTCCGTCATCCTTCTGTCCAACGTTCGTAATGTATACACCACATGTGCTGATTTGCTGTCATTTATTTTAATGCACCAACGGTTGGCCCAATTTGCGAATCTATTTAGGTAGTATCGGTTTGAGTAGAATGCATTATATATTTTGTCAGCAGAGCTCATTATCACTGTGTCATCTGCAAACGTTGACAGTAGCATTCTACAATTATATGGGGTTTCTGGGAGTGTCGCTGAAGGTGTTGTTGTTGTTATGTGTGGCAATGGCATATCGGACGTGAATATTATATAAAGAATTGGACCAAGTACGCTGCCCTGTGGCACTCCAGCGCTTACTTTGCCAACTCTTGATTTTACTCCCTCACTGCAATGCACAATGAACGTGCGATCCGTTAGATAGCTCTTGAGGACGTTGTAAAGGACATTAGGTAACAGCTTGCCTAGTTTCAAGAGCAATCCGTCGTGCCATACTCGGTCAAAAGCTTCGCAAATGTCAACGTAGACAGCTGAGCAGAACTGCTTCTTCTCATATGCACTCAAGATGAACTGAGTTACACGGGCTAGTTGCTGTTCAGTGCCATGGTCTTTGCGGAAGCCGAATTGGTGTGTAGGCACCGCATTTGCAAACTCAGTGCATTCATAAAGCCTATGCATGAGCAATCTTTCAAATATTTTGGAAAATCCTGCCAGGAGGCTGATTGGTCGATATGAGGCTACATTTTCAGTCGATTTTCCGGGTTTTAATATTGTTTTAATGGCAGCACATTTCCACTGTCGCGGGAAATGCCCATGTCTCAATATGCAATTGTATATCATGAGTAAGTAGAGGATTGCCTTCTTGGGCAGTGCTTTGATGACTCTATTATCAATATTGTCAATGCCTGCAGCTTTTTTTATCGTTAAGCCGTCAATCTCTTTTGTAACCTCGATGTACGTAATTGGGCGAAACGTTATAGCACCAGCGGCGCCAGCACTACTGTCGCTATCTTTGGATTGCTGTCTATTATTAATCTCATTTGCTACCTGGAGTCTGTATTCAGCCGTATTAGAGAAAATGGGACTGAATCGTTGCTCCAGGTATGTAGCAAATGCCTCAGCCTTCTCACTACTAGTTTTGGTCCATAATGCCCTATTGGTGCTACTATTGTTGTTGTTTGTCGCTTGTATTTTTAGTGGCCAGTTTGGCTCTGGTTGGCGTTTGACGTTGTTTGTGATGCGCCAGAGTTTTTGCATCTTGTAGCGATCTGTAGCGTCTATCTGTTCAAACATTTTGTTTATTTGCTTACTCTTGGCCAAAAGAAGCGATTTTTTTAGTCTATTTTGGGCCTGGCTAAGTCGGCTTCTCGTTAGAGGTGTTCGCAGAACCATGTGTTCTCTCTTGCATTGCCGTTTTATTGCTAATAGCCTAATTGCTTCATTAGTTAGTTTAAAACGGCCATGGTTCATGCGATTTGTGTTTGTATTATGTCTATGATGCTGTTGCTGTTGACGAGGTGGGGGTGTTGCTGCTAGGGATGCATTATATATGTTTTTGTTTAAAATGTCGATTGCGTCTTCAATATCGGGTCCCGATATTATTTCTGTGTTTAGACGTATATGTGAGTCTAAGTGTTTTTGGAATGTTTTTACGTTTGCTTGTGTAGGAAGCAGTCTCTTTGTTTTATTTTGTTGGAAAGCGAATCTGCCTACTGATAAATCTATGTGTATCGGAAGATGGTCCGATTCAAGGTCGATTGTAGAGCGTGTTCGTAGTCGGTCATTTATTATGCCGCTATAAACAGCAAAGTCGATGGCGGATGGCCTGCACCTATGTGAATATGGAAAGTGCGTGGCCCCACCTGTTGCAAGAATGTTCAGCTTCTTGTTGCTGTGAATGCTCCTCATAAGCTCTACCCCTCGTCGACAAGCGCGTTGATTGCCCCACCAGGAATGTTTGGCGTTCCAGTCGCCGCAAAGTATAAACCCAGACCCGCTCAATTTCTGGAAATGTTGGAAGAGCTTGGCAAACATGTCTGCACTCCAATTATATTGCGGAGGGCAATATATTGGAGCTAGTACGATGGTCTCGTTTTTTGCCAAGGTAACGGCTACTGGTGCTGATTGCAAGGATTCAAAAACAATTGTTTCAAGAGCAATATGTTTGATTCCATGCTTTACTAGTGTTGCCACACCTCCACTTCTGTGATTAGGGGGTGGTCGAGTTGCAGCATACGTATGGTAGCCGTTTATAGAAATTGGGGAGCCGGAATTATTATTGCTTGGGCCTACTCTTAGCTCAACTAGCATCATTATATCGACATTGTGCCGATGCATGAATACCTCTAATTCGTTTAACTTGTTTCTGACTCCAGCAGCGTTCCAATATGCAATTTTAAAAGAGTTGACATATTGGTCGTTGCTATTGTTTGTATTTAGGGAAGCGTTTGTCCTTATTATGGTGTCCAATGGGCTATTGGTATTTGTAAAAACTGTTGTGGTAGTTGTGGTCGTATTGCTAGTAGTATATGTGGTAGCTCTGCTATCATTGAGGTTAGTCGATGTGGCAGTAGTGCTGGCATTGTTGGTGCTGTTTGTTCTAGACATACTGGCTTATGTCAGTGGCCATGTGTTCACCATTGGCGTTTGCCATCGGGCTATTGATTATTGGCTGGAAAGTGCTAAGCAATGTACTCATTAAGTTTGAGATATTATGTGTTTTATTTGCATTATTGAGAGTATCAGGGGTTGATGTTGTTAGTGGGATTGTTTGTGCTTGTTGTTTATTGGTGTTATTGTTGTTTGCTGCCATTGTGAGCAACAGACTTATTAGCATGTCTAATTTCTTAGACATCTCATTGATACTTATCATGTTTTGCTGCAGCGCCTCCAATAGTGGTCTGTCCGCCTGCTGTCTATGTTGTTGTTGTTGCGACTGCTGCTGGTGCCTCTGCTGTTGCTCGAGTGGTTGCTGCTTTTGCTGTCGTTGATTTTGCTGCTGTTTTTGGTGCTCCAGTTGCTGTTGCTGCTTCTGGCGCTGCTGCCTCGGCAGTTGCTGCTGCTGTACAGGCTGTAGTTGCTGCTGTTGATGTTGCTGTTGTTGTTGTTGCTGTTGTTGGTGTTGCTGCTGTTGATGTTGCTGCTGTTGCTGTTCCAGTTGTAGTTGTTGTTGGTACTTCTTGAGGTGTTGCATGGCTGGGTTGTGAGTCCGGCTCGAATTTGCTTGTCCACTGGCTACTTGGCTATACGTCAGTTTACTTATTGGCTTCAGCTGCCGATGTTGCTGCTGCTGTTGTTGTTGTTGCTGTGTTTGCTGTTGTTGCCGAAGTTGCTGCTGTTGCTGCTTCCGTTCCTGAGTCGACTTAGGTCCACTAGAAGCTGAAGTATTATTTGCTGGCAGTTGTTGCTGCGGGCGTTGTTGTTGTTGCTGCTGCTGGTGATGTTGTTGTTGTTGTAGCTGCCGGTGTTGTTGTTGTTGTTGCTCCTGCTGATGTTGTTGTTGTCGTTGTAGTTGCATATATTGCTGCTGCTGCTGCTGATGTTGCTGCTGCTGCTGCTGATGTTGCTGTTGCTGCTGCTGCTGCTGCTGCTGATGTTGCTGCTGCTGCTGCTGATGTTGCTGCTGCTGCTTGTCGATTGCCGCCCGGACACGATTTGCTGCTAGTTTTTCCCGCTCCTTTTTGTACACGATGCATCCCTTGAAGCTGGCTATGTGATCAGCCTTGCAGTTGACGCACTTGGCAGGTGTGTTTCTTGCTTTTGTACATGTTGTTGTCGGGTGCTGTTCGCCGCATTTGAGGCATGCAAAAGGTCTACGACAGTAGTTCTTGCTATGCCCAAACGATTGGCACCGATGGCACTGTACAGGCTCGTCTCGCTTCAGCTGTCTTTCAACTTCAATATGCTGATTTCCCAAAGTTCTCAGTTCCAGCACTTTGTCGTTGGTGTCACCGTTTGGTGCCAGTTCGACTTCAAACATGTTGAGTGGCCTTCGCTCAAATCGATGTTTAACGACGCTAGCATATCGAACCGTGTGTCCATGTCTTGCCAATTCTGCTCGAATTAACTCGCATGGCGTGGAGTGGTGGACATTTTTTAATAGAACACGGTATCCCCGCTCGCTTCGCATTTGGTGGGTGTGCATTTGTATTTCCGTGTTGGCGCCGAGCAGTGCAATAGCTGCATTATACGCTAGTACGTCGCTGCATTGCACTCGGACTCCATCGTTTTGTGTGCACTTTGTTGTGTATTTATTGGCACCCACTGTGTTATTGAGCATATCGATTATTGGTTGAATGTCACTTATGCTGGGCAGAAATATTGTTGGAATTTTTGTGCTTTTAGTTGCCTGCTGCTGTTGTTGTTGTTGCTGCTGTTGTTGTTGTTGCTGCTGTTGTTGCTGCTGTTGTTGTTGCTGGGCTTGCATGGCCTGATTTGGGTCCACTTGCACATTGCTCTGAATCTGAACGATGTCATCATCAGAGTCTGTATTATTGGCTGATATGTCGCTGCTATCCAGGTCAATATCCATGCTGCTGTTGTTGAGTTTAGGACTGCTAGAAGTGTTGGTATTTTTAGTATTACGATTGTTTTTTTTATATTTGTTGATTGTAGCTGCTTTATATGTTGATTTCGTTACTCTTGTTGTTGTCTTCAGGAAGTCCTGTATCTTCATGGCTGGTCTTGAGTTTCCTTGTTCTGCCAGAGTCTGTGCTCGCTTTTGTTTGCTTTGTTGCGGCAACGTACCTTTACGTTTCAAGCTCTTCTTGGCAGACAAGGAAGTTGTGGGTAGCATAGAGCAATTAAACTTCGGTCCTTTTGCTGCTGTTGGCGTTATTTTTGGTAGAATTGGCTCCATCTCTTCAAAGGTAATACTGTTTATATTATTGGCAGCAAATGCATCAGCTGTTTTTACATTTGCAAGTGTTTCTCCTCTTTTAGCAGTGACTGTGCTGTTAAGTTTAACAGTAGTTGTTCTGTTAAGCGTGTCAGCAGCGGGGCTGTTAATAACAGCGGCCGGCCGGTAACAGTCATCTTCATCATCGTTGTCTAGGTCGTCTGTTAGATCATCAGTTTTATTCACATAACCAGCTTCTCTTGTGCCATCATCATTATGAAGTTCAGCTTCGTCTGCTGATACGTTTGGCGATGGATCACAGTGAGAAGCTGCTTTGGGAGAGCTAGTTATGCTTGTATTTATATTGAAATTATGTACCTGTGCAATAGTTGTCTGCTGTTGCAGCTGGTTATAATTTTTATTGGCTGCTATGTCGCTTTCATCGTCAGACTCCAACACATTGACATAGTTGTTCTCTTCTGAACTTTTCTCTTTGCAGGCGGTTGACTGGCTCTCTTTTCTTGCCTTAACTTTCGACGACTTCGTCAAAGACATTCTCAGCGGTGCCGAGCTGGGCGGTAAAGAGTTGGCGGGAACTGTTTTCAGCTTCGGCTTATGCTTGAGCGTAAGCGTCGGCTGCTGCGTTGGGACATCGGACATTGGCCTTTCCTCCTCTTCGCATAGCCTTAGCAACTGCTGTCGTCGGTGTTCTCGGCTGAGCTGCTTTTGCGGATTTTTTGTGAGCTGTTGCTGCAACTGTGATAGTTCGCTTTTCGCTATTTCACTTATGCTGCATTCTTCGGTTGCGCGGTGAGGGGGGGCAGCCGAGTTTGCGGTAATTTCAGAAGCGTTACGCGGACTTTTAGGCGGGCTTTTAAACACAGTTGGTTTTTGCATTTATGCACTTTATATATTATTTCTGGTGCAGTTATGTTTGTCTTTGACCACTTTTAGCACCTTTTAAATATTTAATGCATTTGCTTGCCACTGTCCAGTTTAGCAATTACCAGTATAACTTCACAAATATATTTGCAAACTTAGTTAGTTATTAGAATTGAAAAATTCTGATTTTTATTTTTTATTTTTTTAAATTGTTTTTTTTTTATTTTTTAAAAAAAATTTTTTTAAATTGCTGCTTTTAAATTTTTTTTTTTTTTTTAAATTGCTTTTTAAATTGTTTTTTTAATTTTTAAATTGCTTTTAAATTGCTTTTTAAATTGCTTTTTAAATTTTAAATTGTTTTTTAAATTTTTTTAAATTGTTTTTTTAAATTTTTAATTTTTTAAATTGTTAAATTGCTGCTTTTAAATTTTAAATTTTTAAAATTTTTTTTAAATTGCTTTTTTAAATTGCTTTTTTTAATTTTAAATTGCTGCGCATGCTTGCGCTACGACGATCTGCTAACAAGTGGTTAACAGTCGTATTTTATTGTCTATTTCATTGCTTATAATTAGTTCACAATACAATATAAGAGACATTATTGGTACTTAAACATAGGTCCGACTGTGAAACGGACTAGCTGACATTTTGCTGGCATGTACAAAACAAACTTAAAGTTACATGCATATCACAATATTGAACAAATGTGTGAGTATTTACAAAAACATGAACATTTTACAAGTATTTTAGAAAAATAACATAATAATTTAAACTTGGCGGGCTTATTTGGATTATTTTTAACAGTTTACAAAAATAATTAACGTGTTAACAGCTTTTAACAGGACACTAACAGAACATATGATACATTAACAGTGCCTCTGTTAACGTTAGCAGACTCGCAATTGCGTTCTAGCAGAGCCTCATTTTTGCGTTAACATTGCAAAACAGCTGCTGTTATTTACATTTACAATAGTTAATTGTGAACAATGTCTGCCAGAAGGGCGAATTTATAAGTTTTGTTATAATTATTGTTTGAATTTTGCAAATTTACTTATTTCTACTTATTCCAGGTCGCGTGGAGCAGTATGTTGTACGGCCTGGCTTTACGATGAATTGGACGCCCGCTATCGGCCCATCGACGTTGGACTCGCTGCCAGCTGTGCCATGGGCGCCTTCTGGCAATTTGGAGCTGCATGCCATTCATCGAGGATTCGCTGTGAGGAGTTTGGGTTGTCTGGAGATGCATCTGAGGCAACATCTCAAGGGTTTGCAGGCCCAAAGAGGATAGCAGGAGCCATACTCCAAGTCTCTGGGCCATTTGTAGCTGCCATGTGCCTTGCCGTGTTCGACGCAGCCATCCTTGTCGTTGCTGCTGTTGCTGTTGCTGGAGTCTCTGTCGCTTTAGAGGCCACCAAATGTGTTGTGCCAGTGCCGTAGAGTGCCTTTTGCCGAGGAGCGTCGTTGTTGGCCGCTGTTGCTGATCTTCAGGTGGTGCAGGTAAGCGTCTTCGTTTAGATTCATTATGGAATAATGAACCACTTCTTTTCCTTTTGGCCGCCCTGACTATTGGCTGCATATTGTTGCTGCTGGATGCCTCAACTGCCCCCGCATGTCGAGCTGCTGCTCTCGTTGCTTCTGGGGCTGCTGACGACTATTTGGGTGTTGCTGGAGACACTGCTGTATGGCCAGAAGCTGACTGGGGTGCTGAGAAGTATCTGTGTCGCTGCCTGTACAACTGTATGGGGCTAATAAAACGCTCTGTGGAGTAAAAGAATTGATATTAGTACTAATATCGAGGTTGCTTGTATTGTTATTTGATCTGTTTGTTTCAGGCTGGGCTATTGTGTGTTGTTGCTGATTTTCTTGCTGCTGTTCTGGTGGACGCTGCTGCAGAGTTGGTTCATTATAAGGCGCCTCATCGATCTCACGCTCAAGTTGTCGGCTGAGTAGCTCCAGTCGCTGCTCGAGCTGCCTCTCATCCTCAGATTGTCGCTGTTGCTGCAAGTGGACGTGCTGGGGTTGCGAGGGTGGCTGCTCTGGCTGGTGTGTTGGTTGCTGTTCTGCTATTTGAGCTTCAGGCGTCTGTTTTTGCTGCTGCTGGTGTCTTTCGAGCTGCTGCTCTCGTTCTTCAGGATGTTGTTGCTGTTGTTGCTGCTGCTGTTGTTGCTGTTGCTGCTGCTGTTGCTGCTGCTGTTGTTGCTGTTGCTGCTGCTGTTGTTGCTGTTGCTGCTGCTGTTGTTGCTGTTGCTGCTGGTATATTTGGATAGCTAGCTCGCGAGGCAGTACTAGTTGCTGTATCACCAATGGCTGTTCCCTAATAGCAAGTTTTAGCTCCTCTAGCGACATTCGTCCCTCTCTGTAGTGCCTTCTTAGAGAATTTATCCTCATTTCGCTAAATCTGGCTGGTTGTTGTTGTCGAGTCTGTTGTTGCTGTTGCTGTTGCATTCTGAGCGAGTTGGCTTCTTCTTCTTCCCGCTCCATGCGAAGCAGAGTTGGTAGCTGTTGTTGTTCTTGCGATTGCTGTACCAGTTGCTGTAGTGGGCGAACATGTTGTTGTTTTTTTAAATTGCTGCGCATGCTTGCGCTACGACGATCTGCTAACAAGTGGTTAACAGTCGTATTTTATTGTCTATTTCATTGCTTATAATTAGTTCACAATACAATATAAGAGACATTATTGGTACTTAAAACATAGGTCCGACTGTGAAACGGACTAGCTGACATTTTGCTGGCATGTACAAAACAAACTTAAAGTTACATGCATATCACAATATTGAACAAATGTGTGAGTATTTACAAAAACATGAACATTTTACAAGTATTTTAGAAAAATAACATAATAATTTAAACTTGGCGGGCTTATTTGGATTATTTTTAACAGTTTACAAAAATAATTAACGTGTTAACAGCTTTTAACAGGACACTAACAGAACATATGATACATTAACAGTGCCTCTGTTAACGTTAGCAGACTCGCAATTGCGTTCTAGCAGAGCCTCATTTTTGCGTTAACATTGCAAAACAGCTGCTGTTATTTACATTTACAATAGTTAATTGTGAACAATGTCTGCCAGAAGGGCGAATTTATAAGTTTTGTTATAATTATTGTTTGAATTTTGCAAATTTACTTATTTCTACTTATTCCAGGTCGCGTGGAGCAGTATGTTGTACGGCCTGGCTTTACGATGAATTGGACGCCCGCTATCGGCCCATCGACGTTGGACTCGCTGCCAGCTGTGCCATGGGCGCCTTCTGGCAATTTGGAGCTGCATGCCATTCATCGAGGATTCGCTGTGAGGAGTTTGGGTTGTCTGGAGATGCATCTGAGGCAACATCTCAAGGGTTTGCAGGCCCAAAGAGGATAGCAGGAGCCATACTCCAAGTCTCTGGGCCATTTGTAGCTGCCATGTGCCTTGCCGTGTTCGACGCAGCCATCCTTGTCGTTGCTGCTGTTGCTGTTGCTGGAGTCTCTGTCGCTTTAGAGGCCACCAAATGTGTTGTGCCAGTGCCGTAGAGTGCCTTTTGCCGAGGAGCGTCGTTGTTGGCCGCTGTTGCTGATCTTCAGGTGGTGCAGGTAAGCGTCTTCGTTTAGATTCATTATGGAATAATGAACCACTTCTTTTCCTTTTGGCCGCCCTGACTATTGGCTGCATATTGTTGCTGCTGGATGCCTCAACTGCCCCCCGCATGTCGAGCTGCTGCTCTCGTTGCTTCTGGGGCTGCTGACGACTATTTGGGTGTTGCTGGAGACACTGCTGTATGGCCAGAAGCTGACTGGGGTGCTGAGAAGTATCTGTGTCGCTGCCTGTACAACTGTATGGGGCTAATAAAACGCTCTGTGGAGTAAAAGAATTGATATTAGTACTAATATCGAGGTTGCTTGTATTGTTATTTGATCTGTTTGTTTCAGGCTGGGCTATTGTGTGTTGTTGCTGATTTTCTTGCTGCTGTTCTGGTGGACGCTGCTGCAGAGTTGGTTCATTATAAGGCGCCTCATCGATCTCACGCTCAAGTTGTCGGCTGAGTAGCTCCAGTCGCTGCTCGAGCTGCCTCTCATCCTCAGATTGTCGCTGTTGCTGCAAGTGGACGTGCTGGGGTTGCGAGGGTGGCTGCTCTGGCTGGTGTGTTGGTTGCTGTTCTGCTATTTGAGCTTCAGGCGTCTGTTTTTGCTGCTGCTGGTGTCTTTCGAGCTGCTGCTCTCGTTCTTCAGGATGTTGTTGCTGTTGTTGCTGCTGCTGTTGTTGCTGTTGCTGCTGCTGTTGCTGCTGCTGTTGTTGCTGTTGCTGCTGCTGTTGTTGCTGTTGCTGCTGCTGTTGTTGCTGTTGCTGCTGGTATATTTGGATAGCTAGCTCGCGAGGCAGTACTAGTTGCTGTATCACCAATGGCTGTTCCCTAATAGCAAGTTTTAGCTCCTCTAGCGACATTCGTCCCTCTCTGTAGTGCCTTCTTAGAGAATTTATCCTCATTTCGCTAAATCTGGCTGGTTGTTGTTGTCGAGTCTGTTGTTGCTGTTGCTGTTGCATTCTGAGCGAGTTGGCTTCTTCTTCTTCCCGCTCCATGCGAAGCAGAGTTGGTAGCTGTTGTTGTTCTTGCGATTGCTGTACCAGTTGCTGTAGTGGGCGAACATGTTGTTGTAGTTGCAGACTATACCTTTGCCGATCAAGACGAATTGGGACATACGGGCTTGCGATTAGCTTACGAGCATTGGCATTAGGATGAATAGCAAGTGAGTTGGCGAATCTTTTGCTTGTGATATTGAATATCTCATCCACTGTGCCTATGTCGTATGTTTCGCGAATGTCTTGGTTCCTTATCCACCAAGAGGCCTTTACTATTTTCCTTAGAATCCAGTTCTGTGTGGATTCTATTCGGCGCAGCTGTGTGTCGGAGATCATGGCACCCCAGATCGGCAAAGCATATCTCCATATTGGTGCAACAAGTTGTTTATAAATTGTGATTTTGCACTCTACAGACAACATGCTCTTTTTGCCTATGAGCCACTCTAATTTCTTGTAGAGTGCTTTAAGTCTGCAGCGTAGTTGCGTGACATGGTGCTGCATGTGGAGTTTACGATCCAGATGGACGCCCAGATACTTTTGCCTTGACTTGGAGGCAATTAGTTGGCCGTTTAGGCTTATGGCTGGGTCCGTCATCCTTCTGTCCAACGTTCGTAATGTATACACCACATGTGCTGATTTGCTGTCATTTATTTTAATGCACCAACGGTTGGCCCAATTTGCGAATCTATTTAGGTAGTATCGGTTTGAGTAGAATGCATTATATATTTTGTCAGCAGAGCTCATTATCACTGTGTCATCTGCAAACGTTGACAGTAGCATTCTACAATTATATGGGGTTTCTGGGAGTGTCGCTGAAGGTGTTGTTGTTGTTGTGTGTGGCAATGGCATATCGGACGTGAATATTATATAAAGAATTGGACCAAGTACGCTGCCCTGTGGCACTCCAGCGCTTACTTTGCCAACTCTTGATTTTACTCCCTCACTGCAATGCACAATGAACGTGCGATCCGTTAGATAGCTCTTGAGGACGTTGTAAAGGACATTAGGTAACAGCTTGCCTAGTTTCAAGAGCAATCCGTCGTGCCATACTCGGTCAAAAGCTTCGCAAATGTCAACGTAGACAGCTGAGCAGAACTGCTTCTTCTCATATGCACTCAAGATGAACTGAGTTACACGGGCTAGTTGCTGTTCAGTGCCATGGTCTTTGCGGAAGCCGAATTGGTGTGTAGGCACCGCATTTGCAAACTCAGTGCATTCATAAAGCCTATGCATGAGCAATCTTTCAAATATTTTGGAAAATCCTGCCAGGAGGCTGATTGGTCGATATGAGGCTACATTTTCAGTCGATTTTCCGGGTTTTAATATTGTTTTAATGGCAGCACATTTCCACTGTCGCGGGAAATGCCCATGTCTCAATATGCAATTGTATATCATGAGTAAGTAGAGGATTGCCTTCTTGGGCAGTGCTTTGATGACTCTATTATCAATATTGTCAATGCCTGCAGCTTTTTTTATCGTTAAGCCGTCAATCTCTTTTGTAACCTCGATGTACGTAATTGGGCGAAACGTTATAGCACCAGCGGCGCCAGCACTACTGTCGCTATCTTTGGATTGCTGTCTATTATTAATCTCATTTGCTACCTGGAGTCTGTATTCAGCCGTATTAGAGAAAATGGGACTGAATCGTTGCTCCAGGTATGTAGCAAATGCCTCAGCCTTCTCACTACTAGTTTTGGTCCATAATGCCCTATTGGTGCTACTATTGTTGTTGTTTGTCGCTTGTATTTTTAGTGGCCAGTTTGGCTCTGGTTGGCGTTTGACGTTGTTTGTGATGCGCCAGAGTTTTTGCATCTTGTAGCGATCTGTAGCGTCTATCTGTTCAAACATTTTGTTTATTTGCTTACTCTTGGCCAAAAGAAGCGATTTTTTTAGTCTATTTTGGGCCTGGCTAAGTCGGCTTCTCGTTAGAGATGTTCGCAGAACCATGTGTTCTCTCTTGCATTGCCGTTTTATTGCTAATAGCCTAATTGCTTCATTAGTTAGTTTAAAACGGCCATGGTTCATGCGATTTGTGTTTGTATTATGTCTATGATGCTGTTGCTGTTGACGAGGTGGGGGTGTTGCTGCTAGGGATGCATTATATATGTTTTTGTTTAAAATGTCGATTGCGTCTTCAATATCGGGTCCCGATATTATTTCTGTGTTTAGACGTATATGTGAGTCTAAGTGTTTTTGGAATGTTTTTACGTTTGCTTGTGTAGGAAGCAGTCTCTTTGTTTTATTTTGTTGGAAAGCGAATCTGCCTACTGATAAATCTATGTGTATCGGAAGATGGTCCGATTCAAGGTCGATTGTAGAGCGTGTTCGTAGTCGGTCATTTATTATGCCGCTATAAACAGCAAAGTCGATGGCGGATGGCCTGCACCTATGTGAATATGGAAAGTGCGTGGCCCCACCTGTTGCAAGAATGTTCAGCTTCTTGTTGCTGTGAATGCTCCTCATAAGCTCTACCCCTCGTCGACAAGCGCGTTGATTGCCCCACCAGGAATGTTTGGCGTTCCAGTCGCCGCAAAGTATAAACCCAGACCCGCTCAATTTCTGGAAATGTTGGAAGAGCTTGGCAAACATGTCTGCACTCCAATTATATTGCGGAGGGCAATATATTGGAGCTAGTACGATGGTCTCGTTTTTTGCCAAGGTAACGGCTACTGGTGCTGATTGCAAGGATTCAAAAACAATTGTTTCAAGAGCAATATGTTTGATTCCATGCTTTACTAGTGTTGCCACACCTCCACTTCTGTGATTAGGGGGTGGTCGAGTTGCAGCATACGTATGGTAGCCGTTTATAGAAATTGGGGAGCCGGAATTATTATTGCTTGGGCCTACTCTTAGCTCAACTAGCATCATTATATCGACATTGTGCCGATGCATGAATACCTCTAATTCGTTTAACTTGTTTCTGACTCCAGCAGCGTTCCAATATGCAATTTTAAAAGAGTTGACATATTGGTCGTTGCTATTGTTTGTATTTAGGGAAGCGTTTGTCCTTATTATGGTGTCCAATGGGCTATTGGTATTTGTAAAAACTGTTGTGGTAGTTGTGGTCGTATTGCTAGTAGTATATGTGGTAGCTCTGCTATCATTGAGGTTAGTCGATGTGGCAGTAGTGCTGGCATTGTTGGTGCTGTTTGTTCTAGACATACTGGCTTATGTCAGTGGCCATGTGTTCACCATTGGCGTTTGCCATCGGGCTATTGATTATTGGCTGGAAAGTGCTAAGCAATGTACTCATTAAGTTTGAGATATTATGTGTTTTATTTGCATTATTGAGAGTATCAGGGGTTGATGTTGTTAGTGGGATTGTTTGTGCTTGTTGTTTATTGGTGTTATTGTTGTTTGCTGCCATTGTGAGCAACAGACTTATTAGCATGTCTAATTTCTTAGACATCTCATTGATACTTATCATGTTTTGCTGCAGCGCCTCCAATAGTGGTCTGTCCGCCTGCTGTCTATGTTGTTGTTGTTGCGACTGCTGCTGGTGCCTCTGCTGTTGCTCGAGTGGTTGCTGCTTTTGCTGTCGTTGATTTTGCTGCTGTTTTTGGTGCTCCAGTTGCTGTTGCTGCTTCTGGCGCTGCTGCCTCGGCAGTTGCTGCTGCTGTACAGGCTGTAGTTGCTGCTGTTGATGTTGCTGTTGTTGTTGTTGCTGTTGTTGGTGTTGCTGCTGTTGATGTTGCTGCTGTTGCTGTTCCAGTTGTAGTTGTTGTTGGTACTTCTTGAGGTGTTGCATGGCTGGGTTGTGAGTCCGGCTCGAATTTGCTTGTCCACTGGCTACTTGGCTATACGTCAGTTTACTTATTGGCTTCAGCTGCCGATGTTGCTGCTGCTGTTGTTGTTGTTGCTGTGTTTGCTGTTGTTGCCGAAGTTGCTGCTGTTGCTGCTTCCGTTCCTGAGTCGACTTAGGTCCACTAGAAGCTGAAGTATTATTTGCTGGCAGTTGTTGCTGCGGGCGTTGTTGTTGTTGCTGCTGCTGGTGATGTTGTTGTTGTTGTAGCTGCCGGTGTTGTTGTTGTTGTTGCTCCTGCTGATGTTGTTGTTGTCGTTGTAGTTGCATATATTGCTGCTGCTGCTGCTGATGTTGCTGCTGCTGCTGCTGATGTTGCTGTTGCTGCTGCTGCTGCTGCTGCTGATGTTGCTGCTGCTGCTGCTGATGTTGCTGCTGCTGCTTGTCGATTGCCGCCCGGACACGATTTGCTGCTAGTTTTTCCCGCTCCTTTTTGTACACGATGCATCCCTTGAAGCTGGCTATGTGATCAGCCTTGCAGTTGACGCACTTGGCAGGTGTGTTTCTTGCTTTTGTACATGTTGTTGTCGGGTGCTGTTCGCCGCATTTGAGGCATGCAAAAGGTCTACGACAGTAGTTCTTGCTATGCCCAAACGATTGGCACCGATGGCACTGTACAGGCTCGTCTCGCTTCAGCTGTCTTTCAACTTCAATATGCTGATTTCCCAAAGTTCTCAGTTCCAGCACTTTGTCGTTGGTGTCACCGTTTGGTGCCAGTTCGACTTCAAACATGTTGAGTGGCCTTCGCTCAAATCGATGTTTAACGACGCTAGCATATCGAACCGTGTGTCCATGTCTTGCCAATTCTGCTCGAATTAACTCGCATGGCGTGGAGTGGTGGACATTTTTTAATAGAACACGGTATCCCCGCTCGCTTCGCATTTGGTGGGTGTGCATTTGTATTTCCGTGTTGGCGCCGAGCAGTGCAATAGCTGCATTATACGCTAGTACGTCGCTGCATTGCACTCGGACTCCATCGTTTTGTGTGCACTTTGTTGTGTATTTATTGGCACCCACTGTGTTATTGAGCATATCGATTATTGGTTGAATGTCACTTATGCTGGGCAGAAATATTGTTGGAATTTTTGTGCTTTTAGTTGCCTGCTGCTGTTGTTGTTGTTGCTGCTGTTGTTGTTGTTGCTGCTGTTGTTGCTGCTGTTGTTGTTGCTGGGCTTGCATGGCCTGATTTGGGTCCACTTGCACATTGCTCTGAATCTGAACGATGTCATCATCAGAGTCTGTATTATTGGCTGATATGTCGCTGCTATCCAGGTCAATATCCATGCTGCTGTTGTTGAGTTTAGGACTGCTAGAAGTGTTGGTATTTTTAGTATTACGATTGTTTTTTTTATATTTGTTGATTGTAGCTGCTTTATATGTTGATTTCGTTACTCTTGTTGTTGTCTTCAGGAAGTCCTGTATCTTCATGGCTGGTCTTGAGTTTCCTTGTTCTGCCAGAGTCTGTGCTCGCTTTTGTTTGCTTTGTTGCGGCAACGTACCTTTACGTTTCAAGCTCTTCTTGGCAGACAAGGAAGTTGTGGGTTTTAAATTGCTGCGCATGCTTGCGCTACGACGATCTGCTAACAAGTGGTTAACAGTCGTATTTTATTGTCTATTTCATTGCTTATAATTAGTTCACAATACAATATAAGAGACATTATTGGTACTTAAACATAGGTCCGACTGTGAAACGGACTAGCTGACATTTTGCTGGCATGTACAAAACAAACTTAAAGTTACATGCATATCACAATATTGAACAAATGTGTGAGTATTTACAAAAACATGAACATTTTACAAGTATTTTAGAAAAATAACATAATAATTTAAACTTGGCGGGCTTATTTGGATTATTTTTAACAGTTTACAAAAATAATTAACGTGTTAACAGCTTTTAACAGGACACTAACAGAACATATGATACATTAACAGTGCCTCTGTTAACGTTAGCAGACTCGCAATTGCGTTCTAGCAGAGCCTCATTTTTGCGTTAACATTGCAAAACAGCTGCTGTTATTTACATTTACAATAGTTAATTGTGAACAATGTCTGCCAGAAGGGCGAATTTATAAGTTTTGTTATAATTATTGTTTGAATTTTGCAAATTTACTTATTTCTACTTATTCCAGGTCGCGTGGAGCAGTATGTTGTACGGCCTGGCTTTACGATGAATTGGACGCCCGCTATCGGCCCATCGACGTTGGACTCGCTGCCAGCTGTGCCATGGGCGCCTTCTGGCAATTTGGAGCTGCATGCCATTCATCGAGGATTCGCTGTGAGGAGTTTGGGTTGTCTGGAGATGCATCTGAGGCAACATCTCAAGGGTTTGCAGGCCCAAAGAGGATAGCAGGAGCCATACTCCAAGTCTCTGGGCCATTTGTAGCTGCCATGTGCCTTGCCGTGTTCGACGCAGCCATCCTTGTCGTTGCTGCTGTTGCTGTTGCTGGAGTCTCTGTCGCTTTAGAGGCCACCAAATGTGTTGTGCCAGTGCCGTAGAGTGCCTTTTGCCGAGGAGCGTCGTTGTTGGCCGCTGTTGCTGATCTTCAGGTGGTGCAGGTAAGCGTCTTCGTTTAGATTCATTATGGAATAATGAACCACTTCTTTTCCTTTTGGCCGCCCTGACTATTGGCTGCATATTGTTGCTGCTGGATGCCTCAACTGCCCCCCGCATGTCGAGCTGCTGCTCTCGTTGCTTCTGGGGCTGCTGACGACTATTTGGGTGTTGCTGGAGACACTGCTGTATGGCCAGAAGCTGACTGGGGTGCTGAGAAGTATCTGTGTCGCTGCCTGTACAACTGTATGGGGCTAATAAAACGCTCTGTGGAGTAAAAGAATTGATATTAGTACTAATATCGAGGTTGCTTGTATTGTTATTTGATCTGTTTGTTTCAGGCTGGGCTATTGTGTGTTGTTGCTGATTTTCTTGCTGCTGTTCTGGTGGACGCTGCTGCAGAGTTGGTTCATTATAAGGCGCCTCATCGATCTCACGCTCAAGTTGTCGGCTGAGTAGCTCCAGTCGCTGCTCGAGCTGCCTCTCATCCTCAGATTGTCGCTGTTGCTGCAAGTGGACGTGCTGGGGTTGCGAGGGTGGCTGCTCTGGCTGGTGTGTTGGTTGCTGTTCTGCTATTTGAGCTTCAGGCGTCTGTTTTTGCTGCTGCTGGTGTCTTTCGAGCTGCTGCTCTCGTTCTTCAGGATGTTGTTGCTGTTGTTGCTGCTGCTGTTGTTGCTGTTGCTGCTGCTGTTGCTGCTGCTGTTGTTGCTGTTGCTGCTGCTGTTGTTGCTGTTGCTGCTGGTATATTTGGATAGCTAGCTCGCGAGGCAGTACTAGTTGCTGTATCACCAATGGCTGTTCCCTAATAGCAAGTTTTAGCTCCTCTAGCGACATTCGTCCCTCTCTGTAGTGCCTTCTTAGAGAATTTATCCTCATTTCGCTAAATCTGGCTGGTTGTTGTTGTCGAGTCTGTTGTTGCTGTTGCTGTTGCATTCTGAGCGAGTTGGCTTCTTCTTCTTCCCGCTCCATGCGAAGCAGAGTTGGTAGCTGTTGTTGTTCTTGCGATTGCTGTACCAGTTGCTGTAGTGGGCGAACATGTTGTTTTTTTAAATTGATGCGCATGCTTGCGCTACGACGATCTGCTAACAAGTGGTTAACAGTCGTATTTTATTGTCTATTTCATTGCTTATAATTAGTTCACAATACAATATAAGAGACATTATTGGTACTTAAACATAGGTCCGACTGTGAAACGGACTAGCTGACATTTTGCTGGCATGTACAAAACAAACTTAAAGTTACATGCATATCACAATATTGAACAAATGTGTGAGTATTTACAAAAACATGAACATTTTACAAGTATTTTAGAAAAATAACATAATAATTTAAACTTGGCGGGCTTATTTGGATTATTTTTAACAGTTTACAAAAATAATTAACGTGTTAACAGCTTTTAACAGGACACTAACAGAACATATGATACATTAACAGTGCCTCTGTTAACGTTAGCAGACTCGCAATTGCGTTCTAGCAGAGCCTCATTTTTGCGTTAACATTGCAAAACAGCTGCTGTTATTTACATTTACAATAGTTAATTGTGAACAATGTCTGCCAGAAGGGCGAATTTATAAGTTTTGTTATAATTATTGTTTGAATTTTGCAAATTTACTTATTTCTACTTATTCCAGGTCGCGTGGAGCAGTATGTTGTACGGCCTGGCTTTACGATGAATTGGACGCCCGCTATCGGCCCATCGACGTTGGACTCGCTGCCAGCTGTGCCATGGGCGCCTTCTGGCAATTTGGAGCTGCATGCCATTCATCGAGGATTCGCTGTGAGGAGTTTGGGTTGTCTGGAGATGCATCTGAGGCAACATCTCAAGGGTTTGCAGGCCCAAAGAGGATAGCAGGAGCCATACTCCAAGTCTCTGGGCCATTTGTAGCTGCCATGTGCCTTGCCGTGTTCGACGCAGCCATCCTTGTCGTTGCTGCTGTTGCTGTTGCTGGAGTCTCTGTCGCTTTAGAGGCCACCAAATGTGTTGTGCCAGTGCCGTAGAGTGCCTTTTGCCGAGGAGCGTCGTTGTTGGCCGCTGTTGCTGATCTTCAGGTGGTGCAGGTAAGCGTCTTCGTTTAGATTCATTATGGAATAATGAACCACTTCTTTTCCTTTTGGCCGCCCTGACTATTGGCTGCATATTGTTGCTGCTGGATGCCTCAACTGCCCCCCGCATGTCGAGCTGCTGCTCTCGTTGCTTCTGGGGCTGCTGACGACTATTTGGGTGTTGCTGGAGACACTGCTGTATGGCCAGAAGCTGACTGGGGTGCTGAGAAGTATCTGTGTCGCTGCCTGTTTTTTTTTAAATTGCTGCGCATGCTTGCGCTACGACGATCTGCTAACAAGTGGTTAACAGTCGTATTTTATTGTCTATTTCATTGCTTATAATTAGTTCACAATACAATATAAGAGACATTATTGGTACTTAAAACATAGGTCCGACTGTGAAACGGACTAGCTGACATTTTGCTGGCATGTACAAAACAAACTTAAAGTTACATGCATATCACAATATTGAACAAATGTGTGAGTATTTACAAAAACATGAACATTTTACAAGTATTTTAGAAAAATAACATAATAATTTAAACTTGGCGGGCTTATTTGGATTATTTTTAACAGTTTACAAAAATAATTAACGTGTTAACAGCTTTTAACAGGACACTAACAGAACATATGATACATTAACAGTGCCTCTGTTAACGTTAGCAGACTCGCAATTGCGTTCTAGCAGAGCCTCATTTTTGCGTTAACATTGCAAAACAGCTGCTGTTATTTACATTTACAATAATTAATTGTGAACAATGTCTGCCAGAAGGGCGAATTTATAAGTTTTGTTATAATTATTGTTTGAATTTTGCAAATTTACTTATTTCTACTTATTCCAGGTCGCGTGGAGCAGTATGTTGTACGGCCTGGCTTTACGATGAATTGGACGCCCGCTATCGGCCCATCGACGTTGGACTCGCTGCCAGCTGTGCCATGGGCGCCTTCTGGCAATTTGGAGCTGCATGCCATTCATCGAGGATTCGCTGTGAGGAGTTTGGGTTGTCTGGAGATGCATCTGAGGCAACATCTCAAGGGTTTGCAGGCCCAAAGAGGATAGCAGGAGCCATACTCCAAGTCTCTGGGCCATTTGTAGCTGCCATGTGCCTTGCCGTGTTCGACGCAGCCATCCTTGTCGTTGCTGCTGTTGCTGTTGCTGGAGTCTCTGTCGCTTTAGAGGCCACCAAATGTGTTGTGCCAGTGCCGTAGAGTGCCTTTTGCCGAGGAGCGTCGTTGTTGGCCGCTGTTGCTGATCTTCAGGTGGTGCAGGTAAGCGTCTTCGTTTAGATTCATTATGGAATAATGAACCACTTCTTTTCCTTTTGGCCGCCCTGACTATTGGCTGCATATTGTTGCTGCTGGATGCCTCAGCTGCCCCCCGCATGTCGAGCTGCTGCTCTCGTTGCTTCTGGGGCTGCTGACGACTATTTGGGTGTTGCTGGAGACACTGCTGTATGGCCAGAAGCTGACTGGGGTGCTGAGAAGTATCTGTGTCGCTGCCTGTACAACTGTATGGGGCTAATAAAACGCTCTGTGGAGTAAAAGAATTGATATTAGTACTAATATCGAGGTTGCTTGTATTGTTATTTGATCTGTTTGTTTCAGGCTGGGCTATTGTGTGTTGTTGCTGATTTTCTTGCTGCTGTTCTGGTGGACGCTGCTGCAGAGTTGGTTCATTATAAGGCGCCTCATCGATCTCACGCTCAAGTTGTCGGCTGAGTAGCTCCAGTCGCTGCTCGAGCTGCCTCTCATCCTCAGATTGTCGCTGTTGCTGCAAGTGGACGTGCTGGGGTTGCGAGGGTGGCTGCTCTGGCTGGTGTGTTGGTTGCTTTTCTGCTATTTGAGCTTCAGGCGTCTGTTTTTGCTGCTGCTGGTGTCTTTCGAGCTGCTGCTCTCGTTCTTCAGGATGTTGTTGCTGTTGTTGCTGCTTTTTTTCTGGTTGTATAGTTTTGAATGGGAAGCCGGGTCAGGATGGGACAGGATGAGAAATGGGACATGGCGGACGCTGAGCACTCGCTCGCGCAGAGAGTGAGAGTGAGTGAGCGGGGGCATGTCCATGGCCGGCGGAGGGCGGCGGGGCATGGCGAGGCAGCATTGTGGGTGCCTGCTAGCTCATGCCTCGCCGTCACTCAATTGGCCAATCATGGGCATGCCGTAGGCTCGCACACACACGCAGACACCTGAGCCCGGTCATGCCACGTCCTGTAACCAGAGCTCACCAGCCAAACTCGACTTACCATTCCAGAAATTGTTTATTGATATACGTTCAATATTCATGTTGCTTCTTATTAATTAGCCTTATAGTCTATACAATCAATTGTATGTGTAAGTTTGTGTTTGATAAATGTAAGTGTGTACATATGTGTGAGTGTACATTGTGTATGTGTATGATAAGTGTAGGTGTGTACATATGTGTGGGTGTACATTGAGTATGTGTGTGATAAATGTTATTTTTATTTTTTTGTAGATTAAATTAAATTAAATTAAATTAAGTGTACATATATGTTATGATTTTATATAATAAAATGATGATAAATTATGTTGTCTCTTCTATATTGAGAAGTAATGGATTACAATTGGATATTAATAAGTGCTAATAATTGAAATTCATAGAATATTTTGAAAGAACGTACAATTAGTGTATGTGCGGCATCAGCATTTATATGTTATGCCATAGGCCAGCAGTTGTCATGGAGCCATGCAATTTTTAATAACTAGTGAGAGAATTTTTTTATGGATTTTAATAATTTCCATCTTATTTTTTTTTTTTTTTTTATTTTTATGTTTGATTGGAAATTGTTATCATTTTATTTTTCGTTCGTTTTTTTTTTTTTTTTTGTATTTGTTGTTTTTGTTGGATGTTTCAAGATGTGGACATCTTTGTTATTTTGTGGAAAAGATGCATGTTGGTCACGGTCATGTTAAATCGACACAAAGTGTGTGTGTGTTCCCGATGGGTCACTCCACAAGGCACAACAGCGGTCGACCATGCCGGATTAATTGTATTATTACTCAGTATATTAATGCTGGGTGTCATGTGCAATTCTCGATTTCCCAATTTTATATATATTTTTTTTTGAAAAAGATATTCCCCCATCCTGAAGTTTATTTAATCCACATCCAATCTAAAAATAGATAAATATCGCTCTTTTTTTTTTTTTTTTTTTTGATAGTTAATTTTGATGGTGTTTTTCGCCTAGTGCCTTCTCTCAATTAATTATTAAAAATTACTTTTAGCACTGGCTGACTATCTAAAAAGAAAAGCACAATGGTAGCATTAGATATCTATGATAGGTAGATAGTGGGCAGGGGGGGGCATTGAGAGTAGAGTTGTTAAGTTTTGTAATTGTTTTTTGTTTTGTTTTGTTTTGATTTGGTTGAGGCTAAGTATGCATGCATGCGCGCATGCACGCTAGTTTGCTTGTTTGCTTGTTTGCGTGCATGCATGCGCGCATGTGTGCATGTGCGCATGTGTGGATTGTGTGCATGTGTGCATGTATATGATTTTGTTTTGAGTTCTTTCGATTGTTAATATTTGGAATAGTATTGAATATGTTTGGATATTTGTGAATAATAATGTTATATTATTTGTTATTGTATTTGTGTAGTATAGAATATATGTGTGTGTGTGTGTGTGTGAGAGTGTGTGTGTGTATTTAAATATTAATTATTGATGTGATAAGTAGATGTTGGTCATGTTGACCGATTTGATCGCGCTATTGTATTGATGTTGATGTTGTTGTTGTTGTAGTTGTTGTTGCTGCTGCTGCTGCTGCTGCTGTTGGTACTGATGCTGCAACGGCTGCTACGGCGGCTGTTGTTGATGTTGCTGCATTTGTTGCTGCTGGTGCTGCAGCTGTTAATTGCTGCTGCTGCTGCTGCTGCGGCTGCTGCTGCTGCGGCTGCTGCTGCTAATTGCTGCTGCTGCTGCTGCTGCTGTTGCTGCTGCTGCTGCTGCTGCAGGTGCTGTTGAAGCTGCTGCTGCTGCTGCTGTTGATGCTGCTGCTGCAGCGGCTGTTGATGCTGCTGCTGCAGCGGCTGTTGTTGTTGTTGCTGCTTTTGTTGCTGCTGTTGCTGCTGTTACTGGTGCTGTTGAAGCTGCTGCTGCTGCTGGTGCTGCTGCTGCGGCTGCTGCTGCTGCGGCTGCTGCTGCTAATTGCTGCTGCTGCTGCTGCTGCTGCTGCTGCTGCTGCTGCAGTTGCTGTTGAAGCTGCTGCTGCTGCTGCTGCTGTTGATGCTGCTGCTGCAGCGGCTGTTGTTGTTGTTGCTGCTTTTGTTGCTGCTGTTGCTGCTGTTACTGGTGGTGCTGCTGCTGCAGCTGCTAAATGCTGCTGCTGTTGCTGCTGCTGCTGCTGCGGCTGCTGCTGCTGCTGCTAAATGCTGCTGCTGCTGCTGCTGCGGCATGCTGCTGTTAAATGCTGCTGCTTGCTGCTGCGACGACGGCTGTTGCTGCTGCACACCGTATGATGAGCTGCGATCAGCCGGGTAGTGATAGTGATGAAGGAGTGTGCGTGTATGTAATTTAATTGGACAGCTGATAGGCCGATGGGACCAGGTATGGAGAATCCTCAACCAATTCAGACCAATTGATTTGAAAATGGATTAATTTGAACTGGTTGAGGATGCAGCGGGCAGTGTAGAGTCTTCGCTATGGCGGAGTACTCCCTGCATTTGTTGCTGCATGAGCGTCATCCAGCCCATCAGTCTGTCAAGCTGCTCCTGTTGTTTTTGCGCCATTGAGAGTAGCATATGATTTGGGTTGTTTTCAATCGGAAGTGGTAGCTGATTTGATGACTGTTGTTGCTGCTGTTGCTGCTCTTGCAGCAGCAGTGTTGAGAATTGTGTTTGTTCTTCTTGTTGTTGTTGTTGCTGTTGTTGTTGTTGTCCAACGTCCACCTGCATAGGCACAGGTGGTTGTTGTGCAATGGGACGTGAGTTTAAGTTTTCAAGCATTCGGCGCTGCATTGTTACAATTTGCTCTCTGTTCTGGACAGAGTTCAGTTGCTCGGTTTGGCGCTTATGCTGTTGTTGTTGTTGTTGCTGCTGCTGCTGCTGCTGCTGCTGCTGCTGCTGCTGTTGTTTTTGTGCTCTTTGTACTTGAGCCCAACGAGCGCGTGGATCCAATGTATTGGATGAAGCTGGAGCTATGTTTATTTTAGGTTTTTTGGCAGTTCTTGCCGAAATGATGGTGTTATTGCTGCTATTGTTGTTGTTGTTGTTGTTTGGTGTGACAGAGTATGCTGCAGCTGGTATACTGGCAACAGTTTGTAGCTGTTGTTGTTGTAGTTGCATCGGCTGTAGCAACATCTGTCCACCATTGTGTTTTCGTTTTTTTTGTTTTTTCTTTTTATTTTTGTTTTGATTAGAAGTGTTTAGCATTGGTATTAGCTGCTGCTGCTGCGCCAATACCTGTTGTTGCTGCTGTTGCTGTTGCTGTTGCAGCAGCTGAGGCAGTTGAAGCTGCTGTTGCTGCTGCTGTTGCACTTGCGTTGGCAATTGCAATTGCGTTTGCACAGGTATCGGGCGTAGAGGCTGCTTCTGCCGCCGCTGTGCATTCGGCTGTTGGGGCTGCCGAATTTTTGTTGGACTGTTTATTTTATTGTTGGGCATGGCCAATAGTTTGGAATTAAGTAAATCTATGTACAAGGGACAGCCCTTGTAGTTTGCAGTGTGACTATTGTTGCAATTGGCACATTTAGGTGGCAAATTTGTCGGTTTCGTGCAATCTTTGGTGAAATGATTGTCACCGCATTTAACGCATCGCGGCGAATGCCGGCAATAGCGAGCCGTATGATTAAGCCTTTGGCAGCGGTGACATTGTGGCAGTCTTTTGCTATTGATTTTGGGCCACTCAAAGCGAACCACAAATTTGCAAAGAGTACGGACATTAAATATGGTGCGATTTTTTATCGGATCGGGAGCTAGTTCTATGTAAAATAGATTAGGGCGATATAGGCCAGAGTCGTTACGATTCTTGAATTGTGGGTTGTATACGCTACGAGGCGTATAACCCAAACAAGATAACTCGTTCCGGATTGCGATGGTGCTAGTGGTGGCATGAATGCCACGCACCACAACCCGAAACGAGCGCTCCTCACGTCTCTGGTAAGTGTTGTAGTGATAGCTATTGTCCGTTTCAAGGACATTAATGATTTTTAGATAAGTATCTAAAGTTTTTGGCAGTATACGCACTGAGCCAGGACCACCTAATTTCAACCCATATTCAGTTATGGGCGGATTGTGATCATTTAATTTGGCTACAAGTGCGTCAATGCCGTTTTGATTAGATTCAAGGAAATTGTAATCTATGTTGATCTGAGGGGGCTTGATGTTTTTGGCCACAGGGGCCGAAATAGCGCCTCCATCAGTTTGTTGTTGCTGTTGTGGTTGGGGTTGGGATAGGAGAAAGGGGGCATGGGGATGCGTAGAAGTAGTAGTGGCATTGATAATGGCAGTCGGGGCGGCCATTGTACTAGCTGTGGCAGCGAAAGTATTTGCTGCATCTACTTGTACTGTGTTATGATTGTTGACCGCCGGTATGGGGCATTTGACGGAAGCCAAAGCAGCCTGCACTGCGGTGGCCAAAGAGTTACCAGACACATGTGGTTGAGAAGGGAGTATTTGTTGCCGTTGCGGCAGTTGTGAAAATTGCTGAACAGGAGCCTCGAAATCAGATTCAGATAAGATGCTGAATCGATTGCTAATTAGATTGTTGCGTATTGCATCCTGTTGTGTGGAGCGTGAGGTTGCCGAATTTTGGCGACTAATTTTGCGCGTACTTTTACGGCGACTTTGTTTGATGCTTTTGCCAGTGTTGTGTAGCATTTTATAGTGCATAGCACCAGTGGTCGTTGCAGAAGCAATGTTGCCACCAGGATGGCCAGAGCCGGATGTATTTCCAGAACTGGAATCGCTGCTAATGCAGATTGGCTTAGCTGGAGCCGTTATTATTGTTGTTGTTGTAGTTGCAGTTGATGGTGTTGGTGTTGTTGTTGTTGAAACAATTGTGGTTGGAGCAGGATGAAGAGATGCAGTTAATAGCAACATTTGAGCTGCATCTGAAGTGGATGGAATATCATCACTGCCCACAATATCAACGAACAATTCACTAGAAGAGTGTTTGTCGTTGTAATTGTTAGTATTGAGAGGGATAGGCTCATTTTGTTTTTTGATTATCAGCCTCGAGCTGAGCAATGAGGCGCTTGTAATGCGCTAATTGCGCTTGCGCTTCAGCTGACATGTGTTTATTGTTTGTTGTCAAAGTTGTTGTGGTCGACGCTGCGTTTATCGCTTTTGAGCCGGCCGCCTGTACAGATCGCTGTCCCTCTTGCTCTGGCAATTTGGGTGTCAGAGATGAGAGGGCCGATGTAGTTGGAGCCATTGTCGCTGTCGGCGCCATGGCGTCTGTCAAAGTTGACGGCGCACAATTTAATGGTGCCTGCTTGGGCGACATCGGTGACAATGAAAGGTCTGACAGGTCTGACATGAGGCCAGGAGATAGTGCCGACACAGCTGACGAGTCAGTGGTCTGCGAAGGTTTGGCGTGCGACATGATCAAAATGGGTATTGTGATTTCTTAGAATTTTTCAGAATTTTATCAGAAATTTTCCGAATTTTTCTGAATTTATCTAGATTTTTATTAATTAATTAATATAAATTGAAAAATTTAAAAGCAAATTGGTGGCGACACACCAGTTGTGTAATTTGTTATAAATATTAATTGTTATGGAAAGGAATTATGTATGTTTTGCCGACGGCACGACAATTATTAGAAGAATTGTTAGAGCGAAAAAAGAAAACGAAAACGAGGACGGAGCGCTTGCTAATATTCCTGAATACAGTTGCTCAAGGTCAGCAATTGAGCAGCCTAGAAAAGAGAGAACTGTATATAAGCAAGGAATAATGGTCGCCAAGATAGGAATTGCGCACGTTTGTTTTGGTTATAGTTTTGCTGTTTTGTTTTGATTCTTGTTATTCTTTGTTTACATTTGCGGAGTATACGCTGATGGCAAGCGCGTGTGCGTGTGTGTATGTGTATGCGTAAGCAAGATCAACGATTGAGCGAGCCTAGCAATTCGGAGCACAGAAAAATTGAAAGCAGGCGAGCGAAAAAACTCGCTCGCTTATTCGTTTTTTGTTTTGATTCTTGCTCCGTCTATTGTTTACGAAAATCGTATATGCAGATGGCATGTGCGTGTAGACAAGGGCAAGGGCAAGGACAAGTTTGAGTTTGTGTGTGTGTGTGTGTGAGTGAGAGCGTCAGCGTAAATATTTTGGTGGCGACACACCAAAGATGCGCTAATGCTTTTGCACACAAATTGTGATTATTATTATTATTGTCTTTGTTGTTGTTGTTGTTGTTGTTGTCGTTGCTGTTGTTATTGTTGTTTTGCTTGCAGAGATCGATGACGACACATCGCAAAAGCTATATATATGAGTGGTGATTGGCGACGACACGCCTGTGTTGTATCAATTAATTTAGCAAAGACACGCTGAATTATGAATTTGATTGCCAGGATGAACTGGTGTGTGTGTGTGTTATGCTAAAAAAGAGCTTGCGCTTGTGCTAGGATTAGCGCGCAAGCTGGCCAATTTAGCGTGTTCACCAACCGAGTTCGTCCTAGCTTCCTTCAATTTATCCAGAGGATATGGTGGTGAAATAATTTGCTGATGGTTGTGAAACCCGGATGAAACTTGTAAAAGTTGTGGAGAGAGCGCAAAGTGTAAGGCATAAGGCATAAGGCACTGGAGCGTGCGTATGAGCGACGGCACGCCACTAGTTGCGCTTATTGCTCAGCAAATATGCAAAAAGAAAGAATTCCGTAGGAATCACTATGCGCGTCACTTGTGATGATGGTACACAGAGGGGGTTATGGTGGGGTATATGTATGTATATGCAAATATGTGTGTTAGTATATATATGTTGTGGTATATTTGAGATATATATGCATGTATATGTATGTCAATGTTAATGTTTGTGTATGTGTAGGAATTGAGTGGATAATGCTGCAGTTGTTGTTGCTGCTGCTGCTGCTGCTGCTGCTGCTGCTGCGTTATTGCAGATTGAGCGTGTGCAATAGCTCAATTGTGCTTGAGGAGCATGTAATATAAATGTATGTATGCGAGTGTGTGATGTGCGCGTCGCTTTTGCGCTATTGTTTTAATTGATACAGTTGCGCGACAGCAACTATTTTTTCTTTTTTGGCGTCTATATGCAGCAAATTAATGAGGCAGTGGCGTCAAATCGAAATGCGCACGCACACACGCCTATATATGTTTTGATATATGTTTTTGTGTTGAGTTGAGTAATTTATGATTTGTTTTACCTTGTCTTTTGTTTGAAGTATAAGTTTGTGAATAGAGCTCGTATACCTTGTATAGGTGTTTTGATTGTTGAATTTTGTTGTATTAATTAAAAAAGGTTTTTTTTTTGATGTATTAGATTAATTGTAATTGTTAATAATTGGTGTATTGTATTTGTTAGTTGGGTAATTATAGCACAATTGGTTATTTTGACAATTTAATTGCGATTTGGATGGCTGTACTTATTGATGATGCATTTGGCGTCGCGTCACTATGCGTATACACACACATGCATGCATATGGGTCGCTAGCTGAGCGTCCGACGCGTGCCGTGTATGTATGTGTGAGCGTGCGAGCGCCAGCGTCTATGCCAGACAGCGTGGCGTCACTTTTTCTTCTTTTCTATGCACTGCACAAAGACAAAGACAAAGACAATGACGCAAGGGAGACGCGCACATAGATCACTCACTGTTACATGCATGCATGTATGCTTGCATGTATGCGCATATGTATGCGCGTATGTAGAGCATGTACAGGCTGTACCCACGCGTACAGCTCGTCTGATTTATGCGCACTTATGTATTGATTTATTGATATATTGATATATTGATATATATATATATATATGTATATATGTGTGAATATATGCCACTAAGCACTGTTTGATCGCGTGACCGCAAGAGTTTTTCAATAATTAATCAAATTTAATTTAATTTAAATCAACTAATATATTTTGCAATATAGCACATTGCACACTAGAAAAACTCTTGACTCTTGACTGTTGCGTGGGACGAATTTCCATTTCAATTTCCAACTTTCAAAAAAAACTGACCAACAGACACTCGTCCGCGAGCACGTCCGTTCACTTCAAAAGACAAAAATCAACTCCTTTTTTTCTGGTTGTATAGTTTTGAATGGGAAGCCGGGTCAGGATGGGACAGGATGAGAAATGGGACATGGCGGACGCTGAGCACTCGCTCGCGCAGAGAGTGAGAGTGAGTGAGTGAGTGAGCCGAAGCATGTCCATGGCCGGCGGAGGGCGGCGGGGCATGGCGAGGCAGCATTGTGGGTGCCTGCTAGCTCATGCCTCGCCGTCACTCAATTGGCCAATCATGGGCATGCCGTAGGCTCGCACACACACGCAGATCACTTGAGCCTGCTGGCGAAAGCGTGTGCGCGTCCACATGTAACCAGAGCTCACCAGCCAAACTCGACTTACCATTCCAGAAATTGTTTATTGATATACGTTCAATATTCATGTTGCTTCTTATTAATTAGCCTTATAGTCTATACAATCAATTGTATGTGTAAGTTTGTGTTTGATAAATGTAAGTGTGTACATATGTGTGAGTGTACATTGTGTATGTGTATGATAAGTGTAGGTGTGTACATATGTGTGGGTGTACATTGAGTATGTGTGTGATAAATGTTATTTTTATTTTTTTGTAGATTAAATTAAATTAAATTAAATTAAGTGTACATATATGTTATGATTTTATATAATAAAATGATGATAAATTATGTTGTCTCTTCTATATTGAGAAGTAATGGATTACAATTGGATATTAATAAGTGCTAATAATTGAAATTCATAGAATATTTTGAAAGAACGTACAATTAGTGTATGTGCGGCATCAGCATTTATATGTTATGCCATAGGCCAGCAGTTGTCATGGAGCCATGCAATTTTTAATAACTAGTGAGAGAATTTTTTTTATGGATTTTAATAATTTCCATCTTATTATTTTTTTTTTTTTTTTATGTTTGATTGGAAATTGTTATCATTTTATTTTTCGTTCGTTTTTTTTTTTTTTTTTTTTTGTATTTGTTGTTTTTGTTGGATGTTTCAAGATGTGGACATCTTTGTTATTTTGTGGAAAAGATGCATGTTGGTCACGGTCATGTTAAATCGACACAAAGTGTGTGTGTGTTCCCGATGGGTCACTCCACAAGGCACAACAGCGGTCGACCATGCCGGATTAATTGTATTATTACTCAGTATATTAATGCTGGGTGTCATGTGCAATTCTCGATTTCCCAATTTTATATATATTTTTTTGAAAAGATATTCCCCATCCTGAAGTTTATTTAATCCACATCCAATCTAAAAATAGATAAATATCGCTCTTTTTTTTTTTTTTTTTGATAGTTAATTTTGATGGTGTTTTTCGCCTAGTGCCTTCTCTCAATTAATTATTAAAAATTACTTTTAGCACTGGCTGACTATCTAAAAAGAAAAGCACAATGGTAGCATTAGATATCTATGATAGGTAGATAGTGGGCAAGGGGGGCATTGAGAGTAGAGTTGTTAAGTTTTGTAATTGTTTTTTGTTTTGTTTTGTTTTGATTTGGTTGAGGCTAAGTATGCATGCATGCGCGCATGCACGCTAGTTTGCTTGTTTGCTTGTTTGCGTGCATGCATGCGCGCATGTGTGCATGTGCGCATGTGTGGATTGTGTGCATGTGTGCATGTATATGATTTTGTTTTGAGTTCTTTCGATTGTTAATATTTGGAATAGTATTGAATATGTTTGGATATTTGTGAATAATAATGTTATATTATTTGTTATTGTATTTGTGTAGTATAGAATATATGTGTGTGTGTGTGTGTGTGAGAGTGTGTGTGTGTATTTAAATATTAATTATTGATGTGATAAGTAGATGTTGGTCATGTTGACCGATTTTCGGCTATTGTATTGATGTTGATGTTGTTGTTGTTGTAGTTGTTGTTGCTGCTGCTGCTGCTGCTGCTGTTGGTACTGATGCTGCAACGGCTGCTACGGCGGCTGTTGTTGATGTTGCTGCATTTGTTGCTGCTGGTGCTGCAGCTGTTAATTGCTGCTGCTGCTGCTGCTGCGGCTGCTGCTGCTGCGGCTGCTGCTGCTAATTGCTGCTGCTGCTGCTGCTGCTGTTGCTGCTGCTGCTGCTGCTGCAGTTGCTGTTGAAGCTGCTGCTGCTGCTGCTGTTGATGCTGCTGCTGCAGCGGCTGTTGATGCTGCTGCTGCAGCGGCTGTTGTTGTTGTTGCTGCTTTTGTTGCTGCTGTTGCTGCTGTTACTGGTGCTGTTGAAGCTGCTGCTGCTGCTGGTGCTGCTGTGCTGCTGCTGCTGCGGCTGCTGCTGCTAATTGCTGCTGCTGCTGCTGCTGCTGCTGCTGCTGCTGCTGCAGTTGCTGTTGAAGCTGCTGCTGCTGCTGCTGCTGTTGATGCTGCTGCTGCAGCGGCTGTTGTTGTTGTTGCTGCTTTTGTTGCTGCTGTTGCTGCTGTTACTGGTGGTGCTGCTGCTGCAGCTGCTAAATGCTGCTGCTGTTGCTGCTGCTGCTGCTGCTGCGGCTGCTGCTGCTGCTGCTAAATGCTGCTGCTGCTGCTGCTGCGGCATGCTGCTGTTAAATGCTGCTGCTTGCTGCTGCGACGACGGCTGTTGCTGCTGCACACCGTATGATGAGCTGCGATCAGCCGGGTAGTGATAGTGATGAAGGAGTGTGCGTGTATGTAATTTAATTGGACAGCTGATAGGCCGATGGGACCAGGTATGGAGAATCCTCAACCAATTCAGACCAATTGATTTGAAAATGGATTAATTTGAACTGGTTGAGGATGCAGCGGGCAGTGTAGAGTCTTCGCTATGGCGGAGTACTCCCTGCATTTGTTGCTGCATGAGCGTCATCCAGCCCATCAGTCTGTCAAGCTGCTCCTGTTGTTTTTGCGCCATTGAGAGTAGCATATGATTTGGGTTGTTTTCAATCGGAAGTGGTAGCTGATTTGATGACTGTTGTTGCTGCTGTTGCTGCTCTTGCAGCAGCAGTGTTGAGAATTGTGTTTGTTCTTCTTGTTGTTGTTGTTGCTGTTGTTGTTGTTGTCCAACGTCCACCTGCATAGGCACAGGTGGTTGTTGTGCAATGGGACGTGAGTTTAAGTTTTCAAGCATTTGGCGCTGCATTGATACAATTTGCTCTCTGTTCTGGACAGAGTTCAGTTGCTCGGTTTGGCGCTTATGCTGTTGTTGTTGTTGTTGCTGCTGCTGCTGCTGCTGCTGCTGCTGCTGCTGTTGTTGTTTTGTGCTCTTTTGTACTTGAGCCCAACGAGCGCGTGGATCCAATGTATTGGATGAAGCTGGAGCTATGTTTATTTTAGGTTTTTTGGCAGTTCTTGCCGAAATGATGGTGTTATTGCTGCTATTGTTGTTGTTGTTGTTGTTTGGTGTGACAGAGTATGCTGCAGCTGGTATACTGGCAACAGTTTGTAGCTGTTGTTGTTGTAGTTGCATCGGCTGTAGCAACATCTGTCCACCATTGTGTTTTCGTTTTTTTTGTTTTTTCTTTTTATTTTTGTTTTGATTAGAAGTGTTTAGCATTGGTATTAGCTGCTGCTGCTGCGCCAATACCTGTTGTTGCTGCTGTTGCTGTTGCTGTTGCAGCAGCTGAGGCAGTTGAAGCTGCTGTTGCTGCTGCTGTTGCACTTGCGTTGGCAATTGCAATTGCGTTTTGCACAGGTATCGGGCGTAGAGGCTGCTTCTGCCGCCGCTGTGCATTCGGCTGTTGGGGCTGCCGAATTTTTGTTGGACTGTTTATTTTATTGTTGGGCATGGCCAATAGTTTGGAATTAAGTAAATCTATGTACAAGGGACAGCCCTTGTAGTTTGCAGTGTGACTATTGTTGCAATTGGCACATTTAGGTGGCAAATTTGTCGGTTTCGTGCAATCTTTGGTGAAATGATTGTCACCGCATTTAACGCATCGCGGCGAATGCCGGCAATAGCGAGCCGTATGATTAAGCCTTTGGCAGCGGTGACATTGTGGCAGTCTTTTGCTATTGATTTTGGGCCACTCAAAGCGAACCACAAATTTGCAAAGAGTACGGACATTAAATATGGTGCGATTTTTTATCGGATCGGGAGCTAGTTCTATGTAAAATAGATTAGGGCGATATAGGCCAGAGTCGTTACGATTCTTGAATTGTGGGTTGTATACGCTACGAGGCGTATAACCCAAACAAGATAACTCGTTCCGATTGCGATGGTGCTAGTGGTGGCATGAATGCCACGCACCACAACCCGAAACGAGCGCTCCTCACGTCTCTGGTAAGTGTTGTAGTGATAGCTATTGTCCGTTTCAAGGACATTAATGATTTTTAGATAAGTATCTAAAGTTTTTGGCAGTATACGCACTGAGCCAGGACCACCTAATTTCAACCCATATTCAGTTATGGGCGGATTGTGATCATTTAATTTGGCTACAAGTGCGTCAATGCCGTTTTGATTAGATTCAAGGAAATTGTAATCTATGTTGATCTGAGGGGGCTTGATGTTTTTGGCCACAGGGGCCGAAATAGCGCCTCCATCAGTTTGTTGTTGCTGTTGTGGTTGGGGTTGGGATAGGGAGAAAGGGGGCATGGGGATGCGTAGAAGTAGTAGTGGCATTGATAATGGCAGTCGGGGCGGCCATTGTACTAGCTGTGGCAGCGAAAGTATTTGCTGCATCTACTTGTACTGTGTTATGATTGTTGACCGCCGGTATGGGGCATTTGACGGAAGCCAAAGCAGCCTGCACTGCGGTGGCCAAAGAGTTACCAGACACATGTGGTTGAGAAGGGAGTATTTGTTGCCGTTGCGGCAGTTGTGAAAATTGCTGAACAGGAGCCTCGAAATCAGATTCAGATAAGATGCTGAATCGATTGCTAATTAGATTGTTGCGTATTGCATCCTGTTGTGTGGAGCGTGAGGTTGCCGAATTTTGGCGACTAATTTTGCGCGTACTTTTACGGCGACTTTGTTTGATGCTTTTGCCAGTGTTGTGTAGCATTTTATAGTGCATAGCACCAGTGGTCGTTGCAGAAGCAATGTTGCCACCAGGATGGCCAGAGCCGGATGTATTTCCAGAACTGGAATCGCTGCTAATGCAGATTGGCTTAGCTGGAGCCGTTATTATTGTTGTTGTTGTAGTTGCAGTTGATGGTGTTGGTGTTGTTGTTGTTGAAACAATTGTGGTTGGAGCAGGATGAAGAGATGCAGTTAATAGCAACATTTGAGCTGCATCTGAAGTGGATGGAATATCATCACTGCCCACAATATCAACGAACAATTCACTAGAAGAGTGTTTGTCGTTGTAATTGTTAGTATTGAGAGGGATAAGCTCATTTTGTTTTTGATTATCAGCCTCGAGCTGAGCAATGAGGCGCTTGTAATGCGCTAATTGCGCTTGCGCTTCAGCTGACATGTGTTTATTGTTTGTTGTCAAAGTTGTTGTGGTCGACGCTGCGTTTATCGCTTTTGAGCCGGCCGCCTGTACAGATCGCTGTCCCTCTTGCTCTGGCAATTTGGGTGTCAGAGATGAGAGGGCCGATGTAGTTGGAGCCATTGTCGCTGTCGGCGCCATGGCGTCTGTCAAAGTTGACGGCGCACAATTTAATGGTGCCTGCTTGGGCGACATCGGTGACAATGAAAGGTCTGACAGGTCTGACATGAGGCCAGGAGATAGTGCCGACACAGCTGACGAGTCAGTGGTCTGCGAAGGTTTGGCGTGCGACATGATCAAAATGGGTATTGTGATTTCTTAGAATTTTTCAGAATTTTATCAGAAATTTTCCGAATTTTTCTGAATTTATCTAGATTTTTATTAATTAATTAATATAAATTGAAAAATTTAAAAGCAAATTGGTGGCGACACACCAGTTGTGTAATTTGTTATAAATATTAATTGTTATGGAAAGGAATTATGTATGTTTTGCCGACGGCACGACAATTATTAGAAGAATTGTTAGAGCGAAAAAAAGAAAACGAAAACGAGGACGGAGCGCTTGCTAATATTCCTGAATACAGTTGCTCAAGGTCAGCAATTGAGCAGCCTAGAAAAGAGAGAACTGTATATAAGCAAGGAATAATGGTCGCCAAGATAGGAATTGCGCACGTTTGTTTTGGTTATATTTTCTGGTTGACAAATGTTGAGTGGGAGGCTGGGTCGTGGATGGGACGAGATGGGAAACGGGACGGACAAATTGGGCACTCCCGCCCATCGGCCTGCAAGCGTGAGCAAGCTAGCTAGATGAGAGGGCGTGTATATGTGTGGAAGTGAAAGTGAGTGAGAGAGAGATATAATCGACCGTATGGGTGTATGGTACAAGGGTGAGCGTGTGTGTGAGTGCAGGAGCAAGCGAGTCGTAGTGGGGCGGCTTTATTGGCGCCCACTCAATTTTAATTCTAACTACTCTCATAGAACCATGCTCCCTATCACACACACTGGTCTCACGCAAGACACCAAAACATCCATTATATCTAACTCTAACCACAAACACGACCATAGACCCAACAATCCGGACACCTGTAATCCATCTCAGATCCGTACATCCAGACTCAAGCAACCCATTCCAGAAAGTTTATTGATATACATTCATATTCTCTTTCTCTGTTTTTTGGATTAACAAATATTTCTCCTTAAATATATGTACTTATTTGAGATAACAAATGTGTTACAAAATTAATTTTCTTAAATTTAAATTGTGTTTTTTTTCTTTAGCTTAATTACTAAATGACAACTTTTTAAATTGAATTAATTTTGTGTTTTATGATATAGTGTGTGTGTGTTTGTACATATGTACATTGTATGATAAAGTGTGTGTATGTGTGTGTATTGGCTAAATTATAATTAACTATAATTTTTATTAATTAATTTTTAATTTTATTATTATTATTATTATTATTTCTAGCATGTATGAGTTTTGCCAAATATTTCATACATTATTTTTAGAAAATTTATTAATAATAAACATTTTTTTTTTTTTTGGCATGATTTAATGTGATTTTCATTTCCTTTTTGTCTCTTGGATAGAAAATGAATTTTTGATGAAATTGTAATTGTAGTTGTAATTGAGGATGGAGTGTGGAGTGTAGAGTGTGGAGAGAAGAGAGAGAAAATATTTAAAGGAATGTACAGTTGGAGTGTGTGCGGCATCAGCATTTATATATGCCATAAGCCAGCAGATATTGATAAGTGCCATGCAGAAAAAAAAAAAAAAATTGAAAATTGAAAAAATAAAAATTGAAAAAATGTAATGAGAGAATTTTCTTTAGGGACGTAAATGAATTTATGGATAATTTGTCGAATTCAGTTATGATAATTGATTTGAGTTTGATTTATCCGGCTAATTTAGTCGGATATTGTTTTGTCAAATATGCTGTTGGACTAGGTCATGGTTAAATATCGGTACAGCGGTGTGTGTGTTCCCGTACGATTGTGTGCGTGTGTGTGTGTGTGTGTGTGTGTGTTATTTTGGTGGCTCGAGACAACAGAGCTGACCAACACACACACATGCACGACACACCAGGGCCACTCCACAATTGCACAACAAAGACCGTCCAATGCCTATCCAATGTATTTGATTACCCAATGTTTGTTTGTTGGGTTGTTTTGTGAATTTTTATTTTTTTTTTTTTTTTTGTTTTCCCAATTGGAATATTTTTCCTCCTCAAACATTCTCTCCCTTTTTTCTTTTGCTCCTCTGCGAAGCAAATGAAAGAAGGAGAGTATTTTACCCATCCTTTGAGCAGTTTTCAAGGCCACATCAAATCAATTATAAGTGATTTTTAAATAGAGACATTACTTTCCACTGACAATTATAAATTTGTCGCCAAGTGCCATTCTCTCAGTTGGAGCACTGGCTAAATTGTCAGAAGAAAGTCATTTGGCAATAGCATCTATTTGGTAATATGGGATTGAAAATAGGATAGGGTGGAAAAAGAAATAGAAAATTGGGATGAAAATTCATTTGTTGTGATAAAGGTAAATTTGGTTTTATCTATGTGAATGTATGTGTGTGTGTGTTTATGCATATGTGTGCATGTGTAAATGATAATTGTATTTAATAGTAAATATTATTGTTTTTGTGATTGTTTGTGATATGTATGCTCAATGTGTGTATGATAATGAGTGTGTATTTGTGTGTGTGTGTGTGTGTGTGTATTAATGAATTAAATTAATTAATCTATGATGCTGATGACTATGGTGTTGATGATGATGATGATGATGTTGTTTGTTGTTATTTGTTGTTGCTTTTGTTGATTGTTGATGTCGTCGTCGTCGCCCCGCCACAGAGAGGAGGGGTGGAGGGGAGACGTGTCGATGTTGAGAGTGTTGCGCGCCCAGTTGGGCAGCGTTGATGATGATTGTTGTTGTTGTTTGCGCGCAAGTGTGTGTATGCATGCGTGCATGCTCTGTACATGCGCACATAGATCTTTGCATGCGCGCATATGTATGTGTTGCTGTGCGTATGTTTTGTGCACCAGCACATGGGCGAGCGGAGTGAGGCAGCTTTCCTGTCTGGTGGCGCACAATTTGTGAGCGAGCATGTGTATGTGCATGCGTACAAGTGTGTGTACATGCGCACATAGATGTTTTGCATGCGCGCATATGTATGTGTTGCTGTGCGTATGTTTTGTGCACCAGCACATGGGCGAGCGAGTGAGGCAGCTTTCCTGTCTGGTGGCGCACAATTTGTGAGCGAGCATGTGTATGTGCATGTGCATGTGCGCATATATTGGCGTCATGATGTCTAGCATTTAAAAATGCTAGGAGACACACTAGACTGGCAGGCGCTGGCAAGCGCGCACACATTTGATGATTGATTGTTTGTTGTTGTTGTTGTTAATGTTGTGATTATACTGGTTAGTAATTGCAATGAAAATTGCAGATATTGATAAAGTTAATAAGGGAAAAAAGTGTTATGATCCGAGACTGGGTTGAGAGATGGAGAGAAAAGGTGAGTAGACAAAGGTAAGTAAAAAATTTTAATAAATATTAAAAGAAAACTAAAAAAGGATAATGTGGGAGAGAAAAAGAATGAAGAGAGAGGTAAGTGTCTCGATCATGATTATTTATATTTTAAGCAATTTTCCCATTTTTGTTTTGATTAATTTGAGCATGAGCAGCGATATATAAAACAATGGGACCGGGCACAATTGATCCACATTCAATTCATTATTTTTTGATTTGCAATTGTATCAATTTGAATTGGATGTGGATGCAGCAGGCAGTGTGGAGTCATCACCGTGGCGAAGCACTCCCTGCATTTGTTGCTGCATTATGGACATCCAGCCCATCATCTTATCTAACTGTTCTTGTTGTTTTTGCGCCATTTCAAGGAGCATTCGATTGTTTTGATCGTTTACGGACTGCTGTTGTTGCGGATGTTGTTCTAGTTGTTCTAACTGTTGTTGTTGTTGTTGTTGATGCCGCTGCCCATCATCCACCTGCATAGGCACAGGCTGTTGATGTTGTTGTTGTTGGACAGTGGCAGTGGCAACTTGACGCCGTTTAGACAAATTTTCTAGCATTTGACATTGAGTCGAAACAATTTGCTCGCGACTCAATATCGAGCCAGTTTGACCAAGTTGGCGCTGTTGTTGTTGTTGATGCTGGAGTTTTTGGATCTGTGCCCATCTGGCACGCGGATCCAAAGTATTGATAGTGGGAATTGTGTGAGTGGTTTTAGATTTTTTGGCATTTTTTGCCATATTGACAATGTTGTTGCTGTTGTTAATAGCGAACGCAGCTGATGTGCTTGCAACTGGCTGTTGTTGCTGTTGCAGTTGTTGTTGTTGTTGTTGCCGTTGTTGTTGCTGTTGCTGTTGCATCGGCTGTAGCTGTTGCATCGGCTGTAACAACAACAATTGTCCATCAGTGCGTTTGCGTTTTTTGATTAGCTTTTTCTTTTTATTTTTATTAAGATTAGGATTAATATTATTTGCGTTGCTAGGGATTGATTGCATTTGCATTTGCATTGGCATTGGCATTGGCATTGGCTGTTGTTGCTGCTGTTGTTGTTGTTGTTGTTGTTGTGGTTGTGCCAGCAACGGTTGTAATTGTTGCTGTTGTTGTGCAAGCGTTTGCAACTGTACCGATTGCTGGCGCTGCTTTGGCTGCTTCTGCTTCTGCTTCCGCTGTATATTCGGCTGTTGAGGCTGCCGAATTTTTGCATTTTTAACATTGGCCATGGCCAATAGTTTTGTATTTAATAAATCCAAATACAATGGACAACCCTTGTAGTTGGCGGTATGATTCATGCCACAATTGGCACATTTTGCTGGCAGATTTGCCAATTTGATGCAGGCTTGTGTTAGGTGGTCTTCGCCACACTTAACACAGCGCGCTGAGTGTCGGCAATAGCGTGAGGTATGATTGAAGCGTTGACAACGATGGCATTGCGGCAATCTGTTGTCATTGCTTTTGGGCCATTCGAAACGTACAATAAATTTGCAGAGTGTTCGAATATTGAAAATTGTACGGTTTTTGATAGGGTCAGGAGCTAGCTCTATATAAAACAGATTCGGACGATACATGCCAGAGCCGCTACGATTCTTGTATTGTGGGTTGTATACGCTTCGTATCGTATAACCCATACAAGTTAGCTCGTGCCGGATTGCGTCTGTGCTAGTGGTAGAATGTATACCACGCACCACAATCCGGAACGAGCGCTCCTCACGTCTCTGATATGTATTATATTGGTAAGTATTGTCATTATTTAGGACATTTATGATATTTTGATAAGTATCTTGGGTTTTTGGTAGGATTCGTACTGTGCCTGGACCACCTAATTTGAGCCCATAATCAATTATGGGCGGATTGTGGTCATTTAGTTTGGCGATTAGTGTGTCTATACCGTTTTGATTCGATTGCGTAATATAATCAATGTATATTTGGGGTGGCTTAAAGTTTTTGCTCTTTGGAGCCAAAACTTTGCCATCAACAATCGGTTGTTGTTGTTGTTGTTCTGCTGTTGTTGTTGTTGCTGCAGCAGATTTGATTGCAATTGTGATTGCAGAAGAGGGGGTGGGGAGGCAGACGAAAATCAAAGGTAGGATTGGCTGCAATGGGAGCCGTAGAAGTAGCATTGGCAGCTGAAATATTTGCCGCTTCTATTTGATTTTCGATCGGATTGAGTATGTTATTATTGTTGTTGTTGTTGTTGTTGCTGATGTTTGACATTATTATTGGCCGATTGGCAGAAGCTAAAGCAGCTTGAACTGCGTCGGCCAAACTGTTGGTCGTCACTATCGATGGTGTTGTTGCTGCTGCAGCTGCTGCTGCTGCTGTTGCTGCAGATGGTTGTGATGGATGGACTGAGTGTTTCTGTGAACGTTGAGGTTGAGGTTGTGACAATTCGGACAATGCAGGAGCCTCAAAATCGGATTCAGATAGGATACTGAACCGATTTGCAATTTGCTTGCTTCGAGATGCATCCTGTTGTATGGATCGAGAGGTTGACGAAGTTTGGCGATTGATTTTACGCGTATTTTTACGACGAATTGTTTTAGCATTTTTGCCAGATTGATGGAGCAATTTATAGTGCATAGCGCCAGTTGTTGAGGTAGTAGCAATATTGCTGTCTAAACAACCATTACTGGATGTGTTACCGGTCGAACTGGAATCACTGCTTATGCATATAATTTTATTAGGAGGATCTATTTGTTGTTGTTGCTGCTGAAGTTGGGATTGTTGTGACATTAGGTATTGAGACAGGATGTAAGGATGCAGTCATTAAAAGTTGTTGAGCTGCATCCATTGTTGATGATATACCATCGCTGCCCTCAATGTCAACGAATAGCTCACTAGAAGAGTGATTCAGATTATAACTATTGAGTTTTTGTGAAATTGTTTCATTCACTTGATCGGACTCAAGCTGGGCAATTAAACGCTTGTAATGCGCCAGTTGAGCTTGTGCATCAGTTGGCATTTTAGCCGGTGTTGAGCATGTTGCTTTTGTTTCAATTGTTGATGTTCCAATTGGAACACCCAATTGGATATTAAGCTGCTGCTGCTGTTGCTCTTGTTGCTGTTGTCCCTCTTGCACAGGTATTGACGGTGCAAGGGGAGATGATGACAACATAGCCGCTGCCGGCACCATGGTGTCTGCTAAGGTGGACGACACATTGTTTAATGGTGTTGGCATTGGTGACATCGGCGACAGTGAGAGGTCCGACAAATCGGACAAAAGGCCAGGCGATAGTGCTGGTACAGCTAGCAGCTGAGCAGAGGACGGAATTTTTTTGTTCGACATATTTGTGGTAAGTGATAAAAAATTTTCAGATTTTTTTTTTTTTTTCCAGGTTTAATGATTTTTCTCGAATTTTTCCGAGATTTTTTAGTGAAATTTTTAATATTTTTGTGATATCTCAAATTTTTTTAGATTTATATATGTATTCTCTAATTTTTTCCGAGATTTTTTATTAATTTTATGATTTATAAAAAAAAAATTTTCAGGTTTTTAATGAATTTTCTCGAATTTTTCCGAGATTTTTTAATGAATTTTAATATTTTTATATTTTCTTAAATTTTTTCAGATTTATTTTAGTGAATTTTCTCGAATTTTTCCGAGATTTTTTGTTCAATTTTAATATTTTTATGGTTTCTCGAATTTTTCCGAGATTTTTTAATGTATTTTTTTTTTTTTTTATATTTATATTTATATTTTCTCAAATTATAGGTACTCACAGATGGTAAGTAATTTAAATGGTAAGTATGTGTACTTAATATATATATTTTTAAATGGTAGGTATATATATATATATATTGATATGATATAGATATGTATTAGTATATAATGTTTATTATTATTGTCTGATATATATATTAAGGGCGGCGGCACGCCCGAAAAAACAATAATATTTTTATAAGAAATTTTTTAAAAGTAGCGGCGGCACGCTATGTTAAAGTTTCTATGTTTTGATATAGTAAATTGCCGACGGCACGGCAAAAGTTGAAAAATTTATTATATTATAATATGATATATAGTATATAAATATCAATGTTAATTGATTATCTGGAGACGACACACCAGAATATCAATATTTCTATAATATAAGAATTTTGTTTTTAAATGGATATTTATTTGCCGACGGCACGGCAATTATTTGCTGACAATGTTTTCGAGTTAGCGAAAAAACGGCGCGCTCAAAAGAGGACAGAGAAAGCAAAACAAAAGAATTTCTCAAATGGAGCAAGGCCGTGCTAAGGAGAGAGCAAATAGAAACAATGATGGCCGCTGTGAAATGAGCGAGATTTCTCGCGCGTTTGTTTTGATTCTGCTGATCGGCCAGCCACTTGTTTCTGTTTTGATTCTCTCGCACGCTCTCGCGCGCTCTCTGTTTACAATGCAGAGCGGCAAGAGAATGAGCAAGCAAGTAAGCAGGCAGGCAGGCAGGCTGGCAGGCTGGCTTGGCGCGATTTTGATTCTCTCGCTGGCTCTCTGTTTAGAATGGGAGCGACAAGAGAATGGGCAGGCAGGCAGGCCGGCTTGTCGCAAAATATTTTGGTGGCGACACACCGAAAAGCTGCCTAGGAATGAATTTATTATTGTTGTTTTTATTGTTTTTATTATAATTTTTGTTTAATTGGTGGCGACACACCGTATTATTTGTTTAAACAATTCGGTGGCGACACACCATATATTTATTTTGAAGAAAAAAAAATATATGAAAAGTTGGCGACGACACGCCTGTGTATTTCTTCGATATATATTTGTTTGTTTTGGTTATTGTTGTTTTTAGCGGCGACACGCTATGTTTTGATTAGGATGTACAAATTATATACATATATATTTGTGAATGAAGTCCTGAGAGTAATTCAGACACTTGTCGCTCTCACTCTTTCTATGAAGAGATCAATGGCAAATAATTATGTTTTGATTTTGGATATTTCTGTACAGTGCACTTGCAATTTTCACACACACACAGACACACACACACATAAATCGTCTGCCTGTAGCAATTTGAGCGATTGTTGTTGTTGTGTTTGTGTATATGTGTGCGCGCGTGACTGTATCACGAGATATGCAAGCTTGCAAGTTTTCGTGAATGCGTGAGCCTATGGGCGTGTGGGCGTGTACGCGTATATGTGTGCGTATATATATGCGTGTGAATGAGTGAGTGCGCGTCGTGTGCACTATGAAGTACAGGTTGCGCGGCAGCAACTTAGCACACGCACAATCCACACATACATATGTGTATGGCAATATATATATATGTATGTATATCAATTAAATAATTGATGTTTTGATTTTTTGGGTTGAAATGGCAGATGGTCATGAATATGATAACGCTTGAATGTGTTAGTATTGATAAAAAATGGTTGTGCACTGTACCTTAATGGCCGTTATGATTGTTGTAATAATTATTGTTGTAGCTGTACCTTGTATTTGGACGCTTTGACTGTTGCAGCTGACTATTGATTGTGGGTGTTGTGCTGTACCAATTTGTATGGACGTTTTGATTGGTGAATTAATATTTGTTATTTATTGTTATAATTATTAACTATTTATGATCAAGTATTTTTTTGTCTTTTTTGGTCAAAGAAATTGCTCTCTTTGTAGCCGTATGTGAGTGATTGGGGAAATGCCCGTAGACGGACAATTGGTAGCGAAATATTTTTTTTTTTGAATTAAAAATATTTGCTAATTGAAAATAATTGGGATGGCTATTAGCAATTTTATTAAATTATATTTATTTTATTTTATTAATTTTTGTATTGATCGTTGATCGTTATGACGTTTATTGATTTTCAGATATGATTTATTTTTTTGTTTAATTTATTTGATGCACTTTCAAAAACAATAGAAAATAAAAGGTGAGAGTACAGTGCGCCCCAAAAAAGAGGCGTTGGCATTGGCGTGGCGTGGCTTGGCGTGGCTTGGCGTGGCGTCAGCTTTGGAAAGCACACACACACACACGCATACACGTATACAGTTTTCGTATGCAAGGGCGAATATGCAAAGCACACGCATACGAGCCTGTACCCACGCAACTATTTTATATATATATATGTATAAAAATGCACTGATGCACTATACACTATACAAAATATGCACTATCTGTACTCGTTATTATTTTTTTTTTTTGTTCACTTTCTTTCCAGGAAAGATGCCACCATATATTATTAATATTATTATTAATAATATATATATATATTTATATTAAATTTGTATTAAGCGATCGCGCAACCGATTTAGAATCAATTAAATTAAATTAATTAATTGTACCACCGATTCTCAATTTTGTATGCACTTGTTTCACTTATTTGATTTGACTGGACACTGTACTGAACTTTCACAATTTTCACAATTCAAATTCGATTTCGATTTTAATGACAACTGATCGTCCGCTGACACGTCCGTTCACTTCAAGCGACAATTCAAGACCTTTTCTGGTTGACAAATGTTGAGTGGGAGGCTGGGTCGTGGATGGGACGAGATGGGAAACGGGACGGACAAATTGGGCACTCCCGCCCATCGGCCTGCAAGCGTGAGCAAGCTAGCTAGATGAGAGGGCGTGTATATGTGTGGAAGTGAAAGTGAGTGAGAGAGAGATATAATCGACCGTATGGGTGTATGGTACAAGGGTGAGCGTGTGTGTGAGTGCAGGAGCAAGCGAGTCGTAGTGGGGCGGCTTTATTGGCGCCCACTCAATTTTAATTCTAACTACTCTCATAGAACCATGCTCCCTATCACACACACTGGTCTCACGCAAGACACCAAAACATCCATTATATCTAACTCTAACCACAAACACGACCATAGACCCAACAATCCGGACACCTGTAATCCATCTCAGATCCGTACATCCAGACTCAAGCAACCCATTCCAGAAAGTTTATTGATATACATTCATATTCTCTTTCTCTCTGTTTTTTTGGATTAACAAATATTTCTCCTTAAATATATGTACTTATTTGAGATAACAAATGTGTTACAAAATTAATTTTCTTAAATTTAAATTGTGTTTTTTTTTTTTCTTTAGCTTAATTACTAAATGACAACTTTTTTAAATTGAATTAATTTTGTGTTTTATGATATAGTGTGTGTGTGTTTGTACATATGTACATTGTATGATAAAGTGTGTGTATGTGTGTGTATTGGCTAAATTATAATTAACTATAATTTTTATTAATTAATTTTTAATTTTATTATTATTATTATTATTATTTCTAGCATGTATGAGTTTTGCCAAATATTTCATACATTATTTTTAGAAAATTTATTAATAATAAACATTTTTTTGGCATGATTTAATGTGATTTTCATTTCCTTTTTGTCTCTTGGATAGAAAATGAATTTTTTGATGAAATTGTAATTGTAGTTGTAATTGAGGATGGAGTGTGGAGTGTAAAGTGTGTAGAGAAGAGAGAGAAAATATTTAAAGGAATGTACAGTTGGAGTGTGTGCGGCATCAGCATTTATATATGCCATAAGCCAGCAGATATTGATAAGTGCCATGCAGAAAAATAAAAAATTGAAAATTGAAAAAATAAAAAATTGAAAAAAAATGTAATGAGAGAATTTTCTTTAGGACGTAAATGAATTTATGGATAATTTGTCGAATTCAGTTATGATAATTGATTTGAGTTTGATTTATCCGGCTAATTTAGTCGGATATTGTTTTTGTCAAATATGCTGTTGGACTAGGTCATGGTTAAATATCGGTACAGCGTGTGTGTGTGTTCCCGTACGATTGTGTGCGTGTGTGTGTGTGTGTGTGTGTGTGTGTGTTATTTTGGTGGCTCGAGACAACAGAGCTGACCAACACACACACATGCACGACACACCAGGGCCACTCCACAATTGCACAACAAAGACCGTCCAATGCCTATCCAATGTATTTGATTACCCAATGTTTGTTTGTTGGGTTGTTTTGTGAATTTTTTATTTTTTTTTTTTTATTTTTTGTTTTCCCAATTGGAATTTTTCTTCCTCAAACATTCTCTCCTTTTTCTTTTGCTCCTCTGCGAAGCAAATGAAAGAAGGAGAGTATTTTACCCATCCTTTGAGCAGTTTTCAAGGCCACATCAAATCAATTATAAGTGATTTTTAAATAGAGACATTACTTTCCACTGACAATTATAAATTTGTCGCCAAGTGCCATTCTCTCAGTTGGAGCACTGGCTAAATTGTCAGAAGAAAGTCATTTGGCAATAGCATCTATTTGGTAATATGGGATTGAAAATAGGATAGGGTGGAAAAAGAAATAGAAAATTGGGATGAAAATTCATTTGTTGTGATAAAGGTAAATTTGGTTTTTATCTATGTGAATGTATGTGTGTGTGTGTTTATGCATATGTGTGCATGTGTAAATGATAATTGTATTTAATAGTAAATATTATTGTTTTTGTGATTGTTTGTGATATGTATGCTCAATGTGTGTATGATAATGAGTGTGTATTTGTGTGTGTGTGTGTGTGTGTGTATTAATGAATTAAATTAATTAATCTATGATGCTGATGACTATGGTGTTGATGATGATGATGATGATGTTGTTTGTTGTTATTTGTTGTTGCTTTTGTTGATTGTTGATGTCGTCGTCGTCGCCCCGCCACAGAGAGGAGGGGTGGAGGGAGACGTGTCGATGTTGAGAGTGTTGCGCGCCCAGTTGGGCAGCGTTGATGATGATTGTTGTTGTTGTTTGCGCGCAAGTGTGTGTATGCATGCGTGCATCTGTATGTACATGCGCACATAGATCTTTTGCATGCGCGCATATGTATGTGTTGCTGTGCGTATGTTTTGTGCACCAGCACATGGGCGAGCGGAGTGAGGCAGCTTTCCTGTCTGGTGGCGCACAATTTGTGAGCGAGCATGTGTATGTGCATGCGTACAAGTGTGTGTACATGCGCACATAGATGTTTTGCATGCGCGCATATGTATGTGTTGCTGTGCGTATGTTTTGTGCACCAGCACATGGGCGAGCGGAGTGAGGCAGCTTTCCTGTCTGGTGGCGCACAATTTGTGAGCGAGCATGTGTATGTGCATGCGTACAAGTGTGTGTACATGCGCACATAGATGTTTTGCATGCGCGCATATGTATGTGTTGCTGTGCGTATGTTTTGTGCACCAGCACATGGGCGAGCGGAGTGAGGCAGCTTTCCTGTCTGGTGGCGCACAATTTGTGAGCGAGCATGTGTATGTGCATGAGGATGGGGATATATTATGGTCATCATGTTTAGCATTTAAAAATACTAGGGAGAAAAAAACTAGAAGGGCAGGCGCCACCAAAAAAGCTAAATTTTTTTTTTTTTTTTTTTTTTTTTTTTTTTTTTTTTTTTTTTTTCCTTTATATTGACAGAGCATTTACAGATACCGTACAAGCAGATGGAAGCGAGTGGGTGAATGAAATAAGAGCGAACACACAGGAGGAATTGGTTCCCACTTGACCATGGTGCATCAACATATTCCAAACATACACGCTCCACATCCGCATGTAGGCAGCCAAGCCTTGTCCAGATTTATTTATGATAGATGTTTACAAATTTCAGTTAACAAAATTTGAAGCTTAATATAATCACAATTCTTTGAAATAAAATAGTAAAGGGTTTTATCCCGGTATGACATAGCAAGTGTATTTATGTTTGTCTCTTTTCTTCTTTGTAGTTGATTGTGATTAATTGAGCATAACATCTTTAGATTGAAAGCGACGACATTTCCTTTATATTGACAGAGCATTTACAGATACCGTACAAGCAGATGGAAGCGAGTGGGTGAATGAAATAAGAGCGAACACACAGGAGGAATTGGTTCCCACTTGACCATGGTGCATCAACATATTCCAAACATACACGCTCCACATCCGCATGTAGGCAGCCAAGCCTTGTCCAGATTTATTTATGATAGATGTTTACAAATTTCAGTTAACAAAATTTGAAGCTTAATATAATCACAATTCTTTGAAATAAAATAGTAAAGGGTTTTATCCCGGTATGACATAGCAAGTGTATTTATGTTTGTCTCTTTTCTTCTTTGTAGTTGATTGTGATTAATTGAGCATAACATCTTTAGATTGAAAGCGACGACAGCATTACTAGTATTTGGCATGCCATAAGTCGGCTGTTCTGATAATGTGCTGTAAGGGAGAGGAGGTGACGTGAAATGGCAAGAGTGCAGGGCAACGCTAGGTGAAACATATCTGCTTGAGACAAAAGGCAGAATGAAAAACACATCGAATACCCTGCTGCTACAGTGCCAGGTATGACGGAGTATTTTAACTGGTTACCATGCATTGTCGTTTGACTGTCTCCCCTCTCATAGAGACTGACGTGCGATGGATTTTTAATGTATGGAGTAAGTTTATTTATGGGTAATGTTGTGTGCTGCGCAACTGGGTTAATGGCAAGGACATCAAATAACTGATGCAAGAGATTAGAAGGAGTGGGTGATTGTAATATGAGCAAGTTGCCGCCAGCATAACAAGAACATACACGGTTGCGGTCTTGGCATTGTCTCTATTCCAGTATGCAAAACAGGAGTTTGTTCATATTGAGAGTATACTACATGTGGAGGAAGTAGATACGGGATTTAAGATTTCAAGATCATTGGGTTATCACTAGGATAACTATGAAGAGTATTCTAGACCAAAATTATAAACTGAAATAATTTTGCTAAAATCTTGCAGCGCTTATGAACATCATCTGCATGATAAGTTTAGAGAGCTAAGTTGAAACTGTTTGCTCACCTAGGCTGCACATGGTTTTTAAACAGGGCCCCCGGTATACGAGACAAACATGTCCTGTTCGTTGTTTAGATTAGTAGTCGGTTTGCTCACCTAGGCTGCTCATGGTTTCTCAGCCAGGGCCCCCGGTATACGAGACAAACATGTCCTTTTCGTTGTTTAGAAATAGTAGTCGGTTTGCTCACCTAGGCTGCTCATGCTTTTTTTGACAGGGCCCCCGGTATACGAGACAAACATGTCCAATTCGTTGTTTAGAAATAGTTGTCGGTTTGCTCACCTAGGCTGCACATGCCTTTTTTATAGACAGGGCCCCCGGTATACGAGACAAACTTGTCCTGTATATCAGCAGAGATGTGCATTAAAGAGTTGCATTGTTTGAGGTGGAATTGGGGAGAAATTCGAACAGTCAAAGAAAGCTACTTGCCGGAGAACCAGTGCATAATGTGTGGGAGAGTTAGTGTGAGGCTGGTCACGGTAAAACCGGCCAGGTGATCGTGCACAAGAGGCACAAAAGGCTTGGCCGGGAGCAGTATGACCGGCCAGGTAATCGCATACAGGGGCTCGAAAGGCTTGGAAGCAGCCTAAGACATCAAAATACATATGCATTAGGCTAGTTCTGAACATCAGTATATGGTTCCCAAGAAGAGTATCAAGTACATCGTAGTGCGTCAATCATAAGCATCATGGATAGCCTTGTAAACAAGCAGAGAGACATCTCAGAGTATCAAGCATAAGGGCATCGGTGAAGAGGAGTTCACTCAAAAGACATCAATTATATGTGTTGTAGGTTATCAAGCACAAATATATCAATAGCATGGCACAGGGCATAAGAAAATGAGTATCAAGTATAGCATACAATATAAGGCATTAAGTATGACCATCGCAACCAGCTCCGAGGACCATTGATTAGGGTACAGTGCAGCATCATACAGCAGCAAGCATAAAAGCATCGGTAATGGGACAAGATCAACAGCGTCATCTTTGCTGCTGCATACAGAGGGCATAGGGGGCCAGGAGCAAATGCTCACGCGGGAGGGTGCATGCAAGTAAAAGGAGGTTAGTGAAGCTGTTTGAATTGTGAGTACTTACTGAAAGTGATCATTTGACCGTTATGACAAGGTAGCTGATTCTAGCATTGCTAGAGTAGAGTTGATGCAGGCAGATAGAATTAGATGAGGTATGGCGGTGCTCTGCGTCGAATAAGCTGGACACCTGGCCAGATTCGCCTTAGTCGTCGTTGAACTCGATTACTTCCTGATATTAGTAGGAGTCTTGCCAATTTGTTTGGGTGGTTTTCTAACCGGTCGTTGTATTGCTTAGCACGGGAATTGATTATTTCCCATACTGTAGGGACTTTGGTGTCATTATGAAGGGTACGGTTTCTGACATAATAGGGTGCATTGCAGATTAGGCGGAGTGCTTGTGATTGAATGCTGTATAGTTTGCGTAAGTGTGTATCAGCAGCACAGCCGTATAGCTCAATGCCATAGTACCAGGCAGGGGCAATGATTTGTTTATAGATTAGTAATTTGTTTTTTAGTGATAGCTTGGATCTGTTGGCAGATAGAAGCCACTTGTGTTTGGATAATTTGGTGCGGATAGATTGTGTGGTTATGCGAACATGGCGTGACCAATTTAGTTTATTGTCTAAGTGAAGACCCAGATATTTTACAAGGCTTTTAGTTGGTATGATATTGTCATTTATACTGATGACAGGAGTTGCGATGTTGCTGCGTAAGGTGAAGAGGATATGGGCTGATTTATTGCCATTCACTTGAATGTTCCATTTTTTAGCCCAATCAGCAAACTGATTAACATGATCTTGCATGTAGTTGCAGGCAATTTCAGCATTATTGGCACTACACAGAAAAGCAGTATCATCAGCATATGTCGCCGTTAAACCGTTGATTTTTGAAGTAGGGTGTTGATCAGTAGATTGGATATGTGTGGCTATGCAAGGCATATCAGAGACATATATATTGAAAAGCAGTGGTGCAAGTACACTGCCTTGCGGTACGCCAGCCAGTATGGGCCGAATAGACGATTGGATTGGGCCGGATTGTGCAGTAGGGTTATTACGGTTGGAGTTTGCACTTTCTGTGTTATTGCTAAGTACACAGAAGCGTCGGTCAGATAGAAAGGATTTCAATATTTTATAGAGAGGTTCACTAGTGTACATTCGTAGTTTAAAAAGAAGACCAGCATGCCATACACGGTCAAAAGCTTGTTGAATGTCTAGAAAGACGCCAGATGTGCAGTCACCTCTTTCAAAGGACATGTTGATGTGCTCAACTAGGCGGTGTACTTGTTGTATTGTGCTGTGTCCTGCTCGAAAACCAAATTGGTGTTCCGGTAATACTGCAGCACAGTCTAGTTTATTGTCAACAGGTGATTTTAATTCATCAATTAGACGTTCGTAAATTACTTTTTCGAATAATTTCGAAACAGTGGATAGGAGGCTTATTGGCCGGTATGACTTTAGTTCAGATGTGGAGACGTTGCCACCTTTTAGAATCATTCTGATTGCGGCGCATTTCCATTGAGATGGGAAGTACTGCAGGCGGAGCATGTTGTTGAAAAGATGCAGAAGGAAAAGTTTGCCTTTTTTAGATAAGTGCTTTAGTAGATAATTGTCAATTCGATCAATGCCAGGAGACTTACGAACTTTTAGTTGCCCGATATAGGCGTCCAGTTCATGAGGCGTGACATGGCGCAGGTGATAATTTCGTGAGGGGGAGGATAGTAGATCAGATCCATTAGTACTGATTGTGTGATTGAGAAAGCGTTGTATTCTGTGATGGTGCGCAGTTGGCGCAAGCTCAAAGGGAGTAAAGCGCGCTTGAAGTTCATCAGCAAAAGCTTCAACCTGATCTTCAGCTGATTGGCACCAATGGCCATTTTGATTGCGGACACTGTGCTGAGCATGTGGCTGTCGTTTGAGATTTTTGGTGGCGTGCCATAGGTTAAAAGCGCCTTTCTTTGAAGGATCAGCGTTACTGAGCGTGTGATCAACATATTGTTGGCGGTGGGAGCGAATCAGAAGGGCTAGTTGACGACTAGTTTGCTGCCATTCTTGCCAGTGGTCATGTCGGCGCGAGCGCATCCAGCGTTTGCGTAGTCTGCGTTTTTGACGAATTAAGCTAAGACGCTCATTCATTTGGGTAGGCGGTAGTCGAAAAGGACTGTCAGTGCCATTATTGTTATAGTTTCCTCGAGTAGGTAGGATTGCTGTTGGAGAGTTTGAAGCTCTCGCAGCATTGTTGAGGTTTTGTATAAAAAGGCATATCATATCATCGATGTCATTGGTAGAAGCTATTTCTACATTTAAGTTTATGACAGATTCTAAGTGTTGATTGAATACAGTTAGGTTGGAACGTTCTGTTAGTAAGCGACGACAGGGTGGACGAGAACGACTCCTTCGACTTAAGTTTAAGGGATTATGATTTGTGACGGTTAGTTCCATTCTAACCAGTAACGGCAGGTGGTCACTGTGCAGTTCAGTTACACGAGTTATGGAAAGTTTATGGCTTGCTATTCCTGAATAGACACAGAAGTCAAGAACACTGGGGCGAGTGTTATTTTGCGGAAAGTGAGTGGGCTCACCCGTTGTGAGAACATTTAATTGATTAGATCTAAGTAAGATATTGGCGAGCGTTGAACCGCGAGCACATTGGCGCTGGTTACCCCATAATCTATGCTTAGCATTCCAGTCACCTGCGATCAGGAAGTTTTCGCCTAGTTGACCAAATAACCTGTTATAGTTGTCCTGATTTACAGGATGATTGGGGGGCCAATAGCAGGCAGCTATGCAGAAATTTCCTGAGGTAGTGTGGAGTTTTATCATGGCACAGTGCAGATATGGCAGGGAGATGCAAGGCAATGTTTGAAAGCGCATTCTGTTGGATATGAGAATGGCAGCTCCTCCCACATGCAGGTGGTTGTGGGGCGAATTAGCTGAGAGGACAGCATAGCCTGGGGCTTCAATATGAGAGTTGAAGTTTAAGTGAGTTTCGCTTATAAGCATTATGTCCGTGTTATAATAATTCATAAACTGGCTAAGTTCATCTATTTTGCGTCTAAGTCCGTTAGCATTCCATATACCAATATGGAGAGCAGTCATATTGTTATTTTACTGTGAGCTGCATAATAAATGAGAAGGAAAGTGTGGCGTAAGCACATTTGCTGGTGTATTTGACATGAGTTCGCCGAGAGCGGATGAGGGAGGAAGGAGAACTTTTATTTGAAAGGAGAATGTATGTTTAGCATGTTATGCTGCTGTTATACCTCTAGAGCCGTGACTGATTGATTGCCTTGTGATAGAGTTTAGTTTAAGGCAAGATACTTTTAATAGCATTCGAGCGGGGAGAAGACTCACTATGCTGCATTTTGGATATAGGAACAGGAAGTGAAAGTATAATTTGAGTGGAGTTAACAGACCTAGGCTAAGAAGACCTTGGCTAAACTGAAATTCCATATTAGGGCCAGAACTAAAAGTAATTCAAAAGTTTAAAACATTGAACTATTCACGGGTGAAAAGATTAAATATGAAAAGGAGAAATAGTTAGTGGTCAAGAATATACACATTAAGAGTAAAAGACAGTAGATTTGGAACTATGCGTTAAGAGAAACAGACAAAAACATAGTTAGGCCAAGATTTTTAGATTGAAGATGGTATTAAATGCAAACAGATTAATTAAATAGGGTTAATGGATCAAGGATTTGGGTCGATAAGTATGTTTGTTTGAAAGGAGCAAACAGAAGATAAGCGAAGTTATTTTGGCTTGAAAGGATCAAATTAGCTTAGTTATTTACGACCTCTTGTTGCCTCTTATTTTGATTAGTAGATTTGCTAAACAAGAAATTTGGGAGTCTGTTTACTTGTTTATATGCGATTTAAAATTAAACTAGTGAAGGCATCTGGACTTTGAATTAAGGGAAATTCATAAGATTTTGTGTTGTTCAAGAGCTCATTATGTTGAAGCTCTAGTTACTTTGAACTATATTAGTGGCATCTGGTAGTCGTTTATTGTAAACAATTTAGGTTATTTGAAAAGAACAACCAAATGGAAATATTTTAGAAGAGGAGAGAATCAGATTATTCTGGTTATAAAATAATTGGCATAGTTTGAAAAGAAGAGGTATATATATTTGTTTACGGTCGAACGTAAATACATTCAATGAAAAGCGAAAAGGCAGCAAGCAAAATACGCAAACGAGAAATAATGTACTAAGCAAACAAAGAGATAATTTATGGACAGAAAAGGTAGTAAAAATGATATTACCCAATCACTTTAAAAAGGAGAGGAATATTTATTTGTTTAATAAATATATTATTTGAAAGATGGGACGAACAAAAACATATTTGGATGGGTGAACTTGAATCAAGGTTTATCATATAAACGAAAATAGTCAGAAAGGGATAGAAAGAGGTAATGAAATTGTTTTTCTAGTTGTTTGTTGAAAGAGAGGAAATTATGTTCATATTTGCCATTGCCAGACATGAAAGCATTTGTAAAGAACAGAAACAGAAAAAAAAAAATAAAAATATATTTGAATAAACCTTTATCTAAATTCCGTTTAACGCAAGCGAAAATGGTGAACTGAGTAAACAAAAAGATAATTTTATGAACGGAAGAGGTAATAAAATTATATTACCAAACACTTTAAAAGTAGAGGAATATATGTTTATTTACTGCCGAAGACAAACACATTTTGAAAAAACGAAGAAAGGAACAAAGTAAACTTGGTAAAGATATTTTTTAAGGTCGAAGAAGGATGTGGAAAAACCAAGTTTCTTTTGAAAACGAAAAAAGGAACAGAAAATACTTTTGGAAGGTAACTTGGGTCAAAAGGGTTAAATTATATTTTATTTAAACAGAAACTAATTTCCGACGCATACAGATGAAAATAGTGCACTTAAGTCAAGTAAGAACGGAAAAGGTGACAAGATTGTTCTTACAAATAGTTTGTTAGAATAGGAAAAGAACAAAGGAAAATAAATGAGAGTAAGTACGTTTATAAAATGGAAAAAGGAGCAAACAAAAACGTACTTGGGTCAGTATAATTTGATTAAATAAAATTTGTAAAAAAGCTCGTATTGAATAACGAGTTAAAGTGGGTTAAAATTCGGAAATTATTTCATAAAAGCACTTAAAATGGCTAGGGCCCCATCGACAAACTTTGAGAACGATTTGGTTGACTTAGAGACAAATTGAAATTTTATACATGGATAGCTAGTATATGAAGCAAAGCGGTAGCAGGAGTATACTCCAAGAGATTAAGATGAACAAAAGTAAGAACAGAAAAAGTCAAAACACGTAAAATGAGTAACTCGAGCTATAGCTCGATAAATATCGTTTTAAAAGGAGATAAAAAATTCATTAAGTATTAACGAAAAATAGGTAAACAAATGAATTTAATTTTAAAAAACGGAAAAGAGTTAAATCAGTAAAAATAAAAATATAATCAGATAAATTAAAAGAATAGTTCTATAGGAATCTGTTTTCCAAAGAACGCAAACGAAAATACAAACAGAAAAAATGAATAAAAATTTATTTTTAGAAAAGAAAGAAATTTGATCCACTCCACATTTAAGAAAGGAGAGGTAGATTTATTTGATGTCAAGGCATAAATACATTTTGCTAAAACCAAAGGAATAAATACAGACATATAATCCACATTTAAGAAAGGAGAGGTAGATTTGTTTGTTGTCAAGGCATAAATACATTTTGTTAAAACCAAAGGAACAAATACAGACATATAATCGGGTCAAAAAGAAAAATTAAGAGTCAAATCATAAAAATAAATATCGTTTTCCTTGCTTTTATTGGATAACGAGTTAAATTCAGAAAATATTCCATAAAAGCACTTAAAATGGCTAGGGCCCCATCGACAAACTTTGAGAACGATTTGGTTGACTTAGAGACAAATTGAAATTTTATACATGGATAGCTAGTATATGAAGCAAAGCGGTAGCAGGAGTATACTCCAAGAAACAAAAATTGAGATGAACAAAAGTAAGAACAGAAAAAGTCAAAACACGTAAAATGAGTAACTCGAGCTATAGCTCGATAAGTATCGTTTTAAAAGGAGATAAAAAATTCATTAAGTATTAACGAAAATAGGTAAACAAACGAATTTAATTTTAAAGAACGGAAAAGAGTCAAATCAGTAAAATAATCAGATAAATTAAAAGAGTAGTTCTATAGGAATCTGTTTTCCAAAGAACGCAAACGAAAATACAAACAGAAAAAATGAATAAAAATTTATTTTTTAAAAAGAAAGAAATTTAATCCACTCCACATTTAAGAAAGGAGAGGTAGATTTATTTGATGTCAAGGCATAAAAACCAAAGGAATAATTACAGACATATAATCCACATTTAAGAAAGGAGAGGTAGATTTATTTGTTGTCAAGGCATAAATACATTTTGTTAAAACCAAAGGAACAAATACAGACATATAATCGGGTCAAAAAAAAATAAGATAAATCATAAAATAAATATCGTTTTTCTTGCTTTTATTGGATAACAAGTTAAAGTGGGTTAAAATTCGGAAAATATTTCATAAAATCACTTAAAAATGGCTTGGGCCCCATCGACAAACTTTGAGAACGATTTGGTTGACTTAGAGACAAATTGAAATTTTATGCATGGATAGCTAGCATATGAAGCAAAGCGGTAGCAGGAGTATACTCCAAGAAACAAAAATTAAGATGAACAAAAGTAAGAACAGAAAAAGTCAAAACACGTAAAATGAGTAACTCGAGCTATAGCTCGATAAATATCGTTTTAAAAGGAGATAAAAAATTCATTAAGTATTAACGAAAAATAGGTAAACAAATGAATTTAATTTTAAAAAACGGAAAAGAGTCAAATCAGTAAAATAATTAGATAAATTAAAAGAATAGTTCTATAGGAATCTGTTTTCCAAAGAACGCAAACGAAAATACAACGAAAATACAAACAGAAAAAATGAATAAAGATTTATTTTTAAAAAAAGAAAGAAATTTAATCCACTCCACATTTAAGAAATGAGAGGTAGATTTATTTGTTGTCAAGGCATAAATACATTTTGTTAAAACCAAAGGAACAAATACAGACATATAATCGGGTCAAAAAAGAAAAATTAAGAGTCAAATCATAAAAATAAATATCGTTTTTCTTGCTTTTATTGGATAACAAGTTAAAGTGGGTTAAAATTCGGAAGATATTTCATAAAATCACTTAAAATGGCTTGGGCCCCATCGACAAACTTTGAGAACGATTTGGTTGACTTAGAGACAAATTGAAATTTTATACATGGATAGCTGGTATATGAAGCAAAGCGGTAGCAGGAGTATACTCCAAAAAAAAAAATTAAGATGAACAAAAGTAAAAACAGAAAAAGTCAAAACACGTAAAATGAGTAACTCGAGCTATAGCTCAGCAGCAAGCGGAACAAATATAAACATATAATTGGGTCAACAGAAAGAGTCGAACATAAGATAAATATCGTTTTAAAAGGAGATAAAAATTCATTAAGTATTAATGAAAAATAGGTAAATAAATGAATTTAATTTTAAAAAACGGAAAAGAGTTAAATCAGTAAAAATAAAAATATAATCAGATAAATTAAAAGAATAGTTCTATAGGAATCTGTTTTCCAAAGAACGCAAACGAAAATACAACGAAAATACAAACAGAAAAAATGAATAAAAATTTATTTTTAGAAAAGAAAGAAATTTGATCCACTCCACATTTAAGAAAGGAGAGGTAGATTTATTTGTTGTCAGGGCATAAATACATTTTGTTAAAACCAAGGAACAAATACAGATATATAATCGGGTCAAAAAAGAAAAAATTAAATAAATATCGTTTTCCTTAAAAATACATTCGGAAAATTAAAAAGTATAAACGGAAGAATAGATTAAAAAAAAAACAAAAATGGGTTTATTTAATTTTAAAGACGAAAAGAGTCAAATCAAAATAAAAATAAAAAAGTATAGTTCTATAGGAATCAGTTTTCCAAAGAACGCAAACAAAATACAATGAAAAAATAAATAAAAATAAACAGAAGCAAAAAATGGAAAAAAGAAAAAGGAATTTAATACAGTTACATAATTTAGAAGTGCTTCAGTCGAATTTAAGAGGTAGACTGACTAAATATTGTATGAGGGCATTGAGATATAAGGAAAATTTGAGAATTTATTTCCAAGGCCTACTTAAATTTGAGAAAAAATTAAATTTATGATTTTGATTTCAAAGCATACTTTGATCAGGGAGACGAGATTATAATTTGTGTAGAGCTAAAAGATTTTCTGTTCAACAATCAGTTTCGACTTGGGAGTCAAGCGAGAAGCAACCTCCAAAGTTTCCAGATCTGGTGAAAAAGATGGTCAATCATTTAGTGAAAAAAGAGAAATTAAAACTTAATCAACTTCTAAAGAAAAAACCGTTAGACGCATCGCGGAGGATGGTGACAGTAACGAGCCGTGTGACCGAATCTTTGGTAATGCAAGCATTATTTTTTGACTGTTCCGCATGCGTGCGCCATTTAACAAAAATTATAACATAACAGAGTTATGACAGATTAAAATATTCAACAACTATTAAAAATTTGCTTAGCAGGTATATTTAAAAATAACAGCTGGCGGCATTATTTCCGCCATTAATAGTGCCTCTGTTAACATTATCAGGGTTGTTCTTTGATTGCGTTCGGAACAGTTGAGCAATTACACAACTGTGTCTGTTACTAACACACCTCTGTTAATGTTATCGGGGCTGAGTTATCATATTAATGGAGTCAAGAGTGTAAACAGTTTGCCAGAAGGGCAATTTAAAGATTTGAATATTATTATTCTAATTAGTGCAATTAACTTATTTTGTATATTCCGGGTCTCATGGATTAATATTTTGTATGCCCTGGCTTTCCTGTGTATTTGCCGCCCATAATTGGGCCATCGACGTTGCAGCCGCTGACACGACCGCCTTCTGGCAATATGGATATGTCTGCTGAAGACAGAGAAAACAAAATGCGCTTATTGCGCGTTGCGTTATGGCGAGTAAGCCCTTTGGAAGTTCTTCGCAAGAATTTAAAACTGCACTTCTTGCAATTTAACAATTATTTTTACATTTGACATTACTTAATAATTTGCTTAGCAGGCATATTTGAATTTTAACAGTTGGCGGTATTATTTCTGTTATTAACAGTGTCTCTGTTAACATTAGCAGGGTTGTTCATTGATTGCGTTCGGAACAGTTGAGCAATTACTCAACTGTTTCTGTTACTAACACACCTCTGTTAATGTTATCAGGGCTGCTTTCGATTACATTTCGAACAGCTGAGTTAACATTTTAATGAAGTCAAAATGTAAACAAAGTTTGCCAGAAGGGCAAAAAGAATCGTTGAAAATTATTATAATTAGTGCAAATTAATTTATTATTCATGCATTCCAGGTCTCATGGATTAATATGCTGCATGGCCTGGCCCTCCTGTGGATTTGCGAGAAATACAAAAGTGTAAACAAAGTTTGCCAGAAGGGCAAATTTAAAGATTTGATTATTGTTTTAATTAGTGCAAATTAACTTATTATTTATGTATTCCAGGTCTCATGGATTAATATTTTGTATGGCCAGGCTTTCCTGTGTATTTGCCGCCCACAATTGGGCCATCGACGTTGGAGCCGCTGACACGACCGCCTTCTGGCAATATGAATATGTCTGCTGAAGATAGAGAAAACAAAATGCGCTTATTGCGCGTTGCGTTATAGCGGGTGAGCCTTTTGGAAGTTCTTGGCAAGAATTTAAAATTGCACTTCTTGCAATTTAACAATTATTTTTACATTTGACATTACTTAATAATTTGCTTAGCAGGCATATTTGAATTTTAACAGTTGGCGGTATTATTTCTGTTATTAACAGTGTCTCTGTTAACATTAGCAGGGTTGTTCATTGATTGCGTTCGGAACAGTTGAGCAATTACTCAACTGTTTCTGTCACTAACACACCTCTGTTAATGTTATCAGGGCTGCTTTCGATTACATTTCGAACAGCTGAGTTAACATTTTAATGGAGTCAAAATGTAAACAAAGTTTGCCAGAAGGGCAAATTAAAGATTAATTATTTTAATTATGCAAATTAACTTATTATTATTTCTCATGTTAATATTTTGTATGGCCAGGCTTTCCTTTTTTTTTGCCCCCCCAAAAGGGGCCAACGAGGGGGGGGGGGCCGAAACACCCCCCTTTTTAAAAAAAAAAAAATTTAAAAAAAAAAAAAAAAAAAAAAAAAATTTTTTGGGGGGTGGGGGGGGGGGGGGGAGTTTTTAAAAAAAAAAAAAAAAAAAAAAAAAAAAAAAAAAAAAAAAAAAAAAAAAAAAAAAAAAAAAAAAAAAAAAAAAAAAAAAAAAAAAAAAAAAAAAAAAAAAATAAAAAAAATAAATAAAAAAAAAAAAAATATAAAAAAAAAAAAAAATAAATAAAATATAAAAAAAAAAAAAAAAAAAAAAAAAAAAAAAAAAAAAAAAAAAAAAAAAAAAAAAAATAAAAAAAAAAAAAAAAAAAAAAAAAAAAAAAAAAAAAAAAAAAAAAAAAAAAAAAAAAAAAAAAAAAAAAAAAAAAAAAAAAAAAGGAAAAGAATCGTTGAATATTATTATAATTAGTGCAAATTAATTTATTATTCATGCATTCCAGGTCTCATGGATTAATATGCTGCATGGCCTGGCCCTCCTGTGGATTTGCAAGAAATACAAAAGTGTAAACAAAGTTTGCCAGAAGGGCGAATTTAAAAATTTGAATATTATTATTTTAATTAGTGCAAATTAACTTATTATTTATGTATTCCAGGTCTCATGGATTAATATTTTGTATGGCCAGGCTTTCCTGTGTATTTGCCGCCCACAATTGGGCCATCGACGTTGGAGCCGCTGACACGACCGCCTTCTGGCAATATGAATATGTCTGCTGAAGATAGAGAAAACAAAATGCGCTTATTGCGCGTTGCGTTATAGCGGGTGAGCCTTTTGGAAGTTCTTGGCAAGAATTTAAAATTGCACTTCTTGCAATTTAACAATTATTTTTACATTTGACATTACTTAATAATTTGCTTAGCAGGCATATTTGAATTTTAACAGTTGGCGGTATTATTTCTGTTATTAACAGTGTCTCTGTTAACATTAGCAGGGTTGTTCATTGATTGCGTTCGGAACAGTTGAGCAATTACTCAACTGTTTCTGTCACTAACACACCTCTGTTAATGTTATCAGGGCTGCTTTCGATTACATTTCGAACAGCTGAGTTAACATTTTAATGGAGTCAAAAATGTAAACAAAGTTTGCCAGAAGGGCAAAAAGAATCGTTGAATATTATTATAATTAGTGCAAATTAACTTATTATTTATGTATTCCAGGTCTCATGGATTAACATGTTGTATGGCCTGGCCCTCCTGTGGATTTGCAAGAAATACAAAAGTGTAAACAAAGTTTGCCAGAAGGGCGGATTTAAAAATTTGAATATTATTATTCTAATTAGTGCAAATTAACTTATTATTTATGTATTCCAGGTCTCATGGATTAATATTTTGTATGGCCAGGCTTTCCTGTGTATTTGCCGCTCGCAATTGGACCATCGACGTTGGAGCCGCTGACACGACCGCCTTCTGGCAATATGAATATGTCTTCTGGCAATATGAATATGTCTGCTGAAGACGGAGAAAACAAAATGCGCTTATTGCGCGTTGCGTTATGGCGGGTAAGCCTTTTGGAAGTTCTTGGCAAGAAAATTGCACTTCTTGCAATTTAACAATTATTTTTACATTTGACATTACTTAATAATTTGCTTAGCAGGCATATTTGAATTTTAACAGTTGGCGGTATTATTTCTGTTATTAACAGTGTCTCTGTTAACATTAGCAGGGTTGTTCATTGATTGCGTTCGGAACAGTTGAGCAATTACTCAACTGTTTCTGTCACTAACACACCTCTGTTAATGTTATCAGGGCTGCTTTCGATTACATTTCGAACAGCTGAGTTAACATTTTAATGGAGTCAAAATGTAAACAAAGTTTGCCAGAAGGGCAAAAAAGAATCGTTGAATATTATTATAATTAGTGCAATTTAATTTATTATTCATGAATTCCAGGACTCATGGATTAATATGCTGCATGGCCTGGCCCTCCTGTGGATTTGCAAGAAATACAAAAGTGTAAACAAAGTTTGCCAGAAGGGCGGATTTAAAAATTTGAATATTATTATTCTAATTAGTGCAAATTAACTTATTATTTATGTATTCCAGGTCTCATGGATTAATATTTTGTATGGCCAGGCTTTCCTGTGTATTTGCCGCCCGCAATTGGGCCATCGACGTTGGAGCCGCTGACACGACCGCCTTCTGGCAATATGAATATGTCTGCTGAAGACGGAGAAAACAAAATGCGCTTATTGCGCGTTGCGTTATGGCGGGTAAGCCTTTTGGAAGTTCTTGGCAAGAATTTAAAATTGCACTTCTTGCTCAGACGAAGTTGGTTCTCATGGCTCAGATTTTCAGCACTTGAGACTTTTCCATCATCCGTCTTGGCTTTTCCATTTCCCAAAACTATCTGTGAAAAATCACTCATAAAAAGAGTGCTTAGAATAGATGGGGAAGGCGAAAGTGCCGACACGGGCGAAGAAGAAAGGGACATTTTTATTAGCAAAAATAAAAAGCCAATTTAAACCTTTGAAAAAACCTTTAGTTCCTGTTTAGCCGGTTGTTGCTGCTGCTATTCTTTTACGTTATAGCCGATTGATTGCCTTGATTCACAGGATTTGAATACTTTGTACACTTCAAAATAACAGATTTTAGAGAAGAAATTTTTTGTTACAACTTTCACAACGTCTGGTTTGGAAAAGAATTTATTTTTTCAGATTTTGGATACTTTTTAGTCAAGTTATTGAAACAGACTGACTATATATTGTGTGCGGGTGGAGGCACCTGAAACAATTTTGACATTTCAGATTCATGGCCTAATATGTGAAGAAAATTTCTCAAAAAATTTCAAGCATATTTCGAGATTTGGTGTTTGTATACAGTTTCGACATGAGAGTCGAGTGGGTAGTACATTTTTCAAGCTAAGAAAGGTCAGTCATTTAGTGAAAAGACGATTTAAATTTTAATCAACTTCTAAAGAAAAAACCATTTATAGTTGGCTAAGAAAGTTTCCTTTGCGTTGTAACGTTTCAAATTTCAGGGATATTTGGTTCAAAATAAGGGATGAAGAAGAAAAAGGGACTTTTCACTAGATATATTTTGATAAAAAGGAAGAAAACCAACTAAGTTCAAATTTTAAATATAAAGAGAAGAAGGTAGCTAAAAAATTTATGAAAAAAGGGACCGTAATTAACAAAATAAGACTACTAATTTTAATAAGAAGAGAGAACCTTTTCACATTTTTTATTCTAGGCAAAGTCTAATACATGTCAACCATTTTATAAAAAGAGAACTAATTCAAATTTAATTATCTTCTAAAAATGAAAAATTATTCATACTTGGCTAAGAAAATTTTCTGTTTCAAATTTCAGGGATATTTGGTTCAATACAAGGGACGAAAATGCGCCTTAATTAATCAAGCTGAGAACATTTTCTGTGTGCAATCTTTGAAGGAAGATGACTGCTAGCCAATATTCTAAACCAGGAAGAAATAAAGGCCTATTGATCGTTGATATATAAATATATTCAAGTGGATCAATGACACCAAGCACATGCTTGTTTGGAGGTGTTTAGAAGTTTGGTACTTTAGCAAAAGAGACCAGCGTTCGCTCCCTATGTCAAGCACAAGCCACGGCAATGTATTAAGGAGAAACTTGAAAGCACTTGTGAAGTGTTCATTATAATACACTCCAGGTGAGTCCGAGTTGTGATTTATTGGTTGACAGATAATGGTAAAAAAGATTATTGCCTTGTTAGAGTGCGAAAGCTTGTAGCTTTATACCATTTTTGGTATAAGAAAGAGATAATTATGCTTTATTTAAGCCATAATTGCTACCACTTTATGGCAATTTTAGTTAAAAATTTCCCAAATTCGGGGGACTGTTCGCATATTAATATGAGATTTTAACTTACAATTTTCTTTGAAGAAGGCAGCTGGGTTTCTATGCATTTAAGCTGAGGGAAAATTCAGAGATTTAACATTGTCCAAGAGCACATTGAGTTAGTGTGCTTCTATTGTTCATCCAGAGGGATATCTTGCTTAAGTGTTCCTATTGCTTTGTAATGAGCATCAGGTCGTCAATTTTTGGTTAAGTGGGAGAGGAATTATATGCCAGAGCAGTGTTTGTAGTTGGTTCTTGGCCGATTTTTTATTGTGTTCTATTGTAGTATCTAACGATGCTGCCGCTGTAAATTCGGTTGAGTTTCCGAGTTTTGGCGGTATGACCCTTACTGTTTGACTTTGTCATCGATTTAGATTTCATTAATTTGATAAATAATGGGCATTTTTTGTAATTAGCTGTGTGTGAGTTGCCGCAGTTTGCGCATTTAGCTGGAAGATTTGCCGGCTTGGGACAGGAAATAGCAAGATGATCTTCGCCACATTTGACGCATCGCGGAGAATGATGACAATAACGAGCCGTGTGGTTATATCGTTGACAACGAAAGCATTGAGGTAAATGTTTGTCATCCTTTTTGGCCATTCAAATCGGACAACGTATTTACAAAGAAAGCGGACCCCGAATATCGCGTTGTTCTTTTCTGAATTTGGAGACAATTCAATAAAGAAAATATTCGGTCTATATGTGCCGGAGCCATGACGATTCTTTAATATGGGGTTATATACTTTCCTCACAGCAAACCCCATATTAGAGAGCTCTTCCTTAATGGTATCTGTGCTAGTGGAGGCCAGGATGCCACGTACCACTACTCTAAAAGCCCTTTCACTCTGAATTTGGTAGGTATTATATTGGCATTTTTCAGTTTGAAGGATGTTTATTATTAATCTGTAAGTTGTTATGGTATCTGGAAGTATTTTAATCATGCCAGATCCGCAAAGTTTAAGTTTAAAATCAGTTATTGGTGGTGTATTACTAGCAAATTTCGCAAGTATGGGGTCGAGAGTTGTACCGGACAAGTTTTCAGGGCTTTGAGCAATAGTGCTATACTGCATAATAATAGGAGGAGGTTTGTGAGTTATTGTGTTGATGCAAGGCAATGCAATGCTATTGTCAGCAGCTGAGGGGGTGATAACAGTAGAAGCAGGTACTGGGGCAGAAACTGCATCAGATGAGTCCGCTGAAGACGGAGAAAACAAAATGCGCTTATTGCGCGTTGCGTTATGGCGGGTAAGCCTTTTGGAAGTTCTTGGCAAGAATTTAAAATTGCACTTCTTGCTCAGACGAAGTTGGTTCTCATGGCTCAGATTTTCAGCACTTGAGACTTTTCCATCATCCGTCTTGGCTTTTCCATTTCCCAAAACTATCTGTGAAAAATCACTCATAAAAAGAGTGCTTAGAATAGATGGGGAAGGCGAAAGTGCCGACACGGGCGAAGAAGAAAGGGACATTTTTATTAGCAAAAATAAAAAGCCAATTTAAACCTTTGAAAAAACCTTTAGTTCCTGTTTAGCCGGTTGTTGCTGCTGCTATTCTTTTACGTTATAGCCGATTGATTGCCTTGATTCACAGGATTTGAATACTTTGTACACTTCAAAATAACAGATTTTAGAGAAGAAATTTTTTGTTACAACTTTCACAACGTCTGGTTTGGAAAAGAATTTATTTTTTCAGATTTTGGATACTTTTTAGTCAAGTTATTGAAACAGACTGACTATATATTGTGTGCGGGTGGAGGCACCTGAAACAATTTTGACATTTCAGATTCATGGCCTAATATGTGAAGAAAATTTCTCAAAAAATTTCAAGCATATTTCGAGATTTGGTGTTTGTATACAGTTTCGACATGAGAGTCGAGTGGGTAGTACATTTTTCAAGCTAAGAAAGGTCAGTCATTTAGTGAAAAGACGATTTAAATTTTAATCAACTTCTAAAGAAAAAACCATTTATAGTTGGCTAAGAAGGTTTCCTTTGCGTTGTAACGTTTCAAATTTCAGGGATATTTGGTTCAAAATAAGGGATGAAGAAGAAAAAGGGACTTTTCACTAGATATATTTTGATAAAAAGGAAGAAAACCAACTAAGTTCAAATTTTAAATATAAAGAGAAGAAGGTAGCTAAAAAATTTATGAAAAAAGGGACCGTAATTAACAAAATAAGACTACTAATTTTAATAAGAAGAGAGAACCTTTTCACATTTTTTATTCTAGGCAAAGTCTAATACATGTCAACCATTTTATAAAAAGAGAACTAATTCAAATTTAATTATCTTCTAAAAATGAAAAATTATTCATACTTGGCTAAGAAAATTTTCTGTTTCAAATTTCAGGGATATTTGGTTCAATACAAGGGACGAAAATGCGCCTTAATTAATCAAGCTGAGAACATTTTCTGTGTGCAATCTTTGAAGGAAGATGACTGCTAGCCAATATTCTAAACCAGGAAGAAATAAAGGCCTATTGATCGTTGATATATAAATATATTCAAGTGGATCAATGACACCAAGCACATGCTTGTTTGGAGGTGTTTAGAAGTTTGGTACTTTAGCAAAAGAGACCAGCGTTCGCTCCCTATGTCAAGCACAAGCCACGGCAATGTATTAAGGAGAAACTTGAAAGCACTTGTGAAGTGTTCATTATAATACACTCCAGGTGAGTCCGAGTTGTGATTTATTGGTTGACAGATAATGGTAAAAAAGATTATTGCCTTGTTAGAGTGCGAAAGCTTGTAGCTTTATACCATTTTTGGTATAAGAAAGAGATAATTATGCTTTATTTAAGCCATAATTGCTACCACTTTATGGCAATTTTAGTTAAAAATTTCCCAAATTCGGGGGACTGTTCGCATATTAATATGAGATTTTAACTTACAATTTTCTTTGAAGAAGGCAGCTGGGTTTCTATGCATTTAAGCTGAGGGAAAATTCAGAGATTTAACATTGTCCAAGAGCACATTGAGTTAGTGTGCTTCTATTGTTCATCCAGAGGGATATCTTGCTTAAGTGTTCCTATTGCTTTGTAATGAGCATCAGGTCGTCAATTTTTGGTTAAGTGGGAGAGGAATTATATGCCAGAGCAGTGTTTGTAGTTGGTTCTTGGCCGATTTTTTATTGTGTTCTATTGTAGTATCTAACGATGCTGCCGCTGTAAATTCGGTTGAGTTTCCGAGTTTTGGCGGTATGACCCTTACTGTTTGACTTTGTCATCGATTTAGATTTCATTAATTTGATAAATAATGGGCATTTTTTGTAATTAGCTGTGTGTGAGTTGCCGCAGTTTGCGCATTTAGCTGGAAGATTTGCCGGCTTGGGACAGGAAATAGCAAGATGATCTTCGCCACATTTGACGCATCGCGGAGAATGATGACAATAACGAGCCGTGTGGTTATATCGTTGACAACGAAAGCATTGAGGTAAATGTTTGTCATCCTTTTTGGCCATTCAAATCGGACAACGTATTTACAAAGAAAGCGGACCCCGAATATCGCGTTGTTCTTTTCTGAATTTGGAGACAATTCAATAAAGAAAATATTCGGTCTATATGTGCCGGAGCCATGACGATTCTTTAATATGGGGTTATATACTTTCCTCACAGCAAACCCCATATTAGAGAGCTCTTCCTTAATGGTATCTGTGCTAGTGGAGGCCAGGATGCCACGTACCACTACTCTAAAAGCCCTTTCACTCTGAATTTGGTAGGTATTATATTGGCATTTTTCAGTTTGAAGGATGTTTATTATTAATCTGTAAGTTGTTATGGTATCTGGAAGTATTTTAATCATGCCAGATCCGCAAAGTTTAAGTTTAAAATCAGTTATTGGTGGTGTATTACTAGCAAATTTCGCAAGTATGGGGTCGAGAGTTGTACCGGACAAGTTTTCAGGGCTTTGAGCAATAGTGCTATACTGCATAATAATAGGAGGAGGTTTGTGAGTTATTGTGTTGATGCAAGGCAATGCAATGCTATTGTCAGCAGCTGAGGGGGTGATAACAGTAGAAGCAGGTACTGGGGCAGAAACTGCATCAGATGAGTCCGCTGAAGACGGAGAAAACAAAATGCGCTTATTGCGCGTTGCGTTATGGCGGGTAAGCCTTTTGGAAGTTCTTGGCAAGAATTTAAAATTGCACTTCTTGCTCAGACGAAGTTGGTTCTCATGGCTCAGATTTTCAGCACTTGAGACTTTTCCATCATCCGTCTTGGCTTTTCCATTTCCCAAAACTATCTGTGAAAAATCACTCATAAAAAGAGTGCTTAGAATAGATGGGGAAGGCGAAAGTGCCGACACGGGCGAAGAAGAAAGGGACATTTTTATTAGCAAAAATAAAAAGCCAATTTAAACCTTTGAAAAAACCTTTAGTTCCTGTTTAGCCGGTTGTTGCTGCTGCTATTCTTTTACGTTATAGCCGATTGATTGCCTTGATTCACAGGATTTGAATACTTTGTACACTTCAAAATAACAGATTTTAGAGAAGAAATTTTTTGTTACAACTTTCACAACGTCTGGTTTGGAAAAGAATTTATTTTTTCAGATTTTGGATACTTTTTAGTCAAGTTATTGAAACAGACTGACTATATATTGTGTGCGGGTGGAGGCACCTGAAACAATTTTGACATTTCAGATTCATGGCCTAATATGTGAAGAAAATTTCTCAAAAAATTTCAAGCATATTTCGAGATTTGGTGTTTGTATACAGTTTCGACATGAGAGTCGAGTGGGTAGTACATTTTTCAAGCTAAGAAAGGTCAGTCATTTAGTGAAAAGACGATTTAAATTTTAATCAACTTCTAAAGAAAAAACCATTTATAGTTGGCTAAGAAGGTTTCCTTTGCGTTGTAACGTTTCAAATTTCAGGGATATTTGGTTCAAAATAAGGGATGAAGAAGAAAAAGGGACTTTTCACTAGATATATTTTGATAAAAAGGAAGAAAACCAACTAAGTTCAAATTTTAAATATAAAGAGAAGAAGGTAGCTAAAAAATTTATGAAAAAAGGGACCGTAATTAACAAAATAAGACTACTAATTTTAATAAGAAGAGAGAACCTTTTCACATTTTTTATTCTAGGCAAAGTCTAATACATGTCAACCATTTTATAAAAAGAGAACTAATTCAAATTTAATTATCTTCTAAAAATGAAAAATTATTCATACTTGGCTAAGAAAATTTTCTGTTTCAAATTTCAGGGATATTTGGTTCAATACAAGGGACGAAAATGCGCCTTAATTAATCAAGCTGAGAACATTTTCTGTGTGCAATCTTTGAAGGAAGATGACTGCTAGCCAATATTCTAAACCAGGAAGAAATAAAGGCCTATTGATCGTTGATATATAAATATATTCAAGTGGATCAATGACACCAAGCACATGCTTGTTTGGAGGTGTTTAGAAGTTTGGTACTTTAGCAAAAGAGACCAGCGTTCGCTCCCTATGTCAAGCACAAGCCACGGCAATGTATTAAGGAGAAACTTGAAAGCACTTGTGAAGTGTTCATTATAATACACTCCAGGTGAGTCCGAGTTGTGATTTATTGGTTGACAGATAATGGTAAAAAAGATTATTGCCTTGTTAGAGTGCGAAAGCTTGTAGCTTTATACCATTTTTGGTATAAGAAAGAGATAATTATGCTTTATTTAAGCCATAATTGCTACCACTTTATGGCAATTTTAGTTAAAAATTTCCCAAATTCGGGGGACTGTTCGCATATTAATATGAGATTTTAACTTACAATTTTCTTTGAAGAAGGCAGCTGGGTTTCTATGCATTTAAGCTGAGGGAAAATTCAGAGATTTAACATTGTCCAAGAGCACATTGAGTTAGTGTGCTTCTATTGTTCATCCAGAGGGATATCTTGCTTAAGTGTTCCTATTGCTTTGTAATGAGCATCAGGTCGTCAATTTTTGGTTAAGTGGGAGAGGAATTATATGCCAGAGCAGTGTTTGTAGTTGGTTCTTGGCCGATTTTTTATTGTGTTCTATTGTAGTATCTAACGATGCTGCCGCTGTAAATTCGGTTGAGTTTCCGAGTTTTGGCGGTATGACCCTTACTGTTTGACTTTGTCATCGATTTAGATTTCATTAATTTGATAAATAATGGGCATTTTTTGTAATTAGCTGTGTGTGAGTTGCCGCAGTTTGCGCATTTAGCTGGAAGATTTGCCGGCTTGGGACAGGAAATAGCAAGATGATCTTCGCCACATTTGACGCATCGCGGAGAATGATGACAATAACGAGCCGTGTGGTTATATCGTTGACAACGAAAGCATTGAGGTAAATGTTTGTCATCCTTTTTTGGCCATTCAAATCGGACAACGTATTTACAAAGAAAGCGGACCCCGAATATCGCGTTGTTCTTTTCTGAATTTGGAGACAATTCAATAAAGAAAATATTCGGTCTATATGTGCCGGAGCCATGACGATTCTTTAATATGGGGTTATATACTTTCCTCACAGCAAACCCCATATTAGAGAGCTCTTCCTTAATGGTATCTGTGCTAGTGGAGGCCAGGATGCCACGTACCACTACTCTAAAAGCCCTTTCACTCTGAATTTGGTAGGTATTATATTGGCATTTTTCAGTTTGAAGGATGTTTATTATTAATCTGTAAGTTGTTATGGTATCTGGAAGTATTTTAATCATGCCAGATCCGCAAAGTTTAAGTTTAAAATCAGTTATTGGTGGTGTATTACTAGCAAATTTCGCAAGTATGGGGTCGAGAGTTGTACCGGACAAGTTTTCAGGGCTTTGAGCAATAGTGCTATACTGCATAATAATAGGAGGAGGTTTGTGAGTTATTGTGTTGATGCAAGGCAATGCAATGCTATTGTCAGCAGCTGAGGGGGTGATAACAGTAGAAGCAGGTACTGGGGCAGAAACTGCATCAGATGAGTCCGCTGAAGACGGAGAAAACAAAATGCGCTTATTGCGCGTTGCGTTATGGCGGGTAAGCCTTTTGGAAGTTCTTGGCAAGAATTTAAAATTGCACTTCTTGCTCAGACGAAGTTGGTTCTCATGGCTCAGATTTTCAGCACTTGAGACTTTTCCATCATCCGTCTTGGCTTTTCCATTTCCCAAAACTATCTGTGAAAAATCACTCATAAAAAGAGTGCTTAGAATAGATGGGGAAGGCGAAAGTGCCGACACGGGCGAAGAAGAAAGGGACATTTTTATTAGCAAAAATAAAAAGCCAATTTAAACCTTTGAAAAAACCTTTAGTTCCTGTTTAGCCGGTTGTTGCTGCTGCTATTCTTTTACGTTATAGCCGATTGATTGCCTTGATTCACAGGATTTGAATACTTTGTACACTTCAAAATAACAGATTTTAGAGAAGAAATTTTTTGTTACAACTTTCACAACGTCTGGTTTGGAAAAGAATTTATTTTTTCAGATTTTGGATACTTTTTAGTCAAGTTATTGAAACAGACTGACTATATATTGTGTGCGGGTGGAGGCACCTGAAACAATTTTGACATTTCAGATTCATGGCCTAATATGTGAAGAAAATTTCTCAAAAAATTTCAAGCATATTTCGAGATTTGGTGTTTGTATACAGTTTCGACATGAGAGTCGAGTGGGTAGTACATTTTTCAAGCTAAGAAAGGTCAGTCATTTAGTGAAAAGACGATTTAAATTTTAATCAACTTCTAAAGAAAAAACCATTTATAGTTGGCTAAGAAAGTTTCCTTTGCGTTGTAACGTTTCAAATTTCAGGGATATTTGGTTCAAAATAAGGGATGAAGAAGAAAAAGGGACTTTTCACTAGATATATTTTGATAAAAAGGAAGAAAACCAACTAAGTTCAAATTTTAAATATAAAGAGAAGAAGGTAGCTAAAAAATTTATGAAAAAAGGGACCGTAATTAACAAAATAAGACTACTAATTTTAATAAGAAGAGAGAACCTTTTCACATTTTTTATTCTAGGCAAAGTCTAATACATGTCAACCATTTTATAAAAAGAGAACTAATTCAAATTTAATTATCTTCTAAAAATGAAAAATTATTCATACTTGGCTAAGAAAATTTTCTGTTTCAAATTTCAGGGATATTTGGTTCAATACAAGGGACGAAAATGCGCCTTAATTAATCAAGCTGAGAACATTTTCTGTGTGCAATCTTTGAAGGAAGATGACTGCTAGCCAATATTCTAAACCAGGAAGAAATAAAGGCCTATTGATCGTTGATATATAAATATATTCAAGTGGATCAATGACACCAAGCACATGCTTGTTTGGAGGTGTTTAGAAGTTTGGTACTTTAGCAAAAGAGACCAGCGTTCGCTCCCTATGTCAAGCACAAGCCACGGCAATGTATTAAGGAGAAACTTGAAAGCACTTGTGAAGTGTTCATTATAATACACTCCAGGTGAGTCCGAGTTGTGATTTATTGGTTGACAGATAATGGTAAAAAAGATTATTGCCTTGTTAGAGTGCGAAAGCTTGTAGCTTTATACCATTTTTGGTATAAGAAAGAGATAATTATGCTTTATTTAAGCCATAATTGCTACCACTTTATGGCAATTTTAGTTAAAAATTTCCCAAATTCGGGGGACTGTTCGCATATTAATATGAGATTTTAACTTACAATTTTCTTTGAAGAAGGCAGCTGGGTTTCTATGCATTTAAGCTGAGGGAAAATTCAGAGATTTAACATTGTCCAAGAGCACATTGAGTTAGTGTGCTTCTATTGTTCATCCAGAGGGATATCTTGCTTAAGTGTTCCTATTGCTTTGTAATGAGCATCAGGTCGTCAATTTTTGGTTAAGTGGGAGAGGAATTATATGCCAGAGCAGTGTTTGTAGTTGGTTCTTGGCCGATTTTTTATTGTGTTCTATTGTAGTATCTAACGATGCTGCCGCTGTAAATTCGGTTGAGTTTCCGAGTTTTGGCGGTATGACCCTTACTGTTTGACTTTGTCATCGATTTAGATTTCATTAATTTGATAAATAATGGGCATTTTTTGTAATTAGCTGTGTGTGAGTTGCCGCAGTTTGCGCATTTAGCTGGAAGATTTGCCGGCTTGGGACAGGAAATAGCAAGATGATCTTCGCCACATTTGACGCATCGCGGAGAATGATGACAATAACGAGCCGTGTGGTTATATCGTTGACAACGAAAGCATTGAGGTAAATGTTTGTCATCCTTTTTTGGCCATTCAAATCGGACAACGTATTTACAAAGAAAGCGGACCCCGAATATCGCGTTGTTCTTTTCTGAATTTGGAGACAATTCAATAAAGAAAATATTCGGTCTATATGTGCCGGAGCCATGACGATTCTTTAATATGGGGTTATATACTTTCCTCACAGCAAACCCCATATTAGAGAGCTCTTCCTTAATGGTATCTGTGCTAGTGGAGGCCAGGATGCCACGTACCACTACTCTAAAAGCCCTTTCACTCTGAATTTGGTAGGTATTATATTGGCATTTTTCAGTTTGAAGGATGTTTATTATTAATCTGTAAGTTGTTATGGTATCTGGAAGTATTTTAATCATGCCAGATCCGCAAAGTTTAAGTTTAAAATCAGTTATTGGTGGTGTATTACTAGCAAATTTCGCAAGTATGGGGTCGAGAGTTGTACCGGACAAGTTTTCAGGGCTTTGAGCAATAGTGCTATACTGCATAATAATAGGAGGAGGTTTGTGAGTTATTGTGTTGATGCAAGGCAATGCAATGCTATTGTCAGCAGCTGAGGGGGTGATAACAGTAGAAGCAGGTACTGGGGCAGAAACTGCATCAGATGAGTCCGCTGAAGACGGAGAAAACAAAATGCGCTTATTGCGCGTTGCGTTATGGCGGGTAAGCCTTTTGGAAGTTCTTGGCAAGAATTTAAAATTGCACTTCTTGCTCAGACGAAGTTGGTTCTCATGGCTCAGATTTTCAGCACTTGAGACTTTTCCATCATCCGTCTTGGCTTTTCCATTTCCCAAAACTATCTGTGAAAAATCACTCATAAAAAGAGTGCTTAGAATAGATGGGGAAGGCGAAAGTGCCGACACGGGCGAAGAAGAAAGGGACATTTTTATTAGCAAAAATAAAAAGCCAATTTAAACCTTTGAAAAAACCTTTAGTTCCTGTTTAGCCGGTTGTTGCTGCTGCTATTCTTTTACGTTATAGCCGATTGATTGCCTTGATTCACAGGATTTGAATACTTTGTACACTTCAAAATAACAGATTTTAGAGAAGAAATTTTTTGTTACAACTTTCACAACGTCTGGTTTGGAAAAGAATTTATTTTTTCAGATTTTGGATACTTTTTAGTCAAGTTATTGAAACAGACTGACTATATATTGTGTGCGGGTGGAGGCACCTGAAACAATTTTGACATTTCAGATTCATGGCCTAATATGTGAAGAAAATTTCTCAAAAAATTTCAAGCATATTTCGAGATTTGGTGTTTGTATACAGTTTCGACATGAGAGTCGAGTGGGTAGTACATTTTTCAAGCTAAGAAAGGTCAGTCATTTAGTGAAAAGACGATTTAAATTTTAATCAACTTCTAAAGAAAAAACCATTTATAGTTGGCTAAGAAAGTTTCCTTTGCGTTGTAACGTTTCAAATTTCAGGGATATTTGGTTCAAAATAAGGGATGAAGAAGAAAAAGGGACTTTTCACTAGATATATTTTGATAAAAAGGAAGAAAACCAACTAAGTTCAAATTTTAAATATAAAGAGAAGAAGGTAGCTAAAAAATTTATGAAAAAAGGGACCGTAATTAACAAAATAAGACTACTAATTTTAATAAGAAGAGAGAACCTTTTCACATTTTTTATTCTAGGCAAAGTCTAATACATGTCAACCATTTTATAAAAAGAGAACTAATTCAAATTTAATTATTTGTCTCTTTTCTTCTTTGTAGTTGATTGTGATTAATTGAGCATAACATCTTTAGATTGAAAGCGACGACAGCATTACTAGTATTTGGCATGCCATAAGTCGGCTGTTCTGATAATGTGCTGTAAGGGAGAGGAGGTGACGTGAAATGGCAAGAGTGCAGGGCAACGCTAGGTGAAACATATCTGCTTGAGACAAAAGGCAGAATGAAAAACACATCGAATACCCTGCTGCTACAGTGCCAGGTATGACGGAGTATTTTAACTGGTTACCATGCATTGTCGTTTGACTGTCTCCCTCTCATAGAGACTGACGTGCGATGGATTTTTAATGTATGGAGTAAGTTTATTTATGGGTAATGTTGTGTGCTGCGCAACTGGGTTAATGGCAAGGACATCAAATAACTGATGCAAGAGATTAGAAGGAGTGGGTGATTGTAATATGAGCAAGTTGCCGCCAGCATAACAAGAACATACACGGTTGCGGTCTTGGCATTGTCTCTATTCCAGTATGCAAAACAGGAGTTTGTTCATATTGAGAGTATACTACATGTGGAGGAAGTAGATACGGGATTTAAGATTTCAAGATCATTGGGTTATCACTAGGATAACTATGAAGAGTATTCTAGACCAAAATTATAAACTGAAATAATTTTGCTAAAATCTTGCAGCGCTTATGAACATCATCTGCATGATAAGTTTAGAGAGCTAAGTTGAAACTGTTTGCTCACCTAGGCTGCACATGGTTTTTAAACAGGGCCCCCGGTATACGAGACAAACATGTCCTGTTCGTTGTTTAGATTAGTAGTCGGTTTGCTCACCTAGGCTGCTCATGGTTTCTCAGCCAGGGCCCCCGGTATACGAGACAAACATGTCCTTTTCGTTGTTTAGAAATAGTAGTCGGTTTGCTCACCTAGGCTGCTCATGCTTTTTTTTTGACAGGGCCCCCGGTATACGAGACAAACATGTCCAATTCGTTGTTTAGAAATAGTTGTCGGTTTGCTCACCTAGGCTGCACATGCCTTTTTTATAGACAGGGCCCCCCGGTATACGAGACAAACTTGTCCTGTATATCAGCAGAGATGTGCATTAAAGAGTTGCATTGTTTGAGGTGGAATTGGGGAGAAATCCGAACAGTCAAAGAAAGCTACTTGCCAGAGAACCAGTGCATAATGTGTGGAGAGTTAGTGTGAGGCTGGTCACGGTAAAACCGGCCAGGTGATCGTGCACAAGAGGCACAAAAGGCTTGGCCGGGAGCAGTATGACCGGCCAGGTAATCGCATACAGGGGCTCGAAAGGCTTGGAAGCAGCCTAAGACATCAAAATACATATGCATTAGGCTAGTTCTGAACATCAGTATATGGTTCCCAAGAAGAGTATCAAGTACATCGTAGTGCGTCAATCATAAGCATCATGGATAGCCTTGTAAACAAGCAGAGAGACATCTCAGAGTATCAAGCATAAGGGCATCGGTGAAGAGGAGTTCACTCAAAAGACATCAATTATATGTGTTGTAGGTTATCAAGCACAAAATATATCATAGCATGGCACAGGGCATAGAAAATGAGTATCAAGTATAGCATACAATATAAGGCATTAAGTATGACCATCGCAACCAGCTCCGAGGACCATTGATTAGGGTACAGTGCAGCATCATACAGCAACAAGCATAAAAGCATCGGTAATGGGACAAGATCAACAGCGTCATCTTTGCTGCTGCATACAGAGGGCATAGGGGGGCCAGGGAGCAAATGCTCACGCGGGAGGGTGCATGCAAGTAAAAGGAGGTTAGTGAAGCTGTTTGAACTGTGAGTACTTACTGAAAGTGATCATTTGACCGTTATGACAAGGTAGCTGATTCTAGCATTGCTAGAGTAGAGTTGATGCAGGCAGATAGAATTAGATGAGGTATGGCGGTGCTCTGCGTCGAATAAGCTGGACACCTGGCCAGATTCGCCTTAGTCGTCGTTGAACTCGATTACTTCCTGATATTAGTAGGAGTCTTGCCAATTTGTTTGGGTGGTTTTCTAACCGGTCGTTGTATTGCTTAGCACGGCATACTGTAGGGACTTTGGTGTCATTATGAAGGGTACGGTTTCTGACATAATAGGGTGCATTGCAGATTAGGCGGAGTGCTTGTGATTGAATGCTGTATAGTTTGCGTAAGTGTGTATCAGCAGCACAGCCGTATAGCTCAATGCCATAGTACCAGGCAGGGGCAATGATTTGTTTATAGATTAGTAATTTGTTTTTTAGTGATAGCTTGGATCTGTTGGCAGATAGAAGCCACTTGTGTTTGGATAATTTGGTGCGGATAGATTGTGTGGTTATGCGAACATGGCGTGACCAATTTAGTTTATTGTCTAAGTGAAGACCCAGATATTTTACAAGGCTTTTTAGTTGGTATGATATTGTCATTTATACTGATGACAGGAGTTGCGATGTTGCTGCGTAAGGTGAAGAGGATATGGGCTGATTTATTGCCATTCACTTGAATGTTCCATTTTTTAGCCCAATCAGCAAACTGATTAACATGATCTTGCATGTAGTTGCAGGCAATTTCAGCATTATTGGCACTACACAGAAAAGCAGTATCATCAGCATATGTCGCCGTTAAACCGTTGATTTTTGAAGTAGGGTGTTGATCAGTAGATTGGATATGTGTGGCTATGCAAGGCATATCAGAGACATATATATTGAAAAGCAGTGGTGCAAGTACACTGCCTTGCGGTACGCCAGCCAGTATGGGCCGAATAGACGATTGGATTGGGCCGGATTGTGCAGTAGGGTTATTACGGTTGGAGTTTGCACTTTCTGTGTTATTGCTAAGTACACAGAAGCGTCGGTCAGATAGAAAGGATTTCAATATTTTATAGAGAGGTTCACTAGTGTAC